>JBBDGP010000673.1:10000-1265426 GCA_037952835.1 Lithobates septentrionalis
ACCATTAATCGCGAAAACTGCAATTCAAAATATATGTCACACATATACCCAATCAAAATTAGGAAAAACCTGAATCGCGCTAATGAGTGATAATAGAAATTAATAGGTAATCAGTGATGGATAAAACCAATAGATATAGCCTTATTGATATATGACTCTATGCTCATTAATAAACCTTAAGTGCGCATATAAATAACAAATAATAAAAAGAAGAAAAAAATGTCTCTCAATAAGTGCTGAATAGTCCACCCATGCAAAGCACAATTTGCAAAAGTCCATCCATAAGAAATTCTCCAACTATTAGTGCAGCGAGAGATGTGAGCCACCACCAGTATGGAAGGGGTTACTTCTTACCGAACACATGGGGGATCATCTGTGTTCGGTAAGAAGTAACCCCTTCCATACTGGTGGTGGCTCACATCTCTCGCTGCATTAATAGTTGGAGAATTTCTTATGGATGGACTTTTGCAAATTGTGTTTTGCACGGGTGGACTATTCATCACTTATTGAGAGACATTTTTTTCTTCTTTTTATTATTTGTTATTTATATGTGCACTTAAGGTTTATTAATGAGCATAGAGTCATATATCAATAAGGCTATATCTATTGGTTTTATCCATCACTGATTACCTATTAATTTCTATTATCACTCATTAGCGCGATTCAGGTTTTTTCAGATCTATCTGAACAACATGGAAGAGATCAAAGATCATCTGGTTGCAGATATGCTAGCAAGGCCCCATTAAAAAGTAAGGGTAGTAGAGTAACCATGACTACCTTACCATACTCAGACCACCCCTCACCTCCTGATACACCCAGTCACTTACAGCAAAGAAATCCTCTCACTCTCTGCCATCTATTTCACTTTACAGCTCATTCTAGTTACCCAGGAAGTGGTAGCCATAGCACCACAGTATGCCCACAAAGCAGCCAATAGCATGGCAAAAACGTGCCCCAAATCAACTGAATAAACTCTCCTGCGCTGTGCAGAGGGCCAAGATAAAAATGTTGTACTTCCGTAAGGTGCTTAATGGACTGATTTTGCATGCCCCGCAGCCTTAGCCAACTAGGGGGTTCAAAGAACCAAAGCAAGGAAAGAAAGAAAAAGGCACGTGGTCTGGTACATTATCCTTGGTAAAACATTTTATTACAAGCAGAAGTAAGTGGAGTGCTCACATTTGGTGTCTTGAATAACCTCACATTATTCCTCTAAGAGATCATAAAACAAAACCCATGTCTCATGGGATGGTGAAAAGGAGTAATTCCCTGACACATTTTGAAGGTATTTCCTCTTCCTCAGAGCCTTATGAAACCAAGTCTGGTCTGTATGTTTTATATGTAGTGGACTGGATGGATGGTATAGCCTCGGGGGAATAATCCTCCTTCGCTTTTTGCAATTGTCTTTACTCATCAAAGCACACTACATCAGAAAACATCATAGATAGAAGTGCACATACTAATACTATACTAATGGTAGTACTCAAAACCATATACGTTTATACATATACGCCTCTCTGTATGTATACATGGTACGCTTTTGAGTACTACCATTAGTATGTGCACTTCTATCTATAGTGTTTTCTGATGTAGTGTCCAGTCCACTACATATAAACATACAGACCAGACTTGGTTCCATAAGGCTCTGAGGAAGAGGAAAAACCCTTGAAACGCGTCAGCCGATTACTCCATCTCACCATCCCATTAAACATGGGTTTTGTTGGTAAACCTCTTAGAGGAATAATGTTATGTTATTTAAGATACCAAATGTGCTTATAATAAAACTTTTTACCAAGGATAATGCACCAGACCATGCGCCTTTTTCTTTCTTTCCTTGCTTTCATTCTCTTTTCTATACCTCTGTCTAATCACAACTTCCTTTTCTTCCCTTTCTTCCTTTTCCTTCCTTTTCACCTCCTCTTGGCTCTCTCCTCCTCCCCAGCATAGGCTCCCAGCTCCAGCTGCTTTCTGACAGGAGTAGTGACAATGGGAAAATAGCCCCAATCATTGGGTAGATCATGATCAACCTGTTGCAGACTCCTGCTCTAAAAAAAAAAAGTGCTTTTTTTTCCTTAATAAATGTAATTTCACCAAACAACTAATTGAGAAAAACTGAGTGTTTTAGCTTCTGCAAGATTTTACCAAAGCCAAAATTAGTAGTTCTGCAATGAAATCAAGTTCACTAAATTGACTCATTTCTAGTCAAGAGCACAATCATTGTAGCACTAAAGGGTCATATCCAACCCCTGAGCTAGATGTTGCACAATAATACAGTATATAGAAAAGAGATGATGTCTTCCAAATATGACATAAAATAGAGTGCCTGAAAATGCATGTGTATGATTAGCTTCCATCATGATGTTTAGAATCTTTATCATGTTTATTCTTGGTTAGCCCATTTTTCCTTTTTATGTAGCATATATCCATAGACTACAATACTAAAAAGTAAACAAAAATAGGTGCAGAGGACTGAAGTGCTTAAAGACCGCTGACATTTTTTCATACATTAAATGATTCACTGTAAATGTGACATGCAACATTAAAACATATTCCATTAATAATTTGCTTTGATATTCTACTCAATGTCTGCAAGAAGATTGCTAGCTTGACATTATGGTTCAATGGATTATGTGTTTTCAAAATCAACGTGATATTCCAGCTCTTTACCACTGATTAAAACATTTTAAAATTACAGCATGATTACTTTACTGAATGATCAAATTCATGTGTAGAATTCCCTTTAGAAAAATACTCATGATGCTGTAAAACAGCAAGGTGGATCATTATCATAATTCTAGAAATAAGAACTTTTAGAATTGTATATTATTTTTTCATACACCAGCAGTAATCAGCAATAAAATCCAATCCCATTATTGTATGACTAATCTGATGCAATATTTATAGGTTACTAACCCCCGCAACTTTGGGGAAAAAGTTATCTTGCTGTTCTGGCTAAGCTCTAACGCTATCAATAGAAAAAAAAAAAAAATATTGCAGTGTATGATCTGTTGTCAGGACTATATTAAAGATCATGTTACTCTAGCACATGGTAATATTCATTCCCTTTCAAAGTAAGTACCTAATCATCATGAAAAATGACAAATCATGCATATAATAGACAGCTTCTAAAGATACTGCTTTATATTTTTTACTTCGGCTGGAGAAAACAGTCTTTCAATTGACAGCCTATAGAAAAAAAAGATGGGTTAATTTGCTTAAAACTGGACACTAAGAAACTTGAAAATTCTGCCTTGCAGTGGGGCTGCACCCAGACTGCGAGAGTTAACTGCTCATTTAGGTCTAGGGGGTATGGAAAACTAGATTTAGTGTAGCACCCTTCTAGTTAGACTGTAGTGCAGCACGCTTCTATTTAGGCTGTTAGGTACTGTAAATTTAGCTTTCAGCTCCTTTTTTGCAACCAAGGGAGAAGTAATTGTTTGGTCTGGTCTTGAGTTTGATTGCTTCCCTCTGCCTCCAGAAGAAGACTCTGGAGCTTAGGGAGGGAGAATTTAAATGACCTGCCTGAATATTAAGCAGGGCCTAGCCCAGGGATCCTCAAACTACGCCCCTCCAGCTGTTGTAGAACTACACATCCCATGAGGCATTGTAAAACTCTGACATTCACAGACATGACTAGGCATGATGGGAATTGTAGTTCCTGAACACCTGGAGGGCCGCAGTTTGAAGACCCCTGGCCTAGCCAATTTCAGTTGGAGGCTGGGATGCTGTAAAATAGTCTGGAGCCCTGAGAAGATTATCTTATTTTCTGCTGAGGGAATGGATCTATGAGCTGGGGATGGGGGTGGGGGGGAGGGCGGGTTTTCCCCCTTGAGTCCTTTGGACTGGATGTTGGACTACTCTGCCAGAGGCTGCACCTAATGGACTGACTTTGTTCCAGGATCATGAGTAGAGCCTGCTTATTTGTGCTCAAACTGTATGGTCTATAGCCATGAACCTGTAGGCTGTTCTCAGACTACCTTTTACGTCTGCTAAATCCTACTTCATGATATTCATGGTCTCTCCTAGTCTACCTGTTTATTCTGCTGTTACTGAGAGAGCAGTGTCTTCTGCTAACAATACCTGACGTTTTGGAGTATCCTACATCTCCCCAAATCCACTCCTGTTTCCAGTTTTACAAGCAAAAAAAGTTAACTGTTTAAGGAGCCAGAGTGGATAGACAGTTGCTGTGTGCCTGACTGACGCTGCACTGTTTTGGGAAAGAACCTGTTAAAGCTACAGTGGCCCTTCAGGGGGTAACGCTACATTAGTTGACCAATCCTCCACTCCTCTGCACTGCCAGACTAGTGCCCGCAACAACATTCTTCCACATGCCCCAGTGGTCTAAGGTCCTGCTGTCATCAAATCTGGTCTATATTCCTGTAGTAGATGTGAAGATGCTGAGGGACAGACCACTGCTGGAGCATGGACTGCTGGGGGAGAGGAAGATCAGGTAAGTAACAGTACTTTTTGCATACCTCCCAACTTTTTGAGATGGGAATGAGGGACACCTACTAGCAAAAGTACTAACACACCCCATGCCACGCCCCCTTAAGGGAGAATTAAACCAAAAAAAATGTTAAACCTACAAGTGCTACTATTCCTTTATATTGGCTTTTTAAATTTACAAATGCAGCAATTTAGAAAAAGGGTGGAAGGTTTAGCACTGGGTATACACTTTTGAAAGATAAATAATGCATTTTATATACAATTATGAAGATCGGACCAAAATGAGGGACAAATGAGGAGGGACAGAGGGACTTTGTTCCAAATCAGGGACAGTCCCTCGAAATCAGGGACAGTTGGGAGCTATGCTTTTTGCAGCCTCTAGACTGAACAAGCATTTAACCCATGCAATGCATATGCAGCACTACTTCAAAGGAGAATTTTTAAGTGCCCTGGAGTTGGGTGTTGACTACTTCAATACCGGGCACTTTTACCACTTTCCTGCACAAGCCAATTTTCAGCTTTCAGCGCTGTCACACTTTGAATGACAATTGCATGGTCATGCAACACTGTACCAATGAGACATTTTTTATTTATCATTTTCGTAACACAAATAGAGCTTTCTTTTGGTAGTATTTAGTCACCACTGGGTTTTTATTTTTTATCAAACAAACGAGAAAAGACCGGAAATTTTGGGGAAAAAAACACGTTTTTCTTTGCTTCTGTTGGGGTATTTTTTTTTCAAAATTTATAACCGAAGCAAAGAATTTTATTTCTTCCTTTCTTCATAAATTTAGGTCAAAATGCATTCTGCTACATTGGCTTGGTGAAAATAACCCAAATCAGTGTTTCTTATTTAGTCTGTACGAAAGTTTTTTAGAGTCCACAAACTATGGTGTATATATATCTGAAAATTGATCAGTCCTGATGTACTCATCTAATTTCTTGAGGCCTGAAAATGCCAGGACAGTACAAATATCCCCCAAATGACCCCTTTTGGAAAGTAGACAGTCCAAGGTATTTTGTAAGAGGCATGGTAAGTTTTTTGAAGTTGTAATTTTGTGTCACTTTTTTTGGAAAATTAAGAGATTAAATTTTTTTTTTTTTTACATACTGTCATCAGTGCAGTACACATCATGTATCGGGTGAGGAGGTGATCAGGGGCACTAACTGGTGACAGACTGTGACCAGAGCAATACAGTGTTACAATAGTAACACTGTACTACTCTGGGGAAGTGATCAAGATTTTTCTTTCTTTACACAATTTTTTGATTATACCAGTGAATTTCATTGGTATAAGCCACCATTTTTACTGAATGAACTGATTCAATTCAGTGTGTTTTGTTGTGATTAGCTGTGATTGGCCACAGCTAATTACATGATACAGATGGGCTGTGATTGGTCCTGTCTGTACCATATGATCGCTGTGACCAATTGCAGCCAACAACACAATTGTGCACAATGAATAGCATGAAAGGAAGCCATCCACAATTTACAATTGTCACGTGATCTGCTGTGATTGGTCACAGCGGTCACATGGTATTGACAGCGGGCCGGTACACTGATCAGTCATTGGCTTTGTCTGACACAGTCAGTGACAGATTGCCCTGCAGCATGGCCCCAGCACCGTGCGAGGCATGATCCAAGAAGATGTCATATGACATCCACCCGGATCGATGAAAGTTCTACCTGGCCTTTATTTTGCTATAGGCCGGGCGGGAAGTGGATAAAATGTTTGTAAATCCAAACTTTTTTTTTTTTTGTTTTGGATAGAAGGGTTTTTATTGCTGTCTGTGATGCTACTGCAGAGATTCAACATCTCTAGCCGCCCTGATAATCTTTGTCTCCAAGATAGAATGTGATTGTAAATCTGAAATTTTAACCACTTAAAGAGAAAATGCAGTCTGCTCACATAATTTTTAATAAAAACATCCTTGCCATTCTGAAGCTTCCCTCTAACCACTTTGCATATTTTATTTTTACTGTGATTTGCCAAATGTGCTGCAGAAATCTCCCTCCACTGAGTCTGGTTGCATGCATTTTAACCGTGGGCAGCTGAAGCTGCTGCCTGTTCACTTCCTGGATTTACACACACACTGAGGCACACCTCTAGCTATGTAGCTTTCATTGGCCCTCTTATGACTCATCCCCCTTCCCTTCCTGGAAAACTGTCATGAGAGTGAGAGAGAGAGCTGTGCATGATGACATAAGCCTAGGCCAATGACCTGACAAGAAACAGGAAGTGGGTTGTATAAGGTATTTACTGGCAAAAAAAAAAAATGTTTTATTATCCAAAGTTAAAACAACAAGGGCAGAAGATTTAATAGATGGAAATATAAAAGAAAGACTGAAGATACACTTTAAGGACCAGGCCTATTTTTTACACTTGGTGTTTACAAGTTAAAATCAGGGTTTTTTTGCTAGAAAATTACTTAGAACCCCCAAATATTATATATATATATATATTTTTTTTTTTTTGTTTCAGACACCCTACAGAATAAAATGGTGGTCGTTGCAATACTTTATGTCACACCATATTTGCGCAGCGGTCTTACAAACGCAATTTTTTTGGGAAAAAATACAATTTTTTAAATTAAAAAATAAGAAAACAGAGTTAACCCATTTTTTTTTTAATATTGTGAAAGATCATTTTATGTCAAGTAAATTGATACCCAACATGTCATGCTTCAAACTTGCGCCCGCTCATGGAATGGCGACAAACTTTGACACTTAAAAATCTCCATAGGTGACGTATAAAAGCTTCTACAGGTTACCAGTTTTGAGTTACAGAGGAGGTCTTTGCTAGAATTATTGTTCTCTCTCTAACAATCACATGCCTCACGTGTGGTTTGGACACCGTTTATGTATGCAGGCGTGACTTAGGTATGCGTTTGCTTCTGCGCGCGACCACACGGGGACAAGGCACTTTAAATTTGAATTTTTTCTTATTTATTTTACTTTTTATTTTTTATTTTTACACTGTCCCTTTAAAAAAAGAATTTTGGATCACCTTTATTCCTATTACAAAGTATGTAAACATGCCTTGTAATAGAAAAAAGCATCACATGACCTCTTTAATGTGAGATCTGGGGTCAAAAAGACCTCAGATCTCACATTTACACTTAAATGCAAAAAAAAAAAAATAATAATAATAAAAATGTCTCTTTTTTTTCTATATAAAAAAAAAATTATTTAAAGCCGTTGGGCGGAAGTGACATTTGACATCGCTTACATCATCCAACGGCATTGAGTTGATTGGGGGCGGATCGTCTCCGCCGCTACCGACGGCTCTGGTAAGCTGTGTAGACGACCGGGATGCGGCGGGAGGCAGCTCTCCCGCTGCCGATAAAAGTGATCTTGCGGCGACTCCGCCACGGAGACCACTTTTGTCTTACAGCGGACTGCCTGACGTTTAAAAAAATACCGGGGTTATGGCAGCTATCTGCTGCCAGCTGCCAGATCACTCAGCCAGCTTCTTTAGCAATGACCTTTTGTGACTTAGAAAAATAAAAAAAAGACTGCGCTAAAAAGAGAACACATATTTAACAACATATATGATTATGTAGATAATAAAAAATTCAATCAATCAGGTAATCAAAACAAATATTGTGAGTATAGACAATGCAGTGAAAATGAATTGACAATGTAGTGAACCAAATATAACACAAAATTGTAATATTGAAAACACATGTGTCAAATGGCAAAAATATATCCAAAGGTATAGTGGAAATGTTCAAAGGAAATTAGTCCTTAGAGCCAAAGCAGATAGAATAGGTGATCCTACGGTTAAACACCCAGCACCCAGTGAGAAATCCTCCACCTTAATAGATGTACGCTTACCAGAGGTAAGCTAGATAACAGCTTATCTGTGGACATCCACACAGGGGACACAACTCCTTAGATCTCCTCACAAGGAAGGGGCAGGCAGGAACTTTCTTTCAGCGAACCTCAAACAGCATACCAGGGGGACCCAGAAGAATAAAAAATTTCCTCCATAGTGTGAATCCGTAAGACCATTTATTAAAACAAGGGTAAATACACTTACATAAAATCGTAGTATAAAAATCAAGAGAACAGCTGGCCGGCTTGCATACACCCGTTCAAACAAGATAGGATGGAAACGATGACGTCAGCGCGTCGACCTTCCGACGTACGTTTCGTCCTATTGGACATCGTCATGGGAGTGACTTACCCTCCTTGTGGAGGGTGTCAATGACTGTCTTCTGTCATCAAGTCATCAGTCTTCCCCATAATTGTGTAACCTACTGAACTGAGAGACCATTTAAAGACTGAGGAAACCTTGAGGCCGGGATCACATTGGTACGACAAATGCTCCGACATTGGGAGCTCATGTTGCATGACGTGTGAAAATCAGTGTTTCCCTATGGGAGCCGTCTTAACTGGTCCGACACAAGTCGGATCAAAGTTGGATCGCCATCTTAACTGTTCTGACTTTGGCATGCGACTTGTGCTCTGATGATCTTGAAGGGGAACTCCACGCCAAATTAAAAAAAAAAAAAAAACCTCATGAGTTCCCCCCTCCAAGAGCATACTAGGCCCTTCGGTCTGGTTTGGATTTTAAGGATCCCTCCCCAAAATCAAAACCAGACCCTTATCCGAGCACACAGCCTGGCAGGTCAGGAAAGGGGGTGGGGATGAGTGAGTGCCCCCCCTCCTGAACCGTACCAGGCCACATGCCCTCAACATAGGGGGGTACTTTGGGGCAGGGGGGCCCCAAAGCACCTTGTCCCCATGTTGATGAGGACAAGGGCCTCTTCCTGACAACCCTGGGTTGTCGGGATGAAGCCCTTGTCATCAACATAGGGACAAGGTGCTTTGGGCCCCCCTGCCTACAATTTCAGGGGGGGCGCTCACTCATCCCCACTCCCTTTCCTGACCTGCCATGCTGCGTGCTCGGATAAGGGTTCCCCTTAAAATCAATGCCAGACCTAAGGGCCTGGTATGCTCTTGGAGGGGGAACCCATGGCATTTTTTTTTAAATTTAAATTTGGCGTGGCATTCTCCCATACCAGACAGTCCCTGGTATTGTCAGGGATCAAAGTCGGATCCCCGTTCATTTAAGTCGGACGCATGTCCGACTTCAAGTCACAGGGCAAAGTCAGATCCAAAGTGGTACGACTGTCGTGTCGTACCAGTGTGAACCTGGCCTTACAGGTGTTTGAGTTATTAGTTAGTGTGACACCATGGGGTTAATTTACTAAAAGCAAATAGACTGTGCACTTTGGAGAGTGCAGTTACACAAGAGTATAGTAAATGAGAAGAAGCTATGCTGACTCCCATCCAATCCCGTGCAAGCAAAAAATATATATTTTTTTCTTTGCATGTACAGTATTTTCCGCACCATAAGACACACTTTTTCCCCCCAGAAATATGGGGGAAAATGTCTCTGTGTCTTATGGAGCGAATGCATGCTAAGCACCGCCCCCCTGCCATTTCTGGCTCTGCCCCCCCACTGCAGATGTCAACGCCCCCCCACCGCCACTGCCAGAAGAGAGGCAGGAGAGTGGAGGGCAGACATCTGAAGCTCCTGTGAGCAGGGCCGGGACCTAGGGGGCGGGACCTTACACACAGACCCAGCTCCGTGACATACGAGCGCCGGTGTTCTGCCGAGCAGCAAGACACCGGAGGGCAGAGGGAGGAGAGCGCTGTGTATTATTAAGAAAATGGTGAGGCTGACAGTGGGCACAGAGGATGCAATTGGTGGACACAGAGGCTGCAATTGGTGGGCAGAGAGGCTGCAATGGGCACAGAGGCTGCAATTGGTGGGCAGAGACGCTGCAATGGGCCCAGAGGCTGCAATTGGTGGGCAGAGAGGCTGCAATTGGTGGGCACGCAGAGGTTGCAATTGGTGGGCAAAGAGGCTGCAGTGGTGGGCAAAGTGAGGCTGCGATTGGTGGGTAAAGTGAGGCTGCATTGGTGGGCACAGCAAGGCTGCATTGGTGGGCAGAAAGAGGCTGCATTGGTGGGCACAGAGAGGCTGCAATGAAGTAAAGCTGCATTGGTGGGCACAGAGAGGCTGCATTGGTGGGAACAGTGAGGCTGCAAAATATGGGCACAGAGAGGCTGCAATCATGGGCACAGCGAGGCTGCATTGGTGGGCACATGGTTCAGGCTGCATTTATGGCAATGGTCAGGCTGCATTTCATGGACACGGGTAAATATTTTAGGACACCATTTGGTTCAGAATATTTTTTTTTCTTGTTTTCCTCCTCTTAAACCTAGGTGCGTCTTATGGTCAGGTGCATCTTATGGAGCGAAAAATACGGTAATTAGGTATTCTTTGCAAAGTGAAGCTTTACCTCATTTACTAAGCTCTGAAACAACTGCACTTGCAGACTGCAACTGCCCTTTGCAAGGTGCACAGTCCATTTGCCTTTAGTAAATCAACCCCTATGAGTCTACAATATTAAACTTTCACAACATTCTGTAGATGTAAGCCATAATAATCAAAATTAAAATAAATAAATGCTTGAAATACCATATTTATTGGCGTATAACAGGCACAGGCGTATAACACGCACCTTAAGAGTGAAGTTTCAGGAAAGAAAACGTATTTTTTAAATAAACAACTTTGAATTAAAATAAGGGTCAGTGCCCATCAATGCAGCCTGCTTAGTGCCCATCTGCAGCCTCCTCATCTCCCATAAATGCAGCCTGAATAATGCCCATCTGCAGCCTCAGTGCAGCCTGATCAATGCCCATCCATCTGCAGCACATCTCATCAATGCAACCTGACCAATGCCCATCGATCTGCAGCACATCTCATCAATGCAGCCTGATCAATGCCCATCTGCAGCACATCTCATCAATGCAGCCTGATCAATGCCCATCTGCAGCACATCTCATCAATGCAGCCTGATCAATGCCCATCTGCAGCACATCTCATCAATGCAGCCTGATCAATGCCCCTTTTTAGCCTCAATGCTCATCTGCAGCCTCACCATTGATGCAGCCTGGATAGTGCAGAAAATCACAGAGCTGTCATCTCCTGTTTACTCGGCTCTCACTTGGCTCTCACACACACACACACACACACAGTCTCGTCTCCGCCATCGGCATTGGACTAGCTCCTGTGATAGACAGAACACTGGTCCAATGCCAGTGGCGGAGGTGGGACTGTGTGTGTGACATGGGAGCTGAGCGAGAGCCGAGTTAGAGCCGAATAAACAGGAGATGATAGCTTGTGGTGGCGTTCATCACCCTCCTTCCCCTCTGAGGTACGCTGTTGGCGTATAACACACACTGGTGATTTGCCCCCTATTTTCAGGGGAAAAAGTGCGTGTTATACGCCGATAAATACGGTATATCACTCTGTGTGTAATGAATCTATAAAATATATGAGTCAGTGGCGTAACTGAAACCTTCAGGGCCCCGATGCAAGAAATCATGAAGGGCCCCCCTGACCCCCGGACAGCGCTTTTCCTAGGGGGATGTCTGATAAGAGGAGGACCCGCGAGAGCCGCCGAGGGACGCCAGAAGTCGGTGTTCGGGGCCACTCTGTGCAAAACTAACTGCACAATGAAGGTATGACATGGTTGTTATTTAAAAAAAACCTTTACAATCACTTTAAGGGGTTAAAACAGGTGGTCAGGAGGCAACATATTGCCTCTTTACCGGCTGTCAAATGCCTCTGAAAGTGATCTGAGCATGGATCGCTTTTCAGAGGAACAGCATTTTGTTGCTGGTACTTTGAACGAAATGTACATACATACATCTAAACAGTGGCGGCTGGTGCTCAAAATCTTTTTGGGAGCGCAAACATTTTTTGAAAAAAAATCATCAAATGCAGCCACTGTGCCCATGAATTGCAGCCACTGTGCCATCAATTGCAGCCACTGTGCCACTTAAATGCTGCCAGTGTGCCATCAAACGCAGCCACAGTGCCAAACGCTTGCCACTGTGCCCATCAAATGCAGCCACTGTGCCCATCAAACGCTGCCACTGTGCCCATCAAACGCTGCCAGTGTGCCCATCAAACGCTGCCACTGTGCCCGTCAAACACTGCCACTGTGCCACTTAAATGCTGCCAGTGTGCCATCAATTGCAGCCACTGTGCCAAACGCTGCCACTATGCCCATCAAACGCTGCCAGTGTGCCCATCAAATGCTGCCAGTGTGCCCATCAAACGCTGACAGTGTGCCCATCAAACGCTGCCACTGTGCCCATTAAATGCTGCCAGTGTTCCATCAAACGCAGCCACTGTGCCAAACGCTGCCACTGTGCCAAATGCAGCCAGTGTGCCCATCAAATGCTGCCTGTGTGCCCATCAAATGCTGCCACTGTGCCACTTAAATGCTGCCAGTGTGCCCTTGAATGCCCCCAGTGTGACCCCCCGACCGCTCATCGGCACTTACCCTGTCTTGGTGGGGTAGCGGGTGACTGCGACGAGTTGGGTCCTCCATGTGTCTCCTGCTGTCCACATCTCCCGTCCTCTCCTCCTGATAGGCGTCCAATAGCATTGCCTGTCGTTTCAGCCAATCAGGTGACGGGTAACAGACCCGAGCACCTGATTGGCGGAGAGGCAGTTTAGTGTAAGGAAAGTGAATAGTCATTCGCTTTTCTAACACAGCTGAGTGGCCTGCGAGGTCACCTTTTTTGATGCCTATTAGAGCCTATGGCTCTAATCCGGTGCTTCAAAAACACCCCCCGCCGCTGTAATTCAGGTTCCCTGCGCCCAAAAAGGGGCTGGGCACCAGAATAGGGGGTGACAGTGGCGGCCATAGATAGATTCATGCAATGCATGAATCTATCTATTGGTGATAGAGGGGTGGCTGGAGAGAGAGGGCGGCGTCCGTGTGCCCTTAATGGATGGGCCACCACTGCATCTAAACACACACACACACACATACACATAAATAAACACACACATAATATACACACACATATACTGTATATACACACACAAACACATATATAAATACACACATAAACACATGCAAACACATACATGAACACACACATAAGAACACACATAAGAACACACACATACAGACTTACAGAAAGCCTTTTAAAACACGGCAGTGCTTTACCTTCCCTCTTCCTGCCGGGTACTGCACTGTAGGGGGAGGCAAAGAGCACAGCACACATTGTGCTTTCACTTTAGAACAGTGTGACAAGCTCCCTGCACAGTGCCGATTACAGTTCGGCCGACGATCGGGGAGATCTATCTCAGCCGCTCCTCCTATCAAGATAAACAGGGGGGCCCTCAAGGGCCCCCTTCAGCATGGGGCCCAGTCGCCATGGCGACCTCAGCGACCCCTATACTTCCGCCACTGATATGAGTTTCACTTTTTGAATTGTATTACTGAAATACATTTTTGATGATATTCTAATTTTTTGAGATGCACCTGTATATACTTTATTATAAATCATAATATATATATATATAAAATCAACAGATGAGATTTTGTCTCTTAAGCAAAAGCAAAATCTCATATTCTTCATCTGTTGATATATCACATTTACAACAAAGTATTTTTATATCTACAGAAATGTGTGAAATTTTGAAATATTGTATCCAAGAGTGAATATCTTTTCAGTTTGATCAGCTATTGTTTTTTTTAACAATTATATTCTTTGTATAAAAAAGTCATTTGAAGTGATTCTAAAGGCATGGCAATTTTACCTTAAGGCATTCCTTGCCGTAAGGTAAAAAAATGTCTCTGTATTTGTATCGCTCATCTCCCCCTGTATACTTACCTAATCCAATCTCGATTCAGTGCTGGGTCTGGCCCTCTCCTCTCTCTCTGCTCACAGAGGTAGCAGTGGAAATCATTGACTCCTGCTGCTATCAAATAAATACTGTGAGTAGAGAGTTGGGGGCAGGGCTGAGCTGCATTGACACACACAGCCCAACTAGGAAGCAAGCCCGCAGGTGTGTGTCAGAAACCATGAAATCAGACCGAGACAGAAGTAAAGTTAAATCACACTTGTTTAATAATAAAAGTAAATAGAACAAACGTAGTCAAAACATTTGTTTGGTAACCGGAATTGATAGTCAGCCAAGCCAGAAAGTCGGAGATCAGTGTAGAGAAACAGCAAGCAGGATCTGGAGCCAGAAGGGATGTCAGCCAAGCAAGTCTTTAAACAGGAATGCAGGAGATAGTCTCTGTGATGTTGACCAAGGCGAAGGCAGAGATCCTCTGGGCTGGACAGCTTAAGTAGAGAGGACTAATGAGCAGGATATCAACAGGTGAGTAGCTGTGGAGAGAAAGGAGCTGGCAATTAGCCAACAGCTGAGCGGCTAGCTCAGAGAAGGAAGGGCTGAGCCCAGCCCTGACAGTGTGCCCCCATGGGAAGTGGCTTTCTTTGGTGGCGCACCAAGAAGAGGAGGAGCCCAGAGCGTCAGAGGAGGACCCAAGGAGAGGAGGTTGGGGGCTGCTCTATGCAATACAGTTGCACAGAGCAGTTAAATATATTATGATCATTATTTGAATAAAAGAAAAAATGTAAGCTTAACAATCACTTACATTTTTTTTTTTTTTACAGTATATTTGTATTTTTGTATTGTGCCCTTAAAGTCCTGTTTACTCATTTGTACCTCACACACCTAGCTAAGTTAGACCTATAGCCTTGCAATCCGCAAAAATTCACACTTTCTGCTTATTGAAGAGCTCTTTTAAATATTTGTTAAGGCGGAGAGGAAGGATAAGCAAGGATAAGCAATTTTGAAGAGGTTTCCCGTGAAGGTATTGTAAAGCTGACAATATAGAAAATTCCCAAGAATGGAAAGCTCAAGAGAAATACTGTAATTAATAGTGGGAAGAGGTTATGAGTGACAATATTATTAAAGAAGTGGAGTAGAAGAGAGGACACTTTAGAGAGTACTGTCGTATCTAGTCACAAATATAGGCAGGGATCATTGATAAGGTGCTTTGAAGCTAAGACTTTAAAAAAATCATAAAAACTTTGAAGAAGGGAGAGTTTACCTAACTAAATACCAGGCAAGAAGATGTTGCAGAGAAAAGGGCAAGAGAGGAGGGTCTGAAACATGAAAGAAGATGGCTTGACTTTGGTGATCAGCTGAGTTTGGAAGAAGAGTATTCTGGAGATTTTTCTTAGGTGAATGAAGTTAAGATTTTTAAATGTTCTCGGTGTGAAGGTTGACTGTAAAGGCTAAGCTAAAAGCAACTGTAAGATAGCAAACGTTGTGAGCTAGGTAGGATGATATTGTAAAGCAGTTGACCTGATTGGGCCCCACAATTACCATAACCATGTCTCCATCCCTGTATATACATTAAAAAGCAAAAGAGAGGGGCAGTGGGACTTTAAATGAGGCATGGGTAGGTCTTTGAAAAAGTCTAGGATACCTTATGTTAAATTAACTATCACCACCCCTTAAGGGGCTTAAAAGCTGTATAGCCATAGAGAAATGCTAATCAAAGAAATGCATAGACATCAATTCATGAGTAATATATAATAATAATAATAATATAATGCATCATAATATACAATACATAAATCATGCACATCGAGGCACAATAAAAATAGTAGTCATGTTGATAGAAACGTTGTTTATAAACGCTGTTTGAAAATAATTGATACAAGCAATCACAGTTCTAAAATGGGTATACAAAAAAGGTGAACAAGGTATTCCGAATAACAATGTTAGTAAGTATAAATGGTATACGATAGAATTCATAGATGAACCAAACTTGAAATGGCAACCCTGAGTGTAGACTCTACGCGTTTCATGGCGTTTAAAGCCAATCATCAGGAGTGGGATGCATCAAGAGATGACTAGAAAAATAAATAAAACAAATCAATAAATAGATCATTGAAGTCTCAATTAGAATCATGCTTACACAAGGTAAAGCAGGTATTTTAGAATATATAAATACACATTACCTTTTGGCAACAACCCAGTACATAACCCAACAGTCCAATTGTGGAATAATGAAGGTGGCCCTGAGAGAGCTGTCTCCCCCGGGGTTGAGGCCAAGGACACACAAGGCTAACCCCCAAACCGAAAGTCTCCATGGGGGCTGGAGAATCAGAGAGGGGGTAGAGAGGAACAGCAGCCAGGGAGAGAGCCAGACAGCCAAAACACACTTCCCAAGTAGGAGGCATACATGTATGGGCCACAGATGAAGTTCTGCAATAAATGAAAGAAAAAAGAATAATGAGGAGGAGATGTGTAACAAAGAGATGGGGATGAGTGTGTCAAAAAAAATAAAATAAAAATAAAAATAAAATAAAAATAAAAAAATATATATAAAAAAATAAAATATAGAACAATGTTGTGAATGAAGGAAAGTAAAATGTAAAACCAAGCTGGCACTAGAGTGTATGTCTGACACCTGCCCCAAAAATAACTGGGTGGTGAGAACCAACAAACAAAAGATATATATATAAATAATGTATACTAGCATGTTGCCAATGTGTTGGTATTTAAATGAAAGGCATAAAAATAAATAAATAAATAATGCACACCTGTGTAAAGAGAGATCAAGCATGATGTGAATAGGTGTGTAATAATGAAGAGAAACAGCCTGATTACCTGAGGTGTGGATGAAGACCCATATGTCCTCTCCTCCTGAGAAAAAAGTGTGGAATGAACTGCCAGCTCATCCCGACCTTTGTATCCTCAGCCTGGGGGCGTGTCCCAGCCAACGTCATGCAATCACGTTTGACCAAAGAAATAGATGGGGCAGACAACCAACTGAGGCACAGAGATCTCAGCAGCAGTTCATCCCCGCCCATCAAGCCTAAGTGAGATGGAGGGAGCATAAACGCAGGTCGGCGTCGGAAGGACACCGCACCAGCGGCATGCTGGGCATGACGCCGATGCGCCAAGATCCAGCCCCGCCCCCATCGCTGAAGAGATGGGTGGGGGGAGAAGGAGCTGGGCGCATCGCAACCCCGGGGGAAGAGAGATCAATCAAAAAGAACCACCCACCCTGTGGGTGGGGCGTGCCAAACAGGCAATGGAAAAAACAAAAAGAAGAGATAAAGAGTGGACTGTATCTCTGAACTAACAGAGGGTAGAGACTAAATTGAAATAGCCAGTGATCCAGAGAACGAGTAGGTTACTGAATGGACCAAATGAAGAGGAAGTAAGAAAGCGGATGCCAGCGTAAAAATAGCTCTTGGGACTAAAAGCCCAGATTAAGTAGTTGCGTTAGTGAAGTGGGGCATGACAGGTCAAAGAGGGAAACGGGTGTCTTCCACCCAAATAAACATATTGTAAAGCAGTTGACCTGATTGGGCCCCACAATTACCATAACCATGTCTCCATCCCCATGGAGACTTTCGGTTTGGGGGTTAGCCTTGTGTGTCCTTGGCCTCAACCCCGGGGGAGACAGCTCTCTCAGGGCCACCTTCATTATTCCACAATTGGACTGTTGGGTTATGTACTGGGTTGTTGCCAAAAGGTAATGTGTATTTATATATTCTAAAATACCTGCTTTACCTTGTGTAAGCATGATTCTAATTGAGACTTCAATGATCTATTTATTGATTTGTTTTATTTATTTTTCTAGTCATCTCTTGATGCATCCCACTCCTGATGATTGGCTTTAAACGCCATGAAACGCGTAGAGTCTACACTCAGGGTTGCCATTTCAAGTTTGGTTCATCTATGACTTCTATCGTATACCATTTATACTTACTAACATTGTTATTCGGAATACCTTGTTCACCTTTTTTGTATACCCATTTTAGAACTGTGATTGCTTGTATCAATTATTTTCAAACAGCGTTTATAAACAACGTTTCTATCAACATGACTACTATTTTTATTGTGCCTCGATGTGCATGATTTATGTATTGTATATTATGATGCATTATATTATTATTATTATTATATATTACTCATGAATTGATGTCTATGCATTTCTTTGATTAGCATTTCTCTATGGCTATACAGCTTTTAAGCCCCTTAAGGGGTGGTGATAGTTAATTTAACATAAGGTATCCTAGACTTTTTCAAAGACCTACCCATGCCTCATTTAAAGTCCCACTGCCCCTCTCTTTTGCTTTTTAGGTAGGATGATAGTCAAATAGTTGGTTAGAAGAGTGGAAGGCAATGCAGGGAGGATGGTAAGTTTGATCCTATCTAGGTTGAGTTATAGGTACCTCGAAGATATATACAGTGGGGCAAAAAAGTATTTAGTCAGCCACCAATTGTGCAAGTTCTATCACTTAAAAAAGATGAGAGAGGCCTGTAATTGTAATCATAGGTATACCTCAACTATGAGAGACAAAATGTGGAAACAAATCCAGACAATCACATTGTCTGATTTTTGAAAGAATTTATTTGCAAATTATGGTGGAAAATAAGTATTTGGTCACCTACAAACAAGCAAGATTTCTGGTTCTCACAAACCTGTATCTTCTTCTTTAAGAGGCTCCTCTGTCCTCCACTCACCCCGTGGGGTCAGAATGATCACAAGAACGGTGAGCAAAAATCCCAGAACCACACTGGGGACCTAGTGAATGACCTGCAGAGAGCTGGGAGCAACGTAACAAAGGCTACCTTCAGTAACACACTACGCCGCCAGGGACTCAGATCCTGCAGTGCCAGACGTGTCCCCCTGCTTAAGCCAGTACATGTCCGGGCCCGTCTGAGGTTTGCTAGAGAGCATTTGGATGATCCAGAAGAGGATTGGGAGAATGTCATATGGTCAGATGAAACCAAAGTAGAACTGTTTGGTAGAAAAACAACTCGTCATGTTTGAAGGAGAGAGAATGCTGAGTTGCAACCAAAGAACACCATACCTAGTGAGAAGCAAGGGGGTGGCAACATCATGCTTTTGGGCTGTTTCTCTGCAAAGGGAACAGGGCGACTGATCCGTGTACATGAAAGAATGAATGGGGCCATGTATCGTGAGATTTTGAGTGCAAACCTCCTCCCATCAGCAAGGGCATTGAAGATGAAACGTGGCTGGGTCTTTCAGCATGACAATGATCCCAAACACACTGCCCGGGCAACGAAGGAGTGGCTTCGTAAGTTCCTGGAGTGGCCTAGCCAGTCTCCAGATCTCAACCCCATAGAAAACCTTTGGAGGGAGTTGAAAGTCCGTGTTGCCCAGTGACAGCCCCAAAACATCACTGCTCTAGAGGAGATCTGCATGGAGGAATGGGCCAACATACCAGCAACAGTGTGTGACAACCTTGTGAAGACTTACAGAAAACGTTTGACCTCTGTCATTACCAACAAAGTATATATAACAAAGTATTGAGATGAACTTTTGATATTGACAAAATACTTATTTTCCACCATAATTTGAAAATTCTTTAAATTCTTTCCAAATTAGTAATGTGATTGTCTGGATTTGTTTCCACATTTTGCCTCTCATAGTTGAGATATACCTATGATGACAATTACAGGCCTCTCTCATCTTTTTAAGTGGGGGAACTTGCACAAATGGTGGCTGACTAAATACTCTTTTGCCCCACTGTATGATAAAATGGCTGACAAGTTACCTGAAATGATTATTAGTATAGATAAAGGCAGGAGTGGATTGGTAGATCTGGGTGTCAGTGCAGGAAAAATGTCATTCAGTGCCCAGGGCATATACGTCAAATTGCACCCCCCCCCCCCTTTTTATAGGATTAGCAGTGATACCGCTGTCACCACTCCTGTTAGCCTTGTAACAGAATCAAATGGCACATGGAACCCCCAATCCCTGCAATGATTCATTGCGCACAGGGCAGCTGCCCCTCCTGCCCACCCCTTGTCTCAGCCCTGCTGGGTGTTATATCCATATACTGTAGATGGTACTGGAGGTGTAAGAAAGACATATGTTTAACAAGAAAAGTAGCATAAACATATAAAACCAGTGGCCTTGGACTGAACATTGAGGAACACTGACAGAAAGTGATGTCAAAGAGAATAAAGCACAGATGAAAAAAAAACTCCTTAGAGTAGTTTCATAAATGTGAAGAGAAGCAAGGAAAAGTTGCCATTGAATTTGGCTGTGTGTAGGCCACTTTTGTTAAGGCAATTTGTCTTAAATGTGTAGTGCAGGAGAATGAAAGAAGATCAAGAAATGGGCCACATTAGAGAAAGAGGATTTGTCTGTGACAAAGGTTAACAGAAGGAAAATAGGGTGAAAAAAGAAGGGTCAAAAAAGGGTTTTCTCCGTAAATAAAGCATAATGGCTTTTTAAAGGCTAAGGGGAATACATCTACATCTATCGGTGCAAACGAGGAATGGCTACCGAGTCAGAGGAGATTCAATCAAATGTAAAGGTTGCAGGGAGAGATGAAGAAAATAGAGAGGTGGCCTCATCTACAGTTATTTGGCTGCAAGAACTAGAACAAGTTGTCAATAGATGGGATGGGTTGTGTGCTGGCAGTTTGGTGCATTGCAATGTCTCATTGGATTGTGGATTTTTTTTTCTTAAGAGTAAACCTAAACTTTGGCCATGTAGGACAACAGGCAAAACACAAATTCACTTTAAAGTAATTAAAAGCAGTAGTTAGGTGCAGAAAAGTGATATGTGAAAAGGCTAAAGAGAGGTGGGGTGTGGACGTTGTAATTTAATAATAAAAGCTAACCTCCAGGGAAAACCCAAAGTTACTCTTGAAGTGGGTCTCCCCTCCTAGTACCGGGATTAATGTTTGCTTTTGTCCAGCGGAAAACTAAAACTTTTTTTTTTTACTTTTTCTTTTTGAGAATTTTCAAAAGATGCACATTTTGCTACAACAGATTATTTATTTTGTTACACATATTATCTGTAGTAAAAGCCAAATAGCAGATTATTTTCACTTGTGAATCAAATATCATGCATAATAATTTATTTGTTGTCACTTAGTAGATGTGGAAGAAGCAAAAAGTAGAGCTAAACAACAGCATGGATATGGATAATTGTCAACAATGTATTCCAAGTATTAGCTTAAAAAGTTTAATTTCTTTTATGTGCTAATAATAAATCTTACAATAAGCAAGTAGTAGTGGTATCTATTGTAACCTGAATCACATTTCTGTAACACAGATAAAGAATATAATTGTAAAAAGAAATAGAAGGGAAAAATTTTGGGGGTAAGTAGAAACATAGGAAACTGACAGCAGAAAAAGACCAAGTAGTCCATCAAGTCTGCCCCTTTTTTTGTTGTAGTTGTTTTGTTTTTTTATTGTTTTGTTTTTGGGTTTTTTCGTTAACTTTGTTATCTGACTATACTGTAGATATATGTTTATGCCAAGCATGTTTGTAGCCATTTTCTGTTGACTGTCTCACTACCTCGGTTCCAAGCATCAACCATCCTTTCAGTAAAATAATACTTACTAAGATTAGTTTTAAACTTCCCTCCAGTCAGTTTGAGGTGATGTCCCTGTGTTCTTGATTTGGGTTACATATTGAAAAAACTGCCTTTCGGGGGGGGGGGATACCTGGTTTTGACAGGTACGTGCTCTCACTTCCGGTCTGATTGCTGCTGTGATTCCACCAGAACTTCTCCTCCCTCCCCACCCACAACCTACTGGGACACATCACAGGTCCATTAAGGCTGCGGGACCATTTACAAAGTGCAGTATGGCTGGCGCATGCGCAGTGGGCCACAAGGAATCACAGCTGGTTGCCCACAGTAAACATGCTGGGGCCTGGTACCCAAAGACCGGTGAAGAATCAGTTTAGGTAAGGACGGCACTGGACCCCTGCACAGGTGAGTGTCTTTTATTCAAAATCAGAAGCTACAGTATTTGTAGCAGCTAGCTTCTATTTTTTTTTTCAAAGAACCACTTTTTTCAAAGAACCACTTTAAAGCAGGTCTTTTCCCTTTAAAATTAAGTTTCCTCTTTTCCAAACCTCTTCCAATGTGCTATAGATATAGGTGTCTTTTTTTTTTTTTTTCTTGCTTACTTACTTTTTTTTTTTTTTAATGTAAATAGATTTTTATTGAATTCTCTGTTTACTTACTTTTTTAATGTAGGTTTTAGCCTACCTCTTGTCTTCCCTCCTGCAGTGTAGTCTCCCGGTGCCTCCTGGGATATGTGAGTGGCATATTCCAGGAGGCACCAGGAGCACTGCACATCCTTCCATTCCATTTAAAAGAGTAGGGGAAAGGGCCTAGCGGCACATTATCGGGAGGTGGCGCCTAAACTCAGAAGAGCCAGCAGCCTCCCAATAACATCACAGGAGAAAATGGTGGCTGCAGAGAAGTGGATCTCAGCAGGTCAAAGCTGAATCTGCTGGGTGGATGAGTGTTTGAAGAGTACATTATCCAGCATCAGGTAAGCAGGGAATAAAATAAATAAATGTGAAGGTCCTCTTTAGGTTCTCTGGGGGTATGCAGGTCAGATTCTGCATGTTTAGCAAAAGGTCAATGTACATCCAAGATATGCCAGGGGTGCCAGATTTTGATAAAAAGTTAGTGACTAAATTATTGAGTTTAGCTGTTAAATATTCCATATTGTACACATCATATATGTGTTTATTTAGCTACTAGTAAAAGTGCTTTTTAATGTTCCCCTTGACAAAAATAAACCTTTAACCCTTGCAATGTGGGGGTGGGGGCTGCTGCAGAGGTAACATTGGATTATGCCAAAGTTCAGCTTTAATAATACGTCCCTTCCTAACCAAAGACACCACAAAGCTCCTAATTCACTCCCTGGTCATCTCCCGCTTTGACTACTGCAACTCCCTCATCATGGGATTACCCTTACATAGGCTATCCCACCTTCAGTCCATCATTAATGCTGCTGCCAGACTTATCCACCTTACCAACCGTTCAGTGTCTGCTACTCCTCTCTTTCAATCCCTCCATTGGCTTCCACTCACCCAAAGAATTAAATTCAAAATACTAACAACAACTTACAAAGCCATCCACAACTCATTCCCCAGCTACATCACTAACCTAATCTCAAAATACCAACCAAATTGATCTCTATGTTCCTCCCAAGATCTCCTGCTCTCTAGTTCCCTGGTCACCTCATCCTATGCTTTCCTCCAGGACTTTTCCCAAGCCTCTCCCATCCATGCTTTTAGGCAATCCCTGAAAAGCCTTCTCTTCAGAGAAGCCTATTCTGCCCCCACCTAACCACTGTAAATTTATTTTCTCCATCAAATCGTCCCTCACAGTTATTACCTTTTGTATCACTTGACCCTCCCTTCTAGATTGTAAGCTCTAACGAGCAGAGCCCTCTGATTCCTTTTGTATTGAATTGTATTGTAATGGTACTGTCTGCCCTCATGTTGTAAAGTGCTGCACAAACTGTTGGCGCTATATAAATCCTGTATATTAATAATAATAATAATAAATACATAGAATTGTAAAAACAGTGCAATTTACTAATTTCTCTGTAACTGGAAATAAATCTAAATATGGATCACATCCACATCAAACATTCTATAGGTTGCATTGCGTGGGACATTTGTTAAACACAAAATGTATAATTTTCACATTTGTCTAAATCAAAGGAGCATAGTAAATTAACAAATTGTTACGCTAGAAAGTTGGTATTTTAGCAGTTATGTCATTTATAGCAGGTGCTGCCAGAAATATTTTGATGATTGTGCTCTGTGTATTCCTAAGGTTGTACTTTTCACAAAGGGATTAATTAGTTGATTTTACACAAATTACTCCCCTGTAAATGGAAACGTTTGGCTTTTTCTACAGCTACTGGAAAGAAAAGCAAATATTGTTTGATAACAAGTTAGGATGTATGTCAATGGAAAATTTTTGTGCCATTTATCATTTAAAATGCTGACTTTTTAAAATAATTACTTTCACCTAAAAGAACAATTTCAGCTTTACCTTGATATCAAACTGGAACCGAACCCAGATTCTTCACTTAGCTTTGAAGGGAGCAGAAAAAAGTCAGAACCTCTGTCAGGGTAATAATACTGCCCATGCCCTCATTGTAGAGATTTCCTACCACTATTATATTCATTGACGCAACATTTCACCTTTCTGGGTTTTTCATCTCTGTGTGTGATCCTTGGTAGCCACTTATATCCTTTTTTTATGCCCTGACTGGTTATGAGCTATGGGCATTGTGAGTATCACATCAAACTGTCTTACTCATTGCTAACAAGCAGCCATTTGTTGTATGACGTATGTAATTTGTTTTTTATCTTGTTGATTGTATTTATATTAAGCTGCAAAATGGACTAACCCTGAGGAAGGAGTCAAAATTACTCCGAAACGCATTGGTATTGTCAATGTAGACCTCTACATAACCCATTCTACATTGCTTCCATGCCATGCTATATATGGTTCAGTACCATGCTATTCCATTTTTTGATAGGTCAGCACTTTTAGCCTAATTGTCTTTATATAACATTGTTTCATATTTGTCAATTTTGTTACTATTAAACTCTGAATTGTATACAATTTTGTTACGCGCCTGTGCCTTTAAAATTCAATATTTAAGGGAAAACCCTGTTTATCATATAGTATAGGGATGTTGGCCTACAAAAGCAGATAAGAGTTACCTCCAATTTTTGATATATTGACGCAACAAGAAGTGATGGAAAATCTCTACAACAGAGAAAAAATATGATCACATAAAAGCAATAGAGAATCTAATGTTGGCGGACTTGCCAACGAGCTAAACTCCATCTGCATTTCCGACGGAAAGATTTAGAACATGTTATATATCTAAATCAGTCGGAAATGCCGACAGAAAAAGTCTGATGGGGCATACACACAGTCGGAATATCCGACCAAAAGCTCCCATCTGACTTTTTCTGTCGGGAAGTCCGGCCATGTGTACATGGCATGACACTTCCTATTCTATTAATAAAAGTGTTGTACTGCTTTTAGAATTCCTGTCCCAGTGTTCCAACCAGACATAAAAGAAAACCTCTCCAAAAGGGACATGGACAGCAATAAAAACCTTAGAAGTTTACACCGATCTTTACTCTTTTGCAGTGGCCTCCAAACTGTGGCAAGGTCTGCTTGCTTTTAGTCAGACCTTTGGGACACTTTTCCTCTAGCTGACACCAATGATGGGACACCATTGATGGAGCATTATTTGTCCCATTCATACCAACAATGAGGCTGTTACTTCCACTAACACAATGATGGGGTATTGTTTACTTCCACTGATGCCATGGCATTTTCTACTCCCATTGGCCACAGTCTGGCCCCCCTAAAGCCTAAAGGACAGTAAACTGGCCTATTGTTTGGAGACCCTTGCTCTATCCAAAACAAAATCAAATAAAAATTAAAAAATAGCTTTGGCTTGAATTCTTCCTTAACCACTTCCGGACCACTCACCGTCATTATACGGTGGCTCATTGAAGAGGAATACCGTTGTTATGGCAGCAGCTAGCTGCCATAACACCAGTATCCACTTCTTCATCGGGTGGTCCGCTTTAAGATAAAAGTGGTCTCGGCCGCGGATTCGCCGTGAGATCCCTTTTATCGGTGGCGTGAGAGGGCTCCTCCCGCCGCTCACCGGTGCCCTCCGCCGCTTACCATAGCCGCCGGGAGCGGCGGAGGCGATCGGGTCCTCTCCCCTGATTGGCATGGAGCTGACTGAGGGGAAGATTGTCCCCACCCGGCTCCATACCATTGCAGGGCGAAAGCGACATCAAACCGTCACTTCCGCCCATAGCTCTTAAAGGGACTTTTTTTTTTCAAACAACATTTTTTAAAAAAATGTTATTGCATTTTAGTGTAAATATGAGATCTGAGGTCTTTTTGACCCCAGATCTCATATTTAAGAGGTTCTGTAATGCTTTTTTCTATTACAAGGGATGTTTACATTCCTTGTAATAGGTATAAAAGTGACACTATTTTTTTTAAAAGAACAGTGTAAAAATAAAAGGTAAAATAAATAAGAAAAAACAAATACTTTTTTTTTAAAGCTCTCTGTCCTGCTGAGCTCACGCGCAGAAGCAAACACATACGTAAGTAGCGCCCGCATATGAAAACGGTGTTCAAACTACACATGTGAGGTATCACTACAATTGTTAGAGTGAGAGCAATAATTCTAGCCCTAGAATTCATCTAATTCAAAACATGCAACCTGTAGAATTTTTTAAACCTTGCCTATGAAGATTTTTAAGGGTAAAAGTTTGTCGACATTCCACGAGCGGTCGCTATTTTGAAGCGCGACATGTTGGGTATCAATTTACTCGGCGTAACATCATCTTTCACAATATAAAAAAAAATGGGCTAACTTTACTGTCTTATTTTTTAATTTAAAAAAGTGTCTTTTTTCCAAAAAAAGTGCGCTTGTAGGACCGCTGAGCAAATAGTGTGACGGAAAGTATTGCAATGACCACCATTTTATTCTCTAGGGTGTTAGAAAAAAAATATAATGTTTTGGGGTTCTAAGCAATTTTCTAGCAAAAAAAAAAAAATGATTTTAACTAGTCAACACCAAGTCTGAAAAATATGCCTGGTCCTTAAGTGGTTAAAGTGGAACCAAATGTACAAAAAAATGCAAACAGGCAGACCTTTTATTGCAGAAGAGACATGCACTGTCATCTCTGCAATAAAATGCACTTACCAGCCTGTTCGCAATCCTCTTAGGAATTTATGCAGAGCTGTGCATGCACAAGTCTGTTTACATTTCCAGGAAAACGCCAGGATGAATGACTCCCGCACATGCCAATCAAGACAGCTGAAGACCAGCCCCAGAAGAAGCCATGAAGAGGATCTCAGCACTGGCATAGGACCTTTTTTGGCATCAGATTGTTCAAGAATAGATAAGTAGTCCTGCCTTTAGTTAAGCTTGAAAGTCGAACAAAACCCACTGATTTACTGGTTCCCAAAGAAGTTACATTCAAGGCATGCCTTGAATGATAACTGTTGCAGTTACTAGTGTGCTTATATTAGCTCTCAACTGAAGTGCCAAGCCATCAAAAGGCAACTGCAGATCAAACAGAGGCTAACATAGCAGTTTACCTGGTTTTAAAGTATAGGAAGGTTTACTTCTGGTTTAAAGTGATAATAAAGTCTCAGTTTTTTCTCATTTAAAAAAAACAAAGATGTTATACTTACCTGATCTGTGTGGTGGTTTTGCACAGAGCAGCCCAGATCCTGCTCTTCTCGGGTCCCTCGCCGGCGCTCCTGGCCCTTCCCTCCTGTTGAGTTCCCTGTCCTGTCGAATACTGCCTCCTGTTGAATAATACCTCCAATGGGTCTGGTCTGTGCATGCGCAGTACCAAGCGTTACTCCAGCTGATATGTTGATCAGCTGGTGTGGTGTCAACGCAGCGCATGTGCAGATCATCGGAGGCATTATCAGACGCTACGCAAACAGCGGAGGGAGAACATACTTGTCAGATTCTGCCCGTTGTTGCGGGGCGGGTCTTGGGTGTTGAAGGGCGGGTTTTGTGTGTGTTGCAACCGGCCTTAGACACAAGCATAACCTGCTATTCAACACACTAAATCCGCCCTGCACCACACATAAAACAAACCCTTCAGCACACGGAAAACCTGCCCTGCAACAGCGAGGCAGAATCTGACAAGTACATTCTCCTTCCGCTGTTTGCAGAGCGTCAGATAATGCCTCCGATGATATGCGCATGCACTGTGTTGAGATCACACCAACTGATCAACATATTAGCTGGAGTGACGTTTGGTACTGTGCATGCGCAGACTCATCAGAGGCATTATTGGATTGGAGCCATTTTTCGATAGAACACCCCTCACAACAAGCAGCTTGCTATGGGGGCACCCAAGCTGAGCCACTGCTCGGTGTGTTCATTCAGACACGGAGTCGCGATTCATCCCCATGACTCACTGACTTTGATTGACAGCAGTGGGAGCCAATGGTGCCATGCTGCTGTCTCAGCCAATGAGGAGGGGAGTCCCGGGCAGCTGAGACTCTCCTGTAATATCGCTGGATCTAGATGGGGATCAAGTAAGTATTAGAGGGGCTGAGGGGGGGCTGCTGCACACAGAAGGTTTTTTTTTTATCTTAATGCAGAGAATGCATTAAGATAAAAAACCTTCTGACTTTAAACCACTTTAGGCTTCTGCATATAAAGTTGGGTAAATGTTAGAGATGAGAATATCTGCTGAGGTTTGGGTAGACTGAGATTCGGCTAATTTATAACAATCTGAAGATTCAAGTAATTGAAATACAACCCATTCATAATTTTTTTTATCAATGAATTATACTTCATAGAAATAAGAAAAATGAAAATTTGCTGGGCAGGCTCATTAGAGCTTACTGCAAATCAATCAGTCAATTCTTTCGACAGTTCAGTCCTATTAAAATGCATTTTTCATGTATAGTCGATGCCTGAAAGGTGAGAAAAGTTTGGTATTATAAAAAAATTTCTCACTTAGCATCAGGGATAGACACGGCATCAGGGTTGATTTACTAAAGCCAAACAGGCTGTTTATTTTGGAAGGGAAGTAGCACTTTGCAGTGAGATTAGATTCTAATGACTTCCATCGTCCAATCATCTGCCAGAATTTTTTTTATTAGTATCTTATACTTGATTTACCCATCTTCACAAAGTGAAATTTCACCACATTTACTAAGCTCTTTGGCAAATTCCCTTGCAAAGTAAATAGTCTATTTGCCTTTCGTAAATCAGCCCCATCGTCTACATCAGGGACATGCAATTAGCTGACCTCCAGCTATTGCAAAACTACAAGTCCCATCATGCCTCTGCCTCTGGGTGTCATGCTTGTGGCTGTCAGAGTCTTGCTATGCCTCATGGGACTTGTAGTTCTGCAACAGCTGGAGGTCCGCTAATTGCATATCCCTGGTCTACATGATAATGCTTTTTCAAAAAACTATGGAGACCTGGTCTTATCTACATGAATTTTTAAAAGTTCCTGAAAGGTATACCTAAACCCGCTCAATGAATGCAAACCTCATTCCATATGCCCAAATAGGTTATGCCTGAAATTAACAATGCTCAGGTTCTTTGAAAGTATAAAAATATTGATGGTCCTGTTGGTGTCATGCCTTTTACACAGTGTGTTTAAAGAGTCAAACTACCCTCAAAGCAGCTCCCAAAAAACTTATATATTTCATAGTCTTTATCTTTGCCTCTTGTTCAGGGCTGATTACTAATAAGTAGCTGGCTGCAGCCGGTAAGCCCGCTCCATTTTACCAGTAGCATACACAAGAGAAGGAAAATAAAATACTTCATTTGATAAATTCACTAGGTAACATCTAATTGCCCATTTAAATGAAGGGGAAATAATTTCCATCTCAATATGTAGGTGTCTCAGGGAAGATCATTAATTAATAAATATGCTGTGTTTATACAAGCAACAGTCTCTTAGAGAAACCCAGCAAAGTCATTTAATTGCTTTTACACCACAAAACCCATTTAGATAAGAAACTCAATTTGGACTTTTTAAACCCTGTTACATTAGCTGTCTATTTTGTTCAGGTTTTCTATTATTAATACGGAGATTTAAGTGTGAGGAAGAGTAATAATCTTACTTTTTCCATCATTAGTGAGAAATAATAGCTTTTACTAATGCTTCATGAAGTGCTTCTAGCGTATATTACAGTTTTAGTTTTGAAAGTTCAAAACATGTTGCTTAATATCTTTTTTATTTTAAATAGGATAATCATATTGTAACAGTGAAACATTGTATTATTACTGAAAGTGGATGTAAAGGCAGAAGCTTTTTTTTTTTTTTAGCTTAATGCACTTTATGTTCTGACGTGAACAAGGGCCATTGAAATGAATGAGATTTGTCTTGTTGGACGTTTTTAGAGAGGAGGCTTAGAGCAGAAAAACGCTCAAAAACACCTAGATGTGAACGAAACCTCAGCCTCGACCGTCTGGAATGCTCCCTCCTGATTGTCTGAGACACAACAGCAGCGCCATTGGCTCCTTCTGCTGTCAATCAAAGTCTGTTAGCCAATGAGGAGAGAGAGGCAGCGGGGACGCACCGCAGCTCCATGTCTGAATGGACACACAGAGGTGCCCCCATAGCAAGCTGTTTGCTGTGGGGGTACTCGACAGGAGGGAGGGGTTAGGAGCGCCGGGGAGGGACTTGAGAAGAGGAGGATCCGGGCTGCTCTGTGCAAAACCACTGCACTGAGCAGGTAAGTATAAAATGTTTGTTATTTTTAAAGAAAAGAAAATTAGACTTTAGTATCACTTTAAGGTATAACTAAAGGCAATAGGCATGGGTAAAACTATAGTTATACAATGTACTTTAAAGTGGTTGTAAACCCTCACATAAACCCAGTGAGCTGAACAGCCTCAGGTGATACACAGAGATGAAACAGATACTCCTACATAAGTTTTACTTGTTTATCTGCAGTATTCTCTTCTCTAACATAAACCTGTTAAAATTCTTCTTCATCTGCTAGTATCACAGAGGAGGGGGCGGAGAGGCTGCAGATACAGTGTGTGAGAGCTGATTGGAGGAAAGGTATACCCCACTCCTCCACACAGCAGAAGAAATGTGTTGTGAATAGAGAAGTTCCGTGCTTAGCTCCCTCCCCGACACAAATTTTTCTCATGTGTCGGGAAAACTTCTCAGAAGTGACACATGCTGATAACAGAGGAACGAAGCACCAGAGAGAAACAACACTTAGAACTTAGAAGGGACGGACTGCACATAAATTAGGAGGATGCAGATCAGCTGTGAGTAAAGATGGCCAAAAAGTTAGAGGGGTTTTTAAACTAGGTGATGGGGGGAGAGGGCCCAGAGGTAGAGATAGTCAGCGTGGAACATATTCCAGAGGGTAGTAATTTGGTATTAGTGGCAGGTTGACTAAAGCACATAAACCCAAGGTAAGTATAGTAACAAGTCCAAGTTGCAATCTTGGAACACCCAATAAGAGGCTAGTATGCGACCGGTCTAAACTACGTGGCATGTTCACCAATGGCAGGAGCCTGGCGGACAAGATGGGTGAACTAGAGATACTGTTGTACGAGAAGGATTTGGATTTTGTGATTCAACAGCTCTCATGATTGGCTGGCAACCATTCAAGGGTATACCCTTTATCACAGGGATAAAGAGGGTAAAAAAGGGGTAGGGTTATGCCTATATATCAATAATAATGTACAAGTGAATGTGAGAGATGACATCACTAAGGGAGCTAGGGAGGAGGTGGAATCCTTATGCATAGAGCTCCAAAGGGATGAAGCTAAGGGGAAAATAATACTGGCAGTATGCTATAGACCCCCTAACCTGAGGGGGGGGGGGGGACAGATCTCCTATCACAATTTGGATTAGCAGCAAGGATGGGAAATGTTATCATAACGGGGGATTTTTATTATCCAGACATAGACTGGGCGGAGGGATGGCTTAACTCCAATGTAAAAATGCATATAAAAGCAAAGGAAAAGGCCTCCCATTTACGTCACCGAGTGGCCCCGCCCTCAGCTATCTAACAGCTGTCAAAGCGAGAAGAATGCAGTGTGCAGGATCCTCCCGTGGAGGAGAAGCTGTTGCATTCTTATTTATTTTTTCGGTTTGTCGGGTGGCGTGAGATGGATTTACATCGTGGGACATTTCATTTTTTTTATTTTAAGAATTTTTAACCATTTTTATAGCACAGAGTGCTGTATAAATGTCAATAGTCCCAAAAATGTGTCAAAAGTGTCCAATCTGACCGCCACAATGTTGCAGTCCTGCTAAAAATCGCAGATCACCGCCATTACTAGTAAACCTTTACCTGCCTTCAGATGCGGTCATTTGCCGCGTCACCTGCCACATGTTGCGGATTGTCACTTGCCACGTCACCTGTCACATTGCGGATTGTCATTTGCCACGTCACCTGCCATGTTGTGGAATGTCACTTGCCACGTCACCTGCCACGTTGCGGATTGTCACTTGCCACATCACCTGCCACGTTGGGAATTGTCACCTGCCACAAGTTGCAGATTGACACTTGCCATGTTACCTGCCACACGTTGCGGATTGCCACCTGCCACAAGTTGCGAATTGTCAATTGCCACGTTACCTGCCACGCGTTGTGGATTGCCACCTGCCACAAGTTGCGGATTGTCACCTGCCACATTGCGGATTGTCACTTGCCACGTCACCTGCCACACGTTGCGGATAGCCACCTGCCACAAGTTGCGGATTGTGAGTTGCCATGTAACCTGCTACATTACGGATTGTCACCTGCCACAAGTTGCGGATTGTCACTTGCCACATCATCTGCCACACGTTGTGGACTGTCACCTGCCATGTCACCTGCCACACTTTGGGGATTGCCACCTGCCACAAGTTGCATATTGTTACTTGCCTGCTACAATTGTTACTATAGTTCACTTGAAGTTGTACCCACCTTGTTCTTCAGATAGGCAGGTGCTGTGCAGGCTCAGCTCACACTCTGTCACAGGCACAGCCACACAGGCAGCTCTCTTCAGACCCTCCCTTCCCTCACGCTGGAGATGGAAGATGGAAGAGGTGGGTGGGTGGAGCTATTGACTAGTGCGGAGGCTGAGCGATCTGAATGCTGGGGTGGCCGCAGCCCCTGACGTCACTGGTTGCTAGAAGCCAGATGGCAGGCAATTCTAGCAACCACTGCAGGAGGCAGCACACAGCCGACCAGCATTCACCCTGCTGTACTCCTGCTGACTGATCCAGGATTCCTGATGGCTACTACAGAGTCTGAGTATGGTAATAGTCCCGCCTGGGCTGACGCTCCTCTTAAAATTCCACCTGGAACCATGGTCCCATTGGGTTCCATGTTAGGGCAGGCCCTGGTCCTACAGGTAATAGAGGAGAGGAAAACAGTAAGTTTGTTCTGTACTTTTGTTCAGCAAGGCAGGAAACTAACACAGTTTTAATGTAGGAGAGCTTTGCACAGCAAACCCACTGTATTAAACACACAAAACATCTGCTCATAAAAGACACTAATTAAACTGAAGGTCATTTCCTGCCTAACAGAGTGCTCCTTAATGGGTTCCCCAACCCAAACAGACAGCAATTGTACCTTTTTAGTAGTCTTTCAGCACTCAGCCTTTTCAACCAGTTCACATATAACAAAGCCAGTGTGTAGCTGAAGGTAAAATAGAGACCTAAGAATGGGGGCTTTACCCCACTCAAAGCTCCATGTGTTACCACATGCATCCTGTTTTAATATTACTATTGTTTTTTGTGTTTTGGTACATTTCACTGTTTCCCCTCTCCCGTTACGCACAAGTTAGACCAGTACCATAAAAGACACTTCTTGCTTCTCCATGCTTTGTTAGTAAGGATTATTAGGATTAGGAGTCAGAAAGATTATTGTCCTGGTGCAGTAATTTTTTTTTTGGGGGAGGGATAATGACAAATGGCTCTCCCCAAATAGGATATTGCCATGTGGGACACATGTGGGGCAATAGTAAACCAGAACCTTCACTAAGTGAAAGTGTGGGTTTCATAATAAAGTTGGCAGTGCCTCCACGCAGGGACAAGGCCTCTGTGAACAGAGGGGATTCACATATTGGAAAATGAACCTGTAATCTAATCAAAGTAATTAGGTGCAGAGGAACTGCTGCAACCAGCATATAACAGTACCCATAAGTATATAGCTATACACCAGTATTGAAATAATACAAACTTTATATAAGAATATTAATAGTACACCCTGCTTCCTATATGTAATGCAAACAATCCCCATACGTTTACCTATACCATTTTTTGCATCCTTTCAACGAGCGTGCTCAACCTTTATCTGGAAAGGCAAACCTCCTAGAATCAAATTCTCCCACCTTACTCTACCAAAAATTAAAGGAGGAATTGCACTCCCTGACTTACATAGATATTACTACGCTTCAAATCTAGCTAGAATTGTCAACTGGAATATCCACCAAACGGTCAAGGATTGGGTTACACTAGAGCACATAAAAACTCCCCATTGCCTGAGATCTTTGTCGTGGATACACCCAAAATACCTTTCAAATATGAATAATGCTCATCCCCTAATTGGCTCTACATTGAAAGTCTTTTGAGGTATAACACAGCTGTCCAATCCAGTGCCTTGGCTTAGCCCACTGGCGCCTTTACGTGCCAACCCAGATTTTGTTCCAGGCATTGAAGAAAATTTCCTATCAAAAATTTGGCCCCACAAGGATGTCTTGGCCTCCCACTTTTTTCGCAGAGGTTATCTTAGATCTTTGGAAGCTCTCAACAATGAACTTGCACTCTACTCCATTTTGCAATGGACATACATGCAAATCAAACACGTTCTAACTAGAAAGGAAATATTCGTGGACGAGAACCCCCACAGCCCTAGACATCTCATATCAATTTTATACTCATCACTCTTTGGGAAAACCTCAGCCTTCGCCAATGTGTCATGCCTAGCTTGAGAATGTGACCTAAACATTCAACTAACAACCCCAGAATGGGAATCGATCTACATTTATGCTCATAAAGGCTCCCTGAATTGTGCAACACAAGAAAGTGGATTCAAAATACTTACAAGATGGTACAGAACTCCTACCCTATTAAACACATTTTCTTCTCAGATCTCTAGTAAGTGTTGGAGATGCAATGAGGCAGAATGTTCCATGATCCACATTTGGTGGTCATGTTCCAAAATTCAAAAGTTCTTGAAATCAGTACATGAAACCATTTTACAGTTACATCAGAAAACATAGAATTCACACCAGCTCAATACCTATCCTTAACCATATTCATAATAAATGTGAAAAAGAAGGGATAGGTATGGCACTGCTCTTATTAGAGGAGACCACTTACATCGCAGACAAGGAGGCACTTGGAGAACACAGGACAGGAAGTTTCCTCCCACTCCACAGGCTGCACAGTGGCTCATACTGTTAAGGTGAAATACCTCCTTGTGGGGTGAATAATAGCGGTGAGTGCATTTCTTATAGGGCACTGTTTTCCAAGAAGCACAGAACAATTTGAAGGAGCACATTATCACTTTTTTGGACTTTTTTATACACCAGGGTTTAACGACGGTATATGCATATTTCTGAACCCAGTTTCACAGCAACAATATACACCAGTCATATATGTTGGATTTTTTTTGCACAGAAATGTCACTTTGAATTGCAGGTTTTGCACAGGATTGTGTTTTCGTTTGAACATAACAATATGCATTATATATAAGCGGTTAGGAAGTTTACACAGTAGCATTTTTTTGTGGATTTTTGTGAATATACAAATATTTATTTTCTGCACTTTTATTGTCACTTTTTGCACTAAATGTACCCCTGACACACACCCCTCAAGTATTTAGAGGTTGTAGGTCACCTCTTAATAAGAGCAGCGCCATACCTATCCCCTCTTTTTCACATTTCTTCTAAATTCACCTTAGGGTGAATTTATTGATAGGGGCTGCAGCTCCTCATTTTTCATTCTCACCATAAGCGCGGGGGTCTAATAATTTTTTCAATATTCATAATAAATGCTGTAAAACATTGCATACCCTGCCACTGGTTCTCAAACACTCTCCCAACGAGAAAAAAATGGTTTCATAGACTCAACAACATAGAAAAAATAGAAGAACTCATTAGCATCTCACAGAAGAAATTCTCTAAATTCACCTCAACCTGGTACAACTGGTTTCACTCCAAGACTACCCCATCCTATGAAGCGGACAGTTAAATCTTCCTTAAAATTATGCCTTAGAACCTGTTTTACCAAAACAATGCTTAGAATCTGTTTCACCTATAGAGAGGGAAAGGGAATAATCAGCCCTCCATATCCTTCCCCCACCTCCCCCCTTCCCCTATGATTTTTTTTCTTTTCTCTTCTGTTTTCTTCTTCCTCCTACATTTAAAATTAGTTATAGAATGTATTTGTTTACATTTTTATATAGATGATCTTCTAAACAATTACTGTAATCATACCAAACGTATCTCTCTCTCTCGAGCAGTAGAGGGGAGCACCTACACGGGGATGCTCTTTCACCTCACAAAACATCATTGTAATCTTTAAAAAAAAAACATCATTGTAACCTGCAAAGTCTGCAATAAACAATAATGATTTTCACTCTTCACTTTTTGGTGAGTTGACACTGCCCATAAATTCTACCATCTCAGCAAGTTGCCATTCTGTCTGCACAGACTGGGTCCCAGGAGGTATGTTCAAATAAAACAGTAGTTGCAACAGAAAACGTTACAAAGCCTCCAGCATACTAAAGTATAACTAAAAGCTAAATGTCTTTGTTCATTTTAGATATCGTAAGGAAGGATTATAACACCTGTCAGTGTTTTTTTTCTGCCATCTATGTCCCATTGGGGAGATTTCCCTTTACTTCCCTCCAAAGCGAGGGAATCCTGATGTGTCATCAGGGTCACCAAAACTAGTGCCCCCATTGGAAGAATTCCCCATTTATTAGTGTTCTGATGTCAGTCCAACAGGAAAAATAGAGAGTAAATCTCCCTAATGGTGGCAAAGGCAGCAATAAAAACTGAAAGGTGTTCTAAACCCTCTCCACTCTATCCAAAACTAAAACAAAAAAGTTATGCCTTTAGCTACACTTTAAGATTCTGGGAAAAGCTTTTGTAGCCTCCAGCTTCAAATCATTAATAAACCCAGGAACCACTCATGTGTATGTAAAAAACCTAGGTGACACATACTTACCACCCTCAATCCTGCCAGCCAGTGCCTCACAATATATATATATATATTGTGGCAGTAGGACCCTGTGCTACCTGGAAGATTGCTGGTTTACGCCAGATTTTGGAGAGAGAGGCACGCTGATTGCACAGCTGTGTGCTGGGCTATTTAATTGTGACCTGGCTATGGCTCAGGGTTCCACCCAACAGACAGGAAGTCTGTGTATGGGAGTCAGGTGGACTCCCATTCCTCTGAGAGGATTCAGAGGCTGCAGGAGGCAGCCAGGGTATGCATGTCTGCAGGAGGCAGATTTACTTGGTGACAGAGCAGCAAGTAGTAAGCAGCAGGAGTAAGCTAGGAGAGAGCTTCACTCTAGGAAACTCTTTTGGGTCTGAGGAGCAGACCTAAGGCCTAGGCTAAAGGCCGGAATCACCCATATGGCAAGAATGTACGCCAGGAGGCTAAAGTATTGAGTGTGCAAGATACAGTAATGGTGGAACCCCCTGCGAGGGCTACTGATGTCTTTGTGAACTTTTCCGTGTTTTTAAATAAAAGTGGGCTACCAGGCCCTTAAAAATACAGTTTTGTATTGGAGTACTCACTGACAACGCACCTACCGTTTGAGTCTGATACCCCAATCTTACATATGGTGGAGATATTGCTTCGGGCAGATTTGGAAGAGTTCCAGATCCTCGCATACCAAAAACAGTGAGTAGCAAGAAACTGTTGTGCAGCAATGCTGTGAGGAGCAGCTCATGTGAACCAGTGGAGTCTGTATGTGAAAGTGTGCTGTTTGCAAGTCTTAAAGAGTCGGTACGCAAAATTTTCCTGTGTTAAAAGGAACTGTGTTAAAAAGCGCTGTGTGCCTGACTGCAGAGATGGGGCGGTCAAAGCGCAAAAAGGAAGCAATGTTTGCAGAGATGAGAGACAGAACCTTGTGGCTGGAGGGGTTGTTACCGACAGAACAAGCCCCAGACTGGTGCAAGATGCATTTGGCCACACTGGAGCAAAGGAAAAAGGAAAGCAAGCCGTCCTTTAGTGCAAAGAGTGAGCAGATGGGTGCGGTTGTCCATGGCAACAAAGCAGAAATCCATACAGCTGACTTTATACGGCCTATGCTGCCTTCTGAACATGTTATAGACTTTTTGGATGATTTTGCGATGATTGCTTCCTACAGAGGATGGCCTAAAAGTCGCTGGGTTGAGTTGGTGCAACCTTTTTTGATGGAGGAGTACCAAGAGGTGTACCGCGGGATGTATCATAACCGAGATGACTACGACAATTTCCTAGGAGCAATCCAATCTAGAGAGCGCTGGAAAAGTTCACAAAGACATCAGTAGCCCTCGCAGGGGGTTCCACCATTACTGTATCTTGCACACTCAATACTTTAGCCTCCTGGCGTACATTCTTGCCATATGGGTGATTCCGGCCTTTAGCCTAGGCCTTAGGTCTGCTCCTCAGACCCAAAAGAGTTTCCTAGAGTGAAGCTCTCTCCTAGCTTACTCCTGCTGCTTACTACTTGCTGCTCTGTCACCAAGTAAATCTGCCTCCTGCAGACATGCATACCCTGGCTGCCTCCTGCAGCCTCTGAATCCTCTCAGAGGAATGGGAGTCCACCTGACTCCCATACACAGACTTCCTGTCTGTTGGGTGGAACCCTGAGCCATAGCCAGGTCACAATTAAATAGCCCAGCACACAGCTGTGCAATCAGCGTGCCTCTCTCTCCAAAATCTGGCGTAAACCAGCAATCTTCCAGGTAGCACAGGGTCCTACTGCCACAATATATATATATATATATATATATATATAACTGTTGGTACATCATAAACTCCTGCATGTATCATGAGGACCATACTATAAGAACAATTAACTTTGAAAAAGTTTTAATCTGAATTAGTGTTGCATTCATCAGGAAAAGAAAAAAAAAACTTTTTTGAAGCACTTCTTATACAGAACAAAGAATAAATATGTTTTCTCACTTTATGGTCAGATGATATCATACGGTCAGTGCCTCACGTATTTTTGAAAAGCCATTCCATCTCTTTGTTAATGTATAAACCTTGTTACAGGAACACTTACCAACTTGTATGCCAACAAATGAAAATAAATATCTGTTCTGAGTTTATAACAACATATCAAAAGACGTTATAAAAGTACATTTATGGTCTTACTCAAAAAAGAGTTCTTATTTTAAGTACTGGTTCTTAAAGTGGACCTCACATAAAATTGCAAGGTCCACAATTGCTCCTCAAATGACTAATGCCGCGTACACACGAGCGGACTTTACGGCAGACTTTGCCCGGCGGACGGGATTTCGTCGGACAATTCGATCGTGTGTGGGCTCCAGCGGACTTTGTTTGCTCAAAAGTTGGACGGACTTAGATTTGAAACATGTTTTAAATCTATCCGTCGAACTCGAGTCCGGTCGAAAAGTCCGCTCGTCTGTATGCTAGTTCGATGGACAAAAAGCCACGCTAGGGCAGCTATTGGCTACTGGCTATGAACTTCCTTATTTTAGTCTGGTCGTACGTCATCATGTACGAATTCGATAGACTTTGGTGGATTGTGTGTAGGCAAGTCCGTTCATTCAGAAAGTCCGTCGTAAAGTACGTCGAAAAGTCCGCCGGGCAAAGTCTGCTGTAAAGTCCGACCGTGTGTACGTGGCATAAATCACCTCTTTCTGCCATGCTTGGAAGGTGTGGATCAGTTAATGGAAGAGTAATATTCTCCCATATTAACACCTAGGCCTTGCTGGTTGGCCCAAACTGGTCCCAAGACCAATGTCATCCGTGGATTAATTTAGTTGAATGCCACCTATTTCCCTTCCAACCCTGTTTCTCTTTTCCTCATTCGTTTATAAGGATAACTCTATTTATACCCTAGCGTGTCAAACATTTTTATTGGTTTACCTAATTCACATCATATTGATTTGATTTGTGAGTATACAGAATATCTATTTATTCATTCAATAAACTAATGATGTTTACCCTGTCTTATTGACAGTATCTCAAAAAAGTATTTATATCCCTTGAAATTTTCCACATTTTGTCATTTTGTTACAACCAAAAACGTAAATATATTTTATTGGGATTTTATGTGAATAGACCAACACAAAGTGGCACATAATTGTGAAGTGGAAGGAAAATGATAAATGGTTTTAATTTTTTTTTTACAAATAAATATGTGAAAACTGTACATTTTGTATTCAGCCCCCCTGAGCCAATACTTTGTAGAACCTCCTTTCACTGCAATTACAGCTGCAAGTCTTTTTGGGGATATCTCTACCAGCTTTGCACATCTAGAGAGTGACATTTTTGCCCATTCTTCTTTGCGAAATAGCTCAAGCTCTGTCAGATTGGAAGGAGCGTGTCTGTGAAAAGCAATTTTCAAGTATTGCCTCAGATTCTCAATTGAATTTAGGTCTGGACTTTGACTGGGCCATTCTAACACATGAATATGCTTTAATCTAAAACATTCCATTGTAGTTCTGGCTGTATATTTAGGGTCGTTGTCCTGCTGGAAGGTGAACCTCCATGCCAGTATCAAGTCTTTTGCAGACTCTAATGCCGCGTACACACGGTCGGACTTTTCGTCTACAAAAGTCAGACAGCCTGTCCGACAGACTTCCGGCAGACTTTCGGCGGACTTTCGACGGACTTGCGGCGGACTTTCTAACGAACAGACTTGCCTACACACGATCACACAAAAGTCCATCGAATTCTTACGTGATGACGTACACCGGACTAAAATAAGGAAGTTCATAGCCAGTAGCCAATAGGTGCCCTAGCGTGGCTTTTTGTCCGTCGGACTAGCACACAGACGAGCGGATTTCGGGGTCCGTCGTAGTTACGAAGTAAAGATTTGAAGCATGTTTCAAATCTAAAGTACGTCGGATTTGAGGCTAAAAAAGTATGTTGAAAGTCCGGAGAAGCCCACACACGATCGGATTACCAGCCAGCTTTAGTCCGTCAGCGTCCGTTGGACTTTTGTAGACGAAAAGTCCGACCGTGTGTACGCGGCATAACAGGTTTTCTTCTAAGATTGGCCTGTATTTGGCTCCATCCATCTTTCCATTAACTCTGGCAAGCTTCCCTGTTACTGCTGAAGAAAAGTTTTCCCCACAACATGATGCCACCAGCACCATGTTTCATGGTGGGGATGGTGTGTTCAGGGTGATGTGCAGTGTTAGTTTTAAGCTTTTAAGCCAAAAAGTTAAATTTTGGTCTCATCTGACCAGATCACCTTCTTCCACATGTAATAAAATCGTCACACGTCACATTCAGGATATCAAAGGCACCCTCATCCCTAAATTAAAATGTATTGGAAGAACAGGCAAAGGGGATTTTTATGGTGCCACAAATATGACAACAATTTTTTTTAAAGTATTAAATATTTTATTAACAGGAAAATATAAAAAAGAGTGAACATATGTTGCCTCTCATAAACAGACAAACATGTATACAAATATCACAGCATGATAACAAACATAATACTGCATATAAAGCTAATAAAGCTACTGTATATAAATGCCTGTTGGTTCAACATGTTTTGCTAAATGCTTCTTCAGGAGCTGTAAAGCATATATTGGCTACATGAAAATACAAAAAAACAAAATATAAGATATTGACACCAACAATAATGTATTATACATCATAATAAACAGATACATTTTAATAAGAAATTAGACATTTACACACTGCATAATACATAGGGCATACAGCAGATTAGGATGTTGTATGCCCTATGTATTTTGCAGTCTGTAAATGTCTAATTCTTATTAAAATGTATCTGTTTATTATGACGTGTAATAAATTATTGTTGGTGTCGATATCTTATATTTAGTTTTTGTATTTTCTTGTAGCCAATATATGCCTTACAGCTCCTGAAGAAGCATTTAGCAAAACATGTTGAGCCAACAGGCATTTATATAGCTTCATTAACTGTATATGCAGTATATTGTTTGTTATCATGCTGTGATAATTTTATACATTTGTCTGTTTATGAGAGTCAACATATGTTCATTTTTAAAAAAAATTCCTATTAATAAAATATTTCATACATTTTTAAAAATTGTTGTCATATTTGTGGCACCATAAAAATTACCTTTTCCAGTTCTTCCAATATGTTCTTCCACATGATTGCTTTGTCCTCCTTGTGGCTTCTCGCAAACTGCAAACAGGACTTCTTATGGCTTTCTATTAACAATATCTTTTTTCTTGCTACTCTTCCATAAAGGGCAGATTTGTGGAGTGCACAACTATTAGTTGTCCTGTGGACAGATTCTCCTACCTGAGCTGTGGATCTCTGCAGCTCCTCCAGAGTTACCATGGGCCTCTTGGCTACTTCTCTAATTAATCCCCTCCTTGCCCGGCCTGTCAGTTTAGGTGGACGGCCATGTCTTAGTAGGTTTGCAGTTGTGCCATACTCTTTCCATTTTCGGATGATGGATTGAACAGTGCTCTGTGAGATGTTCAAAGCTTAGGATATTTTTTTATAACCTAACCCTGCTTTAAACATCTCCACAACTTTATCCCTGACCTGTCTGTTGTGTTCCTTGACTTTCATGATGCTGCTTGTTCACTAAGGTTCTCTAACAAACCACTGAGGGCTTCACAGAACAGCTGTATTTATACTGAGATTAAATTACACACATGTGGACACTATTTACAAATTAACTGACTTCTGAAGCCAATTGGCCCCACTAGATTTTAGTTAGGGGTATCAGAGTAAAGGGGGCTGAATACAAATGCACACCACACTTTTCAGATATTTATTTGTAAAAAATTTTGAATTTGACAGAGCTTGAGCTATTTCGCAAAGAAGAATGGGCAAAAATGTCACTCTCTAGATGTGCAAAGCTGGTAGAGATATCCCCAAAAAGACTTGCAGCTGTAATTGCAGCGAAAGGTGGTTCTACAAAGTATTGGCTCAGGGAGGCTGAATACAAAATGTACAGTTTTCACATATTTATTTGTAAAAAAAAAATTAAAACCATGTATCATTTTCCTTCCACTTCAAAAATTATGTGTTTATGTGTTGGTTCATCACATAAAATCCCAATAAAATACATTTACATTTTTGGTTGTAACATGACAAAATGTGGAAAATTGCAAGGGGTATGAATAATTTTTCAAGGCACTGTATATAAACACTGCCTTGCTATACTACCACATTGTACACAGTGAATGTACCAATTACTACCTTGTTATTAAACACAGAAACATAGAAGAGTGTTGGCAGAAAAAGACCAAGTGGTCCATTGAGTTTGCCACTCTTTTGATTTTTTTTTACCTTTTTGTCAGATATATATATATATATTTAATGTAATATAAATTTGTACTCCAGGAAAACAGCTAAATACACAGTAGAATACATATATGCATACTTATGCAAAAAGAAAATAATAAAGCTGTCCTGAAAGTGGGCATATTTTTTTTTAAAATTAACCAACATACAGTATCTCACAAAAGTGAGTACACCCCTCACATCTTTTCATGTGACAACACTGAAGAAATTACACTTCGCTACAATGTAAAGTAGTGAATGTACAGCTTGTATAACAGTGTAAATTTGCTGTCCCCTCAAAATAACCTAACACACAGCCAATAATGTCTAAACTGCTGGCAACAAAAGTGAGTACACCCCTAAGTGAAAATGTCCAATTTACACCGTTATACAAGCTGTACACTCACTACTTTACATTGTAGCAAAGTGTCATTTCTTCAGTGTTGTCACATGAAAAGATATAATAAAATATTTACAAAATGTGAGGGGTGTACTCACTTTTGTGAGATACTGTATATATGTTTGTGCCGAGCTGTTTAAATTTGCTTACTGTTGGCAGACTCACTACCTCTGCTGGAAGTTTGTTCCAAACATCAACTACTCTTGTGGTATAATAATGCTTTCTAATGCCGCGTACACACAATCAGACTTTCCACCAACAAAACCGTGGATTTTTGTTCGAAGGTTGCTCAAACTTGTCTTGCATACACACGGTCACACAAATGTTGGCCAACAATTCCAAATGTAGGAACGCAGTGATGTACAAGATGTACGACGAGCCGAGAAAGAGGAAGTTCAATAGCCAGTTCCGCTCCTTCTGCTTGATTCCGAGCATGGGTGAACTTTTGTGCGACGGACTTGTGTACACACGATTGGACTTTCCAACAACAAATTTTTGTAGGCGGAAAATTTGAGAACCTGCTAGCAAACATTTGTTGGCGGAAAGTTCGACAGCAAATGTTCGATGAAGCATACACATGGTCGGACTTTCTGACAACAAGCTCACATCCAACATTTCCCGTCGGAAAATCCGACTGTGTGTACGTGGCATAAAATTAGTTTTGAACCTCCTGCTAGTCTGAGATTATGTACCTGTGATTCTTGAACTTAGCCTCATATTGAAAATACTGCAATACAATTTCTTATTCACAATCTTAATGTATTTAGGTTTCAACTATGTCTCCCTATTCCCTTCTCTTCTCAATACTGTACATACTAAAGCAATATTAAACACAAAAGCAAACATTTATAATATTGCAGCTTACCATTTCTTAGATGTAAAAGAAAACTGATGTACCCACCACATCTAATGATTGATAAGCTGCAATATATTTAATTCTTGATTTTGGGTTTAATAACGATTTAAATCCCTGAAGTCTCTCCTGATATTGGAGCCCAACTGTTATGTTGGATTCCTCAGGATAATATCCTTTTAAAGTGTAATTCCAGTCAAAACTGAGTTAAAATCTACTCCCACCACCATACTAAGCTCATTCTATTTACCTTGCAACAGGAAAGAAGTCTATATTTACCTATTCTGAGGTTGCCTTGGTCCGGTCATGTGATCGGGTCCCAGCTCCGGCTTCAGTGTAGAGGAGGAACAGCCAACAATGAATTCCCCATAGTAATCCTATGGGTGACATCATCACACAGGCTCTGCAGCCATTTTAACTGCTCTCTCCTGCACACCGCATCATGCTAAATTGTTGTTGTTTTTTTTGCCTTCCTCTGTGTCTTCCTATCAGGTAGAGGGCAGGCTCAACACTGGCTGTACACAATAGCTTCATCTCTTTTGGGAAGGCTGTCCACAAGGTTTAGGAGTGTGTCTATGGGAATGTTTGACCATTCTTCCAGAAGTGCATTTGTGAGGTCAGGCACTTATGTTGGACGAGAAGGCCTGACTTGCAGTCTTTGCTCTAATTCATCCCAAAGGTGTTCTATCGGGTTGAGGTCAGGACTATGTGCAGGTCAGTCAAGTTCCTCCACCCCAAACTCGATCATCCATGTCTTTATGGACCTTGCTTTGTGCACTGATGCACAGTTATGTTGGAATAGAAAGGGCCATCCCTAAACTGTTCTCACAAAGTTGGGATCAAGAAATTGTCCAAAATGTCTTGGTCTGCTGATGCCTTAAAGTGATTTAAAGTCTATTTTTTCTCCTATAAAAATAACAAACATATTATACTTAGCTGCTCTGTTGCAGTGGATTTGGACAGAGTAGCCTGGATCCTCCTCTTCTCGGGTCCCACTTCTGTGATCCTGGCTCCTCGCTCCTGTTCAGTGCCCCACAGCAAGCAGCTTGCTATGGGGGCACCCGAGCCGAGTCACAGCTCTGTGTGTCCATTCAGACAGGGATCCCTGACCTGGTCCCACCCCCTCTCTCAGCTGATTGGCTAGCTGACTTTGATTGACAGCAGAGGGAGCCAATGGCACCGCTGCTGTGTCTCAGCCAATCAGGAAGGAGAATCTTGGATGGCTGAGACACTCTTGGACATCGCAGGACAGAGAGGGACCTCAGGTAAGTGTTAGGGGGGCTGCTGCACATAGAAGGCTTTTTATCTGAATGCAAAGAATGCATTAAGATAAAAAAAATCTTCTACCTTTACAACCCCTTTAAGAGTTCCCTTCACTGGAACTAAGGGGCCAAGCCCAACCCCTGAAAAACAACCCCACACCATAATTCCCTCTCCACCAAATGATTTGGACCAGTGCACAAAGCAAGGTCCTGACCTCAACCCGATAGAACACCTTTGGGATAAATTAGAGCCAGGCCTTCTCGTCCAACAGTGCCTGACCTCACAAATGCGCTTTTGGAAGAATGGTCAAACATTCCCATAAACACACTCCTAAACCTTGTGGATAGCCTTCCCAGAAGAGTTGAAGCTGTTATAGCTACAAAGGGTGGCCCAACTTAATATTGAACCCTACGGACTAAGACTGGGATGCCATTAAAGTTCATGTGCGTATAAAGGCAGGTGTCCCAATACTTTTGACATATTGTGTCTTCTAGATCCCCATTCCATGTAAAGAGTTTTTGTTCCATGTAAAAAAAAAAAAAAAAGACATCTTCCCTTGCAGCAAAGTACAGCAGAAAGGCAGCATATACAGTCAGGTCCATAAATATTGGGACCTCGACACAATTCTAATCTTTTTGGCTCTTTACATCACCACAATGGATTTGAAATTAAACAAATAAGATGTGCTTTAACTGCAGACTTTCAGCTTTAATTTGAGGGTATTTACATCCAAATCAGGTGAACGGTGTAGGAATTAAAACAGTTTGTATATGTGCCTCCCACTTTTTAAGGGACCAAAAGTAATGGGACAATTGGCTGCTCAGCTGTTCCATGGCCAGGTGTGTGTTATTCCCTCATTATCCCATTTACAAGGAGCAGATAAAAGGTCCAAAGTTCATTTCAAGTGTGCTATTTGCATTTGGAATCTGTTGCTGTCAACTCTCAATGAGATCCAAAGAGCTGTCACCATCAGTAAAGCAAGCAATCATTAGGCTGAAAAAACAAAACAAACCCATCAGAGAGATAGCAAAAACATTAGGTGTGGCCAAATCAACTGTTTGGAACATCCTTAAAAAGAAAGAACGCACCGGAGAGCTCAGCAACAACAAAAGACCCGGAAGACCACAGAAAACAACTGTGGTGGATGACAGAAAAATTCTTTCCCTGGTGAAGAAAACACCCTTTACAACAGTTGGCCAGATCAAGAACACTCTCCAGGAGGTAGGTGTATGTGTGTCAAAGTCAACAATCAAGAGAAGACTTCACCAGAGTGAATACAGAGGGTTCACCACAAGATGTAAACCACTGGTGAGCCTCAAAAACAGGAAGGCCAGATTGGAGTTTGCCAAACAACATCTAAAAAAGCCTTCACAGTTCTGGAACAACATCCTATGGACAGATGAGACCAAGATCAACTTGTACCAGAGTGATGGGAAGAGAAGAGTATGGAGAAGGAAAGGAACTGCTCATGATCCAAAGCATACCACCTCATCAGTGAAGCATGGTGGTGGTAGTGTCATGGCGTGGGCATCCAATGGAACTGGTTCTCTTGTATTTATTGATGATGTGACTGCTGAAAAAAGCAGCAGGATGAATTCTGAAGTGTTTCAGGCAATATTATCTGCTCATATTTAGCAAAATGCTTCAGAACTCATTGGATGGTGCTTCACAGTGCAGATGGACAATGACCCGAAGCATACTGCGAAAGCAACCAAAGAGTTTTTTAAGGGAAAGAAGTGGAATGTTATGCAATGGCCAAGTCAATCACCTGACCTGAATCCAATTGAGCATGCATTTCACTTGCTGAAGACAAAACTGAAGGGAAAATGCCCCAAGAACAAGCAAGAACTGAAGACAGTTGCAGTAGAAGCCTGGCAGAGCATCACCAGGGATGAAACCCAGCATCTGGTGATGTCTATGCGTTCCAGACTTCAGGCTGTAATTGGCTGCAAAGGATTTGCAACCAAGTATTAAAAAGTGAAAGTTTGATGAATGATATTTTTTTCTTAATTGTGCATGAAGTGAATAATGTCTAAACCCCTCTCAGGGCTGTAACAGAGAGCTTTTCCTATTCTTTCTGTCCTGCTGACAGCATATTATCCGTCAGGAAAGCAGGGGAACTCTACAATCCCAACACTAACAGAAAAAAATTAGCTTTTTTTAGTAGAGAAGGGAAAGTGAGATTTTTATTTCCGTCTGTGCCTCTGTTAAGCACGCATTAATTTTTCATAGAAAACATGTTTCCTCCATGAAGTTCCTAATTATCAGACCCCAGATTTTGATAGGCTGTAATACAATTGGTGTTTTGGCTCAATACCCAATTTATCGGTCCACACTTATTATAGAAAACTAGCTCACTTTCCTAAAATGTCAAACAGGTTATGAACAATAAGTTTCTTTTTTTTTCAGCGGAGTTTCAACTAAATCTGAACATCAAAAGAATGATAAAGTAAACTTATTTCAATGGACCTTTGTGGGTTCAGGAGAAGCATCTGCTGAAATTTAATGAGGGCATGGGTCTTTCTGTGAAGCTGAGTTCTCTATATCCCTTACTGTGTGCTGATTTCCCTGGGAAGTTCTAAGACAGGGATGTTGGAATAAAAATAAACATTATGAAACGGTGCTATTTATTGGTAATGAAACATACATTTCTACATTGGAAATAATCAGGAAACATTTTAAACGTGTTCTATGGTCACAGAATGCACTTTCATTTTGTAACATCAGCATTGTAATAACAATACAAATATTTAAAAATACAATATAACATAGCTCCCAACTGTCCCTGATTTTGAGGGACTATCCCTGATTTGGAACAAAGAGGTCGATTCACTAAGAGTTAATTAACGGCAAATGAAATGCAGTAAATCAGTTGTGAAAGTTCAATTCATGAATTTAGCGTTAAATAACAAATGCAGTATGGTGTAATGGTGTATATAACCAAAAGTATTACAGTGGCCACTTCAAGAGGTCACTTCTAGCTGAAGTAATTGTCACGGCTGACATACTCCATTGTTGCACTTTTGTAATCGTTTACTTTAAAAAAATATGTTTTTTAAAGTTATTGATGTTAAATTTCAGCCGATGCTAGCATTTAATTTGCACTGCACATCATGCCTTTTGGATTTATAAAAAAAAAAGAAAAATACTTGTGTACTCGGGATGTATAATGCCACATTTTTGTGTGTTCACTTCTGTTGTAATATTGTCAACTTTCTGTGGGTCCTCTGTTGGTGGAATTAGACCCCTCTCTAAGGGTAGCATTACACCTCTTTTCTGTGGGTGGGATAGTACCCCTACCTGTGGGTGTTCTGTTTGTGGAATTAGGCCCCTCTCTGAGGCTAGTATTGTACTCCTTTCTGTGGGTGGAATGGTACCCCTACCTGTGGGTCCACTGTGGTTGGAATTATACCCCTCTCTGAGGGTGTCATTGCACCCCCTTCTGTGGTTGGAATTAGGCCCCCTTCTGTGGGTTGAATTAGGCTCTCGGTGGGTGAAATGCCCCTGCCTCTGAGGGTTTGAATAGGCCCTTCTTAAAAATATTGCACCTTTTTTTAGCTCCAGTCTCCTTGGACTTAACAGATTACCGCACGATTTTTTGCGATATTTACAGACAATTAATTATTTTCATTGTTTACCGCAAAATATATATATTTTTTTTTTTGTGAATTGTACTTAACTTACCACATGCAATAATTCATGCAAATCAGTAACATGGTACCCTTATCACATGCGGTAAACGTTAGTGAATTGACCCCATAGTCCCTCTTTCCTTCTCATTTGTCCCTCATTTTAGTCCGGTCTATATAGTTCTACATAAAATGCACTCTTTATCTTTCAAAAAGTGTTTCTCAGTTCTACCCCTTCCATCCAATTTCTAAATTGCTGCATTTTGTAAATTTCAAAAGCCAATATAAAGGAATAGTAGTGGTAAAAAAAAAAAAACACTTCTGGGTTCAAGGGGTGTGTCCTATGCCTACATACTTTTGCTAATAGGTGTCCCTCATTCCCATCTCAAAAAGTTGGGAGGTATGCAAAATAAGCTTATTTGAAAAATATTCTTTTATTCTGTGAGTTCAGCCTGTCTGCTGGCCTCTCTTTCCATAACTTTCTGTATTCCCTGTATGCTTTGCAGCTTATTATCTGCAGTTATTTTTAATTTCTAAGGATCACATATCCCATGGTACCTTGCTGACTGCATTTGGTGATTTCTATATTGACTCAACCCTCTAAAACTCCTACCCTCAGCACCTCTGTAGTTCAGAAAGCAGGCTCTGTGAAATGTGTGACACAGCAGTGTCTACTCACAGGACATGTGATTATATGTCACAGAAATCAATGAAGCAAATGTGTGAGATTTTCATCAAGTACGTTTACAAATTTCAAGATCATTCAGATTAGGAGAAGTAAGCTAGAATTCATTGATATACAGTACATTGTGGAAATTATTATAATGATTTTACATTTTGACCACAGGAGCCACAGATTCGAGTCTAAAATGGTTTGCATCCTTCTTAGAGAATCGCTCTCAGACAGTGAAACTAGGAGCATTCACCTCTGACACCCAGACAATTTCCTGTGGAGTCCCCCAGGGTTCACCTTTGTCGCCAGTGCTATTCAACATCTACATCCGCCCACTCCTCAAAATCATCAAAAAATCAGACCTTTGCTTCCACTCATACGCTGACGATACCCAAATCTACTTTCGCATCACCGGACAAAAAGACCACCATCATCAACTAGAGCAATGTCTCACTTTGATAGATGACTGGATGACCATCAGTTCCCTCAAACTCAACGGGTCAAAAACAGAACTTCTCCTCCTAAACGCTAACCAAAATCCCAAAACCAAGACTCCATGGATGCCTCCCACCATCTTTGGACAGACCATCTCCCCGAGCACCAAAGCCAAGAGTCTCGGAGTTATCTTTGACTCAGAAATGACAATGGATGCACAAATAGGATCAGTAGTTAGCGGATCTCACCATCTCCTCCGTCTGCTACGCAGACTCATTCCCTTTATCCCAGAACAGGACAAAGCAGCAGTAGTTGGAACAATCATCAATTCCTGTCTTGACTACGCAAACTCACTCTACATAGGCTTACCCCAATATCAGCTTGCGCGCCTACAGGCCATTCAAAATGCGGCGGCAAGACTGCTAACAGGAAAAAAACCCTGGGAGTCCATCACCCCATCCCTGAGGAGCCTACATTGGCTAACGGTAAAAAATCAGATCACATTCAAGACCCTCTGCCTCACCCAAAAATGCATACAAGGAAACGCCCTTCAATACCTCTGAGAGAAAATAAAACACTACACACCCAATCGCAATCTGCGATCATCCAACCTAAACCTCCTCCTCATTCCCAATACCGCTACAAAGCAAGGGGAGAACGCAAATTCGCAGTTCAGGGACCTCGGCTATGGAATACTCTTCCGACTCACATCCGCATGGAAGAAAACCATCTGGCCTTCAGGGAAAAACTAAAAACCTTCCTCTTCTAAGAAGCTGCTCAGACACAAAACGCATTAGCGCCTTGAGTCGATTCAGTTCGCATTTGCAGCGCTTTACAAATCATTAATTCATTCATTCATTTATTCGACCATATTTGCTAAGGCAGGACAGCAAAGTTACCAAACATTTTGACTCTTTAACTACTTCAGCTCTGAAAGATTTTACCCCCTTCATGACCAGGCCATTTTTTGCTATTAACACTGAACAATTTATTTTTTTCACAAAAATGTTATTGAGAGAAATTTTTGGAATGTACAAGACAAATACATAATAACCATACATAAAGGTACATAGAGCACAGCGCTATTTTAACTGGTAATTGCGTGGTCATGCAATGCTGTAGCTATAGACTAATGCCTTGAGTACTTAGAAAATGCCTATACTGGCAATCTATTCATTCTAACTAGACAGAGGGTACAGTACCGGTACCCTGCACACCAAAGGCCACTGGTATTTTAAAACATAACTTTTATTCAAATGATATAAAATGTGTCTTGACTGTGTGTGTGTGTGTATATATATATATATATATATATATATATATATATATATATATATATATATATATATATATATATATATATATTCATAAAGGGAGGGTTCATGTTTATTGATTGGCAGATGGTGTTGGCAGTGATTTTGTGAATACAAAACCCAAAACAAGAAAAAAGAAAAGAAAGGGATGAGAAGGGAAAACCCTCCTTACTGATTGTATATTAAATACTTAAACAACTCCCAGTCCCAATAATTAGAAAGCCCAAACAGAGCCGGACTGGCCAACCGGGATACCGGGAAATCTCCCGGTGGGCCGGTTGTCTGGCTACCCCTGCGGCCGCTGTGAGGGCAGCGGCGCCTGAAAGAAATATGGCTGCGGGGCCAGGCCGACGTGCAACTGCGCAGGCGCCAGCGCTGTTCCGAAGTTAGCCGTGCTCGGGAAAACCCGTACACGCTCGGCAATTTTCGGAAATGCGGGCGAATGCGCAGTGACACGATGGCGCCGAGCGGCGCCAGTTTTAAAGGTAAACCGGTTACAGCGCTCAGTGAGGACACGTCTGGTGGCGTGTGCCTCTTCCTGCGTCCCCCCACAGCCTCTGACTTCCTGCCCCCCTGCAGCCTCTGATCACCTGTCCCCCCCTGCAGCTTCTGACCTCCTGCCCCCCCCTGCAGCCTCTGACCACCTGTCCCCCCCCTGCAGCCTCTGACCACCTGTCCCCCCCTTGCAGCCTCTGACCACCTGTCCCGCCCTGCAGCCTCTGACCACCTGTCCCCCCCTGCAGCCTCTGACCTCCTGTCCCCCCCCCTGCAGCCTCTGACTACCTGTCCCCCCCCTGAAGCCTCTCACCACCTGCCCCCCCTGCAGCCTCTGACCACCTGTCCCCCCTGCAACCTCTGACCTCCTGCCCCCCCTGCAGCCTCTGACCACCTGTCCCCCCCTGCAGCCTCTGACCAACTGCCCCCCCTGCAGCCTCTGACCACCTGTCCCCCCCTGCAGCCTCTGACCACCTGTCTCCCCCTGCAGCCTCTGACCACCTGTCCCCCCCCCTGCAGCCTCTGACCACCTGTCCCCCCCCTGCAGCCTCTGACCTCCTGTCCCCCCCCACAGCCTCTGACTTCCTGTCCCGCCCCTGCAGCCTCTGACCTCCTGCCCCCCCTGCAGCCTCTGACCTCCTGCCCCCCCTGCAGCCTTTGACCTCCTGCCCCCCCTGAAGCCTCTGACCTCCTGTTCGCACCCCCCGCAGCCTCTGACCTCTCCTGTTCCATCCGCAGCCTCTGACCTCCCCTGCATCATCCGCAGCCTCTGACCTCCCATGTACCATCCGCAGCCTCTGACATCTCCTGTACCATCCGCAGCCTCTGACCATCTCCTGTACCATCCGCAGCCTCTGACCTCTTTAAAGGTAAACCGGTTACAGCGCTCAGTGAGGACACGTCTGGTGGCGTGTGCCTCTTCCTGCGTCCCCCCACAGCCTCTGACTTCCTGCCCCCCCTGCAGCCTCTGACCACCTGTCCCCCCCCTGCAGCCTCTGACCACCTGTCCCCCCCTTGCAGCCTCTGATCACCTGTCCCCCCTGCAGCTTCTGACCTCCTGCCCCCCCCTGCAGCCTCTGACCACCTGTCCCCCCCCTGCAGCCTCTGACCACCTGTCCCCCCCTTGCAGCCTCTGACCACCTGTCCCCCCTGCAGCCTCTGACCACCTGTCCCCCCCTGCAGCCTCTGACCTCCTGTCCCCCCCCCTGCAGCCTCTGACTACCTGTCCCCCCCTGAAGCCTCTGACCACCTGCCCCCCCCCGCAGCCTCTGACCACCTGTCCCCCCCCTGCAGCCTCTGACCTCCTGCCCCCCCTGCAGCCTCTGACCACCTGTCCCCCCCTGCAGCCTCTGACCAACTGCCCCCCCCTGCAGCCTCTGACCACCTGTCCCCCCCTGCAGCCTCTGACCACCTGTCCCCCCCCTGCAGCCTCTGACCACCTGCCCCCCCCCTGCAGCCTCTGACCTCCTGTCCCCCCCCCCCACAGCCTCTGAATTCCTGTCCCGCCCCTGCAGCCTCTGACCTCCTGCCCCCCCTGCAGCCTCTGACCTCCTGCCCCCCCTGCAGCCTTTGACCTCCTGCCCCCCCTGCAGCCTCTGACCTCCTGTTCGCACCCCCCGCAGCCTCTGACCTCTCCTGTACCATCCGCAGCCTCTGACCTCCCCTGCATCATCCGCAGCCTCTGACCTCCCATGTACCATCCGCAGCCTCTGACATCTCCTGTACCATCCGCAGCCTCTGACCATCTCCTGTACCATCCGCAGCCTCTGACCTCTCCTGTACCATCCGCAGCCTCTGACCTCTCCTGTACCATCCACAGCCTCTGACCTCTCCTGTACCATCCGCAGCCTCTGACCATCTCCTGTACCATCCGCAGCCTCTGACCTCTCCTGTACCATCCGCAGCCTCTGACCTCTCCTGTACCATCCGCAGCCTCTGACCTCTCCTGTACCGTCTGCAGCCTCTGACCTCTCCTGTACCATCCGCAGCCTCTGACATCTCCTGTACCATCCGCAGCCTCTGACATCTCCTGTACCATCCGCAGCCTCTGACCTTCCCTGTACCATCCGCAGCCTCTGACCTTCCCTGTACCATCCGCAGCCTCTGACATCTCCTGTACCATCCGCAGCCTCTGACATCTCCTGTACCATCCGCAGCCTCTGACCTCTCCTGTACCATCCGCAGCCTCTGACCTCTCCTGTACCATCCGCAGCCTCCGACATCTCCTGTACCATCCGCAGCCTCCGACATCTCCTGTACCATCCGCAGCCTCCGACATCTCCTGTACCATCCGCAGCCTCCGACATCTCCTGTACCATCCGCAGCCTCCAACATCTCCTGTACCATCCGCAGCCTCCGACATCTCCTGTACCATCCGCAGCCTCCGACATCTCCTGTACCATCCGCAGCCTCCGACATCTCCTGTACCATCCGCAGCCTCCGACATCTCCTGTACCATCCGCAGGCTCCGACATCTCCTGTACCATCCGCAGCCTCTGACCTCTCCTGTACCATCCGCAGCCTCTGACCATCTCTTGTCTTATATCATGACTGCAGTCTGGAGTGGAGTCAACAGTGGGAGTGGCGCAGGGATGGGGGTCATGGGAGAAGTCAGACATGTATGGACTGTGGAGAGGAAACTATGGGATAAAACCAGAGCCACCAAGCTGGAGCCGACTGACTGAGCCCTGTACGGTGCACCTGAGAGGAGGTCAGTGACAGCGCCGCCAGGCCTACCTGAGAGGGGGGGGCCAATACAATATTGTAAGGGGGCACTGATATATAGGTTTCCCCCTTATATCAGTAAACCCCCGTACCTTGGTGTTTTCTTTCTGCAGAAGGTGGTCTCTGGTCACCAGAGTCCTCCCCACATTCCCAGAGTTCCCCTTTACATCATAGTCTGCAGGATTCCACCTTACAGTGCAAGGGGGAACTCTGATGTAAAGGGCAATTCTGCAGACCCTGATGTAAGGGAGAACTCTGATGTAAAGGGGAAAGCAGTGGACTCTGATATAAGTGGGGTCTCTGGTCACCAGTGCCCCCCTTTTATATCAGAGTTCCTGCTTAGATCATGATCTGCAATGTTCCCCTTTATGTCAGAGTTCCCTTGCACTGTAAAGGGGAATCCTCCTGATGTATGGGGGGAACTCTGTGTTGGGTTATATTAATCTGACCTTCATGTAAGAGGAGAAATATGGTTTTTGACTTTTTTTTAACTTAACACATTGCTAATAGCAGTTTATAGCTTAAATATTGATATTTGCACTGAAACCTGCCATTTACAGCACTTTTTTTTTGCAATATCAGTAAAAAATGTGCCAGTAAATGCCATGATTTTTGCCAGTAAAAAAAAAAAATTGCTGCTGTTTGTAAATTCCATGTCTCTCTTATCTATATATAATACACTCTTCAAATGTGCTTTAAAATGCATGGTTTTCCCTTTTGTGAATAAGAAAATAACGACGTTATGCAGTTGCGCTGGTATAAAAATGCTATGGGGCTGGTATAATAATGGTATGAAATTATTTCCAGGGCTGGTTTTTATTCCCAGTCCGGCCCTGAGCCCAAACTACTCTGGTGTCCACTAGATAACACTGCACCTATGAGGGTTCCTCATAGACTAACTAATACTGACAGTCAGTGCCGGGACAAGGTCATCCAGGGCAAAGATGCCAAACCACCCTCCCCACTCCTCCATTTACGATGTGCAGGCTTAGGGGATCCTACTCTCAACAGTCACCAGCTTGTCAAAATTACTGCAGCTGTCACTACTCCTGTCAGCCTTGTAACAGAAGGAAGGCGCCCTCATCCCTACAGTAAACCATTGCACCCAGGGCAGCCCCCCCTCTCGCCCACCCCTTGTCCCGGCCCTGCTGACAGTGTCTATCAAAATTCCTGCCTGTACCAAACTAGCTGCACTATCTCAAATGACTGGACATGAACCTCAAGCTAAAAATGCCACTGCTTATAGTCATTTCTGCCTCATACAGAAATGCTAGATACTAGTAAATACTGCCTGTTTGCCAGCCAATACTCAAAAACACCCTACCCACAGAACCATGCTAAACCCCAAAACAATATATAAAGGTTCTCACACACAAATAGATCTTTCTTTTGGTGGTATTTGATCACCACTGGGTTTTTTTTTGCGATATATAATCTAAAAAAAGATAAATTTTGAAAAAAAAAAATCAAATTTAAAAATATAAAAATTTCAAATGTATTCATACATTTAGGTCAAAATATATTCTGCTACAGTACATGTCTTTGGTAAAAACAAAATCCCAATAAGTGTATATTGATTAGTTTGTGTGAAAGTTATAGTGCCTACAAATGATGGTATAGATACTGGATTTTTTCTTAATTTATTTATTCATTTATTTATCAGCCACTTATTGTGGGACTGTAATAATGTGGCAGGCAATCTGAAACTCACTGACCCTGGGGGGGCTGACTAACTGACACTGACATCACCAGCAGTTTTGCCATCCGTCAGTATTTTTACTGGCAGCCAGTAAAAAAAACTGACACTTTTCTCCTGCCAGTAAATGCCAGTGACAAGAAAAGGCTGCCAGTTAAAAATATGGCTGTGACCCTCAGGACTATGCATGCACATTTCCAGTCTGGAGCTGGCTGAAAATATCCAAGTACCTGCTACAAAGTGTTTGGGGGGGTGGCGGTGGGGGGGCAGGTCCAGCAGAGGCAGTGTGTGTCGTGTCGTGGTTCAAGGGAGCTGAGCAGAGCGGCTGGAGCCTCTTGTGCGAGTATGTGGGGCGGGAGCAAGGTAAGCCGGGAGCGGGACTGTCAATGCTGTTTGGACTGGAGTGCAATGAAGGGATCACCTGGCATAGACAGAGACTATCACTGTGGTTCAAGAGGGGACGGTTCGTGTCGGTGAGGTGTCATCATCATCTGCGCTGCTGCACACTGCTGTCAGTGTTACTGTGAGTGTCAATTTCATTTGTGTGTGCTGTCCATTCTAATTTCTTGCCCTCCTGAGTCCTGTCCCTGAGCTACTTGAAAAGAATTATACACCTTGATGACCACCCTGGTTTATGCAGCTAGACCACCGGGACCCTCGGATCCGTGAGAGACCACATGAGACACAAACAAGCTTGAGTGTGTGTTCATAAGATCTCTGTCTTTATTGAATACAACAGTAGTGTATATATACCAGTAAAAATACATGTGTAAGGGTTATTCAAACTTTACACGCAGTACTTTCCTATCAAGAGTTAGGCTGCTTGACTAGATAACAAGAAATAGCTAATGATTTGCTAACACACATTCATGCTTAACCACAATATTTCATAGGGTGTAGTTCTATGCAAACTGCTAGTCAAACTGACCATGGCAAAACTTACACACACAAAAAGTTAATTTATACTTTATGTAAAATGGAGAGGAATCTAAGATGGAGTCAGTTGTTTATACATTCTATTACAATCTCCTCTTAAGTCATGAACATGACTTACTTTCTCTCCACGGTAACATAATTAGCTTTCATATAGTACATGCTAAGGTAGGCTTTATTAGCAGAAGTGGGGTCAGGGGTTCGGGTAGCTCTAGCAGTAATACACATTACAAGTTTGAAACATGCATATAAAAATAATAGAAAAAGCAAAATCATTATAATATTCATAGCAATGTCTTTCAGCCATGAAAATATTCCTCCAAAATTTAATCCGCCTAATCCTTTGAAAGGATCCCAATTCTTTGCTACGTCTCGTGCTTCTATTTGTAATTTATCTACTTATTTTCTGTGGTGTGAGATTATAGTCTTCAGTCATCTCACATAACACTGTAAGGTCTTCACTCATATTTTCTATGGCCATGTCAAGAAGTTCTAGTTGTTTTCTGATTGCTCTTGTTTCCAAATTTAACTTAGTGATGTCATCTGAATTTGTATCCAGTATTTGATCTAGTATCTTAGAATAATTATTTAATTTCTTCATCATATCAATCCCCCATCCTGTCCATGGGGGAAACCAAGCCCATGCCATGTCCTTTTCAAGGAACAATTCTCGCTTCATTCTATGCTTAAGAGGGTATCTTGGATCCATACTGGCCTCAAGTAGGTGATCTCCCTTATTGTTACCCATTACTCCCATAATCAGGACTAAAGAGGTCAAACAACACCATCCCTGGACATGGAGGGGGACCCAAGGATAGCATACCTTCCCACAACACACATAGATACTTTGTCCTAGTGCAAATGGTTTCTTAGCAATAAGCCCGTAAGTGTACTTGTCCTGTGCTGCAATTATGAATTGGTGTAGTATATCACTTACATTATCAGGGAGGGAAGAAAAATTAGACAAGGTGTTGATTAAATCAGGATCAGATGTGTGGAACAGTGAACAGGCAGAGTTTCCCTTAGGTTTACATATGGAAATGTTAAATATAACCTACTGCATGTAGAGGGGTTAATCTGTGTCTCATTCCCTAAATTAAAACACTGGTCGGGGAATGACTTCTACCCAGTGTTGGAAAAGTAACGATGTTGCTTACATATAAACTTAATTTTTGGTTAAAACAATGGGAGGAATTCCATTTAAAAAAGGGTGATATTTAACACAGCCATAAGGGGAATACGGGCTGTACTAGGATGCACTTTACTACATATCCAACATTTCTCATACCCTGATTTCTGGGCATAATTATATTTGAATTTCAGTAGCAACATTTTGTCTGTAAAACTATCAGTTTAACTCCTTCATTGTCTGATTGTGTATCTCTCTTGTGTCTGGTATGTGTATTATCGATGGTGCTATTGGGTGACCCACATATGCCCTTAAGGGCTCCCAAGTCCTCAGGATTATAAATACAGTTAGTTAAGATCCATATAGGTAGGAACACTATCAGAGAGATTAGGAACAGGAGGCAAAATGTCTTCTCAGAAGTCTGTGGTGCAATAAGCGAGGTCATCTTGTTCAGAGACTCTTTCACCTGCTTCCAGTGGCAGAACTACCGCCATAGCGACCCATGCGGGCGCTATGGGACCCGCAGCCAATTTGGGGCCCGGTGAGTGGCGTTGCTAGGCAGATGCGGGCCGCACCGGGTGACACCCTTGGGTAGCAGCAGCTGCACCGCTCGCTGTGCCTCACGCCGCTGTGTCCCTCAGCAGCGCGGAGCGAAGCCACCTCCCCTCCTCTCTGTTTTCATCCACAGAGGAGGAGGAGCCTGCACTCGAGCCTCGAGGGACACACACCGCTGTGTGTATCTGGAGACTGTCAGCGCTGTTCTGAGGTATGTAAGAAGGGGGCATCTATATTGCTGGGGGGTCTGTACTACTGAGGGGAGGGTCTGCACTGAGGGGGGTCTGCACTACTAAGGGGGTCTGTACTGAGGGGGGTCTGCACTACTGAGGGGGAGTCTGCACTAAGGGGGTCTGCACTACTGAGGGGGGTCTGTACTGAGGGGGTCTGCACTACTGAGGGGGGGGGTCTGCACTACTGAGGGGGTCTGCACTGAGGGGGGTCTGCACTACTGAGGGGGGCTGTACTGAGGGGGGTCTGCAATACTGAGGGGGGTCTGCCCTGAGGGGGGTTTGCACTACTGAGGGGGTCTGTACTAAGGGGGGGTCTGCACTGCTGGGGGGTCCTGCACTGAGGGGAGGTCTGTAATAGGGGGGTGTCTATACTGCTGGGGGGTGTCTGTACTGATGGGGGTCTGCACTGAGGGGGTGTCTGCACTGAGGGGAGGACTGTAATTGGGGGGTGTCTGTACTGCTGGGGGTTGTCTGTACTTACGGGGGTCTGCACTGAGGGGGGGTGTCTGTACTGCTGGGGGGTCTGCACTGAGGTGGGGTCTGTAATGCTGGGGGGGTCTGCACTAGGGGGGTGTCTGTACTAAGGAGGGTGTCTGCAAAGCTGGGGGGTCTGTACTACTAGGGGGTGTCTGCACTGAGGGGGGTGTCTGCACTGAGGGGGGTCTGTAATGCTGGGGGGGTCTGTAATGCGGGGGGTCTGCACTGGGGGTGTCTGTACTGAGGGGGGTGGTCTGCACTGGGGGGTTTCTGTACTGCTGGGGGGTCCTGTACTGAGGGGGGTGTCTGTACTGTTGGGTGTGTCTGTACTGATAGGGGGGTCTCTGTACTGAGGGGGGTCTGCACTGAGGAGGGGGGTGTCTGTACTGCTGGGGGGTCTGCACTGAGGTGGGGTCCATAATGTTGGGGAGGGTCTGTACTGGGAGGGTGTCTGTACTAAGGCGGGTGTCTGCACTGCTGGGGTGGTCTGTACTTCTGGGGGGTCCTGCACTGAGGGGGGTGTCTGTGCTAGGGGGGTGTCTGTACTGTTGGGGGTTTCTGTACTGATGGGGGCCTCTGTACTGAGGGGGGTCTGCACTGAGGAAGGGGTGTCTGTACTGCTGGGGAATCTGCACTGAGGTGGGGTCTGTAATGCTGGGGAGGGTCTGCACTAGGGAGGGTGTCTGTACTAAGGGGGTGTCTGCACTGCTGGGGGGGTCTGTACTACTGAGGGGGGTCTGCACTGCTGGGGGCGGTCTGCACTGAGGGGGGTCTGTAATTCTGGGGGGTCTGTAATGCTGGGCGGGTCTACATTGGAGGGTATCTGTACTGAGGGGGGTGGTCTGCATTGAGGGGGTGTCTGCACTTAGGGGGGGTCTGTAATGCTGGGTGGTCTGCACTTGGGGGTGTGTCTGTACTAAGATGGGTGTCTGTACTGCTGGGGGGTCTGCACTGAGGTGGGGGTGTCTGTACTGATGGGGGTATGCATGTGTGTCCTTCAGGGGCTGCATACCGTATACTGCATACTTTGTTGTTCGAAATTAATATAAGCTGTTGCCTGGGTACTGTGCTACATGAGTGTGGTAATATGTTGTTCAATGGCATTAGTTAATTTTTTTTTGTGGGGGGGTGCTGTTTGCAGGGGTGGGGTGCCCATACAACATTTTGCTATGGGGCCCTGTGATTTTTAGTTATGCCCCTGCCTGCTTCACTCTCTTTTCGAGGATTTGTGTCACCTGCTTCACCTCTCTGTGCTTTATCTTGCTTCTTAGGTGTTTGGTTCACCTTCTTCACATGACTGGCATGAATCCAGGACTGGTGTCCCTCGGTAAGGATTGCGGTATGTGTGACTGCAATCACAGTGGTCAGGGGGTCCGAACAGGTACTCTTGTTTCTTAGTACAATTCAGCTGTTGGACCACCACTACGTCTCTTACCTAGAAAGGGTGTGTAGGTTCCTGTGAAGAGAAAGGAGAGGTGCGAGCAACATTTCTTTCAACTCTGTCCAGAGTTTCAATGAGTTTCCTAATATACTCTCCCTGTATTACTTCTAGGTCCCCTCTTTCAAACATAAGTGGTTAACTGGCCCACAGGGTGGGAAATGGCCTACCCATAAGGACCTCAAATGGAGAGTACCCTGTTTTCTTAGAGGGGGTCATTCTTATTTCAGCCAAGACTGCTGGTAGGACTTTCTGCCACTTATTATATGTGCCTCCTGTTGCTTTTCCTATTTTATCTTTAATGGTTCTGTTCATTCTCTCAACAATACCTGAACTCTGTGGGTGGTAAGGTATGTGAAATTTCCAATCAATTTTAAGTGCTTTCACAAAATTTTGGCACACTTTTGAAATAAAGGTATGGCCATTATCAGAATTAATTTTGAGCTGGCATCCCCATCTAGGGATAATTTCCTGCATGAGGATTTTTACAACTGTTTGTGCATCTTCTTTTGTGGTTACAAATGCTTCTGTCCATCTTGAGAACATGTCTACTATCAGTAAATATTCTTGTTTTTTACCTAACTAATGCCGCGTACACACGGTCGGACTTTACGGCATACTTGGTCCGGCGGACCAGAGTGTGCCGGACAATCCGCCCGTGTGTAGGCGGCGGCGGACTTTTCCGGCGGACTTTTTCCCAAAAGCCCGCCGGACCTAGATTTGAACCAAGTTTCAAATCTTTCCGTCGGACTCAGTTTCGGGCGGAAAGTCCGCTCGTGTGTGTGCTGGTCCGACGGAAAGGCCGCTCGTGTGTAGGCTGGTCCGACGGACCAGATACGACGCGAGGGCAGGGTATTGCATCTCGCGCTCGCTGCAATAGGAAAAACAAATTTTCCTATTGCGGCGAGCGCGGGGCATACCAGGCCCTTAGGTCTGGTATGGATTATAAAGGGGAACCCCCTACGCCGAAAAAACGGCGTGGGGTCCCCCCTAAAATCCATACCAGACCCCGATCCGAGCACGCAGCCTGGCCGGTCAGGAAAGGGGGTGGGGACGAGCGAGCGCCCCCCCCCTCCTGAACTGTACCAGGCCGCATGCCCTCAACATGGGGGGTGGGTGCTTTGGGGGAGGGGGGCGCCCTGCGGGGCCCCCCCCACCCCAAAGCACCTTGTCCCCATGTTGATGAGGACAAGGGCCTCTTCCCGACAACCCTGGCCGTTGGTTGTCGGGGTCTGCGGGCGGGGGGCTTATCGGAATCTGGGAGCCCCCTTTAATAAGGGGGCCCCCAGATCCCGGCACCCCACCCTATGTGAATGAGTATGGGGTACATGGTCCCCCTACCCCTTCACCTAGGTAAAAAGTGTAAGTAATAAAACACACTACACAGGTTTTTAAAATATTTTATTAAACAGCTCCGGGGGGGGGGGGATCTTCCTCCGGCTTCGGGGGTCTTCTTCCGGCTTCGGGGGTCCCTCCGCTTCATCTTCTCCCGGCGTCCGGTTGGTTCTTCTCCGCTCTCTCCGGCCTCTTCTCCCGGTGTTCCAGTTCTTCGGCCGGCTCCTCTGCTGTGTTCAGGTAGCTCTCTTGCCAGCAGAGGTCCGGACTTCTGAGCTGCTGGGCTTCTTCTCTTCTCTTCTCTTCTCCAGATGTTGACACGACGCTCTCTCCGGCTGGACTGCTCTCCGAGGGCTGCGTTGTGACTTATATAGGCGGAGACCCCGCCCCCTTTTGATGTCACAGTCCCTGGGCATGCTGGGACTGTGACGTTTTAGGGGGCATGGTCACTGGGTGATGTTGACCCCGCCCCCTAAAACGTCACAGTCCCAGCATGCCCAGGGACTGTGACATCAAAAGGGGGCGGGGTCTCCGCCTATATAAGTCACAACGCAGCCCTCGGAGAGCAGTCCAGCCGGAGAGAGCGTCGTGTCAACATCTGGAGAAGAGAAGAAGCCCAGCAGCCCAGAAGCTCAGAAGTCCGGACCTCTGCTGGCAAGAGAGCTACCTGAACACAGCAGAGGAGCCGGCCGAAGAACTGGAACACCGGGAGAAGAGGCCGGAGAGAGCGGAGAAGAACCAACCGGACGCCGGGAGAAGATGAAGCGGAGGGACCCCCGAAGCCGGAAGAAGACCCCCGAAGCCGGAGGAAGATCCCCCCCCCGGAGCTGTTTAATAAAATATTTTAAAAACCTGTGTAGTGTGTTTTATTACTTACACTTTTTACCTAGGTGAAGGGGTAGGGGGACCATGTACCCCATACTCATTCACATGGGGTGGGGTGCTGGGATCTGGGGGCCCCCTTATTAAAGGGGGCTCCCAGATTCCGATAAGCCCCCCGCCCGCAGACCCCGACAACCAACGGCCAGGGTTGTCGGGAAGAGGCCCTTGTCCTCATCAACATGGGGACAAGGTGCTTTGGGGTGGGGGGGCCCCGCAGGGCGCCCCCCTCCCCCAAAGCACCCACCCCCCATGTTGAGGGCATGCGGCCTGGTACGGTTCAGGAGGGGGGGGGGGGGCGCTCGCTCGTCCCCACCCCCTTTCCTGACCGGCCAGGCTGCGTGCTCGGATCGGGGTCTGGTATGGATTTTAGGGGGGACCCCACGCCGTTTTTTCGGCGTAGGGGGTTCCCCTTTATAATCCATACCAGACCTAAGGGCCTGGTATGCCCCGCAACGGGGCTCGCAAGGTGTCAATCTCGCCGATAAAAGCGGCAAGATTGACATCCTTTGCTAGTCCCGTCGCACCTGAGTCACGTTCAAAATGAACGGACTTGTCCGTGTGTGGGCAAGTTCGTTCATTCTGAAAGTCCGCCGGAACTCCGGCGAAAGTCCGTCGGAAAGACGGGCGGACTTAGCCCGCCGGAAAGTCCCGGCGTGTGTGGGCAAGTCCGTCCGTTTTAAAGTCCGGCGCACCTGGCGGACAAAGTCCGTCGGAAAGTGTGCCGGACCAAGTATGATAGAAAGTCCGACCGTGTGTACGCGGCATTAGGCATATGGGTGAAGTCAATCTGTAAATGTGTAAAATGTGTGGATGGATATGTAATGTTTTGCCTTGTGTGGATTTCTTGGGTTGTTGCGGATGCATGTGATTCATCTGGCAACATATGATTTGACCAAAGAGGGAAGACCGGGGATAAAGAAATCATTGTCCAATAATTCACATGTGACCTGCCAGCCTCTGTGCCCTACCCCATGATACTGATAAATAAATAAAGGTGCACTAGCTACAGGTATACACTGTCTCCCCTCTTGACAGACAAGTCCAGTATCTGGGCTTTTCTGCACTCCTGCAATATTCCATTGTTTAACATCTGTGTCTGTAGCATACGTCTGAAGATCTGACAAGTTTTGGTCTAACAGGGGCATTTCAGGTGCAAGTGATGGCATTTGTATGGTAGCTTCTTGTTTATTAGCTGCTTCCTTTGCTGCTTTATCAGCTAAGGCATTTCCTTTTGAAACATCATCTTGGTTTGTGGTATGTTCCTTGCAATGGAGGATAGCTATAGAGCGAGGAATTGTAATCGCTTCCAAAAGGCGGAACGCTAATGTTGAATGTGAAACTGATTTGCCATCTGCTTCTATGTCTTTTTAACCAGATAATACCAAAATCGTGGCATACACCAAATGCATGTTTAGAATCAGTATAAATGTTCACATCTTGTCCTTCAAAGAGCTGGCATGCTCTTGTAAGAACAATCAATTCAGCAGCCTGTGCTGATTGAAATGGGACTGAGTTTGCTTTGAGCACTTCATCAGGCAACTGGACTACAACATATCCTGCATTATATGTGTTGTCATTTGGTCTAGAACAAGAACCAACAAAAACATTTTGTGCCCCAGGGATTGCAGTTGAAGACATACAGTATCTGCACGTGAAGATGTGTCCTGGTGGATTATTTCAATGCACTCATGTTGAGGAACTACCTCATCCTCTTCTCCTTTTAAACCTAGTAACGCATTTAGGATCGGGGCTGAGCCTGAAGTAGGTGAAGCATATTTTATTTCGAGATTTAGATTTGAGAGAAGAATGACCTCGTATCTACTCAATCTTTGGGCTGACATATGTTGGGTATGAAGCTCTGAGACACGCTGGCATGCCCTGTATCGGCATTGGCACTACTCTTGAAAAAAATGCAATAGGGCGTGTTCCTGTGCCAGGGCTCCCACCATTGTTTTACAATTGTCCCTGGCAAACAAGTTAACCATCTTGCCATAATTGGGCAATCCGAGGTCAGGGGCCGTTACCATTAATGTCTTAAGGTAAGCAAATGCATCACACATTTTATCTGTCCATTTTACACAATCTGGCATGTCTGAGCCTGTGGCTTGCCTCAGGAGATTATCATAGAAAGAGCAGTCAGGTATCCATTGGCAGCAGTAACCAATCATACCAAGATAAGATAGCATATCTTTCTTTGTCAGTGGGTGGGGCAGACCCACAAGAACCGTACCTCTCTTGTGACTGACTCTTCTTTCTTCTTTTCTGAGGGTAAAACCAAGGTATTCAACAGTCTCTTGACACAATTGCAATTTCTTTTTAGAGACTTTGTGACCATTTTCTGCTAACCAGTACAATAAATCTTTACCATCCTCACTGCTGGCAACCTGACTCGGACTGCATAACAACAAATCATCAACATACTGTAATAGGACTGAACCATGGCGGGGAGTCCAGGACCGTAGGGTTGCCTGGAGTACAACTGAACAGACTACAGGGGAGTCTACATACCCTTGGGGAATTCTGCACTAGGTCATCTGGCAATTTCTAAAACAAAATGCAGAAATAGCCTGTGTCTCCTCGTCCACCGGGATGCTAAAAAATGCATTTGCTAAATCAATTACTGTGAAATACTCTGCATCGAATGGTATGGAAGTCAGGAGTGATGGCACATCAGATACTATAGGTGCTATGCACACTACATGATTATTTATGGCTCTAAGGTCTTGAACAAACCTATAACTGCCATCTGGCTTTTTGGCTGGATTGTTGTAAGGTGAAATTGTTTCCTTTAAAATTCCTTGTTTAAGGAAATGTTCCACCAAATCCGTCCTCCTTTTCTTTTGACAAAGGGTATTGTTTGTGGTATATGGGTTCTGCCCAAGGTTTCAGGGTGGCCTTGCATCTGGCCAGGCATTTTGTAAATCTTTTGGGAATTCTTTTGTTGGTACTTCATTACTTAGGGCCAAAATGGGCACAATGGGGACCTTTTTTGAACAGACATTAAGACCGCCACTTGGGGACATTATTATGTTCATACCCAATTTTCCCAGCAAATCCTTACCAAGAGATTCACTGGACAATTTGGTATGATCCTAAAACTGTGATTATTACAGACCCATGTTCATCATTTACAATTGGCAGGGGAGGGGTTTTGTAGGTCTTGGTGAGTATCCCATTATTTCCCATGAAGGCTCAGCATTTGTGGTCTTACCTCTATACTAATCTTGGCTTAAAGTACTCAGAGTCGCCCCGGTGTCAAGGAGAATGGGATCAGTAACCCATTTACATGTAGGGTCACTAGAGGTTGGTCATCAAAGGAGTGAGACACAAGAGGAAATGCTGGGATACCACCTTCTGGGCAGCTTCATTGTTGTTTCGGTTGGGTCCACTGGATTGGAAACCTTGGGCCAGGAGCTGGTTGACTCTGGGATCTTTGAGGACCGGGATTGGTTTTATTCAAGGGCTGTTGATTATTTGGGTCATAAATCTCATAAGGACATTGATTCCTCCGGTGATCTTCACTACTTACTTACTATATCAGTAATAAAATAAGAAATGTTTTTTGCCTTAATATCCACCTTAAATTACATTGCTAATTGCATATTGTACTTGTTTGTAGCCTAAATACTTAGATTTGCATTTAAAACTGTAATTTTGTAACCTTTGGAAATGACAGTAAAAACTTGGCTGTGCCAGTATATTTTGGGTGTTGTGTCAGTAAATTTCAATCTGGTAGTTTGGCAACACTGATCATCAGTGACACCAATACAGTGACCAGTGCTACCAATACACATGCCACTGTACTAGTGACACTGGCTGGGAAGGGGTTAACATTTAGGGGCGATCAAGGGATTAACTGTGTGCCTAACAATGTTTAATGTGTGTACTGTGTGCTGTTTTTACTAAGCAATGTGCCAGTTCTTACTCCCTGCTTTTCAGGGAGAAAAAAACACATTGCTACGGTCTGCAGAAAGCCCTGTGTTGTTTACCAACACAGGGGTCTCTTCTGTCATTTGCTCAGCTGATCAGCAGGTTCTAGCCATACATCATTGGCCGGGACCCACTGATCGACTAGTGAATGACAGCACAGCCGGGGTGGCAGGCGCACGCATGCCCCCTACCTAGTAATACAAAATCACATACCTGTACGTGATCCAGCTCAGCAGAGCTGCCCTTTCGCAGTGTGAATGCAGTGGGTGTTCCTGAAGTGGTTAAATAATATTTATAATGCATCTTGTTCCTTTATGTTGCTAAAGAATAATGCTGTTTTCACACCTCTGCATCTGCATTTTGATGCATTTTTTTTCTTATTAGGGTAGGTTTGCTGTTAAGCATTGTTGCATGCTGCCATTCAATTCTTTGGGACCTACAGTGGCTTAAAGTATATTTACACATAATCACTTCAATCACGCATTTTATAATATGGTAACGTAAACTCAAAACTTATTTTCAACATTTTTAAATCTTCAGCCTTCATTTAAATAATATCTGGTCCTTCTATCCCTAATAACAGGACAGAGAATGCCCCTGGATCTGCTCACTCACCTTCTAGGCTAATCAACATCTAATCAAAGACTTACCTCTAAAAATACAGACCATACAGACTGTAACTACTAATGACTCTCTGACAGCTGTCTGATAATTGTAGAAGTCTTCCTCCTCCTTCTCTGACTGAACTGAAATACAGGATCTTGACAAAAGCCTTATGGAACTTTTTTCCGCCAGACTATATAATAGATTGGACCCCTTTAATAACTTGAGCTTTTCAGTGGTTATGTCTAGGATCTCAAATGGTTAAAACAAGCTCATAGCTACAGCAACTGCCATGAACTTGAGTCTGTTTTGTACAGTCAACTCAAGGCTTTTAGGTCAAAGTGATCAGGCAGCTTTAGAGCTACTTGATCGCTTGTACTGGACTCACTCAGTGCCAATCCTCTGCCAGACCTCTTCCTCTGTGGTTTCTGGGCTCTCACTGCTTCCAGGAGCTAAGAACTGCAACAAATGCCATTGTAGAGCAGAAGGACATTGAGGAGATTCCTTTCCCTGGATCCAGATGAGGTCTTACTAATGATTTGTGCAGGGGCAAAATTATGTCTCTCTCTCTCTGAAGTCTATACCTCTTTTAATACAAGAAAGGATGTTGCTCGCTTTGGAAATTACAGCTTGGCATTGCATGCTGATATCAAGTTTATGATCTATTATCTATAGAAATTATTTTGTCATCAGTTTGAATCCCAACCACGGCACTACCTGCCTGGAGTTTGCATGTTCTCCTGGTGCCTGCAAATGTCTCCTCTGAGTACTCTGGCTTCCTACCAAACTCTAAGGACATGCTGATAAGTTAATTGGCCCATGTCTGTATTGGCTCTAGTGTGTGTAATGTATAAATGTGATTTAGGGACCTTAGATTGGAAGTTCCTTAAGGGCAGGGACTGATGTGAATGTACAATTTATACTGTAACAATGTAAAGCACTGCATAACATGATGGAGCTAAATAAGTACCTGTACTAAATAAATTAAATAAATAAATTGTAATATGGCTTTAGACATGATGGGGTTTATTTACTAAAGCTGGAGAGTGTAAAATTAGTCACAGTTCTGCATAGAAACCAGCTTCCAGCTTTTATTGCTAAAGCTTAACTGAACAAGCTGAGGTCTAGTAAATAAACCCTGATGTGACATGCCCGACATGTGGTCAATCTCCGGGTGTTCCCATTACTATGCTTTGGAGGCATCCAAAACGACATAGATATTGTCTACCATAAATACTGCATATTATGCTTCCCCCCAATTGGACTCTAAACTGTGCCTACTAGGCTTAATGGATGAGGAAGTAATACTCCTGTCAACTCAGATTAATCAGATACTCTTTTTAGCTCGTAAACTTATTGCACAAAGATGGACTGCCTCATTTCCACCGATCCATGTAATTGAGATCAAAGCAGTCAATGATATCTTGACAAGATAAAAATTAACCTATACCAGATGAGGCTGCCTAACCAAGTTTGGTAAATTATGGAGCAACTTAATATGGGCATAGAGCCATGATAGACCTATTTATGCATAGTATCATGCTTTCTTAGTTTTAAAAAAACACTTGAATGCAATGCTGATCTTCTTCCTTTTGAGGATGGAACCCAATTTCTCAGATATGTATCCCCTTTCTTTCTTTTATCTCTATACAGTATTAGGGCACTCTGAAGTAAAAACATGGGGAAATCTTCTTGATCTATCTCCTGATTTCCACATAAATATCACACCATCAATAACTGGTGTCTATTAGGTTTTGCATTTCTCTTTCATATACATCTTCATGTTCTACTAACTATTTGTAACTGACATGTATTTGCACTACTCCAACTGCTTATCCCAAACCCTACCAGCATATGTATGTATGCTTTTTGTACACCCATTGCTGGGGCAATTGTTCAGTGGGAGGGGAGGTCCTCTATTTGAGGCTTCTTTTTAGAAAAAAAAATGTTTTTACTTGTAAACCATGTTAAACTTTCAATAAAAAATGATTTGAATAATAAAAAAAACAGTGTTGCAACTGCTACAGCCCCCTTGGTTTTATTATAGTTTGTCCCACTTTTCATAGCATGCAGCAATTTTCACAATCCCATCATGACGTAATAATGAAGATAAATAAATAATAATTCAAGACATCTGCTCATTAGATCATAGAAAGGACCTTAGGATTTAATTTGCAAAGAAAAGACATAAGAAATAGGACCAGAAATTGCTGCTGGGTGCCATAGTAAAAGTTGTTTGGTAAGAGAGTTGAAGAGAAACTATCAGGATAGAAATACAGAAGGTTATATTATCAGCTTGCTTTTGAAGATTCAAGCTGGGGTTATCATCCTCATCCTTGCTCCAATGACCCAGAATAATGCCCTGTACACACGGTCAGACTTTGTTCGGACATTCCGACAACAAAATCCTAGGATTTTTTCAGACGGATGTTGGCTCAAATTTGTCTTGCATACACACGGTCACACAAAGTTGTCGGAAAATCCGATCGTTCTGAACGCGGTGACGTAAAACACGTACGTCAGGACTATAAACGGGGCAGTGGCCAATAGCTTTCATCTCTTTATTTATTCTGAGCATGCATGGCACTTTGTCCGTCGGATTTGTGTACACACAATCGGAATTTCCGACAACGGATTTTGTTGTCGGAAAACTTTATATCCTGTTCTCAAACTTTGTGTGTCGGAAAATCCGATGGAAAATGTGTGATTGAGCCTACACACGGTCGGAATTTCCGACAACAAGGTCCTATCACACATTTTCCGTCGGAAAATCCGACTGTGTGTACGGGGCATAAGTCTAATTGATTGTGACTTAATTCACAACTTACTTTGTTTTTACTTCCAGGTCAGTGACTCACAAAGTAGTGAAGCAAAGAAGAGGATGATGGCCTGTTTATTTCACCTTAATAAACAGATTAATAATAGCAGCTATTATATTTACATCTTGAAAACTTCAAAGTGCAATTGCTGTAGTGCTAACCCCACAGAAGCCGCTAGAATATTTTAGGTTCTCTGTTCTTTACTGAGCCTTGGGCCGAACACCACTCCTGCTGAGACCACTAAAACACCTTGGCCAGGAAGTTCCCTGGTTGTCACACAAAGAAAAATATAAACACACTGGTAAAATAAATGAATATCTTGTATTAAGATCAAAGAATTGTATGACAAGCAAAGAAAGCAGCTAACAGTTAAGTCATCAATAAGCAAGGTAATACAGCAAAGGGACAATGCAACACAATACAGTACCATTTTAAAACATGCCCATCCATCCTGCAGGACTGAGAATATAAACAATAGCTCTCAGGCTGAGAGATTTTCCCTAAGTGAGGAAAAAAGGGGTAACAAAATACAAGGCTAATGCCGCGTACACACGGTCGGACTTTCCGGCATACTTGGTCCGGCGGACCAGAGTGTGCCGGACAATCCGCCCGTGTGTAGGCGCCGGCGGACTTTTCCGGCGGACTTTTTCCCAAAAGCCCGCCGGACCTAGATTTGAAAAAAGTTTTAAATCTTTCCGCCGGACTCAGTTTCGGGCGGAAAGTCCGCTCGTGTGTGTGCTAGTCCGACGGAAAGCCCGCTCGTGTGTATGCTGGTCCGACGGACCAGATACAACACGAGGGCAGGGTATTGCATCTCGCGCTCGCTGCAATAGGAAAAACAAATTTTCCTATTGCGGCGAGCGCGGAGCATACCAGGCCCTTAGGTCTGATATGGATTATAAAGGGGAACCCCCTACGCCGAAAAAACGGCGTGGGGTCCCCCCTAAAATCCATACCAGACCCCGATCCGAGCACGCAGCCTGGCCGGTCAGGAAAGGGGGTGGGGACGAGCGAGCGCCCCCCCCCCTGAACCGTACCAGGCCGCATGCCCTCAACATGGGGGGTGGGTGCTTTGGGGAGGGGGGCGCCCTGCGGGCCCCCCCCACCCCAAAGCACCTCGCCCCCATGTTGATGAGGACAAGGGCCTCTTCCCGACAACCCTGGCCGTTGGTTGTCGGGGTCTGCGGGCGGGGGCTTATCGGAATCTGGGAGCCCCCTTTAATAAGGGGGCCCCCAGATCCCGGCCCCCCACCCTATGTGAATGAGTATGGGGTACATGGTACCCCTACCCATTCACCTATGAAAAAAGTGTAAGTAATAAAACACACTACACAGGTTTTTAATATATTTTATTAAACAGCTCCGGGGGGATCTTCCTCCGGCTTCGGGGGTCTTCTTCCGGCTTCGGGGGTCCCTCCGCTTCATCTTCTCCCGGCGTCTGGTTGGTTCTTCTCCGCTCTCTTCTCTCCAGTTCTTCGGCTGGCTCCTCTGCTGTGTTCAGGTAGCTCTCTTGCCAGCAGAGGTCTGGACTTCTGGGCTTCTTCTCTTCCCCAGATGTTGACACGACGCTCTCTCCGGCTGGACTGCTCTCCGAGGGCTGCGTTGTGACTTATATAGGCGGAGACCCCGCCCCCTTTTGATGTCACAGTCCCTGGGCATGCTGGGACTGTGACGTTTTAGGGGGCGTGGTCAACATCACCCAGTGACCACGCCCCCCAAACGTCACAACACGTACGACGAGCCAATAAAATAGTTTAATAGCCAGTGCTGCTCTTCTGCTTGATTTTGAGCATGCGTGGCACTTTGTACGTCAGAATTGTGTACACACGATCGGAATTTACGACAACGGATTTTTGTTGTCGGAAAATTTGAGAACCAGCTCTCAAATTTTGTGCGACGGAAATTACGATGGAAAATGTCCAGTGGAGCCTCCACACGGTCGGAATTTCCGACAAAGGGCTCCCATCAAACATTTTCCATCGGAAAATCCGACCGTGTGTATGAGGCATAAGTTTAAGCTTCAGGAGGATTGTCAGAGCTACCTCTCACCAGTAAACCATAAGTATATGTTGGATCCTTCTGCTGGCTTAGTTGGGGACCACAAGTTGGTGCACAATGGAGGATGCAGTCTCTTTAAGATGAGAAGAAAACAGAATAATTGCTATGGATGGTAAACTGGTCAGCAGAGTTCTCCTTTACTATGTGAAGTTGTTGTGGAAGTTACTTTAGTAGAAGGAGAGGAGCAGAAGGATTGGCAGGTGTACGTAGGTGTATGAAGTTGAACTTGAGCGGCTAATTCCGTCCTTGGATGACTTGAACTTGAATTAGAGTGTAGCGCACCTCTTAGGAGCAGCAAGTAGAATGGGATCCCCCACCCTGCACAACCAGGCACATCGAACTTCCACAGGCACCCAGAGCCAGAGAACAGTCTGTGACCTCGTCTTGTTCCTCTATAGAGGCATAACAACCTGGATAGGGATTGAAGATCACGGGATACTCGACCTCAAAACAACCTCAGGGACAAATCCTCCTATATACGGTCTATATACACTCCACTGCTTCCTCCAGCACTCACTTGCTTGGAGAACTCCGCTGGCACACTGTTAGTGGCACTGTTAGTGGCACTGTGTTAGATGTGTAGCAAAAAGTCAGTGTCCAGTATTATTCTCTCCTCCTGTGGCCACCGATCCCAGCACCACCTCCCCAGGCACCACCAACATGCCCAGCCACAGTCACCCCCCCTACCAGCTCCCTGGCCAACCACTCCACAGTCCTCCCAGACTGAACACTCACCAGCCCAACTGGCTGACTCCACAGGAGATCTCCCAGATGTGCTGACCTGCTCCCGCTGTCTTCTCTCCTTGCTCCCGCATCTCCTCAGTGTGTTTTTGGGTGATCCTCCAGCACCCAAGTCCCAGACCCGAGGTCATCCCCCTAGACCAGGGGGCTCCCTGCAAGGGCCCTCAACAGCCCCATGAGCACTCCTTCTCTATTCTCCACCTGACTGCTCCTGCTGGCATGACTTATATCTATTTATGACGTGAGCTGCCCCCTTCCAGACCCTTTTTGCTGGGGGTGGGCCAGGGTCCTCATAAATATGCATGACAGCCCCCCCTAGCCTCCACCCACTACATCCAGAACCTTCTCCAAGTTTTCAGAAAACAGGGGGAGTCACCAGAAGAGCTGTCAGATGAGTCATCCAGCCTTCCTGAATCACTAAACCCTGACCTAGATTCAGCCCAGGCCTGGCTCTCAGCCAAGCCAATTTACCTACACTAGCAACTAAACTATGTACACTAGTTAGAGGGTGCTACAAAAGTAAATGCAGCATTCTGACTAGCAGGGAGTGATAGGGTTAGCTCAGATAACCTGCAGGCAGTATTTGTAAGAACGGGTAAGAATGGTAGACTGTAGCATTAGATGGACCTGGCACATGTGCTGATTGCAAAGGCTTGTACTGTACAGTGTCCCTAACATGAACTAGCTTGAAAAGCAACACACTTGCAACAAGAGTAGCGTAAAGTAGGTTAGGAATCCTCTCACCCAGTCCTTTTGTAAGGCAGAGCATAGCGAAGATCATCCTGCATGGGGGGGGGGCCCTTTTGTTCTTTGAAGAAGTAGCTGTGATGATCTGATCCAGCAGTGAGCAGGTCTCCACCTGTCTTCCTCTTTAGGTTACCCAGCTTTCTGGCCCAAGCCGGTCCGGTCCAGACCCATGCTGCTCCACTCAGTTCTCCCACACACGCCCTTACAGCAGCAAAGCCTCTCTCTCTCCCCCCTGGTATTTGCTCTTGGGCTGTGTAGTTTTATCTCAGCTTAACTGTAGGACAAGTTATGCTTCCAGCATAGAAGTTCCAGCATTCCTCTGCACTCCTGTATTGGAACTTGTGATGAATAGAGTTGTTGAACACTGCCATCTTGTGGTCAAAATAAAGATTTGCATTACAGTAACTATGCACAGTGTTAAACTACAATGCTCTGACAAGATTTGCATGTAAAGTTGAACTCTGGGCAACAATATACAGTGCCTGTGCACATACCCCTTTGAAATGTTTCACATTTTTTCATGTTACAACCAAAAACATAAATTCATTTTATTGGGATTTTATGTGATAGACTAACACAAAGTAGCACATAATTGTGAAGTGGAGGGAAAATGATAAATGGTTTTCAACATTTTTTACAAATAAATATGCATTTGTATTCAGCCCCCCTGAGTTAATACTTTTGTTAAATCAGGTTAGAGAATCTCCAAACAAGACATTCAGATGAGATAGTAGACCCAGATCTTTGTACAATATAAGTAGGTGCTTTTTATTCACTGCAGTGGAGAAATATAACACAGTTCTCGGCTACTATAAGCGAGTAAAAGTGAAAGTGTTTCTTCCGCAGAAACATCAAGTTTACCAATATATATACGTATGAATATGCATAAGTTCTAGGCATGTTATAGGTGTGATCGTATAGTTTAGTCCAATCAGCATTCATATCTTTTTAGTAGCAAGGGAACAGTTAAATGGGTGGTTACATCATGTGACTGATAGAAAGCGAAAGAAAACATGGGCGCCGCCATGACAGTACTGGATCAGACAAGCTAGATAAGACTGTCCATTTCTCGGAGCAAAAAGGGAGTAAACTGTTGCTTCTTATCTGGCGGTGAAGGTCATTCATCATAGACCGAAAACTTTGTGTCTAAGAAGAAGCAAGAAAGTGTATTACAAATTCTTAAAGTAATAGTTTATATATATATATATATATATATATATATATATATATATATATATATATATATATATAAACACTCAACATTATCAGACTCCTATAATTCTACTCATGTCCCTCCTCTTGACCTCTATGGAGGGGTCACTACCATATCTTTCCTACCTAGTATGATACCACAGGGTCCACAGTACTACTTCACATCTATGTGGAGTAAAGTTCTTCTTAGGGTGTATGTGGATACATATCTTTACTCATTCACATCACCCATCTCAACATTATACAAATCTGCTAATCTGACTATTTGATAACACTCTATCTCTTCCTAGGGGTCATCTTCCTCAGTTCTAACTGCCATTGTAGTAATCCTTGTATTTCACATTTAGCACACCTGAAAAAAAACAAAAAAAAAACAAGCAATCCAATAAGGATGATTCCTATGAGGACAAAAAATATCTGTTGAATCCATGAAACTTTATCATTTCTAAACAAAGTGTAATCTGGGTTTGTCATATTTCCTATCATAATGTCACATTGTATACCTCTTTCCCTTACTAAACAAGGTCAATATTCCCAAAGGCCTTAAGTTATATTTAGCATAAAATGTATTTTCACAATAATAGAACATTTGTGATATTCTTGACATACAAGTTTTTGGGCAGCCTCGTATTGCTTAAACTCAAAAATGAAAGTAAATAGGTACTGGGTGTATGCCTTTTTTTTTAACTTTCTGGCCTATGTGAACATATCTTACAATTAATCAAATTTCTCCTTATGCCTGTTAGCATGTGTAATTTGTACAGGTGATTTTCCTCTATAGCCTTGACTGCTAAGATCTAGCAAAGGCATAACAGTAGATTACTCAGCTTTTGAAATTAGCTGTACTTTCTTGCAATGGCTGGCATGTATCCACATCAATTTTCAGCTGTAGCAGTTGTCAGGAACACTTGGAAGGGTCTTTCAAACTTTGGTCCCAAAGGTACTTTCACATGTTATTTTATTAGGACCCAATCACCTGGCTGTAAATCATGTGTTCCAGTTACTTGATCTGGATCTGGAATTGAATCAAAAACAAACTTATGCATCGCAGTTAGTTGCTTGTATTAGACAATTACATAACAAAACAAAATCATTATACATTACAGCAGTCTGATGTGGAAAATACAACTCTGTCTTAGGTGGGCCCCAAACAAAATCTCATAAGGGCTCAAGTCCTCTGACCTATAAGTAGGGGTAGTCCTGATGCTGTAAAGAACCAGAGGCAACAGGTTCTTGCCATTGTTTCTTTACTGACCCATCTTCTCTTTTCCTGCATTCATTTAGCTATCCTGTCTTTAATGATTCCACTATATTTTTCTACCTTCCCTGAACTCTGAGGATGACAGGGGCATGGAAGGCCTGCTCAATTGCCAAATCCTTGCATACAGTTTGTATGATCCGTCCTGTGAAATGTGTTCCTCTGTCATTCTCTATGGTTTCAGGGACTCCAAAGCGGCATATTACTTCGGAAAGGAGCTTCTTTGCTGTTGTCTTGGCATTTGCTTTAGCCACCGGTCAGGCTTATATTCAGCTTGAAAACATGTCTACGCGCAACAAAACATATTGATATTGGCCTGATTTGGGCAATTAGATGTAACTAACCTGAAGTCTTTGAAAAGGGAATAGTGGCTTGGCCAAATGTCTTTGTGTTACTCTGGTCTGTTTTTCTGGGTTATTTTTAGCACAGATTATGCATCCCTCAACAAAGTCTTGACATGAATTTCTGGAGTATCGAATAAACTATCCAGTCTTGCTTCTGTTTCTCTCCATTGCCTTAGGGCCTACAGGATTCGGGCCATGGGCTAGTTGCATGATCATCTTCTCCATTTGAGGTGGGACACATATTCCATTTTCCTTGCACAAAAGTCCATCTTGATCCTTCTTTGCTCCGTTCCTTTACATAATTTTATTCCAATCATCAGGTACAGATTCTTGCAATTTCTTAATCAGTTCCTTTGCTTTCTGTATTTGTTCTCTTCTTTTTCTTTAATCTGTTACAGGCTTCTTCTTATTCCTTTGCAAAATCAATAATTAGGGTCATGATTGCTTCCATTGGTGTTTCAGCAGTCTTCCTGGCAGTATGATCAGACAACCAGTTTCCTTTTTCTTCCATGGGTTGTCCTTCAATATGTGCCTTGATCTTTAGGGTGGCTACTTCCTTTTGGAGGGTGACTGCTTCAAAAGTTCTTCAACATATTTCCAGTTTTGAATTGGTTCTCTTGCAGCAGTTGTGAATCTTCTGTTCTTCCTTATGGGTCCATAATCATGGACTACTTTGGGAGCATACTTGCTATCAGTGTAGATGTTGGCTGTTTGATCCTTTGCGGCCTCACTGGCTCTTGTGAGTGCTACCACTTTGGCAACCTGAGCTGAAAGTGATGAATGGAGTAGTTGGGTCTCACTTCCTCCAATGTTGTCACCGCATGTGCCATTCTTGGAACTCCATCTTTGTACAGGCGTGAACCCTCTGCAAACAGGATCAGATCAGAATTTTCAAGAGGAGTGTCCTTTACTGGGGATATTTGCTGCATTTCTTCTTACATAAGTTTTAAGCAAATGTGGTCACCCTCCTCTTCGAGGTCTTCTTCTCTCTCTAGGAAAAAGCTGACGGGATTGATTGTAGTACATCTTTTCACTTCTATTTCTCCTAATTTAAGCAGTATTGCTTCATACTTGCTATCAGCCTTGCTGATGACAAATGTTTTATCCATGCTTTTTTTAAGATTTAATTTGCATATTTCTGTATAACATCTGTTCTAAATCATATCTTCCTTTTTTGTACAGCACCACTGGCACAGGTTGCAGCTGCAGTTTTCTTTTTGTGTTCTTGCTACGACATGGATCTTGATGCATCCACTGACCTGATCTATTTCATACACGGTTTGAAAGGGTTTGCGGTAAAAAGGGCAGTATGAGGAGGTTTCACACCATTTAAAAATGCAGGATATACAGAAAACGTGACAACATACATCTGGAAAGCCAGCCTCCAGAGAAAGACTGTTCAGGCAAATTTGACACCTCTCAGTTGAACTTAATGCTAAAGTACTGGCACCATCCCATCTTTGCCTTCATCACCATCTTTTTCTTCATGTTGCTGGTCTCTAGCATTAGATGAGCAAAAACATTTGCTCCTTCAAACCGGAAAGCAAAGCGTTCTTGGCTCTCTTCATCCAAGGCGACACTGAAGAAAGCATTTGCCAGTTCTGATACGGTGTACACCCGTGTTCCTGTAGGTATGTCATTGAGCAAAGTACTGGGATTTGGGACAACAGAAGTGCTTTCCTTGATGATTTGATTGATGGCCTTTAAATCATGTACCGTTCGATATACTGGCTTTTCTCCCTGTTTAACCTTTTTCTTTACAGGAAACAATGGCATCTGTGCTCTACTTTCTGTTTTCTTTATGACACCTGCTTCAAATAATTATTTTATTTGTACTCGTACACCAGCGCTTCGATCTGGTGACAGTGGATACTGTGGTATACTTGGGATTAGAGTTCCTGTTTTTATTTTGACTTTAACCGGAGGGACTTGTAGAACTCCTACATAATATTTTCCCTTGGCCCAGAGAATATCAGGTATTTGATCAACAATTTCAGGTGGAATATTACCTTCAATCTCTTGCTCTAATTCAATTGCTGTCAATCCACATATAATTTCTTCATCTAATGCTCCAATATGCTCCAATACTCGGTTGGGTGTATACTGTACACAGACTTGTAAGTAACTCAGTAGGTCTCTTCCCAATAGGTTGCATGGTACATAGTCAGAGACAAGCAGCTTATGAAACATATTGTGGCTTCCAATTCCAATTTGTATGGGGGCGTTTCCTTGTGAGGGGTAGATTTCCCTCCCACTCCAACTGCTAGTGGCCCAGATGTTAGGGAGATGTCTTTTGGTAGGCGGAATTTTGAATTATATTCCAGGCAGAGCCAGAATCGATTAAGCATGAAATTTCTTGATCACTTAGTTGTGAAAAGCATAATGTTACAAAAGCGTCTTTACCATCCATCTCAGATATGCACAAATTAACTTCTGTGTGCTCAAAAAGGTCATGCTGCTTTACTAGTAATTTATCACCAACTCCCTCTTGCTTCTGCTATGTCTGTCAGGCAATCTGCATTTTCTGGCAAGATGGCCAATTCTGCCACAATTATAACATTTCCTGGTTTCTGAAAAACAGCTTATTGACTATCATTTTGGGCTACAAAAGCATTCAGCCATTTCTCTTTTCTTTCTTCTTCCTGAGCCTCAATGCTACTGCACACTTCTCTTAGCAACGCCCATTCAAATCCTTGTTTCCTTATTATGGCAGTAAAGTTAGTACTCAGTCACATCCCCATTTACTGTCTCTGCCATGGACTGGACACATTTAAAGTAATCAAAACATCCTCAGCCTTTTCTTGTCTCACATCCATCAAGCCACTTGATAATAATTCTACAACATTCTGTTCACTTTCTTTATAGTGCAATTCACTGTCATGACCCTTAAACCATCAATAACCTTCTGATAACTTCTGGCATGTGCTTCCTTGTCCAATTACTGCTTCCTAACTTGCATAGTTCCTTTAATATTCTGGCATGCTAAAATACTAAATCAAAACGGTCTCATCAGTGAGTGGAATCTTTTCCCTTTTCAAGCTCAGTAGGCTAGAATGGAGAACTTAACATTTAAATAATTATAATAACCATGGCTACCTTTTAGAAATGTAAATCAGCCTTTTCTTTCTTTGTTTAAAATGAATCCTAGCGTTACATAGTGTCCATCGAAGAAGGAGAATTAAGGGGGGGGGGGGGTCAAAGGGGGAAGCTGGAAACCCGTCTCACTTCTCTCCTCTCCTCCTCAGTTAAACTTACAAAGACTTTCTTACAAAGGCTTCTATCTTTCTCATATACCATTTTTTATAGTACTAAGATGTTCAAAAATCTCTGGCTTCAGACGGGCACCATCTTTTTAAGAAAATATCTGCAAACCGCCTGTTTCTCTTTTCTACAAATACACAATTTTACACAGGAATATGAAGGCGAGGGGGGGCACCTCACTTCCTTTCTTACACAGAGATACACAAGCGCAATGGAGGGGTGAGGAAACTGCAAAAAATGAGCAGGCTCCTCTTATATCCCCAATGAATTCTCACACTTATTTTTTTTTCAACTCAGCCATATTTAGCTATCTTTCTGCTTCCCAGACATTTCTTAAACATTTATATAACACTTGCATTGCCTGGTCTAATTCTCTTTTGACCCATCAGTGATATGCATTAGAAAAACTTTGACAGACTAGTTAAAGTTTCATGACATTACATACTTTAAAAAATACAATATTGTACACATTTAATCACCTTATCCAACTCTGTCAATCTGCCATAAAAATTAACATACACAGAAACCCAAATTGATCATAACTCCTTCTGGTATTAGATCAGCTCTGTTTTAGTCCAGCCTATAATAGTCTTGGTGTCATTTCTTAATCTCTGTCCGTATCTTTCTGTCTGTCATGTCAGTCATGTCAGTCATAGGACTTACTTGTGCCACATCTACCTCTCCTGGCTTCAAAGGTCCATGAGAGTACCGTGCTCTCAATCTAGAGTCTACTTACAAAATTTGTGGGCTACACACAGTAGCCGTCAAATGCCACTTTATTACACTTGGCCACACAGGCCTGTACACTTGCCACATAGGCATTACTCACCACACAGGCTCACTACTACAGTCTTCTGGTCAGACCTTCTCACAAGTCTCATAAATCTATTGACACTCTAAGCATAGAAACAAAACATCAACATTGATAATTATTATCGGCTCTATTATTTCTGCAACAGTTAAAGTAAAGGAGTTATTTGGGTCAAACTGTGTAACATCAACATTACTCTAGTTTACACTTAATTTTACCTTAATCTCACCATCTCATCAACAGCATAAGACTCCTTCAGCCAAAGGACCCCAGACACCAACTATTTACTCGCCATGGAGAGCAGAATAAGAAAGAATAACAGTTTCTTACCGTGGCCACTTGTCTGCCAAACGTGAGTTTCATATCTTTCTGGTCGGGAGCCCACTGGACTGTATCCGAGTCGAAAGGCACCATTCTGTTAAATCAGGTTAGGGAGTCTCCAAACAAGACATTCAGATAATATAGTAGACCCAGATCTTTGTACAATATAAGAAGGTGCTTTTTATTCACTGCAGTGGAGAAATACAACACATTTCTCGGCTACTATAAGCGAGTAAAAGTGAAAGTGTTTCTGCTGTACAAACATCAAGTTTAACAATATATGTATGAATATGCATAAGTTCTAGGCATGTTATAGGTGTGATCGTATAGTTTAGTCCAATCAGCATTCATATCTTCTTAGTAGCAAGGGAACAGTTAAATGGGTGGTTACATCATGTGACTGATAGAAAGCGAAAGAAAACATGGGCGCCGCCATGACGGTACTGGATCAGACAAGCTAGATAAGACTGTCCATTTCTCGGAGCAAAAAGGAGTAAACTGTTGCTTCTTATCTGGCAGTGAAGGTCATCATAGACTGAAAACTCTGTCTAAGAAGTAGCAAGAAGGTGTATTACAAATTCTTAAAGTGATAGTTTTATATATATATACTCAACATTATCAGACCTCCTATAATTCTACTCACTTTGTAGAACCACCTTTCACTGCAATTATAGCTGTCTTTTTGGGTATGTCTCTCCCAGCTTTGCACATCTAGAGAGTGACATTTTTGCCCATTTTTCTTTGCAAAATAGCTCAAGCTCTCTCAGATTGGATGGAGAGCGTCTGTGAAAAGCAATTTACAAGTCTTGCCACAGATTCTTGATTGGATTTTAGGTCTGGACTTTGAATGGGCCATTCTAACACATGATTATGCTTTGATCTAAACCATTCCATTGTAGCTCTGGCTGTACGTTTAGGGTCGTTGTCCTGCTGGAAGGTGAACCTCTGCCACAGTCTCAAGTTATTTGCAAACTCTAATGCCTCGTACACATGGATTTTCCGACAGAAAATGTTTGATGGGAGTCTTTTGTCGTCGGAAATTTGTGTAGGATCCATTGGACAGTTTCCATTGGAATTTCCGTTGCAAATTTGAGATCTAGTTCTCAAAATTTCCGACAACAAGATCCGTTCCTGTAAATTCCGATCGTGTGTACACAATTCCGACGCACAAAGTGCCACGCATGCTCATAATCAAGTAGAAGAGCAGCACTGGCTATTGAACCCAATTTTTCTCAGCTTGTCCTACGTGTTGTACGTCACCGCGTTCTTGACATTCGGAATTTCTGACCAACTTTATGTGACCATGTGTATGCAAGACAAGTTTGAGCCAACATCTGTCAGAAAAAATCCATGGATTTTGTTGTTGGAATGTCCGATCGTGTGTACGAGGCATAACAGGTTTTCTTCTAAGATTTGGCTCCATTCATCTTCCCATCAACTCTGACCAGCTTCCCTGTCCCTGTTGAAGAAAAGCATCCCCACAACATGATGCTGCCACCACCATGTTTCACAGTGGGTATGGTGTGTTCAGGGTGATGTGCGGTGTTAGTTTTCCCCCACACATAGCGTTTTGATTTTAGGCCAAAAGGTTAAGTTTTGGTCTCATCTGACCAGAGCCACATGTTTGCTGTGTCCCCCACATGGCTTCTCACAAACTGCAAACGGGACTTCTTATGGCTTTCTTCCAACAATAGCTTTCTTCTTGTTACTTGCCACACTTGCCAGATTTGTGGAGTGCACGCCTAATAGTTGTCCTGTGGACAGATTTTCCCACCTGAGCTGTGAATCTCTGTAGCTCCTCCAGAGTTACCATGGGCCTCTTGGCTGCTTCTCTGATTAATGCTCTCCTTGCTCAGCCTGTCAGTTTAGGTGGACGGCCATGTCTTGGTAGGTTTGCAGTAGAATCAAAAAGAAAAAAACTGCGCTTGGCAAAGGAAAAGAAAAAAGAAGCTGCGGTTATAAGTGCGGTCACACCAAATACAAACGAATAAACAAAAACCGCGCTAAATAATAAATAAAAAATCTTAATACAGTCCATGCAGTCCCAAATGAATGTCCATATAAAATGAAGTAGGTGAAATTGTTAGATACAAAAACATATGATTTTATCCAATGTGGTGAATAAACAGCAACAGTGGAACTGGAAACGTCAAACTACTGTGCTTACCAGATGTAAGCCAAATAATGGCGGATGGCTTAAACCCAGCCAGGGCCTTTAATTGATGATCCAGCCAAGTCAAGATGATCGCATCCGTCTCATATGTCCAGTCCGTCCAAATTTAAATTTAAAAGAAATATAGCACAAACATAGCGTAATACTGATATTAAAAACCAAATAGGTGAAGAAAAGTGCAACACTCAAAAATTAATTATAAATATCATATATCATCCGAGGTTGTCACAGCAACCATGGATGGTGAGTGAGTGTCATGCAAACATGCAAAAAACGTGAATTAGGGAATAGGTGCAACACCCAATCTCAATTAGAAATCAGGCAATAAGAGCTATAGTACATCACCCAAAAACAACGTGAAAAGAAAAGGAGACCATTGACAAACAGCACATCGCATGCACGGGCTGCTCACCAGATGGCTAATTTAAACAGGCAAAGTGTCACACAACTCCACTTGTGAAAAGGATGAGAACACACCAACGAATCCTAGGGGATATTCAGCTTACCAGACATCCTCACATAGTAGGCAAAATGGAATATGACACACACAGGCTCCTATCCGGGGCAGCGTGGACGCGTCCTGGCCAGTCAAGCCGAATTCAGCGGTACATACGAAGTAAAAATGCCCAATAGTGTGATACTGTATATCCAATTTATTAAAAAATAGAGTTGCACTTACATAAAAGAAGTTTAAAAGCAGCGAGAAATTGGAGCCGGCCGGCACTCAAACAAAAACTCCCGTCCTCACAGGGCAAACGTGGCGACATCAGCACGTCCCTCCCAGACGCGTTTCGTCACACGCTGACGTTTTCAATGGGGAACGGGGAGTATGCTGAGCCACCACGTTAAATACCCATACCAAGCCTCGCCCTGAGTTCCGTGAGAGGGGACACACGGCGCCATCTTGGATAAGGGCATCAATATGCTGTAATGCCAGAAAGTTAAAACCAGCAAACAGTCAGACGCCATCGAAACATATGTAGCGTCAAGAAATCCTAAGATTATAAAACATGTATATATTTATACTTCATTGCAAAATGTGTTCACCCTATTAAACTACATATAAATTGAAATAATATAGCCTGAGAAAAAAACTATTATATAGAACAACCAAAATAAGACTGCAGGGATCCATGGCATTATACCCCACACAGTGTTGCTCATACCACAAGGGTCCCCATAGTAAATCATTATCTGTGCAAATAGAAATAATATATACAAGGTTCAAATAAATTATAACAAATAAAAATAAATATAAAAGTACATATTAATAGTAAATGAAAAAATGCAAATTAGAATTTACTGCACCAACAAACATGGAATTAGAAATTATTGAAGTCCATCCATACTCATGTGAACCATAAATAAGGTAGCGCCAGCGCCTCTTAGCCAAACTGAACCACACATAACTACCTCAAAAAACAGGTAGCATAGCCCAACCCAGCCCAAAGTACTATGTCCAAAAAAATAATGAAGCCCATAGTTTGGGAGAGGGTCAAAGTTCTAAATTGCCCATTGATTCAAATATGAAACCCTTATATATGCAAAGTGAATAAATTCAATTCCCCCTCTGCATAACCACAATCACAGATTAGGAATTGTCAATAAATGCATTGACATCTACATCTATGTTGAGTCCATAGGGTGTGTAGCTTTTAATTCTATGGACCCAGGACATCTCTAGTTTAGAGATGTCCCGTACCATAGAGCTACCTCGCCAATGCGGTTGATATCGGTCAATACCCAAAAAGAGGGTGTTGGCAGGGTTCCTGTCGTGTATTAAACGATAATGTTTGGAAACTGAGTGATTTTTAAAACCCGTCAAGATATTGGTGATGTGCTCATTGAGCCTCACCTGAAGGGGGCGTTTAGTCCGCCCCACATATTGCAAGCCACAAGGGCATTGCAACATGTAGACCACCCCTTTGGTGGAACAGGTGATAAATAGGGTGATAGGGTGGGCTCGCCCAGTTACAGTAGACACAAAGGACTGAGTCCTCCTATTGTGGCAGGAACTCAGAGAGCACACCCGACACTTGTTACATTTATAAAAGCCTGTCAGTTGGTTAAAGAATGTTGTCCTGGTGGTTGGAGGATCCAGTACTCCAGGGGCCAATTGGTTCCTCCAACAACTTTTGGTTTAGCTGGTAAAGTCTCATTCAGCACTCGATCATTGGTGATGATATGCCAATGCTTGGAGATCAGTTGTTTGATCTCCTTGTGTTGGAGGGAATAGGTGGTAATAAAAGGTACCCCAAAGTTATGATCCGGAACGTGAGGCCTCGGTTTATCACCAAGTAGAAGCTCCCTATCCATATCATGTACATCCCTCAAAACAGGCAAAAGACTCTCCCTAGAGTAACCCTTTTCTAGGAATCTACCAGTGAGAGTGTCACTCTGCCTTAAGAATGTTTCTGGATCAGAACAATTCCTACGTAATCTCATGTATTGGCTTTTTGGTATTGCATTAAGCCACGGTCTATAATGACAACTTTCTAGAGATATATAGGAATTGCGATCACTTTCTTTAAAAAAGGTTGATGTAAGCAGGCGACCATCCTCTATAGTTAGGGTAAGATCCAAGAAATGAATTTGGGTCTGACTCGCCTCAAAGTTTAGATGGATGCCTCGGTCGTTTACATTCAAGGAAGAGAGGAACTGTTGGAGATCCTGGCCATCCCCGTCCCATAGGAGGAGGATGTCATCTATATACCTGGCCCACAAAACAAGGTGAGGACTGCGGTGGGCATAGAGGACATCCTCCTCCCACTTGGCCATAAAAAGATTAGCCAAGCTGGGGGCATACTTAGCCCCCATCGCAACACCACGGCTTTGGCGATAAAATTTATTAGCAAACCAAAAATAATTATGTGAGGCTGCAAAAATAAGTAGCTCCATAATGAAAGAAATCTGTTCTGGGGGAAGACCTGATCCCCTCTCCAGAGTAACCCTCACCGCATCCAAACCCATTTCATGGGGAATAATGGTGTATAGGGAGGATACATCAGCACTGACCATCCACATTCCTGGTTTGACAACAATACCAGAAAGGAGGTTGAGAACATGGCGTGTATCCTTGATATAGGAAGGCATTCTTTGAACAAGGGGCTGAAGAAAGAAATCTATGTATCTGCCCACCCGGGACGTGATGGAATCTATGCCGCTCACAATCGGCCGCCCCGGGGGGCAGACAAGTTTTTTTTGAACCTTGGGTAGGTAATATATGATGGGAGTTTTGGGGGCTTTTGGGATTAGATAGAGACTCTCCTTATCCCCCAAGATCCCCAACCTTGAACCCTTAGAGATAATCCTACGGAGTTCCTTAGTATAATTATTTATGGGGTCCGCAGGTAGAGGGGTGTAAGTATCAGTATCCCCAAGGATCCTGGCCATTTCTGCCAGATAATCCTTCCGATCCAATACCACTATCCCTCCCCCCTTGTCCGCAGGACGGATGACCAACTCCCTATTCCTGCACAAGGATTCCAAACCATCCTGCATAATTCTTGATTTTTTGGCATTTTTTATTTCCAGCTTCTCCAAGTCTCTAAGGACCATATCCCTAAACACTTTCAATGTAGGTGCAAGTGTTCCAGGTGGGTTAAAAAGGGATGCATTGGCCAGGCCAGAGTGGACAAATTGGCCTGCCGGTTGGGAATTCCTAACAATGGGATTCCCAATCATATATCTTTTAATGTTGAGTTTGCGAACAAACTTGTGTACATCCATGTATGTTTGGAACCTGTTAAGGCTCCTTGGGGGGGCAAACTTGAGACCCTTATCTAAAACGACTTTTTCAGAATGAGATAATTCTTTAGTACTCAAGTTAAAAATCCCCTGCCCAATTACACCCTGGCTCTTTTTTGTTCGCAATCTCCTCCCCCCTCTAATTCCTCGCTTCTTTCTACCGGTCTTTTCAGGCCTTGGCCTGGCCTGGAAAAACCCCAAGGTCCCAAACCTTGAGTAGGTTGGACACTATGATTGGGTGTAGCTGAATTTTGAAAGGGATAGGCTGCAGGGGGAATCTGATTACCCTGTTGTGATTCATATGGTCTCTGTGGGTCTGGCCTTCCCTCGTATGGATTCATGTCGCTGATGGGGAAAAACCTATTTTGAATAGGTAGATTATATTCCCAATCTGGGATATATGGGTCCTGATACGGTGGTTTCTGAACCGGATTATATTCCTGATTAGATCTCCACCCTTCTTGGTACCCCATATTGTAACCCCGGCCTCTATTGGATGTAAATGGACCGCGCCCTCCTCCTCCACTCTGATGATTACCCCTCCAGGGAGGTGGTGGCATATGTCGTGTCCACCCTCCTCTTTGACTGTAATTAGGCCCAGACGGTCCTGGGTTATGGGGGTTATTGAGGGGGGAAGGCATTGGGTTTGGTGGGCCCTACTGGTCTGTGAGGGGACTGGTATCTCTGGGAGCCTTTAGGCATTTTTTCCAGGGGCCCTTTCTTGGTGTTCCTACTGGATTGGGGCTGTCTTGGAGGGGCCCCTAGGTCATCTCTATGGCCCTGGTTGGACACCTCCATCTCAGTGGTGGTCTGATCTATTGAGTCTTCTAGCATTCTTTTTTGCCACTCAAACACCATGTTATTACAGTAATCATTTAGATCCCGGTTATATTTTTTCTTTTTTTTTGAGTCTTTGATCTTTTTCCTCCTTCTCCAGGACTTTCAACAAGCCCTGGGACCTCTCTCTATATTCATCGCTGTCCCTATTGGCACTGAGTTTTTCTTTGATGGTTTTGATCTCAGTGTCAATTTTGGACAGTTTAGCAGTTTTCCTTTCTATCAAGAATCGTAGGAGTGATAAACCTGCCTGATTAAAATATTTAAACCACTCCTCCAATTCTGATTCACCCTTTTGAGGGGAGACCTCCTATCTTAGACTCTTTGGGACCATTGAGTTCTTAATATAGGTCTCAAGGTAGGCTATATCCCATTGGGTATGGGTTTCGGAGATCATAAGATTTTTTAATCTTGTGAACACCCCCCCCCAGGTCATTTTCATCCTCCCTAAATGGTTCAAAGATGCCATCAGTGTTGACCACTTTCTGGGCTCTAAATTCAAAGATATCCATGACCAATATCACAAACCAGCTGCAGTAATATACCAAACAGACAGAATCAAAAAGAAAAAAACTGCGCTTGGCAAAGGAAAAGAAAAAAGAAGCTGCGGTTATAAGTGCGGTCACACCAAATACAAACTAATAAACAAAAACCGCGCTAAATAATAAATAAAAAATCTTAATACAGTCCATGCAGTCCCAAATGAATGTCCATATAAAATTAAGTAGGTGAAATTGTTAGATACAAAAACATATGATTTTATCCAATGTGGTGAATAAACAGCAACAGTGGAACTGGAAACGTCAAACTACTGCGCTTACCAGATGTAAGCCAAATAATGGCGGATGGCTTAAACCCAGCCAGGGCCTTTAAATGATGATCCAGCCAAGTCAAGATGATCGCATCCGTCTCATATGTCCAGTCCGTCCAAATTTAAATTTAAAAGAAATATAGCACAAACATAGCGTAATACTGATATTAAAAACCAAATAGGTGAAGAAAAGTGCAACACTCAAAAATTAATCATAAATATCATATATCATCCGAGGTTGTCACAGCAACCATGGATGGTGAGTGAGTGTCATGCAAACATGCAAAAAACGTGAATTAGGGAATAGGTGCAACACCCAATCTCAATTAGAAATCAGGCAAAAAGAGCTATAGTACATCACCGGTTTTTGTTTATTAGTTTGTATTTGGTGTGACCGCACTTATAACCGCAGCTTCTTTTTTCTTTTCCTTTGCCAAGCGCAGTTTTTTTCTTTTTGATTCTGTCTGTTTGGTATATTACTGCAGCTGGTTTGTGATATTGGTCATGGATATCTTTGAATTTAGAGCCCAGAAAGTGGTCAACACTGATGGCATCTTTGAACCATTTAGGGAGGATGAAAATGACCTGGGGGGGGGGTGTTCACAAGATTTAAAAATCTTATGATCTCCGAAACCCATACCCAATGGGATATAGCCTACCTTGAGACCTATATTAAGAACTCAATGGTCCCAAGGAGTCTAAGATGGGAGGTCTCCCCTCAAAAGGGTGAATCAGAATTGGAGGAGTGGTTTAAATATTTTAATCAGGCAGGTTTATCACTCCTACGATTCTTGATAGAAAGGAAAACTGCTAAACTGTCCAAAATTGACACTGAGATCAAAACCATCAAAGAAAAACTCAGTGCCAATAGGGACAGCGATGAATATAGAGAGAGGTCCCAGGGCTTGTTGAAAGTCCTGGAGAAGGAGGAAAAAGATCAAAAACTCAAAAAAAAGAAAAAATATAACCGGGATCTAAATGATTACTGTAATAACATGGTGTTTGAGTGGCAAAAAAGAATGCTAGAAGACTCAATAGATCAGACCACCACTGAGATGGAGGTGTCCAACCAGGGCCATAGAGATGACCTAGGGGCCCCTCCAAGACAGCCCCAATCCAGTAGGAACACCAAGAAAGGGCCCCTGGAAAAAATGCCTAAAGGCTCCCAGAGATACCAGTCCCCACACAGACCAGTAGGGCCCACCAAACCCAATGCCTTCCCCCCTCAATATCCCCATAACCCAGGACCGTCTGGGCCCAATTACAGTCAAAGAGGAGGGTGGACACGACATATGCCACCACCTCCCTGGAGGGGTAATCATCAGAGTGGAGGAGGAGGGCGCGGTCCATTTACATCCAATAGAGGCCGGGGTTACAATATGGGGTACCAAGAAGGGTGGAGATCTAATCAGGAATATAATCCGGTTCAGAAACCACCGTATCAGGACCCATATATCCCAGATTGGGAATATAATCTACCTATTCAAAATAGGTTTTTCCCCATCAGCGACATGAATCCATACGAGGGAAGGCCAGACCCACAGAGACCATATGAATCACAACAGGGTAATCAGATTCCCCCTGCAGCCTATCCCTCTCAAAATTCAGCTACACCCAATCATAGTGTCCAACCTACTCAAGGTTTGGGACCTTGGGGTTTTTCCAGGCCAGGCCAAGGCCTGAAAAGACCGGTAGAAAGAAGCGAGGAATTAGAGGGGGGAGGAGATTGCGAACAAAAAAGAGCCAGGGTGTAATTGGGCAGGGGATTTTTAACTTGAGTACTAAAGAATTATCTCATTCTGAAAAAGTCGTTTTAGATAAGGGTCTCAAGTTTGCCCCCCCAAGGAGCCTTAACAGGTTCCAAACATACATGGATGTACACAAGTTTGTTCGCAAACTCAACATTAAAAGATATATGATTGGGAATCCCATTGTTAGGAATTCCCAACCGGCAGGCCAATTTGTCCACTCTGGCCTGGCCAATGCATCCCTTTTTAACCCACCTGGAACACTTGCACCTACATTGAAAGTGTTTAAGGATATGGTCCTTAGAGACTTGGAGAAGCTGGAAATAAAAAATGCCAAAAAATCAAGAATTATGCAGGATGGTTTGGAATCCTTGTGCAGGAATAGGGAGTTGGTCATCCGTCCTGCGGACAAGGGGGGAGGGATAGTGGTATTGGATCGGAAGGATTATCTGGCAGAAATGGCCAGGATCCTTGGGGATACTGATACTTACACCCCTCTACCTGCGGACCCCATAAATAATTATACTAAGGAACTCCGTAGGATTATCTCTAAGGGTTCAAGGTTGGGGATCTTGGGGGATAAGGAGAGTCACTATCTAATCCCAAAAGCCCCCAAAACTCCCATCATATATTACCTACCCAAGGTTCATAAAAATCCTGTCTGCCCCCCGGGGCGGCCGATTGTGAGCGGCATAGATTCCATCACGTCCCGGGTGGGCAGATACATAGATTTCTTTCTTCAGCCCCTTGTTCAAAGAATGCCTTCCTATATCAAGGATACACGCCATGTTCTCAACCTCCTTTCTGGTATTGTTGTCAAACCAGGAATGTGGATGGTCAGTGCTGATGTATCCTCCCTATACACCATTATTCCCCATGAAATGGGTTTGGATGCGGTGAGGGTTACTCTGGAGAGGGGATCAGGTCTTCCCCCAGAACAGATTTCTTTTATTATGGAGCTACTTATTTTTGCAGCCTCACATAATTATTTTTGGTTTGCTAATAAATTTTATCGCCAAAGCCGTGGTGTTGCGATGGGGGCTAAGTATGCCCCCAGCTTGGCTAATCTTTTTATGGCCAAGTGGGAGGAGGATGTCATCTATGCCCACCGCAGTCCTCACCTTGTTTTGTGGGCCAGGTATATAGATGACATCCTCCTCCTATGGAATGGGGATGGCCAGGATCTCCAACAGTTCCTCTCTTCCTTGAATGTAAACGACCGAGGCATCCATCTAAACTTTGAGGCGAGTCAGACCCAAATTAATTTCTTGGATCTTACCCTAACTATAGAGGATGGTCGCCTGCTTACATCAACCTTTTTTAAAGAAAGTGATCGCAATTCCTATATATCTCTAGAAAGTTGTCATTATAGACCGTGGCTTAATGCAATACCAAAAAGCCAATACATGAGATTACGTAGGAATTGTTCTGATCCAGAAACATTCTTAAGGCAGAGTGACACTCTCACTGGTAGATTCCTAGAAAAGGGTTACTCTAGGGAGAGTCTTTTGCCTGTTTTGAGGGATGTACATGATATGGATAGGGAGCTTCTACTTGGTGATAAACCGAGGCCTCACGTTCCGGATCATAACTTTGGGGTACCTTTTATTACCACCTATTCCCTCCAACACAAGGAGATCAAACAACTGATCTCCAAGCATTGGCATATCATCACCAATGATCGAGTGCTGAATGAGACTTTACCAGCTAAACCAAAAGTTGTTGGAGGAACCAATTGGCCCCTGGAGTACTGGATCCTCCAACCACCAGGACAACATTCTTTAACCAACTGACAGGCTTTTATAAATGTAACAAGTGTCGGGTGTGCTCTCTGAGTTCCTGCCACAATAGGAGGACTCAGTCCTTTGTGTCTACTGTAACTGGGCGAGCCCACCCTATCACCCTATTTATCACCTGTTCCACCAAAGGGGTGGTCTACATGTTGCAATGCCCTTGTGGCTTGCAATATGTGGGGCGGACTAAACGCCCCCTTCAGGTGAGGCTCAATGAGCACATCACCAATATCTTGACGGGTTTTAAAAATCACTCAGTTTCCAAACATTATCGTTTAATACACGACAGGAACCCTGCCAACACCCTCTTTTTGGGTATTGACCGATATCAACCGCATTGGCGAGGTAGCTCTATGGTACGGGACATCTCTAAACTAGAGATGTCCTGGGTCCATAGAATTAAAAGCTACACACCCTATGGACTCAACATAGATGTAGATGTCAATGCATTTATTGACAATTCCTAATCTGTGATTGTGGTTATGCAGAGGGGGAATTGAATTTATTCACTTTGCATATATAAGGGTTTCATATTTGAATCAATGGGCAATTTAGAACTTTGACCCTCTCCCAAACTATGGGCTTCATTATTTTTTTGGACATAGTACTTTGGGCTGGGTTGGGCTATGCTACCTGTTTTTTGAGGTAGTTATGTGTGGTTCAGTTTGGCTAAGAGGCCCTACCTTATTTATGGTTCACATGAGTATGGATGGACTTCAATAATTTCTAATTCCATGTTCGTTGGTGCAGTAAATTCTAATTTGCATTTTTTTCATTTACTATTAATATGTACTTTTATATTTATTTTTATTTGTTATAATTTATTTGAACCTTGTATATATTATTTCTATTTGCACAGATAATGATTTACTATGGGGACCCTTGTGGTATGAGCAATACTGTGTGGGGTATAATGTCATGGATCCCTGCAGTCTTATTTTGGTTGTTCTATATAATAGTTTTTTTCTCAGGCTATATTATTTCAATTTATATGTAGTTTAATAGGGTGAACACATTTTGCAATGATGTATATATATATACATGTTTTATAATCTTAGGATTTCTTGACGCTACATATGTTTCGATGGCGTCTGACTGTTTGCTGGTTTTAACTTTCTGGCATTACAGCATATTGATGCCCTTATCCAAGATGGCGCCGTGTGTCTCCTCTCACGGAACTCAGGGCGAGGCTTGGTATGGGTATTTAACTGGTGGCTCAGCATGCTCCCCGTTCCCCATTGAAAACGTCAGCGTGTGACGAAACGCGTCTGGGAGGGACGTGCTGATGTCGCCACGTTTGCCCTGTGAGGACGGGAGTTTTTGTTTGAGTGCCGGCCGGCTCCAATTTCTCGCTGCTTTTAAACTTCTTTTATGTAAGTGCAACTCTATTTTTTAATAAATTGGATATACAGTATCACACTATTGGGCATTTTTACTTCGTATGTACCGCTGAATTCGGCTTGACTGGCCAGGACGCGTCCACGCTGCCCCGGATAGGAGCCTGTGTGTGTCATATTCCATTTTGCCTACTATGTGAGGATGTCTGGTAAGCTGAATATCCCCTAGGATTCGTTGGTGTGTTCTCATCCTTTTCACAAGTGGAGTTGTGTGACACTTTGCCTGTTTAAATTAGCCATCTGGTGAGCAGCCCGTGCATGCGATGTGCTGTTTGTCAATGGTCTCCTTTTCTTTTCACGTTGTTTTTGGGTGATGTACTATAGCTCTTATTGCCTGATTTCTAATTGAGATTGGGTGTTGCACCTATTCCCTAATTCACGTTTTTTGCATGTTTGCATGACACTCACTCACCATCCATGGTTGCTGTGACAACCTCGGATGATATATGATATTTATAATTAATTTTTGAGTGTTGCACTTTTCTTCACCTATTTGGTTTTTAATATCAGTATTACGCTATGTTTGTGCTATATTTCTTTTAAATTTAAATTTGGACGGACTGGACATATGAGACGGATGCGATCATCTTGACTTGGCTGGATCATCATTTAAAGGCCCTGGCTGGGTTTAAGCCATCCGCCATTATTTGGCTTACATCTGGTAAGCGCAGTAGTTTGACATTTCCAGTTCCACTGTTGCTGTTTATTCACCACATTGGATAAAATCATATGTTTTTGTATCTAACAATTTCACCTACTTCATTTTATATGGACATTCATTTGGGACTGCATGGACTGTATTAAGATTTTTTATTTATTATTTAGCGCGGTTTTTGTTTATTAATAGGTTTGCAGTAGTGCCATACTCTTTCCATTTTCCAATGATGGATTGAACAGTGCTCCGTGAGATGTTCAAAGCTTGGGATATTTTTTTATAACCTAATCCTGCTTTAAACTTCTCCACAACTTTATCCCTGACCTGTCTGGCATGTTCCTTGGCCTTCATGATGCTGTTTGTTCACTAAGGTTCTCTAACAACTCTCTGAAGGCTTCACAGAACAGCTGTATTTATACTGAGATTAAATTACACACAGGTGGACTATATTTACTAATTTGGTGACTTCTGAAGGCAATTTGGTTCCACTAGATTTTAGTTAGGGGTATCAGAGTAAAGGGGGCTGAATACAACTGCATGTCACACTTTTCACATATTTACTTGTAAAAAATGTTTTAGACCCTTAATATTTTTCTTTCCACTTCACAATTATGTGCCACTTTGTGTTGGTTTTTCACATAAAATCCCAATAAAATACATTTACGTACTTGGTTGTAACATGACAAAATGTGGAAAATGTCAAGGGGTATGAATACTTTTTCAAGGTATACAGTTGAAATACATATAGACTTACCTGCCCAGGGATTTGTTTATGTCTCCATCTAGTCCTGAGATTTACACAGCCCTACCAGGCAGTCCAGCAAGCCGTGGTCACCTGACTCTACTGCAGTTAAAGAAGAAGTACAGCCAGAGCTCATTTGGCTGTACTTCTCCTGTGGATTACAGAAGTGCAGTTCATTCTGCTGTTGTCTGATGTCACAGAGGCGGTCCAGGCAGGGGAAAGAAAAAACCATATGGTCAGGATCCACCCAGATGCCTGGACCAGAACCTGGACCAGCCTTACAGCGAGCCTCCAAGAGCCTGAGCCAGCCGTTCCCACCCCCAGTGACTGACAGTCACATACTTTCTGCTCACAGAGCACCGAGAACTGAACAATCAGCAGTCTTTGATCACTCAGTTCTCAGTTTTAGAGCCAGATCAATGCTGCATCCACCTAGATAAGTATGATTTCTAAAAAAAAAAAAAGAACCCTTACTTCTCTTTTAAGCAACTCAGCTAAGTCAACCCCTGTCATTGGCTTGAGGTAATCTCTACTATTTAGCAGCCCCATGTAATATGTCTCCAGTCTATTACTTTCTTCTGCAACATGTTTGCAGTCTCAAACAACTCCTATAGAATGTTCACAGTCTCCAGCAACTCCCATAGCATGTTCACAGTCTCTGAAAGTCTCATGCAGCATGTCTGCAGTCTCAAATCACTCATATAGCATGTTCATAGTCTCCAACTTCTCCTATAGCCTGTTCATAGTTTCTGAAAGTCTCCTGCAACATGCCCCCAGTCTCGAACCATCTCTTGAGCCATTTCCACTGTCTCTAACCATCCTTTGTATCACATCTGCAGTCTCTGACCATCTCATGCACAATATCTGCAGTTTCTGACCATTTCCTGTACCATATCTGCAATCTCTGACCATCTCTTCTATTACATCCATAGTCTATGACTATCTCTTTTATAATGTTCTCAGTCACTAATCATCTCCTGTATTATGTCCACAGTTTTTGACAATCTCTTGTATCATGCCGTCTTTTACTAAATCCTGTTGTGTGTCTGTTGTCTCTGATAAGGAACATTCACTGAATTTTATATGCGGCCCTTTGATGTTGTGGGGGGGGGGGCACGCTTGAGGCTCCCAATATCAATATAGTTGACCACTACTGCTTTAGACACTAGGCAAGGTGGTTATGCCTTACATAAAATTCAGGGATGAATAATGAGGGCAATAAGAACCATAGTACAGAAATAAATACAAGCTCAGAATATGAGGTGCCACTCTTCAGGATTTACAGCTGTATGGCATGTGGTGATAGTATGAGAACCAAGAAGTGGCACCAGAGGAAAATAGGTTATTCTTCCACCGACACCCAACTTCATTACTTTTTTCTGAAGGGGTCATCAGGAAGAACCATCGTTTCCAGTGGAAAAACACACTAAGTTTCACACCTGGAGTTGTCGGATAGCACCAGTGGTTAGAGTTCTTGAACCTATTGAACATTTTTGTCACTGCCCCTGGAAAAGGTTGGTATTTAGCCTATCTCCCAGAGTACCACGCATATTGAGTTCCATGAAGAGAACAATCGGAAAACAAAAAAAAAAAAATCTTTTATTTTATTTTATTCCAATGAGGAGGAAGCGGGTGAGTGGGGAAGGGGGATCCCAGGGACCAGATTTAGCTGCAGTGATTCACTTCAGTAACGTTTAATGAAGTCAATTATTCTGGGGCACACCATTAGAGAAAACCTAAGAGGCTTTTTACAAATTGGCTATGCTATAATGTGATTTTTGACACCTTCTTGTGGGATTTGGCTGAAATCTTTGGATTATTTGTCTATGGTAGTCGAAAAAAAACCAGGATGAACCAGCATGCTTTAACCTACATCTCTGGGCCTAGATGTGTATTATTCTCTACAAAATACAATAATATTTGCCCAGATTAAAAACAGCCTGCTGTTCTAGCGTGAGATGTAATTGGACTGGTCAGCTGAAATTCACTTCAATTTAAGAAGTCATTGCCACGGTGACCTGAGGTGAAAAGGTTTTAGTCAACATCTTAATGCAGAATAAAAGCAGCTGCCCCAATGGAAAATAAAAGGGACTGGTTTCCCTGGCAACATGCACCATGTGCAATTTCTTATAACAACTCCACCTACACTACTGGTTTCCATAGCAACAGGTTGATTATGATTATCTGCAAAAAAATCAGACTGAAATATTGTTTAGCTACAGCAATTACAGTGGGGTTAAGGTTTTTTTCTGCTTATCAAGCTCTGCCCCTGTATGACTATGAATGATGCTGCATGTTGGTATAACATAATGCTTCATTATTAGACAGTTGGCTTCATCATTTTCTTTCTGCTATTAGGATTATACACACATAAAATTATTCAAATAGCAAAGGTTTAATAATGTGCTATAATACCAAAAGGTAAAGTTGATAAATTAGGATCATTTGATTTTTTTATTGCTCTATGCATGTACTTTTTTTATATTAAATGCAATATAAATTTGTACTCCAGGAAAACAGCTTAATACAAAGTAAAATACATATATGTGTACTTATGCAAAAAAGAAAATACTAAAGTTGTCTTAAAAGTAATGCAAAAGTGGGCATAGTTTTTTTTAAACTAACTGACATACAGTATCTAACAAAAGTGAGTACACCCCTCACATTTTTGTAAATATTTTATTATATTTTTGTATGTGACAATACTGAAGAAATGACACTTTTCTACAATGTAAAGTGTTGATTGTACAGCTTGTATAACAGTGTAAATTTGCTGTCCCCTAAAAATAACTCAACACACAGCCATTAATGTCTAAACCACTGGCAACAAAAGTGAGTACACCCCTAAGTGAAAATGTTCAAATTGGGCCAAAATAGCCATTTTCCCTCCCTGGTGTCATGTGACTCGTTAGTGTTACATGGTCTAAGGTATGAATGAGGAGCAGGTGTGTTAAATTTGGTGTTATTGCTCTAACTCTCTCATACTGGTCACTGGAAGTTCAACATGGTACCTTATTGCAAAGAACTCTCTGAGGATATGAAAAAAAGAATTGTTGCTCTACATAAAGGTGGCCTAGGCTATAAGAAGATTTGTCTGGGCTCTGCCCTTCCTTCTCAGAGCTCTATGCTCAGCTGTCGGTTAATTGCCAAAGACTCTTCTGTCCACAGTGACTCACCTGGTCTTCATTTCCTGCTTGTTAGCTAGAGCTGCAGGTTATATAAACTCCTTGGATAAGATCTTCTGTGACTTTGCCTTGGTCAACATATCCGGACTCTCTCTGCTGTGTTTTCCTGTGAAAGACTTTTGCTTGGCTGACTTCCCTTCTGGTTCCTGATCCTGTTTGCTGCACCTGACTTTGCTGATCTCTGGACACCTGTTTCTCTGGCTTGTACTGACTACCTGCCCTGGTTACCGAACTCTGGCTATGTTTTGACTATGTTTGTTCTGTTTATACCATTTTATCATTTTGTTAAATAGTGTGATTTTTACTGCACTTCTGTCTCAGTCTGATTCATGGTTCCTGACAAGATCGCCAAGACCCTGAACCTGAGCTGCAGCACGGTGGCCATGACCATACAGTGGTTTAACAGGACAGGTTCCACCCAGAACAGACCTCACCATGGTCGACCAAAGAAGTTGAGTACACATGCTCATCGTCCTATCCAGAGGTTGTCTTTAGGAAATAGACATATGAGTGCTGCCAGCATTGCTGCAGAGGTTGAAGGGGTGGGGCGTCAGTCTGTCAGTGCTCAGACCATACGCCGCACACTGCATCAAATTGGTCTGCATGGCTTCATCCCAAAAAGAAGCCTCTTCTAAAGTTGATGCACAAGAAAGCCCACAGTTTGCTGAAGACAAGCTGACTAAGGACATGGATTACTGGAACCATATCCTGTGGTCTGATGAGACCAAGATAAACTTATTTGGTTCAGATGGTGTCAAGCGTGTGTGGTGGCAACCAGGTGAGGAGTAGAAAGACAATTTTTCTTTTAAAAGTCAGCAGCTACAAATACTGCAGCTGCTGACTTTTAAAATATGGACACTTACCTGTCCAAGTATGTCTGAGATGTCGGCACCCAAAGCCCATCTATCCCTCGGCTGTCAGGTGGTGCCGCTGCCGTCCTCGGTAAGATAATCAGGAAGTGAAGCTGCAAGGCTGGTCCCTGCTGTGTTCTGGGACCCGTGTGTATCCCAGAAGACAGCGGGGGGGCGGGAAGTGGCGTAGATACCCGCAGGTGGCTCGGGTATCTATGCCCGGAAGTGGGAGCAAAATACCTGTATTAGACAGGTATCTGCTCCACCCTCCCCCCTGAAAGGTGCCAAATGTGACAACGGAGGGGGGGAGGAAACAGAAAAGCGGAAGTTCCATTTTTGGGTGGAACTCCGCTTTAAATAGTCTGGAGCCCAAGACTGATTGTCTTTTTCTCCCTGCTAGGGAAATGGAGCAGTGAGCTGAATGGACGAGGAGGCTGCTTGCCCCTGGAACCTATTTTGCTGGACTACTCTACAAGGGGCTGCACCTATGGACTGATCATGTTCCAAGATTCTTTGAGTAGAGCCTACTTCTACTTGTACTCAAACCTACGTTATGGTCCCCAGTCGTGAACCTATAGACTGTTCCGGTCTACTCCGACCTGTAGTTAAACCTACAGTACTTTATAGTCCCCAGCTGTGAACTTATAGGCTGTTCCAGTCTACTTTTACTAGTGCTCAAACCTACTTCATGGTCCCCAGCTGTGAACCTCTAGGCTGTTCCATTCTACTTCTGTTCTCAAACCTACTTCATGGTCCCTAAACTGTTCCATGCTGTGTCCTGTGAATGGTTCTGCAGGCTCCTGGGCCCTATGATGTAACTCAGAAGGTTGCGGACAGGCAACTTCTGTTTGGATCATCTAGACGATCCGAGCGGAAGTGGTAGCGGGTAGCACCCAAAAGTAGGTATCCACTTCCCCCTCCAAAAAAACAAATATGGCAGAGGAGGAGGGGAGGAAAATGGAGTGCGGAACTTTGCTATTTGGGTGAAGTTTCACTTTAAATAAAGTGCAGTCTGGAGTTGCTACTGTTATTTATGAAAAAAATAATAAACATATTCAAATATAAATAAAGTGAAAATTCACGTTGCAAAAAATACCCAGTCATGTGCAAGGAAAAAGGTAGTTTATTACTCACAAAAGATTCAATGATTCTGAGTCTGCAGATGAAGCGAACACACTCTACTACTTTAGTCTATCTTTATTTGTTCTCAAACCTACTTTATGGTCCCCAGCCTTGAACCTACGGACCAGGGATCTCCAAACTTTCTAACCAGGGGGCCAGTTTACTGTCCTTCAGACTTTAGGGGGGCCAGACAGTTGGGAATAGAAAAAGTCCTGACATCAGTGGCCATCATTGGTGTCAGTGGGAGCAATTGTGCCCCATCATTGGTGTCATTGGGAGAAATTGACAAAGTAGATATTTGCCAGCACACCATGGATCGACACAAAGTAGCGTCCAAACAGATAGTTTATTGCATGATCACAACACAAGAAGGGTAAAAGTGAAAAGAATTTAAATAACCATCAACCAATCAGAAAAGAAAGAAAACCAAAACTCCTCCCACCCCTAGACAGGTATGACGTTACAAATCCCGCCAAAAGACTCAAAAAAATTAGCACAATATCACAGATTTGAGAAAAACGTATGAGAAGAGGGGGTTGCCAAATAACATACTAACACTACCTGTGTAATGTCATGATGGACTTGATGATATGGATCCTTAGTCACAGTAAGAACGGACTTATTGCTAGGGACCATCTGTATAAAGCGCAGATCTTTATACCCCCCTCCATCCACAGCTCACCTCTGTACCCCCCTCCATCCACAGCTCACCTCTGTACCCCCCTCCATCTACAGTTCACCTCTGTACCCCTCTCTATCCACAGCTCACCCCTGTACCCCCCTCCATCCACAGCTCACCTCTGTACCCCTCTCCATCCACAGCTCACCTCTGTACCCCCCTCCATCCACAGCTCACCTCTGTACCCCCTCCATTTACAGTTTACCTCTGTACCCCCTTTCACCCACAGCTCACCTCTGTACCCCTCTATCCACAGCTTACTTCTGTATCCCCTGTCTACCTCTGTACCACCCCCCATCCACAGTTCACATCTGTTTCCCCCCATCCACAGCTCACCTCTGTACCCCTCTATCCACAGCTAACTTCTTTATCCCCTGTCCACCACTGTACCCTCATCCACATTCACCTCTATATCCCCTGTCCATCTCTGTACCCCCCCATCCACCTCTGTACCCCATCCACGTTCAGCTCTGTATCCCCCCATCCACAGCTCACCTCTGTACCTCTCTATCCACAGCTCACTTCTCTATCCCCTGTTCACCTCTGTACCCACATCCACGTTCACCTCTGTATCCCTTGTCCACCTCTGTACCCCCCCATCCACCTCTGTACCCCCCATCCATATTCACCTCTGTATCCTTCCATCCACCTCTGTACCTCTGTCCATCTCTGTACCCCTAATCCAAGTTCACCTCTGTATCCCTCTGTCCACCTCTGTACCCCCGTCCATCTCTGTACCCCCATCCATGTTCACCTCTGTATCCTTCCAACCACCTCTGTACCCCGCCATGTCCACCTCTGTACCCCCCCGTCCCATCCACGTTTACCTCTGTATCCTTCCGTCCACCTTTGTACCCCCACCCACGTTCACCTCTGTATCCTTCCATCCACCTCTGTTCCCCCTCTTCCACCTCTGTACCCCCCATCCATATTCACCTCTGTATCCTTCCATCCACCTCTGTACCTCTGTCCATCTCTGTACCCCTAATCCAAGTTCACCTCTGTATCCCTCTGTCCACCTCTGTACCCCCGTCCATCTCTGTACCCCCATCCATGTTCACCTCTGTATCCTTCCAACCACCTCTGTACCCCGCCATGTCCACCTCTGTACCCCCCCTCCCATCCACGTTTACCTCTGTATCCTTCCGTCCACCTTTGTACCCCCACCCACGTTCACCTCTGTACCCCCCTTCCTCCACCACCTCTGTACTCCCCATCCATGTTTACCCCTGTACCCCCCCTCCTTCACCACACCTCCCCCATCTATGTTCACCTCTGTACCCCCCTCCTCTACCATACCTCTGTACCCCCAATTTTCTGCACATGTGAATACCCTTCCCCTTCTCTCCACGGTGATCTTTCTCACCTGATGACACGGCAGTGCAACACAGTCTCCGCCTATCAGACCCGTGGCACACAGCCAGAACACTTCCCTCGGCTGTGTGCTACACAAGTCTGTCAGGCGGGGGTGGGGGCGGGAGGAACACAGAGCGCCGCTCTGTCCTTCCCTGTCACTATGGTCCGCAGCTCCTGACAGAGGGAGAAGCGGGACAAGCGGGCTCAAGCACAAGAAGCCCACAGCTGTCCTGCTCTCTTGTCATATTGTGGCTGCCGCTTGGGACAGCAGGGGGGGTGGTTGGCTGCATCCGCTATTCTGGGAAAACTGCAGGCAGCGCAGGGCTTAAGTGGCAGCTGCTTTGGGCCCCACAGCGATGACAGGGCCCAGGGCAGCTGCCCCTTTTGCCCTGTGTTAAAGACAGCCCTGGATGTAGGCTGTCCAAAATACTGTCCTTACAATGAGTAAGATAGATGAAAGTAGCTGCAAGTGATTAGGGCCAGTTACTTGGTGATATGTTTAGAGAGGTTTTTTTAAAGTGGACCTGAACTCAAAAAGTGAGGATTTGCTATCTTATAGGGAACATCTGGAACTGTCAACTGTACCTAAGCAGTACCCTGAAAAATTTACCTTTTCTCCTAAATCCTTCATGAAAAAGTGCACTTCCTGTGCCAAGGCATTCCTATACCTTGAGCCTCATAGCTGTGTCACAGAAATAATGGGCCCTCTCTGAAGCCAGGCGAATGTTGGCCTCAAAGTGGACTGAGGCTCAGAATCCATTTAGCTGCCTGGTGTTCAGCATGGCATCCGTTAAGGAATAATGGACTTTGCTGCAGATGGCTAGATTCAGAAAGATAAGAAAACAAGCATGAGGCCACAGCTGGGGGAAAACAGGGATTGCTGAGAACAGGCAGAGGTTCTAAACAAGTATCAGCCATTAGAGCAAAGGTCACAGGAATAGCAGCATGGAAACAGAATGTCAAAGAGGTTTTTGCTAATGTAGTTCAGTATTGCACTAAAGTCTAAATAGCTTTACTGGCCATGATATTAGAGGAAGTAATGGAAAGGCAACTAGCAGGGGGGGGGGGGTGGACGAGCCCCTAAACACATGGGCTGAATAAGCTTTGATATAGATTTACAAGGAGAAAGAATCAAGCATGTAACCCAGGTAAGAGACAGCAGACTAATTCTGGATTGACACAGCTGCAACAATCTGATCTGTGGAACAGGACTATACAGTGCATAACTGTTGCTGCTGAATGTAGTGATGCCAAGCAACTAACAGTGCACTTCCAAAGCTAAAAAGAGCTTATGAAAACTATATGAGACTGCCTGAAAATAGTCTTCTATTTACCAAATATTAATACAGAGGAGTTTATATGGTAGATTTACTCGGGAGTTAAAGCAAGTCTACTTTTAAAAGAATTTTTCTTATCTTAGTCAGTGGCGGTCTGTCCATACAGAGCACTGTGTCCCAAGCCCACCCACTTGTGTGACAATAGCAAATTAATATTTGCTATTATCTTCCTGATTCTCCTCTCGGCCAATTAGGAAGCATTTCCTGAGACCCGATTGGCCATGGAGTCTTGGGACTTCCGGCCAAATCGTGTCTCAGTCAGGACCCACTTTCTGTTCGGCCTGGAGGAGAAGCAATGCCCCGGAGTCAGGAGCTGCAGCCCAGATCCATGTGTGTCTGATCTGCCTCCTTCCGCGCGGGGGGGGGGATTGCCGTATTCCCGTCCCTCTCCCGCGGGGGGGGGGATCGCTGCAAAATCCCATCCGTCTCCGTCTCGCGGGGGGATCGCTGCATTCCTGCCTGTCTCACGTGGGGGGGGGGTCTTGGTTTGTCACCCCCCTCAAAATATTGAGCACCAGCCACCACTGATCTTAGTGAATGAAGTTAAAGAAGATCTTCAGCCCGGTTTCCAAAAATCAAAAGTCAGTAGCTACAAAAACTGTACACTCATGTGTCCTGGGAGTGCTGTCCTTACCTGGGCTGGTTCATCGCCACTCTTCAGGTCCCTGGTGTTTGCATTTTACTGTGGGAAGCCTTCTTATGGCTTCACAGCTGGGTCCCAACTGCGCATCCCCAAGCCGTGTTGTGCCCCTTGATTGGTCTCTGGGACCTGTGAAGTATCCTAGAAGGTTGCGGACAGGGGATAGGCAACTTCCGTTCAAATTGCCCAGTCCAGGGGTGCCCAACCTTATGAAGAACGAGGGCCACTTAAGTAACTAGGTAACCAAACGTGGGCCACAATGAGCGGACATGGCAGAGTGCAGGTCCATGTCCACTCCACATATGCAGAGTGGACATGGACACAACCCACTCTACTCTATGTGCCCCTGATGCATTTCTCCCAGATGGATAGGGGAAGGATCCCCTTCTGTTTTTCTTTAGCAGATCAGATTAGAGGTAGGAGGGTGTAAACGGACACAAGTCCATTTACATCTGCCGCTCCTTAGAGGTGAATGGAGGGTCTGATTGGGTCAGAGCAATCGTGTGAAAGGGGTCTAAGGCTGCTTTCACACTGATGCATTGCAGTTTACCCACGCTGCGGGTGCAGCACAGTGCACCTGTGGCTTTCCTGTAGGTTAACTGCACTTTTTCCATAGACTTCAATTATATCCTGCAGGGGGGGTGGACGTTCAGAAAGCGCTGCAAATCCACAGGTGAGAACAGAAGTCTATGGCTCAATGCAGGTGCCCGCACCTGAGGATCAGTTTGAAAGCAGCCCAGTAACCACTACAGAACAGATATACCCAGATATACACTGATTTTAGTAATAAACGTACCTTTAGTAACAATCTTCCATTCAGAGCTCCCAGGCAGAGTGCATTTGGTATCAATCTGCCAGTGACAGGAGCCAGCGGTATACAGGAAACATTGGATTATGCGGCTCTGCTCCACAGCCACTTGCTTCCTCTACCGCCGGCCTCATTCAAAACACTGATGCTCTGGGATGGTGGGTAGGCAACCCATTCTAGGCTTGCTGGTCCCTCATCCCAGAGCAGGAGGTCTCAGACCACATCAGAAGGCTCCATGCGTCACATGTGGCCCCCGGGCCACTGGTTGGGCACCCCTGGCCTAGACGTACCCACTTTTCCCCCTCCCAAAAAAACAAAAAAAATAGGAATATGGGGGGGGGGGGGCTTCCAGATTCGGATAAGCTCACAGACTAAGCTAACAGAGTCTGCCCACAGACTCCCACAACCACAGACCAGGGTTGTCGAGGACCTTGTCCTCATCAACATGGGGACAGGGTGCTTTGGGGTGGGGGGGCAGAGCCCCCCCCTAAAACACCCCCATGTTGAGGGCATGTGGCCTGGTATGTTCAGGAGGGGGGGCACTCGCTCGCTCGTCCCCCTCCTTTTCTGACCTCCTGGGATGGCTGTTTGGTTAAGGGTTTTGGTATGGATTTTAGGAGGGACCCCACACCATTTTCAAGAAAAATTTTGGTGTGGGGTTCCCCTTAAAATCCATGCCAGACCCAAAGGGCCTGGTATGGATTGGCGGGGACCCCCACTTTTTTTTTTTTTTTTTTTTACTATTTTGATACTGAAGTATATAGTTATTCCTGTGCTACCATGTAAAAAAGGAGGGGCTAATGGTGGAACTGCTGCAGGGACCGAATATGGGTCAAACCAAACCCATAAAACAATAAAATAAGGATAAGGGTTGGTGCTGCGCTGTTCCCGGCAGAGTGAAAAAATATGCTGCTAAAGGTAGCAGTACAAATGTAGGTAAAATTAATGGATGGTGTCAACAAACATAATAATCCAAAGTACAAAAATATAAAACCACTGTCATAAAACTTCTATAAGACAGTAAGTGCAATGTGGTCAAACACAATATTAAGTGATAATGACGAAGTGCAGAGTGAAGAGGTAGATCAATAGTAACACTAAAATAGGTGTATAAGGTAAATACAAAAACTAAATAAACTGAGCAAGTTAGCAAAAAAATGTGCAAAAACAGCAATAGCGAACTTTCTGTGCAAAGTGCAAAAGACCTGTGCAAAATACAAACGGTGTGCAGCATACACACAACACAGAAATGTGTAAACTGTAGAAACTATAAGAAGTCTAAACAGATCAAAGGTGTACAAAAATGCAATACGGCTGTGAATATAGTTCAATAGGAATATATCTTCTTTCTGTGAATGAGCATTCACATGTGCAAATATTGAAATAGGGTGCTGGAGAAATGGGTGTCTCCTCTTCGTGCACAAAACACACACTGGTGAGAAGTGGCCTCTTACCTTGCAGCAATGAGGTAACCCTCATATAAACACTGGTAATGGCTGCCTTTGCCTTTATATCCCTGGACCAGATTGGGTTCTTTGTGTGTCTTTGTCTCTCAGCAGATGCGGGAGGAGAGGCAAAGAAAAGGGGGAACCGGATAGTGTAGTATTTTCAACAGTAGTAGGTGTTTACTAGTTAGCAATGAGGGTACTCACATAACTTGCATAACAAAATAAAACAATACACTTATCTCCATGAGCGGCGAGCTCGTTTGCCTACGTCAGTATGGAGTGCCTGTCCCGTCCCTACGTGTGATGTCACGGTCACGTGACTTCTTCAGGGTAGAGGGAAGGCACAATAGATGTCTTTAAATAGTCTCTAACATTGATTCCAATGAGCGGCCATTTTCCTGTGGCTCAATGTACTAGTAGCATGGTGGCCATTTTCCGAGAGACCATGGGCGCAGCCATTTTCTTGGTTATCTCTTCCTATATAGCACGGCCGTCAGTCAAAGCATAGTTAGTGCTAAAGGAACGTGGCCATTGACTAAATTCTATGGTAATGTGGGCGCAGCCATGACACAGAGATGGTGAATACTGTCAGCAGAGCAAAAGGAAATAAGAATAGAGGCTCAACGTGGAGCTGACACAGCGGGCTTAAAATAGCAATAATATAAAATAAATGGCAATAATAATTAAAAAAGTACGTATGATAAAAAATAAAATTCATGTCTATATTGAATAGTAACAATAATGATTAAAAATATATATATATACGTATAGAGAAATTAAAATACATGTGTATATCAAACGGGTCGGATAGACCTCAGCACTGACGTGTGCATATACGAGCAAAAATTACAACAGGTAAATATATGACAATGCTAATGAAAATATAGAATAAAACCACAACGTGATATAAAACACAGTAAAGACAGGAGAAGTATGGATGTGAATATATAAAGTACATATAAAACATATGTGTATAAGAAGTGGGAGAGGGGGAGGTGGCAACAGGGAGGGGAGGGGTAGGGAGTAGTGTAGAGGGCATAAGGGCAGATGGGATAGCACACTGGGAAATACTAAAAACGGAGGAATGGATGACGTACGATGCAAGTTTTATAAGTCGCTGAGAAAGCAGTTGAGGTCAAATTCGATATTCAGGCCTCTAGGCGAGAAAGTATCTAGTGTGAATATCTATTTTTATTCCAACTGGCTGCGGGTCCTCACCTTGTGCCCCCCCCCGCCAGTGTTTGATACACTGTTCTATTCCCCAGAATTTCAGATGGGGTTGTTCTTATTGTGGCATAGAAGAAAGTGTTTGGATACACTATGTTTGTCGTATCCACTAAGGATATTTTGAACATGCTCCTTAATGTGCACCCTTAGAGGTCTTTTGGTGTGACCGATGTATTGCAAGCCGCAACTACACTCAAGGGCATATACAGCCCCTTCTGTGTTGCAACAAATGAAATCTTTGACATCGTACGTGTCTCCCATGCTTGTGGATGTGAAATTAAATTTCTTTTCATTCGGATGTCTAGTGCTCAAACATGCAAAACATCTCTTGCAAGGATAAAAGCCTTTTCCAGTAAAAAAAGTTAAATTTCTCTTAGGTGGATCTGGGCTGTTCTTCACTACTTTATCCCGAATGGTCGATGCTCTCTTGTATATGAATCTAGGGTTAGTGGGTAGAGTATCTTGTAATTGTTTGTCTGCCAGAAGTATATGCCAATGGCGTTCGATAATTTTTTCTATTTTCTTATGCTGTACATAATAGTCCAGGATTATGGGTGCTACCGCCATTGACGGCTCCTGTTTCCTCTTGTCTTTGATTAATTTGTTGCGATTCATTTCTGTCACTTCTATTATCTTCTTTTTGATAAACAGATGGTCATAGCCTTTCCTGGTGAATCTCTGTCCTATCTTTTCTGCCTGGTCCAGAAAAGTGTTTAGTGCAATTGCGTCTTAGCTGCATTAGTTGTCCTTTAGGGACATTGAAGAGCCAATTTTTGTGCTGGCAGCTCTCTATTGGAAGGTAACTATTCCTATCCACGTTTTTAAAGTGCGTTTGTGACCAGAGTTTGGAGTCTTCTTGTATAATTTCCAAATCAAAAAATGTTACACTCTTCTCACTGATGTCCCAAGACAGTTTTATATTCCTATCATTTATATTCAGTTTTTCAAAGAATAAGGTGAGTTGATCAGGATCTCCTTTCCACAGTATTAAAACATCGTCAATACATCTTTTGTATATTACCAGTTCACCAGGTCTGTTATTAAAATCATTTCCTCCTCCTACTGGGCCATGAATAGGCCTGCTACACTCGGGGCAAATTTGGCGCCCATTGCAGCTCCGGTCTGTTGATGATAGTAATTTTTGTCGTACCAAAAGTAGTTGTTCTTTAAACAGAAAGCAAGACATTTTATTAAAAACTTTCTCTGTATACACGGTAGTTTTGTATATGTCCTCAGGCCCCATTTTGCAGCTTCACACGCTTGGTAGTGGAGTATTATCGTGTATAAGGATGATACATCTACAGTAGCCATGATCCAGGGTCCTTCTTCTTTAGGGATATTTTCTAAGTTCTGCAACATCTGTTTTGTGTCCCTTAAATATGCTTTTGTGCTTTGAATGGCTGATTGCAAAAAAACATCTATATATAGGCCCATTCTAGAAGTGAGTGAATCTATTCCATTCACTATCGGCCTCGGTGGTGGATTTATTTTGTCCTTATGTATTTTGGGTAGTGAATATATGATAGGCATATGACAGGAGTCCGGTATTAAAAATCTGGCTTCTTTGTTGTTCAGTATATTTTTCTTTAACCCTAGATGTACGACTTGTTCAAGTGCATTCCTACACTTGAACATGGGATTACTCAGTAGCTTACTATAAGTGTTTACATCTTCAAGCATATTCTTCATGCTGTCATGGTATTGTTCCTTTGAGAGGACCACGATCCCACCTTGCTTGTCCGCTGGTCGGATGACCAGGTCCTGCCTTCTTCTAAGTTTCTGAATGCCACTTTTTAGGTAATTTGGTTCTTCCTTCTTCTTTATCTTAAGATCTTTAATATCCTCTATCCTCTGTAAAATTCCATCATTACTAACGTCTGGGGGTCTGTGTCTAAAAGTGTCTAAAAGGGTTTCCTACAATATAGTTTTTGATATTCAGTTTTCTCACAAATTTCTGGATACCAATGTAGGTCTTGAATTTTTCCAGATTCTTGGTTGGTGCATACTTAAAACCTTTGTCCAAAACCCCAATTTCTTTGTGTGTAAGTGGCTGACCACTTAAATTAAAAATGCCCTCCCTTTTACTCTCTTTTTCTTTTGCTCTCTCTTGCCGGATCGCCGTCCTCTCTTCTTTCCTGGCTTCTTCTCGTGCCCCTCGTTTTGCCTGGATCTCTCAGTGGGTGGTTCTCAGAGAAGTACAAGAGAGAAAAAGTAAGAAGTATATTAGGGATATGAATGATTTCCAAAATGACCAGGTTCTTAAATGGCAAAGCCAACTTGGCAAAATGGATGCTATCTCAACATACTCTACACCAGAAAAGACAGTGAGGGTTTACCCACAACACACAAACGAACAACCTGGGCAAAATATCCAGAACAGAGGATATCAGGATCCAGAGAGAGAAATGGAGCTATGACCCCAAGACAACAGACCTATGACGAGAGATATGGGAATTACTATTAACACACACCCCCATCGGACCGACAGAAGACCCCAGTATAATGACCGGACACCACAAAATGGCTGGAAAAAACATATTACTGGAAGAACAACAGGAAGCCTCAGAATGGGAACAATTGGCATAAACCGCCAAACGACCAGAGGGAATATAGAGGACCACCACAGGAACACAGGGATCATAGGAAACCAACATATGAATACAGAGATAACAGGGCACCACCATATGAACATTATGGACCACGAGGAAGGAGCCCTGCCCAGGAATATGGACATGGTGATAGAAGAGGCCCACAACAGAGAAATTATCGCCAGCGCGAACGAACCCCGATACCTACCCACAACTATTATGCCCCGTTAATGAATTGTGACGAGGAAGAAAGGTATGATAGACAATACCCTTTACAATATGGTGGCCCTGATTACAATAGGTCTTTTTTAGACAGGGGCAGGGAGAACCATCCACCGAGAGATGCAGATGAAACGAGGGGCACGAGAAGAAGCCAGGAAAGAAGAGAGGACGGTGATCCGGCAAGAGAGAGCAAAAGAAAAAGAGAGTTAAAGGGGAGGGCATTTTTAATTTAAGTGGTCAGCCAACTTACACACAAAGAAATTGGGGTTTTGGACAAAGGTTTGAATTATGCACCAACCAAGAATCTGGAAAAATTCAAGACCTACATTGGTATCGAGAAATTTGTGAGAAAACTGAATATCAAAAAATATACTGTATTGTAGGAAACCCTTTTAGACACAGACCCCCAGACGTTGGTAATGATGGAATTTTACATAGTACACTGAGGAATAAATCTGATTTTAACCCCCCTGTTAAAGATAATAAATATATTGAGGTTTTTAAAAAAGTGGTTTTAAATGATATTCGAGATCTTAAGATAAAGAAGAAGGAAGAACCAAGTTACATAAAAAGTGGCATTCGGAAACTTACAAGAAGGAAGGACCTGGTCATCCGACCAGCGGACAAGGGAGGCGGTATCGTGGTCCTCTCAAAAGAACAATAGCATGACAGCATGAAGAATATGCTTGAAGATGTAAACACTTATAGTAAGCTACTGAGTAATCCCATGTTCAAGTGTAGGAATGCACTTGAACAAGTCGTACATCTAGGGTTAAAGAAAAATATACTGAACAAAAAAGAAGCCAGATTTTTAATACCGGACTCCTGTCGTACGCCTATCATATATTCACTACCCAAAATACATAAGGACAAAATAAATCCACCACCGAGGCCAATAGTGAATGGAATATATTCACTCACTTCTAGAATGGGCCAATATATAGACTTTTTTTGCAACCAGCCGTTCAAAGCACAAAAGCATATTTAAGGGACACAAAACAGATGTTGCAGATCTTAGAAAGTATTCCTAAAGAAGAAGGACCCTGGATCACGGCTACTGCAGATGTATCATCCTTATACACGATAATACTCCACTACCAAGCGTGTGAAGCTGCAAAATGGGGCCTGAGGACATATACAAAACTACCGTGTATACAGAGAAAGTTTTTAATAAAATGTCTTGATTTCTGTTTAAAGAACAACTACCGTATATACTCAAGTATAAGTCATTCCGAGTATAAGTCGAGGCCCTAATTTACCACAAAAAAATGGGAAAAACTTATTGACCCGAGTATAAGACGAGGGTGAGAAATGCACAGCTACTGTAAGTGGAAAAGAGGGTCAACAATGCCCATTTGCATGCCTCACTGTGCCCATTTGCATGCCTCACTGTGCCCATTTGCAGCCATAGGTCCCCCGAACTTCAAACTTGGTAGTTAAGGGTTCCTAGATGCCCCCTAGCTGCAGCCAAAATTTGGGGTCTCTGAACCCAAAGGGTCCCGAAATGACATTGCTGCAGATGGACACAGTTGACCGAATTTGGGGCCCCGTATCTCGGGGCCACTTAGTGCTAGGAACCCCAAATTTGGTGTGCAAACCCAGTGGAACTAGCACCATAACATATCTAAAGCTGGGGTTTCTAGCACCAAGTGGCCCCTAGATACAGGGCCCCAAAAATCAGTTCAGAAAATGTCAAGCACTTTTCTGCAGCAGAGAATGACATTTTCCAAACAGGTTTTGGGGCCCCGTATCTCAGGGCCACTTGGTGCTAGGAACACCAGCTTTAGATATGTTATGGTACCAGATCCACTGGGTTTGCACACCAAATTTGGGGTTCCTATCACTAGGTGGCCCTGAGATATGGGCCCCCAAAGTCGGTTCAGAAAATGTCAAGCACTTTTCTGCAGCAGAGAATGACATTTTCCGAACCGATTTTGGGGCCCCGTATCTCGGGGCCACTTCGTGCTAGGAACTTCAGCTTTGGATGTGGTAGCAGTCCCACTGGGTTTGCACACCAAATTTGGTGTTCCTAGCACCAAGTGACCCTGAGATACGGGGCCCCAAAGTCGGTTCGGAAAATGATTTTTTTTGCTGCAGAAAAGTGCTTGACTCGAGTATAAGTCGAGGGGGGCATTTTCAGCACAAAAAAATGTGCTGAAAAATTCGACTTATACTCGAGTATATACGGTACTTTTGGTACAACAAAAATTACTATCATCAACAGACCGGAGTTGCAATGGGGGCCAAATTTACCCCGAGTGTAGCAGGCCTATTCATGGCCCAGTGGGAGGAGGAAAATGTTTTTAATAACAGACCCGGTGAACTGGTAATATACAAAAGATATATTGACGATGTTTTTATACTGTAGAAAGGAGATCCTGATCAACTCACCATATCTTTGAAAAACTGAATATGAATGATAGGAATATAAAACTGTCTTGGGACATCAGTGAGAAGAGTGTAACATTTCTTGATTTGGAGATTATACAAGAAGACTCCAAACTCTGGTCACAGACGCATTTTAAAAACGTGGACAGGAATAGTTACCTTCCAATAGAGAGCTGCCAGCACCACAATTGGCTCTTCAATGTCCCTAAAGGACAACTAATGCGGTTAATACGCAATTGCACTAATCTAAACACTTTTCTGGACCAGGCAGAAAAGATAGGACAGAGATTCACCAGGAAAGGCTACGACCATCTGTTTATCAAAAAGAAGATAATAGAAGTGACAGAAATGAATCGCAACAAATTAATCAAAGACAAGACGAAACAGGAGCCGTCAATGGTGGTAGCACCCATAATCCTGGACTATAATGTACAGCATAAGAAAATAGAAAAAATTATCAAACGACATTGGCATATACTTCTGGCAGACAAACAATTACAATATACTCTACCCACTAACCCTAGATTCATATACAAGAGAGCACCGACCATTCGGGATAAAGTAGTGAAGAACATACTAGATCCACCTAAGAGAAATTTTACTTTTTTTTTACTGGAAAAGGCTTTTATCCTTGCAAGAGATGTTTTGCATGTTTGAGAACTAGACGTCCGAATGAAAAGAAATGTAATTCAACGTTGAGCCTCTATTCTTAGTTCCTTGTGCTCTGCTGACAGTATTCACCATTTCTGTGTCATGGCCGCGCCCACATTACCATAGAATTTAGTCAATTGCCACGTTCCTTTAGCACTAACAATGCTTTGACTGTCGGCCGTGCCATTTATTTTATAATATTGCTTTTTTAAGCCCGCTGTGTCAGCTCCACGTTGAGCCTCTATTCTTAGTTCCTTGTGCTCTGCTGACAGTATTCACCATTTCTATGTCATGGCCACGCCCACATTACCATAGAATTTAGTCAATGGCCACGTTCCTTTAGCACTAACAATGCTTTGACTGACGGCCGTATATATTTTTATTTATTTTATAATATTGCTTGCCGTATATAGGAAGAGATGACCAAGAAAATGGCCGCGCCCATGGTCTCTCGGAAAATGGCCGCTTATTGGAATCAAAGTTAGAGACTATTTAAAGATATCTATTGTGCCTTCCCTCTATCCCCTGATGAAGTCACGTGACTGTGATGTCGCGCGTAGGGACGGGACAGGCACTCCAAACTGACGTAGGCAAACGAGCTTGCCGCTCGTGGAGATAAGTGTATTGTTTTATTTCGTTATGTAAGTTATGTGAGTACCCTTATTGCTAACTAATAAACACCTACTACTGTTGAAAATACAACACTATCCGGTTCCCCCTTTTCTTTGCTTCTCCTCCCGCATCTGCTGAGAGACAAAGACACACAAAGAACCCAATCTGGTCCAGGAATATAAAGGGAAAGGCAGCCATTACCAGTGTTTATATGCGGTTACCTCATTACTGCAAGGTAAGAGGCCACTTCTCACCAGTGTGTGTTTTGTGCACAAAGAGGAGCACCCTATTTCACTATTTGCACATGTGAATGCTCATTCACAGAAAGAAGATATATTCCTATTGAACTATATCCACAGCCGTATTACATTTTTGTACACCTTTGATCTGTTTGGACTTCTTATAGTTTCTGCAGTTTACACATTTCTATGTTGTGTGTATGCTGCACACCGTTTGCATTTTGCACAGGTCTTTTGCACTTTGCACAGGAAGTTCGCTATTGCTGATTTTGCACATTTTTTGCTAACTTGCTCAGTTTATTTAGTTTTTGTATTCACCTTATACACCTATTTTAGTGTTACTATGGATCTACCTCTGCACTTCGTCATTATCACTTAATATTGTGTTTGACCACATTGCACTTACTGTCTTATAGAAGTTTTATGACAGTGGTTTTACATTTTTGTACTTTGGATTATTATGTTTGTTGACACCATCCATTCATTTTACCTACATTTTTACTGCTACCTTTATTTTTTCAATCTGCCACGAACAGCGCAGCACCAACCCTTATCCTTATTTTTTACTATTTTGTTTATTACCGGCAATTTAAATGTAATTTTTTTTCTTTATAAATGTCAATTTTGCTGCAGTAGGTTCTATACACAGTACGCCACTTTACAGGCAGACTAAGGGGACCCCCCAGGCACTATGTTTAACCACTTGCTTACTGGGCACTTAAACCCCCTCCTGCCCAGACAGCTTTCAGCGCTGTCGCACTTTGAATGACAATTGCGCGGTCATACAACACTGTACCCAAATGAAATTTTTATCATTTTTTTCCACAAATAGAGCTTTCTTTTAGTGGTATTTAATCACAGCTGTGATTTTTATTTTTTGCCAAACAAACAAAAAAAAGATGGAAAATTTTGAAAAAAAAAAATCATGTTTCATAGTTTGTTATAAAATTTTGCAAACAGGTAATTTTTCTCCTTCATTAATATGCGCTGATGAGGTGGCACTGGTGGGCACTGATAGGCTGCACTGATGGGCACGGATAGGCACAGTTAAGGCGGCACTGATAGGCACAGTTAAGGCGGCACTGATAGGCACAGTTAAGGCGGCACTGATAGGCACAGTTAAGGCAGCACTGATGGGGACAGATAAGGCGGTACTGATGGGCACAGATAAGGCGGCACTGATGGCCACTGATGGGCGCTGATGGGTGGCATGGATGGGTGGCATGGATGGGGGCATGGATGGGGGGCACTGATAGGTACCACTGATGGGGGGCACTGATGGGCGGCACTGATGGGTGGCACTGATGGGCGGCACTGATAGGCACTTATGGGCACTGGTTGGTGACACTGATGGGCACTGATAGGTGGCACTGAAGTGCAGCACTGTTGTTGCACTGATGTGGGCGCTGATGGGTGGCACTGTGGGCGCTGATGGGTGGCACTGTGGGCACTGATGGATGGCTCTGATGGATGGCACTGTGGGCACTGATGGGTGACGCTGGTGGGCACCGGTAGGCGACACTGCTGCCTATTGCTGTGTCACTGGCAGGGGGTAGATGATCGCCGTGATTGGGACTGATGTCCCTCTCACGGCTGCCGGTGATCGGGTTTTTTTTCCTCCTCACGCAGTCAGCGCGAGGAGGAAAAATAGCCGATTACCAGCTCTGTTTACATCACATGATCAGCTGTCATTGGCTGACAGCTGAGCATGTGGTAAGGGGTCGGGACCGACCCCTTACTCTGATCTGTGATCAGGCGAGTCTCATAGACTCGCTGATCACTGAGCGCACCGCGCGCACCCTGCAGGGGCGCGCAGGCCGCTCGTGCACGGGACGACATCAATAGACGTAGTCCCGGCAATGTAGGTCCGCGCTGTTGCCGTCATTTGGCAATAGCGCGGATCTGAAGAGGTTAAAGGAATTTTTAGCATAATTAAAATCACTGCTCCTATAAAAACGATCTTTTAAAAAAAAATGTTTTGCATTGATACATGTCCCTCAGGGCAGTACCCAGGCCCCCATACGCTTTTCATGGCTAATAACTTGCATATAAGCCTTCAAAATGGGCACTTTTGATTTTTCAATTATGGGTCTCATAGACTTTGATAGGGTTTGTGGTTCAGGTTCAAACTTTTGCAATGTTCTGGCACAAAAGGAATGGGGGGGGGGCAACTCTAGTCAGGATTTTGAGATATTGTCTCAAAATTTTTATTGATAAAAATCAATATGTTTTTTTGCTTAGCTAAGTAAATAAAGTTAAAGTTAATATATAATATATATATATATATATATATATATATATATATATATATATATATATATATATATATATATATAGTTGTGTGAAAAAAATATTTCCCCCCTGTCTGATTTTTTTTTTTTTTGCATATTTGTCACACTTAAATGACTCAGATCATCAAACTAATATTATTATTACACAAAGATAACCTGAGTAAATACAAAATGCAGTTTTTAAATAATGGTTTCATTTATTAAGGCAAAAAAGCTGTCCAAACCTGCCTGGCTTTATGTGAAAAAGTAATTGCCCCTAAACCTAATAACTGGTTGTGCCAGACTTGGCGGCAACAACTGCAATCGAGCGTTTGCGATAACTGGCAATAAGTCTTTCACATTGCTGTGGAACAATTTTGGCCCACTTTTCTTTGCAGAATTATTTTAATTCAGCCACATTGGAGGGTTTTCCATCATGAACGGCCTGTGTAAGGTCATGATACAGCATGTCAGTTGGATTTAAGCCCGGGCTTTGACTAGGCCACTTCAAAACCTAGATTTTGCTTTGTTTGAACCATTTGGAGGTGGACTTGCTGTTGTGTTTCGGATCATTGTCCTGCTGCATAACCCAAGTGCACTTGATCTTGAGGTCACAAACTGATGGCCGGACATTCTCTAGGATTTTCTGGTAGAGCTCGGAACTCATGGTTCCATCAATTATGGCAAGTCGTCCAGGTCCTGAAGCTGAAAAGCAGCCCCAAATCATCACACTACCACCACCATGTCTGACTGTTGGTATGATGTTCTTGTTATGAAATGCTGTATTAATTTTATGCCAGATGTAACAGGACACACACCTTTCAAAAAGTAAAATTCTTGTCTCATCGGTCCACAGAATATTTGCTTAAAAGTCTTGGGGAAAATCAAGATGTTTTTTGGTAAATGTAAGATGAGCCTTTGTGTTCTTTTTTGGTCAGCAGTGACTTTGGCCTTGGAACTCTCCCATGGATGCCACTTTTGCCCAGTCTCTTTCTAATTGTTGAATCATGAACACTGATCTTACCTGAGGCAAGTGAGGACTGCAGTTCTTTAGATGTTGTTCTGGGTTCTTTTATGACCTCTTGGATGAGTCATCGTCATGCTCTTGGAGTAGTTTTTGTAGGCCAGCCACTTCTGGGAAGGTTCACCACTGTCCAAGTTATTTCCATTTGTGGATAATGGCTCTCCCTGTGGTTCACTGGAGTTCCAAAGCCTTAGAAATGGCTTTAAAAACCCTTCCTAGACCAATACATGTACTTTACTTTGTTTCCAATCTGTTCTTGAATTTTTTTAGATTGTGGCATGATGTGTGATCTGTTAGCGTGCTTCACTTTGTCAGACAGCTTCTATTTATGTGATTTCTTGATTCAACAGGTCTGGCAGTAGTCAGGCCTGGGTGTGGAATGTGAAATTTAACTCAGCTTTCCAAAACATTGTGGTTAATCACAGTTTTCATGATTCAGCATGGGAGGAGACAATTACTTTTTCACATAGGGCCAGTCAGATTTGAACAGCTTTTTATCCCTTAATAAATGAAATAACAATTTAAAAACTGCATCTTGGATTTAATCGGGTTATCTTTGTGTGATAGTAAAATTTGTTTGATGATCTGAATCATTTAAGTGTGAGAAATATGCAAAAAAATCAGGAAGGGGCAAATACTTTTTCACACAACTGTGTATATATACATATACATATATAGACCAGATTTTCTCTGATCACCTCTATGATCTAGAACAGTGATTATTATTATTATTATTATACGAGATTTATATAGCGCCAACAGTTTACGCAGCGCTTTACAATGTATAAGGGGGACAACACAATTACAGTACAATACAAAAGGTACAGGAGGGCAGGAGCTACAGTGATGGCAAACCTTGGCACCACAGATGTTTTGGAACTACAGTGCCTTGAAAAAGTATTCATACCCTTTGAAATTTTCCACATTTTGTCATGTTACAACCTAAAACATAAATGTTTTTTTGGGGGAGTTTATGTGATAGACCAACACAAAGTGGCACATAATTATAAAGTAGAAGGAAAACAATAAATGGTTTTCAAAACGTTTTACAATAAATATATGAAAAGTGTGGCGTGCATTTGTATTCAGCCTCCCTGAGTCAATACTTTGTAGAACCAACCACCTTTCACTGCAATTACAGCTGCAGGTCTTTTTGGGGATGTCTCTACCAGCTTTGCATATCTAGAGAGTACATTTTTTGCCTATTCTTCTTTTGGAAAATAGCTCAAGCTCTGTCCGATTGGATGGAGAGCGTCTATGAAGAGCAAGTCTCGCCACAGATTCTCAATTGGATTTAGGTCTGGATTTTGACTGGGTCATTCTAACACATGAATATGCTTTAATCTATACCATTCCATTGTAGCTCTTGCTGTATGTTTATGGTTGTTGTCCTGCTGGAAGGTAAACCTCCGTCTCAGTCTCAAGTCTTTTGCAGACTCTAACAGGTTTTCTACTAAGATTGCCCTGTGTTTGGCTCCATCCATCTTCCCATCAACTCTGACCAGCTTCCCTGTCCCCACTGAAGAAAAGCATCCCCACAACATAATGCTGCCACCACCATTTTTCACGGTGGGGGTGGTATGTTAAGGGTGATATGCAGTGTTAGTTTTCCATCACACATAGCGTTTTGCTTTTAGGCCAAACAGTTACATTTTGGATTTATCTGACCAGAACATCTTCTTCCACATGTTTGCTGTGTCCCCCACATGGCTTCAGAGGCAGCTCTCTAATTAGGCAAATTAGGCGGTCACCTTAGGCCTCTCCCCCACAGGGGCCTCGTGGTAGCCTAATTTGCCCATACCGCAACCTCAATCATTTACCGGACCTTCCTGCAATATGACCCAGTGTCCCGGCAAATCAGAGTCCCGCAATGCCCGCGGCTTATGCGGGGTGTCTCCATTCCCGCACGCCGCAAGCTCCACTGTGCATTGCAGCTGGCATCTCTCCCCAGCTGCCTGAAACATACAGTACACTGCAGAGGGAAGCAAACCGAACCCACCCCTCCTCCTCCTGCTGTGATGTTTTCCTGTGCACAGAGGGGGAGGAGGGGAGGAGGAGGCTCACCACTGTACCGAGAGCACACAGGTCTGAGTAATTTAAAAGTGAGTCTTGCAGAAGAGGGGAGGGGGGCATAAAGAAGGGGGGAGGGGGGACAACCAAAGAGTTCACTTGGAGTGATTTGGTGGAGAGGATATGTGCTAGGGGGGCACTTTAGGACTTGTGATACAAGGGGGCTTGGATATGAAATCCAACCCCCCCAGCACATGCCTTCTCCCAGAGCCCCCCTAGCACATATCCTCTCCCCCGCAAACAGATGTCACAAAGGGGGTGGCTCTAGGCACCCCACAAGCGATGTGGTTAAATGCACCCACTGCCCAAACTAGTGCCTCCCTATCAGGCAAGTTAGTGGAGCAAAGTGTGGGTTCCAAGACACAAGGCGGGTTCACACAATGAATCGCACAGGAATGCAGTGTGCAATTCACATGTGACCTGAGTGTAGTGCAATTTCAGCCCATTCATGCCTGCAGTCTCTGACCATCTCTTGTATCATGTCTGCGGTCTCTCACCATCTCTTGCAGTGGTGGCTCGTCCATTAGCCTAGGTTGACACTGATGCAATGCGGGAACAAGCGTGATTACAGCGCTGGTTCCCGCATCGCATCTCTCCCGCAGGCAGTTCACACTGCCCTCTGCGAACCGCTGTGGGTCTCAATACATTGTTAATGACATCCCCAGATCAGTTCACAGATCACAGTGTGAACTGTGAACTCACACAGGAATCGGATCGCATAGGTGAGAACACCCATGCGATCCGATTTCACTGCAGGGAAAAAAGACTTTTTTTCCTGCAAATCTAATGCAAGTTCAGCCATACAAGTGTATGACTGAACTCGCATCTCACAGACATCGCACGTGATTGGCACTGCAGGTGCGAGTGTGAATCCCATGCGTGGTCTGTGATCGCACTAGTGTGAACCTGGGCTCAAGGGCACACTGGCGCCGCCACCTCTATCACACCACTCCTTATATGTATAATAGATGGATTCATGCATAGCATAAATCTATTCATGGCCACCGCGGCCACCCCCTATTCGTGCGTCCAGCCCCTTTTAGGACGCCGGGCACCTGAATTACAGCGGCAGGGGTGTTTTATTTTAAGCACCTGATTAGAGCCAGATGCTCTAATAGGCTTCAAAATAGGGTGGACTCGGAGCGCAGAGCATTGCGCTTGGAGACCACCCAGGTGTGTTAGAAAAGCAAATGAATAGTCACTTTTCTAACACTTAACCACCAATCAGGAAGCATGGATCTGAAACCCGTCACCTGATTGGCTGAAAGCACGAACGGCGGAAGCATGAAGGACACAGCTCGCCACTGCCTGACCCGCTGCCTGTCATACAGCCAGCCGCTGTCACCCGCTGCCTGACCCACCACCAATATGGGGTAAGTGCCGGTCAGACAACAAGCGGGTGGGGGGTGCTAGTTAAATGCCGCTGGGGGGGCGCAGTGGCTGCAATTGATGGCACAGTGGCTGCATTTGATGGCACAGTGGCTGCACTTGATGGGCACAGTGGCTGCAATTGATGGCTCAGTGGCTGCATTTGATGGGCACAGTGGCTGCATTTGATGGGCACAGTTGCTGCAATTGATGGGCACAGTGGCTTCATTTGATGGAACAGTGGCTGCATTTGATGGGCACAGTGGCTGCAATTGATTGGCACAGTGGTTGCATTTGATGGGCACAGTGGCTGCATTTGATGGGCATCTCCTGTATCATCTCTGCAATCTCTGACTTTCTCCTGTATCATCTCTGACCATCTCCTGTATCATGTCTGCAGTCTCTGACCATCTCTTGTATCATCTCTGCAGACTCTGACTATCTCCTGTATCTTGTCTGCAGTCTCTGACCATCTCCTGTAGTATGTCAGCACAGTCTCTGACCATCTCTTGTATCATGTTTGCACAGTCTCTGACCATCTCCTGTATCATGTCTGCAGTCTCTGATCATCTCTTGTATCATGTCTGCAGTCTCTGACCATCTCTTGCATCATGTCTGCAGTCTCTGACCATCTCCTGTATCATGTCTGCAGTCTCTGACCATCTCTTGTATCATGTCTGCAGTCTCTGACCATCTCTTGCATCATGTCTGCAGTCTTTGACCATTTCCTGTACTGTACTTGCAGTCTCTGACCATCTCTTGCACCATGTCTGCAGTCACTGATCACCTCCTGTATCATGTCTGCAGTCTCTGACCATCTTCTGTATCATGTCTGCGACTCTCTCACTCTCTCACTGCTCCAGAGCCCCCTCCACATTAGAGTTCCCATTTTAAATTTAAGTTGGAACTCTGTCAACAGTGATGTAAAGGGGAATGCAGTGGACTCTGATATAAGGTAATCTTTGGTCACCAGAGCTCCCCCCCTCCCTTACATTAGAGTTCCCCTTTACACCAAAGTCTGCAGGTTCCCCCTTTAGATCATGATATGCAGCATTCATCTTTACATCAGTGTTGCCCTTGCACTGTAAGTGGGAATCCTGCAGACTCTGATATATGGGGGAACTCTGTGCTGGCTGGGTTATATTAACCTGGCCTTCATGTAAATGCAGAAATACGCATGTAATATATAATATGTTTGTAATAAATATATATATTTGATTAAAGAAGAATTTGTTAGAGAAAATTCTATAAACAGTGAATTCATAGTTCATAGAATTTAAAACTCTTAATATATGCAATGTATACAGTTAATTTTTATCGCTTGAATTATTTTTCCCATTATGGGCGTCAGTGGGGCCTTGTGTCTCAGATTTGCCTAAGGGCCCTCACAAAGCCTAGAGCCGCCTCTGTATGGCTTCTTGCAATCTTCAAATGGGACTTCTTATGGCTTTCTTTCAACAATGGCTTTCTTCTTGCCACTCTTCCATAAAGGCCAGATTTGTGGAGTGCACGACTAATAGTAGTCCTGTGGACACATTCTACCCCCTGAGCTGTGAATCTGTGCAGCTCCTCCAGAGTTACCATGGGCCTCTTTGCTGCTTCTCTGATTAATGCTCTCCTTGCCCGGCCTTTCAGTTTAGGTGGATGGCCATGTTTTGGCAGGTTTGCAGTTTGCAGTTGTGCCATACTCTTTCCTCTTTCAATATTTTTATTGAGATTTTCAGTACATAAATAACAAAATCAATAGATACAGTATCCTCCTGTAGGCCAACATAGCCTACTCAGAGTATTGAATATAAAGGGGTTAAATGTTGAGTATATAGTATTTGGTATACATTTGTGTGTATATCTGAATATGTGATTCATTACCCAATATAAGTCGAGAATATAACGTTAATCTTCTCATTTTCAATACTTTCCCTTGTAAACAGATAAGACAATTAACATTAACAACACTGTGTCATATAGCTAGATGGGCTTATAGGTGGTCATTAGACCCAACAATCATGTTGGCATGCAGTTAGTTTAGAGAATAAATGCGCATCCCCAGTTTCTAGGGATTTTCAAAATCAAGGTGTTATGTATTCATCTAAGCCTTTATAACCATTTCATATGAATATGGGTCGATCGATCAAATCCGTTGTGTGGAATAGTCCCTGTGTAAAAGGCTCAGTTAGGATTTCACCGCGTCAGGGCCTCCGGGACTACCACCCCACCACTATGGGTTCACACTGTGGGGTGACAGAGCTCGTGGCCCCAGCCCGATGATGTATCCCACCCGCGACCCCCCCTCCCATCCAGGGGATGCCCGTCCCGGCTGACTTCCGAGTCGCAGCATTCCCCCGAATGGGGTGAAGAGGGCTATGCGAGTTGGGGTAGTTCAATCACAGTCGAGAGTCCAGTTATCAGGACAAACTATGAGTGACAAATTGCTCTATGAAGATCGAGGTGTAAAGCCCACGATAAGCCGATAACAAATCTGATGTAATACACCATGAGAGATATGTAAGAGAGAAAGTGGGGGAGAGTAGTAGGAAAGAAAAGAAGGAGGGAAGTGGGATAAGGAAGTGGTCCTACTGGAAATTCCTTCATGTATGTAGGTGACCCGGGTAAAACGGGATCTTGATAATGTGCCATACTCTTTCCATTTTTCGATGATGGATTGAACAGTGCTCCATGAGATGTTCAAAGCTTGGGAGTTTTTTTTTAATAACCTAACCCTACTTTAAACCCTGCTTTTACTTCTCTACAACTTTATCCTTGACCTGTCTGGTGTGTTCCTTGGCTAGTGCTGTTTGCTCATTAAAGTTCTCACATAGCAGCTGTATTTATACTGAGATTAAATTACACACAGGTAGACTCTAGTTACTAATTAGGTGGCTTTTGAAGTCAATTGGTTCCACTAGATTTTAGTTAGACCCCATTCACACAGGGGCAACACGACTTGCAGGTCGCCTCACCGAGGCGACCTGCACACGACTGCCCGGGCGACTTGCAAAACGACTTCTGTATAGAAGTCTATGCAAGTCGCCCCAAGTCGCCCCCGAAGTCGTACAGGAACCTTTTTCTAAGTCGGAGCGACTTGCGTCGCTCCCCTTAGAACGGTTCCACAGCACAGAACGGGAGGCGACTTGTCAGGCGACTAGGTCGCCTGACAAGTCGTCCCTGTGTGAATGGGGTCTTAGGGGTATCAGAGTAAAGGGGGCTGAATACAAATGCACGCCACACTTTTTTACATTTTTATTTGTAAAAATATTTGAAAACCATTTATCATTTTGCTTCTACTTAGCAGTCATGTGCTACTTTGTGTTGGTCTATCACATAAGATCCCAATAAAATACATGCTTTCAAAGGTAGAGGAGAAATTTGGGGTCTTATTGACGCCAGATCTCTCCATAAAGAAGACCTGCCATCCTTTATTTTTAATTCTTCTATTTTGTGTCTTTACATTCCTTGTAATAGGAATACAAGTGATTTAAAAAAAATTAAGGAACAGTGTGAAAATAAAAATAAATAAATAATAATAAAAAATGTAAGCGCCCCCATCCCTCCATGCTCACGTGCAGAGGCAAACACATACATAAGTTGCACACGCATATGTAAACGGTGTTTGCACCACACATGTGAGGTATTGCTGTGAACATTACAGCGAGAGCAATAATTATAGCACTAGACCTTCTTTGTAACTCTAAACAGGTAACCTGTAAAAAAAATTTAAGTATCGTAGCTTGTCACCATTCCACGAGCATGCACAATTTTAAATTGTGACATCTTGGGTATCTATTTACTCACTGTAACATTATCTTTTAGATTTTACAAAAAAATGAAATAATATTATTAAAGTGTATTTTTCCAAATAATTGAAAAAACGCAAATAACATGTGACAAAAAACGACAACGATCGCCAGTTTATTTTCTAGAATCCCTGCAAAATATATATATATATATATATATATATATTTATATATATATATATATATATATATATATATATATATATATATATATAATGTTTGGGGTTCTAAGTAATTTTCAAGCAAAAAATACTGCTTTTGCCTGTAAACAAAAAGTGCCAGAAAAGGCTGGATCCTTAAGTTGATTTAAATATTATATTTAAAATGCTTATTATTACAATTATCTGTTACTAAATAAAATCCAAGTGCTGCTGTGATGATGAAAATGTTAATTATATCAACAAGCAGCTTGGGTTCTTGTACCTTCCTATAGAACCCTGGCGCAGTTCATAATGTCATGTTCCGGTTCATAATATTATGTTGTGGTATTACGTAAAATGCTTTTCCCTTTACGCTGCTGCTAATCACAGTGTGGTGCTGCACAGTTGGGAATCATGGATGAAAGTACAGATTAAAATGTCAATTTTTGCTATTTTAGAATGATTATTGTAATCATTCTAAAATCTACCACATAGGCAGAACAGTGCTGGCTATAAGCAGAATCGTCTGATCCATATCTCCTTTACTTTTTTAATGAACAGTAAAGGAAAAAATGTGTACTCTACAGGAACCAAGCAATGATTCTGTTATCCTATAAAAAAATATTATTAGTTAGTAATGTGTTAATAATGCATGTAGCATCATCATTATTTTCAATATCTCTTTAACCACTTGCCGACCGAGCCATTGCCGAAAGACGGCAACAGCGCGGTCGGCTAGTTCTGGGTGGACGTCCATGGACGTCATTCCAGAATGTTTCTCCCGCGCGCCCCCTGGGGCGCATCACGGATCATGGTAAATAGCCGCTGATCGCCGCCGTTTACCACGTAATCGTTCCGTCAAATGACGGAGCGATCACATGTAAACAAACCGGCATCACGTCATGACGCCAGTTCCTCCCTCCCCTCTCTGTACCGTTCGGTACAGTGCGGGGGAGAGGGGGAGAGATGGCAGCGCTGTGGGCTGGATGTTTAGTGCCCACAGCGCTGCTCAATATAAATAATGGCAATAATCTGCAATACTGCAATACTCTGCAACACAGTTCAACACACTGCAATACTCTGCAATACTGCAATACTCTGCAACACTGCAATACTCTGCAATACTGCAATACTCTGCAACACTGCAATACTCTGCATCACTGTGCTATACTCTGCAACACTGTGCAATATTCTGCAACACTGTGCAATACTCTGCAACACTGCAAAACTCTGCCAATACTCGCCAATACTCTACCAATACTCGCCAATATTCGCCAATACTCTGCCAATACTCTGCCAATACTCTGCAATAAATTTTAACAGAAACAAAGATTTTTTTTTTTTTTTTATCGAATTTTCAGTCTTTTTTGACTTATAGCGCAAAAAATAAAAAACCCAGCGGTGATTAAATACCACCAAAAGAAAGCTCTATTTGTATAAAAAAAAAGGACATAAATTTCATATAGGTACAGTGTTGCACGACTGAGTAATTGTCATTCACAATGTGAGAGCACCGAAAGCTGAAAATTGGTCTGGTTAGGAAGGGGGTTTAAGTGCCCAGTTGTCAAGTGGTTAAAGAGGCCTTATCATCACCCAATGCACAGTATAGCAGGTAAATGTACTCACATACCAATAAGTAAGCCTTATTTTATTTTTTTTTGTCCAGCTGCCCTGAAAATAGTACTTCTATTTTAAATCACTCTGACACTTTGACAGCCTTTGCAGCTAACTCAAGGTTTCACTGGTCCTTTACAGTACCTTGGTTAGACACCTTTCACACTCAGCCGTGGCCGCGTTAGCGGTAGCGTGGCTAGTTTTAGCGGTACTTTACCGACATTTTAGCAGTGGTTTTGGGGTGCTTTTACCCCCCCTAGCGTCCGAATAAAGGGTTAAAAGTGCCCGTATTGCGGCGCTGCCGAATCGCTTTGCAGGCGATTCAGCAGCGCTGCCCATTTAGTATACACCGCTCTCACACCACCCCTAAGATGCTGCTTGCAGGACTTTTTCTAACGTCCCTCAAGTGCACCGCCCCAGTGTGAAAGCACTCAGGCTTTCACACTGAGGAGGCCTGGGAGGCATTTTTCAGGCGCTTTACAGGCGCTATTTTTAGTGCTAAAACGCCTGAAAAACGCCTGCAGTGGGAAAGGGATCTTAAGGTAAGGTCCAGCAAATGACAATAGCTGCAGCACCTTGGAGCAGGGTTGCCAACCTCCCGCAGCATTTTTTACTGACAAAACCTGGGAAATTTACTGGTGGAGCACATTTTTTACTGGCAACCTGAGAAATTTCTGAACTATTGAAACTAACAAAGTGAATATTTGAACAGTATAAACATGATGTGGAAACACTGACAATACCTATAACAAAGTAATTTGCTTTATTTACACTTAAAAAGTCAGCACAGCATGAAATCATCAGCCCCTGATATTTAATGGCAGTTGTAAAAAAAAATCGCAGATTTTTACAAACTGTCAGTAAATTTACTGGCGGTTGGCAACCCTGCCTTGGAGAATTATACACAAAAGTATAAAACAAGTAGATTTTTTTGAATTAACATCAACATGTTAAAACATACATATTTGTTTAAAATATATCTCTGTCTATTCATTCAGGGGAGGGTACAACTAACAAAAAATGGCAGTACCAGTTCACCCTATATCAGTTAAATTGGCATGATCGACCTGTTTCGTGGGGGTGTTCTTCAGGAGATTTTGTTTGCATACTATGATGTTATAGGAACAGAGTCAGTATATAATACTACAGAGATGAGAAAGAAAAGAACAAGTTAATTATAATATACATAATAAAATATAAAACGTCACATACATGACTAATGGTGCCTCTTACAAACAGGTGATCATGACCCTTACCCAAGGCAGCAACATAGGCCACAGTCTGGAAAGAATGGGTCCGCCCTGGCCGAGGCGGGAGCTCCCCGCAGACTGGGAACGGAAACAGCCAGGAAACTATTAGAGAATGTTACAGATAGTATCATAAGTCAATTCCCAGATTGTTTACCAGTAAATAATGTATAGTATATAGCAGTGGCCAAAAGCCTGTGATAATGAGGAGTCATCATACCAAGAGTATAGCTTCAGTAGACGATCAAAAGGTTGCTCTGGAGTGTTAAACTGAAACCAGTTATATAGCCTCACTGAGGCATCAGGGATTGCTCTGATAGCATAGCGAGCAATTACTATAGAGAGAGGAAAAAGAAGTAAACATATGTCCCAGGCTCTAAAGGTATCTATATATAGATAGCACGGGGAGAGCAAGAAATCAATCAATCGACTCTACCTTAAATTTCAATCAAGTGCCGTATATGAATGGTATAAGGCAGTCATACAAAACTGGTATATAAGGACATTTTTTCTCAGCTGTGTCAGTTCCACAAGGAGAAATAAAGCTGGGTAGAGCTTTCATTTTTTATTTTTTATTACCGTATATACTGGAGTATAAGTCGAATTTTTCAGCACATTTTTTTGTGCTGAAAGTGCCCCCCTGGACTTATACTCGAGTCAAGCACTTTTCTGCAGCAAAAAATTTCATTTTCCAAACCGACTTTGGGGCCCCGTATCTCAGGGCCACTTGGTGCTAGGAACCCCAAATTTGGTGTGCAAACCCAGTGGAACTGGTATCACAACATATCCAAAGATGGGGTTCCTAGCACCAAGTGACCCTGAGATACGGGGCCCCAAAACCGGTTCGGAAAATGTCATTCTCTGCTGCACAAAAGTGCTTGACATTTTCTGAACTGATTTTTGGGGCCCTGTATCTCGGGGTCACTTGGTGTTAGAAACCCCAGATTTGGAAATTTTATGGTGCTAGTTCTTCTGGGTTTGCACACCAAATCTGGGTTTCTTAGCACTAAGTGGCCCCAAGATACGGGGCCCCAAATTTGGTCAACTGTGTCCATCTGCAGCAATGTCATTTCGGGACCCTTTGGGTTCAGAGACCCCAAATTTTGGCTGCAGCTAGGGGGCATCTAGGAACCCTTAACTACCGAGTTTGAAGTTCGGGGGACCTATGGCTGCAAATGGGCAAAGTGATGCTGCAAATGGGCATTGTTGACCCTCTTTTCCACTTACAGTAGCTGTGCATTTCTCACCCTCGTCTTATACTCGGGTCAATAAGTTTTTCCCATTTTTTTGTGGTAAATTAGGGCCTCGACTTATACTCGGAACGACTTATACTCGAGTATATACGGTATGTATATTATGATTAACTTGTTCTTTTCTTTCTCATCTCTGTAGTATTATATACTGTCTGTTCCTATAACACCATAGTATGCAAACAAAATCTCCTGAAGAAGCGATGAACACCCGCAAAACATGTCGAGCACGCCAATTTAACTGATATAGGGTGAACTGGTACTGCCATTTTTTTAGTTGTACCCTTCCCTGAATGAATAGCCAGAGATATATTTTAAACAAATATGTATGTTTTAACATGTTGATGTTAATTCAAAAAAATCTACTTGTTTTATACTTTTGTGTGTGTTAAATTGTTACGGTACCATTAAAGTCCACTAGACTTAAATACAAATTTCTCCAATCTGATAGGATGTAGGTACCCATTTCTACTATTATTAAACTTTTGGCACTCCGATTAAGCTGCAGCACCGTATTAATTAGAGCCTCCCAAACACTTGTAAGGGCGTGTTCACACCTCTTCATTGTGCTATTGAATGCATTACTGGGCATGGTGCACAACAAATGGAACCACATCATGTATGCAATAATACATTGCAGTCATTTTTAATGGGACCCCAATGCACTAACACAACACATCTTCGCAGTAGTGAACCACAATGCACGATATAACATTACTGTGAGTTATGGGGCACTGTATTATTAAAAAAAGGTCAGGTGCAGTTTTTGGTGTGCTGGAGTGCATTGAAAGTTCTCCCATATCTTGATATCTCCTTCCTACTTTACCTTGGGAGTAGGGGTCCTGCACCATCAATGTTTGGGGTTGTTGTTCTGTGGGTGTCATACTGATTTTAGACAACCAACTTGAATGAACCCCTGAAGAAGTTGGTGTGACGCATAGCATTCCGGCTCACTTTAATACCATCATCTGATGTTTTAAATGTGATAATAGGGGAATAAGTCCCTATTACGATAAAGTTAATTTGAGACACATGTTGGGAGAAGAACTGGAAGGTGGGTGTTTTAGAACATTTTTTAAAGTTGCATCTTTGTCTTGTTTCTTTTATGTGAAATAATTTGCCATAAAATTATTTTTTTTTGGCATATTGGCATATGTGCTGATTGGTACTGTAAAAATCCCTGAGGGAGGTAAAACCTTTATTTGGTACATTTATTATGTTTATATATGGGGTATTGGTACATTGATACAAATTTGACATTTTAGGTCTATATGCTTATTATGTTTTTTGTTGCTGCAGACAAATCCATCCAGCATCAGATTCATATCCCCATAATTGCAGACTGCTAATGGTGATATCATCTAAAAACTTGCATGAAGAGAAAGCCAGCACTCAAGAAATAAACCTCTAGAAAGCTTTTTTGAGGTCATCATACAAATCACAAAGAAGGCAAGCATATTTATCTTTGTATTTTTTGTATGATGACCTTATAAAAAAATGTTGAGGTTCATTTTGTGAGTGCTGGCTCTATTTTCATGCAAGGTTTTCAATGCTGTCTGTGCCCCCACTGGTAGGATTTACTCTATCTATATTTGTCTTGGTGCCAGTTATCTCTGAGACAGAAAGTGATGGGAAATCCAAAATGCAAAGTTTGTCACCCTAACCATAGGTAAGGGGAGGATAAACAGGAGGCAAAGTGAAATTTTCCAGTGACAACTGTCTAGGACTTTTTCCTTTACTTTGGAGAGATTTCTTCTTACTTGTGTCTTTGGGATAATAGCACATAAAAGGAAATCTCAACAAATGGGCGCAGACATTACTTGTCTGCGCTTGGTAAAAAAACAAAAAAACAAAAAAAAAGATGTATGTTATAAATGCATCCAGTTACTGACCCATGTGTTTTTTTCTTTATTCTGAAGTGCACAACCCATGGTGACATGGGGGATGATTTACTAAAACTGGATAGTGCAAAATCCCATGCACAGCTGCACCAGATTTTGCACTCTTCTGTTTTTGTAAATTAACCCCATGGTGTCTTTTGGTCATGCTCCAGGCCACCTGTTGATTGCAGTTGGGGAAAAGGGAGAGAGTGGAGAAGATTCCACCAGGAGTCATCAGACCAAAGAGGAGAGACAGCACAGAGCGGATGGGAGAGGTCCCCCCAGTACATTAGCGAGATAAAGCCATTAGAAAACCACTGCTCTACACCATCTGATAATCCCAGTTTGGAGGGGCTTAAAGCCGAATCTATTGGCTAACGGATTGGATTTTCTGCGAGCCATACCTGGGGGATAATTGGATGTTTTGACCACTTGTAATTAGGTGGTCAACTCAATCTGGTAAGAGGCTGTGTGTGCTTCTGTGGATCCCTCTCTGGGTCACATCTTGATTTCACCTTATTAATTATCGCATGTGTACAAAGAATGCACTTTATATTCAGTTTGGTGTGACATTATTAAGCAGTGCTACACTTCTCTGTTTTATTATGTATGTTTGCAGCCAGCAAATTATGTTAACAGCTATTTAGTATGGTAAATTGAGTTCAAGCGCAGGTTTTGTCTATTTTTTACTTATCGTTGCATGATAAGATGCCAGCACTCAGCCAATACACCTCACAATTTTTGTAAGGTCGAATTGCAGAAGCCATGCACGAAAAGCACAATCAATAATAAATACCGCTGACATTTTGGGGTCACGAAGGACCCTTTCTCAAGGTGACAAAGACAGACAGCTTTCTTTCTCCATCACCTTGAGAAAGGGATCCTTTGTGGCTCTGAAACATCAATGTTATTTGTTATTGACCTTGCTTTTTGTATATGGCTTCTGCAATTCGACCTTACTAAATGGTGAGTTGGCTGAGTGCTGGCATCCTTATCAAATAGCTAAAAAATACAAATTGACATGGTATCAACCATGCCCTACTCCAGTGATGGCGAACCTTAGCACCCCAGATGTTTTGGAACTAAATTTTCCATGATGCTCAACTACACTGCAGAGTGCATGAGCAATGGCATCATGGGAAAAGTTTTTCCAAAACATCTGGGGTGCCAAGGTTCGCCATCACTGCCCTACTCTATCAAAAATGTGCTCATGTGGCAGCTTTAAATATACATAAACTAATCCTTAACTTTAACCACCTATGCCATACACTAACCCTAATTTGTTCTCTTACTTAACACCTAACACTTCATTAACTCATACAGGACACTTGTCAGACACCTGAAGCATCAGCATAGAAAGCTACCAGTCCTTTGCCAAGATCCAACAGTGCCAAGATCTTGGTTCTGGAAAGCAAAGATGTGAAGTCACAGCTTTCTTTATGAGCTGAACCAGCCATATTATGCAGCAGACTTAAAACATTTTCTCTGCTGCCAGCAAAAATATGGGAAGCCTTGTGAGCTATGGATTTATACCTTCTGGTGTTATGTACAGTTTAATGACAGTTGGCAGCCATCATAGTGACAGCCTGTCTCAAAACATTGTTCCTTGCTGGGCTAGCTGCATTTAAATAGGGATATTTGTTCATGTTTTGCTTTTAAGTCTTATAATTCTCCTGTGCTATGTAATATAATTGTTAAACTCTAACCTATAACTATCCACCAAATACCTAGAAATTCATGCAATGGCAAATCTACCCCCTATTAGCATAGAAGTTTATTGCACCTTTGCTTCCATCAATGTTATTTTAGTTCCGACAGAGTGACACATATGGAAATGAAGAAATGACTACAGTGTCAAACTCCCTCTTAAATCTATTCTGTACACCTCTGACATGTTGCTATAATTAGATTGTCAGTACTGCGTTCCTTTGCACTGTGAGAAGTGAGGAACAAAACAGGATTCTAAACACCGTCACAACTGAAGAGTGAAAACACCGTTCCTACTTGCCAAGCAAAACACAACAAAATGCTTGCTATGTACGCATTTTGCTGCTGTGAAACAATTTATGGTATGGAATGCTTCCTCATCAAATCACCATACCCTGATAAAGCATGCTCAGATTAAAGTATATTGAGGATGATTTTAATAACAATGATAGCAATAATAATAAGGACAATAATAGTAAAGACATTGCATTACTGTAGGTTTAGAACACAGGCAAAAACTGGCACTGTGATTTTACTTTATTTTTGCATTTTATTGGCTCCTATACATTAATATTATTCTAGATCAGCCTTTCATAACCTTTTTTTACCCAAGAGGAACCCTTGAAATGATTTTCAGGTCTCAGGGAAACCCTGTTAAAATTAATTCATTAGAAAGAATGGGAAGAGTGGGGAGAATACCCACTTACAGTGGTGCCGATGGTGTTGCCAAGGGGCTTTAGACCTAGAATCATGCAGACACTATAAAATGAGAGGTCAATCAGTAACAGCTCAAGGAACCCCTAGCAATCCCTGGAGAAACTCTAGGCTTCCATGGAACCCTGGCTGAGAATGGCTGTTCTGGATCATTGGTGCCAACAGGTAAGCTTATATGAAAGTTGATCTGTCTTTTGAACTACATAACACACTGCATATGAGGTAGGTAGGTAGGGAGGCACTGATATTTCCCAAGAATGATGGATCAATTTTACCTCCCCCTGCGCTCCTTAATTGAAATACAATAAACTGGCAGACTGCTTGACATGAATTTACTGTACTTGGCCACAGCAGATTTGGGGAAATTCACCCTCTCCATTTGTCCTGTTTACCATTATCATTGAAAGCGAAAGTAAGAAAAAATCCCAAATTTTGGGTTGTTCCCAGAAATATAATAAAGGGGAAATCTTCCAATGGGGACACTAGTTATGGTGACCTGGGGGCCCCCAAAGAATCTCCTTAATTTTCAGGGTTTTCCTCCCACTTCCTGTTTGGCTATAGTACAGGAAGTGAAGGAAAATCTCAGCAATGGGACACAGATGGCGAAAAAAAATCTGACAGGGTTAGAACCCTCCCTTATGCCGCATACACACGACCGGTCTTTCCGTCAGAATAAACTCTGAAGGACTTTCCGACGGAGTTCCGCTGAAACTGTCTTGCCTACACATGATCACACCAAAGTCCGACCGTCTAGAACGCGGTGACATACAACACGTACAACGGGACTAGAAAAAGGAAGTTCAATAGCAAGTAGCCAATAGTTGCCGTCTCGTATTTGCTTCAGAGCATGCGTCCTTTTTGGTCCGTCAGAACAGCATACAGACGAGCAGTTTTCCCGATAGGAACTGATTCCGTTGGAAAGATTTGAAACATGTTCTATTTCTAGGTCCGTCAGAATTTTCTAAAGCAAAAGTCAGATGAAGCCCACACATGATCGGAATGTCCGATGGAATGATTCCGTCGGACCTTTTCTGCCGGAAAGTCTGGTCGTGTGTACGCGACATTAGTCTATCCAAAATAAAGAATAAAGGTTTGCCTATAGTTCTACTTTAAGTTTTTCTTATATAAAGCTTGTAATATTTCTATACTGGTGTGCGTTTATATACTGATAGCTAGTTTTATAAGCTGGTTGCAGTAGTTCTTCTGCCTCCAAATAGTTTAATTAGATTACTGGTTAATTTCTTAAGAAGGCAATCCCCTCTTTTCACAGAGGCCCTGTCATGGGTGGAGGTGCTGCCAACTTTTATATCAATCCCACTTTAGCAAAGGTTCTGGTTCTCTTATTTTACCTGCAGGTTTATCGCAATATCCTGTTTGTGAGAGGGCTACAATAGCATATATCTTCATTATGTATTGAAGATGGTGGCAAAAAAGCATTTTAACAACAGGATGTCCATTATCTAAGGGATGATAATGAGTTTTTACTATGCTGAATTATTAAGTATAATTTTCTTTCATTAAGGTCCCAACAAAGTGCATTTCCATACAAATGGCTATTATTTCACATTTTCATAACACAGTAAGGCTAACAAAGGTTTTTAGGAGGTGATGTAAAAGTCCATTTATCAGTACTGAGGAAACAACACTTCAATTTTATGATTCTAAATGAGTCTGTCACTTTGTAGCAAATGACAATAATGCCACGTAGACACACGTTTGGATTTTCCGATGGAAGATGTTCGATGGGGGCTTTTTGTCGCAAATTCCGACCGTGTGTAGGCTCCATCGGACATTTTCCATCGGAATTTCCGACACACAAAATTTGAGATCTGGATCTCAAATTTTCCGACAACAAAATCAGTTCTCGTAAATTACGATAGTGTGTACACAATTCCGACGCACAAAGTTCCAATTTTTAAAATCTTTTAATGCAGCGCATTCTCTTCTTCTTTAGAATGCTAGAATAATGAAGTTGTTTTGAAGTTGTTTTGCTGCTGATATTCACACAGAGTTCTGAAAAAATGATTTCTTTATTATTTCTCGTGATCTTCTGAATATTTTATTTTTTGGTTTTCATCAGATCTCCATAATAATGTATTTAATTTTTGTTTATAGTGGGTTTTTTTTTTTTATGAAGATCTTGGTTTTTTTTTTGGTTTTTTTTCTAGTGCTCTAGTATTTTTTTAACCTCAAGGTGGTTGGTGTTGGTGTGCCTTGTTAATTTGACATTGTCTTTTTGAAATGTACCTGCCTACTTACAAACAAACTGTCCTTTTTGAAGTAAAACACATAGGCAAGCATTTGTGAATACAAAATAGCAATATATTATGGATCAGAATCAAATAAAGTGAAAGGCAACACTGGAGAAACTTGCGAAATCGGCAAAGCTTTTGTACCCCAGTGCACACATCAGCTATTTTACAGCCAAAATTGGTGGCATGAGGAGTCCATATAATAGTGAGCACAATCTGGTTATAATTTCCTCACAGATGAGGCGTTGGCCCTCCTAAAATTCCTGCATTTTGCTGGTAGTCATGCAGCCATAGGCCTCTTGAGGAGTGGGGGTGGCTCTGAGGACCGCCTTAGCCTCCCGAATCAGCCCAAGCGCTGTCTCCTGCACATTACTTCCCTTCCTGAGCCTTTTGATTGGAAGGCGGAGGGGAGGGACCTGGGATTCTGTCAGGCTACTAGTGGGCCAGGCCACCTCCTGGCTGCCACATTCCACGCCCTCCTCCTGGCTTTATTTCCTGTGTATGAAAAAGGGACATGGTTTTAGTTTTTTTTTCATCAATCACACACAATTTTCAGCTCATGACTGTTGCAAATTGAATGTTAACAAATAGAAAAGACTATCATTCTGACCCCTGCATTTTTCATTCTTGTCCCAGATATTTTTGGCCACTACTGTCTATTGATATGTAAAACACTTTATTGATTCAGCAATTAGTGATCAATAATAACATCTAGTTAACATCATTAATTTTAGGACCAGAAATATGTTGAACAATGCTATACCTGACTCATGCTGGGTTCCTCCACTTCTTCCTGGCTGGAAGGCCCAGGTTGGATGTCGGAAGCCTCAGCTGGGGTGGAAGGAAGAGTGGAGAGTGATTGCCTGACTTCAGTCTGGTCTGACAGAAACTGCAGTTTCTCATAGTACCACAGCCTGGGGACATAAATGGCATCTGCTGCAGCTCCTGATCTCATGGAGTCCTGGACCTTATTGCGCTCCCTATTATATGTGCTCCTCCTTAAATAGGGGGTGGGGACCACCGGCTTCACCAACTCCAGCAGTTTCTCCAGCTGCCTGCCTCTTTTGTTTATGATTATAATGTGGATGTTTCAGCTGCCACAGACAGGGCAGCTCCCTGTCCTTGTCTATGAAAAGGGGGAGGAAGTTGTGATCATTGAAGCCATCCATTTCCGCTGCAAGACACAACACAAGACAAACCCTAATGCCAGGCTAAACTCTCCTAATCTTGTCCAAATATAGGCCTCAATCTATAAGCAGTATAGACCACTGATGCTACAAGTTGAAATTGTACCTTCGTTCTAACGATCTGCGCTTCCAATACTCCTTCCTCTGCTCACAGATCGTACGTACGACGCACACGTGTTACGCTTTATATACACTGCGCATGCGTGAAACTCCGTCCGCCCCTGATGTTCTTTCTAGTCAATTCCCCGCCCCTTGTATTTCGGCGCAGTGGGAGAGCACATGGCGGAGACAGAGCAAGTGCATGCAGCCAACAGCAGCAACGACGAAAGCCCGGAGCAACGAACGTCCCGATCCCGGAGGAGATTTAAGGCCTCAAATATGTCCTTTGTAGAGATGATGGACATCTTGAAGAGGGCCGACTATGATGGGAAGCATGGACCTTACCCAAACCCAAATGTCAGAAAGGCCAAGATCATGACTAAAGTTGTCAAGAGTCTGCGCTGTAATTCTGGGGTACGGCGATCCAAGGATCAACTGAGGAAATGCTACTCAGACCTAAAATTGAGGGAGCACAATCAGTACAGAAGGATCAAGAGAGTTCTTAAAAAAAGTAAGTTGTTGTCAAGTAAGTTTTTGTCGTGTGTTCCTATTATTATTATTACTTGCATGCTGCTCCATGTGCTTTTCTTTACTGTTGTACAGTTTAAAATGGCAACTTTCAGGTTTGTGGGCACAGTAATCGTTCGTAGTAAACATAGTTTGTTCGCCCACTAATACGATGTTTGAGGCAGATCCAGGTTAACTACATTTGTTCATGCCTATTTGTATTAAAAGAAGTTTAGTACATTGCTGTCTAGATTGGTTTGTAACTAGAATGAAATGCAAACTTGATTCAGTGTAAGGAGAGGACACTCAGCAGCTGTTTACACATCTGGACGCAGGAGCACTAGTGTGGGACACCAGAACAAACTTTTTAGGGTGTCCCACACAGGTGCTCCAGTGGATACTAGGGGTGTCTCCATGTGTGAAAATTGTACAAAAAAGGTAAGTATTCCAGCTTTAGAAAGGAAAAAAAAATGTCTTCAGCTTGAAACTCTGCCCAAAAAGACAATTGTATGACACTTCCAAGCAATGTTTCAGATTCCTATTTCTGCCCTCAAATATCTGTGTGCTAAGTATACCTTTTTTTTTCACATAGAGGAGAAAAGACTCGGGACATCTGAAGACACCAGGAAACCAAAACCTCCTAAAGAAGGGGAAATACCACCGAAACAACCAGAGGATGTGGAGGGAGACATTTATGAAGTTGGTGAAATAGTGACCACAACAGGTGAGTGTCTAAGACCACAGCTTCAGGTAATAGATGGATGCCTGCATATTTTTAATAGATGGTGTGTTTTTGAATTCTAGGTGATGTGGATGTGGAAGATATTTAAAAAATTTTTGAAGTCTATTGAAAGCCAAATCTTGAAGATGCACACAATGGGGTTGATTTACTAAAGGCCAATAGACTGCACTTTGGAAAGTGCAATTGCACTCTGCAAGTGCAGTTGCTCCAGAGCTTAGTAAATGAGGTAAAGCTTCACTTTGCAAAGAATACCCAATCACATGCAAGGAAAATAAAAAAAAATGCATTTTTGCTTGCACATGATTGGTTGATGAAAGTCATTTACTAAACTCTGGAGCAATTGCTCTTGCTGTGTGCAACCGCACTTTCCAAAGTGCACAGCCTATTTGCGTTTAGTAAATCAACACCAGTGTGTCAACATGTGCTATCTGCCATCATGGGATATCAAGGTACGCGTTTTGTTGGTGCAACCCTTTCCTCACAACTAAAGTAGCTGAGAGGAAGGGGTTGCACCCCTGAAACATGTCCATTGATCCCCCATGATGGGAGCTAGCACTTGTTGACATTAGGCATGGGATCAGGAGTGAAATCCCCATTTTGACTCTCAATTTGTGTGCATCTTCAAAATTTGGCTTTCACAGGGGTGACATCACCCCATCTGATGAAGGCAATAGCAACACAGTTTGGACAGTCTGATATTGCCTTCAATTTATCAAAGTTGAACTTTGTAAGTTCCTGAGTTGTGTATTGTTTTATGGTTTTAAACATGCCTGTTTAACACAAAAAAGGCTATTTGTACTGTCAAACGCAAAATGTTATTCCAAAAATATGTTGGTTTGTTCAAAAACTCTTTTCTAAAGCACATGTGAATGTGCACAGAGTAAAAAAATGTACAATCAACAATGTGTGGCTTCTTCTTTCAATGTTCAATAGCAATTTTGGTACTAAGTTGGTGTTATTTACTAAAGGCAAATCCACTTTGCACTACAAGTGCACTTTCAGTGCAGTTTCAAGTGCACTTGGAGTGCAAAGTGGATTTTTCTTTAGTAAATAACTCCCACAGTGCTTTTTAATTTGCCACAATCACACTATTTTCTTGACTCACAAAAATTCATTCATGGTGCTGAAAATTATGAATCTTTTTCTCATTAATGCATTACATACATTAACAACAAAAACAATGTGTTTGTGTGTAGCAGACCCACAACATAATAGTTCGCTGAAGAGATTGTCACCTCATGTATCAAATAAATTACGTTTGCACTATTGAAGAAAATGGCCAAAAAGAAAAGCCAATTGGAGAACCTAGGAGACAGCTAAAAGAAACACACGCAGTAAATCAAAGGAAATCTTATTTCAGTTTAACTAAAAAAATTATTTTTAAAATGTTTCTTAAACATTGTCTGGCATATCAATGGCCCCCCGCCCACAAAGCAATCTAGATACTTTTCGCAAACTTTGTGGGCGTTTGGGGGGGCAAGCCAGGATGGCCAGCTTCAAGAGCCGTCAGATGTGTTGGATCCGGCAATAAGCCGGCCTCAGTCTCAACTGAGGCCACATAGTTTGATGCATTTTTTCTTAAAAAGTTATGTAATATGCAGCATGCAAGAACAATGTGATTGATTTTATATTCCGCCATGTTTATTGCAGTGAGGAATAGGTGGAACCGGCTGGCCATTATCCTGAAAGCATTCTCCACCAGCCGCATCAGGTGATCACCCAGCCCAAACGCTTCATCAGTGACAAAGACGAACGGGAGTCCTTCTACATTCTCTTCAGCAGGTAGCAATCCCAAGCCACCATTTTGGAGCCATCTGTAAAACTCGGTCTGGGCAATGACTCCACCATCCGACATCCGGCCATTCTTCCCCACGTCCACATAGAGAAACTCATATGTCGCCGACACCACCTCCAACATCACAATACTATTAAACCCCTTATAGTTGTAATAGTATGACCCCGAGTTGGGGGTGGGACAATGTGGACGTGTTTCCCATCAATTGCCTCTCCGCAGTTGGGAAAGTCCCACCGCTGGGCGAATTGGGAAGCTACAGTCTGCCATTCCTGTGACATTGAAGGAACCTGTGGCGTCAACCAAGAAAAAAAAAATAGTAATTTTGCGCATAACATTGCAAGCAGATTAAACACAAACATTCTTGGCCAACATTAGTATAACATTTATTTTAAGGAGTATTTAAAGACAAAAGTATAAGGTCCACTTATCAGATTCCTCACCCCCTCTGATGGTCCATTGTAAAAAATTTAGGGGGGGGGGGGGAATGTTTTGGACAGGTAACCCTCTCCACTTCATTGAGAGCTGAATGCATAAATAATGTGTATTACTTTGGCCAGCCCCTCCTTACTTACACTATTGGCAGACCACTGGACAGGTAAGAAGTGTCATAATAAAATAAAAATAATACACACTGTCCAAATTGAAGGACTTTTTGACATTCTACAATTACCTATCAAGATAATAGAAGAGCAAAATTTTAAACAGTAGCATTTTAAAGTATTCAGGCAGGACCTTTCGCTACATGCTTTGGTGAATTCATCCATAAATATGAACACAAAAGAGGTAGGTATAGTGTGTATGGGTTTGGCAAAGTCAGCAGATAGAGGATTGGTATCGGTTGACTTAGCAGTTGGGGGGAGGGAGGGTTCCAAATGATTTTGGGACCCCAAAAAAAGCCTCTGGCACTCTGCCTGAATTTAAGGACACAAATAACATTTAAAACACATTTTAGGGGGTGTTTAGGGTAAAGCAGTACTATGGAGCTAACATAATACATTGTTAAGTGACTAGGCTAGATGTGTATGGGCCCAGGATAGCATGCTGGGGAGGTTAGTGAAGGCAAATATGCATGAAGGACAAAAAAGAAGTTTAAAAACTTCCAGCATGCATGAGGATAAAGAGGACATTCACAGCATATTACAGTCATGGTAATTAGGGAATGATGAAATAAATACGATACATTAGCAAATATTAAATACATAGAATGTGATGTTAAAGGAGAAATCTTACCTTAATATAGTCCTTCTGCAAGACCTGAATGATGGCAGAACAGGTCTCTGGAATAATGATCCCCAGAGTCTGGGGGGAGATGCCTGTCGAGAAATTGATGTCCTGCAGACTTCTCCCCGTCACCAAGTACCGCAACGTGGCGACTAGCCTCTGCTCGGGAGTGATGGTTTGCCCCATGCAGGTGTCCTGCTTGGTAATATAAGATGACAGCAAAGCCAACAGACGGTGAAAAACGGGGTTAGTCATCCAGAGATAAACCCTGAAATCATCAGGATTATTCTCCTGGATCTCCCACAACAAAGGCATAAGCAAGAATTGGTTGCGCTGGAGTAACCAATTCTTGGTCCATGAACTCCTCCCCGCCCTGTTCATGGACTGGGCTTGGGTCAAAGTAATAAGAACCCCAACACCATGACCCTGCATGGCACGAACTCTATGAGGAGTACGTAACCGCAACATGGCTTCAAAATGGTTGGCTGGTCAAAACAAACTGAACTATACTATAACTGAACTGTACTATAAAATACGCACTGAAAAACAAATGCGAACTGATTACACGCACTGAAAACCAGATACGAACCCACAAGCACAAACTGAAGAGCAGTAACGATCGGAAAAGCACGAGGCTGAAAAGCATAAATCATCTATCACCAAACTTCAATTAACACGAGATTATCAGAAGGAGCCCAAAGGGTGGCTCATTTGGTATTGAACTTCCCTTTTCTAGTGCTAGTACGTGTTGTACATCACTGTGTTCTTGACGTTCAGAATTCCCGACAAGATTTGTGTGACCATGTGTATGCAAGACAAGTTTGAGCCAACATCCTTCAGAAAAAATCCATTAATTTTGTTGTCGGAATGTCCGATCGTGTGTACGTGGCATAAGTGTAAAATTAGGGAAGAGATTAGACATTCTACAGTTTAATTCTGAAATATTGTTCTGTCCCGTTTTACTTAAAGTGAAAGTACAATCAGATACTGTATATTTTTCATGTTAAGTGAATTCTAAGTAATATACAGTATAAGTGTAATAATCAGGCTTTGGTAAAATGGTCAGCAGATTTTTCAGCCATGGTTTGCAGAAGGCTGCCCTTTAGAATGCCTGTTTGTTTGTTTTTTTGTTTTTTTTTTAATCCGGGGCAGATTTTACCTTGAAATACTGTGCCACAACTGAATGCCACAGAAAGTGTCTGCCACAAAGTTGTGGCATGGTCCCATTGACTTTGACAGGTATGTTTGGCAAGCGGCACCACCTTCCAAAGTGACCTCCTGAGTTAAATTTGCCACAACGCGAAGCATCACAGCTGTGGCTGGGTGGCCGCCATGTTAATTTGTAGGTTGGCAGTCGGGAGGCTTTACGGGCATTTAAATCAGATTACTGTACTCCCCCTGACCGTTCCCTTATCTATTTTTTCATTCTAGAAGAAAAATACCATATTTAGTCAAGCATCACCCCTAGGGTTAGCATCTAATTCTTGTATAGAGATGTTGCTTTAGAGAACACAGCAATAAAATGGCAATGTAAATTCTAGTAACTGTGCATTTCTTGGCTGTATTTGAAAATGTTCTGTTCACAAATGTTCACAGCCTCATTTAGCAGCCTTTCAGTTTGTGACTTGCTACAAATGTAAAATGTTGCAGTCTAATCAATAGGGAAGAGTAGACTAAACAAATGTTTCATCCTGTTAAAGCCAGGTACAAACTACAATTTTTTTTTGTACAACCCAGCAGGTTGAAGGAAAAAAAACTGTCAGCTCCTGATGGATCCGCTGTACTAATGTCGGATGTACTAATGTCTCCCCCGCTTAGCTATCGTGTTCTGACAGAGGGACAGCCCCCTGCCAGAACACTCCATTCTGCTATTGGCTGACAGCACATGACCTGGAGTGGGTTGGCTGCTGGACAGACTGACATACACAAGGGCTGAATGTCTGACTTTTTTTTTTTAACCATCATTTTTTTATTGAAGTTGAAAATGCACGAACACAATGAACAGGTAGATATGTTGTATACATACGTTGTACATTTGAGGAACAGGATAAAACAAAATAAACATAATAGACAAAACATTGCTGTTCACAAGGGATCCTAGACATATATTTTGGAATGCCCTCTTAATGAGGAAAAGCCTGTCACCCCTATTGAGAATATACTGTGAGCAGTTTTATAAGAAGTATGCTTAGGAAGCCCGGTATTGATCCCACTGAGGGTCTCATGGGGTCAGTTGTATAATGCATCAAATAATAAACAGAGTAATAACTATAATGAACATAGAAAAATACACAGAATTGACAGTTCTTCTTCATTATATCAAATTATGAAGGGAATATTTCTTTTTTTGGTACCACAAGATGGAATTTTACTAATAATAATGGTTTCATTATACTGGACTTACATCAATATGTAATACAGCATTTATCTCTTATTTGATACCAGAGGCCATCTTGGATGATAGCCATGTGTTCCAGTGTTTGTGGAAGGCATGTGCTCTTCCTTCAAACATTTGTTCCATTGTACATTGTGAATTTACTCTAGCTGTGACTTCTTAAATACTTGGGGAAGTATTTGATCGCCATTTTTTTGCGTTGGAGATACGGGCTGCATATAATATATGTATTACCACTTTTCTCGAAAAGAGAGGAGGGAAAAAGTATATCCCCAAACTCAATCGTGTTAATGCTGGGGTGATTGTACATGTAGTGCCAGTAATTTCTGATATGAGGAAGAGCAAAACCTTCCAAAAAGGGTGTAGAGCCAGACAGTACCACAAAATGTGTAGGAGATTGCCAGGACAGTGGCAGTCTCACCAGCACATAGGGGACAGATTTGGGTCCATTTTGTTTAGGTTCATTGGTGTCATGTACCACCTATGGAGAATTTTTGGTGCATTATGCCAATGGTCCACACATGCTGAGGATTTGCTGTTATTTTTTTATCGCAAGAAACCATTGTGGTAAAGAGAAAGCATCCTTTCTTGGGATGCTTTTTTTTAACTGGCCTATGTCTCCCAACATTCGGCCCGTATGTACCCGGATTTACCACAGACTGCTAACCCTAACTCAGCCTAGGCAAAGTCACTTGACTATGCTTTTCAATGATAAAGGGTAATATGATACTATTACTATTGCTGTATATTCTGAAATGCCAGGAGTTTATTTAATAATACTTGTTAATTTACTGAAAGAAGAAACTGTAGAAGAAAGGGAAGGATGAGAAACTGAAATGATACTATTAATTTCTTTGTGTGTTTGGCAGTTTCACAGACCAATACCAATATTGAAATGTTTAGGGGTTGGCCAGAACTTGGTTTTCTCTGCAAAAGTGAATGTTTGCTTAATTGAATGCCCTGGCATGTGGACTATCAAGGTTTTGACCACACATCATAAAACATGTGCATTCATTTTAGGAGTCTTATTCATATAGCAATTTCACTTTATGTATACGTCATATCTTATATTCTGAGAAAAATGATCTCATCATGTAAGATGCAGGGACTGTAAGGATTCATTGCTTCATACTGTAAGCACTGGTAAGATATTGAACATTATAGAATGTTTGTCCTTATGCACCAATGCTTGCTATGCATTTTCCCAACCCAATCCTCTGATATTTCGCCAGCAATACAATGCTTGCCATCTTGCCCCCAAGTGACTATGCTTAGGTGTGATGATTGGACAACAAATTGTGGAAGAGTAGATGGATTGTCATGTGTTCCCCCATCCCTAGAAGTACTAGGATTTTCACAGGTAAGCAATGGGGAGTGGGGGAAAGGGCAATTGTGCTATGGGTAAATGTAGATACGGAAAGGCTATTAGGTCCACAGTTGGGTAATATGCTGGGGTTTTCTTTAATGACCTTCCATACTTTACCATATGGTAAAAGCAGTGAAGGGGGGCTTTAGAAATACACAAGAATCTTAAAACAAAACAAAGTAATTATGACATTTTAGGAGTGGCACTGTAAATATATAGTAAAAATGCTGTTATTTGACTACATTTTTTAAAATGTGTGCAATTGTGCACCTAAGGGGGGTGGGAGTTGGCAGTGGGTACAGATCATCCCAATTAAACCAGTTCAGGGCACTAAAAAAATAAAGGGCACACCAACCTAGTGCCTTATCTTCATAAATGATTTATTAGCATGATAAAAGCAAATGTTAAACTCACAGACACCAGTATATCTTAGCTCATCAGTACATTCCAACTCAAAAACGTTGGGTCCGCTGCACGTATTGCTTGCAGTAGTCAACCAGGTATGGTATGGCTGATGCGTTTCAAGGGGAGTCTCCTCTTCATTAGATCCTCTTCAGCCAATTTAGGAATGGACTAAGTCAGCAGGCTAGTATATTAGCATGCTCCCCTTCACTCCCATTCAAACCTCTGTCAGAGAAGCACCCAGAAGTTTGCACACCTACTGGAAGCAGTCAGCTTCACTCAACAGTATTTTGCGGATAGATGTCTGTCATTTATGACCTCCTTTGCAGAGATGAATTGTCTAGTGCAAAGCAGTGTAAAGGACATTAGTAATACTAGACATTTTCTGCAAAGCTCTATTTTTTAAATTGTTTATTTAAGTAGACCAGGCATACAGCAATAAAGTCCCACAAACAACATAAGACACACATTGAAGTACATAGTCCGAAATTCCAAAAAGTACAAAATAAAAAGTAAACAAAGCAAAACTGCAAACAAGGACAAGTATCAAAGCTAGCCAGTTCCTTATTCAGCCAAGAGGTATATTGCAGGTTTGCGTTCATGTAAAATTGATGATTTATGAAATTGTGATGCATCTCCAATGCATTTGCATTTTATGAGGGACTTATGGCCCGTACACACAATCTGAAAATCGGATGACAGATTTTTTTTTTTTTTCTTGCATGCTATTCGCATATCGAAATTGGAGAGGTTACTAAAAAAGTGATGTCATGTGTTGTAGTGTATTTCTATTGTATTTTCGGAGAACAACTGTACTGATTAAACAAAAATCATACGATCTCGTATTATACGAGGAAAATGTTTGTGTTTGTCCGATTGGATAATATCAGATGAACTGTCGTGATCGGCTCTTGAAAGCTCTGTACTAACAATATGATTATCGCACAATTGATTCAAAAGCGGTATTTTTTGTCCAATTTTCACATCATGTGTACAGCCATAAGGGTGTAGAAAGATGTTAGGAGTGCAATGATTAAATATACAACATTTAGATGTATAGAAAAAAAGATTTATATATAATAAATAAAGATAAAGAAAATGCAAATTCTCTGTTTTCTTACTAATGTCATCATGATTAATATAAAAAATATTTTTTAACTTACCGGGGGGGGGGTTGGTTAAAAAATAAGCTGCCCTGGGCGTCAGTTACACTAGATATGCCACTGTGTTGGTGTGGCTTTTCAGTGCTGATTATTATTATTATTATATTTGACCAAGGCAGTCACATTGACAATGTTTGGGTACTTTCTGTTGTAGATTATTGGCAAAAACTGATTATTTTACACCTCTCAGTTAAAATGTTGCAGTAATATTGGTCTTACAGCAACTCACTTTACACGTGTTAATGAATTACAGTGCCATTCTATTTCAATGGCACTTCAAGACAATGGGGGTTATTTACTAAAGGAAAATCCACTTTGCACTGCAAGTGCACTTGAAAGTACACTGATAATGCACTTGCAAGTAAAGTCACTGTAGATCCGAGGGGGACATGCAAGGAAAATAAAAACAGCATTTTAGCTTTCACTTGATTAAATGATAAAATGAGCAGAGCTTCCACTCATTTCAGATCTACCCCTTAGATTTAGAGCGACTGCACTTCCAAGTGCACTTTCAGTGCACTTTCAAGTGCACTTGCAGTGCAAAGTGGATTTGCCTTTCGTAAATAACACCCACTAATTCAATGCACCTCCAATGCTCAGTTGCACCATAGCACTAAGCATATACAAGTACAAAAATGCAAAAATTATGCATGTCAAATTTTGAGCGTAGTGACAGCCCATATACCGTATATATGATTGGGCTATCTTAATGCAAAGCATAATATAGGGAGACATAGTATGCATACATTAACACAATGCACAAGAAGAAGAAGGTGTGAATGAACCCTATACTTAAATATTTACAGTGGTGGCTGAAAAAGTCTTGGAAGGGTTGGGGCACAGCCCTCGAGGCAAGGCCACAAACAATACGCATCTTCCTTTAAAATGAATGGGTTTGCTGTCTGCTGGTGGAGGCTGTCTATTGATATATATCTAAGAATGAGGAGTGGAAAGATACACTGCATGGCACCTTATGCTGACAATTTTGGATAGGCCCTATTCTGCACACATAGAGATCTGACTTTTACCCTGTTGAACATCTTTTGTGTAAATTGGAACATCAGTTGCAAGTCAGATCTTCTCATCCAAAATCAGTACCTGACCTACAAAAGCAATTTTGGCTGAATGAGCAGAAATTCCTACAGAGACATTCCAAAATCTTGTGGGCAGCCTTTGCAGGGGCAACTCCATATTGATACCCACAAAAAGATATTTTGACTTAGAAGCTACATCTGAAATGTAATGTGATAAATATGCTGACTAGCTCCCATATTGAGCCAATAAATTCTGGTTCCTCTGTATTGGCTCAATATGGGAGACCACACAAAATATATAAAAACACAGCATCTTTATTACTGCATACTGTACTAAAATAGAGATTAAAACAGTAACAGAAAACCTCCAAAGGATCCAAACATAAAATAAAACCAAGGGCCCTACTGTTGATACTGAAAGTCCATACATGATATATTAGGTAAGATATTAATATGTTTGTAGAGTCTGTATACTTCCAGTTGTCAGGTCAACGTTTTCGCCAAAACAAGGCTTCGTCAGGACCCAATATAGCAGTAGAGCAACAATCAATATGGTGGATCAGGGAACACTCAAAAAACATAGCCTGGGGGCGGGCATAGGAGCACCAGGGCTGACCACTGGAGAACAAAAAGCTGCCAGGGGCAGCATGGAGATGCAGGAATTGAGACTGTGTGTCAGTCCATCCACTGCATCCGCAAACCCCGCTGCCCACCAGGTCATGGATGCAGTGGATGGACAGACACACAGTGTGTCCGCTGACTTTGGATCCTTGTACTTGAGGGTGCATTATATTCCATCAGCCGTGGGTCTTTTGCTCTTGGATTACATTATAGTCTTGGAATTGTGACATCAATGTACAGCAGTCTACTAATTGCCCAACAGTACCTTTCAATTCTTTGATCTATTGACTCATTTCCTGCTTCTCCATACTGCCCCTGGCAGCCTTTTGTTTTCCATTGGTTGGCCCTGGTGCCCCTATGCCTGCCCCCCAGGCTATGCTATTTGAGCGCTCCCTGATCCACCATATTGATTGTTGCTCTACTGTTATATGGGGTCCTGAGGAAGCCTTGTATTGACGAAACCTTGACCTGACAACCAGAAGTATACAGACTCTACAAACTTCATCATATCATATGTAATATATCATGTATGGACTTATCTTCCGGTAGCAACAGTAGGCCCCTTTGTTATATTTATGTGTGGATCCTTTGGAGATTTTCTGTTCTTGTTTTAATCTCTATTTTAATATGTACTAATAAACATACTGTGTTTTTATATATATATTGGGTGGTTCCCCATGCCTGGCTACCCTACTTTCTCTCTTCTGAAATTCCCACAATCCTTCTCGGTGATTTCAACATCCCTGCTAATACAAACACTCCTGCTACTTCTAAACTTCTTAGTCTAACCTCTTCATTTGACCTGAAGCAATGGGTACAGGCTTCTACTCACTCTGATGGCAACACTCTTGACCTTGTATTCTCCTACCTATGCACTCCATGCAACTTATCAAACAATCCTTTTCCTCTCTCCGACCATCACCTTATTAGTTTCTCTCTCTCCATGTCTTCCACCACCTTTCCCTCCAATCGCCTAACCATCACCTGTAGAAACTTTCGCAACTTCAACTCTTCTCTCCTCTATTCTGCTACTGACCACCTCTATGACAAAATCTCTCCCCTGTCCTGCCCCAACCAAGCCACTTCCATCTACAATAAATCCCTGTCCTCCACCCTGGACAAGCTTGCTCCCCTCACTACACACAGAATCAGGCCTCGTCCCCTTCAACCCTGGCAAACAGATGACACTAAAATTCTCGAAAAACGCAGTCGCGCTCTTGAGCGTCTGTGGCACAAGACTAAGTCTCTCAAAGACTTCAACTAATACAAATCTGCCCTCCAAAAATACTATTGTTTCCTCCACACTGCCAAGCAGACCTATTTTACAACTCTTATTAACACCTTCTCATCCAGTCCCCGTAAACTTTTCTCTACCTTCAACTCTCTACTTCGTCTTCCACAGCCTCCACCCACTGACTCACTCACTGCTCAGGAGATTGCTAATCACTTCAAAAACAAGATTGATACAATCCGTGATGAAATCTCCACTCTACAGTTATCTCCCCCAGTTAAGACCCCATATCAACAGGTACAATTGACACTACCCTTATTAAAATCTGCTGCTAATAACAGACAAAGTTGCTAAACTCCTTTCTAACGCCCACCTAACCACCTGCTCCCTGGACCCTATTCCCTCTCAAACACTACGGTCACCCTTTGACTCTATCCTACACTCTCTAACCCACATCTTTAATCTCTCCCTCACCTCTGGCATTTTCCCCAATTCTCTAAAACATGCACTGGTCACCCCCATACTTAAAAAGCCGTCCTTGGACCCTACCAATCTTAACAACCTACGCCCTATCTCCTTGCTCCCCTTTTCCTCTAAACTCCTTGAATGCCTGGTTTACAACCAACTGAATGACCACCTCATTAAGAATAACCTTCTTGATCCCCTTCAATCTAGATTTCGCCCTCAACACTCTACAGAAACTGCTCTTTTAAAACTCACATATGACCTACTAACTGCAATAACCAACGGACACTATTCTGTACTCCTATTTCTGGACCTATCAGCTGCCTTTGATACGGTTGACCACCCTCAAAAAAAAACTTTACTCCCTTGGTCTCCGTGACTGTGCTCTTCAGTGACTCTCATCCTACCTATCCCAACGCACCTTCAGTGCCACTTACAATTCTACTTCCTCCACTCCTCTTCCCTTCTCTGTTGGGGTCCCCCAAGGTTCTGTTCTTGGACCTCTTTTATTTTCAATCTACACCTCTTCCCTGGGTCAGCTGATAGCCTCTCACGGCTTTCAATATCATTTCTACGCTGACAACACACACATCTATCTCTCCACCCCCAACTCACTCCATCAGTCTCCTCAGACATCACTTACTTACTAACTGACATATCTGTATGGATGTCACACCACTTCCTCAAACTCAACTTGTCCAAAACCAAGCTTATAATATTTCCTCCCCCACGTGCCTCTTTCCCTGACTTCTCTGTCAAGAGCAATGGCACAATCATCCACCCATCCCCACATGTCAGCGTGCTAGGTGTTATCCTGGACTCTGAACTCTCCTTTTCGCCCCACATCCAATCACTTTCCAAAGCTTGCCGCCTCAACCTCTGCAACATCTCCAAACTAACCAAGGAAACTACAAAGCTCCTGATTCACTCCCTGGTTATCTTAACTACTGCAACGCCCTCCTCATTGGCTTACCTTTAAATAGGCTATCCCCCTTCAGTCCATCATGAATGCTGCTGCCAGACTCATCCACCTTACAAACCGCACAGTGTCTGCTAATCCCTCCATTGGCTGCCACTTGCCCAACGAATTAAATTAAAAATACTAACATTAATTTACAAAGCCACCCACAACTCTGCCCCCAGCTATATCACTAGCCTAGTATCAAAATACCAACCTAATCGCCCTCTTCATTCCTCCCAAGACCTCCTGCTCTCTAGCTCCCTCATCACCTCCTCCCATATCCGCCTCCAGGACTTCTCCCGAGCCTCGCCCATCCTCGGGAATTCGGTACCCCAATCTGTCATACTGTCTCCAAATTTATCCACTTTTAGGCGATCCCTGAAAACTTTCCTCTTCAGAGAAGCCTATGCTGCCTTCATCAAACAACTTCACTATTTTTTCCATTAGCTCATCCCCCACAGCTATTACCCTTTTGTATAACTTGACCCTCCCTCCTAGATTGTAAGCTCTAAAGAGCAGGGCCCTCTGATTCCCCCCCTGTATTGAATTGTATTGTAATTGTACTGTCTGCCCTAATGTTGTAAAGCGGTGCGTAAACTGTTGGCGCTATATAAATCCTGTATAATAATAATATTGAGCCTATAAAGTCTGGTTCCTCTGTAGGCGGGGTCTAAACTAGTCAGTCCACATTTTTTCAATAATAATACTCATGGTTTTTGAATATAGTGTTCAATAATCTTATATAGGTATGATGGTCAAGTGTTCACAAACTTTCTGGCCATATAATATACTGTATCTGCCAATCATTGAGTGAATTGCTGGAGCAAAGGGACCCAATATGAAGTGAGCTGAGGATGACAGCAGGGCCCAATGTGAGTTGAGCAAGTGTTTGTTAAGACCCTCTGATATCAGAAATGGCCAAATCATATCATTATTATTTAATACAGAGGCAACAGTGACCTGCTAACAGCCTGATTTCCATAACTTATGGTAAATGTTTGTAGATCCCAACCAATATCTGCTGTAATGCAGAAAAGCTTTATGCTGTGTTTAGCAAAGCAAACTGACAGTTGCTGAATAGCAGAACTGTTGCTATTGCTAAGTAAATTAAAAAAATTAAGTTCACATGTTTGCCAAAAATGCTTTCCCACTAAAAGAACAAGCCAAGTATAAAACAGATAGGTATTTACTGCCAGTGGCAGATCCGACTGAATTACTGTTAACACCTCCTGCAACTATGCACAGTTTGGAAAATTATATATTCAGCATTTTTAAACATCTTCACACTTCAGCTGACTGCTTACTGTTCACTTTTTGTTCTGACATTATTTGACAAGTCTGAAAACTTTTTTTCTGAATATTGAGCAATTTCACTGACTTTTAATTATAAATTAGTGATTGGGGATTGCTAATGTTTGCTTTATAATATCATAATTAGGATAATCAGCTGTCAGTTTCTGATGTTTGGGAGCATGCGGGAGGTAATAGGTAAACTTGTATAGTGTAGGAGCATCTTCTAGGGACATTTGGGCTACTCAGGAGTCCCCACAATCTCATTGGAAGGATGGTGATATCATTCTTCCCTAGGAACTGCAGGCAAAACCTGGGGGTAAGGTAAGTATATTAACTAAATGTTTTACCCTTTTTTTTTTAAAGTGGTTGTACACCCTGTACTACCACTTTTACCTACAGGTAAGCCTATATTAAGGCTTACCAGTAGGTGCTGGAAATATCTCCTAAACCTCCACGGTTTAGGAGATATTTACAATAAAGCCGTGCGCCGATGTCTATGGCGCATGCACACTTTAGAATGGGCAGATCGTGCCGTTGCTCAAGTGGTCATGCCGCGACTGGCGGCTCCTGTGCATGACTCTGGCCAGTCACAGAGCCGGCATTCGCGGCCCCTGGAAGGAAGAGGGGTGAAGATGGACGCTCATTGCTAGTGGGGACAGCGGTGACATCGCAGGTACAAGTGATACATAATGGGCTATTACGTGATGCATAGTAGCCCATTATGCTTTACCTTTGCAGGGAAATATAGACAAAGTAAAACCTATCTTTAAAAACTTAGTTTAGTGTCTTGGCATGAGGGACCCTTCACTTTTAGTTCTTCCAGGGAGGTTTCTAAGATGTTTCTACATATAGATGGTCATTTGCTAGCAGTTTTTGTTACAAACCTCCCAATATGAAATTACATTAAAACTTGGCAGCGCTTATTAGCAATACATTCCAAGAGATTCTGTCAATGGGGTTAAGAGGGCAATCTAAGAACAAAGTGTGAGGTTCCTGCACATGCCTGTAGCAATTTTCCTTCCTCTCATGTCCAAATGCTGGGTTTCACAGGCAAAGTTCTGGCACATTAAGGTAACATCGGAGATTACCGCCCAGCCCCACCACGACAAGTTTCTGGCAGATAGGAACACACAGGAGGCAGGAAGACGCAGACACATTTCAGTACGTCAAGAAGTGCAGAAGCTTTGCCTGCTGGAATCCCTTACTTTTCATTAGGGATGAGCTTCGAGTTCGAGTCGAACTCATGTTCGACTCAAACATCGGCTGTTCGCTAGTCCGCTGAATAGCGAACAATTTGGGGTGTTCGCGGCAGATTCGAAAGCCGCGGAACACCCTTTAAAAGTCTATGGGAGAAATCAAAAGTGCTAATTTTAAAGGCTTATATGCATGGCATTGTCATAAAAAATGTTTGGGGACCTGGGTCCTGCCCCAGGGGACATGGATTAATGCAAAAAAAAGTTTTAAAATGGCCGTTTTTTCGGGAGCAGTGATTTTAATAATGTTTAAAGTGAAACAATAAAAGTGTAATATTCCTTTAAATTTCGTACCTGGGTAGTGTCTATAGTATACCTGTAAAGGGGCGCATGTTTCCCGTGTTTAGAACAGTCTGACAGCAAAATGACATTTCAAAGGAAAAAAAGTCATTTAAAACTACTCGCGGCTATTAATGAATTGCCGGTCCGACAATACATATAAAAGTTCATAGATAAAAACGGCATGGGAATTCCCCACAGGGGAACCCCAAACCAAAATTTTTAAAAAAATGGCGTGGGGTCCCCCCAAAAATCCATACCAGACCCTTATCCGAGCATGCAACCTGGCAGGCCGCAGAAAAAGAGGGGGGACGAAAGAGCGGCCCCCCCTCCTGAACTGTACCAGGCCACATGCCCTCAACATTGGGAGGGTGCTTTGGGGTAGCCCCCAAAACACCTTGTCCCTATGTTGAAGGGGACAAGGGCCTCATCCCCACAACCCTTGCCCGGTGGTTGTGGGGGTCTGCGGGTGGGGGCTTATCGGAATCTGGAAGCCCCCTTTAACAAGGGGACCCCCAGATCCTGGCCCTCCCCCCTGTGTGAAATGGTAAGAGGGTACAAAAGTACCCCTACCATTTCACAAAAAAAGTGTCAAAAATATTAAAAATGACAAGAGACAGTTTTTGACAATTCCTTTATTTAAATGCTTCTTCTTTCTTCTATCTTCTATCTTCCTTTGGTTTCTTCCTCCATCTTCTTCTTCTTCTGGTTTTTCTGGTTCTTCTGGTACTTCCTCCGGTGTTCTCGTCCGGCATCTTCCTCTGCGGCGTCTTCTTCCCTTCTTCTCCTCAGGCCCCTCCGCATACATGATGGCATGATGGGAGGCTCCCGCTGTGTTACGCTTCTCCTCTTCTGATGGTTCTCAAATAACGGGGCACCCGGTGACCCCGCCCCCCTCTGACGCACAGGGACTTGACTGGGACTTACGTAACGGGTGACCCCGCCCCCCTCTGACATCATGGGGAATGCCACAGGGAAGTCCTCGTCAAGTCCCCGTGCGTCAGAGGGGACCCCGCCCCCCGTTATTTAAGAACCGTCAGAAGAGGAGAAGCGTCACACAGTGGGAGCCTCCCATCATGCCATCATGTATGCGGAGCAGCCCGAGGAGAAGAAGGGAAGAAGACGCCGCGGAGGAAGATGCTGGACGAGAGCACCGGAGGAAGAACCAGAAGAACCAGAAGAACAGGAAGATGGAGGTAGAAACCGAAGGAAGATAGAAGATAGAAGAAAGAAGATAGAAGATGTATTTAAATAAAGGCATTGTCAAAAACTGTCTCTTGTTATTTTTAACATTTTTGACAGTTTTTTTGTGAAATGGTAGGGGTACTTTTGTACCCCCTTACCACCATTTCACACAGGGGGGAGGGCCAAGATCTGGGGGTCCCCTTGTTAAAGGGGGCTTCCAGATTCTGATAAACCCCCCCACAGACCCCCACAACCACCGGGCAAAGGTTGTGGGGATGAGACCCTTGTCCCCATCAACATGGGGACAAGGTGTTTTGGGGGGCTACCCCAAAGCACCCTCCCAATGTTGAGGGCATGTGGCCTGGTACAGTTCAGGAGGGGGGGTGCTCTCTCGTCCCCCCCTCTTTTCCTGCAGCCTGCCAGGTTGCGTGCTCGGATAAGGGTCTGGTATGGATTTTTGGGGGGACCCCACGCCATTTTTTAAAAAATTTTGGTTCGGGGTTCCCCTGTGGGGAATTCCCACGCTGCTTTTATCAATGAACTTTTATGTGTATTGTCGGACCGGCAATTCATTATTAGCCGCGAGTAGTTTTAAATGACTTTTTTTCCTTTGAAATGTCATTTTGCTGTCAGACTGTTCTAAACACGGGAAACATGCGCCCCTTTACAGGCATACTATAGACACCCCTAGGTACGAAATTTAAAGGAATATTACACTTTTATTGTTTCACTTTAAGCATTATTAAAATCACTGCTCCCGAAAAAACAGACGTTTTTAAAACTTTTTTTTGCATTGATCCATGTCCCCTGGGGAAGGACCCGGGTCCCCAAACACTTTTTATGACAATAACTTGCATATAAGCCTTTAAAATTAGCACTTTTGATTATTCATGTTTGTGTCCCATAGACTTTAACGGTGTTCGCGTGTTCGAACAAATTTTTTGCCTGTTCGCAAGTTCTGGTGCGAACCGAACAGGGGGGTGTTCGGCTCATCCCTACTTTTCATCCATAATAGGAAGGTTTGGAAGGTTGCTGCAAGTGATGGTACATTATTCCTGCAGCAGTCCCCCCTCCCCCTTCTTCCAGTGCCAGATTCTCTTTAATCCTGGAACTTTTCAGATATAGGTTTTTCTTTTTTTTTGTCTCTGTAGCCTGCCACCAAATGCAGAATGTCACTTACCACTGTAGTCTGCCACCAGATGCAGTTTGTCCTTTGCACTGTAGCCTGCCACCAGATGCAGCGTGTCACTTGTCACTGTAGTCTGCCACCAGATGCAGAGTGTCACTTGCCATTGTAGCCTGCCACCAGATGCAGAGTGTCACTTGCCACTGTAGCCTGCTACCAGATGCAGAGTGTCACTTGTCACTGTAGCCTGCCACCAGATGCAGCGTGTCACTTGTCACTGTAGCCTGCCACCAGATGCAGCATGTCCCATGCACTGTAGCCTGCCACCAGATGCAGCGTGTCCCTTGCACTGTAGCCTGCCACCAGATGCAGAGTGTAATTTGCCACTGTAGCCTGCTACCAGATGCAGAGTGTCACTTGTCACTGTAGCCTGCCACCAGATGCAGCGTGTCACTTGTCACTGTAGCCTGCCACCAGATGCAGCGTGTCCCTTGCACTGTAACCTGCCACCAGATGCAGCGTGTCACTTGTCACTGTAGTCTGCCACCAGATACAGCATGTCACTTGCCACTGTAGCCTGCCACCAGATGCAGCGTGTCACTTGCCACTGTAGCCTGCCACCAGATGCAGCGTGTCACTTGTTACTGAAGTCTGCCACCAGATGCAGTGTGTCCCTTGCACTGTAGCTTGCCACCAGATGCAGCATGTCCCTTGCACTGTAGCCTGCCACCAGATGCAGAATGTCCCTTGCAATGTAGCCTGCCACCAGATGCAGCGTGTCACTTGTCACTGTAGTCTGCCACCAGATGCAGCATGTCACTTGCCACTGTAGCCTGCCACCAGATGCAGCGTGTCACTTGCACTGTAGCCTGCCACCAGATGCAGAGTGTCACTTGTCCCTGTAGCCTGCCACCAGATGCAGAGTGTCACTTGCCATTGTAGCCTGCCACCAGATGCAGGGTGTCACTTGTCACTGTAGCCTGCTACCAGATGCAGCGTTTCAGTTGCCACTGTAGGCTGCTACCAGATGCAGTGTGCCCCTTGCCACTGTACCCTGCCACCACATGCAGCCTGTCACTTGCCACTGTAGCCTGCCACCAGATGCAGCGTGTCACTTGCCACTGTAGCCTGCCACCAGATGCAGAGTGTCACTTGCCACTGTAGCCTGCCACCAGATGCAGCGTGTCCCTTGTTAATGTAGTCTGCCACCAGATGCAGTGTATCACTTGTCACTGCAGCCTTCCACCAGATGCAGCATGTTACTGTAGCCTGCCACCAGATGCAGAATATCCCTTGTCACTGTAGCCTGCCACCAGATGCAGCATTTCACTTGCCACAGTAGCCTGCTACCAGATGCAGAGTGTCACTTGCCACTGTAGTCTGCCACCAGATGCAGCGTGTCTTTTGCCACTGTAGCATGCCATCAGATGCAGAGTGTCCCTTGCCACTGTAGCCTGCCACCAGATGCAGCATGTCACTTGCCACTGTGGCCCGCCACCAGATGCAGAGTGTCACTTGCCACTGTAGCCCGCCACCAGATGCAGCATGTCACTTGCCACTGTAGCCTGCCACCAGATGCAGCGTGTCCCTTGTCACTGTAGCCTGCCACCAGATGAAGCGTGTCACTTGTCACAGAAGCCTGCCACCAGATGCAGTGTGTCACATGTCACTGTAGCCTGCCACCAGATGCAGCGTGTCACTTGTCACAGAAGCCTGCCACCAGATGCAGAGTGTCACTTGCCACTATAGCCTGCCACCAGATGCAGAGTGTCATGTAGTCTGCCACCAGATGCAGCGTGTCACTGTAGCCTGCCACCAGATGCAGCATGTCACTTGTCACTGTAGCCTGCAACCAGATGCAGCTTGTCAGGGTTTTCTCTGTGCAGTGAGTGAAACCTCTCTATGTCCATATATAATATATAATAATATATATAATATATATATGCAGCCTCTCCCCAGCGCTACCACCTCAGTCAGATCAGAAGGCATCTGACATTAGATTCTCAAGGAGCAGGAAATCTACACTTGGCACATGAGCAGTTGACAGTAGGATTCCCCATCTATGAGAATCTAATGATCTCATATGAGGCAGAGCCAACTCACACTGGCAGGAAGCGGTGATGGAAGTACCTCTATGTAAACAAACAGCCTCTGCTCCTGGCGGCGGTGTGGCTTGGTATCTGACAGGCCACTGACTTGTACCAATCCGTGGGCTGAAGGTTGGGGACCCCTTGCTTAAAAAAAATACAATCCTCAACCCTAACATTTAACTTAACCCCTAAAGGGATTATTTTAATACGTAACCTCTCCCACCACAGTTAATTTATAAATTGGGGTCCTAATGCTTAACTTCCCTATCCCTAATAATTAACCTTTTAACTTAACCACAAATGGAAGGCCTTAAAACTTTACTTCACCTCAACACTTCTCCAATACTTTACCTTGAGCTCCATACTCACCTTGTTCTACAATGGGAGCTTGCACGTCCTGTATTAAAATTATACAATAATGGAATTGCATCTTTGGTCTTCCTTCTATCCTCTTAAATGAGCCTGGTACAAACTTAATGGTAGTCATGTAAGGGGCAAGATGGAATAAGAGCACTTGCAGGTAACAAGAAAAAACAGTCAGTAACTCTCCAGTACCATGCAGAAAACAATTACAATGTTGAAAAAATATCTACTCTGCTTACCTTTAGTAACTGAAAATTAAAAGAAATACCAATGTAATTAGAATGTTCATGTGAATGATCAATTCAAAGGAAGGATTAGATTACTATCCGCAGATCATGAGCAATCTGCATGTATGATCTATTATACAGTATTGCCCTGTACACACGGTTGGATTTTCCGACAGAAAATGTGTGATAGGACCTTGTTGTTCTGACCGTGTGTGGGCTCCATCACACATTTTCCATTGGAATTTCCGACACACAAAGTTTGAGAGCTTGCTATAAAATTTTCCGACAACAAAATCCGTTGTCGGAAATTCCGATCGTGTGTACACAAATCCGACGCACAAAGTGCCACGCATGCTCAGAATAAATTAAGAGACGAAAGCTATTGGCTACTGCCCCATTTATAGTCCCAACGTACGTGTTTTACGTCACCGTGTTTAGAACGATCGGATTTTCCGACAACTTTGTGTGACCGTGTGTATGCAAGACAAGTTTGAGCCAACATCTGTCGGAAAAAATCCATGGATTTTGTTGTCGGAATGTCCGATCAATGTCCGACCGTGTGTACAGGGCATAAGAGTTGAAAAAAAGTATTGCTCCTTTATTTCATCATTCCTATCAAAAAATTGACAAGTGATTTATTTAAAAAGCATATGCCAGACATCCAAAAGGCAACTCTTGAAACAGAAGAGGTACTCACCTCTACAACCCTAACTCCTCCATTCCAGTGCTGCAGCTTCTTCTAAGTCTCTACTAGGGATGGCCTGAATGGACCCCTGTTCGGTTCGCACCCGAATTTTCGAACACCGCAAAAGTTCGGACCCGAATAATGAACCCCATTAAAGTCAATGGAACCAGAACATCAAAAATCCAAAGTGCCCATTTGAAGGCTTATATGCAAGTAATTGGGCATACAATGGTTATAGGGGTCCGGATCCTGCCCTGGGGGACATGTATCAATAAAAAAAAAGTTTGTAAAAAACGTAATTTTTAAATAAGCAGTGATTTTTTTATTTTTAAAGTGAAAGCATAAAAATGAAAAATTCCTTCCAATATAGTGCCTGGGGGGTTCCTTTAGTCTACCTGTAAAGTAGCAGATCTTTACCATGTCTAGAATCTGCTGCAGAAATAATTGCATTTATAAAGCCAAAAAAATGACCTTTTCCCTGCAAGCTGCCTTTATTTTGCTCAGCAACAGCTGGGGAGCCAGTGTGTATGATGAGGCCACAATGTAGTGCACTGGGAACAAGATTAGAGATTTTTTGGATACATTCTGATGTCACTTTGACTTTGAATAAAGTAACGGGTGCGTAAAAATTGGTCTTTTGTGTCGGTGGCGCCTTCGCACCGTAACCCTATAGAGATAATCTTGATGAAAGCAAGAATTTGCCTTGCTGTAACAAAATGCAATGATATGCACCTGTCAAACAGGTGCTGAAAAATTTGTCTTTGGGTGTCGGTGGTGCCTTCCCACCATAACCTTATAAAGATGCTCTTGATGAAGGCAAAAAAAATTGCAATATATTAAGAAATATTTAGGGATAAAACGGCGCTACCTGGAAAACCTGTTTGGCTAAGCATATACAGGAAACATTAAACAAACGTTTTTTTGCATATATATAGGATCCTCAAACCTATATAAGAAGAAAAATTCAGTGTTGTCACAACTAAAAGAAAAAAATAATAAAATAATAAAAAATGGCTGGAATACATATGTGTGGGTCAGCATATGATTGCATGCATCCTACATGGAGAGTAGTGTATAAAGCATGTCAGAAAAAACTTATGTACACCCCATATATTCCTGATGGATCAATGTTCACTCTCCAAATCAGGAACTATATTCACCACTATTTGCAAAATGACAGAAAGCATACTATGTGTAGCAGAAAGCATATATAAATACAATTATGATAATTCCTGTAAGAAAAGATTGCATACACCATAGGCATATATACATATATATCTCAATGTTTGTACAGTTCATATGCTGTGGCGATTAGAGCAATGTGTAATAGTCCCATGCACTTCATACGACAGCCAGGCAAGATATTGACCAGAGTGACTTTCATGTGTACAGGGTTGAATGGTGACTTCTGTGATCCCCCCTCAAATTGCTCACTCACCAAATGTCGGAACCCCTGCAGGGGTATCAGGCCTGTAGTGCTATACAAGGGCTTTGCTGCTCACTGCTGTTAGATCTCAGATGTCTCCAATGGTATCCCGGTGGATCATACTGCGGTTAAACCCTCATGCATCAGAGAAAAAAAGAGCTTCCATAGTGTGATAAAGTCCAAACAAAATGTTTATTTAAAAACAAATTTTAAAAATCCAAAAACGCAAGGTAAAAAATATAAATTGAAAAATTGAAAACATCCAAGAGGTAAACTTCGTTCACCCGCCCCGTGACCACTGGGGAGGGATGATACTCAGATGCTAGCTTGGATGACAGGCACAGTCACTGTACTCAATGCAGGTACAAGTTGGGGGAAGTGACGGTCAGATGGAAATATCTGTGTTCCACCCACTTGTCTGCCAGGAAGTGATGCGATGAGCGTAGGTCCGTCGTAAAAAAAATTGCAATGATATGCACCTGTCAAACAGGTGCTGAAAAATTGGTCTTTGGGTGTTAATTGTGCCCATGAAACCTATATCAAAAACATTCTTCCAGATAAAATGATTGCAAGCCCTCAAAGCTAAGCAGCCTCAAAGTCCTGCAGAGATTACACATCCCAAAAAGACTTATTCAGTGACATCGGCATCAGGGACTTCATAGCTGGTAATCCAGGACTGATTCATTTTTATAAAAGTCAAACGGTCCACGGAGTCTGTGGACAGACGCATTCTATGACCAGTAACGAAACCTCCTGCAGCACTGAATGTCCGTTCTTAAAGCACGCTGGATGCAGGGCAGCCCAACAACTCAATAGCATACTGGGCAAGTTCCGGCCAGTGGTCTATTCTCATGACCCAGTAACTCAGTGGATCGTCAGCTGGAAAGCTCTCCATCTCTGTTTTGGCCCCGAGGTAATTGTCAGACACCTTCTCCAACGCTCCTCTTTTGAACAACAGAAGACTCAAAATTACGTTTTCCACCACACTGTAACCTACTGGAGTCAGGAAAAATGTTCAATAAAATCCTCTTTAACGTGTCCTCAAGAGATTTTATCTTTTGCACTCTCTGTGGAGACGGGATGAGTTCTGAGACCTTCCCCTTTTAACAGGGGTTAGGGAGGGTTGCCAACCAGTAATCATCCTTCTCCTTTATGCCATGTATTCTTGGGTCCTTTTGCAGGCTTTGAAGCATGAGGTTGCCCATGCGCCTCAAATTTGCAGAGGCTTGAGAAGCAATCCCCTCTGGGTCACTCAGGATGACACCATCTGGAACTTCCTCCTCCCAGCCACGTACTACTCCCAAGGGTCCTGGGGTTGGAAAGCCATTGCTTACAGATTGACGCATGTCTTCCTCTTCTGCGAAGCCTATGAAAGTGCCAGAATCCTCCTCCTCATCCTCCTCCCCTCTCTCCTCCTGTGTGTTCTGTGACATAGGAATGATGGTGTCTGGATAAAGTGGGCCTTGAGAAGAAAGGAAGTCCTCCTTTTCCTCCTGCTGCTCAGCCTTCAGTGCCCTGTCCATAATGCCACGCAGAGTCTGCTCCAGCAGGAACACAACAGGGATTGTGTCACTGCTCACCATCCTTGTGGCCTCCTCAAATGGTGACAATACAGTGCATGCATCCTTAATGATCAGCCATTGGTGTGGGGAAAAAAAGATGAGGCACCCTGAGCCTGTCGTCGTGTCGTACTGGCACAGGTACTCTTTGATGGTCCTTTGCTGCATGTACAGCCACTGCAGCATTCCCAAAGTTGAGTTCCACCTAGTGGGCATGTCACAAATCAGGCGGTTTACGGGGCAGATGGAATTCCCCGCTAAATTTCAGCCAACCGAGCACTGGTTGTATATGACCGCCTGAAATGGCTAGATTCTTCTGGTCTGCTTTAGTACATCTTGCAACCCTGGGTACCTACTTAGGAAACACTGCACCACCAAATTGAGGCCTGTCCCTGCAGAGCTGCAAGAAGCTCTGCTCCGGTGTGGTTCCTGTCCCCTAAACACACCAGCTGAAGCACTGCATGGCACCTTTTAGCCTGACTCTGGGAATAGCCCTTTGAATGCTTAGGGGGTACCTGATGTTCATAGGACAATTCTGCAGAGGAGGGCATGGAAGTGGCGGAGGAGGAGGAGGAGGGGGTAGAGCTCACAGGTCTGGCATCATCACCACCAGCTGTATGGAGACGTGGGGGCACAACAAGCTGCAGCACTGAGCCCTTTCACACGCATGTTTAAAAAATAATTTTAGGCCTGAAGATAACGTAAACCCCCAAATCGTTATATACAATGTATTTTCTGAAAGCAGATACCTCAGAGAATAAAATAGTGGTAGTTTCAATTTTTATGTCATATGATATTGGCACAACAGTTATGAAATCCCAAATCTCAGTAAAAAATACACTAAAGTTATTTTGTAGTTTTAGAGCACACAAAGGCAACATGTTACCCATTTATTTTTAATTTATTTGTAAAACATAAAGATATAGTTGTGTCAAGTAAATAGATGCCCAACATATCAAGCTTTAAAAAGATCACTCTCACTGTCGCTGTTGTATAATAAATGTAGCGTAATCAATGATTTCACTCCTCCAACACGTACATTTACATCTGTACGTGCTTGTATAGGCGGACTCAAACATTTTGGGGGGAAGGATTTTAAGTGCCTGGGTGTAACTTAAATTTTTTTACACATTTTTTAAATTTTTATTTTTCTAAACTCTTTTTTATCACATAGAGGACAAAAATGCCCTATGTGATGCATTTTTTAGTGTCAAGTTCTCTTTCATAAGACATCAGCAGTCTAAAAGACTGCAGATGTTTCCCCTTTCCCCTCCAATGAACCTAATGCAGTACAGATCATACTCAATCAGCTTTTTCCCTGGCCATACTGGCTGGGAAAGTGACAGGACCCAGAAGTGAAGTTTTACATGTTGCTTCTAGGTCATTAGCAGGAAGGGGAGTTTGCTGACTGATCTCCCTCCCCTCTAACTGGTGGCACATACAGTGGGGGTGTGTGCAAGCAATCCATCAGCTGCACAGAAATTGGATAATTTCCATCTGACTTTCAACAGATTTATACACTCTCTCGGTGCTGGTGTTCTGCCGAGAAAGTTCCGCTCGGCGGATAAGGTTCCCCCCTCTACTGCGCACATGTGAGGTATCGCCGTGATCGTTAGAGCAAGAGCAATCATTCTAGCCCTAGACCTCCTCTGTAATGCAAAATATGCAACCTGTAGAATTTTTTAAGTGTCGCCTATGGAGATTTTTGAGAGTAAAAGTTTGACGCCATTCCACGAGCGGGCACAATTTTGGAGCGTGACATATTGGGTATCAATTTACTCGGCGTAACATTATCTTTCACAATATAAAAAAAATGGGCTAACTTTACTGTTGTCGTATTTTTTTATTCAAAAAAGTGATTTTTTTTTCAAAAATAATTGCGCTTGTAAGACCGCTGCGCAAATACGGTGTGAAAAAAAGTATTGCATTTTATTCTCTAGGGTGTTAGAAAAAAAACAATATATAATGTTTGGGGGTTCTAAGTAATTTTTTAGCAAAAAAAACTTTTAAACATGTAAACACCTAAATTCCAAAACGAGGCTGGTCCTACTTTCACTTTGCTCCTCCCATCATTTCACCCCCTTCACCCCCCCCCTCCCTCTGTCTGCTCATTTCTCCCAGTACATTCCTGCAATTAGACTCTCCTTACACCGATCTTCCTGCCCATCTCCTCATTCACCTTATCTCTTCTGTTTTTCTTATGATCTCTGCTCTCCCCACAGCAAACCTCACTACAGCCTCCCGATCTCAGCGCTGGACATGCTACAGGCACCCTTTACATCACAGCTTACTTTTTAGCTTTTTCTATTCTGGAACTATCCTGTGACCATCATTCACCTTGCACATTCTCTGCAGCTATTTACTCTGCTCTTTATTAACACTGTAGGGGCTCATTCACTCTACTGCAGTAACTGGCTTATTTTCACACTGGAAAAGCCAGTCACTGCAATGGCATATATAGAATACAATTGTTTATTTGTGCCCCATTTCTAGTGCAATGCAGCCCAGAGGCGATAAAATGCAGACATGCTGAACAGGCCCTTACTACCCCACCGTCTTCATGTTTTCACTCTTTCCTTATGCCTGATTCCACTTTTTTTTTCTATTTATAAATCAAATGTTATCACCCAGGGGCCAGTTCACACTAGTAGCGGTGCAAATTTGCTGCAAATCTGCACCACATCTAATTCACAAACCTGTTCATGCAAACTGATTAAGCAGTAATATTACCCCCCCACCACCTGTCAAACATCAGCAACGATAGACACACATGGTATCAAGCCCTTTCAGGCCCCTTCCTCCCTCAATCCCGGTTCACACTGGTGTGATGCGGGAAACCCTAAACATCTCAGACTGATTCACACTGACATCTGCGAACCACTGGGGGTGTCAATGTTAAGTTACTGACACCCCCAGATTGGTTCGCAGATCGTAGTGCGAACTGTCAAAATAGTTGTGAGCACCCATGTAATCTAATTCCAGTGCGGACCAAAAAAAAGGGTCCTGCACTATTTTGGTGCAAATACAATGCAATTTCAAGAATTAAAGGAATGAGAAACGGCACCAAAATTAATACAAACAATAATTAAATAAAGTCATGCTGCACCAAAAAATTTGTGAAACCTAATAAAGCAAAAAATAATGAAAAATTGGGTGCAAAACCATGTATACATATGAATGTCACCTAGACCCACAGGAAAAAATCCTGATGACGTGCGCCTGAGCACGAAATGCATTGAAAATGAGGCTGTAGATGCTTGACACAGGTTCTCCTCCACCCCCAGCTGAGACGCATGCCTTGCTTCCCTGTTTCACATTCAAGTGACGGACCAGCCCCTGCCTCATCCCACAGCTGAGCTGCAATCTGCTGTACGTTTTAAGGCATGTAAGTGCTTTCACAATAAAGACAGTATTACACTATATTGCCGTTTTGTGGCTCGTTCTTGGGAGAGCCAATCTTTACAGATTAAAGATAAGGATAAGGAGCATTGGGATTTGCACTGTGAGTGTAATTATCAGAGGATTACCATTCACCGTCTATGATTGAATGAGGTTTGATCGAAATTGGAGATGGTCGATTGAAGTTCAAATTGGCTTGGAGGATCCTGGTTTGCTGAGGAGGTTTTCCATACTTTATGCCTGGTGGTCACTTTGTGGCCAGAGATATCTGGTGAGCAGATTTATTTGTCACTTAGGTGAAGCTTTTTTTTTCACAAGAAACTAGCACACTGCACTTTAGGAAGGCACAGTGTTTTGCAATATTTTATGGTATATGTGCTGATTATTATGTTACACCTATGTGGGTCTAGGTGACATTCATATGTATACATGATTTTGTGCTCAGTTTTTCACTATACAATGCAATTTCAGTCATACAAACTATATGGCTGAATTCACATCGCACAGACATCACATGTGATGTGCACAGCAATGCAGTGCAAATTACAAGCGGTGTCTGGCATCAAACCAGTGTGAACCCTACCTCTGAGCCCCACTACAGTCTTTTAGTTCCATGCACCTTCAGAGCCCAGCTTCCCAAACCCACTGAAATAGTTGTCAATCAGTCCCCCTTAAACTGATAGTGACACTGCAGCATTTTTTTCTTTTCATTGCACCACGAATGGAAGGCCATTTTTTCTTTTTAGTGATACCACTGATGCAGGGACATTTTTGTCTTTGTCACTGTTAGACCCATATGTGTGCATCAATTTTAAACTCCACTTTACATACATTGGCCCCAATCTCTCCTCCACAGTTTGCAAACTTCGCCCTGGGCACTGGATGACCTTGTCCCAGCACTGGGCACTGGGGAGGAGGTGAGGTCACCAGAGAGAGAGATGGAATAAGGGGAACTAAAAATGACTGGGCAGAGATCTCAGAAACTCCAGGCTCCTCCTTTCTATATGTCTCTGCAAAAGGAAGCAGGGGCAGCAGGAGTGGTGGTGGAGCATGCAGTAGTAGAGTTGCTGGATGGTGGAGGGGGTGATAGCTGTCAGAAGGGTTCAGTGTCTGGGGTGTTGGGCTGCAGTTTCAGGGGTGTTGGGATGCAGTGTCTGGGGTGCTGGAAGACAGGGATGTTCAGAGCAGTGGTGCAGTGTTAGGGGGACTAGTTGGCAGAGATTTGCAATGTCAGGGTGCAGGGTTTCAGGGATATTGGGTTCTTCATAGGCCTGAATGCAAAAGCTGTCTACTTTCAAGCCTGCAGGGCTGCTTCTCTAACTGAGTGCCACCTAATATATTGTAGGCTCCTGGGCAGCATTGCTTGCTGATCTAAAATATACACAGGTGGGTTTGATTAGCATTGGGAAGGGGGATTAGATAGAACTAAAGTTGGCCAACAAGTGAGAAAATATGAAGTAACAATAATGTAGTGGGACCTTCTATAGAGAAGAACGGTTCCACTTCCATAACGTTATATGTAATATTTAGTTGAAAACAACAGGCCAAAGGGCTGGCACTGGGATGTTCTTAGTGTGTAAGATATTGTAAGGGGGAGAGAGAGACAGATCCATATACACAAGCTCGAAACGGTGTGGAACAAAATAAGAACCCACTAATTAACTAGCATAATTAACACTTATGCCGCATACACACAATCGGACATTTCGACAACAAAATCCATGGCTTTTTTTCGACGGATGTTGGCTCAAACTTGTCTTGCATACACACGGGCACACAAATCTTGTCGGAAATTCTGAACGTCTAGAACGCGGTGCCATACAACAAGTACGACGGCACTAGAGAAGGGAAGCTCAACAGCCAGCGCGCCACCCTTTGGGCTCCTTCTGCTAATCTCGTGTTAGTAGAAATTTGGTGAGAGACGATACGAGCTTTTCAGCCTCCTGCATTTCAGATCGTTACTGCTCTTCAGTTTGTGCTTGCGGGTTTGTATCTGGATTTCAGTGCGTGTAGTCAGTTCACATTTGTTTTTCAGTGCGTATTTTATAGTACGTATTTGATTCTCAGTGCGTTCTTGTCCACTCGTTTCTGATTTTCAGCTCGCTCTTCTCAGGCCTTTCTGATTTTCAGTGTGTTCTGACTAGCCGACCATTTTGAAGCCATGTTCCCGTTCATACTCATGGTAGAGTTTGTGCTGTGTAGGGGCTTGGTGTTGGGGTTCTTATTACTTTGACCCAAGCCCAGTCCATGAACAGGGCGGGGAGGAGTTTATGGACCAAGAATTGGTTGCTCCAGCCTGACCAATTCTCGCACATGCCTTTGTTCTTCCTGAGATCCAGGAGAATAATCCTGATGATTTCAGGAATTATCTCCAGATGACGGATCCCGTTTTTCACCGTCTGTTGGCTTTGCTGTCCCCTTAAGCAGGACACCTGCATGCGGCAAGCCATCACTCCCAAACATAGGCTAGTCACCACGTTGCGGTACTTGATGACAGGGAGAAGTCTGCAGGACATCAAGTTCTCAACAGGCATCTCCCCACAGGCTCTGAGGATCATTATTCCAGAGACCTGTCCTGCTCTCATTCAGGTCCTGCAGAAGGACTATATTAACCACTTCAATACCCGCCCATAGTCATATGACGTCCACAGATGGGATCTCCCATCCTGGGTGGGCGTCATATGACGCCCTGGGATTCCCGGCTGCTTAGGGGGCGCGCACGCGCGCACGCCGCGTTCCTCGGGACCCGGTGCGTGTGCCCGGCGGCCGCGATGTCCGCCGGGCACCCGCGATTGCCGGTTAACCGGACCGGCATGTGGATCTGTGTGTGTAAACACAGAGATCCACAGCCTGTCAGGTGAGAGGAGAGCGATCTGTGTTCCCAGAACGGAGGAACGCTGATCGGTCTCCTCCCCTAGTGCGTCCCCTCCCCCTACGGTTAGTAATCACTCCTTAGGAAACATATTAACTCCTCCCCGCCCCCTAGTGGTTAACCCCTTCACTGCCTGTCACATTTACACAGTAATCAATGCAATTTTATAGCATTGATCGCTGTATAAATGTGAATGGTCCCAAAAATGTGTCAAAAGTGTCCGATGTGTCTGCCATAATGTCGCAGTCACGAAAAAAAATCGCGATCGGCGCTAAAAAAATAAATAAATATATTTTTTTTAAAACGCCATAAATCTATCCCGTATTTTGTAGATACTATAACTTTTGCGCAAACCAATCAATATACGCTTATTGCGATTTTTTTTACCAAAAATATGTAGAAGAATACGTATCGACTGAAACTGAGGAAAAAATTAGTTTTTTAAAAAAAAAATTGGGATATTTATTATAGCAAAAAGTAAAAAATATTGTGTTTTTTTCAAAATTGTCGCTGTTCTTTTGTTTATAGCGCAAAAAATAAAAACTGCAGAGGCGATCAAATACCACCAAAAGAAAGCTCTATTTGTGGGGAAAAAAGGACGTCAATTTTTTTGGGTACAACGTCGCACGACCGCGCAATTGACGTTTAAATTGCGACAGCGCTGAAAACTAAAAATTGGCCTGGGAAGGAAGGGGGTGAAATTGCCCTGTATTGAACCGGTTAAGGTAAGATTTCTTCTTTAACATCACATTATGGGGGTTATTTACAGGCATACCCCACTTTTAAGTACACAATGGTGTTTATTTACTAAAGCTGGAAAGTGCAAAATCAGGCTCACTTCTGCATAGAAACCAATGAGCTTCTAACCCCAGCTTGTTCAATTAAGCTTTGGTAATAAAACCTGGAAGCTCATTGGTTTCTATGCAGAAATGAGCCTGATTTTGCACTTTCCAGCTTTAGTAAATAAACCCCATTGTGTACTTAAAAGTGGGGTATGCCTGTACTAAAGGAAAATCCACTTTGCACTGCAAGTGCACGTGAAAGTGCACTGAAAGTACACTTGGAAGTAAAGTCACTGTAGATCCGAGGGGGACATGCAAGGAACATAAAAAACAGCATTTTAGCTTGCACATGATTGGATGATAAAATCAGCAGAGCTTCCACTCATTTTAGATCTTTCCCTTAGATTTAGAGCGATTGCACTTCCAAGTACACTTTCAGTGCAAACCCCCTATATGTATTTAATTTTTGCTAATGTATTGTATTTCCTTCATCATTCCCTAATTACCATGATTGTAATATGCTATGAATGTCCCCTTTGTCCTCATGCATGCTGGAATTTTTTAAAGTTCCTTTTTTGTCCTTCATGCATATTTGCCTTCACTAACCTCCCCAGCATGCTATCCTGGGCCCATACACACCTAGCCTAGTCACTTAACAATGTATTTTATCAGCTCCATTGTAGTGCTTTACCCTAAACACCCCCTAAAATGTGTACAAATGTTATTTGTGTCCTTAAATTCATGCAGAGTGCCTGAGGCTTTTTTTGGGGGTCCCAAACTCATTTGGAACCCTCCCTCCCCCCAACCGCTAAGTCAACCGATACCAATCATCTATCTGCTGACTTTGCCCAACCCATACACACTATACCTACCTCTTTTGTGGTCATATTTATGGATGAATTCACCAAAGCATGTAGTCCAAGGGCCTGCCTGAATACTTTCAAATGGTACTGTTTAAAGTTTTGTTCATTAATATCTTGATAGGTAACTGCAGAATGAAAAAAATGTGCTTCAATTTATACAGTGTGTATTCATATTTTTTTTATTATGATACTCCTTTCCTGTCCAGTGGGCTGCCAATAGTCTAAGTAAGGAGGGGCTGGCCAAAGTTAAACACATTATTTATGCATTCAGCTCTTATGGAAGTGGAGAGGGTTACCTGTCCAAAACATCTCCCCCCCTATAATTTTTACAATGGGCCATCAGAGAGGGTGAGGAATGTGATAAGTGTACTTTATATATTTGTCTTTAAATACTCCTTCAAATAAATGTTATACTGATGTTGGTCAAGAATGTTTGTGTTTAATCTGCTTGCAATGTTAATGTGCAAAATTACAAATTTAATTTTCTTGTTTGACTCCACAGTTTCCTTCAACGCCACAGGAATGGCAGACTGTGGCATCCCAGTTTGCCCAGCGGTGGGACTTTCCCAACTGCGGAGGGGCAATAGATGGGAAACACGTCCACATCATATGACCCCCCAACTCGGGGTCATACTATTATAATTATAAGGGGTTTAATAGTATAGTGTTGTTGGCGGTGGTGTTGGCGACTTACGAGTTTCTGTATGTGGATGTGAGGAAAACTTACCAGATGTCGGATGGTGGAGTCATCGCCCAGACAGAGTTTTACAGAATGGCAGCTTGGGCTTACCACCTTCGGAAGACAATGTGGCGGGACTCCCATTTGTCTTTGTCGTGGATGAAGCTTTTGCACTGGGGGACCATCTTCTGCGGCCATTCCCGATGAGGACCCTCACCCCGGACCAGAGGGTTTTTAATTACCAGCTGGCCAGAGCCAGAAGAGTAGTTGAAAATGCCTTTGGAATATTGGCCAGCCGGTTCCGCCTATTTCTGACAGTGATCCACATGGCGGAATATAAACTGAATCATATTGTCCTTGCCTGTTGCATTCTCTACAATTTCCTACTGAGAAATGCTATAAACTATATGGCCTCAGTTGGGACTGAGGCCGGTGTTCCAAATCCAACTACCTTGACCACACTTGAACCTGGCCGTCCTGGCTTGCCCCCCAAAGCGCCCACAAAGTTAGACAGAAGTATCTCGAGTACTTTGCGGGTAGGGGGGCCATTGATATGCCAGGCAATGTGTGAAACTTTACTCAAATAAATATTTTTGGTATAAACTGAACTCATATTTCATTTGATTTACTGCTTGTGTTTCTTTTAGCTGTCTCCTAGGTTCTCCAATAGCCTTTTTTATGGCCATTTTCTTCAATAGTGCAAACGTAATTTATTTGATACATGAGGTGACAATCTCTTCTTCAGTGAAATATTATGTTGTGGGTCTTCTACACACAAACCTTGTTTTTGTTGTTAATGTATGTAATGCATTAATGATAAAAAGACTCATAATTTTCAGCACCATGAATGAATTTTGGGGAGTGATGAAAATGGCATGATTGTGGCAAATTATAAAGCATTGTGGGAGTTATTTACTAAAGGAAAATCCACTTTACACTCCAAGTGCACTGCAAAAGTGCACTTGAAAGTGCACTTGTAGTGCAAAGTGAATTTGCCTTTAGGAAATAATCCGCTTTGTCACTGTAAACAACAATTTACTCCAAAAACTGCTGTTGAGCATTGAAAGAAGAAGCCACCCATTGTTGATTATTAAAAATTTTACTCTGTGCACATTCACATGTGCGTTAGAAAAGGGTTGTTGAACAAACCAACATATTTTAGGAATAACATTTTTGGTATAGACAGTACAAATAGCCTTTTTTGTGTTTAAATAGGCATGTTTAAAACCATAAAACAATACCCAACTCAGGAATAGGGATGTCACATCGGGTGTTCGCCTGTTTGCCAAATATCGAACAATTTGGGGTATTCGCGGCAAATTCAAAAGCCGCGGAACACCCTTTAAAAGTCTATGGGAGAAATCAAAAGTGCTAATTGTAAAGGCTTATAAGAATGGTATTGTCATAAAAAGTGTTTGGGGACCTAAGTCCTGCCCCAGGGAACATGTATCAATGCAAAAAAGTTTTAAAAACGGCCATTTTTTCTGGAGCAGTGATTTTAATAATGCTTAAAGTGAAACAATAAAAGTGAAATATTCCTTTAAATTTCGTACCTGGGGGGTGTCTATAGTATGCCTCTAAAGTGGCACATGTTTCCCGTGTTTAGAACAGTCTGAGAGCAAAATTACATTTCTAAAGGAAAAAAAGTCATTTAAAAGTACTCGCGGCTATAATGAATTGTCTATAGGAGAAATCAAAAGTGCTAATTTTAAGGCTTATATGCATGGTATTGTCATTAAAAGTGTTTGGGGACCTGGGTCCTGCCCCAGGGGACATGTATCAATGCAAAAAAAGTTTTAAAAACTGACGTTTTTTCGGGAGCAGTGATTTTAATATTGCTTAAAGTGAAACAATAAAAGTGTAATATTCCTTTAAATTTCGTACCTGGGGGGTGTCTATAGTATGCCTGAAAAGTGGCGCGTGTTTCCCGTGTTTAGAACAGTCCGAGAGCAAAATGACATTTCTAAAAGAAAAAAGTCATTTAAAAGTACTCACGGCTATAATGAATTGTCGTTCCCGGCAATGCACATAAAAGTCATTGAAAAAAACGACATGGGAGTCCCCCACAGTCCATTACCATTGGGTCTGGTATGAATATTAAGGGGAACCCTGAACCAAAATTTAATTAAAAAAATGCATGGGGGCAGTGTGCATGCGCGAGAGCTCAGTGATGGCCGCCTAAGCCCGAAGCTCCGCACCACCCCGGACCAACGAGCGGCATAACCCCGGTCTCAGCAGGCGGAGGACCCACACAAGCACTCCCCCCGCTTGCGGAACAGCGGGGGAACACGGTGAGATGGCAGGCGCACAAGCTCGCCGAGATTTGGGCCCGCAATTTGCAGCGGTGGCGGCGGACGGGTGCACCAAGATGGCCACCGATGGGGACGCAGCTAGGCCTCACCCAGCCACACAGTACAAGGGGACGGAGCAACGTCCCATACTCACCCCCCCGACCCTGACCTATGCCCAGGCAGCTCAGGGAGGCCCCAACACGCTTCAAACTGCGCATCAGGGCATGCACCAGCACCAAGCCTCACAGGGAGCTCACAGAGAGACACACAGCGGTGAGCAGGGGGAAGATGGCGCTTCTTCCTCAGGCATATCCCCTCATCTCCCCTCATCTGCAGGCACCCCACCTGGATACTCATTTAAGGACATTTCTGCTATCCAAGAAGATCTCTTCTCCAAATTCTCTGCTCTTTTAGAAAAGGGCCCGGCCAATACAGCCTCCCAGATCACTAATGCAATCAAATCGGACCTCTCTAACCTGGGTTCTAGGATGGAGGCTATGGAAGACAAAATTGACCACACGGTCGCCAGAACCAACCAGAATGCCGTACACCTCCAGTCAGTCCAAGAACAGCTAGAAACGGCCCTATCAAGAATTGATGAACTTGAGAACAGGTCCAGGAGGTATAACTTCCGAATAAGAGGCCTCCCTGAGTCTTTTACGGATATCCCCCTCACGGTGCAGGACTTTATCTCAGAACTCATTCCCAACATCCCGCCGCATAGGCTAGAGCTGGATAGGGCGCACAGAGCCCTGGGACCCCCGAGGAAGGACGGGTCCCCAAGGGACATAATAGTAAAACCGCACTTCTACGCGGTCAAAGAGGAGGTAATGAGACAATCTCGTCTGAAGCCCAAGCTCCAACATCAGGGTCACCAAATTCAGGTCTTTGCTGACCTAGCTCAATCCACCATACAAAGAAGACGCACCCTCAAACCCCTCCTTGCAGTTTTGACGGAACGAGACATCAAATACCGCTGGACATTCCCCTTTGCAGTAAAGTTTTCCTTACAAGGCAAGACCCACGCTTTCTCCAACCTCCCGGAAGGTGAGAGACTTTTCCTCTCCCTCAAGCTGATCTCCCAGGAAGCCCCTCTGGAACTCTCCTCATCTTCTTCGGGCTCATCCAAACGCCCCCCTCCAGGCAGCCCAGTCTCCCCTCTCTGGATCAAGGGCCCTTCCAAGAGGAGCAAGGATGGCAGACCCCCATAACGGTGCTTGAAGGGCCCCTTCTTATACACCCAGACCTTCCACGGTCTTTCCTGTTCGGGACTGCTCCCCTCCTTTGATTGAGCTAATGCTCTTCCTTCTAATCCCACGGCCCAATCGGGGGTTCGGACACAGGTAATTTAATTTCCTTTACAGAATGGACACCGCCTGCTGTTGAGGCTTTCCGAAGCGAATCACCTACGGAGAACAGCTCCCGAGTTCCCTTTGCCTTTTAGAAGCGGGAGAGAGATCTCTTTTCAATCCGATCTGAGATTTAGAACACTGAGACTTCAGTTCTTCATAGCACTCAGTAAGCAATTTTCTTTTCAGATCCAGGCTTAGGGTTGTAGGTAGCTTAGAGCTGGTGGCCATTATTTTTCTATTTTATTTATTTATTTATTTATTTATTTATTTATTTATTTATTTATTTTTTTGGGTTGTTAGCTCCCCCTGATTCCTTTTTATAGTCTTCGCGAATGTTTATATTGTTCTGAGATTGCAGTATAATATTGCACTTAATGAGATGAAGATCTTATACTACGTTATGCAAATTTTTTGTTAAAGTTATATTGAAATATGGGTCCGGGGTGGTACCCTTGCGCCTCCCCTCACTTCAAGGGAAACCAATGTGCTCCCGCGGAGTGAGACTTCCCTCGCCCACTACGGACGAGGGAAGATTTAAAATGGAGTTTAAGCGGTCAGACACACCGCTACCCTCCACGGGTCCTCCTAGAGGGCCCTTGTCATTATTGTTGTTGCTTTTTTTGTCTACTTGTCTCTCATTCTTCCCTCCACTTTTTCTCACCACTTTTTTCTCTCCTAGCTGGCCGTCTGGGGATGCCCCGGTACCTCCCACACTCAGTTATAGCACGGACCCGCTTCCCTTCACGTCCTCTATGATTACACTCCAACACGAGGTAAGTGGCTGCTGGGCCGGTGATCACTCTCCCCTCTGTTCCCATGGCTGATTTAGTGTCTAAGGGTCTAGATCTCAGGGTGGCCTCTCACAACGCTCAGGGGCTCAATTCACCTAGGAAAAGAAGAGTAGCTTTGGACCATTACAAATCCCTCAAACTAGATGTAGTACTCCTAGAGGAGACGCATTTCCCGATTCGGTACAGTCCCAAGTTCCTACACGCCTACTACCCATCTTTTTTTCTGGCCAACGCGCCTAACAAAACCAAAGGTGTAGCAGTACTTTTCTCTAAAAACAGTAAATTTCACCATATTTCTGATCTTAAAGACCCAGAGGGAAGGTTCATTCTTGTAAAGGGCACTCTGGAAGGAGTACTATACTCCATAATCTCTTATTATGCCCCTAATAAGGGTCAAGCAGCCTTCTTCCAGAACCTCTTTGCAACTCTCAATCCCCTCCTGGAGGGAAAAGTCATTTGGGGAGGGGACTCAAATGTAGCGTTTGACCAGGGTCTAGACAAAAACAACCCTCTCAAAGGAAGACTAACACGCCCCACAAAATTAAGCACCAGAATAGCTAAAATGATTCACTCCCAGGGGTTAGTAGATATTTGGAGGGAGCTGAATCCCACGGCCAGGGACTTTACACATTTCTCCTCACCCCACCAGACCTACGCAAGGATAGACCACATACTTATTCAGACTAATCTCATCCCTCTTTCCTCTAAAGCTAAAATTTTAGACATAGTCTGGTCGGACCACTCACTGGTCCTCCTGACGTTGAAAAATGTGCTGTCGCGTAGCGGGGGCTCTTATTGGAGATTGAACGAGTCTCTCCTGGGGGATCCGGTTAAAGCCAAATTAGTAGCATACGCGATCAAGGAATATTTTCGGATAAATGATGTGGGAAACATCTCCCCCGAAACACTGTGGGCTGCCCACAAGGCCTCGGTCCGTGGTGAGCTCATCAGATTAGCCACTCAAGCTAAAAAGGAGAGGCTGATAGATATTCATAGGCTAGAGCAGAAATTTATTGCTTTAAAAATCGAACACAAAAAAACTCCGTCTAAAGATCTTAATGAAAAACTAGACACGATTAGATTGGAACTCAACTTAGCTTTAACGGCCAAAGCCGAAAAACACATTAGATGGAGCGGAGCAAAATTCTACTGCCACAAGGACAGAGTCGGGACAATGCTTGCTGCGAAACTCTCCCCCAAGTTCCAATCTCGTACTTTCCCCAAAGTGCACATAGCGGGTCAACCACCCACGGCCAATCCATCCAAAATCATGAAAGCTTTCCACGAATTTTACTCAGGATTATACAAAACCACACAAAAACCGAGCGACATCTCGATCGCTTCCTTTCTCTCGAATATTAAACTGCCCTCTCTTTCCAAGGACCATAGAGACCTTATGGAGGAACCCTTTTCCTCAGACGAGATAAGGGAAGTTATCAAAAACCTTAAGACGGGTTCGGCCCTGGGGCCGGATGGTTTGTCAGTCCCTTACTACAAAAAGTTCGGGGATATACTGGCCCCCCATATGGCAAAATTTTTCAATTCTAAGAAATCAGGCTCCCCAATGGATCCCCACCTGAACACGGCCTTCATAACAGTTATTCCCAAACCCAATAAGAACCACGAAGAAGTAGAGAACTATAGGCCCATTCCCTAATCAATAGTGATCTCAAGATACTCACTAAAATCTTAGCCAACCGACTAGCCTCCTTTATCAAGCAGTACGTTCACAAAGATCAGGTTGGTTTTATCCCGGGGAGGCAGGGCCCAGATCAAATTAGGAGAGCGGTGGACATTGTCTCCATTCTCCAATCAAATTGGGAGGGGGGCCCCAAACAAGCAGGAATGCTGTTGTCTTTAGATTTACATAAGGCCTTCGACTCGATCGAGTGGCCGTACCTTTTTTCCCTCCTGGAGAGATGGGGTTTTGGGACTAGCTTCTTAGGGATATTGCGATCCCTCTATTCCAACCCGGCAGCAATAATCCGACTACAGGGCCAATACTCCAAACCCCTTCAAATAGCAAGAGGAACGAGACAGGGATGCCCTCTCTCCCCTCTGATTTTCGCCATGGCCATAGAAACACTTGCGATAGCGATTAGATCAAACCCTAATATCCACGGCGTATCCTGTGGGGAACAAGTTCACAAGTGTGGGCTCTTCGCCGATGATATGCTCCTTTTCATAACGTCTCCTATCACATCACTCCCTAATTTATGCAAACTATTGAAAGACTTCTCTAGCACCTCAGGCCTTAAGGTAAACTATTCTAAATCATCAGCTTTAAATATCTCCCTGCAGTCAGATACGGTATCCGCACTCCAAAGCTCCTTTGACTTTAAATGGAACGACCAATGGATAGATTATTTGGGAATTAAACTTCCAGCTAGAACGGAACAATTGTACCCCTTAAACTTTCCGCCAATGTACCGTAAATTAGCGGCTGATCTGGGATCATGGTCCAAGGGTGAGATTTCTTGGCTGGGCAGAGTTCACGCAGTAAAGATGACACTTTTACCCAGACTGCTATACCTTTTCAGGGCCATTCCGATAAATATAAACAAAGAACACCTATCCAATTTCCAAAAGAAGATCACCAAATTCATCTGGGGGGGGAGAGGACATAGATTTCAACAAAAAACCCTATTCCTTCCAAGAGCTCAGGGTGGCATGGGGGCTCCTCAGCTCTTCTGGTACTTTCAAGCTGCTAGGCTGGCCCAATTATCCTCGGTTTACTCTAAGGCAGAGAAGCCAGATTGGATTCAGATAGAGAGACAGGCAGTCTCCACATACACCCTGGACTTTCTCCTCTGGACTCCCCACAAACAGAGACCCCCAATACTTTCCCCATCTCTATCTCAATCATTTCACTTATGGGATAACCTAAGGAAAAACTCGGCCCTAATCTCAAGATGCCTTCCTTTAGCACACATCTTCAATAATCCTGATTTTCCCCCTGGGTTGGATATTAAGGCTTTTTGTTGGTGGCTGGACAAGGGACTGTACCGAATCGGACATTTTTTCACGAATGAGGGTCCTATCTCCTTGGAGCAAGGTGTAAGGCTTCTAGAAATTCCGAACTCTGAGCGTTTCAGATTCCACCAAATAAGACATTTCCTCTGCCAACGTTGGAGAGGAGGTATTCCCTCACACACCGCCTTTACGCCATATGAACTATGGTGTGGTCGCTCTTTGGAACAGAGGGGAGGGATTTCCGTCATCTACCAGTCACTAGCCCTTCACCCCCAAAAGTCTCCCTATATGCTTGAATGGGAAAGGGATTTTGCTTTTGAATGGGAAGCCTCTAAATGGAGAAGCTCCTTTGACAGAGCCTTTAAAGGCATTAAAAACATTTCCTTAATCGAAGGAAGTGTTAAGGTTTTGACAAGATGGTATCTTACCCCTGCCAAGCTCTCCAGAATGTTCCCAACAGCTGACCCCAAGTGTTATCGGGGGTGTCAGCTCTTGGGCTCAATGGCTCATGTCTGGTGGGAATGCCCTAGACTGAGGCCCTTCTGGGATAAGATATTCTCCCTAATACGGAAAACAACGCAGATTCAAATCCCGAAATCTCCGGCCATAGCTCTTCTCAATGATAACTTGCCCAAGACTCCGAAGCACTCACGCAAACTTATACACTTCATCCTCCTAGGTGCAAAACTCACCAAGGCTTGGAAACAGCCCAAAGTCTCGGTGAAAGCAGCAATTCGTAAAATTTCCTGGATTATGGCCCAGGAGAAATTAGCTAGCATCCTAGATGACAAAAAAACGCAATTTGAAGCTATTTGGGAGCCTTGGGCACAGTTCGTTGGCATCTCTCTTATACCCGGAATCCAACCCCAAAACTAAAAGTGGACAATTGGAGGGCGGAGGCCCCTCCAGATGGCTGGCTAACCTTCCTCTCTCACTTTCCCCCTTCTCTATTTCTCTCCTACTCTTCTAGTCTTAGTTCTCGTTGATTATGTTCACCTGCCGGGGAGACTAGGTCAGATCCTCCTGTAAATTGCTGTAAGGTTTCTTTTGAACAGAAATTCTTATTATTGGGACAAGTAATTGATTGTTGTTCCAGGGTTCACACTGTTTGGCTGTAGCCTAAAGTATTTAGTTTGAAATGATACTTGGGACACTGGGGCCTTAGGACAATAGCTGGTAATTAGGGATGAGCTTCGTGTTCGAGTCGAACCCATGTTCGACTCGAACATCGGCTGTTCGACCGTCCGTCGAATTGCGAACGTTATGGGCCGTTCGCGCCAAATTCGTGTGGCGCGTCACGGCCCATAATTCACTGCGGCATCGCAGTGCATTGCTGGCTGATGATTGGCCAAGCATGCACTATGACCCGCATGCTTGGCCAATCACAGCGCCGTCAGTAGAGAGAGCTGTAATTGGCCAAAGCCAGGGTGGCTTTGGCCAATTATGGCTCAGGGGATTTAGTACACGCCCCACACTATATAAGGCCGCCTGCACGGCGGCCCTGTGTAGTGTGTTCCGGTGTGCTGATAGAGAGAGAGACAGACAGTGTCATTTGATTTGAGAGCTAGATTAGGCTAGATCTGTTCCTGCTCTTTACATTTAGTGCAGTGCGTCCTGCTCACAGTGTTCAGCTAGATCTGTTCCTGCTCTTTACATTTAGTGCAGTGCGTCCTGCTCACAGTGTTCAGCTAGATCCGTTCCTGCTATTTACATTTAGTGCAGTGCGTCCTGCTCACAGTGTTCAGCTAGATCTGTTCCTGCTATTTACATTTAGTGCAGTCAGTGCGTCCTGCTCACAGTGTTCAGCTAGATCTGTTCCTGCTATTTACATTTAGTGCAGTGCGTCCTGCTCACAGTGTTCAGCTAGATCCGTTCCTGCTATTTACATTTAGTGCAGTCAGTGCGTCCTGCTCACAGTGTTCAGCTAGATCCGTTCCTGCTATTTACATTTAGTGCAGTCAGTGCGTCCTGCTCACAGTGTTCAGCTAGATCCGTTCCTGCTATTTACATTTAGTGCAGTGCGTCCTGCTCACAGTGTTCAGCTAGATCCGTTCCTGCTATTTACATTTAGTGCAGTGCGTCCTGCTCACAGTGTTCAGCTAGATCCGTTCCTGCTATTTACATTTAGTGCAGTGCGTCCTGCTCACAGTGTTCAGCTAGATCCGTTCCTGCTATTTACATTTAGTGCAGTCAGTGCGTCCTGCTCACAGTGTTCAGCTAGATCCGTTCCTGCTATTTACATTTAGTGCAGTCAGTGCGTCCTGCTCACAGTGTTCAGCTAGATCCGTTCCTGCTATTTACATTTAGTGCAGTGCGTCCTGCTCACAGTGTTCAGCTAGATCCGTTCCTGCTATTTACATTTAGTGCAGTGCGTCCTGCTCACAGTGTTCAGCTAGATCCGTTCCTGCTATTTACATTTAGTGCAGTCAGTGCGTCCTGCTCACAGTGTTCAGCTAGATCCGTTCCTGCTATTTACATTTAGTGCAGTGCGTCCTGCTCACAGTGTTCAGCTAGATCCGTTCCTGCTATTTACATTTAGTGCAGTGCGTCCTGCTCACAGTGTTCAGCTAGATCCGTTCCTGCTATTTACATTTAGTGCAGTGCGTCCTGCTCACAGTGTTCAGCTAGATCCGTTCCTGCTATTTACATTTAGTGCAGTGCGTCCTGCTCACAGTGTTCAGCTAGATCTGTTCCTGCTATTTACATTTAGTGCAGTGCGTCCTGCTCACAGTGTTCAGCTAGATCTGTTCCTGCTATTTACATTTAGTGCAGTCAGTGCGTCCTGCTCACAGTGTTCAGCTAGATCCGTTCCTGCTATTTACATTTAGTGCAGTGCGTCCTGCTCACAGTGTTCAGCTAGATCTGTTCCTGCTATTTACATTTAGTGCAGTGCGTCCTGCTCACAGTGTTCAGCTAGATCCGTTCCTGCTATTTACATTTAGTGCAGTCAGTGCGTCCTGCTCACAGTGTTCAGCTAGATCCGTTCCTGCTATTTACATTTAGTGCAGTGCGTCCTGCTCACAGTGTTCAGCTAGATCCGTTCCTGTTATCTTCCTACTGACAGGCAGGCTTGTCTGGTTACAGTATATAAAGCTACCTGAAGAAAATTACAGGTGTTCTATCCCAGCTTAGTGCAGCTACAGGCCATTAGTATGTCTGGAAGGCCAAGAAGGAGAGGCAGACAGTCACAAGCCAATAAGAGAGGGCAAGCAGGCTCTGTGTCTAGTGCTGGTCGTGGAGACGGTGCATCCTCATCAGCACGTGGCCATGGGACACGCTTGGCCTTTTTTTCGGCAGCTGGCCGTGTTGAGCCGCAACATGCAGAAAACTTGGTCGAGTGGATGACCAAGCCGTCCTCATCCTCCTCATCCTCTCTCACCCATGCCCAGGGTGCTTTGTCTGGCAAAGCAGCGGCCTCTTCCCTCAGCTCAATGTCATCAGTGACTCCTTCCCTAGCTCCACCATGTCCTCATGAGGATTCCCTCGAACTGTTTGACCACAGTGTTGGGTACATGCTCCAGGAGGATGCCCAGCGTTTGGAAGGCTCTGATGATGATACTGAGCTCGATGAAGGCAGTAACATGAGCACGGACAGAGGGGGTGCCCAAGAAGGACAGCAATCTGGCAGTCATGCTCCCCCTGCTGCAGCATACTGCCAGGTTTGCTCCAGTGATGAGGAGGGAGGGGATGATGAGGTCACTGACTCAACGTGGGTGCCTGATAGGAGAGAGGAGGAGGAGGAGGAGGAGGAGGCGGCACATCACCAACGAGGCAGGATGCCCTCCAGGGGCCAGCCTAAGGGCAGCACATTGACTGCATCACACCCCAAAGCTCCACATGTGCAGGGCGCTGCAGTCTCTGCGCGTTATTCAAAAAGTTCTTTGGTGTGGGCCTTTTTTGAGACGAGTGCATCAGATCGCACCGCTGCTATTTGCAACATATGTCTCAAGCGTATCTCGCGTGGCCAAAACATCTCCCGCTTGGGTACCACATGCTTGACCAGACATATGTTGACCTGCCATGCAGTTCGTTGGCAAGCATATCTAAAAGACCCACACCAAAGAACAAAGAGGATCTCTCCTTGCTCCTCATCAGCTGAGATTTCCAACCCCACTAGACCTTCAGTCCTCTCTGAGACCTGCAGTGAGAGGAATGAAGGTGTAGAATTAGGTGTGTCACAGCCAAGTACTTGTGGGCAATCTGCTTTTGGTACACCGACGCCAGATTGTACCAGGCAAATTTCCCTGCCCCAGCTGCTGCACCGCCGAAAGAAGTTTGCTCCCAGCCATCCACATGCCCAGCGGTTGAATGCTAGCTTGGCAAAATTGCTAGCACTTCAACTGCTGCCTTTTCAGTTGGTAGACTCTGCCCCCTTCCGTGAGTTTGTGGAATGTGCGGTTCCTCAGTGGCAGGTACCCAAACGCCACTTTTTCTCACGGAAGGCGATTCCAGCTCTCTACCGGCATGTGGAAGGCAATGTCCATGCCTCGCTGGACAGGGCGGTCAGCGGTAAGGTGCATATTACCGCTGACTCATGGTCCAGCAGGCATGGACAGGGACGTTACTTAAGTTTCACGGCGCATTGGGTGACTCTGCTGGCAGCTGGGAAGGATGCAGGACAAGGTGCAGTAGTGTTGGAGGTTGTTCCGCCACCACGCCTCCAAAATGCTGATTGTGACACACCTCTCTCCTCCACCCCCTCCTCTTCTTCTTCCTCCATGGCCTCTTCCTCGGAACCAGCGGTGCTCCGTAGGCGTTCAAGGGGCTACGCAAGTACGCAGGCCAAAAGATGCCATGCGGTGCTTGAGCTGGTGTGCTTGGGGGACAGGAGCCACACTGGGGCAGAGGTTCTGTCAGCTCTGCAGGGGCAGGTTCAGAGGTGGTTGACGCCACGCCAACTTAAGGCAGGAATGGTGGTTTGCGACAATGGCACCAACCTCCTCTCTGCCCTCCGACAGGGACAACTGACCCATGTGCCCTGTTTGGCTCACGTCCTTAACTTGGTGGTGCAGCGGTTCTTGGGCAGGTACCCGGGCTTACAGGATGTCCTGAGGCAGGCCAGGAAAGTCTGTGTGCATTTCCGCCGGTCATATAATGCCAGTGCTCGGCTGACGGACCTCCAAAAGGAGTTTAACCTGCCCAAGAACCGCCTAATCTGTGACATGCCCACCAGGTGGAACTCGACATTGGCCATGCTGCAGCGGCTGCACACGCAGCAGAGGGCCATAAATGAGTACCTGTGCGACTATGGCACCAGGACAGGGTCAGGGGACCTTGTTTTTTTTTCCCCACGCCAGTGGGCCATGATCAGGGATGCATGCACTGTCCTGTCACCATTCGAGGAGGCCACGAGGATGGTGAGCACTGACAGTGCATGCATCAGTGACACTGTCCCCCTTGTCCACCTGTTGGAGCACACGCTGCGTGGAATAATGGACAGGGCACTTGAGGCAGAACAGAGGCAGGAAGAGGAGGACTTCCTTAGCTCTCAAGGCCCCCTTTATCCAGACAGTGTTCCTGCGTGCCCGCCGATCACACAGGAAGAGGACGAGGAGGAGGAGGAGGAGGAGGAGGAAGATTGTGTCAGTATGGAGGTGGAGCCTGGCACTCAGCATCAGCAGTCTTTAAGGGATCAGTCCCAAGGAACACATGGACTTGTACGTGGCTGGGAGGAGGTGGCTGCGGACGTTGTTGTCCTTAGTGACCCAGAGGACTCCGGACCGAATGCCTCAGCAAACCTCCGCTGCATGGCCTCCCTGATCCTGCAAAGCCTGCGTAAGGATCCTCGTATTCGTGGTATCAAGGAGAAGGACCAATACTGGCTGGCAACCCTCCTTGATCCACGTTACAAGGGTAAGGTTGCGGACCTTATCTTGCCATCGCAGAGGGAGCAGAGGATGAAACATCTTCGGGAGGCCTTGCAGAAAGGTCTGTGCAACGCGTTCCCAGAGACTGGGAGGTTACAAACTCCTGTTTCTGGACAACGTGTTGCTGAGGCTTCGGTCAGTCAAAGAAGGAGCGGTGGAGAAGGTGGCCGTCTGACCGATGCGTTCAGACAATTTTTTGGTCCGCAGCCCCAAGGTATGATCGGTTCCAGCAACCATCGCCAGCGTCTGTTTTACATGGTGCAGGAATACCTAGGGGCAAGATCAGACTTGGACACCTTTCCCACCGAAAATCCTCTGGGTTACTGGGTCTTGAGGATGGATCACTGGCCAGAGCTTGCACAGTATGCAATTGAGCTACTGGCCTGTCCTGCATCCAGCGTTCTTTCGGAACGCACATTCAGTGCTGCTGGAGGCGTGGTAACCGATCACAGGGTGCGTCTGTCCACTGACTCGGTCGATCGGCTGACCTTCATAAAAATGAATCAGTCTTGGATCACCACCAGCTACCAAGCACCTGATGCTGATGTAACTGAATAATTTTTTTCAGATCCCTTCAAAGACTGCCTATGCTGATGCTGAGTGACTATCCCTGAGTAATTATCCTCTTCCTCCTCAATCATCACGCTGATAGCTTGTAAGAACATTTTTGGTTCTGGGCGCCACCACCAGTGCCTAAGGCACAATTTTTCAGCCCCTGTATAACAGGGGCGTGTAATTACAATTTTTGATGTAATACTTTGCAGCAGGGCTCGTTCCTGCATTCCAACTAGAGTGTCTGTGAGGGGTTGCAGTGTTGTGGCACCAGCACCAGTGCCTAAGGCCCAATTTTTCTGCCCCTGTCTAACAGGGGCGTGTAATTACAATTTTTGATGCAATACTTTGCAGCAGGGCTCGTTCCTGCGTTCCAACTAGAGTGTCTGTGAGGGGTTGCAGTGTTGTGGCACCAGCACCAGTGCCTAAGGCCCAATTTTTCTGCCCCTGTCTAACAGGGGCGTGTAATTACAATTTTTGATGCAATACTTTGCAGCAGGGCTCGTTCCTGCGTTCCAACTAGAGTGTCTGTGAGGGGTTGCAGTGTTGTGGCACCAGCACCAGTGCCTAAGGCCTAATTTTTCAGCTCCTGTTCAACAGGGGCATGTAATTACAATTCTTGATCTAATATTTCACAGCAGGGCCCTGTGAGGGCTTACAGTGTTTTGGCCACAGCAACACCTAAGGCCCAAATTTCTGCTGAGTATATAGGTCAGGACCCTACTTTCAAACATCTAACTTACAAACGACTCCTACTTGCAAACGGAAGGAGACAACAGGAAGTGAGATGAAATCTACCCCTAGGAAGGGAAATTCTCTCATGTAAGAGTTAATATGGGAAAACAATTTCTCCTTTCCACTGATGCTTTCCAATCCTTGTTCCACAAAAAAACCCAAATTTTCAAAAAACATTTTTCATTGGGACAAAAAAGTGAGGTGAAATCTTCTGAAGAGGAGGAAAGACGCAAAACAAATGTCACAGGGGTGATAACCCTTCCCTATGTTTTCCAAAAAGCTTAGAAAAGATTTTTTGGCTGGAGCTAAACACGTTAAAAATGTTCAAAATTACAAACAGATTCTACTTAACAACAAACCTACAGTCCCTGTCTTGTTTGCACCGCCTGTATACTGCTGTTCAGAGTATATAGGGACCTTTCCTTATTTTAATTTGGGTGCGGGGTTCCCCTTAATATCCATACAAGACCCAAAGGGCCTGGTAATGGACTGGGGGGTACCCATGCCGTTTGTCTCACTGATTTTCATCCATATTGCCAGGACCCGACATGACATTAAACCCGCAAGCAGTTTTAAATGAGATTTTTTCCTTTAAAAATGACATTTGGTGCAGGGACTGTTCTAAACATGGGAAACACGCGTCACTTTACAGGCATACTATAGACACCCCCCAGGTACGATATTTAAAGGAATATTTCACTTTTTTTTTTTTACTTTAAGCATCATTAAAATCACTGCTCCCGAAAAAACGGCCGTTTTTAAAAGTTTTTTTTGCATTGATACATGTCCCCTGGGGTAGGACCCGGGTCCCCACACCCTTTTTAGGACAATACCATGCAAATTAGCCTTTAAAATGAGCACTTTTGATTTCGAACGTTCGAGTCCCATAGACGTCAATGGGGTTCTAACGTTCGTGCGAACTTGCGGTCCGTTCGCGGGTTCTGGTGCGAACCGAACCGGGGGGTGTTCGGCTCATCCCTACTGGTAATAGCTAATAGCTGGTAAAGGGAGGCGTGGGGGCTCCTACTGCGCACAGCATGATCCCTTCAGGGGTGCCAGTGGGATCCTCCAGAGCCACTCTGGTCCATGGTCATGATCCCAGTGGTCCCTTTCTATATATGTTCCAGTAACTTTTCGGCAGGCATTGTATCTCCTAACAATAATATGACAATCTTAGTGAGCCTTTCCGCTGCTAGCTCTCTAGCCCCTGCAGGGGAATGTTACTTACCAACTGATGGTACATGATATGTTGATTCAAATTCTGTATTCTATTTTCTTGTTTTTGCATAAAACCAATAAAAGATTTTGAAAGTAAAAAATGCATGGGGGTCCCCCCAAATTCCATACCAGGCCCTTATCCGAGCATGCAACCTGGTAGGCCACTGGAAAAGAGGGGGGGGGAGAGAGTGGTGAATAGGGATGAGCCGAACACCCCTCGGTTCGGTTCGCACCAGAACCTGCGAACGGACCGAAAGTTCGCACGAACGTTAGAACCCCATTGACGTCTATGGGACTCGAACGTTCGAAATCAAAAGTGCTCATTTTAAAGGCTAATTTGCATGGTATTGTCCTAAAAAGGGTTTGGGGACCCGGGTCCTACCCCAGGGGACATGTATCAGTGCAAAAAAAACTTTTAAAAACGGCCGTTTTTTCGGGAGCAGTGATTTTAATGATGCTTAAAGTAAAAAAAAAAAAAGTGAAATATTCCTTTAAATATCGTACCTGGGGGGTGTCTATAGTTAGCCTGTAAAGTGGCGCGTGTTTCCCGTGTTTAGAACAGTCCCTGCACCAAATGTCATTTTTAAAGGAAAAAATCTCATTTAAAACTGCTTGCGGGTTTAATGTAATGTCGGGTCATGGCAATATGGATGAAAATCAGTGAGACAAACGGCATGGGTACCCCCCAGTCTATTACCAGGCCCTTTGGGTCTTGTATGGATATTAAGGGGAACCCCGCACCCAAATTAAAATAAGGAAAGGCCCTATATACTCTGAACAGCAGTATACAGGCGGTGCAAACAAGACAGGGACTGTAGGTTTGTTGTTAAGTAGAATCTCTTTGTAATTTTGAACGGGTACATTTTTAACGTGTTTAGCTCCAGCCAAAAAATCTTTTTTAAGTTTTTTGGAAAACATAGGGAAGGGTTATCACCCCTGTGACATTTGTTTTGCTGTCTTTCCTCCTCTTCAGAAGATTTCACCTCACTTTTTGTCCCAATGAAAAATGTTTTTTGAAAATTTGGGTTTTTTTGTGGAACAAGGATTGGAAAGCATCAGTGGAAAGGATAAATTGTTTTCCCATATTAACTCTTACAGGAGAGAATTTCCCTTCCTAGGGGTAGATTTCATCTCACTTCCTGTTGTCTCCTTCCATTTGCAAGTAGGAGTCGTTTGTAAGTTAGATGTTTGAAAGTAGGGTCCTGCCCTATATACTCAGCAGAAATTTGGGCCTTAGGTGTTGCTGTGGCCACAACACTGTAAGCCCTCACAAGGCCCTGCTGTGAAATATTAGATCAAGAATTGTAATTACATGCCCCTGTTGAACAGGAGCTGAAAAATTAGGCGTTAGGCACTGGTGCTGGTGCCACAACACTGCAACCCCTCACAGACACTCTAGTTGGAACACAGGAACGAGCCCTGCTGCAAAGTATTGCATCAAAAATTGTAATTACACGCCCCTGTTAGACAGGGGCAGAAAAATTGGGCCTTAGGCACTGGTGCTGGTGCCACAACACTGCAACCCCTCACAGACACTCTAGTTGGAATGCAGGAACGAGCCCTGCTGCAAAGTATTGCATCAAAAATTGTAATTACACGCCCCTGTTAGACAAGGGCAGAAAAATTGGGCCTTAGGCACTGGTGCTGGTGCCACAACACTGCAACCCCTCACAGACACTCTAGTTGGAATGCAGGAACGAGCCCTGCTGCAAAGTATTACATCAAAAATTGTAATTACACGCCCCTGTTAAACAGGGGCTGAAAAATTGTGCCTTAGGCACTGGTGGTGGCGCCCAGAACCAAAAATGTTCTTACAAGCTATCAGCGTGATGATTGAGGAGGAAGAGGATAATTACTCAGGGATAGTCACTCAGCATCAGCATAGGCAGTCTTTGAAGGGATCTGAGATTTAAAAAAAAATATTCGGTTACATCAGCATCAGGTGCTTGGTAGCTGGTGGTGATCCAAGACTGATTAATTTTTATGAAGGTCAGCCGATCGACCGAGTCGGTGGACAGACGCACCCTGTGATCGGTTACCACGCCTCCAGCAGCACTGAATGTGCGTTCCTAAAGAACGCTGGATGCAGGACAGGCCAGTAGCTCAATTGCATACTGTGCAAGCTCTGGCCAGTGATCCATCCTCAAGACCCAGTAACCCAGAGGATTTTCGGTGGGAAAGGTGTCCAAGTCTGATCTTGCCCCTAGGTATTCCTGCACCATGTAAAACAGACGCTGGCGATGGTTGCTGGAACTGATCATACCTTGGGGCTGCGGACCAAAAAATTGTCTGAACGCATCGGTCAGACGGCCACCTTCTCCACCGCTCCTTCTTTGACTGACCGAAGCCTCAGCAACACGTTGTCCAGAAACAGGAGTTTGTAACCTCCCAGTCTCTGGGAACGCGTTGCACAGACCTTTCTGCAAGGCCTCCCGAAGATGTTTCATCCTCTGCTCCCTCTGCGATGGCAAGATAAGGTCCGCAACCTTACCCTTGTAACGTGGATCAAGGAGGGTTGCCAGCCAGTATTGGTCCTTCTCCTTGATACCACGAATACGAGGATCCTTACCCAGGCTTTGCAGGATCAGGGAGGCCATGCAGCGTAGGTTTGCTGAGGCATTCGGTCCGGAGTCCTCTGGGTCACTAAGGACGACAACATCCGCAGCCACCTCCTCCCAGCCACGTACAAGTCCATGTGTTTCTTGGGACTGATCCCTTAAAGACTGCTGCTGATGCTGAGTGCCAGGCTCCACCTCCATACTGACACAATCTTCCTCCTCCTTCTCCTCCTCCTCCTCGTCCTCTTCCTGTGTGATCGGCGGGCACGCAGGAACACTGTCTGGATAAAGGGGGCCTTGAGAGCTAAGGAAGTCCTCCTCTTCCTGCCTCTGTTCTGCCTCAAGTGCCCTGTCCATTATTCCACGCAGCGTGTGCTCCAACAGGCGGACAAGGGGGACAGTGTCACTGATGCATGCACTGTCACTGCTCACCATCCTCGTGGCCTCCTCGAATGGTGACAGGACAGTGCATGCATCCCTGATCATGGCGGTTCTTGGGCAGGTTAAACTCCTTTTGGAGGTCCGTCAGCCGAGCACTGGCATTATATGACCGGCGGAAATGCACACAGACTTTTCTGGCCTGCCTCAGGACATCCTGTAAGCCCGGGTACCTGCCCAAGAACCGCTGCACCACCAAGTTAAGGACGTGAGCCAAACAGGGCACATGGGTCATTTGTCCCTGTCGGAGGGCAGAGAGGAGGTTGGTGCCATTGTCGCAAACCACCATTCCTGCCTTAAGTTGGCGTGGCATCAACCACCTCTGAACCTGCCCCTGCAGAGCTGACAGAACCTCTGCCCCAGTGTGGCTCCTGTCCCCCAAGCACACCAGCTCAAGCACCGCATGGCATCTTTTGGCCTGCGTACTTGCGTAGCCCCTTGAACGACTACGGAGCACCGCTGGTTCCGAGGAAGAGGCCATGGAGGAAGAAGAAGAGGAGGGGGTGGAGGAGAGAGGTGTGTCACAATCATTAGCATTTTGGAGGCATGGTGGCGGAACAACCTCCAACACTACTGCACCTTGTCCTGCATCCTTCCCAGCTGCCAGCAGAGTCACCCAATGCGCAGTGAAACTTAGGTAACGTCCCTGTCCATGCCTGCTGGACCATGAGTCAGCGGTAATATGCACCTTACCGCTGTCCGCCCTGTCCAGCGAGGCATGGACATTGCCTTCCACATGCCGGTAGAGAGCCGGAATCGCCTTCCGTGAGAAAAAGTGGCGTTTGGGTACCTGCCACTGAGGAACCGCACATTCCACAAACTCACGGAAGGGGGCAGAGTCTACCAACTGAAAAGGCAGCAGTTGAAGTGCTAGCAATTTTGCCAAGCTAGCATTCAACCGCTGGGCATGTGGATGGCTGGGAGCAAACTTTTTTCGGCGGTGCAGCAGCTGGGGCAGGGAAATTTGCCTGGTACAATCTGACGTCGGTGTACCAAAAGCAGATTGCCCACAAGTACTTGGCTGTGACACACCTAATTCTACACCTTCATTCCTCTCACTGCAGGTCTCAGAGAGGACTGGAGGTCTAGTGGGGTTGGAAATCTCAGCTGATGAGGAGCAAGGAGAGATCCTCTTTGTTCTTTGGTGTGGGTCTTTTAGATACGCTTGCCAACGAACTGCATGGCAGGTCAACATATGTCTGGTCAAGCATGTGGTACCCAAGCGGGAGATGTTTTGGCCACGTGAGATACGCTTGAGACATATGTTGCAAATAGCAGCGGTGCGATCTGATGCACTCGTCTCAAAAAAGGCCCACACCAAAGAACTTTTTGAATAACGCGCAGAGACTGCAGCGCCCTGCACATGTGGAGCTTTGGGGTGTGATGCAGTCAATGTGCTGCCCTTAGGCTGGCCCCTGGAGGGCATCCTGCCTCGTTGGTGATGTGCCGCCTCCTCCTCCTCCTCCTCTCTCCTATCAGGCACCCACGTTGAGTCAGTGACCTCATCATCCCCTCCCTCCTCATCACTGGAGCAAACCTGGCAGTATGCTGCAGCAGGGGGAGCATGACTGCCATATTTCTGTCCTTCTTGGGCACCCCCTCTGTCCGTGCTCATGTTACTGCCTTCATCGAGCTCAGTATCATCATCAGAGCCTTCCAAACGCTGGGCATCCTCCTGGAGCATGTACCCAACACTGTGGTCAAACAGTTCGAGGGACTCCTCAGGAGGACATGGTGGAGCTAGGGAAGGAGTCACTGATGACATTGAGCCAAGGGAAGAGGCCGCTGCTTTGCCAGACAAAGCACCCTGGGCATGGGTGAGAGAGGATGAGGAGGATGAGGACGGCTTGGTCATCCACTCGACCAAGTCTTCCGCATGTTGCGGCTCAACACGGCCAGCTGCCGAAAAAAAGGCCAAGCGTGTCCCATGGCCACGTGCTGATGAGGATGCACCGTCTCCACACACAGCACTAGACACAGAGCCTGCTTGCCCTCTCTTATTGGCTTGTGACTGTCTGCCTCTCCTTCTTGGCCTTCCAGACATACTAATGGCCTGTAGCTGCACTAAGCTGGGATATATATATCTATATATATATATATATATATATATATATATATATATATATATATATATATATATATATATGTACTGATACTGCAGCTAGCAAAATTGCTTGCCTGTAGTATGAGAACACCACCAACCTTCTACAGGTAGCTTTAGCTGAACACTGTGAGGTGGACGCACCCCACTAACTTGTAGGTTTAGCTGAACACTGTGAGCAGGATGCACTGCACTAACTGTAAATAGTCTAGCTGCCTGACCGTGGTACTAATAGGATCAAAAGAACACCAGTAATTTTCTTCAGGTAGCTTTATATACTGTAACCAGACAAGCCTGCCTGTCAGTAGGAAGATAACAGGAACGGATCTAGCTGAACACTGTGAGCAGGACGCACTGTACTAAATGTAAATAGTCTAGCTGCCTGACCGTGGTACTAATAGGATCAAAAGAACACCAGTAATTTTCTTCAGGTAGCTTTATATACTGTAACCAGACAAGCCTGCCTGTCAGTAGGAAGATAACAGGAACGGATCTAGCTGAACACTGTGAGCAGGACGCACTGTACTAAATGTAAATAGTCTAGCTGCCTGACCGTGGTACTAATAGGATCAAAAGAACACCAGTAATTTTCTTCAGGTAGCTTTATATACTGTAACCAGACAAGCCTGCCTGTCAGTAGGAAGATAACAGGAACGGATCTAGCTGAACACTGTGAGCAGGACGCACTGTACTAAATGTAAATAGTCTAGCTGCCTGACCGTGGTACTAATAGGATCAAAAGAACACCAGTAATTTTCTTCAGGTAGCTTTATATACTGTAACCAGACAAGCCTGCCTGTCAGTAGGAAGATAACAGGAACGGATCTAGCTGAACACTGTGAGCAGGACGCACTGTACTAAATGTAAATAGTCTAGCTGCCTGACCGTGTTACTAATAGGATCAAAAGAACACCAGTAATTTTCTTCAGGTAGCTTTATATACTGTAACCAGACAAGCCTGCCTGTCAGTAGGAAGATAACAGGAACGGATCTAGCTGAACACTGTGAGCAGGACGCACTGTACTAAATGTAAATAGTCTAGCTGCCTGACAGTGGTACTAATAGGATCAAAAGAACACCAGTAATTTTCTTCAGGTAGCTTTATATACTGTAACCAGACAAGCCTGCCTGTCAGTAGGAAGATAACAGGAACGGATCTAGCTGAACACTGTGAGAAGGACGCACTGTACTAAATGTAAATAGTCTAGCTGCCTGACCGTGGTACTAATAGGATCAAAAGAACACCAGTAATTTTCTTCAGGTAGCTTTATATACTGTAACCAGACAAGCCTGCCTGTCAGTAGGAAGATAACAGGAACGGATCTAGCTGAACACTGTGAGCAGGACGCACTGCACTAAATGTAAATAGTCTAGAAGATAACAGGAACGGATCTAGCTGAACACTGTGAGCAGGACGCACTGCACAAAATGTAAATAGTCTAGAAGATAACAGGAACGGATCTAGCTGAACACTGTGAGCAGGACGCACTGCACTAAATGTAAATAGTCTAGAAGATAACAGGAACGGATCTAGCTGAACACTGTGAGCAGGACGCACTGCACTAAATGTAAATAGTCTAGAAGATAACAGGAACGGATCTAGCTGAACACTGTGAGCAGGACGCACTGCACTAAATGTAAATAGTCTAGAAGATAACAGGAACGGATCTAGCTAAACTGAATACAGTGTATATATATATATGCAACACCTGGGATGCATATATATACACAATACACTGTAAGTGCAGCTAACTGACTGACTGTTCTGCCTAATCTATCTAACTCAAATCAAATGACACTGTCTGTCTCTCTCTCTCTCTCTCTCTATCTATGAACGCCGGAACACACACTACACAGGGCCTTATATAGTGTGGGGCGTGTACTAAATCCCCTGAGCCATAATTGGCCAAAGCCTCCTTGGCTTTGGCCAATTACGGCTCTCTGTTCAGGCGGCGCTGTGATTGGCCAAGCATGCGGGTCATAGTGCATGCTTGGCCAATCATCAGCAAGCAATGCACTGCGATGCCGCAGTGAATTATGGGCCGTGACGCGCCACACGAATTTGGCGCGAACGGCCCATATCGTTCGCAATTCGGCGAACGACCGAACAGCCGATGTTCGAGTCGAACATGGGTTCGACTCGAACACGAAGCTCATCCCTAGTGGTGAAACATCTGATTGTAATCATAAACAAAAGAGGCATGCAGTGCTGGAGAAACTGCTGGAGATGGTGAAGCTGCAGATCCCCACGGCAACCATCCCCTATTTGAAGGCAAAAATTGGTGGGCTGAGGAGCACTTATAATAGGGAGCGCAATAAGGTCCAGGATTCCTCGAGATCAGGAGCAGCAGCAGATGCCATTTATGTATGTCCCCAGGCTGTGGTACTATGACAGACTGTCAGACCAGACTGAAGTCAGGCAATCCCTCTCAACCCTTCCTTCCGCTCTTCCTTCCATGCTTCCTTCCACTCCAGCTGAGGCTTCCAACGTTCAACCTGGGCCTTCTAGCCAGGAAGAAGATGTGGAGCAGCCTGGTGTCAGGCTAGAGCATATAACAGGTAACAGTTCAGGTGTTCTGATTATGCAAAGAGTTCAAGGAACAAGAGCACATACCATGAGCAGAGCAGGTCAGCTGGGACTTGTAGTTCACCGCTGTAGTTGTAGGTCGATGTTTGCTGGACCTTGTAGTTCACCACTGCAGATGAGGATAGATGGTGTCTGGTGTTGTAGTTCACCGCTGCAGGTGAGGATAGATGTCTGGTCCTTGTAGTTCACCGCTGCAGATGAAGTTACTGGTGGAATCAGGCAAACGTAGTCTAGGCAAGCTGGGTCATACACAGGAAGATCAGAGTCCAAACGGTACCGAATCAGAAGCAAGCAAACAGGGTCAAACGAGCCGGGTCATACACGAAATACACAGAGCAGATATCAAACTGGATCAAACACAAGGTAACTCTAACACGAGCAATGATTGAATGCTGTTGCAAGTTATTTAAAGGTCAGCTGGCCAATCATTGTTGTTTCCCAGGTAAAGGCTGTGTAAGGTGAGTGTGCTGGGTCCTAAAGGGATCCTAGTACTGACAGTACCCCCCCTTCCTCGAGGGGTTGCTCCTGCACCCCCAGGCTTACTTGGATAACGAAGATGGAACTTCTTCTTAAGTCGGTCAGCATGAAGATCACGAGCTGGGACCCAAGATCGATCCTCTGGGCCGAAACCTTTCCAATGAACGAGATATTGTAAGGAATTGCGCACTCGTCTGGAATCAAGAATAAATGCCACTTCATATTCCTGACTGTCCAACACATCCACAGGTTCTGGTTCATTTACTTGGAGGCTGGAATGAACAGGTTTCAACAATGAAACATGAAAGACATTTGGAATGCGCATGGATGGGGGGAGTTTTAATCTATAGGATACAGGATTAACAATCTCCGAAATTTCATAGGGCCCGATGAATTTTGGGCCAAGTTTTTTAGATGGAACATGCAGGGACAGATTCCTAGATGATAGCCACACTTTGTCACCAACTTTATATCCTGGTGCCTTTGAGCGCCTCTTGTCCGCCATTTTCTTAAAAGCCTGCACAGAGCGAGAAATAGCATGATTGACATCGGACCAGATTTTGGAGAAATTTTCAATTGTAGTGTTGGCATCTGGCACATCAGAGGGTGGAAGATCAAAGGAGCACACACGAGGATGCAACCCGTAAACACAGAAGAAGGGAGAGGTCCCTGTAGATGTGCTGGCACAATTATTAAAGGCAAATTCTGCCCATGGCAGGACGTTGACCCACTCCACCTCATCATTGGCCATCAGACAACGTACCATCTTCTCTAGAGTCTGATTAGTCCTTTCTGTTTGGCCGTTTGTCTCAGGATGATATGCTGAAGAATATGATAACTTAATCCCCATCTGAGAGCAAAGGGCCTTCCAAAACTGGGCTATAAACTGAGAGCCACGGTCTGAGACAATGTTGATTGGTGCCCCATGGAGCCTGAAAACATGTTTAATGAATAAAGATGCCAGTTCTTTAGCAGATGGGAGTTTCGGAAGCGGAACAAAGTGGGCCATTTTACTGAACCTGTCTACCACCACCCAGATCGTGGAACATCCCTGGGACGGAGGCAAGTCAGTGATAAAGTCCATAGATAAATGGGTCCAGGGACAGGTGGGTATTGGTAGAGGACGTAGGAGACCGGGCGGCTTAGAGGTACTGCTCTTGCTTCTGGCACAAACTTCACAGGCCTGGACGAAGGCTAACACATCCTGCCTGATCGATGGCCACCAGAGGTTGCGAGAGATAATTTCAAAAGTTTGTCTAAACCCCGGATGTGCTGCAGGTTTTGATGCATGTACCTGTTGCAATACCTGCAAACGAAGAGCCAGGGGCACAAAAAGCATACCAGAGGGAGTGGAGGGAGGGGCTTCAGCCTGTGCAGGTAACAAGGCCTCAGAGATGTCCGTCTGGGTGAAAGCCAAAATCCTATCCTCAGAGATAATGGGTTGTGGAGGAAGCGGAGGAGGAGACTCTGAAAGAAAGCTGCGAGACAAGGCGTCAGCCTTAATGTTTCTTGGTCCTGGTAAATATGAAATTGTGAAGTCAAATCTGGAGAAGAACAATGACCACCTGGCTTGACGTGAGTTCAGTCTTTTAGCAGAACGGATGTATTCAAGGTTTTTGTGGTCAGTCAGAACTATGAATGGATAGCGAGCTCCCTCCAGCCAATGTCTCCATTCCTCCAAAGCGATCTTTATGGCTAGAAGTTCTCTGTTGCCTATATCATAATTGCGCTCTGCTGGGGAATATTTCCGGGACAAGAAGGCACAGGGGTGGATGGCAGCACTAGATCTTGTGAGAGAGGCCGATTATCCACGGAAATCAGGCGGACTGGGCAATCTAGAGCATGAGTTTCCAAGGACAAAGAGGTAATCAGAGTCTTATCAATAAAATTCTCAGCGGCTCCAGAATCTACCAAGGCCAGCAGTTCATGAGCCCCTGTCCCACAGTGAATGACAGCGGGTAAAAGAATACGCTTGTCCCCCTGGGGAGATGAGAGCAGACCTAAGGTAACCTCCCCGCAATTACCTAGGTCCTGGAGTTTCCCGGACGTGTAGGGCACGAACGGAGCATATGACCCTTGAGGCCACAATACAAGCAGAGTCCCATGTTACGCCGGCGTGTGTGTTCCTGGGCAGATAACTGGGTGGAGCCTAACTGCATAGGCTCTTCCTCAGATTTGGCACTGGAGGTGGAATAGTCAGTCGGCAAGGGAGGTATATAGTTTGCCACAGCTGTAGTTTGTTCTCGTCTCCTCTCTCGCTGGCGGCGGTCAATTCTAATGGCTAGACTCATAGCCTCCTCCAGTGAGGCTGGGTAGGAGAAGTTGACCAGAGCATCCTTAATTGCATCTGAAAGGCCCATTCTAAACTGGCTGCGGAGTGCTGCATCATTCCAGCCAGATTCCGGGGCCCACCTGCGAAACTCTGAGCAATACATTTCAGCTGTGGTAGTTCCTTGCTTTAAGTTACGCAGGGTTGATTCTGCAGTAGCAGCACGATCTGGATCATCATAAAGCAATCCTAGGGCTTCAAAGAAGGCATCTACTGTTAGCAAGGCTGGGTGGTTTGGTTCCAGGTTAAAGGCCCAAGCCTGGGGGTCACCCTGTAGTAGAGAAATAATGATTTGCACCCTCTGAGTTTCAGGGCCAGACGAGGATGGTCTTAACTTGAAATATAATTTGCAACTGTTTTTAAAGTTGCAAAACCCTTTACGGTCACCAGAAAACCAGTCAGGCAAAGGAATTTTTGGTTCAGATGGAGTTTTTGTAGCAGTGGTAATAGAAGGAGATTGCGCCTTGGTGAGCTCTGTGGCCATTTCCTGAACTTGATGGGATAAGCGGCAAAGTTCCTGTGCAAACAACTGAGCCTGCTCAGGATCCATGATAGGTTTCCTTTATTATGTATGGCTCGTGTTAATGTCAGGCTAGAGCATATAACAGGTAACAGTTCAGGTGTTCTGATTATGCAAAGAGTTCAAGGAACAAGAGCACATACCATGAGCAGAGCAGGTCAGCTGGGACTTGTAGTTCACCGCTGTAGTTGTAGGTCGATGTTTGCTGGACCTTGTAGTTCACCACTGCAGATGAGGATAGATGGTGTCTGGTGTTGTAGTTCACCGCTGCAGGTGAGGATAGATGTCTGGTCCTTGTAGTTCACCGCTGCAGATGAAGTTACTGGTGGAATCAGGCAAACGTAGTCTAGGCAAGCTGGGTCATACACAGGAAGATCAGAGTCCAAACGGTACCGAATCAGAAGCAAGCAAACAGGGTCAAACGAGCCGGGTCATACACGAAATACACAGAGCAGATATCAAACTGGATCAAACACAAGGTAACTCTAACACGAGCAATGATTGAATGCTGTTGCAAGTTATTTAAAGGTCAGCTGGCCAATCATTGTTGTTTCCCAGGTAAAGGCTGTGTAAGGTGAGTGTGCTGGGTCCTAAAGGGATCCTAGTACTGACACCTGGCTTGAGTCAGGTATAGCATTGTTCAACATATTTCTGGTCGTAAAATTAATTATGTTAACTAGATGTTATTATTGATCACTAAATGCCGATTTAATAAAGTGTTTTACATATCAATATACAGTAGTGGCCAAAAATGTTTGGGACAAGAAGGAAAAATGCAGGGGTCAGAATAATAGTCTTTTCTATTTGTTAACATTCAATTTGCAACAGTCATGAGCTGCAAATTGTGTGTGATTGATGAACAAAAAACTAAAACTATGTTCTTTTTTCATACACAGGAATGTGGCAACCAGGAGGATGGCGTGGAATGTGGCAGCCAGGAAGAGGCTGTGGAATGTGGCAGCCAGGAGGTGGCGGAGGTAAGTGGCAGCCAGGAGGTAGCCGTGCCCAGTAGCCTGACAGAATCCCAGGTCCCTCCCCCCGCCTTCCAAAAGGCCCAGGAAGGGGAGTAATGTTCAGGTGGCAGCGCTTGGGCTGATTCGGGAGGCTAAGGCGGCCCTCAGAGCCACCCCCACTCCTCAAGAGGCCTTTGGCTGCATGACTGCCAGCAAAATGCAGGAAATGGAGGAGAGCCAATGCCTCTTGTGTGAGGAAATTATGTATACAACTCTAAATAAGGGGTTGAGGGGCCAACTCACAATCAAAACACACCTGTGTGAGTTGGACTATCCTCCTCCTCCTCCTCCACCTCCTGCCACACTTCCAACACCACAGCCACAGCCTGGAAGCAAGCAGGGAAGGAAGAGTGGAAGTAAGACAAGAAAGTGATGGCCTTGGTTCAGTCTGGTCTGACAAAAGATGCAGGCTGTTGAATGACCACAGCCTGGGGACATACGGTGGGGAAGGAAAGTATTCAGACCCCCTTACATTTTTCACTCTTTTTTATATTGCAGCCATTTGCTAAATTCATTTAAGTTCATTCTGTTCCTCATTAATGTACACACAGCACCCCATATTGACAGAAAAACACAGAATTGTTGACATTTTTGCAGATTTATTAAAAAACAAAAACTGAAATATCACATGGTCCTAAGTATTCAGACCCTTTGCTGTGACACTCATATTTTTAACTCAGGTGCTGTCCATTTCTTCTGATCATCCTTGAGATGGTTCTACACCTTCATTTGAGCCCAGCTGTGTTTGATTATACTGATTGGACTTGATTAGGAAAGCCACACACCTGTCTATATAAGACCTTACAGCTCACAGTGCATGTCAGAGCAAATGAGAATCATGAGGTCAAAGGAACTGCCTGAAGAGCTCAGAGACAGAATTGTGGCAAGGCACAGAACTGGCCAAGGTTACAAAAAAAAATTCTGTTGCACTTAAGGTTCTTAGGAGCACAGTGGCCTCCATAATCCTTAAATGGAAGATGTTTGGGATGACCAGAACCCTTCCTAGAGCTGGCCGTCTGGCCAAACTGAGCTATCGGGGGAGAAGAGCCTTGGTGAGAGAGGAAAAGAACAACCCAAAGATCACTGTGGCTGAGCTCCAGAGATGCAGTCTGGAGATGGGAGAAAGTTGTAGAAAGTCAACCATCACTGCAGCCCTCCACCAGTCAGGGCTTTATGGCAGAGTGGCCCGACGGAAGCCTCTCCTCAGTGCAAGACACATGAAAGCCTGCATGGAGTTTTTTTAAAAAAAACCCTGAAGCACTCCAAGATGGTGAGAAATAAGATTCTTTGGTCTGATGAGACCAAGATAGAACTTTTTGGCCTTAATTCTAAGCGGTATATGTGGAGAAAACCAGGAACTGCTCATCACCTGTCCAATGCAGTCCCAACAGTGAAGCATGGTGGTGGCAGCATCATGCTGTGGGAGTGTTTTTCAGCTGCAGGGACAGGACAACTGGTTGCAATTGAGGGAAAGATGAATGCGACCAAGTACAGGGATATCCTGGACGAAAACCTTCTCCAGAGTGCTCAGGACCTCAGACTGGGCCGAAGGTTTACCTTCCAACAAGACAATGACCCTAAACACACTAAAATATTGAAGGAGTCGCTTCACAACAACTCTATGACTGTTCTTGAATGGCCCAGCCAGAGCCCTGACTTAAATCCAATTGAGCATCTCTGGAGAGACCTAAAAATGGCTGTCCACCAACGTTTACCATCCAACCTGACAGAACTGGAGAGGATCTGCAAGGAGGAATGGCAGAGGATCCCCAAATCCAGGTGTGAAAAACTTGTTGCATCTTTCCCAAAAAGACTCATGGCTGTATTAGATCAAAGGGGTGCTTCTACTAAATACTGAGCAAAGGGTCTGAATACTTAGGACCATGTGATATTTCAGTTTTTCTTTTTTAATAAATCTGCAAAAATGTCAACAATTCTGTGTTTTTCTGTCAATATGGGGTGCTGTGTGTGTACATTAATGAGGAAAAAAAATGAACTTAAATGATTTTTAGCAAATGGCTGCAATATAACAAAGAGTGAAAAATTGAAGGGGGTCTGAACACTTTCCATCCCCACTGTATATGTCATCTACTGATGTTTCTGATCTCTTGTAGTCCGGGACCGGATTGTGCTCACTATTATATGAACTATGAAAACTATAAACAAAAATTAAATGCATTATTATGGAGATCTGACAAAAAACAAAAAATAAAATATTCAGGAGATCAAGAGAAATAATAAAGAAATCATTTTTTCAGAACTCTGTGTGAATATCAGCAGCAAAACAACTTCATTATTCTAGCATTCTAAAGAAGAGAATGCACTGCATTAAAAGGTTTAAAAATTGAAATAAATTGCAGCGTGACCAATGTGCTGTCTCCATTACGAACGCTAGTTTTACCACGCTCCCGTAGACGTCCTAACGACGAAACGCGTAGGGCGTGGCCTAAATCTGTGCTTCCCAACATTACCTACTTACCAGCGCTGAAGGCTAACCGTGACGTTTTACCACTTGATTTGTACTGTAAAATTGTGAGTACCTTTCTACTTGTTTAATAAACCTTTTAAAAACGATTTTACGCTATGAGCACTCCTTCTCTCTTTTTATATGAAACATCACGATCCTGAGGCTGCCAGTGATTGCCGTACAGTGGCGCAAAACTGTAACCGCCTGATACCCCTGCAGGGGTGAAGGGATCCGGTGAGTGGCTGCACTTTCAGAGCAAGGATTTTAAAACCACTGAAGGATCACAAACACCACATCACTTGCACCAAGATACTGCACAAGATATATATCAAGAGACCATATCACAAAGAGTTTAAACGAATTTGATAATAAGTTATTACACAATAAGGACTTTCTTTGAACTTTGCCAGCACGTTTGCACTTTATTAAGAGTGATTTTAAACACTTTTCAGTTCCTTTACCAGTAACTGATCTCCCACACCACTTCCCCCCCCCCCTCCCCCCCCCCCCCACCTCCACCTCTCCCCCCTCCCCCCACTTATTTGGAATATATACCAGCAACACCATGTATGGGATGTGACAACACCATTATTATATTTATATGTTTGCAGCCTGCTTATCTCTCTTTTATATATATTTTTATGTATATTTAAAGCTTGTTTAAAACTGTGCAATTTTTAAAGATACCACTTTTTAAGGATACCACTATTTGATATGTGCACGTCTTGCTTATATTTAGGAATTTACACTTACATGCCTTGTTTTGAATTAGAGACATACAAATACGCAGGCAGGGAATTATCATCCAATTAAAGGAACAGCGCCAGACCCTTCTACCACACTAATTAGTTTTACCAGACCGAGCGCTTTCGCCTTGTACATGACTCTGAGCATGCGTGGAACTTTGTGCATCGGAATTGTCTACACACGATCGGAATTTACGAGAACAGATTTTGTTGTCGGAAAATTTGAGATCCAGCTCTCAAATTTTGTGACGGAAATTCCGATGGAAAATGTCCGATGGAGCCTACACACGGTCAGAATTTCCGACAACAAGCTCCCATCGAACATTTTCCGGCGGAAAATACGACCGTGTGTATGGGGCATTAGAGTGTTTAACCCACTCCTTCCCAGACACCGGATGTGAACCCTTCTAAAAATGGGCGGTAGCTGATACAATCATTGAGGCCTGGTGGTGAGGTGGCTCATAAGGCCACTATCCACCTTGTTTCTCTCTGTAGAAGGGTTTTACCCCAGTCACCCCCTCTGTTGTTGCGGTGAACACGGTCCAATATTAAAAATGTAATGTTCGGGAAACTACCCTGATGTACATCCCGAGTGTGTCTGCCTAGTGGGAGGTCTAGGTTACATGTGCGCATACTATGTACGTGTCTGTACATTCTTTTGTGTAACTCTAAAGTAGTTTATCTTTTAACCTGCCCCTGTGGGTGCTTTTACATGGGGAAAACCAAGTTAGAGCTAAACAAAAGAATTGTCTGGTTGTCTTGTCCTCTCAGGGAAGACAGATGGAGATAAGGACATTTTGGTGCTATCCACTGATCTGGAGCCTTATTGAAAGCTCTTGATAGCTACCTACCTTATCTTCTACACAGCGGACATTGGTAAATATATAAACATCTTCTACACCCCTATTTCATCTATACTATAATTATTATAAACATGAGGGTTCTATACACTATATGGTCTAGTAATAGTCTTTAATGACCCCATATCAAACATTACAAGCAGTATTCATTACTGCTCTCTATTTCTCCCTTTTTCTTTTCTTTTGCTTTTTCCTTTTTTGGTATCATAGCAAGAAAATTTCTTTATACTTTATGTAATTTTGGTACTGTGTCTTTTTTATTGCCAGTTCAGCTATATTGCTGGAATTTAGTTGCTGTTGCCCACCAGACCAACAACACCTGGGAACTTTCTGTTCCAATATCTCATTACTGCCTGGTTGGCATCCATCTACACCCCCATTGGGACAGTTGCTTCACCCATTTCCTTTATGGAATCATTTTACATGGTAGGTTCTTTTTGAAATGGCATGGTTGCTCATCTAACTTCTATGGCTATTGTGTACTGCTAAAACAATTTGTGACTATATCTACCTCTATCCTATACCCCTGACGAAGGTGTTTAACCAGAAACGCGTCGGATACCGGGGATTACTAATTACTGGAGAGTGTTATTATCTCTGTGATTTTTTTCATGTAAATTGTTGTTTTTTATTTTTGTTGTTTTTTATTTACATGTATGTATACACTGTATCAATTTTGATGTTTTTAATTTTGTTTGATCGTAGACTTTTATGTACATTCAATAAACTATTTTTCATATCACATCAGTGTATGTGGCCTTTAAAGTCCCATTGAAGGGTGATCTCTCTTTTTCTTAATATATCCTAGGGATGTGGCTACTGCATGTACATGTAACATGTATTAGCTGCAAATAAGTTATTAATGATGGGTGACTTTCCGTGATAGCAGGTAATTGCTGGCACCTGTGGAGTGCACTGCAGGAATCCCTTGTTGGGCCACTGCTGATGGCCAGACCCTGGGGCACACCAACGTATACCTTTATGCTGCAGTGTTCATATCTGCATTTGGGTCCCTGTGTGTATCCCTACTTCAATGTGATCTGACTGCTACCTTGGTCCACACGCTAGAGTGTTTTAAAATTACCTGAGGCTGATAAGTATACATCTCTCTTTGACTCTGATCAGCTTTTCCCCTGAAGAAAAAAAAAACTTGAAATGCATTGGCCAATTTACCTATAACATAGAAATGCAGCAATGCTGTGATCAATAAATTGAACCTTTGAGTTATAATTTATGTTTGTACCATGATGATGATGAGATATTTGTGTTATTACATCATTAGCTTGTGTTCTTATACGCTTTAACTTTGTTACAAAAAAGTTTGGATTTTTATACAAAACTAATTTAACTCTAGAAATAATATAACATTCCTAAACACTGCTTTTTTCACTTAACCCAAAGACACCACACGTGTGGTAGCATTGGCATTCAAATGTGGGTCAGTGCCATCCACAACAACCATACCAACAGCATCCAAAGCAGTCCCTATAATAGGTTGGTTTGTGTTTCAATGGGACATGGCCTTTTAATTTCTAGCACCATTGGCTCACACCACCTCCTTATACTCCTGGATAATGCTTGGCTTACACGATCACTGCTATCTTCAACCTTTCAGCTCACACCACCAACTTTCCCACTTGACCTCTGCTGCTGACTATAGCTGACAGCTCCTCACAGAGGTACCACTCACCGCCCCATCTGTAAACTTCCCCCTCCCAACCACTGCGCCAGCACACCATCAATTCGGCCACTTTCACACGCTTTGCTCTCTTTAGTGAAGCCTGCCCTCCATCCCCTCCCTCTGCACCACACCTGCAGAACAATCTGCACTCTCATCACTGTGCCTGACCCCCATTCCCCCACCATCCGTTCTCACCACCTCTACCACATGTCTTCACTTCACTCACCATTGCACCAATGCCCATGTCTACACTCACTGCAAATGTACACAGGTACTAATTTGCCAAAGGAGTTGAGAATCTTCATTCAATAAATTGTAGTTATTTTCACTTTGAATACCCAACCATGGGCAGGTGAAATAAAACAAACAGGGTCATGCACATTTTTTCTTCTTCATTCATTCTGGTGGGTTAGTCGCCCATTACATGCATTAACCCACCACAACAGATCACGTTAGTGTGAATAGGTCTTTTTACTGTAGAATATCTTTCACACGAATCTAAACCCTCACAAGGGAACTTCTCTTATTTGCTTCCTTATGATTTGTTAAATATACAATTGAAAGTATTTTGTTATATCTTTTCAATAAGTGCAAGCACACAATATGTGCTGAACCAGCCAGAAATCCAGTGAGCTGATAACTCTGCATGCTCTTACTGTCCTGCACTTCCTGCCCAGTTGAAAAGAGAAGAGAAGAGAAGTTCTAACAGTTCCCATGCTAGGGTGATAACACTGGTCCCTCCATATACAGTTACCGTATAGTGAATGAAGGCTGTCTTTCCAGAACAGGAAGTGTGTTAGTACTGATGTCTATTGGGGCTCAATGGCTGCACAAACATAATTGCTCCTCCCAATTTGACAACCGTGCAGGGGCACGGCCCTGAACGAAGACAGTATGCATTTGGGGCTGTGCACCAGCACGGATACAGGTACATCTCCGTGAGGGTAAACACAGCCCTTGCATGGGCATACGATGTAGTACACAGTTGTGAACGAGGCCTCATTGACAGGATCATCAGGTAAAAATAAAGGAAAAAGGTCTGAAAAGCCACTACATTTAAGGAATTTTTTTTGCAAAATATTACATTTTTGTTCTTGGGATTAGATATGCTTACATTTCTCAAATTTGCATTTATAACATTAGATCAATTTAGTGCCTACTGACATTCATGAGCTAATAATGAATTTATTCATAATGAAAGGAAAATGCATTCATTTATGTATTTCATATGCATTTTGGTGCTTTTCATGCAGTTAAAATGGAAATTACTGGACTCACCGGGAAATTAAAGGATATTTAAAATTATAATGAAATATATTTATATATATATATTTATATATTTTTCTTACAAAGAGCAACTGAAGAGCATCTAGTGTCACTAGTTCTTGAAATGTAGTTTAAGTTAAATAGTACTTTTACATTCATAGTATTCATTGGACATTATATAGAAAGACAAATTGCCGCATTTATAAATATGTATATGTGAACTGCAGATGTTAAATGTTCTGCTTTCAAACCGAATGCAGAAACCCAATGGATTCCACATTTTCACTACAAAGCACATAATCACCCGCTGATATGAGTGTTGATGGTGTTGTCAAGACAACATGCCTGGAACCTGTGTTATGATAATTGCATTTTCTATTTCTTCTTTGTAATGGTAGTATTATAGTAACTGCTATTAGTCAGCAGAGGTGCCTTTGTATTATTATTATTGTAATGCATGCAAAATACACAAGAACAACGCCTGAAATGGGGAAGCCCTAAGGCAAAACAATGCCTGATTAATTTAGCAAAAGCAAGTATGTGGTTGTTAAAAAGAAGTAGGTGAAAATCATGAATAAAATAGTCATAAATAAAATACTAAATATAATAAATAAAATTTAAATTTAAAAATGCATATTTTAATAAATAAATAACAAAATAAATAAAAATAATAATAATAATCAAAATACATGTTTTTTTATATTTAGCCATCTATTACAAATTGACCTTTGAATAATTATACAAGTCTTTATCGCTCATCCATGTCTTTATGGACCTTACATTGTGCACTGGTGCACAGTCATGTTGGAACAGGAAGGGGCCATCCCCAAACTGTTCACACAAAGTTGGGAGCATGAAATTGTCCAAAATGTCTTGGTGTGCTGACGCCTTAAGAGGGTGGCTGCTGCACATAGAAGGCTATTTATCTTAATGCATAGAATACATAAAGATAAAAAAAATTCTACCTATACAACCCCTTAAAGAATTCCCTTCCCTGGAACTAAGGGGCCAAGCCCAATCCCTGAAAAGCAACCCCAAACCATAATCCCCCCTCCACCAAATGATTTGGACCAGTGTACAAAGATAGGTCCATAAAGACATGGATGAGCAAGTTTGGGGTGGAGAAACTTGACTAGCCTGCACAGAGCCCTGACCTCAACCCAATAGAACACCTTTACAGAGACTGCAACATGAGTTCCTGACTTCATAAATATGCTTCTGGGAGAATGGTCAAACATTCACATAGACACACTCCTAAACCTTGTGAACAGCCTTTCCAGAAGAGTTGAAGCTGTTATAGCTGCAAAGGGTGGGCCAACTTAATATTGAACCCTTCGGACTAAGACTGGGATGCCATGCGGTAAGGTTAAAATGTTTTTTTGTAAGTGAATCACAGGATCAAGCCGGATCCATGTTATCCATACCATTTTTGTGGACTAGTTCCATAAGGGTTGTAACAGCGATGGCAGCAGAAAGGCTGTGACATTCAGCCCCTCTATTTATTTGTGTGTGCGCATGTGGGCTCCTGCCCGGCGCCACTCACACCGCCGCAATGGCATGTGACGTAACCGGGTCCGGCCCTGAAGTGCGCACGTGCGAGTCTTGTGCATGTGCGATGTCCCGGATCGGGCATTTACATATCGCAGACAGAAACCGTCCACAGATGCATTGCCTATGGGACAGCAAGGGGAGGGTCACAGAACACAACACAAAAAAACCTTTTAACCTTACAGCATTCCCCCCATTTTTGTCTCTATCTTCAGGGCATTATATGTGGGAACAATAGTGGATATCTATAACTTTTGACTAAGCATTCCACCATGTGTGTACCCAGGTGTCCACTTTCTTGAAGGTGAGCACTAGAAACATAGTTGACTGATCTCTATGTATACGGTGTTAGACCTGTCTGGTCTCTATAATACTATATGGGGTTTTTTTACCATTTTTAGATACTGTTTGAACATACAAAAATTCTCTGGAACAACTCCACATATTCCCCTACATCCAAAAAAAACCCCACAGGCATTGTTTGTGGTTTATCCACTACATTAGGTAAAGTATCAATATGATACAGCAATGTCCTAGCGTAAGTTTTGTTTATATAATGTGGGCTATAGCAGATTCTATCTATTATAGGGTGCATCATAGAGGCCCCTCGTTTCAGATTCATGTATTGTTTGTCATGGTACGTAAAACACAGTTTGCAGCTTTATTGATTATTGTCGCTAGCCTAGTCTTATGGCTTATCATTAAGAAACAATCATTATCTGTCTTTTGACCAGACATCATATTTATGTTTTCTGTGTGTGGGGCTCCCATGCCCACAGGGTAGGACCACCTCCTTGGGTCGTGCACATGGTTGCGTTTTGGGAAGGATGGCCTGTTAGGAAAACTACCACACAAAATATATCTTTATCTCATATTCAATCAAGATTTTGATGATTGTATGATATGTCGACGAATGTGTTTTTTGTTTTTCTTATGACTTGTAGTTTGACATTGGTAATCGCACTATAATATTATATGTGTACATGTGTACAATTAAGCTCCTGAAGAAGTAGTAACTTCATCCGTGAAACATGTCGAGCAATCAATACACAGATGGTATTATCTTTTAAGAGTCACATATTTTTGGCCATATAGAGCCATTGTTTTGTTTTGTTTCAGTCTTTTTTAAATCCTATGTAATTTTAATTGCTATTGTAATAAAATGTAAAACTTTTTATATCAAGTTTGTATATCCCAAGCTTTTGTACGGTACCATAAAAGTCAATTTCAGCCTCCCGAAAAAACTCTTCTCCACTTTGTTGGGACAAAGGTACCTCTTTTTTATACTTTATTTCTAATGTTGTCACTCCTTCAAATATAACTATAATCATATTTACTACAATATATTTTTTTCTGTTGAGCGTGCTCATAGGATACCATCAAGACCCCCCCATCCAGGAAAGCTCCCACACCCATTTATTGTTAAAATGCTGCATTTGAGAGACAGAGACAACATTATGGACCCGGCATGAACAAAAGGTGATGTAGAGGTTAAAGGATCAAAAATCTCCTTTTATCCAGATTACTCCAATGAAATACAAAAATTGAGGGCAGAATACACAGAAGTTAAAAAGCGTTTTTGCAAGCTTCAAATAACTTATGGAATGTTATACCCAGCTAAACTGAGGATCATGGTCAATGATGAGACAATTTTTTTTGATACCTCTAACAAGGCCACAATATGGCTGGATAAAAGTTAGCAACATCTGTCTTCCAATCACAGAGACATATCCAGCAGATAAGAAGTTATTTTTTCATTTTTTTTTCTGTCCCAAATACTAAAAGCTAAAGGCATGGGGAGTGTGATGTAGCTGGATGGATGTTCACATATAGACCCGGGATAATTACTTGTTTTTTTTTTTCTAACTGTTGTTAGGATGAGGGTGGAAGGTGTTGGTTGTTGCAGGGGGTGGTGTTTTGTTTTTTTTTCTCTCTCTCTCTCTCCCTCTACCCTCTATCGTGGGTCTCTCATATGCCAACGTCAGGTTGGATTTACTATGCAGTCAAAATGTGCTATTACTTATATTTGAAGACCCTGGTTATGTTTTCCTTCTTTTCTTTTTTTTGTGTGTTCTCTTTCCTATTTAGAGAAAGCAAAACAGAAATACTATATATATTATATACCTCTTTTCTGATGGCTTTAGGTATAACAGATGGGGATAATGGCTTATGAGTTAGTATTAATATCCTGAAATGTGAGAGGATTGTGGAACAATATAATTCATCAATGGTCTGTCTGCAGGAATCTCATCTTACAAAGGATACTGTTTCTGTATTACAAAACGCAGAGTTCTCTACTCAGTATCATTCAGTGTTTTCTGCATTTTCAAGGGGAGTTAATGTGTTAATATCAACAAGGATTCTCTTTTCCTGCAGACAGACATTGATAGATCCCCAGGGTAGATATGTCCTACTGGTTTGCTCTATATTTTCTACTAAATGCATAATAGGATCAATGTATGTACCACCACCTTATAATTCAGAGATATTGGAGAGGATTAGTATATTTTTGGCTGAACACCCTGGCATCCCAATAATGATAATGGGGGACTTTAATAATGTCTGTGATGCGAGTATGAATCGCTATCCGGCGGGTCTAAAGTCAGAGACCCCCTTTTCTAGACACTTGTAGGAGATAGGTCTGTGCGACATGTGGCACCTTCTCAATCCTGGAGTATTTGCTTATACTTGTTGCTCCTCTACTCATGGTACTTTATCCAGGATTGACTTGGCTCTGGGCACGGAATTAGCCCTTCCAAGGGTTTCAGATATACGGTGTCTGGCAAGGGGGATCTCGGACCATTCTCCAGTTCTGATGACCATGAGAAAAATTAACCCATATAACAAAAGTTATTGGCTTATGGGTGCCTTGTGGCTACGGGTGGTCCAGGGGGGGTCCATGCGACAATCACTAACTGATTTTTTTTTTTTGGATAATGCAAAATCAATGACTCCACAATTGGTATAGGATACTATAAAGGCATTTTTAAGAGGGTTAATGATAGAAGCTATAAGCAAATTTAAAAAGACAAGTAAGGAATGGGAAACTTTATCGGCAACAGAAGTACGACAAAAATAATTTCAATATGTTCAGAACCCTACATCTGTGAATCAAGCTATATGGAAGGATGTACAACTTCTATATAAAAGAACAGCTATGGAAAAAGCTGAAAGGGAACAATCTGTAGTAAGGAGTATTTTGAGGAGGGAGAGAAAAATGGGAAAATGTTAGCAGTTATTATAAAATCTCAGGCTAAGTCTAATTACATCTCACATATACGTATTTCAAATGGGAATATTTCCCATAGTCAAGAGGATATATTATCTTCATTTACTACTTTTTACAGGGATTTATACTCGAGTAAGGCTGCCTACCATCTGAATGAACTCAGAGACTTTTTGTATCCTTTTACAATACCATCTATTTCCAGAGAGGAAAGGGAACATTTGGATGCACCACTAACATTAGATGAATTAATTGGGGCAGTTTCAGACTCCCCTAATGGGAGATCTCCTGGTCTAGATGGGTTACCATCGGAAATGTATAAAAGATATGGAGATATTTTGCTGCCAGAACTGTTGAAAGTATTGAATCATGCATATGTATCATTTAGGCTACCGGAAACTATGAACGATGCTTGTATAATAGTATTACCCAAACCAGATAAGGATCATCTATTGCCAGAGACTGATCGTTCAATTACATTGTTAAATGCTGACGTTAAGATTGTGGCAAGGGACTTGGCATGTAGATTAAATAAGGTTATACATAAGTTGGTGCATGCGGACCAATCAGGTTTTATACCTGGAAGGTCCACAACAACGAATTTGAGAAGATTATTTTTAAATTTACAGATACCATTAGATAATGTAATGAAGAGAGCTATACAATCGCTAGACGCAGCCAAAGTATTCAACTGCGTTGAGTGGATATATTTATGGGAGGTTCTAGAGAAATTTGGGTTGGGTAGAGGATTTGTAAAGTGGATTCAGTTATTATACACAGCCCCACGAGCATGTATACAGATAAACGAAGCAATATCAGAGCATTTTTCGCTGACTAGAGGTACTAGGCAGGGGTGCCCGTTGTCACCGTTATTATTGGCATTGGCTATAGAACCACTAGCAATAGCAATCAGACAGACAACTATTATTAGGGGTTTTGAGAGAGGAGGAAGAGAGGATAAAATATCATTATACGCAGACGATGCCTTATTATTCTTGGGAGATATAGATCAATCCCTAACATCTGCGATAAAGTTGATTGAGACCTTTGGTAGATTTTCGGGGTTCGTTCTAAATGGGGAAAAATCAGTACTACTCCCGTTTGATGTTTTAACAGTGACTTTAGCACAAACAGATCACAAAATACAGGTTGCTACAACTTTCAAATATCTAGGTATACAGGTTTCTCCTAATTTAAAGGAATATATTATTTATAATTTAGTCCCCATATTAGATAAATTTAACCACTTGCCGACCGCCTAACGCCTATATACGTGAACAAAATGGCACGGGCAGGCAAATTCACGTACCTGGTACGTGATTGCCTTCCCGCGGGCGGGGGGTCCGATCAGACCCCCCCCCCCCCGGTGCCAGCGGCAGTCGGCATTTGTCTGGGAGCATTGAGAGGCGAGGGGTAGGCCATCCGATCGTGGCCCCCCCCCCTCGCGATCGCTCCCAGCCAATGAGAAACATCCCCTGCCTCTGTATAGTACACAGAGGCAGAGGATGTGATGTCATCTCTCCTCGGCTCGGCAGTTTCCGTTCCACCGCCGAGGAGAGAAGACATCTGAGTAAGTGTAAAACACAACACAGTAGAACATGCCAGACATACATTACACCCCCGATCCCCCCTGATCCCCCCCAATCACCCCTCCCCCCTCCCTGTCACACTGACACCAAGCAGTTTTTATTTATTTTTTTCCCTGATTACTGCATGGTGTCAGTTTGTGACAGTTAGAAGTGATAGGGCAGTTAGTATTAGCCCCATTTAGGTCTAGGATACCCCCCTAACCCCCCTAATAACGTTTTAACCCCTTGATCACCCCCCGTCACCAGTGTCACTAAGCGATCATTTTTCTGATCACTGTATTAGTGTCGCTGGTGACGCTAGTTAGGGAGGTAAATATTTAGGTTCGCCGTCAGCGTTTTGTAGCAACAGGGACCCCCATATACTACCTAATAAATGTTTTAACCCCTTGATTGCCCCCTAGTTAACCCTTTCACCACTGATCACCGTATAACCATTACGGGTGATGCTGGTTAGTTCGTTTATGTTTTATAGTGTCAGGGCACCCGCCGTTTATTACCGAATAAAGGTTTAGCCCCCTGATCGCCCGGCGGTGATATGCGTCGCCCCAGGCAGCGTCAGATTAGCACCAGTACCGTTATCGGGATCAGCCCAGATACCTGCTAGCAGCTGCGTTTTGCCCCTCCGCCCGGCCCAGCCCAGCCCACCCAAGTGCAGTATCGATCGATCACTGTCACTTACAAAACACTAAACGCATAACTGCAGCGTTCGCAGAGTCAGGCCTGATCCCTGCGATCGCTAACAGTTTTTTTGGTAGCGTTTTGGTGAACTGGCATGCACCAGCCCCAGGCAGCGTCAGGTTAGTGCCAGTAGCGCTAACACCCACCCACGCACTGTACACCTCCCTTAGTGGTATAGTATCTGAACGGATCAATATCTGATCCGATCAGATCTATACTAGCGTCCCCAGCAGTTTAGGGTTCCCAAAAATGCAGTGTTAGCGGGATCAGCCCAGATACCTGCTAGCACCTGCGTTTTGCCCCTCCGCCCGGCCCAGCCCAGCCCACCCAAGTGCAGTATCGATCGATCACTGTCACTTACAAAACACTAAACGCATAACTGCAGAATTCGCAGAGTCAGGCCTGATGCCTGCAATCGCTAACAGTTTTTTTGGTAGCGTTTTGGTGAACTGGCAAGCATCAGCGGCCTAGTACACCCCGGTCGTAGTCAAACCAGCACTGCAGTAACACTTGGTGACGTGGCGAGTCCCATAAGTGCAGTTCAAGCTGGTGAGGTGGCAAGCACAAGCAGTGTCCCACTGCCACCAAGAAGACAAACACAGGCCCGTCGTGCCCATAGTGCCCTTCCTGCTGCATTCGCCAATCCTAATTGGGAACCCACCACTTCTGCAGCGCCCGTAATTCCCCCATTCACATCCCCAACCAAATGCAGTCGGCTGCATGAGAGGCATTTTCTTTATGTCCTCCCGAGTACCCCTACCCAACGAACCCCCCCAAAAAAAATGTTGTGTCTGCAGCAAGCGCGGATATAGGCGTGACACCCGCTATTATTGTCCCTCCTGTCCTGACAATCCTGGTCTTTGCATTGGTGAATGTTTTGAACGCTACCATTCACTAGTTGAGTATTAGCGTAGGGTACAGCATTGCACAGACTAGGCGCACTTTCACAGGGTCTCCCAAGTTGCCATCGCATTTTGAGAGACCCGAACCTGGAACCGGTTATCGTTATAAAAGTTAGTTACAAAAAAAAGTGCACAAAAAAAAAAAAAAACACAAACAAAAATATAAAATAAAAAAAAATAGTTGTCGTTTTATTGTTCTCTCTCTCTCTATTCTCTCTATTGTTCTGCTCTTTTTTACTGTATTCTATTCTGCAATGTTTTATTGTTATTATGTTTTATCAGGTTTGCTTTTCAGGTATGCAATTTTTTATACTTTACCGTTAACTGTGCTTTATTGTTAACCATTTTTTTGTCTTCAGGTACGCCATTCACGACTTTGAGTGGTTATACCAGAATGATGCCTGCAGGTTTAGGTATCATCTTGGTATCATTCTTTTCAGCCAGTGGTCGGCTTTCATGTAAAAGCAATCCTAGCAGCTAATTAGTCTCTAGACTGCTTTTACAAGCAGTGGGAGGGAATGCCCACCCCACCGTCTTCCGTGTTTTTCTCTGGCTCTCCTTAGACCCCAATTTTTTCAAAAAAGAGTACCTGTCACTACCTATTTCTATCATAGGGGATATTTACATTCCCTGAGATAACAATAAAAACGATGTAAAAAAAATGAAAGGAACAGTTTAAAAATAAGATAAAAAAGCAAAAAAATAATAAAGAAAAAAAAAAAAAGCACCCCTGTCCCCCCTGCTCTCGCGCTAAGGCGAACGCAAGCGTCGGTCTGGTGTCAAATGTAAACAGCAATTGCACCATGCATGTGAGGTATCACCGCGAAGGTCAGATCGAGGGCAGTAATTTTAGCAGTAGACCTCCTCTGTAAATCTAAAGTGGTAACCTGTAAAGGCTTTTAAAGGCTTTTAAAAGTGTATTAATTTTGTTGCCACTGCACGTTTGTGTGCAATTTTAAAGCATGTCATGTTTGGTATCCATGTACTCGGCCTAAGATCATCTTTTCTATTTCATCAAACATTTGGGCAATATAGTGTGTTTTAGTGCATTAAAATTTAAAAAAGTGTGTTTTTTCCACAAAAAATGCGTTTGAAAAATCGCTGCGCAAATACCGTGTGAAAAAAAAAATGAAACAGCCACCATTTTAATCTGTAGGGCATTTGCTTTTAAAAAATATATATAATGTTTGGGGGTTCAAAGTAATTTTCTTGCAAAAAAAAATAATTTTTTCATGTGATCAAAAATTGTCAGAAAGGGTTTTGTCTTCAAGTGGTTAGAAGAGTGGGTGATGTGTGACATAAGCTTCTAAATGTTGTGCATAAAATGCCAAGACAGTTCAAACCCCCCCCAAATGACCCCATTTTGGAAAGTAGACACCCCAAGCTATTTGCTGAGAGGCATGTCGAGTCCATGGAATATTTTATATTGTGACACAAGTTGCGGGAAAGAGACAAATTTTTATTTATTTTTTTGCACAAAGTTGTCACTAAATTATATATTGCTCAAACATGCCATGGGAATATGTGAAATTACACCCCAAAATACATTCTGTTGCTTCTCCTGAGTATGGGGATACCACATGTGTGGGACTTTTTGGGAGCCTAGCCGCGCACGGGACCCCGAAAACCAAGCACCGCCTTCAGGCTTTCTAAGGGCGTAAATTTTTGATTTCACTCTTCACTGCCTATCACAGTTTCGGAGGCCATGGAATGCCCAGGTGGCACAACCCCCCCCCCCCCCCAAATGACCCCATTTTGGAAAGTAGACACCCCAAGCTATTTGCTGAGAGGTATAGTGAGTATTTTGCAGACCTCACTTTTTGTCACAAAGTTTTGAAAATTGAAAAAAGAAAAAACAATTTTCTGGTCTTTCTTCGTTTTCAAAAAAAAATGAGAGCTGCAAAATACTCACAATGCCTCTCAGCAAATAGCTTGGGGTGTCTGCTTTCCAAAATGGGATCATTTAGGGGGTTTGTGCCACCTGGGCATTCTATGGCCTCCGAAACTGTGATAGGCAGTGAAGAGTGAAATCAAAAATTTACACCCTTAGAAATCCTGAAGGCGGTGATTGGTTTTCGGGGCCCCGTACGCGGCTAGGCTCCTAAAAAGTTCCACACATGTGGTATCCCCATACTCAGGAGAAGCAGCTAAATGTATTTTGGGGTGCAATTCCACATATGCCCATGGCCTGTGTGAGCAATATATCATTTAGTGACAACTTTGTGCAAAAAAAAAAAAATTGTCACATTCCCGCAACTTGTGTCAAAAAATAAAATATTCCATGGACTCAACATGCCTCTCAGCAAATAGCTTGGGGTGTCTACTTTCCAAAATGGGGTCATTTGGGGGGGGTTTGTGCCATCTTGGCATTTTATGGCCTTCAAAACTGTGATAGGTAGTGAGGAGTGAAATCAAAAATTTATGCCCTTAGAAATCCTGAAGGCGGTGCTTGGCTTTCGGGGCCCCGTACTCGGCTAGGCTCCCAAAAAGTCCCACACATGTGGTATCCCCGTACTCAGTAGAAGCAGCTGAATGTATTTTGGGGTGCAATCAGTGCTGGGACAAGGCCATCTGGTGCCCAGGGCGAAGATGGCAAACTGCGCCCCCCCCCCCCCGGGTATAAAGAAAGAGTCAGTGACTTTCAAAACCAGAAAACACTTAAAACAATACAACATTACAATACAACAATACAATACTGTAGCTGCAGCCCTGTCACAGTATATGTACTGCGACGGGTCGGCAAATGGTTAAATTGTAAGTTCACCGCACCTCTGGACCCCTTTACATTACACAGCACCCTTCACCTCTGGACTACTTTACATTACACAACTCCCTGCACCACTGGACCCCTTTACATTACACAGCACCCTGCAATTCTGGACCCCTTTACATTACACAGCACCCTGTACCTCTGGACCCCTTTACATTACACAGCACCCTGCACCTCTGGACCCCTTTACATTACACAGCACCCTGCACCTCTGGACCCCTTTGCAGTACACAGCACCCTGCACCTCTGGACCCCTTTACATTACACAGCACCCTGTACCTCTGGACCCCTTTACATTACACAGCACCCTGCACCTCTGGACCCCTTTGCAGTACACAGCACCCTGCACCTCTGGACCCCTTTACATTACACAGCACCCTGCACCGCTGGACCCATTTACATTACACAGCACCCTGCACCTCTGGACCCCTTTACATTACACAGCACCCTGCATTTTTGGACCCCTTTACATTACACAGCACCCTGCAATTCTGGACCCCTTTACATTACACAGCACCCTGTACCTCTGGACCCCTTTACATTACACAGCACCCTGCACCTCTGGGCCCATTTACATTACACAGCACCCTGCACCTCTAGGCCTCTTCACATTACACAGCACCCTGCAATTCTGGACCCCTTTACATTACACAGCACCCTGTACCTCTGGACCCCTTTACATTACACAGCACCCTGCACCTCTGGGCCCATTTACATTACACAGCACCCTGCACCTCTGGGCCTCTTCACATTACACAGCACCCTGCACCTCTGCGCCTCTTCACATTACACAGCACCCTGCACCTCTGGACCCCTTTACATTACACAGCACCATGCACCTCTGGGCCTCTTCACATTACACAGCACCCTGCACCTCTGGGCCTCTTCACATTACACAGCACCCTGCACCTCTGGACCCCTTTACATTACACAGCACCATGCACCTCTGGACTCCTTTACATTACACAACTCCCTGCACCTCCTGGACCCCTTTACATTACACAGCACCCTGTACCTCTGGACCCCTTTACATTACACAGCACCCTGCACCTCTGGACTCCTTTACATTACACAGCACCCTGAAGCCTTTGGGTTCACACTGGTGTCCTGGAGTTTGTCGCAGTGCTGGCATATACGCAGTTTTTTTTGCATTGTATCCCTATTTTTAGCTGCTGTTCCACAGAATTCTATTAGCTTGTGTAATTTTACTGTGTTTTCTGAAAGCACACCAAAGATTCAGTATAGAGGACATTTGGTGCACTTTCAGAAAATGTTGTAAAAATATGTAACCTAATAGAAGTCTGTGGGACTGTAGTGAAAATTAAGGTAAATGCAGGAAAACTGTGTATACACCAGCACTGCAACTGAACCACAGGGTATCAGGCTTGATTCACACCTATGCATTTTTAGTGCTTTTTGCATTTTGCAGATTTGCTCTACAGAAAGTGTTCCATAGGAAACCATGTTTAATGGGCTGTAGTGCAAATCTGCAAAATGCAAAAAGCACTAAAAATGCATAGGTGTGAATCCAGCCTTAGTGTGAACCCACTTGAGTCCTGGTTAAGGATGATCTCCGGCGTGTTCGCATGCTGCACGCGCCGAGCCCGCTAGGAAGTCGGCATTGCACGGCGCTAATCACAAGCAGTGAGACATTTCCCGATGTGCGGCTACAGAGATCAGGAAATGTCTCACTGCCTGTGATTAGAGCATTGCCGACTTCCTGGCGGGCTCGGCATGTGCAGCATGCGAACACGCCAGAGATCATCCTTAGTCCTGGTTCACATATATGCGATGCAGGAATCCGACCGATTCCAGTGCGGATTCCTGCATTGCATGTTGCTTGTCGGCCGTCCATGTTGCCCTTTGCAAACTTCTATGAGTGTCAATGTAAAATTAATGACACCCCCAGATCAGTTTGCAGATTGCAGTGAGAACTGTAAAATGGTGCAGGAATCGGATTGCATAGGTGTAAACACCCATCCAATCCGATTCCAGTGCAGACCAAAAAAAGGGTCCTGCACAGTTTTGGTGCAAATGCGATTTCAGCCATACAGTTTGTATGGCTGAATTCGCATTGCACAGACATTGCATGTGATTTGTACAGCAATGCGGTGCGAATCACATGCAATGTCTATGATCATACTAGTGAAAACCCTGGCTAAAGGAACATGATGGGAACATGATGGGGCCAACTATTAGCATAGAGTTAATGAAAGACTCTGCTGGAGGACAACAAAGGAAAGATTGGGAGTGAAAGATTTGGGAAAGAGAGAGCAGAGTCTGGACACAGTGACAGCTCTGATAACTCACTTGGATGTTCCCAGGTTGCTAAAACTAGTTCCATCGGCGGCTACTTGTTTAAATGTTCCCGCCCCCACATTCCTTTCAGAGGCAGCATACGGGCTGCACGGAGCATGGACGGGACACAGAAACAGAGGGGAGGGAGGGGCAGAGCCTCTTCCACCTCTGTGGAGGGAGGGGGGAGTTGAACTCACTGGGCTATTAGAATTTAACAGAGAGTGAGACACACAGCATTGTGACAATGGGACAGTCCGCCTGAGCTCTCCCAGCGCTGTCAGCATGTCACATCGCCGCTGCACAAGCAAGCCTGTCCCGCTCTCACTGTTTCATACAGGAGAGGATGAGGGAGCTGCCTGACACCCCCCCCCCTAGTTAGTACTCCACTGCTGCGCCCCCCTTCCTGCAATAAATTGATCCGCCCAGGGCATCCGCCCCTTCCGCCCACCCCTTGTACCGGCCCTGGGTGCAATTCCACATATGCTCATGGCCTGTGTGAGCAATATATCATTTAGTGACAACTTTTTGTAATTTTTTTTTTGTCATTATTCAATCACTTGGGACAAAAAAAAAAAATTCAATGGGCTCAACATGCCTCTCAGCAATTTCCTTGGGGTGTCCAAAATGGCGTCATTTGGGGGGGTTTGTACTGCCCTGCCATTTTAGCACCTCAAGAAATGACATAGGCAGTCATAAACTAAAAGCTGTGTAAATTCCAGAAAATGTACCCTAGTTTGTAGACGCTATAAATTTTGCGCAAACCAATAAATATACGCTTATTGACATTTTTTTTACCAAAGACATGTGGCCGAATACATTTTCGCCTAAATGTATGACTAAAATTGAGTTTATTGGATTTTTTTATAACAAAAAGTAGAAAATATCATTTTTTTTCAAAATTTTCGGTCTTTTTCCGTTTATAGCGCAAAAAATAAAAATGGCAAAGGTGATTAAATACCATCAAAAGAAAGCTCTATTTGTGGGAAGAAAAGGAAGCAAATTTCGTTTGAGTACAGCATTGCATGGCCGCGCAATTAGCAGTTAAAGCGACGCAGTGCCAAATTGTAAAAAGTGCTCTGGTCAGGAAGGGGGTAAATCCTTCCGGGGCTGAAGTGGTTAAGATGAAGAGTAAAGTATGGTTCAAATTAACTTTATCGCTGACAAAATGTAGAAAAACATGGGGTGGGACTTTGCATGTGTCTCGATGGAGTATGGATAATAATTTATAACAGTATTTTTTTTAAAAAGATGTACAAATACTTTATTTCCCATCCTTGGATGGGAATATTTAAAATATTTATATATTTAAAACATTACAATCTGAGAGAGAGTACAGTTTACTGTTTGGTTGATCCAGGTTGTGCAAGTTCTGGTATAGAGTATCAGAGATGTGGCCTACGTGTTTTGCGGGAACCCCGCTTCATCAGGGCCTTTTAGAACTGCACAAACAGTATGTAAATGCTAAAAATGTCCTAAAGATACAAAACTGCGAAATTAGCTATATCATAAAATGATGTTAGGTAAAATGTTAATAATGCATATATAAAGCATAGAAAACTCCTACACCGTTGTAGGGTATTTATAATTACCCTTTGGTACAAAATACTGATATAACATAAAGATATTCTTTTTACTAAAGATGCAGTTACAAGTCATGTTTATTTATGTCCAATGGTATCCTATAGACACAAGAATATTCCATATAGGGACTGGGAGAGAAAAAGAAAAAGATGGGTATTCAAGTTTTGCATACAGAGATAGATTGTCAGAGGATCTAATTGACCAGACCGTGTGGACTGCACAGAGGAGACCAGAAACACATGTAAGTGAAATAATGGTGTTTATTAAATAAGTGACAAGTAAAAGGAATATAAACAGTGCAAAACCAACACAAACAACAATATATACAAGTAAATGGAGGTACCGGAATCGTAAACAAAGCCAGGCCAAGGTCATACACAGGGAGGTCAGCAGATGGGCAAGGACGGGAAATCAAACAGGACAGGGAGAGGATGGATGGATGGGATACAGGGCAGGGATCCAAGGTAACCAGGAACAGAAGGGACAGGACCAGGAAGGGCTCAGGATAGGGACTGGATCAGATCAGGTCAGGTCAGGACAAGGCAGATGCAGCCTCAAGGTCAAAATAACAGGCAGCAAGGTCAGAATGCAGGGAGAGAGATACCAAGGCAAGCCTATGAGGGCTTGCTGGGTATTTATAAGGCTGTGGTAATTGAACTCATGTCACAGCTGAGCGCAGTGTGTGCTGTTTGCTCCACACTGCCGGAGTGCACCCGCTGGTGGACACCGGTACTACGGCCCAGGGATGCAACAGCGCCACCAGCAGGAGAGACCTCTTACTGCAGGACCCAGGTGTTGGAAGACACCCACTGGTGGACACTGGTACTGCGATCCAAGAGACCGATAGCGCCACCAACGGGTAAACCCTCTCATGACAGTACCCCCCTCTAAAGGAGCGGCCTCCGGACGCTCCAACAAGGTGCGATTGTCCAAAGTTCATGGCCTCCAACCGAACAGATGAGGGCACATCAGGCCGGGCATCGGGTACATCAAACTGGACAGTGGGTATGTGTCAGACTTGTGCGTAGCAGACAGGTGAGCCCGATGTAGCAGGGGGAGGCCTCCCTTACGTACCTGGTTACCGGCCCCTGGTAGTATGGACAGGAGGCACGGGAGCACAGAGTGGTATGAGAGCCTGGCGGGTAGCTGCAGGAAGATCCCGGTTAAGATGGTTATGGAGATCACCAGTCAACTGGAGCACAGGCAGTGGGTGCAGAGCAGGAGTGGAGCAGGTTGGTCGGTCACAGGCAGAGGTTGGCAGCAGGCGGGCAACGCAGTACAGAGGAGCAGGCAGATTCGTAGTCAGGACGGTCCGGGATCAGTGGCAGGCAGCAAACAAGGAGGAACAGAGACAGGCCGGTGGTCAGGAGATCGGAACCAAACAGGAAACAGGAAACAGGAAGCAGGAAGCAGGAACACAGGAAGCTGAAGATCGGACAGCACCGAGCCCCCTGTGCAGATGGCCTAAATAGGCAGGTTGGCGCCAAACACCGGGCGCGCGCGCCTGCCGACGCGCGCCGACGCGCCGCGATGCCCACCAACAGCGCATCTTCCCAAGGGAACTCTCTGACCGTGCCCCCCCTCAAGGGCAGCCTCCGGATGTCCAACTGTGCCAATTTGGAAGCGTGGGTACTCCTAAAAGACCTCAGAAGCCCTTCGGCATGTAAGTTGCCCTCTGGCTCCCAGGAGTTATCCTCTGGTCCGTACCCCCTCCATTTGATCAAATACTGCAACTGGTTGCGTCTTTTCCTGCAATCCAGAATAGCTTTCACCTCGAATTCTTCCTTGCTATCGACAATTATGGGTTCTGGTGGGTCAGTACTTCGACCAGCAAAAGTGTTGGGTACAACAGGTTTCAACAATGAAATGTGAAAGACCGGGTGAATCTTCAGGGTACTAGGTAGATTGAGTTCGTAGGCCACATTGTTAATCCTCTTCTTGACTGCGAACGGACCCAAGAATTTGGGGCCCAATTTCCTTGAAGGGCAGGCCATTCTTATATTGGTCGTGGATAACCAAACCTGGTTGCCAGGTTCCAGGATGAGCTCTCCCCGCCTCTTCCTGTCAAACATCTTTTTATTATACTCTTGGGTCTTAGCCATGGTATCCTGCAAGAGCTTGTTGTTACAAAGAAAGAAGTCCATGGTCTCAGAGACCGCAGGGATCGCACATTCAGGTAAAGACCTGGGCAGAAAGGACGGGTGGAATCCGTAATTGGCAAAAAACGGTGTTTGCTTAATGGCCGAATGTAGAGAGTTGTTATAGGAGAACTCAGCGATTGGCAGCAGAGAGACCCAGTTGTCCTGAGAGAAAGATGAAAAACAACGGAGGTATTGCTCCAAAGTTTGATTAGTTCTCTCCGTCTGCCCATTAGTCTGGGGATGATAAGCGGAGGAGAGTGCCAGCTCGATTTCCAGGGAGTTGCAGAGAGCCTTCCAGAACCGTGAGGTGAACTGAACACCACGATCAGATATGATGTTCAATGGGACTCCGTGCAACCTGACAATCTCTTTAATGAAGACCCTTGCTGTCTCCATGGCCGAAGGTGTGCCCTTCATCGGCAGGAAGTGAGCCATCTTGGTTAACCTGTCTACGACGACAAAGATGGTAGAGAAACCCTCTGACTGGGGAAGCTCTACAATGAAATCCATTGATATCATCTTCCACGGTCTTTCCGGGGCGGGTAATGGCTTTAACAGACCCCAGGCTCTAGTCCGGCTATTCTTGTTCCGGGCACAGGTGGTACAAGATTCTACATAGCTCTTGCAGTCGTTCACTAACAAAGGCCACCAAAATGTGCGCTGCACTAACTCCGTTGTCTTCAGCACACCGAAATGTCCAGCCATCTTATGATCATGGCAGAGCTCCAGCACTGCCACCCTCAAATCTTCAGGGACTACGATTTTACCCTTGTGCCAAAAAAGACCATCCTGGGCCCTCACCAGCTCTCCGGAACTTGGGGTCCAATTTAAAGAAGCTTGTTTTATGCGGGATAATAGATCCACTTGAAGCAAAAGAAAATTTCCGGATGAAAGAATGGTGTCCGGATGCTCAGGTTTGCCAGAATCAGGGAACATACGAGAAAGAGCATCCGGCTTGGTATTCTTGGAACCAGGTCTGTACGTTATATGAAACTGAAATCTGGAGAAGAATAGAGCCCATCTTGCTTGTCGGGGTTTCAGTCTTTTGGCAGTTCGGAGATACTCCAGATTTTTGTGGTCCGTATAGACCAGGATAGGGTGTGCTGCACCCTCCAGTAGATAACGCCACTCCTCCAAAGCGGATTTAATGGCCAGAAGCTCCCGATCGCCAACATCATAATTTCTCTCCGCTGAAGAGAGTTTGCGGGAGAAAAAGGCCACTGGGTAGAGAAGGGCCTTTGGGCCTTGCCGTTGGGACAGAACAGCTCCGGCTGCGACCTCCGAAGCGTCCACTTCAAGGACGAATGGTAGAGCAGGATCCGGGTGTTTTAAAATTGAGGCGGAGGTGAACAGCTCCTTGAGTTTTTCGAAGGCAGATTGTGCCTCAAGGGACCACTGGAATCGATTCCCTTGTCTGGTTATTTCGGTGATGGGGGCAATTATTGTAGAGAAGCCCCTAATGAACTTCCTGTAAAAGTTCGAGAAGCCGATGAACCTTTGAACCCCTTTTTTATCGGAGGGAGCGGGCCACTCCAGAATGGCAGATACTTTCTGCGGATCCATTTTTATACCATCAACAGAAATGATTAGGCCTAAAAACTGGATGCTTTGAAGTTCGAATTGGCATTTTTCTGGTTTAGCATAAAGTCCATGCTGCCTGAGACGAGCTAACACATTTCCGACATGCCTGCGATGATCTGAGACTGAGGAGGAAAAGATCAGGATATCATCTAGGTAGACAATAACATAAAGATCCAGGAAGTCACGGAAGATGTCGTTGACAAAATGTTGGAACGTAGCAGGTGCGTTGCACAGACCGAAGGGCATGACAAGGTATTCGTAATGTCCAAATCTGGTGCGAAAGGCTGTCTTCCACTCATCTCCTTCTCGAATGCGGATCAGGTTGTAGGCACCACGGAGATCTAGCTTGGTAAAGATTACTGCGGATCCTAATCTCTGGAAGAGTTCGGGCACTAAGGGTAGCGGGTAACGGTTCTTGATTGTTACTTTGTTCAATTCCCGATAATCGATACAAGGACGCAAGGAATGGTCCTTTTTCTCCACAAAGAATATGCCAGCCCCGGCCGAAGAGGTAGATGGGCGGATAAACCCTTTCTTCAGGTTCTCGTCGATATATATTTTTAGAGTGTCCAGCTCCTGCTCTGTCAGTGGGAAAATCCTTCCAAAGGGAACTTCTACTCCAGGTAATAGCTCGATTGGGCAATCGTAAGGCCTGTGAGGAGGTAAGGCCTCTGCTCCTTTTTTGCTAAAGACGTCCAGAAAGTCCCAATAGGGTGCAGGGACCACCTGTTGAAGCTCGGATTCGGTGTCTAAACAGAGTAATTGGGTAGACTCAGCAGAATTTGTATGTAAGCAGTGTTGTCGGCAGTAATGAGACAAGAATTGACTTCTCCACTGGACCAGTCAATGCTGGGGTTATGGGCCTGTAACCATGGCATCCCCAATATGATGGGAAAAAGGGGAGAGGAGATGGCATCCAGGCGCAGAAGTTCTTGATGGTTAGGGCCCATGGTGGCCAACAAAGGAACGGTTTCCTGCGTGACAGGGCCGGAGCGAAGAGAGGAGCCATCTGCGAGATGTACCGAGAGTCCCCGGATTTTGGACTGAAGAGGAATGTGATGGTTGGCAGCGAAGGTCAGATCAATAAAACAGCTGCAGGCTCCTGAATCAATGATGACTGTAGCTGGAATAATCTTTCCTGGAAGCTGTAGGGTGATAGACAGAGCAAGATGATTAACAGGTTTAGAGAAAGCAGGTGCACAAATTGAAGAGATGGGCAGCGACTTAAGTGTCTTATTTGGGCAAGACCTCACGAAGTGTCCAGGCTCTCCACAGTACATGCAGAGATTGTTAACTCTTCGGCGTTGACGTTCTTCTGGATCGAGAGAAGGGCGGAATAGCCCGAGTTGCATTGGTTCGGAGGTGTCAGGAACTGATGTGGCCGGTGCCGGGAAGGACTGGCTGGGAGAGCTTGGAACCTTGGGTAGCATCCAGGTAGGGCGGAATTGGCTGGTAGACCTCTCGGAGCGACGCTCTCTGAGGCGTCGGTCGATGTGAATAGCCAGATTGATGAGTTCATCCAAGGTTTGGGGTACACCGACCCGTGCTGACTCGTCCTTCAAGGGATCAGACAACCCCATGCGGAATTGATAACGTAAAGCCGCATCATTCCAACCAGTGTCGGAACTCCACCGCCTAAATTCCACCACATAGTCCTCTGCGGCTCTACGCCCCTGTTGAAGGGCGTGCAGGGCGGATTCGGCAGTCGCTGTTACCTGAGGATCCTCATACAACTGGGACATGATGGTGAAAAAGGCATCAAGGTTGTCCAGTGCTCCAGACTTCTGTTCCAGGAGGCGGTGAGCCCAGGTCTGTGGTTCACCAGACAAGAGGGAGATCACAAAGCCCACCTTGGTCGCCTCCAAGGAAAAAGTGCGAGGTTGCAGGGCGAAGTATAGCTCGCAGGCATTGCGGAAGGCACGAAATTTACTGCGGTCCCCAGCAAATCTTTTGGGTACGGGTACCTTAGGCTCTGGAGGTAGCATAACTACTGAGGGCGCAGATGGCGCTCCGGCCGATGAAGCAGCTTGTGGATGGGTTGGAGCTGACAGGACCTGGACTTGTTCTTCCAGCCTTGTGTAGCCTTCCTGGAGGCTCTTCACAGCTTGCGTGAGACCCGCCAGGTGTCTACACAGTTCCTCCATGGGGGAGGTTCCCTGCTCGGGCTCGGACATGGCTGTCCGATACTGTCAGACTTGTGCGTAGCAGACAGGTGAGCCCGATGTAGCAGGGGGAGGCCTCCCTTAGGTATCTGGTTACCGGCCCCTGGTAGTATGGACAGGAGGCACGGGAGCACAGAGTGGTATGAGAGCCTGGCGGGTAGCTGCAGGAAGATCCCGGTTAAGATGGTTATGGAGATCACCAGTCAACTGGAGCACAGGCAGTGGGTGCAGAGCAGGAGTGGAGCGGGTTGGTCGGTCACAGGCAGAGGTCGGCAGCAGGCGGGCAACGCAGTACAGAGGAGCAGGCAGATTCGTAGTCAGGACGGTCCGGGATCAGTGGCAGGCAGCAAACAAGGAGGAACAGAGACAGGCCGGTGGTCAGGAGATCGGAACCAAACAGGAAACAGGAAACAGGAAGCAGGAAGCAGGAACACAGGAAGCTGAAGATCGGACAGCACCGAGCCCCCTGTGCAGATGGCCTAAATAGGCAGGTTGGCGCCAAACACCGGGCGCGCGCGCCTGCCGACGCGCGCCGACGCGTCGCGATGCCCACCAACAGCGCATCTGCCCAAGGGAACTCTCTGACAGTATGTCTGAGAAGACAGCGGGCACATCCGAGAAGACAGCGGGCACATCCGAGAAGACAGCGGGCAGGAAAACACCAAGCTGGGCAGCGGGCTCCGGGTCATCGAGCTGGGAAGCAGGCTCCGGGTCATCGAGCTGGGAAGCAGGCTCCGGGTCATCGAGCTGGGAAGCAGGCTCTGGGTCATCGAGCTGGGAATCAGTCTCTGGAGCATTAGGCTGAACAGCGAGTACCGTAAGGGCAGGCCGGATTACAGGCACCGGCTCAGCAAGCTGGGTAACTGACCCCGGCCCAGTGGGCTGGGTAATAGGGCCCGACTCAGCGAGCTGGACACCGGGCACTGGTTCGGCAAACCGGATAACAGGTACTGGCTTGGCAGGCAAAGTGACGGACTTTGGTTTAACAGACTGGGTAACGGGCACCGGATCAGCAGACCGGGTAACGGGCACCGATTCAACAGACTGGGTAACGGGCACCGATTCAGCAAGCTGAGACACGGGCACCGAAACTCCAGGCTGAAACACGGGCACCGAAACTTCAGGCTGAGACACGGGCACCGAAACCTCAGGCTGAGATACCAACATCACGACATCAGGCTGGAAGACAGGTACCAGGATATCAAGCTGGAGGATGGGCACATCAGACCAGAAAGTGGGTACCGAAACATCAGACCGGGCAGCAGGTGCTGGAGCTTCAGGCTGGACAGCAAAGACAGGCGCTGGCACATCGGGCAGAACGGCAGGTGCTGGCATACCAGGCTGGACAATAGGTACATCGGACTGGACAGTAGTCACTAAAGCGTCAGAAGGGGTAGCAGGCACTGGATCGTCAGGCTGGGTGGCAGGCACTGGATCGTCAGGCACTGGATCGTCAGGCTGGGTGGCAGGCACTGGATCGTCAGGCTGGGTGGCAGGCACTGGATCGTCAGGCTGGGTGGCAGGCACTGGAACGTCAGGCTGGGTGGCAGGCACTGGAACGTCAGGCTGGGTGGCAGGCACTGGAACGTCAGGCTAGGTGGCAGGCACTGGAACGTCAGGCTGGGTGGCAGGCACTGGAACGTCAGGCTGGGTGGCAGGCACATCAGGCTGGTAGGCAGGCATCGAGACATCAGACTGGGAAGCTGGCACATCAGGCTGGGAAGCTGGCACATCAGGCTGGGAAGCTGGCACATCAGACTGGAAGGTAGGCATCGAGACATCAGGTGGAAAAGCAGAAACCAAGACATCAGGCTGAAAGGCAAGCTTCGAGACATCAGGCTGGGAGGCAGGCATGAAGACATCAGACTGGGAAGCGGGCACAGACTGAAAAGTGGGCACCAGGACTTCAGGCTGGAAGGCAAGCTTCAAGACATCGGGCTGGGAGGCTGGCACATCAAACTGGGAAGCTGGCACATCAAACTGGGAAGCTGGCACATCAGACTGGGAAGCTGGCACATCAGACTGGGAAGCTGGCACATCAGACTGGGAAGCTGGCACATCAGACTGGGAAGCTGGCACATCAGGCTGATAGGCAGGCATCGAGACATCAGGCTGGGAAGCTGGCACATCAGACTGAGAAGCCGGCACGTCAGACTGGGAAGCCGGCACGTCAGACTGGGAAGCCGGAACGTCAGACTGGGAATCCGGCACGTCAGACTGGGAATCCGGCACGTCAGACTGGGAAGCCGGCACGTCAGACTGGGAAGCCGGAAAGTCAGACTGGGAAGCCGGCACGTCCGACTGGGAAACCGACACGTCAAACTGGGAAGCTGGCACATCAGACTGGGAAGCTGGCACATCAGACTGGTAGGCAGGCATCGAGACATCAGGCTGGGAAGCTGGCACATCAGACTGGGAAGCTGGCATATCAGACTGGGAAGCTGGCACATCAGACTGGGAAGCTGGCACATCAGGCTGATAGGCAGGCATCGAGACATCAGGCTGGGAAGCTGGCACATCAGACTGAGAAGCCGGCACATCAGACTGGGAAGCCGGCACGTCAGACTGGGAAGCCGGCACGTCAGACTGGGAAGCCGGCACGTCAGACTGGGAATCCGGCACATCAGACTGGGAAGCCGGCACATCAGACTGGGAAGCCGGCACATCAGACTGGGAAGCTGGCACATCAGACTGGGAAGCTGGCACATCAGACTGGAAGGCAGGCAACGGGACATCTGGCTGGACGGCAGGCATCGGGACATCCGGCTGGAAGGCAGGCATCGGGACATAGGACTGGAAGGCAGGCATCGGGACATCCGGCTGGAAGGCAGGCATCGGGACATCCGACTGGAAGGCAGGCATCGGGACATCCGGCTGGAAGGCAGGCATCGGGACATCCGGCTGGAAGGCAGGCATCAGGACATCCGGCTGGAAGGCAGGCATTGGGACATCTGGCTGGAAGGCAGACATCGGGACATCCAGCTGGAAGGCAGGCATATCAGACTGGATAGCAGGTGCATCAGACTGGAAAGCAGGCACCGAGACTTTGGGCTGGAAGGCAGACATCAGGACAGACTGGACAGCCGGCACATCAGACTGTGAGGCAAAGACATCAAGCTGGGAGGCAGGCGCCGGGACATCAGGCTGGGTAGCAGGAGCAGGTTGGGTTACTGGCAAGATGGTGTGGGTCGGGAAGAATTTTTGTTTCTTTTTTGGTTTAGCCCGTGCAGTTTTGTATGTAGGTGCAGGGCTGTAAGAAAAGAAAGTAGCTGGATCGAAGGAAGACCAAGGAACTGTAGCTAGAGAAGGGTTTTGTGGGACTGTTACAGGTGGAGGAGAAGAGACAAGAAGAGACAGGTGGATCGAAGGCAGGATAGGTGCAGTGAGTGGAGACTGGGTAATAATACTTGGTGGAAAGCTGTGTATACTGGGCTGTAGCTGAGGTTGCCATGAGCGATGGGGAAATAGATTCTTGGGAAGGCAGGTGATTAATGGCAGGGCTGGGTTGTTGTGGCTTGGCTAAATTAAGGAGATCTGACCATGCCTGTAGCACAGGATGAACAAACATTGATTCACACACAGCTTGACTAACCAGCGATTGCACTGAATGGATGCAATCAGACAACACCTGCTGTGAACAAGAGGCATAACGTTCCATGAAAAAGGCTGGATCATCCTCTAATAACCACACCAGAGACTCAACCTGATCAAAACTGAAGGGGGGAGAAAAATCATCCCTGCCCTCTGGAGTACTGGACAAGGCTAGCTCTGCACACAGCTGGATCAGAGGCTGAACATTTTCAAATAGCATACCGCCCTCATCCACCAGAGAATGGGCCAGACGGATACACTCTAATAGTTGATCCCTGGTCCAATACCAGACGGCAATAAAAATTATCCTCAGTTACCAATGAGGTAAGATAAATCACTATTTCTGCCTGCATTTTCAAAAAGGCTCCTCAGTGCAGTCACGTCTGGTAGGGATGGCCTTGGTATACTGTCAGAGGATCTAATTGACCAGACCGTGTGGACTGCACAGAGGAGACCAGAAACACATGTAAGTGAAATAATGGTGTTTATTAAATAAGTGACAAGTAAAAGGAATATAAACAGTGCAAAACCAACACAAACAACAATATATACAAGTAAATGGAGGTACCGGAATCGTAAACAAAGCCAGGCCAAGGTCATACACAGGGAGGTCAGCAGATGGGCAAGGACGGGAAATCAAACAGGACAGGGAGAGGATGGATGGATGGGATACAGGGCAGGGATCCAAGGTAACCAGGAACAGAAGGGACAGGACCAGGAAGGGCTCAGGATAGGGACTGGATCAGATCAGGTCAGGTCAGGACAAGGCAGATGCAGCCTCAAGGTCAAAATAACAGGCAGCAAGGTCAGAATGCAGGGAGAGAGATACCAAGGCAAGCCTATGAGGGCTTGCTGGGTATTTATAAGGCTGTGGTAATTGAACTCATGTCACAGCTGAGCGCAGTGTGTGCTGTTTGCTCCACACTGCCGGAGTGCACCTGCTGGTGGACACCGGTACTACGGCCCAGGGATGCAACAGCGCCACCAGCAGGAGAGACCTCTTACTGCAGGACCCAGGTGTTGGAAGACACCCACTGGTGGACACTGGTACTGCGATCCAAGAGACCGATAGCGCCACCAACGGGTAAACCCTCTCATGACATAGATATTATTGATAAATATATTTGCTTGTAATTTACCTTCAGGTTGCGTGTGTGACATGTTGGTCTGGGAGGGACGGTGAGCCTGGGGAGTCCATGGGGATACACCACCAAGCCCTGCTGAGGAAAACACCGGGCGGACCCCTCTGTGTGAAAAATAATATGGTATAGTACAATATGATGATAAGGGTGTGAATATTAATGAAGGTGAGAGTAGGGGGGAAGGGTGTGAACTTGATGTGAACTGTGTGGGAAAGGGAAGGGAGTGTCAGAAGTGATGGGAAATGGTTAGAAAACAAGAGGAGGAGAGGGGAAAAGGAAAGGGGGATTGAAAGGGAAAAAGAAAAAAAAAAAGGAAAAAAGGAGTGAATTATCGGTGGTAGGATTTGCAAACCTAATAAAAATGGTCTGAGCCCCACAATTGCTTTACATTTTACATAATTCACCAATGTGGATACCACTTAAATGGTTTAAAAAATAGATTCCCTATTTCAAACATTGCTATGAAAAGGGCAAAATGCTAGAATAAAACTCAATACATTGCAACTCCCCAAAGATAAGGTGGGGTCTTGCTGTTCCAAATGCTAAAATGTATTTCTTAGCAGCACAACTCCAATAGGTTGCAGGATGGGGAGTGATAGACTGGACAGATCCTATCCAATCAATAATTTTGAGTGGATCCTCACAATACCATGTGATAGCTCAAATAGAATCAGGCAACTTTGCTGATATGGCACAAGGTTTAACTCTTGGACTCATACATAAGGTTTGTCAGGAAATTAGGTGTATTATGCAATCTCAGTATACTCCCTCTTATGGGGAAATATAAAAAAAAGGGGGTAAAATATATTGCACAGCTTTATACAGATAATATATTAAAAACATTTTCAAGATTTACATAAAACATATGTACTGTCTTCTCATACTTTTTATCAATATTTACAAATATTTACATATTTATCAATATTTACAATTACGCCATGTGCTAAAGTCAGTTTAAAGACAAAAAAGTAGCATACTAGCTCATTATGAATTACTTACCTGAGATCGAAGCCCCCACAGCGGTCCTCGTTCACCGCTCCGGCGGCCGACATCTCCCTGGAGGGTTACTTCCTGGTATCGCGGCTCCGGCCAATCACAGTGCCAGAGCCGTGATACCCGGAAGTAACATGCGCGGGAGCCGCTGGTAACGGCACAGTACAACTAAAGCAATGGCACGTACGTGCCGTTGCTTCAGTTTGCTTAAGTGCTCATGTGCCGGTGATGTCGGCACATGCAAATACAGGGATATCTCCTAAACTCTCCAGGTTTAGGAGATATCCAGAGTAGCTACAGGTAAGCCTAATTATAAGCTTGTCTGTAATATAAAGTGGTTGTAAAGGGTTCAAGCACATCAGGACCCCATGGGGTAAAGCACCGTGCTATACCGCAGGTGGACACCGGCGGCAAAAGCGACCTGAGGCGATTCAGTTCGCATAGGTAGCGCTATACAAGTCACTCATTCATTCATGCACTTTAAGAGGGGTTTGATCTCTACTCTTTATGGTCGCCTGACTGAGCAGTCACAAGAAACAAATAGTTGTTTAGCCAGAAAAGGATGGGAAAAAGATGGAAAAATGACAGATGAAACATGGCAGGGTATATTGGAATCTGTACAATCTGTATCGGTATCTCCACAGCAATGCCTAACCCAATTATATATAATATATAGAGCCTATAGGACACCAGCTAAATTATACCAATGAGGGAGGCGGGACACATCTCAATGTCCAAGATGTTCAGGAGTATCTGCCGACTTAATGCCTATGCTTTGGACCTGCCCTAAACTGTTCTGATATTGGCAGAATGTGGTAGAAACCATTAATCAGGGGTATCAAACACAGATACAGACAGATCCAAAAATATGTTTGCTAGGACAATTAAAAAAATAAATAAATACTCCGACAATTAGACTCCCCATTACTAGGGTATTATTTCTAGCAAGAAAATTGATAGCAATGAAATAGATATCCTCTAGTAGCCCAACATATGAAGAATGGCGGATACAGGTGAATGACGCAATACTAAAGGAATGGCAGGTATATAAGGATAGGGGATTAGCAAATACTTTTAGTGAAATGTTGGAACTATGGTTGACATTACCAGGGTTGTCAGTGACACCATTTATCTTGGGATCAGATGGGAGCATAGGGGTTAATAGATTATGTACTATTTATAGAATAATCAAGAAGGAAGGAATGTTGTAGGGGGCTTTTGGTCGGGATGGAGTGGAGGTGAGGGAGAGAGAATTTTTATGTTTTAAGAAGGGGTTGTTTTTTTTTCACTTTCTTTTTTGTGGGGTTGCTGTGTTTAGACTGTAATGTGTTATTGTTGTATGTATTCTGGAAATATTTTTTTTTCCCCATGTATGTTTTATGACGAGTTTGTGATGAAGAAAAAGATATTAATAAACAGATTATTGAAAAAAAAAACAATATATTTTTAGCATGGTGGTCCTGAAAATGTATTTTACAGTTTTGGTTCCATTCAGAGCACTAGTAATTGAATACGAGTGTTTAAATTTTGCTTTTTAAAATATTTTTTTAAATTAATAACTACAGTATGCTGCGTAGTACTAAAATTAAATAAATAGAAATATAAATCAATTAAAAGTCTTTAAAAAAAACTGAACAAACCCTGTTAAGTTTTATCAGTAGTGATGCAAACAGCAATGTTGATGTGCAAGTGAACTTATTAGTAGCAACCAATTTGATTTTGTTTTTTTTTAACATCAGCTCAGTGAATGATTAATTCTGATTGGTTGCTACTGGCTTCTGTACTTTGTAATTTACTCTTTGCCTTCTTAAAAAAAGTCTATGTTTTTACTGAAAAGATGTGAGCATAGAATACAATCATTATAACTAACAACAATCAAAGCATTTTGTACCTTTTGAGGATGTGCAGATAAAGTTGTATGTGGAGAACGATACAAAGAGACAGTGCATAAGTAAGCATGCTTGAGCAGTAACTGATAATTGAGGCCACATCCATAAAGGATTGTTTCATTTTATATTTATGGTTTAGAGGTTTTCCTTACACTTTTTCACAGAGAAAATTGAATATATACAATGCAAGCTATCTTACAGCAACATTTCTTTTATCAGCTGAGACAGATGACTGACAGGCGCTGCCAATATAACAGTAGAGTGTTGAGGAGCAGTATAATGCAATGTGACAGTTGCTTAGCTGGAAGCAGCAGCAAAGTGAACATGGCAGCACTCTGTAAGAGAAAATAAAGGAAATCCTAACAAATATTTATGTACATTGCAGCTGTATCATGATTTTGATTCAGGCAAGGGAATAGAATTCCACCATCCACCTCTCCATACTTAGATCTTGTAGGCACATTCTACCTCTGAGTTTTGGGTTTCTAAAAGTTCTAACAGCAGGATCATTATAATACTAATGTAAAATCCTGGGTCACATGTATAAACTGGCATTACTGCTTTCCTTAGAAATACCAATTCATTTACCTACCCTGCATAGATGCCACGGTGGCACATTTTATACCTTTCATTAAACATCTAGAGGGAGTGGAGAGGTGGGGGAGGGGGGGGGGGAGTGCGGTTGTCTCATGGGGGTTGTGATAAAACACACAGACTCACTTATCTGGCATAAAATGAAAAATGTTTATGGGCAATGTACACTGGAGTTTAAATTTATCCGGCCTCCACGGGTGGGTACGGGGGGGGGCTTAAAATTTATAGGCACATTTTATTCCTTTAGTTAACATGGTTAGAAAGGTGACAATCTGCTCATGGAATGTAAGGGGACTGGGTGATTTGTTTAAAAAAATGGCTTTGCTTAAGACTGCTCCAACTTAGGGTAGCAGTGCTCTGTCTTCTGGAGACACTCTTGACAAAAGAAACAATGTCTTGCTTAATAAGGACTAGCTTCGTTTTGAGATTTTGGTGTTTACATGATTAAAACAGGTTTTTTTGCTAGAAAATTACTTAGAACCCCCAAACATTATATATATTGTTTTTTTTCCTAACACCCTAGAAAATAAAATGGCGGTCATTGCAATACTTTTTTTCGCACTGTATATGTGCACCGGTCTTACAAGCGCACTTTCTTTGGAAAAAATTTAATTTTTGAATAAAAAAATAAGACAACGGTAAAGTTAGTCCAATTTTTTTTATTTTGTGAAAGATAATGCTACGGCAAGTAAATTGATACCCAACATGTCACGCTTCAAAATTGCGCCCGCTCGTGGAATGGCATCAAACTTTTACCCTCAAAAATCGCCATAGGCGATGTTTAAAAAATTCTACGGGTTGCATGTTTTGCATTACAGAGGAGGTCTAGGGCTAGAATTATTGCTCTCGCTCTACCGATCATGGCGATACCTCACATGTGTGGTTTGACCACCGTTTTCATATGTGGCGCTACTCATGTATGCGTTCGCTTCTGCGCGCAAGCTTGTCGGGACGCTTTACATTTTTTTTCCTCTTATTTATTTTACCGTATATACTCGAGTATAAGTCGAATTTTTCAGCACCTTTTTTTGTGCTGAAAGTGCCCCCCTCGACTTATACTCGAGTCAAGCAGTCTGCAGCAAAAAATTTCATTTTCCGAACCGACTTTGGGGCCCCGTATCTCAGGGCCACTTGGAGCTAGAAACCCCAAATGTGGTGTGCAAACCCAGTGGGACTGGTACCATAACATATCCAAAGCTGAAGTTCCTAGCTCTAAGTGGCCCCGAGATACGGGGCCCCAAAATCGGTTCGGAAAATGTCATTCTCTGCTGCAGAAAAGTGCTTGACATTTTCTGAACCGAATTTGGGGCCCCATATCTCGGGGTCACTTGGTTCTAGGAACCCCAAATTTGGTGTGCAAACCCAGTGGGACTGGTACCATAAAATATCCAAAGCTGGGGTTCCTAGCTCTAAGTGGCCCTGAGATACGGGGCCCCAAAACTGGTTTGGAAAATGTCATTCTCTGCTGCAGAAAAGTGCTTGACATTTTCTGAACTGAATTTTGGGGCCCTGTATCTCGGGGTCACTTGGTGCTAGAAACCCCAGATTTGGAAATTTTATGGTGCTAGTTCCACTGGGTTTGCACACCAAATTTGGGGTTCCTATCACTAAGTGACCCCGAGATACGGGGTCCCAAATTTGGTCAACTGTGTCCATCTGCAGCAATGTCATTTCGGGACCCTTTGGGTTCAGAGACCCCAAATTTTGGCTGCAGCTAGGGGGCATCTAGGAACCCTTAACTACCGAGTTTGAAGTTCAGGGAACCTATGGCTGCAAATGGGCACAGTGAGGCATGCAAATGGGCACAGTGATGCTGCAAATGGGCATTGTTGACCCTCTTTTCCACTTACAGTAGCTGTGCATTTCTCACCCTCGTCTTATACTCGGGTGAATAAGTTTTTCCCTTTTTTTTGTGGTAAATTAGGGTCTCGACTTATACTCGGAACGACTTATACTCGAGTATATACGGTACTTGATCTTATTTATTTTTATTAAATTTGTCATTTGAAAAAATGACAACAGAAAAATGGGCCTTTAAGACGTATGGGCGGAAGTGATGTTTTGACGTCACTTCCGCCCTCCTATGGTATGGAGACGGGTGGGGGGCCATCTTAGCTTCACACATCTGCATACCACAGACGTGAAAGGACCCGATCGCCTCCGCCGCTACTGACGGTTCCGGTAAGCGGCGGAGGGCGTGGGAGAGCGGCGGGAGGGGGATGACACCTCTCCCGCTGCTGATAACGGTGATCTCGCCGTGAATCCGCTGCAGAGACCATCGTTTTCGTAAACAGAACCGCCGGCTCTAAAGATGGATACCTCAGTTGTGGTAGCAGTTGCTGCCGTTACCGATATCCATCTTCAAACTGCCGACGTATATCTACATGAGCCGGTCGGTAAGTGGTTAAAAAGTAGAGGGTTTCCTCGTCAGTATCAATCTGTGCATACCTCATATTCAATAGGTACAAGCATCCTAATACAATCCTCTGTGTCATTTGACTGTAGGCAGGTAAAGATAGATGGAGAAGGAAGGTTCATACATATACATTGCACACTGGCAGAAATGCCACTTGTGAGTGAAGTTATTAAACATATACTGGAATTTATAGCTGATAAACCAAGGGTTCCCGTCCTTATAATGGGAGATTTTAGTATGGTGATAAATACTTAGGCTAATAGGTTCCCTTCAGGGAAAAAAATTGGATTAGACCCCATATACACCACTATATAGGCTATTTAAAGAAACAGATTTGAGAGATATTTGGCGGGAACGCCATCCAGCGATACAAATTTTTTCATGCTACTCAGGTACACACTCCTTGCTCTCTAGGATCGATATGGCAGTAGGGAATGACGCTCTTATTCCATTGGTTACTGACATTAGATACAAGGCTAGAGGCTTGTCTGACCACTCTCCCTTAGTTCTGACACTAGGTTTAGGAAAATGGTGGGCAAAGAGAGAATGGAGAGTTAACCCTTTCTGGCTGCAGGTAATTACCCCTAAAGAACATATGCTAGACAAGCTCCGCGAATGTTTAGACCATAATAGAACCTCAGCATCACAGGGTGTGACATGGGACACTCATAAAGCCTATCTGAGAGGAATCATAATCCAACAGATTTCTAGGAGGAAGAAGTCTACCAAAGTTAGGGAGGTAGAAATAATGGTGAGTGACTGATATGGAAAAGGCATATGTAGAGGATCCATCGCCAGACAATTTGGCTAATCGGACTGATGCACAGCAGCTATATTGAATACTGTCTTTGAAGAAGGCTGAGAATAGAAGGTTTTTCTTAAAGCAAGCACAGTATGAGGAGGGAGAAAGTACTGGGCACATACTGGCCCTTCTGGCAAGTTCCCAGGGCTCCTTTACCTCCACCATATTGTCTATTGAGACTCCTTTTCAGAGGGGTGACCATGTCCCCAGTAGAAATAACAAATGCTTTCAAAAATTATTACTTTGATTTATATAGATCTGACATGGACATTCACTGTACTGTTCATTTAAGCACAAGAGACTCCATTTTGTTCTCACTGTTGAAATGTGTTCTGTAACCTTCACCTAACACACAGACACTTCTCCTACTAAACGCTCTTTACTCCCCCCTCCCTTTTCAATGTTTTACTTTTGCAATTGTTCTATTTGTTAGCTTTTAATAACATATTTCTATTTGTTAGTATTTAATAACATCTCACACCACCCCTTTCTTTTCTATGTATAAAATAACATGTAATAATAAATTTTGACGGAACGGACATTTTAAACACAGTGATTGAGTCCTGTGAATCTGTTCCTGCAGCTGCAGTATTAACTTTGTTTTACAGTCCCAATCAGAAATAATTCCATAACAATCTTGGCGAGCCAGCCAGGAGATTGGCAAAGTTTCCAGAAGGAACCGTGCTTCAATTGGGGTCATCGGGAAATGCAGACCTCAAATGCCGGCTAGGTAAGCTGCCCTTAAGCTTGCTATATTTCTGCCTTTTCCTATGTATCCTATCTGTCGGTTCTCAAGGAAACCAGACCACTCTCGGACCTTCCTGGTTGGGTAACGTGTGTGTGTGAATGTGTTTGTGTCCCCCTTCACGGGTTGGACTGTGTGTGGATAGGGAAAGTCCTCTGCAGTTCCCTGCGTTGACTCCTTGTGGGCGACCTGGGTCAGAGGCGCATGGTAGGGTCAGATAAAACTCACAGAGAAGAGAAGAGATGAGGAGGGTCTCTTAATGAGTGTTTTGTCTATTGTCATAAACCCCTTCTATCCACGTAGATAAGTGGAGATTATTCTTGTAAATCTGCAGATTTGCTGTACTATTTGTTTTAGAGGCAAGAGGGTATAGGCACAAGTAGAGAAGACTGGCCAGTCATTATGGGCATTAAATTAATTAAGGGAATGAAGGGATAGAGGCTTTCAGAAAATGCCCAGCGCAAGATGAGCGCTAGAGAATATATGAACCGAAGGTAGGGTTCCACCTATACTGAGCCCCTAGATAAATGGGTAGAATGGACAAAGGGAACAGCTAAACCTTTAAAATCTGAAGGGACGTTTGATTTACCAGTATAGCAAACTTTTCTGCACAATTATGGCCAACTAGTGTGCAGTGAAGGAACGTGGAGAATAGCTTGCACATGGGAGACAGAAGCTAAAGTAGCAAATCAAACTGGCTTGACGGAGATGTTTAATAAATACTGCCCAAATTTACTACGTTTGACCAGAAGACTCTGTAGAGGAGGACCCCCACCTTATGTGGCTGCCAGTTTGGCTTTAAGGGGTCCACGCACAAAAGCAAAAGAGTTAGATTACATGGAACACACAAAAGATGAGCTATGCAATATAGTAGAGAGCAGAGGTTTAACAGCCCCATATCAACCTACAAAGAGGGTTTTGGCTCATATCCTAGAAACAAATGATTGGTATAAATCAAAAGGCACATATGCAAAACTAGATCTCTCTGAACTTAAGTCTTTGGCCAGAGAAAGAGAGAATGAGTCTGAACTTCTGGAGCAAACCATAATTTCCAAATTGTGGCAGCAAAATGAAGTGAGAAGGAAGGGAGATACCAACCCTTCTGCCCCTGGCACAGAGCAATCTGTTGCACTTTATCCTGTCTGAACCCAATTAGTTTTTGAAGGTAATGCTGTTGACAGTAAGTCTCAAATTAAATGGCATGTACCTTTTAGTCCCCAAGATATGAGAGTCATATTAGAGGGATTGGGAGATCCTAGAAAGAATCCAATTGGGTTTGCAAACAAACTTAGTGCTGCACAGGAAGCATATGAGGCTTCTACTACTACATTTATCAGCTTCTTATTAAAGCAGTGGGAAGCAACATGTCTGGCTATATACTTAAAGAATGTGGTGTAGACGTCAAAAATCTAGGTAAGATGGTTAGTGGACGGGAGGTTTGTGAGAAATTGAAGGTAAAATTGCCCCAAATATATGGACAAAACAGACATGCTGAATTTATGAATGCTAAGCAAGGGAAAGAGGAAGCAGCAGGGGCTTATTGGAGGCGGTTAAGCGATATGTCTGAGGAAGCAGGCATTAAAATAGAGGAAGAGAAGGCAGGAGAAAATGCAAGTCCATCTACACAACTGGTTAAACAAAGGTTTCTTGATGGTTTAATACCCCAGTTGAAACAAAAATTGTTCACAGCAAGGCCTGAGGCAGGCAATATGTCTATTCGAGACGTCCTGCCTATCCTGTTATGCATAGAAAACAGGATTAACCAAAAAGACAGCAAACTCAAGGTTATGTACATGGGGAAGCAGAGAGGAAGAGGAAGAGGCAAAGGCAGTTTCAGAAATCATGGCAATCGGGGACCAATTATATGCTACAATTGTGACGGGGAAGGACACATAGCCAAATCCTGCCATCTTCCTGACCGTAGACTATAAAAGAGCTTAGAGGCACCTCATGCTGATCCCAGTTCTCTGCCATAAGCAGTGAATCAGGCATAGGAAAATGGCATGCCAGTATCAATCATGTTAAATAGGGGAGACAATGGTCCCGAGGCCAGAGTAAAAGTATTTTAACAAGAACTCCCCTATCCTGGAGGAGAGACAGAATTAACCTGTTTAATCAATACTGGTCCAAGCCGAGGTTTTTTTAATATAGAGCACTTACCTCCAGGATTATTATCTACAAATGTTATCTCTGGTGTTGGCCTAACCTGAACATCTACTGACATAGGCGTGCGCAGCCTATTGCATTAGGGTGTGCACCCGAAAGCTCAAACACCTATACATATATATATATTGTCAAAAGTATTGGGGCGCCTGCCTTTACACGCACATCAACTTTAAAGTGGAGTTCCACCCACTTTTACAACTTTTCAGCATCCCTCACTAAACTGTGCACTGTAAACAAATTGGATGTTTTTAAAAAAAAATTCCCAGCACCTACTGTATATCTGCTGTATTCATTTTTCACTTCCTCCTTACTGGCCGTGACCCATCGCATCATTTCCTGTTTGCAATGCCTTCTGGGAAGGGGCGGCAACATTCCCTGACACTGCCGTTGCTATGGAAACCTGACCTGAAACCTATTACACTGCTTGTGCTGCACTAAGCATGTGCGAGATCTGCAAGGATGAGATTCAGGAAGAAATACAGTCTGGCTTCAGATGCCCACACTTAAGATGGCCATGGCCTGCTGTAAGTTTATAAAATATCGAACTACTGCTATAAACTAACAAAACAGACTTTGGTTTACAGACTAACTTTACTAGAATACATAAAGCTTGTGTATTATAGGGGTATTTTTATTTACAAAGGATAATTTCGGCTGGAACACCACTTTAATGCCGTCTTAGTCCATAGGGTTCAATATTGAGTTGGCCCACCCTTTGCAGCTATAAAAGCTTCAACTCTTCTAGGAAGGCTGTCCACAAGGTTTAGGAGTGTGTCTATGGGAATGTTTGATCATTCTTCCAGAACGGCATTTATGAGGTCAGGCGCTGATGTTGGACAAGAAGGCCTGGCTCGCAGTCTCCACTCGAATTCATCCCAACGGTGTTCTATCGGTTTTAGGTCAGGACTCTTTGCAGGTCAGTCAAGTTCCTCCACCCCAAACTCGCTCACCCATGTCTTTATGGACCTTGCTTTGTGCACTGGTCCAAATCATTTGATGGAGGGGGGATTATGGCGTGGAGTTGTTTTTCAGGGGTTGGGCTTGGCCCCTTAGTTCCAGTAAAGGGAACTCTTAAGGCGTCAGCATACCAAGACATTTTGGACAATTTCATGCTCTCAACTTTGAGGGAACAGTTTGGGGATGACCCCTTCCAACATGACTGCGCACCAGTGCACAAAGCAAGGTCCATAAAGACATGGACTTAGCAGGGGTGGTGGGAAATTAACTTCAAGTGCAATAATTCACATTATAACTGTAACTAAAACATATACAATTAAGTGTAACACTCTAAAAAATAAAAAATCCAAAGTGCTATAATGGTGTGAACCTCCCAACTAAAAAGTTGTTGCACTCGAAGGTAATTTGTATTGCAATTATCTGTAGAGGGGTTTCCACCATCCCTGCTAAGGTAGCACTGATGGGCACTGATAGGCAGCACTGATGGGCACTAATAGGCTGCACTGATTGGCAGCGTTGATGGGCACTAATTGGTAGCACTTATGTGCACTGATAGGTGGCACTGATAGGCAGCACGGATTGGCACTAATGGGCACTGATTGGCACTGATAGGTAGCACTGATGGGCACTTATATGCATCACTGATGGGCTCTTATTGGTAGCACTTATGGGCACTGATAGGCTCTGATTCACAGCACTGATTGGCAGCACTGATGGACACTGATTGGCACTGATAGGCAGCACTGATTGGAAGCACTGATGGGCACTGATAGGCTGCACTGATAGGCAGCACTGATGTGCACTGACTGGCAGCACTGATGGGCACTGGTAGGTGGCACTGATAGGCAGCACTGATGGGCACTAATTGTCAGCACTGATTGGCACTGATAGGCAGCACTGATGGGCACTGATATGCAGCACTGATGGGCACTGATATGCAGCACTGATGTGCACTGATTGGCAGCACTGATGGGCAGCACTTATGGGCACTGATTGGCACTGATAGGCAGCACCAATGGGCACTGATATGCAGCACTGATAGGCAGCATTGGTTGGCACTGATTTACAGCATTGGTTGGCACTGATAGGCAGCATTGGTTGGCACTGATAGGCAGCACTGGTTTGCACTGATAGGCAGCACTGGTTGACACTGATAGGCAGAATTGGTTGGCACTGATAAGCAGCACTGGCACAGATAGGCAGTACTGGTTGGCACTGATAGGCAGCATTGGTTGGCACTGATAAGCAGCACTGGCACTGATAGGCAGCATTGGTTGGCACTGATAAGCAGCACTGGTTTGCACTGATAGGCAGCACTGGTTTGCAATGGTTGGCACTGATAGGCAGAATTGGTTGGCACTGATAAGCAGCACTGGCACGGATGGGCAGTACTGGTTGGCACTGATAGGCAGCATTGGTTGGCACTGATTGGCAGCATTTGTTGGCACTGATTGGCAGCATTCATTGGCACTGATAGGCAGCATTGGTTGGCACTGATTGGCAGCACTGATGGGCACTGACTGGCAGCACTGATGGGCAGTAATTGTCAGCACTGATTGGCACTGATAGGCAGCACTGATGGGCACTGATATGCAGCACTGATGGGCACTGATTGGCAGCACTGATGGGCAGCACTTATGGGCACTGATAGACAGCACTTATAGGCAGCATTGGTTGGCACTGATTGACAGCATTGGTTGGCATTGATTTACAGCATTGGTTGGCACTGATAGGCAGCACTGGTTTGCACTGATAGGCAGCACTGGTTGGCACTGATAGGCAGAATTGGTTGGCACTGATAGGCAGCACTGGCACAGATAGGCAGTACTGGTTGGCATTGATAGGCAACATTGGTTGGCACTGATAAACAGCACTGGCACTGATAGGCAGCATTGGTTGGCACTGATAAGCAGCACTGGCACTGATAGGCAACATTGGTTGGCACTGATAGGCGGCACTGGTTAGCACTGATAGGCAGCACTGGTTTACAATGGTTGGCACTGATAGGCAGAATTGGTTGGCACTGATAAGCAGCACTGGCACAGATAGGCAGTACTGGTTGGCACTGATAGGCAGCATTGGTTGGCACTGATTGGCAGCATTGGTTGGCACTGATTGGCAGCATTGGTTGGCACTGATAGACAGCATTGGTTGGCACTGATAGACAGCATTGGTTGGCACTGATTGGCAGCATTGGTTTGCACTGATTGGCAGCATTGGTTGGCACTGATAGGCAGCATTGGTTGGCACTGATTGGCATCATTGGTTGGCACTGATAGGCAGCATTGGGTGGCACAGATAGGAGAGAGGGGGAGTTTCACATTCAGGAGATCGTGAGAATTGCCAGAGCTGTTCAATGTATGAAACTGTTAGATAATGACACTGCATGCAGGGAGAGACACCAGCTGTTAAAAGTCAGCGGTGATGCTGGTGGTGGGCGGGACTGAACAGTTACCAAACACCAGCCAATAGGATGGGTCTGAGTGGACCGCTACATTTCTCTGGCTCCGCCCCCTCTATGAATCAGCCCAATCATTGGCTGGTGTTGGGGCTTGATCCCGCCCACCCCCGACATCGCGGTTGAGTTGTGATGACTTACAACTCAGCCGCGATGTCGGGAGTGGGTGGGGCCAAGTGCTATAAACACAAGCCAATGTTTGAGCTGCTTCAGAGAGGGGGCGGGGCCACATAAATGTAGCGGTCCGCCCAGACCCCATCCCATTGGCTGGTGTTTGATGGCCGTTCTGTCCCGCCCACCCCCGACATCACCCAGACAATTTGACAGCTGGTGTCTCTCCCTGCATGCAGTGTCATTATCTGACAGTTTCATACACTGAACAGCTCTGGCAATTCTCACACTCTGCTGCCTGTGAAACTGTTTCACAGGCAGCGCAGGCCACACACTCTCTTGGATGCAGCATTTTGGGGCAAATCTCTGGACACAGCACGGGGTGATTAGGGTGTGCCCAGGCACACCCGGCACACCCCGTGCGCACGCCTATGTCTACTGATTTGGTTGAGTCCAAGCCACTTAAACTCAGGCTAGGACAGCAAACAGAAATTGGCACTAAAGTGTTAGTTTCAGACACAGTTCCTACCAATCTATTGGGAGCTGACATTTTGAACCAAATTTTAGCAAACATAGACTACACTCCTACAGGAGTCCAAGTGGTCAGTAGTCTGTCAGGAGAAGTTTTAAATTCTGCCTGTGGAGTATTTTTAATCCAGGACTCCACTCCGCCATTCCCGCTGAATTATGGGCCACCAGCAAATATGATGTAGGTCTGCTGGATTGCACCCCAGTCATGATAAAAATTAAACCAGGAGCCCATCTACCACAGTATAAACAGTACCCACTGAGTATTGCTCAGACTGAGGGGATAAAGGATCAAATCACTCAACTGAAAGCAGCACGGCTTGTTGTACCAATTAAGTCCCAAGTCAATACACCCCTGTTCCCAATTGCAAGGAAGCCAGACAAGAAGGGTGGGCAGGTGACATACCGCATGGTGCATGATTTGAGAGCCATTAACAATATAATTGAGGCAGATACCCCGAACGTGCCCAACCCCCACACTTTACTAAGTGGAATACCTGCCTCCAGCATCTGCTTTACAGTGATTGATCTTGCAAATGCTTTTTTTTCGGTGCAACCGCACCCAGATTGCTGGCACCTTTTTTCATTTACCCATGCTGCCCAAAAGTTAGCATGGACAAGATTGCCCCAAGGCTGTGTGAGTAGCCCCTCTGAATATAATACTGCGTTAAAGCAAGTATTGGACCAATGGTCCCCCTCACACCCAAATACAGTTTTGCTTCAGTACATAGACGATTTGCTTATTTGTTCTGATATTTGTAGCAGAGAAACAGTAAGCCTTCTCATCAAATACATGTCAAAGAAAAATTTCTAAAACACTAGCAGTGCTAGTGCAAACATAGCAAATATTTAAAAATATCAATGAAATTGCCTAAGAGTCCACTTAAACAAAGTATCAAATGGTGATCCACTCAGTGAAAGTCCATTAAGAAAAGGCAGGTGAATATAAACTAGACGATTGTGGAAGAAAATATTAGCAGCGATCCCAAGTCTCCATCACCACACCACTTGTGCCACAGCCCTGTAAGTAATCCACTTACCGGACCCAGTTGGTTAACACGCTTATCAATCAAAGGGATAATCACTGTTCACTGGACACTTTTTATCTGTATTTTGCTCATTGCAAGCAATAGATAAAAAAATTCCCCATAGCGTAATCCAGTACAATAATTATTTATTAATTTAAAATTATCCCACAAAAAAACACTCACAATGTTTGCATAATATAAGGGCATGTAACATCAATACTATGTCAGTCGTGCATTCCCCTCTAACCTCTCACCGCTCCCGCGGTGTTCCCGGGAAGGACAGACGAGGATAAGCCGACTCTGTAGATAGCTGCGTAGCAACGCCCTGACGCGGACACGTTTCTGTCATCACTTTCGTCAGAGGGCGAAGTAAGCCTTCTCATGTTTCTCTATAACAGTAACAACAAAGTTAGCAAAGATAAGCTACAATACTGCCAAGAGAACGTGATCTTCCTGGGTCACTGCATTTCACATGGAATCTGTCACCTAACCCCAGATCGAGTTAAAACTCTACAAAACTTTGAAAAGCCAAGAAATGTACGGAAACTATGTGCCTTCCTGGGGTTAGTGGGATATTGTAGGGACTGGATTCCAAATGCATCGGAACTTATGGCTCCTCTATATGAGGCCACCACTAGAAACCCATTCAAACTCACATGGGACAATGAATTGCAGATGAAGGAGCTTATTAAAATTTTGTCTGAAGCTCCCACCATTGGAGTTCCTGACTATACTAAGACTTTCTCGTTGTTCTGTCATGAAGTCAATGGATTTGCTGCAGGTGTACTCACCCAGCTACATGGAGACAAACAGAGGCCTGTAAAGTATGTATCAGCCTCATTAGACCCTGTCATCAAAGGCTCCCCCAGTTGTATGCAAGCCATAGCAGCCTGCATTTTGCTGCTAGACAAAGTAACTGAGCTTGTACTAGATTCTGCTCTGATCCTGTATGTGCCACATGCAGTACAGGAAATCATGAATCAAGTAAATACCAGACATGTGTTTGTCAGTAGATTTGACAAGTACCAGTCTGCTCTTTTTGCTCCATCGAATTTAACAATCAAACGATGTGTTACTTTAAATCCGGCTACTCTTCTTCCTATGATTGATGAGGAAGATGCAACAAATGGTACTGATGTAGAACCTGAGAGTTTTTCTCATGATTGTATGGCTCTGATGGAGGTAGAAAGGGCCTCTGTCACACCAGCAAAAGATGAGCCTTTATCAGATTGTGACACACACTTATTCGTAGATGATTCCAGATTTTACACTGATGATGGTCAGCCACACACAGGGTTTGCTGTAACCACTACAGACACCATTTTACATCAGGAAGCATTGACGCCCCAGATGTCAGCACAGGAAGCAGAGTTGTGTGCTGTAGTCAAAGCATGTCATCTCCTAGAGAATCAAAGGGGAAACGTTTACACTGACAGTAGATATGCGTTTGGAATAGCTCACGATTTTGGGCCTGGAAAGCACGGAACTTTCTGACTAGTGCATGGAAGCCAGTGAGACATGCAAAACTCATAGAGCGGCTATTTGAGGATTTTCAGAAACCAGCAGAAGTTGCCATCTTGCAGGTAAAAGGGCATGCAAGGGGAAATGACATGACAGCCAGAGGAAATGCTTTAGCGGACCAAGCAGCAAAGGATGCTGCCCTTATGGCATTTGGAGTCACACCCACTGTAGGGGTCACCCAGGTAGTGGGGACAGATTCCCCTCATCAAGAGCAGTGGGATGTAGAAACTCTAATTCAGTTGCAGAACCAGGCCCCTGATGAAGAGAAGGATAAGTGGATCAAATGTAATGCTACTCAAAATCAGCAGGGCCTGTGGAGCGCTGACAACAGGTGGTGTCTACCCAGGAGTTTGTACCCAGTTTTAGCACAACTGGCACATGGCATCAGTCATCTTGCTAAGGGCGCGATGGTGGCACTTACTGACTGCTATTGGATAGCACCTGGATTTAGTGCATTTGCAGCCAGGTTTTGTGCTTCATGTCTCACTTGTGCTCTGTACAATGCAGGGAGGCCTGTCCATGTTCCCCAAAAGCATTCTCCTAAGCCAGATTTCCCTTTCCAAAGAATTCAAATAGACTACATGCAGATGCCCAGAATAGGCACCTACGAGTTCGCTTTAGTTTGTGTTGACATGTTCTCAGGTTGGCCCGAGAGCTGGCCAGTAGCTAAAGCACATGCAAAAACAACAGCAAAGAAAATTTTGAATGAAATAGTTTGTAGATATGGAGTTCCTGAAACTATTGAGAGTGACAGATGAACCCATTTTACTAAGGAAATAATGAAATAGGTAATGGAAGCCCTTCACATACAGCAAGCTTTCCATACACCTTATCATCCACAAAGTAGTGGTAAAGTTGAGAGACTTAATGGAATTTTGAAAAACAGATGTTCAAAAATTAAAGCAGATACAGGAAAAGGATGGGTGGAAGCTTTGCCATTAGCCCTATATTCTGTATGAACTACCCCTAAACAACCACATGGGCTGTCCCCCTATGAGATTTTTTTGGAGGGCCACCCAAAACAGGGCTATATTTTCCCCAACAGTTGCAGGCTTCTCACTCTAGTCTGTTAGAATATGTTCAGATTTTGCAAATAACATTGAATAAAATACATGAAGGTGTTTATAAATCTATCCCCAACCCAGATTCTGTTTCAGGTATTCACAGAATACAACCAGGTGACTGGGTAGTGATCAAGCGACACGTCAGAAACCCGCTAGAACCAAAATTTGACGGACCACATTTCGTTCTTTTGACAACCGGTTCTGCAGTTAAGTTGGAAGGAAAGCCCACCTGGATTCACGCCAGTCACTGCAAGAAAATGATGATATCCTTTGAAAAAATGATGATGTTTCTTTTCTTTTTATTGTTTGTGAGAACTGGGACATGGAAAAATAACCCTTTCATCCAAATGTTAAAATTGTATGCAACCCATAGCAACGCTAGTAACTGGTGGTGTGTTCTCACTTACATCCCCAAACAGGAACAATACCCATGATAGCAATGCCTCTCAATTTCACTGATCTAAACGGGACCAGAATAAATGGCTCATACATCGTCTCCACAGCTAATGAGCACAGATCAGTAACTTTGATGGTTTCAAAACAGATAAACACTCCACAGATTTGTTTAAACATCACATGCCTGTTTAACACTTATGCCCCATACACACGGTCCGATTTTCCGATGGAAAATGTCCGATCGGAGCGTGTTGTCGGAAATTCCGACCGTGTGTGGGCTCCATCGGACATTTTCCATCGGATTTTCCGACACACAAAGTTTGAGAGCAGGATATAAAATTTTCCAACAACAAAATCCGTTGTCGGAAATTCCGATCGTGTGTACACAAATCCGACGGACAAAGTGCCACGCATGCTCAGAATAAATAAAGAGATGAAAGCTATTGGCCACTGCCCCATTTATAGTCCCGACGTACGTGTTTTACGTCACCGCATTCAGAATGATTGGATTTTCCGACAACTTTGTGTGACCGTGTGTATGCAAGACAAGTTTGAGCCAACATCCGTCGGAAAAAATCCTAGGATTTTGTTGTCGGAATGTCCGAACAAAGTCCGACCGTGTGTACGGGGCATAAATGTACATGGCTGGGCAATTCAGATTGCACTGGAGCAAAAATTACAGTTTATGGTGGAAACTATGGTCAATATTATTTTATCCCAGATCCAGAACTAAATAGAACCCTTTATAGTACAAATTGCTCACAGTTCCCAATATGTGAAAATATCGGTTACCTGAGATTCCATGTTATTGCTTCCAGTTTTTTAGGAGCAGGCATACCATCCATACGTAGAGGGTTATATTATATATGTGGAAATAAAGCTTACGCGTGGCTTCCTACTAATGTTACAGGTACATGTTATATTGGGAAGTTAGCACCTGCTTTGACTGTTTGCAAAGATACAGTGTGACCAGATCAAAGTCCAGAATACCCTTTAGTGTTCAAAAAAGAGCTGTTCACTGAAGGTGACATGGCATGGTCATGGTTCCCTTCCTGGACAGGATGGGGAATTGAAGCAATGAAAAGAATAAATAATTACACTAGAATTGTAGATGAGATTATTAACCTTACTACCACTGATATAGGTTTATTAAATGAAGAAATGGCTCAGCTTAAAAAAGTAGTATAAGAGCACAGATTAACGCTAAATTATCTCACTGCAGCTCAAGGTGGGATGTGTAAGGTATTTCACACTGACTGTTGTATATACATTTCTGATAATGAGGACATTATTAAAGGGCATCTTGCTAAGATAAGAGAACTACAGAATAAGGACAGAGATATTGCTAAAGATGGATGGAACCCCTTTCAGGGTTTAGGAGGTTTTGGTGACTTTTTATATGGCATAGCAACATGGTTACAGAAAATAGGCGCTTACATTGTGATGTTCCTATTTCTCATATTTGTTATTTACTTCCTCATCAGGCTATGCCTCTGTGTGACCACCCGCTGTACCAACAAATGGTCCACCAGCCCTGATGAACCCATTATTGTGAGAAAGCTAGGAGAGAGCTGAACAGGACGCTGTCTCTCTGCGCCAATGTAACAGGAGTTACCAGCAATCGGCTGAATGTAACGCGGAGAAGAATAGTGTCAAATAAACAAAAGGAGGGAAATGACATGGACATTCACTGTACTGTTCATTTAAGCACAAGAGACTCCATTTTGTTCTCACTGTTGAAATGTGTTCTGTAACCTTCACCTAACACACAGACACTTCTACTAAACGCTCTCTACTCCCCCTTCCCTTCTCAATGTTTTACTTTTGCAATTGTTCTATTTGTTAGCTTTTAATAACATATTTCTTTTTGTTAGTTTTTAATAACATCTCACACCACCCCTTTCTTATCTATGTATAAAATAACATGTAATAATAAATTTTGACGGAACGGACATTTTAAACACAGTGATTGAGTACTGTGAATCTGTTCCTGCAGCTGCAGTATTGACTTTGTTTTAGAGTCCCAATCAGAAATAATTCCATAACAGATCCAAGGTGGGGGAAGTAGATGGAGAAATTAAGGATTTTATATAAGGTTTACTTATTCCACATCTGTCAGAAAACGATAGGGCAATGTTGAAAACCACGATTACCATTGACAAAAAGTGATATTAGAAGCACCTAACCATAAGACACCAAGTCCAGACGGATTGCTGAATGAGATCTACACTGAATACAGAGAGATAATGCTGCCAGAATTATTAGAGGTCCTTAAAGAGAAGTATGTTTTTTTTTCCAGTATTAATAATTAGTTTATAATTACTTAGGTGGATGCAGCATCGGTCTGATACTACATCTGTCCCCTAGCGCCTCTGCACTGAGAACCGAGCCAACGAACATTGCAGATGGCTCGGTTCTCTCAGCTCCCTGAGCAGAGAGCTGCAGACTGTCAGTCAGCAGCTTTCCGCTCTGCTCCTCCACGCTCACTGGATCGCTGAGCTGTGGAGGGGCGGGGAACAGCCGTCTCTGGCTCTCAGCGGCTCGCTGAGTTACAGCCGAGTAAACAGGCCCGTAACCGAAATGTACAAATGTAACTGGTCCATAAGGGGTATAAATGTTGAAAATTGCAGGAAAAAGTTTCCTGCTTGTGGAGCCTCGGTAAATGCCTGCCATTTGGACCTATTTGAAACTTTCACCCTTATCTCTTTTCATCACACTCTTATAGCATGTAAATCTTCCAAGTATCCTAGGCCCCCTCTTTTTTTCTGCCCCTGCCAGTTTCAAAAAGTATTACCTGTCCAGCCTTACTTTCTCTCCATTTTCTCGTTGTCTCATTTTCTGAAGTTTGATATCTAATATCTTTGTTGGTAATCTAGTGTTTCAAATATGGCTGAAATAGTAATGGATCCACACTTGTGTTTTAGATTTCAGTTTTAGATGAACAAGTTAAAGTGTGCATCCAGTCAAAACTTTTTTCCTTAATTTTGGACAGAGAGTGGAAGAATTAGAACCCCTGTCTGGTTTTTACTGCTTTTGAGGTCTTCATTAGAAATACCTACCCTCATTTTCTAACCTACTAACATCTTTTTACCAGAAAGGAAACAAGAGGAACTCTTCAAAAGCAAAGCAAACACAGATCAACATGCTTTCCTTTAGTAGAGGAGGGGAAGGTTAAAACCCATAAGATTTTAATTTCTGTCCATTAAAGCTTTTTCATTACATCCTGCCTGGTGAGATCATTCTCAAAAAGACAGGAAGTTAGGAGAAATCTCTCTATTCTAACTAACTATACAGTACTGTCTAGATGGTAAACGAAGAAACATTTTCTCCTCTTTTCAGCTGCAGTTTCCTCCTATTTCTTCTATTGAGTTTCATTGAGTGAGTCTTTCCAAAGTTTACTTTAAAGTGCGTGTCAAGGCATAATAAAAAAAAAAGCATATTTGGTATATCTCTACAATACATGCACATTTCCCATGCTTTATTCCTTTAAAGGTTCTGGAAGTGTAGTAAAACACCTGCTGATCTGCCAGAAATGTTCTCAGCTCCTAATGCCGCGTACACACGGTCGGACTTTCCGGCATACTTGGTCCGGCGGACCAGAGTGTGCCGGACAATCCGCCCGTGTGTAGGCGCCGGCGGACTTTTCCGGCGGACTTTTTCCCAAAAGCCCGCCGGACCTAGATTTGAAACAAGCTTTAAATCTTTCCATCGGACTCAGTTTCGGGCGGAAAGTCCGCTCGTGTGTGTGCTGGTCCGACGGAAAGCCCGCTCGTGTGTATGCTGGTCCGACGGACCAGATACGACACGAGGGCAAGGTATTGCATCTCGTGCTCGCTGCAATAGGAAAAACAAATTTTCCTATTGCGGCGAGCGCGGAGCATACCAGGCCCTTAGGTCTGGTATGGATTATAAAGGGAAGCCCCTACGCCAAAAAACGGTGTGGGGTCCCCCCTAAAATCCATACCAGACCCCGATCCGAGCACGCAGCCTGGCCGGTCAGGAAAGGGGGTGGGAACGAGCGAGCGCCCCCCCCCTCCTGAACCATACCAGGCCGCATGCCCTCAACATGGGGGATGGGTGCTTTGGGGGAGGGGGGCGCCCTGCGGGGCCCCCCCACCCCAAAGCACCTTGTCCCCATGTTGATGAGGACAAGGGCCTCTTCCCGACAACCCTGGCCGTTGGTTGTCGGGGTCTGCGGGCGGGGGGCTTATCGGAATCTGGGAGCCCCCTTTAATAAGGGGGCCCCCAGATCCCGGCACCCCACCCTATGTGAATGAGTATGGGGTACATGGTCCCCCTACCCCTTCACCTAGGTAAAAAGTGTAAGTAATAAAACACACTACACAGGTTTTTAAAATATTTTATTAAACAGCTCCGGGGGGGGGGGGGATCTTCCTCCGGCTTCGGGGGTCTTCTTCCGGCTTCGGGGGTCCCTCCGCTTCATCTTCTCCCGGCGTCCGCTTGGTTCTTCTCCGCTCTCTTCTCCCGGTGTTCCAGTTCTTCGGCCGGCTCCTCTGCTGTCTTCAGGTAGCTCTCTTGCCAGCAGAGGTCCGGACTTCTGAGCTTCTGGGCTGCTGGGCTTCTTCTCTTCTCCAGATGTTGACACGATGCTCTCTCCGGCTGGACTGCTCTCCGAGGGCTGCGTTGTGACTTATATAGGCGGAGACCCCGCCCCCTTTTGATGTCACAGTCCCTGGGCATGCTGGGACTTTGACGTTTTAGGGGGCGGGGTCACTGGGTGATGTTGACCACGCCCCCTAAAACGTCACAGTCCCAGCATGCCCAGGGACTGTGACATCAAAAGGGGGCGGGGTCTCCGCCTATATAAGTCACAACGCAGCCCTCGGAGAGCAGTCCAGCCGGAGAAAGCGTCGTGTCAACATCTGGAGAAGAGAAGAAGCCCAGCAGCCCAGAAGCTCAGAAGTCCGGACCTCTGCTGGCAAGAGAGCTACCTGAAGACAGCAGAGGAGCCGGCCGAAGAACTGGAACACCGGGAGAAGAGAGCGGAGAAGAACCAAGCGGACGCCGGGAGAAGATGAAGCGGAGGGACCCCCGAAGCCGGAAGAAGACCCCCGAAGCCGGAGCAAGATCCCCCCCCCGGAGCTGTTTAATAAAATATTTTAAAAACCTGTGTAGTGTGTTTTATTACTTACACTTTTTACCTAGGTGAAGGGGTAGGGGGACCATGTACCCCATACTCATTCACATAGGGTGGGGTGCCGGGATCTGGGGGCCCCCTTATTAAAGGGGGCTCCCAGATTCCGATAAGCCCCCCGCCCGCAGACCCCGACAACCAACGGCCAGGGTTGTCGGGAAGAGGCCCCTGTCCTCATCAACATGGGGACAAGGTGCTTTGGGGTGGGGGGGGCCCCGCAGGGCGCCCCCCTCCCCAAAGCACCCACCCCCCATGTTGAGGGCATGCGGCCTGGTACGGTTCAGGAGGGGGGGGGGGGCGCTCGCTCGTCCCCACCCCCTTTCCTGACCGGCCAGGCTGCGTGCTCGGATCGGGGTCTGGTATGGACTTTAGGGGGGACCCCACGCCGTTTTTTCGGCGTAGGGGCTTCCCTTTATAATCCATACCAGACCTAAGGGCCTGGTATGCCCCGCAACGGGGCTCGCAAGGTGTCAATCTCGCCGATAAAAGCGGCAAGATTGACATCCTTTGCTAGTCCCGTCGCACCTGAGTCACGTTCAAAATGAACGGACTTGGCCGTGTGTGGGCAAGTCCGTTCATTCTGAAAGTCCGCCGGAACTCCGGCGAAAGTCCGTCGGAAAGACGGGCGGACTTAGCCCGCCGGAAAGTCCCAGCGTGTGTGGGCAAGTCCGTCCGTTTTAAAGTCCGGCGCACCTGGCGGACAAAGTCCGTCGGAAAGTGTGCCGGACCAAGTAGGATAGAAAGTCCGACCGTGTGTACGCGGCATAAGTCCTGTTGTGGGCTGACAATACACAGCATTTTTGTGTCCTGTAATGCCAAGATAACAAGTAGGAGGGCAAATTAGACTCCTTGAGATAGCACAGGACAAAGGCCTGCTCTGAATTTCTGACATGATTACAGCCAGGTTCAAATATGTGTGAATTGGATGCGGTTCTCAGAACAGAATTTTTTGTTACATTTTAACCACTTAAGGTTTTACCCCCTTCATGACCAGGCCATGTTTTGTTATTAAGTACTGTGCTACTTTAACCTCCCTGGCGGTATGATTATTTCGGATTTTACGTGCTGAAAGCGGTACAATTATTTTGCATGGAAATTTGGCTTTTTTTATTGTAGGTCTGTAAATCTTAACAATAACACACTTAAATCTGTCCAAACAAGAGTCTAGTAGATATCCCGGGTATGATAAAGTTTGAAACACAAAAACATAAATTATAATATAATAAATAAAAATAAATAATTTAAAAAATTTAAAATAAATAGTAATAAAATAAATTTCCCCACGATTCACTATCGCTCAATTCTGCAAGTGTTCTAATTTACTATCGCTGTTTTCTAGCTGGTCTAAAGCCACTTTTGACGTAAAGGGACACTTTTTGGTTGCTATGGACAATCTCCAGTTTCCAGGCAGAAAGAACAGTGTATATCATGTAAAACTGCATGCAGGGCATGGGCCAAAGCACTGGGGACAAAAGGGATGTGAAATCATTTCATACAGTACTGTAATCTGTAAGATTACAGTACTGTATGTGTTATGATTTTTACTTTTTTTTAATTTGCCGCCAGGCTCCGCCCCCGTGCGTCGCAACGCTTGCAGGGAACGGAGCCTGGCAAGGAGAGGCTTCGGAGGAGGACAGAGCCCTCGGACACTGCGGGGGACATCGCAGGATCCCGGAGATAAGGTAAGTAAGGAGGCACCAGGATCCTGCAATGTAATCCCGAGTGTGGCTTGGGGTTACCGCTAATGGTCCTGAATTTTAACCCCGAGCCACACTCGGGAAAACCGCCAGGGAGGCTACCTGGTTATTGCACACATAAAAATGAAAAAAAAAAAACCTGAAAAAAACTATATTTTTTACTTTCTGCTAAAAAAAACATCATAATAAAAAATAATTAAAAATAAAAATTCTTCATAAATTTTGTCCAAAATGTATTTTGTTCTTTTATTTTGTTATAACGTCTACAAACTATGGCATATGTATTGGAATTTTTTAGCTTTTTGCCAGTCTATTTGCCTTTAGTAAATAAACCACAATTTCTTTGAAATTTGATGACCAGAGATAGATAAGATCTTTTTTTAAATTTTTATTAAAGGTAGTTATATTTATACATATGAGGGCCAATTTGGACATGAGACAATTAACCTAGCAGTAAGTCTTAAACCCCTTGGCGCCGACCATACGCAAATATGTGGCCCCACTGGACTGGGCTTTGTTTCCACGGGGCCACATATTTGCATATCTCCCTTTGTGCTGGGAGCAAACATACACAGGAGACCAGGGTCTCAGCGAGAGCCCCGTGCCCCGTACTAACGATCGGGACTGGGATCTCCCGATTCCGGGTCACCTAATCAATGTGATAGCCTCTGATTGGCTATCACAGGGATCAGTCACTGTGAAGCCCGCCCCTGTATTTGCCATCTCTGTGAATGGAGGAGAGAGATATTTAGTTCCTCTCTCTCTCCTTGCAGAGGTAAAAAAGTGTGAAAACTAAAAAATATAATAAAAAAAAAAAAACAATAATAATAAAAAAAAACCCTAGATCAAGGGTTGATCTAGGTCAGTGACAGGGTTACTGTTTGGGTCCAGGTCAGGGTCAAAGGTCAGTGTAATTTTTTTTTAAATTAGTATCAGTGTCAGTTAGTGTCAGTGTGTTTTAGGTAGGATAAAAAAAAACTGTGTACTGTTGTTTTTTGGCTGTAATACAGGTAAAAACAACAACTAACATACACATATGAGGCTTTGCTGTGATCGTCAGGAGCAGGAGAATGTAATTTGGGTGGTTCTTTGGTGGTAGGTTATGATAGTAGCAAGAAATATACAGCTACATTTAAAAAAAGTGAGTTTTTTTTTTACTATTTTGGGATAGTTTTCCTTTAGTAATAAAAAAATAAATAGAGAGATATCCATTACTATTTACCTTTCTGACTCCTGTTATTGTTTTAATTGGTTCTGATCATTTTTAGCCCAATTCAAGCCCAGGATATATATACCTATTATACATTTCTTTGACCAAATAATATTTTCCTGATTATTCTAAATTTTCCCATGGCCATCCAGTTACACTGATTATATACTCAACGGCCACTTTATTAGGTACACCTTGCTAGAACCGGGCTGGACCCCCTTTTGTTTTCAGAATCGCCTTAATTCTTTGTGGCATAGATTCAACAAGGTGTTGGAAACGTTCCTTAGAGATTTTGATCCATATTGACATGATAGCATCACACAGTTGCTGCAGATTTGTCGGCTGCACATCCATCATGCCAATCTCCCGTTCCACCACATTCCAAAGCTGCTCTATTGGATTGAGATCTGGTGACTGTGGAGGCCATTGTAGTACAGTAACCTCAATGTCATGTTCAAGAAACCAGTGGTGAGATGATTTGAGCTTTCTGACATGGTGCTATCCCACCATCTAACCCTCAGGACGCTTTTCGTTCCAGCTGCCTAAATATCATCCTTACATCTAATAAGGCAATCTGGGATCCAACGAGGTTGTCCTTCCCTTTTTGGGGGGCCTTTGCGAGGCCATTTCTGAAGCCGACGGATAGCCTTTATCTTACACTGGCTGATCAGCCGACAACCAGTGCGTTTTTCATTTAAAAAGATCTAGTCTGCTACCCTATGCCAAATTGCAGGTTGGGGTGCAGTCATATATGTATCTTTCATTCTTGAAAACTTCTTGTTGAATGTATCTCCTATATATGCGACTTTTCTCTCTGCAATATGCCTCTAAAGAAGGGACATCGTCCTGAAACATGTCAGGCTTCTAGAGAAAATATTCTATTATGAATGGAAGTATACAAAAATTACTACAGGATAGCAAATTTTATTGTAAAAATACTCCTGTTAAGATCTATTACCAAATGTATCTTGTTTTTATGATCTTTCAAATAAATAAAACATTTTTTATCTAATCCATGTATGGTTCGCCTATAAAGTCCCATTATACTGGGGGTATATAAGTTCCCTAACTTAGGGGTCTTATTTTTTCCACTAATTCAGGATGTTGGCAACTTTTTGAAGGCAATTATTGACAATTCTTTCCTTCAGTGGTTCAATCCATTATATACATTAAATTTAATAGGTACGATGCCCGCCGGGTGTGGAGAGGCAACTCGTTGTACATCTTGAGGCATGTATGCGTTCCTTGATCATCCGATCGAGGGTGAATACTGCTGTGCAAAATGTAAGCGCATTGTTTCCCTGGAAGCCCAGGTTCTGAATCTGGGGAAGCAACTGTCAGCACTGAGAAGTCCCTCCATACTAAAGGAGAGCCAGGAACGTACACGGCAGGTTCCGGCTGGGGCCAGCACAGAGGCGGGTGGAGGCAAAGAGGTGCACGCACTAGCAAAGAGTAGATGGGTGACAGTCAGGAAGGGTAGAGGGGAAAGTGCCAGGATGGCCAATCCAGGGAATCCCAATAAGTATGCTCCATTGAGTGACATTGGTGAAACCAGTCAGGGACCAGCACTGCTGGAGCTAAGGGACTCTCCTAGCTGCCGGGGGAAGAACTCCTCCAGTGAGAGTGGGGGGGAAGTGAAGGGAAAGGAAAGACAGATTCTGGTGGTAGGGGACTCAATTCTTAGAAGGACAGAGAGGCCAATCTGTAACAAAGACCTGAAGCGCCGAACAGTATGTTGTTTACCGGGCACTCGGGTTTGGCACATCACGGATCTGGTGGACAGATTACTGGGAGGGGCTGGGGAAGACCCAGCTGTCATGGTGCATGTTGGCACCAATGACAAAGTCAAAGGCAGATGGAGTGTCCTAAAGAGCGATTTTAGGGACTTAGGAGCTAAATTGAGGAAAAGGACCTCCAAGGTAGTATTCTCAGGAATACTACCGGTACATCGAGCCACACCAGAAAGACAGAGAGAGATTAGGGAAGTAAACAAGTGGCTGAAGAGCTGGTGTAGTAATTAGGGGTTTGGGTTCCTGGAGGACTGGTCCGACTTCTCAGTCGATAACCGGTACTATAGAAGGGACAGACTGCACTTAAATGAGGAGGATGCAGATCAGCTGGGAATGAAGATGGCCAAAAAGTTAGAGGGGTTTTTAAACTAGGCGATGGGAGGGAGGGTCCAGAGGTAGTGATAGTCAGCACCGAACATATTTCAGAGGGTAGTATTGGGGGCATTATTAGTATTCAGACCCCCTTAAATTTTCCATTCTTTGTTATATTGCAGCCGTTTGCTAAAATCATTTAAGTTCATTTTTTTTCTCATTAATGTACACACAGCACCCCATATTGACAGAAAAACACAGAATTGTTGACATTTTTGCAGATTTATTAAAAATGAAAAACTGAAATATCACATGGTCCTAATGCCGCGTACACACAACCATACTTTACGGCATACTTGGTCCTGCGGACTGGAGTCCGTCGGACAATTCGATCATGTGTGGGCTCCAGCTGACTTTTTTTCCCCAAAAGTTCGATGGACCTAGAAATGAAACATGTTTCAAATCTTTTCGACGGACTCGAGTCCGGTCGAAAAGTCCGCTCGTCTGTATGCTAGTCCGACAGACAAAAACAGACGCTAGGGCAACTATTGGCTACTGGCTATGAACTTCCTTGTTTTAGTCCGGTCGAACGTCATCACATACGAATCCGTCAGACTTTGGTTGATCGTGTGTAGGCAAGTCTGTTCATTCTGAAAGTCCGTCGGACAAATTCTACCGTAAAGTCCGGTCGTGTGTACGTGGCATAAGTATTCAGACCCTTTGTTCAGTATTTAGTAGAAGCACCCTTTTGATCTAATACAGCAATGAGTCTTTTTGGAAAAGATGCAACAAGTTTTTCACACCTGGATTTGGGGATCCTCTGCCATTCCTCCTTGCAGATCCTCTCCAGTTCTGTCAGGTTGGATGGTAAACGTTGGTGGACAGCCATTTTTAAGTCTCTCCAGAGATGCTCAATTGGGTTTAAGTCAGGGCTCTGGCTGGGCCATTCAAGAACAGTCACAGAATTGTTGTGAAGCCACTCCTTCGTTATTTTAGCTGTGTGCTTAGGGTCATTGTCCTGTTAGAAGGTAAACCTTCGGCCCAGTCTGAGGTCCTGAGCACTCTGGAAAGGTTTTCGTCCAGGATATCCCTGTACTTGGCCGCATTCATCTTTCCCTCGATTGCAACTAGTCGTCCTGTCCCTGCAGCTGAAAAACACCCCCACAGCATGATGCTGCCACCACCATGCTTCACTGTTGGGACTGTATTGGACAGGTGATGAGCAGTGCCTTGTTTTCTCCACACATACCCCTTAGAATTAAGGCCAAAAAATTTTATCTTGGTCTCATCAGACCAGAGAATCTTATTTCTCACCATCTTGGAGTCCTTCAGGTGTTTTTTAGCAAACTCCATGCAGGCTTTCATGTGTCTTGTACTGAGGAGAGGCTTCCGTCTGGCCACTCTGCCATAAAGCCCTGACTGGTGGAGGGCTGCAGTGATGGTTGACTTTCTACAACTTTCTGCCATCTCCCGACTGCATCTCTGGAGCTCAGCCACAGTGATCTTTGGGTTCTTCTTTACCTCTCTCACCAAGGCTCTTCTCCCCCGATAGCTCAGTTTGGCCAGGCAGCCAGCTCTAGGAAGGGTTCTGGTCGTCCCAAACATTTTCCATTTAAGGATTATGGAGGCCACTGTGCTCTTAGGAACCTTAAGTGCAGCAGAAATTTTTTGTAACCTTGGCCAGATCTATGCCTTGCACCAATTCTGTCTCTGAGCTCTTCGGGCAGTTCCTTTGACCTCATGATTCTCATTTGCTCTGACATGCACTGTGAGCTGTAAGGTCTTATATAGACAGGTGTGTGGCTATCCTAATCAAGTCCAATCAGTATAATCAAACACAGCTGGACTCAAATGAAGGTGTAGAACCATCTGAAGGATGATCAGAAGAAATGGACAGCACCTGAGTTAAATATATGAGTGTCACAGCAAAGGGTCTGAATATTTTTTTTTTTTTTAAATCAAAAAAGTTTTTATTGCTCTTGGAACATATAGTATCACATTACATGTAGGTTATCACATTCTGTATAGTCAGTTATATGTTGTACATACAGTCAATTAAACCTTTTTTTTTCCCCCTTGTTAACAAGTTCACATATCTATATACCACTGAAAATCATCAAGTATAACTTTAATAAATTCCTTTTTAACCATTATATCTGTTGTTGTCTTTCTTCTCCTCCCCCCTTCCTTGTTCCACTATCTCATACCATTAACATCCATGCCATTACTCCATGAATCACACTGTATCTCCTCTGTTCACATTCCCAAACATCTCTATATACCTTTAAGCAGTCTCATTTGTACCAACTCCACAGGACTTATACCCGGGGTATCTAGCCATGCATCCCATAGCTTGTCAAATTTCCCTGGGGTCCCTCTATGCTGATATATGTACTTTTCCATAACCAGGGTATTACCCATCTGTTGGATCCACATTTTACCACCGGTGGTGTGTCTGATTTCCAGTGTAGAAGTATTGTTTTTCTTGCCTGAAATAGGGCTCTGGCAAAGGCCATTCTAGTTATATTCTCCGGGATGCTCTCCTCTAATACGCCCAGAAGGCAACTCAGCAGGTCAAGAGTAACATTGGTTTGAAAAACCCTATTAAGTAAGGTCATGACCCCTGTCCAGTATCTATGGAGTTTGGGGCAACGCCAGAGTAGATGAATCAAATCACCTGGCGCATTTCTGCATCTGTTACACAGTGGATCTTGTAGCCTCCCCATTTTGTGCAGTTTTACCGGTGTATAATGTACTCTCAGCAAAATATACAGTTGGGAAACTTTTTGTGATACGTTCAATGAGCATGAATTGACCGCTTGAAGGGCTTCCTCCCATTGCTCCCCTGTGATGGGTCCTAAGTCTTCCTCCCATTGTGACCTTGCCTTCATGGGGGGCCCCTCTAGGAAGGAGGATAGAAGCATAAGGTAGCATTGAGATATCATCCCCTTTGTGTCTGTTGCCTCTTGTAATATGTGAAAAATAGGGGTGGGTGACTGTACCCACTCCCCTGCCCTGCCCTGCTCCTGTACTGCGTGTCGGAGCTGTAGGTAGCAAAACATCATAGTAGATGGTAAAGTATATTCAGACTGCAAGTCTGCAAAAGATAGCAGCCTCCCATTCCGAAAGATGTGTTTTAGGTGAGTAATACCCAGACGACGCCATCTAGGACCCTGCTTAATTTTGGCCAGTTCCTCGTAGGAGTTATTTTCCCATATTGGGCTGTACGTGGTAAATCCCACAACATGTTGCAGCTGTTTAACCTTGTTCCATACTTTTTGAAGAAGCGCGTAAGTTGGCATCTGCTTATTTGGTTTCTGGAAGCTCTGAGCCTCCAGACCCTCCGGTATGGAGTCCACCCCTGCTCCCCTCAGCAGGAGCTTGGCCGACGAGCCTGCAGGGGATGGAGCCATAGCCCCTATTAAGTGCTGTAGCTGCGCCGCTAGATAGTATATCCAAGGATTGGGGAGTGCAAGACCTCCCCCTTCCTTTGGACATTGCAGTTGCTCCAACTTGATTCTAGGGGGCTTACTATGCCACAGCAATGTTCTGAATAGCGTATTGACAACTCTAAATATTTTGAGGGGGATGACTATCGGTGTATTATGCAGAATGTATAGGAGCTGAGGCATCAGGATCATCTTAATGAGATTTGTCTTCCCAGCCAAGGACATTTTAAGTCTGTTCAATATGTTGATTTTGTCTCTAAACCGTGTCAGTAGGGGGTATATGTTTAGTTTGTAGTAATTGATCAAACTAGGGGATATGTAGATGCCTAGATATTTAAAGGAGGTTACTACTGGGATAGGACATGAGAGACTCGCTGGTAATACCGGAATCTCGTCCAAAAACATTAATGCAGACTTAGACCAGTTAATCGTAAGACCCGAGTAGTGGGCAAAGTCTGCAATCATGGACATTGCATGGGACAATGAGGCGTCCACGTCCTCCAAAAAGAGGAGCATATCATCCGCATAGAGCATTATCTTCTCATGCAATTCACCATATCTAAATCCTCTGATTTGCGGAAATCTCTGACCTGTGCTGCAAGCGGTTCAATGGCCAACGCAAATAGCAGGGGGGACAAGGGACATCCCTGTCTGGTCCCCCTACCCAGTGCGAAAACCTGTGACATCCTATCTGTTACGCGCACTGCTGCCTGCGGTGAAGCATATAACAGCCGTACCCATGTGATAAACCTAGGACCGAACCCGAATCTGAACAGTACAGCCCACAGGTATCGCCAGCTAACACTGTTGAATGCTTTATTAGCATCAAGAGACAACAGTGCCCTATTGCCGGTTCCCTCTGCTGGGGTCTGCATGTTCAGAAAGAGTCGTCTCAAGTTCGTGGCTGTTGACTTCTTGGGCATAAAACCTGCCTGGTCAGGATGTATAATAGAAGATATGACTCTATTAACCCTTAGGGCCAGAGTTTTGGCCAGTAGTTTCACGTCACTCTGCAGTAACGAGATAGGCCTGTATGAACTGGGATCTACAGGGTCCTTACCAGGTTTAAGCAGTAGTATAATATTGGCCCTAGTCATGGATGTTGGTAGCTTTCCTGATTTAAAGGATGAGTTGAATACCTCTAGCAATTTCGGTAGGATCGCCTCCCCGTATTCTGTGTACACCTATATTGGAAGCCCATCATCCCCCGGCGCCTTGCACGTAGAAAAGGAGGCAGCCGCCTCCTTCAATTCGTCCAGCGTAATTGGGGCCTCCAACTCCAAATGCGTTCCTGGCATGACAGGGCAGGGAGGGAAATTTTGTCTATGTAATCCTGTAGTGCAGCATCCGTATAGTTCTCACATGGTTTATATAAATTCTCATAGAAAGACGCTAGTTCATTAATAATTGATTCAGTGTCGTTTACTAATCTCCCATTTGAGCACCTGATAGCTCCTATAGTCGGTGACGACTGTTGGGACCTCGCAATTCTGGCCAGTAGCCGACCAGTCTTTTCCCCTTCCTCATAAAAAGCTTGCTTAGTAAAAAATCGTTTCCGCTCTGCAGCGGAGGATCTCAACCGATCCAGGGAATCCTGTCCCGATATCCATGCCTCCCTTGCAGATTCAGATGGATCCGTGACATAGGATAACTCAAGCCGCCGCACCTGGTCTTCAACCTGTTTGACAAGGGCCGACGAATTATGTTTAATGGTTTCTATTTCTGATATGAATGTGCCCCTAAGACATGCCTTAAAAGCATCCTATTTAGTTGCACTATCTTGATGAAATCGGTTCTCATAAAAATATTGTTCAATTTGTTTCATTATCCTTTCTTGGGATGTGAAAAGCTTTAGCCAGAAGGCATTAAGTTTCCAAGGGGCCCTTGGCAAAGAGATCTCAGGGCGTGTTATCAAGTGTGTTGCTAATGGGGAGTGGTCCGACACCCCTCTAGGGAGATACTCAATTTTGGTTATCAGGTTTACGACATGTGAGGACCCCACACATAGATCAATGCGTGAGAGCGAGCCATGTGGTTTAGAGAAACATGAGAATTGTTTGGATGTTGGGTTTTTTGCTCTCCAGACGTCTATCCAGCCCACCTCCATCAGCAAGCGGCTCAAAATAGTGCCTCTTCCCCCTAATGGAGTCTGGACCGGAGGATGCCTGTCAAGTTTTGGGTCAAGATACCCATTGAAATCACCCATGATTATGGTGGGTATATCAGGTTTGTCTACCAGGTACGTCAGCAGGAGCTGCAATATCTCTCTAGAAAATGGTGGAGGAATGTAAACAAAAGCAATGATCAGGGTCAGAGTAAACAGCTTGCAGTAAATGAATACATATCTACCTAGTGGATCAATAGCAGAATCCAATTCCTGGTAGGCCAGGGACTTATGAACCAACACACTCACCCCACGCGAAAACGCAGAGTGTGTGGAGTGATAAGCCCTGCCCACCCAGGAGTATTGCAGGAGCCCCACTGTATCCTTTGTTAGGTGAGTCTCCTGCAATCCTATAATAGCAGGGTGAAATTTCTTTAAACATGAACTTATCATTGTGCGTTTTAGTGGATCATGTACACCTCGGACATTCCAGGACACCATTATTGTAGTAGCCATGTTCAGTAGATTGGGTTCTTATCTGGGTGGAGCAAGAGCCGGCCGGCTTCGCCCCTGGAAGTTGAAGTGTCCCATGTCCATGGGGATATAGGCAGTTCTTTTGGGTAGTCCATGAACACACACTGACCTAGATTTAAATTTAGTGATACTACGCAGCATAGAATGCAACTTAGAACAATGCGCAACTGCGCAACTGAAATGAAACAGGGGGAAACAGTCCCAGGTTTTATTGTGGCCATCCTCGGCCCATCGGTACAAGATGAGAGTAGACCGTCCCCTTGCTTCCTTGGGTTTATAACAAACAGTCCAACTTGTGCCAATCGGGCAACTGTTAACCTGTCCCTTTGACGGGGATCTTTAATCTGTAAGACCTTGTGGGTGCGATTCACCCACTGTGGTATTGAGCTCAGTTCAGTGACGTATTTGAGCCCGTTCAAAACGCTGAAATTAGCTTAATGTGAAATGTCCCGTTAAACACATTTTGTAACCATCTTCCAACCGCACACCAACCTTATCAGGGTTCTACTCCATTCTTCAGCCGCCCCTTTCGTTTTCTCGGCGTCTCCGTAGGTCTTGTTCGTTGTGATCTAGCCAGGATGTCGCTTCCATTGCTGACTCAAAAAAGGTAGCCTGGCCTCTAGCGGTAATGCGTAGCTTCGCCGGGAACAGCATGGCGTATGTAACTTGAAGTTTTTGTAGGCGTTTCTTCACCTCTGCAAATTTGGCCCTTTTCTTTTGCACCTCAGCAGAGAAGTCTGGGTAGAATGAGATTTTTGTCCCATTAAAGTGGACGGATCCTCTTTCCCTCGCCAGCTTTAATATGATCTCACGGTCTTTGTAATTCAATAGACGTGCCAGCATGGATCTTGGCGGGTTGCCTGGGGGGGTGGGGTCGCGGCGGCGTGCGGTGTGCCCTTTCCACCGCAAATAGTGGTGTAAAGGCTTCCTTGCCAAAAGTGTCCTGCAGCCATTGCTCTACAAATGCTGTTGGGTCTCTACCCTCCACCTTTTCTGGAAGTCCCACAATGCGAACATTGTTCCGTCTGAGACGGTTCTCAATGTCGTCAGTTTTGGCGTTAGCTTGCGTCGCCTGCTGTAGTGCTGTTCTAGTGTCTCTAGTTAGTGGAGGCATCTGGTCTTCCACATCGCTGATCCTGCCCTCCACTGCAGTGGTTCTCTCCCTGATTTTCTGGAGGTCTTGCCTTAATAAAGAGACCGTTTCTGTAAGGCCCCCAAATTGCTCCTTTAAACCATCCACTGAGGCAGTACAGCGGTGTACAGCGCGCAATATATCATTCAACGTGGGTTGTTGGGAATCTTCCTGCAGCATGTCAAACATATCAGGGGTAGAGATTAGGGATGATTCCAGTGGCACTGTGTCATCTAATGCTGGAGGGCTGCGGCCTCTGCTAGTGTCATGGGAAAGGGCCTGCATAGATGAAGGATTCGAGCCGCCTGCCCCTTGTAGTTTTTGTGCATAATACAGCATGTCTCTAGGCTGGCCTTTACCCTGGTCTTTCCCCTGGTGCTTTTGGGCAGCATGAGACTTACCGCCGCCGTCATGCTGCTTAGCAGAGCCTCTCGCCGTCCTCTGTGTCTGAGGGGTGTCGGCGCCATCTTGGATCTCCATGCCTGTCCCGGTCTCGGCGTCTTTATCCCCCTTTCGGGGCTTCATGAGGACTGTGCCGCGTGAGGTGAGCACCACGGGGTTCACGGGGGTGTCCGGCTACAGATGGGGTAGGTGAGAGTCCGGATCGGTAACGGGAGAAGGATCAAAGAAGGATTATCAGCGGGAGCTCCGTGTAGTGCGACCGCTCACATGCCCTGCTCAGGCCACGCCCCCAAGGGTCTGAATATTTAGGACCATGTGATATTTCAGTTTTTCTTTTTTAATAAATCTACAAAAACGTCAACAATTCTGTGTTTTTCTGTCAATATGGGGTGCTGTGTGTACATTAATGAGGAAAAAAATGAACTTAAATGATTTTAGCAAATGGCTGCAATATAACAAAGTTTGAAAAATGTAAGGGGGTCTGAATACATTCTGTCCCCACTGTACTGTTGTACGAGGAGGATTTGGATTTTGTGGGAATTTCAGAGACCTGGTTCAACAGCTTTCATGATTGTCTGGCAAACATTCAAGGGTATACCCTTTATTGCAAGGATAGAGAGGGTAAAAAAGGGGGAGCGGTATGCCTATATATTAAGAATAATGTACAAGTGAATGTGAGAGATGACATCACTAAGGGAGCTAGGGAGGAGGTGGAATCCTTATGGGTGGAGCCCCAAAAGGATGAAGCTAAGGGGAAAATAATACTGGGAGTATGCTATAGGCCCACTAACCTGAGGGAGGAAGGGGAGACAGATTTACTATCACAATTTGGATGAACAGCAAGGATGGGAAGTGTTATCATAATGGGGAATTTTAACTATCCAGACATAGACTCGCCAGTTCTTAAATGTCTTGCAGAACAATTTTATGGGTCAGATGGTAGATGCACCAACTAGAAATAAAGCGTTACTGGATCTACTGATTACCAACAATATAGACCTTATCACAGATGTGGAAATATTACGTAATAGCGATCACAGGTCAATTGGCTTCAGTGTAAATCACACAAATAGGAAACATAAGGGGAATACAAAGACACTGAATTTCAAAAGAGCCAACTTCCCTAAACTGTGAGCCTTGCTAGAAGGCATGAATTGGGATAAAATTCTAGGAACAAGGAACATGGAGGAGAGATAGGTTTGCTTTAGGAGCATATTAAAAAAGGGCATTAACCAATGCATCCCATTGGGTAATGAATTTAAAAGAAGGAACAAAAGTCCTGGATGGCTTAACTCCAATGTAAAAATGCATATAAAAGCAAAGGAGAAGGCCTTCAAAAAATACAAGGTTGAGGGATCATCACCAGCATTCAGATTTTATAAAGAATGCAACAAGAAATGTAAGGGTGCAATAAGGACGGCTAAGATAGAACATGAAAGACACATAGCGGAGGAGAGCAAAAAAAAAAACAAGAAATTCTTTAAGTATGTAAACAGTAAAAAAGAGAGGACAGACCATAATGGCCCCATAAAAAATGAGGAAGGACATCTGGTTACAAAGGATGGGGAGATGGCGAAGGTTTTGAATTTCTTCTTCTCCTCAGTCTTCACGAGGGAATTGGGAGGCTTTAGTAACCAAAACGGCAGTGTCAGGAAGCACCTCCATGGTTAACAGAGGACAGAATTAAAATTAGACTTGGGAAACTTAACATTAATAAATCACCGGGACCAGATGGCTTGCACCCGAGGATACTTAGGGAACTCAGTCAAGTAATTGCCAGACCATTGTTCATAATTTTTACTGATAGTCTACTGACTGGAATGGTACCAGCTGATTGGAGAAAAGCCAATGTAGCACCAATATTTAAAAAAGGGCCCAAAATGCATCCCTGGGAATTACAGACCAGTTAGCCTAACATCAATAGTTTGTAAACTCTTGGAGGGGATGATAAGGGACTATATACAAGATTTTAGTAATGAGAACGGTATCATTAGCAGTAATCAGCATGGATTTATGAAGAATCATTCTTGCCAAACCAATCTATTAACCTTCTATGAGGAGGTGAGTTGCCATCTAAAGGAAGGCCCATAGACGAGGTGTATCTGGATTTTGCAAAAGCATTTGACAAAGTTCCCCATAAACGTTTACTGTACAATATAAGGGCCGTTGGCATGGACCATAGGGTGAGTACATGGATTGAAAACTGGCTACAAGGGCGAGTTGAGAGGGTGGTGATAAATGGGGGGTACTCGGAATGGTCAGGGGTGGGTAGTGGGGTCCCCCAGGGTTCTGTGCTGGGACCAATCCTATTTAATTTGTTCATAAATGACCTGGAGAATGGGGTAAACAGTTCAGTCTCTGTATTTGCAGACGATACTAAGCTAAACAGGGCAATAACTTCTCCGCAGGATGTGGAAACCTTGCAAAAAGATCTGAACAAATTAATGGGGTGGGCAACTACATGGCAAATGAGGTTTAATGTAGAAAAATGTAAAATAATGCATTTGGGTGGCAAAAATATGAATGCAAACTATACACTGGGGGGAGAACCTCTGAATCTAGGATGGAAAAGGACCTGGGGGTCCTAGTAGATGATAGGCTCAGCAATGGTATGCAATGCCAAGCTGCTGCTAACAAAGCAAACAAAATATTGGCATGCATTAACAATGGGATCAACTCCAGAGATAAGACTCTGGTCCGGCTGCACCTGGAGTATGCTGTCCAGTTCTGGGCACCAGTCCTCAGGAAGGATACACTGGAAATGGAGCAAGTACAAAGAAGGGCAACAAAGCTAATAAAAGGTCTGGAGGATATTAGTTACGAGGAAAGGTTGCGAGCACTGAACTTATTCTCTCTGGAGAAGAGACGCTTGAGAGGGGATATGATTTCAATATACAAATACCATGCTGGTGACCCCACAATAGGGATAAAACTTTTTCGCAGAAGGGAGTTTAACAAGACTCATGGCCACTCATTAAAATTAGAAGAAAAGAGGTTTAACCTTAAACTACGAAGGGGGTTCTTTACTGTAAGAGCTGCAAGGATGTGGAATTCCCTTCCACAGGTGGTGGTCTCAGCGGGGAGCATCGATAGTTTCAAGAAACTATTAGATAAGTAGCTGAACAACTGCAACATACAGGGATATACAATGTAATACTGACACATAATCACACACATGGGTTGGAGTTGATGGACGTGTGTCTTTTTTCAACCTCACCTACTATGTAACTATGTAACTATGTGTTACCAAGCAATTAGTGTACCTAATAAAGTAGCCGGTGAGTGTATATGTCATTAAAAGTGCTCTCTGAAAATCTACAAGAGCCAGGTACAGTAGCACTCTATATTCCCTGGTTAATTCAGTAATAATGCAAAGTGTATATGTCTGATCTGTGTAAGGAGGCTTATTTGTGAAACCTGTCTGCGCCCTTGTAAGCTTTTCATCCACATGGCTTTAGAATCTTTTGAGAAATATCCTAGAGAAATCCTTACTCACAACAAGTAATACAGTGATACCTCAGTTGTATCATCTTTTTTGTATTCCGTATTTGCCTGGCACATGGGGTGAGTGTTTCAGCAATATTCGCAAAATATTTCTGAGTTGATATTTTCCCTATCAGAAATCTTATGCATTTTAAGTCCTTCCAGGCAACCTTTTAGCAAGTTTTCATTGCCTGTCAGCGATGTACTGATTTTGTCTGTGACAGGTTTCTTAACATAAAAATATCTACTTGAAAGAACTCTTGCAATTAACTGTTCCACACTTGTAGTTTCTGATGTTTTGTGGAATTCCTTGGCAAGTCTACTGTCCCATCTTCAATGATTATTTCTTGGCATTTCCTTTACCTCCTTTATCTCTTGCGTTATACCTTTGTGTCGTCTTCCTAGTGACTCTTGGTCTTTCTGTATTAAAATCATCATTAACTTCTATTCCTTCTCCTTCCGTAACCCTTTTGGTTTTTACCATGCTTCTGTCTTTTTATAACTATCTTCCTTGTCACTTCTAACAACTACTTTTTTTTTTCAGCAGCTCTGATCTGCTGACATACTCTAAACACTTCTTACAATAGACCTAATTAGCAAATAACGGAGAATGAATGAGTTGATTCACCTGAGCTGGATATTGCTATTAATCTTGTTGTTTCTCCAGACCCTGCTGCTCAAAGGTTATGAGAGCCTGCAGGTCACACAATTTTACAACTACTATGTGCGTCTGTGAAGACATCTGTACACCCCCTAACCTCCCACTCCACCGGTTATCAGACCACAAGTCATCAAGATCTGGCATGAGGCAGCAAAGCTCTATCTCTACCAAGATGGCCACCTTAAATGGCATGGTAAGTCACTACTTGCTCACCGCAATACTTAAACATACACTGAGGCTTTGAAGTGGTTTGAAGCTATCAGCCATAACCCCGGTATTTTTTTTCAGCCGGCGACTCTGTTTTTCATAAAAGTGATCCAAGTAGCTGATTAGCTGCTGGATCGCTTTTAGAAGCAGTGGGAAGGGACATCCCCCCCCCCCCCACCACCACCACTAGCTGGTGTTTATCGGATTTACCACTCTTACCGGCAAGCCCTGGAAACCATCCAACGGTTTGTGCAGCTGGCCATAGAGGTGAACAGAGACTAGATCATCTCTGATCACCTCTATGATTTAGGAGGATCGTAGCAACGCCATGATATCACTTCTGGTTTAGGGCAGAAGGAAACATACTGTATATATATAGATATATATCTCTCTATATATATAGAGAGATATATATCTATATATATATATACCGTATTTATCGGCGTATAACACGCGCCGGCGTATAACACGCACCCCAAGTTTAGGAGGGAATTTTAAGGAAAAAAAACTTTTAGGAGGGAAGTTTAAGGAAAAAAAACTTACATTAAAATGCCCATCAATGCAGCCTTATCTGTCTATCTGCAGCCTTTTCAGTGTCAGTGCAGCCTTGCCCCAGTGCAGTCTTGTCAGTGCAGTCTTGTCAGTGCAGCCTTGTCAGTGCAGCCTTGTCAGTGCAGCTTTGTCAGTGCAGCTTTGTCAGTGCAGCCTTGTCAGTGCAGCTTTGCCCCAGTGCAGGTGCAGCCTTGTCAGTGCAGCTTTGCCCCAGTGCAGGTGCAGCCTTGCCCCAGTGCAGCTTTGTTAGTGCAGGTTTGCCCCAGTCCAGCCATGTCAGTGCAGCTTTGTGCACTCGGTGTAGATTTAAATATGGCGCCAAGACTGCAGGGAGCCGAGATACACATACCCGAGTGTTCTCGGCTTTTTTAGGCGCCGCCGTCACACCTAGTCCCACCCCTGGACCTGTGTTATGTCCATTATAGGGCGGGACTGGGCGTGACTGTGAGCGGCGCCGAAAAAAGCCGAGAACACTCGGGTATGTGTATCTCGGCTCTTATGTCCATTATAGGGCGGGACTGGGCGTGACTGTGAGCGGTGCCGAAAAAAGCCGAGAACACTCGGGTATGTGTATCTCGGCTCTTGTCTGAGCCGAGATACACATACCCGAGTGTTCTCTGCTTTTTTCGGCGCCGCTCACAGTCATGCCCAGTCCCGCCCTATGATGGACATAACACAGGTCCAGGGGCGGGACTGGGCGTGACGGCGGCGCCGAAAAAAGCCGAGAAAACTCGGGTATGTGTATCTCGGCTCCCTGCAGTCTCGGCGCCATATTTAAATCTACCCACGGCTGTGTATGTCGGCGGCGACCGCGAAAATTGCCGCGATCGCTCCGATGGCACAGAAATCGGCGGGGATCGGCCTATAACACGCACCCACGATTTTCCCCTGATTTTCAGGGGAAAAAAGTGTGTGTTATATGCCGATAAATACGGTATATATATATATATATATCTATATATATATATAGATATATCTATATATCTCCTTGTTTACATGGTCTCAGGTGTAAATGGGGAGCAGGTGTGTTAAATTTGGTGTTATCGCTTTCACTCTCTCATACTGGTCACTGGAAGTTCAACATGGCACCTCATGGCAAAGAACTCTCTGAGGATCTGAAAAAAAAAATTCTTGCTCTACATAAAGATGGCCTAGGCTATAAGAAAATTGACAAGACCCTGAAACTGAGCTGCAGCATGGTGGCCAAGACCATACAGTGGTTTAACAGGACAGGTTCCACTCTGAAGAGGCCTCGCCATGGTCAACCAAAGATGCTGAGTGCACATGCTCAACATCATATCCAGAGGTTGTCTTTGGGAAATAGACGTATGAGTGCTGCCAGCATTGTTGCAGAGGTTGAAGAGGTGGGGGGTCAGCTTGTCAGTGCTCAGACCGTACCTCGCACACTGAATCAAATTGGTCTGCATGGCTGTCATCCCAGAAAGAAGACCAGGTGAGGAGTACAAAGACAAGTGTGTCTTGCCTACAGTCAAGCATGGTGGTGGGAGTATCATGGTCTGGGACTGCATGAGTGCTGCCAGAACTGGGGAGCTACAGTTCATTGAGGGAACCATGAATGCCAACATGTACTGTGACATACTGAAGCATACCCCTCCCTTTAGAGACTGGGCTGCAGGGCAGTATTCCAACATAACGATCACAAACACACCTCCAAGACGACCACTGTCTTGCTAATGAAGCTGAAGTTAAGCAAAGCATGTCTCCAGACCTAAACCCTTTTGAGCATCTGTGGGGCATCCTCAAACAGAAGGTTGAAGAGGACTCCAGTTTCAACCTGTGAAGTTCTGGTGAACTCCATGCCTAAGAGGGTTAAGGCAGTGCTGGAATATAATGGTGGCCACACAAAATATAGATACTCTGGGACCAGTTTGGACATTTTCACTTAGGGGTGTACTCACGTTTGTTGTCAGCGGTTTAGACAAGCTATACACTCACTACATTGTAGCAAAGTGTCATTTCTTTAGTGCTGTGACATGAAAAGATATAATAAAATATTTACAAAAATGTGAGGGGGTGTACTCACTTTTGTGAGATTCTGTATATATATATATATATATATATATGTAGCGCTGGTAGATTTATAATCTACCAACTGATAGGTAAATTTAGTAAATTGCTTGTTAAGGGAGTTAGATTTGCCTCTGTTCCAGCTTGGCTGACGTTGCGTGTGGTTCCGCACTGAGCCGGTGGGTGTCGCTGTTACCACTGGCTAGTGTTGGAAGGGCAACGTGTCGAAGCGTATGGGTGCTCCTCTGTCCCGAAGACAACTCGGTGGAGGTGGTCCTCCGAGTTGCATTCTGGGAGAGGGTATTTATGGGACAGACGCCATGTTTTGGGGTTCATTTACAGCCACCTGCTGGCCCTCCTGGCCGACGGGTATGCGTTAGAGTGCTACCTCGTGGTCCTCTGTTCCGAAGGCCCGTGCCGCTGTCAGAAGCATGTCTGGGGTCTACCACAGCAGCCGAGGAATGGTCCTGAGCTGTCTATCCAGAGTGAAGAAGCTGGACAACCGAGGAGATCCCAGGGGAGGACCCGTCATGGAAGGATCACGCAGAGTGCTGGTCTGGAAAGGAGCCTGGTGACTCGGTTGGAGGACGTATCCTAAAGTAGTTCTACAGCATAATTCTGCTGGGTTGGCTTATAGGTCCAAGTACTGTGTCTGACATTCACCGCAAAGTTTAATATATCCTGTGGCAGAGGATTGTACGGATTTATTTCAAGCAAGTCTGTGGCAGAGACTTTTGCTTGTGCTACGTACTGGCTGCTAGGCAAGTGAGAGAGGCCTATCCAGGCGAGCAAAGATTGTGTCCCACAAGGGGATTGCACCTGATTACAATATTCAACTTTAAAGGACGTTTCTCAAGAATCCTAAAGAAAGGTATTTGAGCTTCCCTGTAGCCTCCCTCCTGCCTCTTTCCTGCTACCTCCTTCGTTACTTAGTTCAATAAAGCATCGAAAACGTACTCAAGTGTTGGTACTTTTATCGTCCAGAGGTAAACTCAACGGAACCCTAGACCCAGTGCCGGTGAAGCAGGGGTGTCGAGAGTGAAGGTAGCAAGCCCGCTTAGACCAGCAGCTCCACCGAGAGTTAGTGCTACATATATATATATATATATATATATATATATATATATATATATATATATATATATATATATATAGAGCGAGAGAGAGAAAAAAACTATTTCTGTTTCAAGCTAATGTAAATCTACAGTATTACCAAGGTTTAAAGCCCTGGTACTACGACTTTACATTAGTCATTAGTTTAGTTTATATTTATACACCATGTTTGTAGATATAAATCTTCCATACAATTCACATTATGGGCAATATAAGTAAAAAAAAAGATACACAATGTGTCATAGCCCACAACAGTCTAAGTCTGGGGTCTTCAAACTGCGGCCCTCCAGGTGTTCATGAACTACAATTCCCATCATGCCTAGTCATGTCTGTGAATGTCAGAGTTTTACAATGCCTCATGGGATGTGTAGTTCTGCAACAGCTGGAGGGCCGTAGTTTGAGGATCCCTGGTCTAAGTGATGGCTTTGTCATCAGCAGAGAACTCCAGCCAAAGAATAAGCATATATACACTGACAGGCAGCCAGGAGTCCTCCCTAAGGCTCAGGCCGTCTGTCTGTTTGTGTATGGCTCTTCCTCATTAATCCACGCTGTCAGGTTGTATATGTCACTTTCACTTTAAGTACACAAGTAATTTACTGTATGTGGATAAGTGGACAGTGTGTCCTCTCTCTGCATTCATTTTTAGCCTAAATGCAAATGTGAAACAGCTTGTTTTCAGACATCTCAAACCTCACACATGTTGGGCTCAAGAGAGGCAGGATTTTGTACACAGAAATAGCAAGTTGTCTGATTCTAGATAGCACTGAGCCTTACCAGTTCCGAACCAGCCGCCGCAGTTCTACTGCTGCAGGTTAGCTCGGCTGGGCGAAGCGACAATACCTTACGGCGGCCGCGATGATCGGATTTGCTTCAGAACTGATCAGTCTCCAGGCCCAGGCCAATGATTTCTGTATTGGACCTGGTGATCGGTTCTGGCGAATGAAATCCTTCCCCTGCCTGTGTAAGTGTAAACCCAGGCAGGAGAAGTGATGTCATCTCCCCTCGTGGAACTCTTTTCGTTCCATAGAGAGGAAAGGAGACATCTCAGAGTCAGTTGCACCAACACTACACTGACACAGTACACATAGGCACACTTGTCAACCCCCAATTACCCCCCGATCGCCCGCCCCCAGTTAATCCCTTCACCCCCTGTCACTGTGTCACCCAGTGCAGTGTTCATATTTTTCTCTTTTTTCTTTTTGATCACTGTACTGGTGTCATTTGTGACAATAATCAGTGTTAAGGTACTTAGTAGTAGGCCCAGATAGGTCTAGGGACTCGCAAATGCAGTGAGCCGGCTGCATGAGAGTCATTTTCCATATGTCCTCCCTGGTACCCCTACCAAAAGAAATCCCCAAAGAAGATGTCGTGTCTGCAGAAAATGCAGATTTAGGTGTGACACCCGCTTTTAATGTCCCTCCTGCCCTGACCAACCTGGTTTCTGCATCGGTGACTGTTTCAAATGCTACCACACACTAGTGAAGTATTGGCATAGAGTACAGCATTGCACAGTCCTAGGGCACACTTACACAGGGTCCTGAAAGATGAGATGGCCATCACATTTTGAGAGACCCTAATCTTACAGTTTACAGTTTATATAAAAGTGAAAAAAAACACAAAAACACAAAAAATATAAAAAATAAAAAAGCCAAAAATAGTTGTGGTTTTATTTTTCTTCTCTCTCTATTGTTCTCTCTCTTATGTTCGCTCTCTATTGTCTGCTCTATTGTTCGCTCTCTATTGTTACTATATTTTAGAACGGTAATGTTTTATTTTTACTATGTTTTATTGTATTTGCTTTGCAGGTATGGTATGTCTTACTGTTATACTGTAATGTTACTTTGTTTTATTGTTAACCATCATTTGCTTAGTAGGTATGCCATTCAGCTGCAGCACGGCTTTATCCATTCTGACAGCAAGAGCGTTTGCTCCCACGATACATAAAGCCGTGACTCCAGCAACGTAGGAGGTGATTTCACCACCACAGTTAAAAAAAGAACATATATGCGAAGCACGAGGGCAGGGGTGGAGGAGCGATTTGCTCCTAACATTAGGGGCGGATTGCCCCCCATGCTTCGGCATATATTTTTTAGGCACAGATTGCGTTAAAAAATCAAGTTGTTTTATTGAGTTAATGTTTTATCATTACCAATGTTTGCTTTTTAGGTATGCCATTTAGCTGCAGCACTGATTTATTTATCTTGACAGCAACAGCATTTGCTCTCACGATACGTAAATCAGCAACTCCAGCGCTGTAGGAGGTGATTTCACCATCACAGTTAGAAAAAAATGGTGCATGTTGTGCCCATCATTAGAAGTGGGTGGATGAAGGGCGGTATTCTAGTGGTGGGCATACCCACCGATCAATCTCTTTTTTTCGTTCAGCCCACAGTCTGCATGAAAAAAAGAACATTACAATATATGCCCAACAAGGACTAGCCACGTACTGGTATGTTGCTGGACTTTGAGTGGTTATACCAGAATGATGCTTGCGGGTTTAGGTATCATCTTGGTATCATTCTTTTCAGCCAGCAGTCGGCTTTCATGTAAAAGCAATCCTAGTGGCTAATTAGCCTCTAGACTGCTTTTACAAGCAATCGGAGGGAACAGGAGGGAACACCCCCCCCCCACCATCTTCCATGGTTTTCTTGGGCTCTCCTGTCCCAACAGGGAACCCAAGAATGCAGCCAGTGGTTCTGCCAGCTGACCATAGAGCTGATCGGAGACCAAAATGGCTTCAATCATCTCTATGGCCTAATAAACGGGAAGCTGAGTTAGGAAGCATGAGTTGGGTTTTGCCGGATATAAACAACGCCATTGGGAAATTGGGAAAGCATTTTATCACACCGATCTTGGTGTGGTCAGATGCTCTGAGGGCAGAGGAGAGATCTAGGGTCTAATAGACCCCAATTTTTTTTAAAAAGAGTACCTGTCACAACCTATTGCTGTCATAGGGGTTTATTTCCATTCCCTGTGATAACAATAAAAATGTTTAAAAAAAATGAAAAATGAAAGAAACAGTTTATAAATAAAATAAAAAAGCAAAATAAATAATAATAATAATAATAAAAAAGGAAAATGGTAGTTGCGCTGTGATAAAAGGGGAAGGGGAGTGGAATGTGGAAGGGAAAAAGTGAATGTGATAGAGAGGTGAAAACAGCCCAAATGGGGCCACAGATACACTAAAAAGGAGATACCAATATATAAAATGATAAAATCAAATGTAGCATGTATAGTGTATAACGAATAGGCAATTGTGTGGCCTATAACAAATATCTCAAAAAATGAATATACAATGGATAAAATTGAACAAACTTAAGTGAAACAATCAACAAAACGTCCACATGGTCTAGTCACAAAACTAGCACAAATTGGCTGACATAGGTTTAGAAGCTGAATACAGTGAGTCCATGTAGGTGAATAAATAGCAGTCCCACCACCAAGCAGCATACAGATCTTCAGTGTGAACACCTCCCTGTCTCTAAGCAGCTCACCTTACTGCTGTAAGGTATACAGCATGTGCTTAGTTGCAGACCACGGGCTGACATGGATATCCCATCCGGTGTTTAAAATGGTTCCAATGGTGGATATATAGAACGATAATGGAAAATGACATAAGCAATATATCAAGTATAACACCATGACGACCAGAGAGGGGACGGACCAGGGGGAAGGGATGCACTCACTTTTTTTAAATTAGTGTGGGCATCAATCCACGAACGCCGAGTTCAATTTTATCCATTGTATATTCATTTTTTGTTATAGGCCACACAATTGCCTATTCGTTATACACTATACATGCTACATTTGATTTTATTATTTTATATATTGGTATCTCCTTTTTAGTGTATCTGTGGCCCCATTTGGGCTGTTTTCACCTCTCTATCACATTCACTTTATACTTAGTCCCTTCCACATTCCACTCCCCTTCCCCTTTTATCACAGCGCAACTACCATTTTCCTTTTGTTTATACTTTTTCTGTTTGTATCAGTCATACAGGTGTTGCAGCAGTGTCCCTTAGTATAGGTCCTTCGTGACAGCGTGGGAGTCACTCATATTCAATAATAAAAAAAAGCCCCCCTGTCCCCCCTGTGCTCACGCCAAAGGCGAACGCAAGCGTCGGCCTGATGTCATATGCAAACAGCAATTGCACCATGCATGTGAGGTATCACTGCGAAGGTCAGATCGAGGGCAGTAATTTTAGCAGTAGACCTCCTCTGTAAAGTGGTAACCTGTAAAGGATTTTAAAGGCTTTTAAAAATGTATGTAGTTTGTCGCCACTGCATGTTTGTGCACAATTTTAAAGCATGTCGTGTTTGGTACCCATGTACTCGGCATAAGATCATCTTTTTTATTTCTTTAAACCTTTGGGAAATATAGTGTGTTTTAGTGGATTAAAATGAAAGAAAATTTTTTGTTTTTTTTAAAAATTGCTTTGAAAAATCGCTGCGCAAATACTGTGTAAAAAAAATTGCAACACCCACCATTTTAATCTGTAGAGCCTTTGCTTTAAAAACAATATATAATGTTTGGGGGTTCAAAGTAATTTTCTAGCAAAAAAATGTTTTAATGTAAACAAAAAGTGTCATAAAGGGCTTTGTCTTCAAGTGGTTAGAAGAGTGGGTGATGTGTGACTTAAGCTTCTAATGTTGTGCATAAAATGCCAGGACAGTTCAAACCCCCCCAAATGACCCCTTATTGGAAACTAGACACCCCAAGCTATTTGCTGACAGGCATGTTGAGTCCATGGAATATTTTATATTTTGCCACATGTTTGGGGAAAATGACAAACTAAATGATATATTGCTCAAACATATCATGGCCATATGTGGAATTTCACCCCAAAATACATTCTGCTGCTTCTCCTGAGTAGGGATGAGCTTCGTGTTCGAGTCGAACCCATGTTCGACTCGAACATCGGCTGTTCGACCGTCCGTCGAATTGCGAACGATATGGGCCGTTCGCGCCAAATTCGTGTGGCGCGTCACGGCCCATAATTCACTGCGGCATCGCAGTGCATTGCTGGCTGATGATTGGCCAAGCATGCACTATGACCCGCATGCTTGGCCAATCACAGCGCCGTCAGTAGAGAGAGCTGTAATTGGCCAAAGCCAGGGTGGCTTTGGCCAATTATGGCTCAGGGGATTTAGTACACACCCCACACTATATAAGGCCGCCTGCACGGCGGCCCTGTGTAGTGTGTGTTCCGGTGTGCTGAGAGATAGAGAGAGAGAGAGACAGTGTCATTTGATTTGAGTTAGATAGATTAGGCAGAACAGTCAGTCAGTTAGCTGCACTTACAGTGTATTGTGTATATATATGCATCCCAGGTGTTGCATATATATATATACACTGTATTCAGTTTAGCTAGATCCGTTCCTGTTATCTTCTATCTAGACTATTTAGTGCAGTGTGTCCTGCTCACAGTGTTCAGCTAGATCCGTTTCTGCTATTTACATTCAGTGCAGTGCGTCCTGCTCACAGTGTTCAGCTAGATCCGTTCCTGCTATTTACATTCAGTGCAGTGCGTCCTGCTCACAGTGTTCAGCTAGATCCGTTCCTGCTATTTACATTCAGTGCAGTGCGTCCTGCTCACAGTGTTCAGCTAGATCCGTTCCTGCTATTTACATTCAGTGCAGTGCGTCCTGCTCACAGTGTTCAGCTAGATCCGTTCCTGCTATTTACATTCAGTGCAGTGCGTCCTGCTCACAGTGTTCAGCTAGATCCGTTCCTGCTATTTACATTCAGTGCAGTGCGTCCTGCTCACAGTGTTCAGCTAGATCCGTTCCTGCTATTTACATTCAGTGCAGTGCGTCCTGCTCACAGTGTTCAGCTAGATCCGTTCCTGCTATTTACATTCAGTGCAGTGCGTCCTGCTCACAGTGTTCAGCTAGATCCGTTCCTGCTATTTACATTCAGTGCAGTGCGTCCTGCTCACAGTGTTCAGCTAGATCCGTTCCTGCTATTTACATTCAGTGCAGTGCGTCCTGCTCACAGTGTTCAGCTAGATCCGTTCCTGCTATTTACATTCAGTGCAGTGCGTCCTGCTCACAGTGTTCAGCTAGATCCGTTCCTGCTATTTACATTCAGTGCAGTGCGTCCTGCTCACAGTGTTCAGCTAGATCCGTTCCTGCTATTTACATTCAGTGCAGTGCGTCCTGCTCACAGTGTTCAGCTAGATCCGTTCCTGCTATTTACATTCAGTGCAGTGCGTCCTGCTCACAGTGTTCAGCTAGATCCGTTCCTGCTATTTACATTCAGTGCAGTGCGTCCTGCTCACAGTGTTCAGCTAGATCCGTTCCTGCTATTTACATTCAGTGCAGTGCGTCCTGCTCACAGTGTTCAGCTAGATCCGTTCCTGCTATTTACATTCAGTGCAGTGCGTCCTGCTCACAGTGTTCAGCTAGATCCGTTCCTGCTATTTACATTCAGTGCAGTGCGTCCTGCTCACAGTGTTCAGCTAGATCCGTTCCTGCTATTTACATTCAGTGCAGTGCGTCCTGCTCACAGTGTTCAGCTAGATCCGTTCCTGCTATTTACATTCAGTGCAGTGCGTCCTGCTCACAGTGTTCAGCTAGATCCGTTCCTGCTATTTACATTCAGTGCAGTGCGTCCTGCTCACAGTGTTCAGCTAGATCCGTTCCTGCTATTTACATTCAGTGCAGTGCGTCCTGCTCACAGTGTTCAGCTAGATCCGTTCCTGCTATTTACATTCAGTGCAGTGCGTCCTGCTCACAGTGTTCAGCTAGATCCGTTCCTGCTATTTACATTCAGTGCAGTGCGTCCTGCTCACAGTGTTCAGCTAGATCCGTTCCTGCTATTTACATTCAGTGCAGTGCGTCCTGCTCACAGTGTTCAGCTAGATCCGTTCCTGCTATTTACATTCAGTGCAGTGCGTCCTGCTCACAGTGTTCAGCTAGATCCGTTCCTGCTATTTACATTCAGTGCAGTGCGTCCTGCTCACAGTGTTCAGCTAGATCCGTTCCTGCTATTTACATTCAGTGCAGTGCGTCCTGCTCACAGTGTTCAGCTAGATCCGTTCCTGCTATTTACATTCAGTGCAGTGCGTCCTGCTCACAGTGTTCAGCTAGATCCGTTCCTGTTATCTTCCTACTGACAGGCAGGCTTGTCTGGTTACAGTATATAAAGCTACCTGAAGAAAATTACAGGTGTTCTTTTTGATCCTATTAGTACCACGGTCAGGCAGCTAGACTATTTACATTTAGTACAGTGTGTCCTGCTCACAGTGTTCAGCTAGATCCGTTCCTGTTATCTTCCTACTGACAGGCAGGCTTGTCTGGTTACAGTATATAAAGCTACCTGAAGAAAATTACAGGTGTTCTATCCCAGCTTAGTGCAGCTACAGGCCATTAGTATGTCTGGAAGGCCAAGAAGGAGAGGCAGACAGTCACAAGCCAATAAGAGAGGGCAAGCAGGCTCTGTGTCTAGTGCTGGTCGTGGAGACGGTGCATCCTCATCAGCACGTGGCCATGGGACACGCTTGGCCTTTTTTTCGGCAGCTGGCCGTGTTGAGCCGCAACATGCGGAAGACTTGGTCGAGTGGATGACCAAGCCGTCCTCATCCTCCTCATCCTCTCTCACCCATGCCCAGGGTGCTTTGTCTGGCAAAGCAGCGGCCTCTTCCCTCAGCTCAATGTCATCAGTGACTCCTTCCCTAGCTCCACCATGTCCTCATGAGGATTCCCTCGAACTGTTTGACCACAGTGTTGGGTACATGCTCCAGGAGGATGCCCAGCGTTTGGAAGGCTCTGATGATGATACTGAGCTCGATGAAGGCAGTAACATGAGCACGGACAGAGGGGGTGCCCAAGAAGGACAGCAATCTGGCAGTCATGCTCCCCCTGCTGCAGCATACTGCCAGGTTTGCTCCAGTGATGAGGAGGGAGGGGATGATGAGGTCACTGACTCAACGTGGGTGCCTGATAGGAGAGAGGAGGAGGAGGAGGAGGAGGAGGCGGCACATCACCAACGAGGCAGGATGCCCTCCAGGGGCCAGCCTAAGGGCAGCACATTGACTGCATCACACCCCAAAGCTCCACATGTGCAGGGCGCTGCAGTCTCTGCGCGTTATTCAAAAAGTTCTTTGGTGTGGGCCTTTTTTGAGACGAGTGCATCAGATCGCACCGCTGCTATTTGCAACATATGTCTCAAGCGTATCTCGCGTGGCCAAAACATCTCCCGCTTGGGTACCACATGCTTGACCAGACATATGTTGACCTGCCATGCAGTTCGTTGGCAAGCGTATCTGAAAGACCCACACCAAAGAACAAAGAGGATCTCTCCTTGCTCCTCATCAGCTGAGATTTCCAACCCCACTAGACCTTCAGTCCTCTCTGAGACCTGCAGTGAGAGGAATGAAGGTGTAGAATTAGGTGTGTCACAGCCAAGTACTTGTGGGCAATCTGCTTTTGGTACACCGACGTCAGATTGTACCAGGCAAATTTCCCTGCCCCAGCTGCTGCACCGCCGAAAGAAGTTTGCTCCCAGCCATCCACATGCCCAGCGGTTGAATGCTAGCTTGGCAAAATTGCTAGCACTTCAACTGCTGCCTTTTCAGTTGGTAGACTCTGCCCCCTTCCGTGAGTTTGTGGAATGTGCGGTTCCTCAGTGGCAGGTACCCAAACGCCACTTTTTCTCACGGAAGGCGATTCCGGCTCTCTACCGGCATGTGGAAGGCAATGTCCATGCCTCGCTGGACAGGGCGGTCAGCGGTAAGGTGCATATTACCGCTGACTCATGGTCCAGCAGGCATGGACAGGGACGTTACTTAAGTTTCACGGCGCATTGGGTGACTCTGCTGGCAGCTGGGAAGGATGCAGGACAAGGTGCAGTAGTGTTGGAGGTTGTTCCGCCACCACGCCTCCAAAATGCTGATTGTGACACACCTCTCTCCTCCACCCCCTCCTCTTCTTCTTCCTCCATGGCCTCTTCCTCGGAACCAGCGGTGCTCCGTAGGCGTTCAAGGGGCTACGCAAGTACGCAGGCCAAAAGATGCCATGCGGTGCTTGAGCTGGTGTGCTTGGGGGACAGGAGCCACACTGGGGCAGAGGTTCTGTCAGCTCTGCAGGGGCAGGTTCAGAGGTGGTTGACGCCACGCCAACTTAAGGCAGGAATGGTGGTTTGCGACAATGGCACCAACCTCCTCTCTGCCCTCCGACAGGGACAACTGACCCATGTGCCCTGTTTGGCTCACGTCCTTAACTTGGTGGTGCAGCGGTTCTTGGGCAGGTACCCGGGCTTACAGGATGTCCGTGTGCATTTCCGCCAGTCATATAATGCCAGTGCTCGGCTGACGGACCTCCAAAAGGAGTTTAACCTGCCCAAGAACCGCCTAATCTGTGACATGCCCACCAGGTGGAACTCGACGTTGGCCATGCTGCAGCGGCTGCACACGCAGCAGAGGGCCATCAATGAGTACCTGTGCGACTATGGCACCAGGACAGGGTCAGGGGACCTTGGTTTTTTTTCCCCACGCCAGTGGGCCATGATCAGGGATGCATGCACTGTCCTGTCACCATTCGAGGAGGCCACGAGGATGGTGAGCACTGACAGTGCATGCATCAGTGACACTGTCCCCCTTGTCCACCTGTTGTAGCACACGCTGCGTGGAATAATGGACAGGGCACTTGAGGCAGAACAGAGGCAGGAAGAGGAGGACTTCCTTAGCTCTCAAGGCCCCCTTTATCCAGACAGTGTTCCTGCGTGCCCGCCGATCACACAGGAAGAGGACGAGGAGGAGGAGGAGGAGGAGGAAGATTGTGTCAGTATGGAGGTGGAGCCTGGCACTCAGCATCAGCAGTCTTTAAGGGATCAGTCCCAAGGAACACATGGACTTGTACGTGGCTGGGAGGAGGTGGCTGCGGACGTTGTTGTCCTTAGTGACCCAGAGGACTCCGGACCGAATGCCTCAGCAAACCTACGCTGCATGGCCTCCCTGATCCTGCAAAGCCTGCGTAAGGATCCTCGTATTCGTGGTATCAAGGAGAAGGACCAATACTGGCTGGCAACCCTCCTTGATCCACGTTACAAGGGTAAGGTTGCGGACCTTATCTTGCCATCGCAGAGGGAGCAGAGGATGAAACATCTTCGGGAGGCCTTGCAGAAAGGTCTGTGCAACGCGTTCCCAGAGACTGGGAGGTTACAAACTCCTGTTTCTGGACAACGTGTTGCTGAGGCTTCGGTCAGTCAAAGAAGGAGCGGTGGAGAAGGTGGCCGTCTGACCGATGCGTTCAGACAATTTTTTGGTCCGCAGCCCCAAGGTATGATCGGTTCCAGCAACCATCGCCAGCGTCTGTTTTACATGGTGCAGGAATACCTAGGGGCAAGATCAGACTTGGACACCTTTCCCACCGAAAATCCTCTGGGTTACTGGGTCTTGAGGATGGATCACTGGCCAGAGCTTGCACAGTATGCAATTGAGCTACTGGCCTGTCCTGCATCCAGCGTTCTTTCGGAACGTACATTCAGTGCTGCTGGAGGCGTGGTAACCGATCACAGGGTGCGTCTGTCCACTGACTCGGTCGATCGGCTGACCTTCATAAAAATGAATCAGTCTTGGATCACCACCAGCTACCAAGCACCTGATGCTGATGTAACTGAATAATTTTTTTCAGATCCCTTCAAAGACTGCCTATGCTGATGCTGAGTGATTATCCCTGAGTAATTATCCTCTTCCTCCTCAATCATCACGCTGATAGCTTGTAAGAACATTTTTGGTTCTGGGCGCCACCACCAGTGCCTAAGGCACAATTTTTCAGCCCCTGTATAACAGGGGCGTGTAATTACAATTTTTGATGTAATACTTTGCAGCACGGCTCGTTCCTGCATTCCAACTAGAGTGTCTGTGAGGGGTTGCAGTGTTGTGGCACCAGCACCAGTGCCTAAGGCCCAATTTTTCTGCCCCTGTCTAACAGGGGCGTGTAATTACAATTTTTGATGCAATACTTTGCAGCAGTGCTCGTTCCTGCGTTCCAACTAGAGTGTCTGTGAGGGGTTGCAGTGTTGTGGCACCAGCACCAGTGCCTAAGGCCTAATTTTTCAGCTCCTGTTCAACAGGGGCATGTAATTACAATTCTTGATCTAATATTTCACAGCAGGGCCCTGTGAGGGCTTACAGTGTTTTGGCCACAGCAACACCTAAGGCCCAAATTTCTGCTGAGTATATAGGGCAGGACCCTACTTTCAAACATCTAACTTACAAACGACTCCTACTTGCAAACGGAAGGAGACAACAGGAAGTGAGATGAAATCTACCCATAGGAAGGGAAATTCTCTCATGTAAGAGTTAATATGGGAAAACAATTTCTCCTTTCCACTGATGCTTTCCAATCCTTGTTCCACAAAAAAACCCAAATTTTCAAAAAACATTTTTCATTGGGACAAAAAAGTGAGGTGAAATCTTCTGAAGAGGAGGAAAGACGCAAAACAAATGTCACAGGGGTGATAACCCTTCCCTATGTTTTCCAAAAAGCTTAGAAAAGATTTTTTGGCTGGAGCTAAACACATTAAAAATGTTCAAAATTACAAAGAGATTCTACTTAACAACAAACCTACAGTCCCTGTCTTGTTTGCACCGCCTGTATACTGCTGTTCAGAGTATATAGGGACCTTTCCTTATTTTAATTTGGGTGCGGGGTTCCCCTTAATATCCATACAAGACCCAAAGGGCCTGGTAATGGATTGGGGGGTACCCATGCCGTTTGTCTCACTGATTTTCATCCATATTGGCAGGACCCGACATGACATTAAACCCGCAAGCAGTTTTAAATGAGATTTTTTCCTTTAAAAATGACATTTGGTGCAGGGACTGTTCTAAACATGGGAAACACGCGTCACTTTACAGGCATACTATAGACACCCCCCAGGTACGATATTTAAAGGAATATTTCACTTTTTTTTTTTTACTTTAAGCATCATTAAAATCACTGCTCCCGAAAAAACGGCCGTTTTTAAAAGTTTTTTTTGCATTGATACATGTCCCCTGGGGTAGGACCCGGGTCCCCAAACCCTTTTTAGGACAATACCATGCAAATTAGCCTTTAAAATGAGCACTTTTGATTTCGAACGTTCGAGTCCCATAGACGTCAATGGGGTTCTAACGTTCGTGCGAACTTGCGGTCCGTTCGCGGGTTCTGGTGCGAACCGAACCGGGGGGTGTTCGGCTCATCCCTACTCCTGAGTATGGGGATACCACATATGTGACTTTTTGGAAGCCTAGCGTGTACAGGGCCCCAAAAACCAAGCATCGCCTTTAGGCTTTCTAAGGGCGTAAAATTGTGATTTTACTCCTCGCTATCTATCACAGTTACGGAGGCCCTGAAATGTCCAGATAGCACAACCCCCCCCCCGAATGACCCCATTTTGGAAAGTAGACACCCCAAGGTATTTGCTAAGAGGCATGGTGAGTATTTGTATTTTGCAGCTTTATTTTGCAGTAAAACACGTACGTTGGGACTATAAACGGGGCAGTAGCCAATAGCTTTCATCTCTTTATTTATTCTGAGCATGCATGGAACTTTGTGCATCGGATTCGTGTACACACGATTGGAATTTCCGACAACAGATTTTGTTGTCGGAAATTTTAATAGACTGCTCTCAAACTTTGTGTGTCGGAAAATCCGATGGAAAATGTGTGATGGAGCCTACACACGGTCGGAATTTCCGACAACAAGGTCCTATCACACATTTTCCGTCGGAAAATCCGACCGTGTGTACGGGGCATTAGAGCTTTCTTTTGGTTGTATTTAATCACTACTGATGTTTTATTTTTTGCTATATAAATGAAAAAAGACAGACTAATTTGAAAAAAAAATCCTTCTTCATAAATTTGGGCCAAAATGTATTCTGCTACATTTCTTTGGTGAAAATAACCCAAATCAGTGTATATTATTTCATCTGTAGGAAAGTTATAGAGTCCACAAACTATGGCATAAACTGTATCTGAAAATCAATCAATCCTCATTTCTTGAGGCCCAAAAATGTCAGGATAGTACAAATATCTCCCAAATGACCCCTCTTTGGAAAGAAGATAGTCCAAGGTATTTGGTAAGTTGCATGGCAAGTTTTTTGAAGTTGTAATTTTTTTGTCATTTTTTTTGGAAAATGAATAAATTAAAAAAAAAAACATATTCACAATTTTTTTTTTCATACTAGTGCAACACAGCACACTGTGACCAGAGCAATACAATGTTATTATAGTAACATTGTTCTAGTGTAGCACTGACAAATTTTTGCTCAGTCGCTTATTTGTAAATTTAGTGGGTTACCTGTTCTGTATATAGTTCAGAGTTAATCTTTGGCTAAATTAGCCTCTGTTCCAGCATTGACTGTGTTGCGTGCAGTTTCACACTGTTGCCTGTAGGTGTCATTGTCACCGTAGGTCGGTGTTGGAAAAGCAACAAGCAGAAGTGTATTGAGTGCTCTTCTTGCCCAGAGGTAACTCGGCAGAGGTGGTCCACTGCTGTGAATTCTGGGAGAGAGTATTTATGGGACAAACGCCATGTGCGAGGAGTCAGGTCTACCTCGTGGCCTTCCAGGCCGGAAGGCTGCGATGCTACAGCCGTGCAAGTAGGCCCAGAAGCCTGTCTGGGGCCTACTGCTGCGGGGATGGTCCTGTGCTGTCTGTCCTGCGGGAAGAAGCCGGACAATTGAGAAGACCCAGGGCAGGACCCATCTTGGAGAGGACCGTGCGGAATGCTGGTGTCTCAAGAGTTCTGGTACTGTGTTGCTGTTCATCTAAAACTACTACGTCCTGTGGCAGAGGATCGTACAGTTATATTGCTCTTTCCAAGTCTGTGGCGGAGACTTTTTTTTTGTTCGTGCTACGCTCCGGCTGCTAGGTCAGTGAGAGAGACCTATCCGGGTGGGCAAAGATTTAATCCTGGACTGAAGGTATATTCGTTCCCGAGATTTCAAATTCCTCAGTGTCCTAAAGAAAAGGTATTTGAACCTTCCTGCAACTCTTCTTCTACCTCTTTCCTGCTACTTCTTCCAGTTATTTCCTATTAAAGCATTGGAAAAGTACTAAAGTGACTGGTGCCTACATTGTCAGATACAAAGCTCAACATGGACTCTAAGTTCTGGTATTGGTGAAACTACGGGTAAAGAGGTGACGGTAACAGCCCGATATAAATCAGCAGCTCATTCGGGGGTTAGTGTTACACTAGTCTGGGGAAGTGACCAGGATTTTTTTATTTTTGCAAATTATGATTGCACATAGCAGTGAATTTTATTGCTATAAGAAAGCATTTTACTGAATGAAATCGATCCATTCAGTTTGTTTTGTGGTGATTAGCTTTAATTAGCCACAGCTATTCACATGGTACAGATGGACTGTGATGGCCCTGTCTGTACCATGTGATCACTATGACCAACCACAGCTAACAACCCAATTGTAAGAATGAATGGCATAAAGGAAGCCATCCATTGTTTACAACTGTCATGTGATCTGCTGTGACTAGTCACAGCGATCACATGGTACCGGCAATGAATCGGTACACTGATCAGTCACTGGCTGTTTCCGGTGGACACAGCCAGTGACAGATTGCATCCACAGTGTGGCTGCATTGCGGCGCAGCGCTCGTTCAGGGAGAACATCATATGACGTCCAACCACAATGAAGAATGTCCCACTCGACTGTCAAATTGCTATGGGCCGAGCCGGAACTGGTTAAAGCACTACTTAAGGAGATTTTCAAAAAGAAGAAAGCAGCTCTCTGCAATCATCATCTTCTCTCAGGAGCTGTCACCCACAATACCTTTTTGCAGCCACAAGATGTCCTCAGTCTTCTATGTTAAATGACACTCTGCATCATTTAAACTGGAAGACTGAGGACATACTGTGAGTTCATGTGTGCTAAAATGGAGATTTGATACTGATGTCATTATGTCAGCGATGCTCTCTGCATCATAGAAGACTGCCCACTTCATGGCAAAGATCTGAGAATAAAAAGAACCCTACACATCACATGACCAGCCTAAGACAAAAAATAAGATTTAACTAAAATAAAAATAAAAACACATAAAATAAACACTAAGGAGCACCCCCTTAAGGGGTCTTCTGGTGGTGGGGGGAGTTGAGCCGTGGAGATGTCTGCTACTAATATATCAAAATTAAAAACATTAAGGTTGTATTTGCAAATATAATGATCAAAATGAAGCATTTACAAGCACTGTCAACCATGCATGTCTTGAGTGCCATTGACCATAGAGCAAGCTACTGAAGAATATTGAGAGAAAATACCACACTTGGACCCCTCCAGGCATACCACCGTAATGGGTTTGCTATGGAAGTTTTAAAGTGGGAGTAAACTCCTATGCATAATTTGTACCTATAGGTAAGCCTATAATAAGGCTTACCTATAGGTACTGCAAATTTCTCCTAAACGTGCACCATTTATTTATATCTATAGATATTTACTGTACATGCAGCTGGTGATGTCACCTGCACATACACTCGGAAGTCATGTGCCTGTGCTTTAAATGGTGGGAGTGACGTCATTGCGGCTCTGGCCACTTACACAGCTCTGAGGAAGGGAGCATGTCTCCCAAAACACATCAGCTTTCCAACCGCAAAGATTGTCATCCTTGGCATTGGACATACCGCACCACAGATTGCCATGTTGAACACCTCCGAGGGCGCTCACGGTTGGCCGGTTCTGAGGGACGTCATATGACATCCAGTCAGAATGGGAAATCCCCCGCCTGGCTTATAGCAGAATAATGGTGTAAAGCAGGGGCGTCGCTAGGGGGTGGCTTTTGGGGCTATAGCCCCGAATCTGGGGCCAATAGCCCCGAGTCTCTGCAGGGGTCCCCAAGGGGAGGGGAGGCTCTCTGGGGACCCTGATGCAAGGGAGAGGCTCTCTGGGGACCCTAATGTAAGGGGGGCTCTCTGGGAACCCTGATGTAAGTGGGGGGCCCTCTGGGTACCCTGATGAAATGGGGAGGCTCATTGCGAACTCTGATGTAAGGAGGAGGCCCTCTGGGGAACCTGATATAGAGGGGGCTCTCTGGGGACCCTGATGTAAGGGGGCTCTCTGGGGAACCTGATGTAAGTGGGGGGCTCTCTGGGGATATATATATACACACACACGTATATTACTGTATATACATGTGTATGCTCGCCCAAGCATATGACTTTCTTTACTACGCTGCTATGGGCTCTAGCCCCAGATCGTTTGTAGACCTAGCAACGCCCCTGGTGTAAAGGAACCCCTAACAACCTCTGGAGGAACCATAGCATTCCAAGGAACCCTGGTTAAGAATGACTGACCTAGATCAAGATGCAGATGATGGGTTCTGAGGCCAAACACATGCAGCCAATTAGCATTTTCATAAGGAGTCCATGAATGTCAGTCTCTACTTTTCTCTTACTATTGGTGTCTTTTAAAGTGATACTAAAATATCTATGTCAGCTTCAGACCCTTTTTAATTTGTTCAAGAAAAAGCCCTTCCTCTGGAACACCATACTCACCGCACTGAGCAGAATGTCTGGCATGGGAGCCCTTGACATTGCTAAATGTCACAAGGCCAACATCCTGACTCAAGCTAAGCACTGGTGGCTCAGCCTTACTTCCATCCCCTGTATTCAAATTGAGACCCAAGCTTTAAGAGGGAATCCCAAACTACATCTGTCTCTATGCTCTCTTACTTGCTTCACAAATCCATCTTAGATACAGTTAGCAACGTTACGGGTTTGGCATTCACTATTCTCTATTGACCAAGATATTCCTCAACAAACTTTGCAACATTTTCCTCTCCTAACTTTTGAACTGCTATCTACACATCTTAATATGAGCCAATGGGCTGAAAAAGGCATTTCCTCCCTACAGGGCCTATACTTGGATGACCATCTAAGGACTTTCCAAGACCTCTGTGAATCCTTTAGTCTTCCCCGTTAGGACTTTTATAAATATTTAAGAATCTCTCTAAGGTTCGGTGGTGTAACAACACACTAGCAGGAGATATCAGGGCTCTCTATACCTCTCTCAACATTCTACACATTACTCCATAAACCAGCTCATGATACCAAACTCTCATTGATGGGCTACTGGGAAATGCAGCTTAACTTTTCCATACATGTAGAACATTGGCATGCAGCTCCAGGGAAACCCCTACAATACTCAAAGTGTATGTCACATTGGTAATCCCTACAGAAACAAGTACAACAGTGGTACTACACACCTCACAGACTTGCAGCTATTTTCCCAAGCTCCTCCCCACTTTGCTGGTGTTATTGCTGTCATGAAGGTTCGCTTGTTCATATTTGGTGGCAATGCCCTTGTATTCTACATTTTTGACATCAGATTTTCACCTTATTTACCTCTGTCACCTGTATGTCCTTCCCACTGGATTCTAAACAGGCCTTACTTAGCATTGGCAAAGATGAAGGCCCCTCCCAAACCCAGACATTTTTTAAACATGCTTTTATTGCAGCTATTGGCTATAGCAAAGCACTGGAAAAATTTGAACCCCTGCTTCCCTATCTGAAGTCAACATAATCTTGTATATTTACTCTTCCTGTATGAAGCTTTATTTGCAATAGCTCATCTAACCACGTCCAAGTTTTTTCAATTGTGGCAACTGTGCATTCAAGACCCGAGATGCATATCCAAATTCTAAGATTCTTTCACCCATCTCCTCCTGGTTATCCATGCCACTTATTAATTTGCCCACTCCCAGAGAATTATATGTAAGATTTTCAATTCTCATTGGCACTATGTTTACATCCTAACATACATATTTGTAAATATGGCACTAGGCTCATGTTTTGTTCTGTTATATCCATTTACACTCTTCTTTTGTATTTTGATGAGACCTTTATAGACCTAACTGTTGAAGCCGGGGCGAGACACTTAAGGGGCTTGTTCTCACCTTGGTACCACCACTTACATACTACCAATACATTATTTTATACTACTGTATTGTATCCCACAATGCTTACTGATTTAATTGTACTGCAATATGTTGATTTTTTTCTTTTAAATGTAAAAAAGAAATATAGTAAAAAAAAATTCATGCTTTAGTAGCTTTGTAAGGTTGCACACTATGTTTGCATGTTATGAGAGTTTTTCATAGTCTATATTTAATGACACTTTAAGTAATATGTTTTATTAAATGTATATGCAGGAATGGTGGAGAATTGTTTGTGCTAATATACAGTGTTACTGATTTTCTTCATTTGGATAACAGTATCACTTTAAACTTTTTTTCCAGTGGAAGGAGTGCCAAGTAAAATAATGAGATTCACAGCAGGTACATCACTTTAATGGTTCAAGAAAGGGCACAAGATTACCTAATTAACATAAACCGTGGCTCATTATGTCTTTAAGATCTCTGAAATAAACAGACTTGTGAACATCCTGTATTATTTAAGGTCCTTTCTTAGGTAACACTGAGAAATACAGTCAAAGATCAGTAATGTTGAAATATAATGTGGATAACGTATGAGCTATTGAATTTATTGCCTGCAGAAATGTGTGAATAGCATAATTATGAAGTGCTAAACCCCCCTGTGGATAAATCCATGGGGGGAAAGTTACCTGTATTTGACATCCATAAAAGTTATTACGTTAAACATCACACTCTAAATGTTTTCCTGGTGGTGGGAATACTTATCACTTGATAAACAGGCTTAAATGCTAATTCAGAGCACCCCAGGGGATATCAGATTATATATTCACTATTCATGCACTACTGCTATTTGACCTTATAAGCATGAACCTCTCCAGATCACATTGATGTACTGTATATCTATGTACAAGAGAAAGAAAAGGAGATATTTAAGTATCAATGAGGTGAATATACATCAGTCAGCCATAATTTTATGACCACTGACAGGTTAAGTGGAATACATTGATTATCTTATTACAATGGCATCTGTAAGTTGGTGGGATATATTAGGCAGAAATTAAACATGTTGTCCTTGAAGTTGATGTGCTGAAAGCAGAAAAACTGGGCACTGCAGTTTGATGTTTATGGCACTGTGTAGCAGTGCCATAAACATGCAGTGTAGCTGCAGACCAGTTAGACCCATTTCCGCATCCAGAAGTACCTTCAATAGGCACGTGAGCATCAGAACTGGTCCAACTGGTCCACGGATCAATGGAAGAAGGTGGCCTGGTCTGGTGAATCATGTTTTCTTTTAAATTACGTGGATGGCTGGCTGCATATGCGGTGCTTATCTGGGGAATAGATTCAGTATGGGAGGAAGTAAAACTGGTGGAGGCAGTGTGATATTTTGGGTGGGAACAGGGTTCTGCTGGGAAACCTTGGGTTCTGCCATTCATGTGGATGTTACTTGACACATACCACCTACCTAAACATAGTTGCTGACCAGGCACACCCCCTTCTTGAAAATGGTATTCCTTGATGGCAGTGGCCTCTGTCAGCAAGATAATGTGCCCTGCCACACTGCAAAAATTGTTCAACAATGGTTTGAGGAACACAATAAAGAGTTTCAGGTGTTGACTTGCCTTCTAAAGTTTTATAGACCTTAATCGAATCGAGCATCTGTGGAATGTGCTGGAAAAACAAGTCTGATCTGTGGATGCCCCACCTCGCAACTTACAGGACCTAAAGTGTAATGCCCCATGCAGATGACTCGAAAATCGTATGACAGATCGTCCGACTTTTTTCGCTTGCTAGCCCAAACTGAATCCTCTAGTAAAATATTTATTCACTTTGCCTTGCAACTTTTTGTTTTGTATTAGCTTCCATTGATTTTTGTGCTTTAAAGAGAAGAGCTTCATGAAAAGTATATGGCGATAAACAATATATTGGGCTTCATGCATGAAAGTTTGAAAGGGAGGGCAATGAGTTTATTTTTTAAGGAAAGTCTTACCAATGCTAGACCTCCAAAGGTAATGGAGTATGACAGCTTATTCGCCTTGAGGATAACTATAAATTAGAGTGCACAGATGGAAGAAACATTCTGTAGTGAGCAGAAAGGTTTTTATTGGCAGCCCTAGAGAAATGATACGTCGTGTCTAGTTCAGCAAATGCCTGTGCATTGCCATAGCACACACTATAGAAACTCAGACTTCAGAGGTATTCATAAGCCATTTTTTATTAATGATTTTCATATAGATTTCAGAAAAATGTGAAGTAGCTGTTCACATTTATTATACAGCATCCAGAATTTTTGCATGTTTGTCCCTGGATGATAAATGTGTTTACCTTTATTCCTAGTTGGAGAACGTTATTACACTTGAACGTTCTGTCTGCAGACTGAGTAAGCTTGCTATCTAAATAGGTCATATGGGCTTATCTACTAAGGCAATGCAAAGAGGAGCCGTATCCATTAGCATCCAATCAAAATATATCTTTCATCAAACTAGAGAAGTCAATGAAAAGTGATTGCTGATTGGCTGTTGTGGATTCACTGCATTTTGCACATTACTCGTTAAGCCTTTATTGATGTGTGAAGAAAGGTGAATCTGTAGTCACTTCATTTTTAAACATTTCACTGAACATTATTTGATGCTTATGTTTGTTACAGACCATTTAACTCTTTAGTAAACCAGGCTGTAAGAAATACTGATAACTTACTATTCGTCGACTTTCTTCACCTACGCATACCCAAGAAAGTTTTCTAATAATTAATTACAAGAATATGGGCTCTTGCACACGGCCATAATTTACAGCATATGGGCCTACAGAGTAAAATACATCTACAGCGTAATTTTGCTCAAGCGGGTGCAATACAGAAAATGCATGCTTGGCTATGTGCAGTGTTAACTACCTCCCGCCCGCCTTATAGACAAATGACTGCGGGCGTAATTCTCTCTCATTTTTGGACGTCACCCCAGTCTCACCGTGCAGCGATCATAGGCACTCTGTGCCCCTGGAACACGGTGTAATCCCGATCTCCAATCACAGCCGATCACATGTACAGTAAATACGGAAATGCCTGTTAACGGCTCTCCTCACCTCACCCAGACAGAGTGTGAGGAGAGGAGAGCCGATCAGCGGCATCTCCTCTCAGGGGAAACCTGTACAGATAATCAGGGTACAGGTCATCAGTGCCCTGATTATCATTGCAGCCCCAACAGTGTCCAGCAGTAATGCTAGTCAGTGCCCATCAGTGATGCCAATTTGTGCCCGCCAGTAATGAGAGTCAGTGCTGTCTTTCAGTGCCCATCAGTGCCTGCTCATCAGTGCCACCCATCATTGCCCATCAGTGCCACCTATTAGTGCCCATCCATGCAACCTATCAGTGCCCATCAGTGTCACCTATTAGTGCTCATCAGTGCTGCATATCAATGCTACCTATCAGTGCCCATCAGTGCTGCATTTTACTGCCTCCTCATCAGTGCCCGTCAGTTCCGTCTCATAAGTGCCCATCAGTGCCGCCTCATCAGTGCCCATCAGTGCAGCCTATCAGAGCCCATCAGTGCAGCCTCATCAGCGCACATCAGTGAAGGAGAAAAATAACTTATTTACAAAATTTTGTGACAGAAACTAAGAAAAACTTTTTTTTTCAAATTTTTTTCGTTTTTTTTTTTTCATTTTCATTTTTTTAGCAAAAAAAAAAAAAAAAACCCACTGGTGATTAAATACCACCAAAAAGCTCTATTTGTGTGAAAAAAATAAAAAATTGGGTACAGTGTTGCATGACCACACAATTGTCATCCAAAGTGTGACAGCGCCGAAAGCTGAAAATTGGCCTGGGTAGGAAGGGGGTAAAAGTGTCCCGTACTGAAGCGGTTAATGAAACATGCTTATGATCATTTTAAAAAAATGGAAAACTTTATGTTTTTGAAAAATACGTCCATACACGTGCGAGTAAATGACAGGGCCGGGGGTTACCTGTGTATAGATGTCTATGCTGTTTTCTGTAATGCATTCCTATGGGAAAAACTAGATTGCATTTTTATTTTACTCTGAATGACCAAACGCTATAAAAAGCTATAAACGCTATAAATTATGGCTGCAGGCGAGAGCACTTTAAGATGGTTTTCTTGGTACGTATTTATGGACAAATCCACCCCCCATATTGTTCCCAGCAACTCTGCTTCCACCTATTTAAAGCTTTTGTTTTATTAACCCTTCCACAGAAATCCATTGTTTGTGTTCCTTGTTGGCGCCTCTTCCAGGTGTGGAGACTGGTGATCCAGTGTTGCAGTCCAGGCCTACTGCCAATCGGCCTTGTTGCCGCTATTTACTGTGACGTCATTATCATGCAGCTGCAGTCTTCTGGGGCCTTAGAGTACCCAGAAAGTCAATTGGAAGTTTCCACGTCACTCATGAAGTATGCAGGCACTTGAAGCCACCTTCTCTGAAGTGAGGGAGATAAAAGACTCAGGACTAAAGGTCGAACACACACAAAATTTGCAAATACGCAAAATTCAAAGCCGAACAACGATCCCCATAAAAGTCTACAGGACCCAAACTGGAGAAAATCAAAAGTGCCCATTTTGAAGGCTTATATGCAAGTTATTGGGCATACAATGAGTATGGGGGTACGGGTACTGCCCTGGGGGACATGTATCAATGCAAAAAAAGTTTGTAAAAAAGATATATTTTAAATGAGCAGTGATTTAATGATACTTAAAGTGGTGCATCTGTACTGTGTATAGAACCTGCTGCAGCAAATATTACATTTATAAAGAAATTCAAATAACTCAGCTGACTCTTCCATGCCTGATGCTGAGGCTTTGGCAGGAATAGCTGTGGACATGGACATGTGGGCTGTGGAGTAAGCCGGTTTGGCAGCTGCGGTGGATTGGGCACTAGTCTCTGCTTGGGAGGATGAGGAAGGTTTAGTAAGAAATAAAAAGAGAGAGGGGCGCACCGGCCATGTGCATTATCTTTTGTAAAACATTTATTGAATAAAATGATAAAATAAATTACTCACAAGCAGTAGTAAAATCTGGTGCCATAAAACTCGAGCAACAACAAGCAGCAAGTGGTGGTGATGATGAGCGAAGCCTTCCGAAGGTCTTAGAGGAACATACAAGCTTCACTACTAGTTGACGCGTTTCGAAGGGCACGTCCCTTCTTCATCAGAGCTCAGCAGTCAGGTGAAGGTTTAGTAAGTCAGGCAATCACCCCCTCTGCATGCTATGGCTGGATAGCATGGCAACCTGTGGACACAGATGCTGGTGGCCCACTCACAGTGACAGGGGAACATCTGCCTCTGTGCACTTTATTCAATGCAAAGTGGTGTTTGGTGCACTTTATCTTGAGGGCTGCTGCTGACAGATTGGGCAAAGCCTTCAGAGCTTCAGCCAATCAGGGCTTATAATGCGCTGTGCGGCACGCAGTGCATTGTGGGGCATTCAGCGGGCTGAACAAATGGTCGAAGGCCCTGACAATGCAAGTGTTCACCGAACGGGTGAACAGCCAATGTTCAGGCCGAACATGTGCTCAGCTTGAACTGTTTGTCCGACACTACCCAGGACATTGTGTGTCATGTCACCATGGATAAAGGTATGTAAAAGGAGCTTTTAGTGTAGGATTTTTTGAAAATTCTTACCTAGATTATCTAGACAAGGTGTGGAATTGTTTTTTAGGGGTGGTTCCCTTGCTGGAGTTTAACTTTAATCGATTTAGGCCACAATTATAAATGACAGTATTATTCTATAATTTTTGCAGTGGCAGCTGGTGGTTTTTTCTTGGGGGGGCAACAAACAGGCCCGGACTGGGACAAAAAATAGGCCCGGGCATTTAAGACTGAGCAGCCAATTTTTCCAGGAAACGGGGGGGGATTCGGTAGGCATTTGCGGGGTGGCTGGTGTCGGTCCTCCACACTGTAATGTACAGGGGCACTGTAATGATTACAGTGCCCCTGCAATTATCCCCCCCTTTTCTCTGTAATCACAGTGCCCCCTTTTACTCTCTGCTCACTGTGCAGATCTCCAGTTCCTCCTGCCCCCTTACATCAGAGCCTGCACAGACCCCCCTTTATGTCAAAGCCCCCTTACATCAGAGCCCCCTTACATCAGAGTCCGCACAGAGCCCCCTTACATCAGAGCCCCCTTACATCAGAGCCCCCTTACATCAGAGTCCGCACAGAGCCCCCTTTCATCAGAGTCTGCTTACATCAGAGCCCCCTTACATCGGAGTCCGCACAGAGCCCCCTTACATCAGAGCCCCCTTACATCAGAGTCTGCACAGAGCCCCCTTTCATCAGAGTCTGCTTACATCAGAGCCCCCTTACATCAGAGTCCGCACAGAGCCCCCTTACATCAGAGCCTGCACAGAGCCCCCTTACATCAGAGCCCCCTTACATCAGAGTCTGCACAGAGCCCCCTTTCATCAGAGTCTGCTTACATCAGAGCCCCCTTACATCAGAGTCCGCACAGAGCCCCCTTACATCAGAGTCCGCACAGAGCCCCCTTTCATCAGAGTCTGCTTACATCAGAGCCCCCTTACATCGGAGTCCGCACAGAGCCCCCTTACATCAGAGCCCCCTTACATCAGAGTCTGCACAGAGCCCCCTTTCATCAGAGTCTGCTTACATCAGAGCCCCCTTACATCAGAGTCCGCACAGAGCCCCCTTACATCAGAGCCTGCACAGACCCCCATTTATGTCAAAGCCCCCTTACATCAGAGCCCCCTTACATCAGAGTCCGCACAGAGCCCCCTTACATCAGAGCCCCCTTACATCAGAGTCCGCACAGAGCCCCCTTTCATCAGAGTCTGCTTACATCAGAGCCCCCTTACATCGGAGTCCGCACAGAGCCCCCTTACATCAGAGCCCCCTTACATCAGAGTCTGCACAGAGCCCCCTTTCATCAGAGTCTGCTTACATCAGAGCCCCCTTACATCAGAGTCCGCACAGAGCCCCCTTACATCAGAGCCTGCACAGACCCCCATTTATGTCAAAGCCCCCTTACATCAGAGCCCCCTTACATCAGAGTCCGCACAGAGCCCCCTTACATCAGAGCCCCCTTACATCAGAGCCCCCTTACATCAGAGTCCGCACAGAGCCCCCTTTCATCAGAGTCTACTTACATCAGAGCCCCCTTACATCAGAGTCCGCACAGAGCCCCCTTACATCAGAGCCCCCTTACATCAGAGTCTGCACAGAGCCCCCTTTCATCAGAGTCTGCTTACATCAGAGCCCCCTTACATCAGAGTCCGCACAGAGCCCCCTTACATCAGAGCCCCCTTACATCAGAGTCTGCACAGAGCCCCCTTTCATCAGAGTCTGCTTACATCAGAGCCCCCTTACATCAGAGTCCGCACAGAGCCCCCTTACATCAGAGCCCCCTTACATCAGAGTCCGCACAGAGCCCCCTTACATCAGAGCCCCCTTACATCAGAGTCCGCACAGAGCCCCCTTACATCAGAGTCCGCACAGAGCCCCCTTTCATCAGAGTCTGCTTACATCAGAGCCCCCTTACATCAGAGTCCGCACAGAGCCCCCTTACATCAGAGCCCCCTTACATCAGAGTCTGCTTACATCAGAGTCTGCACAAAGCCCCCTTACATCAGAGTCCATTTACATCAGAGCCCCCATACATCAGAGTCCGCACTGACCCCCCCTTACATCAGAGCCCCGTACATCAGAGTCCGCTTACATCAGAGCCCCCTTACATCAGAGTCTGCACAGAACCCCCTTACATCAGAGTCTGCTTACATCAGAGCCCCCTTACATCAGAGCCCCCTTACATCAGAGTCCGCTTACATCAGAGTCCGCTTACATCAGAGCCCCCTTACATCAGAGCCCCCTTACATCAGAGCCCCCTTACATCAGAGTCCGCTTACATCAGAGTCCGCTTACATCAGAGCCCCCTTACATCAGAGCCCCCTTACATCAGAGTCCGCTTACATCAGAGCCCCCTTACATCAGAGCCCGCTTACATCAGAGTCCGCTTACATCAGAGTCCGCTTACATCAGAGTCCGCTTACATCAGAGCCCCCTTACATCAGAGCCCCCTTACATCAGAGTCCCCTTACATCAGAGTCCGCTTACATCAGAGTCCGCTTACATCAGAGCCCCCTTACATCAGAGCCCCCTTACATCAGAGTCCGCTTACATCAGAGTCCACTTACATCGGAGCCCCCGTACATCAGAGTCCGCTTACATCAGAGCCCGCTTACATCAGAGCCCCCTTACATCAGAGCCCCCTTACATCAGAGCCCCCTTACATCAAAGCCCCCTTACATCAGAGTCCCCTTACATCAGAGTCCCCTTACATCAGAGTCCACTTACATCAGAGTCCGCTTACATCAGAGCCCCCTTACATCAGAATCTGCACAAAGCCCCCTTACATCAGAGCCCCCGTACATCAGAGTCTGCACAGAACCCCCTTACATCAGAGTCCGCTTACATCAGAGCCCCCTTACATCAGAGTCCGCACAGAGCCCCCTTACATCAGAGCCCCCTTACATCAGAGTCCGCACAGAGCCCCCTTACATCAGAGCCCCCTTACATCAGAGTTTGCTTACATCAGAGTCTGCACAAAGCCCCCTTACATCAGAGTCCATTTACATCAGAGCCCCCATACATCAGAGTCCGCACTGACCCCCCCTTACATCAGAGCCCCGTACATCAGAGTCCGCTTACATCAGAGCCCCCTTACATCAGAGTCTGCACAGAACCCCCTTACATCAGAGTCCGCTTACATCAGAGCCCCCTTACATCAGAGCCCCCTTACATCAGAGTCCGCTTACATCAGAGTCCGCTTACATCAGAGCCCCCTTACATCAGAGTCCGCTTACATCAGAGCCCCCTTACATCAGAGCCCCCTTACATCAGAGCCCCCTTACATCAGAGCCCCCTTACATCAGAGTCCGCTTACATCAGAGTCCGCTTACATCAGAGCCCCCTTACATCAGAGCCCCCTTACATCAGAGTCCGCTTACATCAGAGCCCCCTTACATCAGAGCCCCCTTACATCAGAGTCCGCTTACATCAGAGTCCGCTTACATCAGAGCCCCCTTACATCAGAGCCCCCTTACATCAGAGCCCGCTTACATCAGAGTCCGCTTACATCAGAGTCCGCTTACATCAGAGCCCCCTTACATCAGAGCCCCCTTACATCAGAGTCCGCTTACATCAGAGTCCACTTACATCGGAGCCCCCGTACATCAGAGTCCGCTTACATCAGAGCCCCCTTACATCAGAGCCCCCTTACATCAGAGCCCCCTTACATCAGAGCCCCCTTACATCAAAGCCCCCTTACATCAGAGTCCCCTTACATCAGAGTCCCCTTACATCAGAGCCCCCTTACATCAGAGTCCGCTTACATCAGAATCTGCACACAGCCCCCTTACATCAGAGCCCCCGTACATCAGAGTCTGCACAGAACCCCCTTACATCAGAGTCCGCTTACATCAGAGCCCCCTTACATCAGAGTCTGCACAGAACCCCCTTACATCAGAGTCCGCTTACATCAGAGCCCCCTTACATCAGAGTCCCCTTACATCAGAGTCCGCTTACATCAGAGCCCCCTTACATCAGAGCCCCCTTACATCAGAGCCCCCTTACATCAGAGCCCCCTTACATCAGAGCCCCCTTACATCAGAGCCCCCTTACATCAGAGTCCCCTTACATCAGAGCCCCCTTACATCAGAGCCCCCTTACATCAGAGCCCCCTTACATCAGAGTCCGCACAGAGCCCCCTTACATCAGAGCCCCCTTACATCAGAGTCCGCACAGAGCCCCCTTACATCAGAGTCCGCACAGAGCCCCCTTACATCAGAGCCCCCTTACATCAGAGTCTGCTTACATCAGAGTCTGCACAAAGCCCCCTTACATCAGAGTCCATTTACATCAGAGCCCCCATACATCAGAGTCCGCACTGACCCCCCCTTACATCAGAGCCCCGTACATCAGAGTCCGCTTACATCAGAGCCCCCTTACATCAGAGTCTGCACAGAACCCCCTTACATCAGAGTCCGCTTACATCAGAGCCCCCTTACATCAGAGCCCCCTTACATCAGAGTCCGCTTACATCAGAGTCCGCTTACATCAGAGCCCCCTTACATCAGAGTCCGCTTACATCAGAGCCCCCTTACATCAGAGCCCCCTTACATCAGAGTCCGCTTACATCAGAGTCCGCTTACATCAGAGTCCGCTTACATCAGAGTCCGCTTACATCAGAGCCCCCTTACATCAGAGCCCCCTTACATCAGAGCCCCCTTACATCAGAGTCCGCTTACATCAGAGTCCGCTTACATCAGAGCCCCCTTACATCAGAGCCCCCTTACATCAGAGTCCGCTTACATCAGAGCCCCCTTACATCAGAGCCCCCTTACATCAGAGCCCCCTTACATCAGAGTCCGCTTACATCAGAGTCCGCTTACATCAGAGCCCCCGTACATCAGAGTCCGCTTACATCAGAGCCCCCTTACATCAGAGCCCCCTTACATCAGAGCCCCCTTACATCAGAGTCCCCTTACATCAGAGTCCCCTTACATCAGAGTCCACTTACATCAGAGCCCCCTTACATCAGAGTCCGCTTACATCAGAGCCCCCTTACATCAGAATCTGCACAAAGCCCCCTTACATCAGAGCCCCCTTACATCAGAGTCTGCACAGAACCCCCTTACATCAGAGTCCGCTTACATCAGAGCCCCCTTACATCAGAGTCTGCACAGAACCCCTTTACATCAGAGTCCGCTTACATCAGAGCCCCCTTACATCAGAGTCCCCTTACATCAGAGTCCGCTTACATCAGAGTCCCCTTACATCAGAGTCCCCTTACATCAGAGTCCCCTTACATCAGAGCCCCCTTACATCAGAGCCCCCTTACATCAGAGCCCCCTTACATCAGAGCCCCCTTACATCAGAGCCCCCTTACATCAGAGCCCCCTTACATCAGAGTCCCCTTACATCAGAGTCCCCTTACATCAGAGTCCCCTTACATCAGAGCCCCCTTACATCAGAGCCCCCTTACATCAGAGCCCCCTTACATCAGAGTCCCCTTACATCAGAGCCCCCTTACATCAGAGCCCCCTTACATCAGAGCCCCCTTACATCAGAGCCCCCTTACATCAGAGCCCCCTTACATCAGAGTCCCCTTACATCAGAGTCCGCTTACATCAGAGCCCCCTTACATCAGAGCCCCCTTACATCAGAGCCCCCTTACATCAGAGCCCCCTTACATCAGAGCCCCCTTACATCAGAGCCCCCTTACATCAGAGCCCCCTTACATCAGAGCCCCCTTACATCAGAGTCCCCTTACATCAGAGTCCCCTTACATCAGAGCCCCCTTACATCAGAGCCCCCTTACATCAGAGCCCCCTTACATCAGAGTCCCCTTACATCAGAGTCCGCTTACATCAGAGCCCCCTTACATAAGAGCCCCCTTACATCAGAGCCCCCTTACATCAGAGCCCCCTTACATCAGAGTCTGCTTACATCAGAGTCTGCACAAAGCCCCCTTACATCAGAGTCCATTTACATCAGAGCCCCCATACATCAGAATCCGCACTGACCCCCCCTTACATCAGAGCCCCATACATCAGAGTCCGCTTACATCAGAGCCCCCTTACATCAGAGTCTGCACAGAACCCCCTTACATCAGAGTCCGCTTACATCAGAGCCCCCTTACATCAGAGCCCCCTTACATCAGAGTCCGCTTACATCAGAGCCCCCTTACATCAGAGTCCGCTTACATCAGAGCCCCCTTACATCAGAGCCCCCTTACATCAGAGCCCCCTTACATCAGAGCCCCCTTACATCAGAGCCCCCTTACATCAGAGTCCCCTTACATCAGAGTCCCCTTACATCAGAGTCCCCTTACATCAGAGCCCCCTTACATCAGAGCCCCCTTACATCAGAGCCCCCTTACATCAGAGCCCCCTTACATCAGAGCCCCCTTACATCAGAGCCCCCTTACATCAGAGCCCCCTTACATCAGAGCCCCCTTACATCAGAGCCCGCTTACATCAGAGTCCGCTTACATCAGAGCCCCCTTACATCAGAGTCCGCTTACATCAGAGTCCGCTTACATCAGAGCCCCCTTACATCAGAGCCCCCTTACATCAGAGCCCCCTTACATCAGAGTCCGCTTACATCAGAGCCCCCTTACATCAGAGTCCGCTTACATCAGAGCCCCCTTACATCAGAGCCCCCTTACATCAGAGTCCCCTTACATCAGAGTCCCCTTACATCAGAGTCCCCTTACATCAGAGTCCCCTTACATCAGAGTCCCCTTACATCAGAGTCCCCTTACATCAGAGCCCCCTTACATCAGAGCCCCCTTACATCAGAGCCCCCTTACATCAGAGCCCCCTTACATCAGAGTCCCCTTACATCAGAGCCCCCTTACATCAGAGCCCCCTTACATCAGAGCCCCCTTACATCAGAGCCCCCTTACATCAGAGCCCCCTTACATCAGAACCCCCTTACATCAGAGCCCCCTTACATCAGAGCCCCCTTACATCAGAGCCCCCTTACATCAGAGCCCCCGTACATCAGAGCCCCCTTACATCAGAGCCCCCTTACATCAGAGTCCGCTTACATCAGAGCCCCCTTACATCAAAGCCCCCGTACATCAGAGTCCGCACAGAGCCCCCTTAAATTCATTTTACACAGTGGGAGGCAGGAGCGAGGGTGATCTTACTCACCCCAGGATGGAGGCTCAGGCACAGGCTGTCTGTAGCATGTATCTTCTGAGGTAAAACTTCCTTCACATGTGTGTGGGCGGGGCAGACACAGAAGTAGAGGGGCGGGAGGAGAAGCAGTCCATCCGAGCTGAGAGACACACAGCTCAGCCAATGCAGCCGATAACCTCACTTGTAGTTCCGGCCGGAGAAGGCACAGGTATGGCCGCATAGCGATGGGTAGCGCCGGCCGCGGCCTGTGTTAGCCCTGTCCAGGCTGCCGCTTACCTCCCGCCGTGCGGCCTGGGCATCAACAGGCCAAGGAGTGGGCAGCCCACTGGGCAAATGCCCGGTCTGCCCTATGGCCAGTCCGGGCCTGGCAACAAACCACCACCCCCCTGGGCGGCTGGCAGCGGGGTCCCCCCACCCGCTGTCTGCCGGTCGGTCCGGCACTTACCCCATCTAGGAAGTGGGTGGCAGGCTGCGGGCAGCGGCTCCGGTGTCCTCTGATCCAGCCCGATGGATCAAATCTAGGTGGCGAGTTATGGGCTGAAGGTAGTGGCTCCCGTGTCCTCATCTCCAGCATGGTGGCTTTCGCCATTTGTCTCCTCTCTCCTCCTAGGCGCTAGGCATCCAATAGGATCGTCTGACGTTTTGGCCAATCAGGAAACGGGTCTCATGACCCGCTTCCTGATTGGTGGGGATGATATTTAATGTGCCCCGAGCCCACCCTTTTTGTAAGCCTATTAGAGCCTCTGGCTCTAATCACGTGCTTCAAAAAATACACCCTCCCATTGGAATCCACAGTCTGGCATCCTATATGTAGATCAGGGGGCCGACGCAAGGATGGGGGGCGGTGCCCGTGCGCCCCTAATGGATGGGCCGCCACTGTATTCTTGTTTTGCCCTCTTTTAATTATTTAACTGAAATCAGCTTCTAAATTTTCATGTTATACATTACTTATATATAGGCGATAGAAATTAGGAAAGATAAGCAGCCTTTGTGTGGTAGGGGGCAATTAGAAATGGGAATGCAATGTGAACTTTTAGCAAAAATAAGGAATCATGCTTTCTTTACCTGATTATGCATCTAGACATCAGACATCTGGGTGGATATTGACATTATTGTTGGGATCCTTCCAGAGTTTGGCGCAGCTCTGTTACATCAGCCGACAGCAGGCTTTAACCCACTGTGAGCAGATTTTGGGTCACAGGAGAGCACTAGTAAGAGCAAAATTAAGTGCACTCCTGTAACTTACAAGAGAAGTATGTCCCAAAAAGCTTTGGCCATACTTCTCTTTTAAGTGGGCAACTTATTAACCCCTGTCTACATGCACAATGCATGTTTGCAAAAAGCAATGATGTGGATTAGGACGCCCCTCAACATGCATGTTAAATGCAGTCTAAAACCAAGGGACTTTATTTACTAAAGCTGAAAAAAACTAAAGTGCAAAATCAGGCTCACCTCTGCATAGAAACCAGGATCTGCAATCAGGAAAGGGGCCAGCACATCTGCCCAGTCTTTTTCTGTCAGTCCTTCCCTTCATTCCACTCAAACAATGCCAAACAAGCTTCAATGTTATCTGTGGCTGCCATCTTTTGTAGCGCCCACTATACAGCCTTTCGCACAGTGGCGTAGTGTGGGGGGGGGGGGGCAGCCGGTGCGCTTGCCCCAGGCTCAACATTTAGGGTGTTGCAAAATTATTCCTGAACCATCCTGTAGCTTATTGCCCCCACCACACACACCTCCAAGGAGGCATAACCCTGCGTTTCTCCTCAGCAGCCTATTCCCCCTCCTCCATGCCCCGGGATTCCTCTAGTCCAGCCTGTAGTTGTTAGGTAGGTCAGTGTAGGAATAAGGTAGGTTAGTGTAGGAATCGGGTAGGTCAATGTAGTGGTCAGGTATGTTAGTGTAGGAATCAGGTAGGTCAGTGCAGGAATCAGGTAGGTCAGTACTACTATACTAGTGGAAGGGACTCAGGGAGTGCTAAAAGTCCACGAGTTAGGGCGCAAATCACTTGCCTTGCCCCGGGTGCTGACAACTCACGCTACGCCACTGCCTGAGCCTGATCTCAGTCCAGCGCTGTGCACGTCTGTAGCAGCTCTTCTCCCCTCACTCAGCTCTCACAGACTTGTGTAGCAAACAGCCCAGCTCGGGAGAGAGTCCGCGCCACGAGTAACCACCATAGGGAACGGCTTCCAATCATGGGATGTGGGCAGGGGAACCGAGAAGGGGAAGATCTGGGCTGCTCTATGCAAAACCATTGCATTGCACAGAGTAGGTAAAAATTACATATTTGTTATTTTAATGAAAAAAACAGCAAAGATCTTCATATTCAGTAAGCAAAGACAACCAAATACAAAATCTCAACCTATATTCCTTCTACGCCTAATAAAATACCTAAATGTTGTAAACCTGTAATTGATGGTAGACAGTTAAATTTTATAACTCTCAGGACCTCAGTAACCATAAATGTATGGCCAGTAATATAGCAACTGACTTTTTTCAGTTATCAACCAGCACCATGCAGTAGAAATGGAGATATGAGTGTTCAAGTCCTAAACAGCTTCATATATATAACACATGAGATGTGAAGGTGGTGTTGGGTATTTCTGTTGGGTATGGTTCCTGCCCATTGGTCACTTGTTCTGACCCACCCTTATCCCTGGCACTGTTTTGGGACATCCCTGATCTGGATGCGTCCTTCGATAAGAATAAAAGCCAGATTTTTGTACATACCGTAAAATCTTTTTCTCTGAGTTCATTTGCACAATTTTCTGCTGCAATTAAAAAAAAAATAGTAGTAATATATGAATAAATAAATGTCAAATAAATACATAAAGAACTAAAATTCATTCATAAATAACTAATAAATTAATTATGAATATTTAATAAAAATAAATAAATAAATAATAATTAACTCCATAACCTTAATACTAAATATATTATTATTAGTAGTAGTATTATTATCATTATGATTATTATTAATAAGCATAATAATAGTAATAATATTAATAATAAAATAATAATATATAAACACCCAAACATAAACAAAAACATAGATTTGATGATAATAATAATAAATTATTAATATTATTATTATTGTTAATAATAATATTTTTTCTAATTTATTTTGTGATAGGGTTAGGGTGTTTAATTTTTTTGTAATACTATTTAAATTTTTTTTAAGGGTTAGGGGTTAAGCTTAGTGGTTAATTATGTATGTATTTAGTATTACATATTATTAATTTATTGTATTTATTTATGATTATTTTTATTTATTTGTGTAATTATTTTACATGCATTTATTCATTTATTATTATTTTTCTTAGCAGTCATAGTAGTAGTAATAGCAGCAGCAGCAGTAGTAGTAGTATTAACACCCTAACCCTAAACAAAAAGATAGAATAACAAACATAATAATAATAATAATAATAATGATAATAAAGAAATAATAATAATACAATAAATAAAATGTTAACCCCCAACACAAACCCTAATCCTAACCCTAACCCCAACCCCTAATCCTGACCCTAACCTAACCTTAACTTTAACCTCTTAACCTAAAAAAAATTAAAAAAAATAAAATAATAATAAATGAATAATAATAATAAAAAAATTAATAAAAGCTGATGAAAAAGCTGAAAAACTTAGCAACAAATGATGCAATAGATGATAGTTTTCTCTACTGGCTACAGGGGCGTTGCTAGCTCTACAAAAGATCTGGGGCTAGAGCCCAGGTCAGGACTCTGTGCAGGCCAGTCAAGTTCCTCCACCCCAAACTTGCTCATACATGTATTTATGGACCTTGCTTTGTGCACTGGCGCACAGTCATGTTAGAACAGGAAGGAGCCATCCCCAAACCGTTCCCACAAAGTTGGGAGCTTGAAATTGGTATGCTGACGCCTTAAGAGTTCTCTTCACTGGAACTAAGGGGCCAAGCCCAACCCCTGAAAAACAACCCCACACCAAATGATTTGGACCAGTGCACAAAGCAAGGTCTATAAAGACATGGATGAGCGAGTTCGGGGCAGAGGAACCTGACTGGCCTGCACCTCAACCCGACAGAACACCTTTGGGATGAATTAGAGCGGAGACTGCGAGCCAGGCCTTCTCATCCAACATCAGTGCCTGACCTCAAAAATGTGCTTCTGGAACAATGGTCAAACATTCCTATAGACACACTCCTAAACCTTGTGGACAGCCTTCCCAGAAAAGTTGAAGCTGTTATAGCTGTAAAAGGTGGGCCAACTCAATATTGAACCCTACGGACTAAGGCTGGAATGCCATTAAAGTTCATGTGTGTGCAAAGGCAGGTGTCCCAATACTTTTGGTAATATAGTGTGTATATATATATATATGCAGCGGGCGCCTACTTTCATGTAGACGTCAGCGAGGAATCTCTGCCCCTCCCGCTGCATCTGTCAGATGGGGAGAGGAGAGAGATGGCGGGTCATGTGACAGTTGATCAGCACTCAGAAATAAGGTATATACAGCATTTTTTTTATAAAACACACTTTATTAACTTTATTTATTATCTTTATTAAATAGGTCCTGGATACAAAAGAGGCAGGATACAAAATGCATTCAGTAAATGCGATCCATTCGTGTGGCATTTGGGCAATACATAGTTAAAACAAGATTGCAGTAGATAAACACAAAAAACATCAAGAAGAAATGATGCTTTGGTATTTGTTTGCAGAAAAGCAAAATGCATCTACAGCAGGATGATCACAATAAAAGATCACAATAAAACTGTTATACATTCTATGAAAGAAATAATAAAAAATGATATTTTTTATTTATGAGGGATATAAAATCAGTGGACACAGTTTCTTCCATAACATGCTAATGGATATTTTAGAATTGCTGGATGTACTAATGCTGAGCCAGTATTTAAACCTGCATCAAATCATGACTAGCATTTACCGTATCTCACAAAAGTGAGTACATCCCTCACATTTTTGTAAATATTTTATTATATCTTGTCATGTGACAATACTGAAGAAATGACACTTTGCTACAATGTAAAGTAGTGAGTGTACAGCTTGTATAACAGTGTAAATTTGCTGTCCCCTCAAAATAACTCAACACACAGCGATTAATGTCTAGACTGCTGGCAACAAAAGTGAGTACACCCCTAAGTGAAAATGTCCAAATTGGGCCCAAAGTGTCAATATTTTGTGTGGCTACCATTATTCTCCAGCACTGCCTTAACCCTCTTGGGCATGGAGTTCACCAGAGCTTCACAGGTTGCCACTGGAGTCCTCTTCCACTCCTCTATGACAACACCACAGAGCTGGTGTATGCTAGAGACCTTGCGCTCCTCCACCTTCCATTTGAGGATGCCCCACAGATGCTCAATAGGGTTTAGGTCTGGAGACATGCTTGGCCAGTCCATCACCTTTACCCTCAGCTTCTTTAGCAAGGCAGTGGTCGTCTTGGAGGTGTGTTTGGGTTCATTATCATGTTGGAATACTGCCCTGCGGCCCAGTCTCCAAAGGGAGGGGATCATGCTCTGCTTTAGTATGTCACAGTACATACTGAAGCAATGTTGCTGGCACTGAGGAGCTACAGTACCGGGGAGCTACAGTACTGTAGCTCCCCAGTGACGGCAGCACTCATGCAGCCCCAGACCATGACACTCCCACCACCATGCTTGACTGTAGGCAAGACACACTTGTCTTTGTACTCCTCACCTGATTGCCACCAGACACGCTTGACACCATCTGAACCAAATAAGTTTATCTTGGTCTCAGACCACAGGACATGGTTCCAGTAATCCATATCCTATGTCTGCTTGTCTTCAGCAAACTGTTTGCGGGCTTTCTTGTGCATCATCTTTAGAAGAGGCTTCCTTCTGGAGGCGACAGCCATGCAGCCCAATTTGATGCAGTGTGCGGCACATGCTTTTGGCACTGACAGGCTGACCCCCCACCCCTTCAACCTCTGCAGTAATGCTGGCAGCACTCATACGTCTATTTTCCAAAGATAACCTCTGGATATGATGCTGAGCACATGCACACAACTTCTGTGGTTGACCATGGCGAGGCCTGTTCTGAGTGGAACCTGTCCTGTTAAACCGCTGTATAGTCTTGGGCACCATGCTGCAGCTCAGTTTCAGGGTCTTGGTAATCTTCTTCAAGCCTAGGCCATATTTATGTAGAGCAACAATTATTTTTTTCAGATCCTCAGAGAGTTCTTTACCATGAGGTGCCATGTTGAGCTTCCAGTGACCAGTATGAGATAGTGAGAGTGATAACACCAAATTTAACACACCTGCTCCCCATTCACACCTGAGACCTTGTAACACTAATGAGTCACATGACACCTCCTTCTTCAGGTCACACCCCTTCCTGAGCACCTCCGAAACATGTTGTCATAGCAACCCTGGGAAGTTGCACAGTTACACTGCTCTGTTCCTCCCTGTCTTCCATTGCGGCTTGGACTGACGTCACATGGCGCTGGCTGGCTCGGGTGCATGCGCGGCTCTCGGAGCTGCATAGCGGCACACCAGTGCTGGGATTTTTGGGATATTCAGTTCCACCATAGCCTGGATCACCATCACAGTGGTTATGGTCCACGGGACAGGCTGGGAGAGGAGGCACACATGTTTTACAGATTACCCAGGCTGATTACAAGTCTACCATTGTGAGTGCAACTTTTGTCATTTTTTATTACTTTACATTAAACGGTTCAACACTAAGGCGGCTGTGTGCTTTCCTTTCTCTATTTTTGCTATAGGAATGCAGAAGCTGCTTGAAGCAAGTTAGAGCATAGAGATCAAAACATGCAATCTAATTGCCAACTGGTCCTAGTCTATGTTTTTAAGACTATTCCTACATCTGAATAAAAGTGAATTTTTGGTACTTCAATGGCAGTTTCTCCTTTTATCATTTTCCACATACATCTGGTGTAGGACTATGATCCTCCATGGATATTATTTGCTAATCAGTTTCTGAGCGCTGTATGGTTGTTTCCTGATCTGTTTGGCCACTACCCCTAGTTTCCACAGCTGCCCGAGGCTTCTTATGACGTTTCCACCCTTGACATCTCTACTCACTTCATTATATGGATCTATGGTTTCAGCACTTGGTCATGTGCACAGCTGTGTTAATTGATCAGTTATAAACACTCTAATTAACTAATCTGTGATTCCGTTGAGAGATCCTGAAACTATGACCAGTTTGTGGCTGTTAAAAGAGAAGTATCGGTTTTTGGGTTTTTTTTTTTAGAATCATACTTATCTAGGTGGATGCAGCATTGGTCTGATGCTGCATCTATCCCCCCCGCCGGGGACAGATCAAACACCACTGATTGTTCGGTTCTCAGAGCTCCCTGAGCAGAGAGCTGGTGGCTGTCGGTACAGACGTCTACTCTGCCCCTCCAGTGCTCACTGGAGCGCTGGGCTGTGGAGGGGGGCAGCCAGCTCAGGCTGTCAGCCTGAGCCGGCTGCTACCCCCCCCAGCCAATCTTTCCTGACCCTAGACCGGCTCTGTGACATCAGCCGACAGCAGGCTTCAGCCCACTGTCTGCTGAAAACAGGCCACAATCGTGCAGTTCGTTCTGCGAGCTTTGGCTCTACTTCTCCTTTAAGGACAGGTTTAAGAAACATTGCACTAAATGAATCAATTTATGATTTTCCTATATCACCGTTATTAAATCTCTTATTGTATCAGATCTAATTTAGTCCAAATAAATAAAAAAAATAATAATAAAAAATAGAACAAGCTAGATAAGCAAACTAAATTAAATAAGGTCTGGGACCCTTGGCTCCAATATCCGCAGTCTTCAGATTAATAAGTGAGGGTCAGTTGGGTATTGGGGTATTTGTATGGTAACCGACTGTGCCTTATTCAAACCTCTGTTTCAAATGAATGTTTGTATCTCACTTTTTCTGTTCTGGTTCTCCTTAGTTGAGCACTATAGTGTTTAAGGAAATGTCCCTATGCTTTAATCTCTGGCTCAACAGCACATCGTACCTGCACATCATACCTTCACATCCCACAACACAACAGTACTCCTGTAGGTACCACTGACCTTCCATTCCCACTTTGAGCCAGTAATCCTAGTAATGTCCAGCTAGCTACATCCTTGACTCTGTAGCACATCTTTATTCCTCTATGTTTTCCCTCCTTATGTTACCAGTATATTTGCCTTTAAAATATTCCCTCCCATCCCTTTTATTTACCCCTTTAATTATCATTACCCCTGCAAATATCACTGCCCTCTTCCCCAGCTTATCAGTAGAGTGTCTTAGTCTCCTCCCATATGCTAACAAAGCTTTTTGAGGTTACACAGTGATATATGTAATTCATCCTGGATCTCAGATTCCTGCTAAATGGAAAACCTGTGGTTTCAACAAGGGTGTAAAGAGCAATGATAACGTGCATCGTTTATAATATTGGCAACCACAATCTTTTCTTAGTTGATCAGACTTTGTTAAACAGAACTCTGGTTGAATGCTCTATTAAACAAGCCTGAAAGTATCTATATTTTCAGAAGGATGCCTTGGTTGGAGCCGTGTGCAGGGCCTGTTAGACCATTGGAGACCTGGGCTGCTGCTTGTGTGTGAAAGCAGTAATCCAATCTGCTAGAACATGACATTTTAATCGTTGCATATAAGAAATAAAAATAAAAAACAATAACCAGGACTTTTTTATTACAGTATATTCAGAATAACTGCATTACAGTAATACATACAGGAACAGTTTGGACAGCATAGACTAAAGAAGTGTCAACTGTTCAGATTAAAATGTCTGCATTGATTCCCTGAATATTAAAAAGAATACCCTGTGTATATATTAAAGTAATGTACTGTATGTATACATCAGTGATTAAGCTGAACTTCATCTTATGTTTGTGAAGATCCATAGCTCAATGTTCACAATAATGAAAACCTGTTTAGGTACCAACATTTCTATAGCTGCCCCAAAGCTCTTACTGACCCATCACTGGTGACCACTGGTTTGAAGTCCACACCATTGATCATTTGCTTGCAGAGACTTTATTTAGTAACTTTGAGGAGGGGGGCATAGGGCACAGGACACCCCTGAGATCACAGCACACTCTGGTGACTGGACAAAAAGGGAAAATGCACAGGTAAAGAACCTTTAGACCAAACCAACATTCTGTGAGTCCAGCTCTTGACTGTAGAGTAGGTGAGGTTGTAGTGAACTTTCAGTTACATTGTTAATAATATTTTTGATGATATCAGGTTGGGTTTAGTACCCCTGGGTTAGTCCCTTGCTTCTGGTCAACTCCTGGAAGAAGGTCATTCTACCTGGACTGTGCGTTGGAGGGACTCATGCAAGCCAACTTTGCTCTTCTGCATAGAGCTTCAAACAGTCTTCACTGTAGTGCAATCGTTTGTTCTCCCCCTCCCTTTTTTTTTCATATGCATGTTTTTTCGTCCTTTTGAGTCAAAACGGATGGTTATTGAAATTGTACTGATATCCCTTGATTTTGATACTACTGTATGCCTTTGCTATGTTTGATAGCCTCAGCAATGTAAAAACCCATACTAAATTGTATTACTTTTTTGTAAAACCAATAAAAATGATTAAAACAGAATTTTTTAGCAAGAGACCATACTTTAGATGAGGTCCCAGCTATCCCAGCCAAAGTTCCTCCATCGTGTTCCTTGTTCAGTTCCACTCCCCCTGGTGTAAGACTGGGCCTCAGACTCTGGCCTAGCCTCCTGAACACACGATGATCCTCCCAGGGCACTAGGACTAGAAGGAGAAGACATCCAACATACACCCACTTTCCCCACAAGGCAGGAGCCCGGGATTAGGATATTTAAAACACTGCATTAATGGATTTTCTTTCTTGAAAGCTATGGAAACTGCACAGCAGCAGGCAGAAGCAAACAATAATAATGGGCTTAGGAAGGACCAAGTGAATACAGCACTATCAATTCAGCTTAGGTTAATTCCAGCCAAGCGACAATAATTTAAGGAGGCATTCCTGCTTAGACCATGGATGGCAACACATACATAAAACTATGACAATTATTACTGGAGAATTAAAAGTAATAAATGATAAGAAAATTAGCAAAGTTCAAGTATAGTTACACATCACAAACAATTCATGTTTGTGTTTCAGTTATCTGAACAAAGTAAACTGATATGTATTTCATTGCTATGGGTTACTGCACTTACATGTCTTACTGCACTTACAACTACTTAACCAAATAAGGCTTGACATGGATGGACATACTGTACATATCCCTGTGAAGGATGGGCAGGATAATATTTGTCCATCTTTTACAGTGCCATGACCTGTGATTAACGGAACAAAAAAAATTAAAAACAGTTCCTTCCTTTCCTTTTTTCACTGAAAAGAAGAAAGGATCAAGCAGGTCTCACATATTATCTCAAACACATAGACCCCTTTCACAGTGAGGCACTTTTCAGGCGCTTTCACGCTAAAAAAAGCACATGAAAAGCTCACGAAAAACTATTTCAATTAAAATCAATGAATGCTTTCACACTGGGGCAGTTCGCTGGCAGGGCGGTGAAAAAACGCCCCTCTCCATTGAAGTGAATGGAAAGCTCTTCAAAAGCACCTGACAAGCTCTTCAAAAGCGCTCAGTGTTTTACTGGCAGTTTAGAAGCACCTCAGTGTGAAAGGGGCCATAGAAATCTCCATTGACATTAATTAGTGATTCTGACATCAAACCATCAGCCTGGATCTTCTCTTGACTGTCAGACCCCTTTCACACTGAGGCGCGTTAAAAATAGCATCTGCAAAGTGCCCTGAAACAGTGGCTCCATTCACTCCAGTGTGAAAGCCCGAGGACTTTCACACTGGTGCTGTGCGCTGGCAGGGCGTCAGAAAAAGTCCTGGCAGCATCTTCTTTGGAGCGCTATAGGAGCGGTGAACTCACTGCTCCTAAAGCGCTCCTGCACATTGAAAGCAATGGGGCAGCGCTGCTATACCACTGGCAAAGCGCCGCTGCAGCAGTGTTTTGCGGGCCAATTTAACCCCTTTTCGGCCGCTAGCGGGGGCTAAAACCGCCCCGCTAGCGGCCGAATAGCACCGCTAAAACGACGGTAAAGCAGCGCTAAAAATAGCGCCGCTTTACCGCTGATGCCTGGATCGGCTCAGTGTGAAAGGGGTCTTAGGCTGCATTCACACCTGAGCGTTTCATTTTCAGGCAGAAATTTTAACGCAATTTTTCTGTGATTTTTACAGCATTTTTTGCCACAATTTTGTACAGGTCAAAAGGTCAACAATGTAAAAAGCAGAAGAACATCTGTAATCTGCCTAAAAAGAAGCTCATGTACTTTTTTGGGCTTCAGGCATTTGCTTCAGGTGACAAAACGCTCAGATGTGAACAGGGGCCATTTAAATGAATGGGTTTTTTCTTGTTGGGCGTTTTGGAACTTTTGAGATGAGCGTTTTTAAGAGTTGAAAACGCTCAGATGTGATCAGATCAGATTTTAGAAGACTGATTTTACTTCTGTGGGTTTAGTGACACTTTATTCACAGTAACAGAGCCACGGTGTTTACCAGAATGGATTTTATAAAATGTTCCTTAACACTAGAGTAGAGATTAATATCTGGTATATGAAAAGCCGAGTAGGACATATTTATAAAAGAAGTGTTATATGCAGCCCAATTTATATTTCTCATTCCTTTATGTTATTGGCAGACAGGTACTATTAGATTGGACAGCAAGGGGAATTGCACTTTAAACACTTGAGCGCTGAAAGGTTTTACCCCCTTCATGACCAGGACTTTTTTTTCTATTTGGCACTGTGCTATTTTAACTGGCAATTGCGCGGTCATGCAACACTGTACGTAAATTCTATTTTAACCTTTTTTCCACACAAATAGAGCTTTTTTCGTTGGTATTTGATCACCACTGGGTTTTTTATTTTTAATTATATAAACAAAAAAAGATCAAAAATGTTGGAGACAAAAACAATATTTTTTATTTTCTGATTTAAAACATATACAAAAAAAAAAGTAAAAATCAAATTTCTTCATAAATTCAGGTGTCTACAAACTATGGTATCTATATTGGAATTTTTGTTTATTTATTTTTTTGAATACTAGTATTGGCGGTTATCAGAGACTTAAGCCTCGTACACACAAAATTTTTCCGCTGATTTTCCGCAGACAAAACCTCGGACTTTTGTCCGACGGGCGTTGGCCAGGAACTTGTCTTGCATACAAACGGCAAGGAATTGTCGGCCAACAAACATGAACGTAATGACTTACTACGTGGTTTTTCAGCTCTTTAGCGCCACCCTTTGGGCTCCTTTTGCTAATTTTGTGTTAATAGAAGTTAGGCGAGTTTTGATTCACGCTTTTCATTTCCCGCTTTTCATTTCGCGCTTTTCAGTTCGTTTCTGAACGGCCAATTGTCAACCAGCCATGTTGTGGAACCGGACGAGATAACGTTTTATTTATTATTGGCCTTATAGCTTTGACCCAAGTCCAGTCCAGGAACAGGAGGAGGAGGATTTCTTGGATCAAAAATTGGTTGCTTTGTAAATCGTGACCAATTATGTCATATGCCTTAACTGTGGGAGCTCCATGAGAATAATCCGGATGATTTTCTCCAGATGACGGACCCCCTGCTTTCACCAACTCTTGGCATTGTTGACCTCCTATATTAGGAAGCAGGACACATGCATGAGGCTTTTATTTGATTTTTTGGTTTAATAATGATTTGATTTGGTATATTTTCTATATTTTTGGATGGATAGAATGCACTTTTTGGTTAAGTTCTATTGGCAGATAGCATGTCTAATTTTATTTGTTTTCTTTTTTTAATGCACAATAAAATAAATTGTGGAGAATAATACTTGGCTATGTGTTTTATGACAGTTTGGGAGTAGGCAGTTACATTTTTAAAAATACAATGTAAAGAGGTGCATGTGCGGCGCTCTGTGACATGGACGCCTGATCACAGAGCTCCGTCCCGCTCCGAGCATTCGGCACTCCCCGCAACGGATTCACTCACCCCCAACACCCGCAATCGGGAGCGGAGCACGGCGGCTACCCCCAGGACAGAGACAGGGCATATTGCAGCAGCCAAACGGACCCCAGAGGACTGTTTCTCGGCTGGGTCTCCCACAGCACAGACACCTAAGATGGCGGCGGAGCGGCACACAAGCGATGCTGCACACACAGGCACAGCTGATTCCTCTCCCTGGCGCACTGTTCTGCTTAAAGAGGTATGTGGAGAGGCTCATCTGCCCCATATTATCTTAGATCCAGCATCTCCTGCCTCCACATTGTCCTTATTAGATCAGACCCTGGATGGGCTTCACATACCTCACACAGCCTCATCCCCCCAGAGGCCTGTCATACAGCAACAAGATGTACATCAGTTCTCCTCATGTCCCCCTGATATCTCAATGCTCTTTAACAAATTCGCAGAAATGCTTGATAAAGGACTTGCACAAACTGCTGCCAAAATAACTTCAGATATCACCTCTGACATTAAATCAGACCTACATCTCCTGGGATCCCGCATTGAGCATATTGAAACTAAAATGGACGCCACAATTGATCGGGTCAATCAAAATACAGATCGCTTTCAAGAACTCACTGATCAGCTGGAGGGGGCCATCGCCAAAATCGATGACCTTGAAAATAGGTCCAGACGGCTGAACTTTAGGATAAGGGGTCTTCCTGAGACTTTCACGGACATTCCGGAAGCAGTCCACTCTCTCATCAAACACCTGATACCTGATATCAGAGCCCACAGGTTGGAGCTCGATAGGGCCCACAGAGCCCTAGGTCCTCCTCGCTCGGATGGTCTTCCCAGGGACATTGTGGTAAAACCTCACTACTACAACGTTAAGGAGGAGGTCATGAGGAGGGCTCGCACTATGCCCCAAATCCAGCTCCTGGGTCATTCAGTTCAGGTGTACGCTGATATTTCTCCTTATACTATTCAAAGACGGCGAGCACTTAAACCACTTCTGAATGTCCTCACACAGAAAAATGTGAAATACTGGTGGCTTTTCCCGCTGAGCCTCAAATTTGAATTTAACGGCAAGCCTTTCAGATTTTCTACACTAGCGGAAGGAGAACTTTTACTGAAAAAATTGGGACTCTTGAACACTGATCCATCATCACCGATGCAGTCTTCTCCATCACTCCTACCCAAACGACCACCTCCACCCAGCCCTCTGACTCCTACGTGGCAAAAACCCAAGTATAAGAAAGCCAAGGAAAGCCCTGCTACCTGAACCACCGGACTCTCTTTTTTTTTTCTTTCTCCCTTTACATCCCTTTTTGGGATATGGACATGCCTTACCCCTTCACCATACAGGTCTCCCCCCCCCCCTTTTTTTTTTTTTTTTTTCCTATTTGGAGCACCTGTCTGGTCCTGGGGGGCGTTGAAAGTTTTTGATCCTGTGTTTTGGGGTTATACCCTCTTCATGTTAAAATTATTTTTATTTTTTTTATTTATTTCTTTAATTATATATAAATTTAACTTGTGATCCTTTCTGCCCCCTCCCATTATAGATATACTTCTCAGTTATTAATGGGGTAGGGAGTGTATCCTAATATATTGCTGTCATAGTTTTTTAGGGGTGCCGTGCATGGGGCGGTACCTTTGCGCCTCATCCTTCCCTCGAAGTCGGATTGCAGTTATTCCTACTTCGGGTGGGGATTTCCTCCACGAGTTTGGAGGCAACACATTTATATCTCGGGATATGATGAACATTTTTTTCACATATCCCTGGATCTTCTTCTCTTCTCCTACTATTCTTCTGCTTTTTCTCTCTCTTAATCCCCTTACTAAATTTTTACTCTTTTCAGTGACATGTGCGGTCTCGCTTGCCCACGGGACCGGGGATCGTGATCTGAGGATCCTAACATTGATACATGACCACATACCACCCGTCAATTGGTAGGTGATTGGGGTTTACTGGCATCCTAACCTATCCTGCTCCATGGCTGACCACACCACCTCCTCACAGGCCCTACGCCTAGCCTCACATAACGTACAGGGGCTTAATTCCCCACTTAAGCGTCGGAAAGTCTTTCAGTATTATCATGACCAAAAAATAGACATACTATTTCTTCAGGAAACACACTTTCCAAGATCTTACGCTCCGTCTTTTATGCATGCCAAATTCCCCACGTTTTTTCTTGCCAATTCCGATAAAAAAATCAAAGGGGTGGGAATTTTCTTCTCCCGCAAAACGCAATTTTCACTAACTTCTGAATTTAGGGACCCTGATGGCAGGTTCATTCTAGTGAAGGGACTCATTGATGGTCAGATTTACTCACTAATCTCATATTATGCACCTAACCGAGGACAATCCAAATTTTTCCAATCCCTCTTTCTCACCCTTGCTCCAATGCTGGAGGGCATGGTCCTTTACGGCGGAGATTCCAACATAGCATTTGACGCAGGAAAGGATAAGTCTAGACCCCCGGGAAGGGATGGGGTGCGCCCCACCAGACAGAGCCTCAATGTAGCCAGACAGATCTTCCAGCAGGGTCTGGTAGATGCTTGGAGGGAACTAAATCCTGGTACTCGGGATTATACGCATTATTCCAGCCCCCACAATACTTTTGCCAGAATTGATCACTTTTTCATTATGCAAAAACATATCCCGCTGGTGCGTAAAGTTATCATTAAAGACTCTGTCTGGTCGGACCATTCCTTCCTTCTTTTAATCATACACAAATCTGTAACTCCTCACCAAGGATTTCATTGGAAATTAAATGCCTCTTTACTCAGCAATCCCTCACATGTCAATGAACTTAGCAAAGATATTCAGGAATATTTCTTACATAATGATGTTGATAATATCTCTCCCATCACACTGTGGGCTGCTCACAAAGCCTATGTAAGGGGTAAGCTAATCCAAATGTCCGCTAGAATAAACAAAGCCCGCAAACTGGAAATAGCTAGACTTGAAAGTGAATTTTCTCACTTCAGTAAACAACATAAACGCAACCCCACTGTTACATTGACAGCTAGCCTTGAATCCGCGCGCATGGCTCTTAATCTGTCCCTCACGACCGTTGCGGAGAAAAGTCTACGGTGGGATGGAGGGAGGTTCTATTATCAAAAGGACAAATTGGGTGCCATGTTAGCAAGCAGGCTCACTCCTAGGCTGAGGGTGCGCACCTTACCTAAGATACGTTTAAGTACTGGCTCCCTATCACAGAATCCTCTGAAAATCATGGAATCCTTTCATGATTTTTACTGATCTTTATATAGTACTCAAGGGTTGGAACCCTCGTCTCACACAATTGACTCCTATCTGAACTCCCTGAAGCTCCCTAAGCTACGAGAGCATCATAAGGACAGCCTTGAAAATCCTGTCTCTGCGGAGGAAGTTTCTCAGGTCATTCACGACCTCAAAAATGACTCCGCTCCTGGTCCAGATGGCTTTTCAGCCCCGTATTACAAGCACTTCTCCCAGCAGCTTTCTCCATATCTAGCTCGCTTTTATAATCAGTTACGAGCTGGGGGTCAATTAGACAAGACGCTTAATTCGGCTTTCATTACAGTAATACCAAAGCCAGGTAAGGACACTAGCTGTACAGCTAATTACAGACCCATATCATTGATCAACAATGATCTAAAAATCTTAACTAAAATCTTAGCTAATAGAATATCCTCCTTTATAAGCCTGTATATTCATGGGGATCAGGTGGGCTTCATTCCTGGGAGACAGGGTCCAGACCAGATCAGGAGAGCGATAGATATAGTTTCGTTACTAAACTCCGGCTGGGACAAGGGACTCCCTCAGCAGGGTTTCGCTTTGTCTCTGGATCTAATGAAAGCTTTCGACTCTGTCTCCTGGGCCTTCCTGTTCCCGATACTAAAAAAGTGGGGTTTCGGTCAAACCTTTATGAATATAATAGGAGCACTATACGATACCCCGGTTGCACAAGTCAAAATGCAGGGTTACTATTCGGACTCTTTTCCGATCCGGAGTGGTACTAGACAAGGCTGTCCTTTGTCTCCATTGATTTTTGCCGTAGTCATCGAGACACTAGCTAGCGCCATCCAGCATAATCCGGACATACAGGGAGTGCTTTGTGGCCAACAAACCCACAAGTGCGCCCTCTTTGCTGATGATGTTTTACTTTTCATCACCTCACCACTTACTTCTTTACCTAACCTATACAAGGTGCTCGATGACTTCGGCAAGGTATCTGGTCTTAGGGTTAATTACTCTAAATCTATGGCGCTAAACATTAATCTACCGACCTCCGTGATGGCCTTACTTAAAACCGACTTCCGATTCAGTTGGGGGGAAAAAATGATCCCCTATCTGGGTATCAACCTTACTTCCTCAATTGACAATCTCTACAATGCTAATTTCCCCCCACTTTTTCGTAAATTAGGAGAGGACTTATCCAGATGGGACAAAATGGGGCTGTCTTGGCTAGGTAGAATCAATTCTGTAAAACTAACTTTGCTACCACGTATTCTTTATCTCTTTAGGTCCTTACCGATACCTGTCCCCAAAGATCACCTCAGGAAGTTTCGATCGAAAATTATTAAATTTATATGGGGTGGAAAGGGACATAGAATTGCCAAGGAGACCCTGTTCAGGAGCAGGGATCAAGGAGGAGTGGGCTTACCTAATCTTCTTTGGTATTATCAAGCAGCGCAACTCTCCCAACTGTCCACTGTATATTCTAGGGTTGCTCACCCAGATTGGGTTCATATAGAGCGACAGGCTATACCTCTATTTACTTTAGATTACATTATCTGGTCCCATCCTAGATCTAGACCTGCCATCATGGCCCCTACACTTTCCCACTCCCTGACACTGTGGGACTCCCTCAAACATAACCCTCGAATAGTCTCAAATTGGCATCCGCTGTCCCATATATTCCGAAATCCTCTTTTTCCCCCAGGCATGGACATACAAGCATTCCAATGGTGGCTAGATAAGGGGATGTATAGAATAGGACACTTTGCGAATCCTACGGGACCCCTCACTCTGACCCACTGCATCAACAAACTTGACATGCCCAACACTGAAAGATTTCGTTTCAGACAGATATTTCGCTTTCTGCAGTCTCTTAGGTCCCCCAGTCATACCCCACTTTCAATCACGGAATACGAGCGGTGGTGTGGTCAAGCTGTGGAGCAGAGGGGAGGGATCTCAGTGATTTACCAATCGCTAGCTAGGGCTGAGACTAAATCACTCTTTATGCGTGAATGGGAGAGTGATCTCCATCACACATGGAGTATTGAGGAATGGCATAGAGCTTCCCTTGCAGCATCTAAGGGCTTACTGAATATAGCTTTAATTGAAGCAAATCTGAAAGTCCTTATGCGATGGTACATGGTCCCTCTCAAACTCTCCAAAATCTACCCCAGTGCTTCCCCTATGTGCTTCCGAAATTGTGGGCATATAGGGTCCATGTTACACATTTGGTGGGACTGCCCTAAAATCAGGGGTTTATGGAATAGGATCTTTCATACCATCAGGAAAATAACAGGCTTCCCAATCCAAAAGTCTCCTCAGCTGGCTCTCCTAAATTTCCCCTGCCCTAAAACTCCTAAAGTAGTTCAACGACTTATTATGTTCATTTTCCTGGGGACCAAACTCACGATTGCACGGGCCTGGAAGAGATCCACTGTTTCATTTCTCTTGGTTAAGAGAAAGATTTCATGGATCATGGCCCAGGAGAAGACGGTTAGTATTCTCCTGGACACTACTGTTAAACACGATGCCACATGGGACCCATGGGTTAAATATATATCTCCGCCACCTTTGTCTACAGCTTGACCTGGATCCCTGTGGTTGAGCGAGTACCGCACCGTCTCATGATGTATCATTTCTTGTTCTCTATGCTCTCTTTTCTTTTCTCTTTCCTTTCCTATCTTTTTCCCTTACTTACCCTATAGATTTTTGGCATGCAGGTTAGACTACTTTGCTAACGCTTACTGAAGTTACTTTAATCCATTACCTTATTATAGATGATAGGCTTCTTCAGATACTTAACAAAGCTTACTTACTGCTGACTGAACCTATGATATCTCTTTCCTCGCTAGTTGGATAGTCACAGGCAAACCTTACCATAAGCTCTACTAGTTATTCTGTCTTTCTAGGTATAATACTCAAGATAGACACCTCAGGTTTGAATTCACTAATCCTATTACAAACGTTACTACATTATTATTTAATCATATATCTCTGGTTTAATGGTATTGCTTCTCCTGAGTGGTGGACCTCCCCTCCTAGCACAGCGAGCTCCCAGGTGGGGTGCTGGAGTAGGGGAGTGGCCCCTCTTTTTGGAGTCGATCTTATGAAATTCAATGTAATGATTACGACATATCTTTCTGTGTCCTACAAGCAGTTTATGATCTGCCAACTACTTTATGTGTATGAGTATAAGTTGATCTTTTGGTAAGACCTGTAATCTTGATCTTCCTTATTGTTTTATTAACTTCTCAATAAAACTATTGAAAATAAAAAAAATACAATGTAAAATTAACAATGGACACCAACATAGTTGTATCTGTGATCTTGAAAACTACGGGATAATGTTGTTGTGGTAACTTGCCCAAACAAAAAAACAAAAAAAACAAGCATAATAATATTATTTTTAATATCACTAGAAAAAAAAGCCTTTGAAAATACGTTTGGCAGAACTCCATCGGTATCACCAGCAAAGCAGCTTCATTATTATCCCATTAAAGAAGAGAATTGTGCGCTGCATTTCAAGATTTCATAATTTGCCACGTCATGAATGTTAATTCTCCATTACGAACGCTAGTTTACAAGACTGACCGCTTCTGGCTCGTTCTTGCTTCCGAGCAGGCGTGTTTGTACTTTGGACTTTTGTCTGACGGACTTGTGTACACATGCTCGGAAAATCCGATAACACACATTTGTACGCAGAAAATGTCAAAGCCTGCCATCCAACATTTGTCCGTGGAAAATCCGACAACAATTGTCCGATGGAGCGTACAGACAGTTGGATTTTCCACCAACAGCCTGTCATTACACAATTCCCGTCGGAAAATCTGATCATGTGTACGAGGCTTTAGACCCAATACACACTATACAACTTTTGTTGTCTGATTTCCTTTAGATATACCAAAACCATGTAGGGCAAGGGCCTGCCTGATTGTATACAAACTTAAACTCTTATGCTGTGTACACACGACCAGACTTTTCATCAGAATAGACTCCGACGGTCTTTCCGACGGAGTTCCGATGGAGTTCTGCTGAAACGGACTTGCCTACACACTATCACACCAAAGTCAGATCGTTTAGAGCGCGATGACGTACGACGGGACTAGAAAAAGGAAGTTCAATAGCCAGTAGCCAATAGCTGCCCTTGCGTCGTTTTTGGTTCGTCGGAACAGCATACAGACGAGCGGTTTTCCCGATAGGAACTGATTCTGTCGGAAAGATTTGAAACATGTTCTATTTCTAGGCCTGTCAGAATTTTAGAATGAAAAAGTCCAATGAAGCCCACACACGATTGGAATGTCCGACGGAATGATTCCATCGGACCTTTTCTGCCAGAAAGTCCGGTCATGTGTACGTGGCATTAAGGTTTGACTTCATATTATATGGTTTTGGTAAATCTGAAGGAAAAAATCTACAGAAAATTGTATAGTATGTACCCAGCTTAATAGTGGGACTTTAATAGTGCAGCGGGCAATCTGACGCTGACGGATGCTGCTGCCACTGACATCACCAGTGGCACTAATACAGGGATCAGTTCTAATAATATACACTGTTACTGAAATGAATAAGTTTGCAGCGCAAAATTCTGAAATGTCCACAATTGTGTTGACAATTTGTACCAAATATGTATTAATTCTAAAAAAGTTGGACTTTGTATGGTTCGAAAATATCTCAGCCCTTTACTGAAACAGTCTACCCCTCCTCTAATGCTGCGTACACACGATCGGAATTTCGGCCCGCAAAAGACCGATGAGAGTTTTTCGACGGAAAATGCGACCGTGTGTATGCTCCATCGGTCTTTTGCATGCTCTCAATTTTTCAGTCGGGAAAAGTTCCTATCCGAAAATGCGATCGTCTATGGTAATTCCGACGTGCAAAATTCCTACGCATGCTCGGAAACAATTTGACGCATGCTCGGAAGCATTGAACTTCATTTTCTCGGCTCGTCGTAGTGTTGTACGTCACCGTGTTCTTGACGGTCGTAATTTCAGCAAACTTTTGCGTGTGACAAACCAAAAACTATATAAAATATAATTATGGCACATACTGTATATGGTGTTGCACTAGGTACATAAATTCTTTTTTTTTTTTTGAGTTTTATACACTTATTATTTATATAGTTTTTGGTTTGTCACATGGTAGTTTTTTGTAAGAGTTTAATTGTTGTGGTACAAATTGTCAACACAATTGTGGACATTCCATAGTTTTGAGCTGCAAACTTATTTATTTGATTATCTACTAGTATTTTACTAGGACTGAGCAGCAGCATTCTCAATTGGGATCCACAATTGTCGATGTAGTTCTGTGGTGCTGATTCCTCTTTCTGTTTTATACACTGTGACTGTTTGGTAGGGATGAGCTTCGTGTTCAAGTCGAACCCATGTTCGACTCGAACATCGTCTGTTCGCCCGTTCGCCGAATTGCGAACGATATGGGTCGTTCGCGCCAAATTCGTGTGGCGCGTCACGGCCCATAATTCACTGCGGCATCGCAGTGCATTGCTGGCTGATGATTGGCCAAGCATGCACTATGACACGCATGCTTGGCCAATCACAGCGCCGTCTGAACAGAGAGCCGTAATTGGCCAAAGCCAAGGAGGCTTTGGCCAATTATGGCTCAGTGGATTTAGTACACGCCCCACACTATATAAGGCCGCCTACACGGCGGCCCTTTGTAGTGTGTGTTCCGGCGTTGAAAGAGATAGACAGAGAGACAGTGTCATTTGATTTGAGTTAGATAGCAAAATAGCAGCGGTGCGATCTGATGCACTCGTCTCAAAAAAGGCCCACACCAAAGAACTTTTTGAATAACGCACAGTGACTGCAGCGCCCTGCACATGTGGAGCTTTGGGGTGTGAAGCAGTCAATGTGCTGCCCTTAGGCTGGCCCCTGGAGGGCATCCTGCCTCGTTGGTGATGTGCCACCTCCTCCTCCTCCTCCTCCTCTCTCCTATCAGGCACCCACGTTGAGTCAGTGACCTCATCATCCCCTCCCTCCTCATCACTGGAGCAAACCTGGCAGTATGCTGCAGCAGGGGGAGCATGACTGCCAGATTGCTGTCCTTCTTGGGCACCCCCTCTGTCCGTGCTCATGTTACTGCCTTCATCGAGCTCAGTATCATCATCAGAGCCTTCCAAACGCTGGGCATCCTCCTGGAGCATGTACCCAACACTGTGGTCAAACAGTTCGAGGGACTCCTCAGGAGGACATGGTGGAGCTAGGGAAGGAGTCACTGATGACATTGAGCCGAGGGAAGAGGCCGCTGCTTTGCCAGACAAAGCACCCTGGGCATGGGTGAGAGAGGATGAGGAGGATGAGGACGGCTTGGTCATCCACTCGACCAAGTCTTCCGCATGTTGCGGCTCAACACGGCCAGCTGCCGAACAAAAGGCCAAGCGTGTCCCATGGCCACGTGCTGATGAGGATGCACCGTCTCCACGACCAGCACTGGACACAGAGCCTGCTTGCCCTCTCTTATTGGCTTGTGACTGTCTGCCTCTCCTTCTTGGCCTTCCAGACATACTAATGGCCTGTAGCTGCACTAAGCTGGGATATATATATATATATATATATATATATATATATATATATATATATATATATATATATATATATTTGTACTGATACTGCAGCTAGCAAAAACTGCCTGCCTGTAGTATGAGAACACCACCAACCTTCTACAGGTAGCTTTAGCTGAACACTGTGAGGTGGACGCACCCCACTAACTTGTAGGTTTAGCTGAACACTGTGAGCAGGACGCACTGCACTAACTGTAAATAGTCTAGCTGCCTGACTGTGGTACTAATAGGATCAAAAGAACACCAGTAATTTTCTTCAGGTAGCTTTATATACTGTAACAAGGCAAGCCTGCCTGTCAGTAGGAAGATAACAGGAACGGATCTAGCTGAACACTGTGAGCAGGACGCACTGCACTAAATGTAAATAGTCTAGCTGCCTGACCGTGGTACTAATAGGATCAAAAGAATACCAGTAATTTTCTTTAGATAGCTGTAAATACTGTAACAAGACAAGCCTGCCTGTCAGTAGGAAGATAACAGGAACGGATCTAGCTGAACACTGTGAGCAGGACGCACTGCACTGAATGTAAATAGTCTAGCTGCCTGACCGTGGTACTAATAGGATCAAAAGAACACCAGTAATTTTCTTTAGATAGCTGTAAATACTGTAACAAGACAAGCCTGCCTGTCAGTAGGAAGATAACAGGAACGGATCTAGCTGAACACTGTGAGCAGGACGCACTGCACTAAATGTAAATAGTCTAGCTGCCTGACCGTGGTACTAATAGGATCAAAAGAACACCAGTAATTTTCTTCAGGTAGCTTTATATACTGTAACAAAGCAAGCCTGCCTGTCAGTAGGAAGATAACAGGAACGGATCTAGCTGAACACTGTGAGCAGGACGCACTGCACTAAATGTAAATAGTCTAGCTGCCTGACCGTGGTACTAATAGGATCAAAAGAACACCAGTAATTTTCTTTAGGTAGCTGTAAATACTGTAACAAGACAAGCCTTCCTGTCAGTAGGAAGATAACAGGAACGGATCTAGCTGAACACTGTGAGCAGGGCGCACTGCACTAAATGTAAATAGTCTAGAAGGTAACAAGAACGGATCTAGCTAAACTGAATACAGTGTATATATATATATGCAACACCTGGGATGCATATATATACACAATACACTTTAAGTGCAGCTAACTGACTGACTGTCCTGCCTAATCTAGCTAACTCAAATGAAATGACACTGTCTATCTCTCTCTCTAAGCACACCGGAACACACTGCACAGGGCCGCCGTGCAGGCGGCCTTATATAGTGTGGGGCGTGTACTAAATCCCCTGAGCCATAATTGGCCAAAGCCTCCTTGGCTTTGGCCAATTACGGCTCTCTGTTCAGGCGGCGCTGTGATTGGCCAAGCATGCGGGTCATAGTGCATGCTTGGCCAATCATCAGCAACCAATGCACTGCGATGCCGCAGTGAATTATGGGCCGTGACGTGCCACACGAATTTGGCGCGAACGGCCCATATCGTTCGCAATTCGGCGAACGACCGAACAGCCGATGTTCGAGTCGAACATGGGTTCGACTCGAACTAGAAGCTCATCCCTAATCCTATTAGTACCACAGTCAGGCAGCTAGACTATTTACAGTTAGTACAGTGCATCCTGCTCACAGTGTTCAGCTAAACCTACAAGTTAGTGGGGTGCGTCCTGCTCGCAGTGTTCAGCTAAAACTACAAGTTAGTGCTGTGCGTCCTGCTCACAGTGTTCAGCTAAACCTACAAGTTGGTGTAGTGAGACCTCTGCACAGTGTTCATCTAAAGCTACAAGTTAGTGCAGTGCGTCCTGCTCACAGTGTTCAGCTAAAACTACAAGTTAGTGCTGTGCGTCCTGCTCACAGTGTTCAGCTAAAACTACAAGTTAGTGTGGTGCGTCCACCTCACAGTGTTCAGCTAAACCTATAAGTTATTTTTTTGCGAGCTCTGCTCAGTGTTCAGCTAAAGCTACCTGTAGAAGGCTGGTGATGTTCTCATACTACAGGCAGGCAGTTGATTTTGCTAGCTGCAGTATCAGTACATATATATATATATATATATATATATATATATATATATATATATATATATATATATATCCTAGCTTAGTGCAGCTACAGGCCATTAGTATGTCTGGAAGGCCAAGAAGGAGAGGCAGACAGTCACAAGCCAATAAGAGAGGGCAAGCAGGCTCTGTGTCTAGTGCTGGTCGTGGAGACAGTGCCTCCTCATCAGCACGTGGCCGTGGGACGCGCTTGGCCTTTTTTTCGGCAGCTGGCCATGTTGAGCCGCAACATGCGGAAGACTTGGTCGAGTGGATGACCAGGCCGTCCTCATCCTCCTCATCCTCTCTCACCCATGCCCAGGGTACTTTGTCTGGCAAAGCAGCGGCCTCTTCCCTCGGCTCAATGTCATCAGTGACTCCTTCCCTATCCCCACCATGTCCTCCTGAGGAGTCCCTCGAACTGTTTGACCACAGTGTTGGGTACATTCTCCAGGAGGATGCCCAGCGTTTGGAAGGCTCTGATGATGATACTGAGCTCGATGAAGGCAGTAACATGAGCATGGACAGAGGGGGTGCCCAAGAATTACAGCAATCTGGCAGTCATGCTCCCCCTGCTGCAGCATACTGCCAGGTTTGCTCCAGTGATGAGGAGGGAGGGGATGATGAAGTCACTGACTCAACGTGGGTGTCTGATAGGTGAGAGGAGGAGGAGGAGGAGGAGGCGGCACATCACCAACGAGGCAGGATGGCCTCCAGGGGCCAGCCTAAGGGCAGCACATTGACTGCATCACACCCCAAAGCTCCACATGTGCAAGGCGCTGAAGTCTCTGCGCGTTATTCAAAAAGTTCTTTGGTGTGGGCTTTTTTGAGACGAGTGCATCAGATCGCACCGCTGCTATTTGCAACATATGTCTCAAGCGTATCTCGCGTGGCCAAAACATCTCCCGCTTGGGTACCACATGCTTGACCAGACATATGTTGACCTGCCATGCAGTTGGTTGGCAAGCGTATCTAAAAGACCCACACCAAAGAACAAAGAGGACCTCTCCTTGCTCCTCATCAGCTGAGATCTCCAACCCCACTATACCTTCAGTCCTCTCTGAGACCTGCGCTGAGAGGAATGAAGGTGTAGAATTAGGTGTGTCACAGCCAAGTACTTGTGGGCAATATGCTTTTGGTACACTGACGTCAGATTGTACCAGGCAAATTTCCCTGCCCCAGCTGCTGCACCGCCAAAAGAAGTTTGCTCCCAGCCATCCACATGCGCAGCGGTTGAATGCTAGCTTGGCAAAATTGCTAGCACTTCAACTGCTGCCTTTTCAGTTGGTAGACTCTGCCCCCTTCCGTGAGTTTGTGAAATGTGCGGTTCCTCAGTGGCAGGTACCCAAACGCCACTTTTTCTCACGGAAGGCGATTCCGGCTCTCTACCGGCATGTGAAAGGCAATGTCCATGCCTCGCTGGACAGGGCGGTCAGCGGTAAGGTGCATATTACCGCTGACTCATGGTCCAGCAGGCATGGACAGGGACGTTACCTAAGTTTCACGGCGCATTGGGTGACTCTGCTGGCAGCTGGGAAGGATGCAGGACAAGGTGCAGTAGTGTTGGAGGTTGTTCCGCCACCACGCCTCCAAAATGCTAATGATTGTGACACACCTCTCTCCTCCACCCCCTCCTCTTCTTCTTCCTCCATGGCCTCTTCCTGTGCTTTGTCCTCGGAACCAGCGGTGCTCCGTAGCTGTTCAAGTGGCTACGCAAGTACGCAGGCCAAAAGATGCCATGCAGTGCTTGAGCTGGTGTGCTTGGGGGACAGGAGTCACACTGGGGCAGAGGTTCTGTCAGCTCTGCAGGGGCAGGTTCAGAGGTGGTTGACGCCACGCCAAATTAAGGCAGGAATGGTGGTTTGCGACAATGGCACCAACCTCCTCTCTGCCCTCCGACAGGGACAAATGACCCATGTGCCCTGTTTGGCTCACATCCTTAACTTGGTGGTGCAGCGGTTCTTGGGCAGGTACCCGGGCTTACAGGATGTCCTGAGGCAGGCCAGGAAAGTCTGTGTGCATTTCCGCCGGTCATATAATGCCAGTGCTCGGCTGACGGACCTCCAAAAGGAGTTTAACCTGCCCAAGAACCGCCTAATCTGTGACATGCCCACCAGGTGGAACTCAACGTTGGCCATGCTGCAGCGGCTGCACATGCAGCAGAGGGCCATCAATGAGTACCTGTGCGACTATGGCACCAGGACAGGGTCAGGGGAGCTTGGTTTTTTTTCCCCACGCCAGTGGGCCATGTTCAGGGATGCATGCACTGTCCTGTCACCATTTGAGGAGGCCACGAGGATGGTGAGCAGTGACAGTGCATGCATCAGTGACACTGTCCCCCTTGTCCACCTGTTGGAGCACACACTGCGTTGAATAATGGACAGGGCACTTGAGGCAGAACAGAGGCAGGAAGAGGAGGACTTCCTTAGCTCTCAAGGCCCCCTTTATCCAGACAGTGTTCCTGCGTGCCCGCCGATCACAGAGGAAGAGGACGAGGAAGAGGAGGAGGAAGATTGTGTCAGTATGGAGGTGGAGCCTGGCACTCAGCATCAGCAGCAGTCTTTAAGGGATCAGTCCCAAGAAACACATGGACTTGTACATGGCTGGGAGGAGGTGGCTGCGGACCATGTCGTCCTTAGTGACCCAGAGGACTTCCGACCGAATGCCTCAGCAAACCTACGCTGCATGGCTTCCCTGATCCTGCAAAGCCTGCGTAAGGATCCTCGTATTCGTGGTATCAAGGAGAAGGATCAATACTGGCTGGCAACCCTCCTTGATCCACGTTACAAGGGTAAGGTTGCGGACCTTATCTTGCCAACGCAGAGGGAGCAGAGGATGAAACATCTTCGGGAGGCCTTGCAGAAAGGTCTGTGCAATGCGTTCCCAGAGACTGGGAGGTTACAAACTCCTGTTTCTGGACAACGTGTTGCTGAGGCTTCGGTCAGTCAAAGAAGGAGCGGTGGAGAAGGTGGCCGTCTGACCAATGCGTTCAGACAATTTTTTGGTCCGCAGCCCCAAGGTATGATCGGTTCCAGCAACCATCGCCAGCGTCTGTTTTACATGGTGCAGGAATACCTAGGGGCAAGATCTGACTTGGACACCTTTCCCACCGAAAATCCTCTGGGTTACTGGGTCTTGAAGATGGATCACTGGCCAGAGCTTGCACAGTATGCAATTGAGCTACTGGCCTGTCCTGCATCCAGCGTTCTTTCGGAACGCACATTCAGTGCTGCTGGAGGCTTTGTAACCGATCACAGGGTGCGTCTGTCCACCGACTCGGTCGATCGACTGACCTTCGTAAAAATGAATCAGTCTTGGATCACCACCAGCTACCAAGCACCTGATGCTGATGTAACCGAATAATTTTTTTTGAAATCTCAGATCCCTTCAAAGACTGCCTATACTGATGCTGAGTGACTATCCCTGAGAAATTATCCTCTTCCTCCTCAATCATCACGCTGATAGCTTGTAAGAACATTTTTGGTTCTGGGCGCCACCACCAGTGCCTAAGGCACAATTTTTCAGCCCCTGTTTAACAGGGGCGTGTAATTACAATTTTTGATGCAATACTTTGCAGCAGGGCTCGTTTCTGCGTTACAACTAGAATATCTGTGAGGGGTTGCAGTGTTGTGGCACCAGCACCAGTGCCTAAGGCCCAATTTTTCTGCCCCTGTTTAACAGGGCGTGTAATTACAATTTTTGATGCAATACTTTGCAGCAGGGCTCGTTCCTGCGTTCCAACTAGAGTGTCTGTGAGGGGTTGCAGTGTTGTGGCACCAGCACCAGTGCCTAAGGCCCAATTTTTCAGCCCCTGTTCAACAGGGGCATGCAATTACAATTCTTGATCTAATATTTCACAGCAGGGCCCATTTCTGCACCCACCAAGAGCGAGTGAGGACTTACAGTGTTGTGGCACCAGCACCACCACCACCACCAAAGGCCCAATTTTTCTGCCCCTGTTCAACAGGGGCATGTAATTACAATTCTTGATCTAATATTTCACAGCAAGGCCCTGTGAGGGCTTACAGTGTTGTGGCCACAACAACACCTAAGGCCCAAATTTCTGCTGAGTATATAGGGCAGGCCCCTACTTTCAAACATCTAACTTACAAACGACTCCTACTTGCAAACGGAAGGAGACAACAGGAAGTGAGATGAAATCTACCCCTAGGAAGGGAAATTCTTTCCTGTAAGAGTTAATATGGGAAAAACATTTCTCCTTTCCACTGATGCTTTCCAATCCTTGTTCCACAAAAAAACCCAAATTTTCAAAAAACATTTGTCATTGGGACAAAAAGTGAGGTGAAATCTTCTGAAGAGGAGGACAGACAGCAAAACAAATGTCACAGGGGTGATAACCGTTCCCTATGTTTTCCAAAAAGCTTAAAAAAGATTTTTTGGCTGGAGCTAAACACGTTAAAAATGTACCCGTTCAAAATTACAAACAGATTCTACTTAACAACAAACCTACAGTCCCTGTCTTGTTTGCACCGCCTGTATACTGCTGTTCAGAGTATATAGGGCCTGGTGGCCCCACACCTTTCCTTATTTTAATTTGGGTGCGGGGTTCCCCTTATTATCCATACAAGACCCAAAGGGCCTGGTAATGGACTGGGGGGTACCCATGCTGTTTGTCTCACTGATTTTCATCCATATTGCCAGGACCCGACATTACATTAAACCCGCAAGCAGTTTTAAATGAGATTTTTTCCTTTAAAAATGACATTTGGTGCAGGGACTGTTCTAAGCACGGGAAACACGCGCCACTTTACAGGCATACTATAGACACCCCCCAGGTACGATATTTATAGGAATATTTCACTTTTTTTTTTTTTACTTTAACCACTTACCAACCGGCCCATAGCCGAATGACGGCTGCAGGACGGTTGGATAACTCTGGGAGGGCGTACTATGACGTCCTCCCAGAATTCCCCTCTCGCGCGCCCCCTGGGGCACGCACCCGAACACATCCGTGACCGCCAGGTCCAGAGGACCCAGCGCATCACGGATCCCGGTAAATGGCCGCTGATCGCGGCCGTTTACCATGTGATCGCGCCGTCAAATGCTGGCGCGATCACATGTAAACAGACCGGCGTCATCTGAAGGCGCCGGTTCCTCTCCTCCCCTCCTGTGTACCGATCGGTACACAGTGAGCGGGGAGGGGGATGGATGGATGTCTGCAGCGCTGTGGGCTGTATGTGTAGTGCCCACAGTGCTGCACAGAGACATCCAGCCATCCATGCTCAGCCATCCCCACTACTCTGCAATGCTGTGCAATACTCTGCAATACCCCCACAATACTCTGCAATGCTGTGCAATACTCTGCAATGCTGTGCAATACTCTGCAATACCCCCACAATACTCTGCAATGCTGTGCAATACTCTGCAATACCCCCAAAATACTCTGCAATGCTGTGCAATACTCTGCAATACCCCCACAATACTCTGCAATGCTGTGCAATACTCTGCAATGCTGTGCAATACTCTGCAATACCCCCAAAATACTCTGCAATGCTGTGCAATACTCTGCAATGCTGTGCAATACTCTGCAATACCCCCACAATACTCTGCAATGCTGTGCAATACTCTGCAATACCCCCACAAAACTCTGCAATGCTGTGCAATACTCTGCAATACCCCCACAATACTCTGCAATGCTGTGCAATACTCTGCAATACCCCCCACAATACTCTGCAATGCTGTGCAATTCTCTGCAATACTCTGCAATGCCCCCACAATACTCTGCAATGCTGTGCAATACTCTGCAATGCCCCCACAATACTCTGCAATGCTGTGCAATACTCTGCAATACTCTGCAATGCCCCCACAATACTCTTCAATGCCCCCACAATACTCTGCAATGCTGTGCAATACTCTGCAATGCCCCCACAATACTCTGCAATGCTGTGCAATACTCTGCAATGCCCCCACAATACTCTGCAATGCCCCCGCCATACTCTGCAATGCCCCCGCCATACTCTGCAATGCCCCCGTCATACTCTGCAATGCCCCCGCCATACTCTGCAATGCCCCCGCCATACTCTGCCATGCCCCCGCCATGCTCTGCCATGCCCCCGCCATACTCTGCCATACCCCGCCATACTCTGCCATACCCCGCCATACTCCGAAATACCCCGCCATACTCCGCCATACCCCGCCATACTCCGCAATACCCCGCCATACTCCGCAATACCCCGCCATACTCCGCAATACCCCGCCATACTCCGCCATACCCCGCCATACTCCGCAATACCTCGCAATACCCCGCCATACTCCGCAATACCCCGCCATACTCTGCAATGCCCCCGCCATACTCTGCAATGCCCCCACCATACTCTGCAATGCCCCCGCCATACTCTGCCATGCCCCCGCCATACTCTGCCATGCCCCCACCATACTCTGCCATACCCCGCCATACTCTGCCATACCCCACCATACCCCGCAATACCCCGCCATACTCCGCCATACTCCGCCATACCCCGCCATACTCCGCAATACCCCGCCATACTCCACAATACCCCGCCATACTCCGCCATACCCCGCCATACTCCGCAATACCTCGCAATACCCCGCCATACTCCGCAATACCCCGCCATACCCTGCCATGCTGAGCCTTGCTCAGCTGTACTCGGCCTCTGTATGTGGCCAGGCTGTGGAAGTCTCACACATGTGGTATCGCCGTACTCAGGAGGAGCAGGAGAATCTTTTTTGGGGTGTCATTTTTGGTGTGTACATGCTATGTGTTAGAAATATTGTATAAATGGACAACTTTGTGTTAAAAAAAAAAAAAAAAAGCGTTTTAACCACTTCCCGCCCGCCGGCCGTCATACAAGGTCCTTGACTTTGTGCGGAGATATCTGAATGATGGTTGCAGCTACAGGCATCATTCAGATATCAACTTTTTCAGCCGGCGATTCCCTACACCATGAGAACGATCATAGCAGCTGTTCTACTGCTTGATCGTTCTTACGGGAGGCGAGAGGGGATGTCCCCCCCTCCCGCGCTTCTACCGACTCACCACTACGATCGAAGCCAGGATCATTTTTTTTTTTTTAAATTTCAGGCTTCCCAGCCTAGAGGTGAGATGTGGGGTCTTATTGACCCCATATCTCACTGTAAAGAGGACCTGTCATGCCATATTCCTATTACAAGGATGTTTATATTCCTTGTAATAGGAATAAAAGTGGTCCAAATTTTTTTTTTTGGGGAAAAAAGCATCAAACTAAAATAAATAAAGTAAAATGAACAATAAAAAAAAAAAAAAATTTTAAAGCGCCCCTGTCCCTGTGTGCTCGCATGCAGAAGCGAACACATACGTAAGTCCCGCCCACATATGAAAACGGTGTTCAAACCACACATGTGAGGTATCGCTGCGATCGGTAGAGCGAGAGTAATAATTTTGGCCCTAGACCTCCTCTGTAACTCAAAACATGTAACCAGTGTCGCCTATGGGGATTTTTGAGTAGCAAAGTTTGGCGCCATTCCACAAGCGCGTGCAATTTTGAAAGGTGACATGTTGGGTATCTATTTACTCGGCGTAACTTCATCTTTCACATTATGCAAAAATATTAGGCTAACTTTACTGTTTTGGCTTTTGTAAAGCACAAAACAGTTTTTTTTCCAAAAACACGCGTTAAAAAAATTGTTGCGCAAATACCGTGCGAGATAAAAAGTTGCAACGACCGCCATTGTATTCTCTAGGGTCTTTACTAAAAAAACATATATAATGTTTTGGGGTTCTATGTAATTTTCTAGCTAATAAATGATGATTTTTACATGTAGGAGAGAAATGTCAGAATTGGCCTGGGTGCTCCAGAACGCCTGAAGGTGCTCCCCTGCATGTTGGGCCTCTGTATGTGGCCACGCTGTGTAAAAGTCTCACACATGTGGTATCGCCGTACTCGGGAGTAATAGCAGAATGTGTTTTGGGGTGTAATTTGTGGTATGCATATGCGGTGTGTGAGAAATAACCTGCTAATATGACAATTTTGTGGGGGAAAAAAAAGTAAAAAAAAAACCTTGATTTTGCAAAGAATTGTGGGAAAAAATGACAACTTCAAAAAACTCATCATGCATCTTTCTAAATACCTTGGAATGTCTTCTTTCCAAAAAGGGGTCATTTGGGGGGTATTTGTACTTTTCTGGAATGTTAGGGTCTCAAGAAATTAGATAGGCCGTCAGTACTTCAGGTGTGATCAATTTTCAGATATTCGCACCATAGCTTTTGGACTCTATAACTTTCACAAAGACCAAATAAAATCCACCGATTTGGGTTAATTTTACCAAAGATATGTAGCGGTATAAATTTTGGCCAAAATATATGAAGAAAAATTACTAATTTGCAAAATATTATAACAGAAATGAAGAAAAATGTATTTTTTTACAGATTTTTCGGTCTTTTTTCTTTTAAGGCGCAAAAAATAAAGAACCCAGCGGTGATTAAATACCACCAAAAGAAAGCGCCATTTGTGTGAAAAAAAGGACAAAAATGTCATATAGATACAGTGTTGCATGACTGAGTAATTGTCATTCAAAATGTGAGAGCACCAAAAGCTGAAAATTGGTCTGGTTGGGAAGGGGGTTTAAGTGCCCAGTGGTCAAGTGGTTAAGCATCATTAAAATCACTGCTCCTGAAAAAACGGCCGTTTTTAAAAGTTTTTTTTGCATTGATACATCTCCCCTGGGGTAGGACCCGGGTCCCGTAACCCTTTTTAGGACAATACCATGCAAATTAGCCTTCAAAATGAGCACTTTTGATTTCGAATGTTCGAGTCCCATAGACGTCAATGGGGTTCTAACGTTCGTGCGAATTTTCGGTCCGTTCGCAGGTTCTGGTGCGAACCGAACCGGGGGGTGTTCGGCTCATCCCTACTGTTTTGGAAGGGGTTAACATCTAGGGACAATCAAAGGGTTAACTGTGTGCCTAACAGGTGTAAAGTTTGTATTATGTGCTGATCTTACTAATAGATGTGGCTGATTTTTCTCCCTGCTTTGCATCAGACTAAAGACCCCTTGCTAGTCCATACCTAGAAAACTCCAGTTAGGGTGCTGCTTTGTTTTCCCCATCATGACATCCAGCTGGATGGACCAGACGGTCAATCACAGTCTCCCAGTCATTCGGGATACCCCACATTGATTATTGGCAAGTTTTTTCAGATCAGCCACTCAAGTGCTGTACCAATAGGTTAATTATATGATGTAATTATAGTTCAACCTAAACCAGGCCATACATGAGTCATTTTTTTTAAAGCAGGCAGAGGGCTGATTGAAAAATGTAACGGATTCCTCCATCCACACAAGTGAGGTGGATGCAGGAATCTCCCCCATAGGGTGTATTCTGAAAGTTGGGACTCCTCCATTGTAAGAATACATTGATTGGCACTACAGCCGATTGGTTGAAAGCGTTGATTCAAGGAAGATATAACAGTAGTCCCACCATTTGAGGGGAATCCATCATTAGGTCAACTCCTCTCAAACGGGAACAGCCATAGATGGATCGAAATTTGGCTGGTCCCTGCTGAACCATCCAAATTTCGATCCATCTATGGCCAGCTTTAATCAGGTAAGCACAGCATCTCAGCTGTTTTGGCAAACCAGATGGCTTATTGCTAACTTCCCTCTTAAAGTCAATATTTGCATACCGCTATGGCTCACGGCCAAAGTTAAAAAAGATATAAATAATAAGAAAAGAGCCTTTGAAAAATATAAAAGTGAAGGAACACTAGCATTGTTTAAATGTTACAAAGAATATAACAGAATATGTAAAAACAAAATCAAGGATGCAAAAATTCAAAATGACCATCAGATTGCAAAAGATAGTAGGACAAACTCCCAAAAATTCTTCAAATATTTTAATAGTAAAAAGGTCAGGTCTGAGCATGTAGGCCCTTTACAAAATAATCTAGAGTGGGTGACTGGGAACAAAGAGAAGGCAAATGTATTAAATACTTTCTTCAGTTCTGTGTATACAAAGGACCACGGGGGAGCTCATGTCTGTAATGGGGGTGGTATTGACACAGCCCCAAATGATCCACAATGGCTCAAAAGTGATATGGTCCAGAAATATTTAGACAGAATAAAGGTGGATAAAGCACCTGGACCAGATGGCATCCACTCACGGATCCTAAAAGAATTGAGCTCAGGCATTTCAAAGCCATTGTATCTAATTTTTAGGGACTCATTAATGACTGGAATAGTACCACTGGATTGGCGTAGGGCCAATGTGGTGCCTATATTTAAAAAGGGAACAAAGTCTTTATCAAGTAACTATAGACCTGTTAGTTTAACTTCTATAGTCAGGAAGATACTGGAGAGTTTAATAAAAGACCACATAGATGAGTTCTTGCTGGAAAAAAATATTTTAAGCAACAGACAGCATGGATTAATGAAAGACCGAAGTTGTCAAACAAATCCGATTTCTTTTTATGAGGTAAGTAAAACCTTGGACAGAGGGGTGGCTGTGGATGTGCTTTACTTGGATTTTGCAAAAGCGTTCGATAGAGTTTCCCACACATGGCTAATGTGTAAGGTAAAGTCTACAGGCTTGGAAATATCAGTTTGTAAATGGATAGAAAACTGTCTAAAAGACAGAATTCAGAGAGTAGTGTTTAATGATTAATACTCTGAATGGTCTAAGGTTCAGTGTACCCCAAGGTTCAGTGCTGGGACCCTTACTTTTTAATATCTTTATAAATAATATAGGGACTGGGATTAAAAGTACAAATTCAGTCTTTGCAGGTGAAACCAAGCTAAGCAATGGAATAACGTCCCTACAGGATGTCTCCAACTTACAAGCCGACATTATGCACTGTTTAATTGGGTGACTAAGTGACAGATAAGGTTTAATGTAGATAAATGTAAAGTTATGCATTTGGGGGCTAAGAATATGCATGCATTATACATACTAGGGTGAGTGCAACTGGGTGGATCCATACTGGCGTAGTATCTGGTGGGTTTTGGTAAATCATAAGCTCAATAATAGGATCCAAGCTTTGGTTTCCAAAGCAAGCAAAGTCCTTTCTTGTTTTAAGAGAGGTATGGACTCCAGAGAGAGATATCATTTTGCCCCTGTACAAATCATTAGTAAGACCTCATCTGGAATATGCAGTTCAGTTTTGGGCACCAGTTAACAAAAATGATATCGGGTAACTGGAAAAAGTGCAGAGAAGGGCAACCAAACTGATAAGAGGCATAGAGGAACTCAGCTATGAGGAAAGATTAGAAGAACTGAAAGTATTCTCTCTTGAGGAGATTAAGGGGGGATATGATCAACATGTACTAATATATAAGGGGTCCATATAGTGAACTTGGTGTTGAGTTCTTCACTTTACAGTCAACACAGAGGACAGGGGGGCACTCTTTACGCCTAGAGGAAAAGAGATTTCACCTCCAAATACGGAAAGGTTTCTTTACAGTAAGACCTGTGAAAATGTGGAATAGACTCCCTCCACAGGTGGTTCTGGCCAGCTCAGTAGATTGCTTTAAGAAAGGCCTGGATTCTTTTCTAAATGTCTATAAAATAACTAGGTACTGACATTTATAGGTAAAGTTGATCCAGTGAAAATCCGATTGCCTCTCGGGGGATCAGGAAGGAATTTTTCCCCCTGCTGTAGCAAATGGGATCAGGCTTTGCTGGGGTTTTTCACCTTCCTCTGGATCAACTGTGGGTATAGGATTGTTTATATTAGATTGTATGATATTATCTTTTATTTATTTATTTTTATGGTTGAACTAGATGGACTTGTGTCTTTTTTCAACCTGACTAACTATGTAACTATGTAACTATTCAGTATAAAACTGTTTACTATATTAAAAGTGCCTTTATTAGATTATACAATAAACCATAATAGATTGGCGAATATTATATGTGAGCTTTACAAAAGAAATTCATTAAACAACACCTGTTTTTTAACATCTGTAGTGCCTTTTATACACAACCTCCATTTCATTAGCAACTTGCTGTGAAAAAAATCATCTTACATTCCAAAGGCTGTACAATAATGTGAACATCAATTGCATTCTCATGTGAAAAGTGTAAAATGAGTCATGACAGTATTGTTCACATGCAGTGATGTTATTAATCATTATGTGACTATTTTAATCCTCATTTTCACAGACCAGCTCAGACTGTGAATTTGATAATTAAATTAAAAAAATACAGATCCAGCATAGTTCTGTCAGGGCTCAAGAGGCTGCAGCTGACTCTTAATTGGTGATAGATGCCAATTTAACAAAACTTTCTGGTCATAAATTCCCTTAATGTCTTCCTTCTGACCACTTTCGTGTAATACAGCTCTGTTATATATTTGTAAGTAATAGAGAATATGAAAAGCGAACATATGTAACTCAACTGAGGGAAAAAAAAAAAAAAAACAATTAGGGGTTCACAAATAAGGATGAGCCGAACATCCCCCAGTTCGGTTCGCACCAGAACATCCAAACAGGCAAAAAATTTGGAAGAACACACGAACACCCTTAAAGTCTATGGGGCACTAACATGTAGAATCAAAAGTGCTCATTTTAAAGGCCTATATGCATGTTATTGTCATAAAAAGTGTTTGGGGACCCAGGTCCTGCCCCAGGGGACATGTATCAGAGCAAAAAAAGTTTTAAAAATGGACGTTTTTTCGGGAGCAGTGATTTTAATAATGCTTAAAGTGAAACAATAAAAGTGAAATATTCCTTTAAATATCGTGCCTGGGGGTGTCTATCGTATGCCTGTAAAGTGGCACAGTTTTCCCGTGTTTAGAACAGTACCACAGCAAAATTACATTTCTAAAGGAAAAAGTCATTTAAAACTGATCACGGCTGTAATTAATTGTTGGGTTTCGGCAATACCGATAAAACTCATTGAAAAAAAAACGGCATGGGTTCCCCCCCCCCCCCAGTCCATTACCAGGCCCTTTGGGTCTGGTATGAATATTAAGGGGAACCCCGAATCAAAATTTTTCTTAAAAATTGCGTGGTAGTCCCCCCAAAATCCATACAAGGCCCTTCAGGTCTGGTATGGATTTTAAGGGGAACCCTGCGCCAAAATATTAAAAAAATGGCGTAGGGGTCCCCCAAAATCCATACCAGACCCTTATCCAAGCATACAACCTGGCAGGCTTTAGGAAAAGGGGGTGACAAGAGAGGGCCCCTCCTTCTGAACCACACCAGGCCACACGCCCTCAACATGGGAAGGGTGCTTTGGAGTAGCCCCCAAAAGCACCTTGTCCCCATGTTGATGGGGACAAGGGCCTCATCCCCACAACCCTTTCCCGGTGGTTGTGGGGGTATGCAGGCGGGGGGCTTTTAGGAATCTGGAAGCCCCCTTTAACAAGGGGACCCTCAGATCCCGCCCCCCATGTGAAATGGTAACGGGGTACATTGTACCCCTACCATTTCACAAAAGAAAGTGTCAAAAATAGTAAAAAAGACAGGAGACACATAGGGACAAGTCCTTTATTAAACTTTATTCCCAACCTCCAAGGGCCTGGTGGTGACCCCCAGAGGCCAGAAGGGCCCACATTCCTCCTCAGGGTGCAGATTCCTAGGCATGGTGGGTGTTGTGCAAGGTGGAAAGATGGGCACCAGTCACTTTTAAAAATGAACAAATAGATTTTATCTCTCTTAACAGGAACTGTGGGAGAGAGGGGTAGGGCACAGGACACCCTTAGGCAAATGCAATAGCAAATAGAAAGACTCCTTAGACAAAAATAAAACTGGGCAGACAGCAATACAGAAAAAAGGCCTTTAAGCTGAATGCAGCAATCTGTATTTTGTAGCATCTGCAGTCTCTTATAACAACAAGCTCAACACACACACACAGCTGCCCACTGTACTTCTTTAAGCTTAGCTCACAGCTACCCGCTGGATTCCTCAAGCTTACTTACAGCTACCCGCTGTACTTTTTGGATGAGTTCTCTCCTGACGCTTTCCCAGCCACTTCACAGTCCCCGGCTAATGAACAGTCTCCTCTGGTACTCCTTCAGAACTCCATCCCTTTACACTTGCTTCTGACAACAAGAGTGGTTGACCCTCTGGCAACTTCTTCTCCCTTGCCTCCTGGCAACGATCAGGCTGAGCCCCTTTACACGTGTTTAGGCCTCAGGCTTCAGGCCTACACCTCTGCTGCTGCTGCTCCACATACACCCGCCCAGGCCGCAGCCCAGGTAGAATGAACCCAGATCTTCTGACCTCCCCCGATTAAATAGCAGCCTCAGCGGCCAAAGAAACTCCTGCTGATTGGCTGAGAGTGGTATACTCACTCATAAACTGAATTCACTGTAATTCATCATACTAATGCCAAAAATAACTGTAACGAAACGTCCCACTCTCCGCTTGAGTGCTTTCGTCATATACCAATTCCTCCCAGTCTGAATATAGATATCAGATATTCCAACCGCTCACAAGCACAAAACAAGACAATACTTGTTTAGTTGCTGAACATGGACTGTTTATTAGAACCAGAATACAGGTCTTATATACAGTAGAAGAGGGGGTTCCCCCCTCCTGCTCATATTACTCTAACAATACACCTGTAACCAGAAACATAAATTAACATGAGCTAATTAACTAATCCCTTAATGCAGCCAATGTGACTCCGTGCCCTCCTGGCCATTGTTGTGATTAATCAGGATTTCACTACAGGTCAGACTTGTTTTCACCGAGCTTCACACAGTACATTATACATTATCATAAGTATAAACACAGGACACCTTTACACAATAGCAGGAGCTCCAGTAGGAGTCGGCCCGTCTCCTACATTGTCAGAGGTCAATGTGATCAGCTCTCTCAACTAACTTGTTGAGTTCAGAATCAAACAAACCAAGAATAGTCTTTACATATATCCTGGGAGATATTGTGGATACATATTACTGTCCCATTTTAAGTAATTCAAGATATATTTTCTCAGTCACCCTGTGCCAGGATGGCACAGGGTGACTTAGACATAAGAGGTGCATGGGGAGCTGAAACATGGGTTTTCCAACCTTTCCAAGGGATTCTTGGTTCCACTGGCCCTCCCGTCACAGTAACGGTGCCACCTATTGACAAAAGGGAGAAACCACAGTTAAACCCAAGCTTAAAAGAAACCCATTTGATCAAGCCTACAAATTAGCCAGGATAGATACCACCAAGCAGAACTAAATCTACTAGCCCTGTTAAGGACAAGGATGCTACACTTTCACAAAAAGAAAAACATATGCTGTCAAGCCTGAGAGCAGATGTCCTGGCAAAATGTGGATAGGGAAGGGAAACAGGGAAGGATGAATTTTAATAACAAATTTGTGTGGCATTCCACATGAAATAGGTGAAAATAACTTATGTATAATTACATGTGGCATTCCACATGGTAGCAAGTAAAAAAAATGCAATAAGCAATAGCATTATAGCCTAACTATCTATCTATCTACTATTTACATGATAATGTAAGTGAAGATGAACGTTACTGTACAAGATTGAGATACTGTCTCTCCTCATCCGAGGAAGACGCAGGGTGTATAAAGAACACATGAAAGCAATAGACTTTGCAATAAAATCTGTGCAGAATAAACGCTTATATACATACCCAGACCTTTGTCTACCCTCATTCCAGAGTGAAAAAATGTGTAGAGCAAACACAGCAATATATCCTAATATATTTACAATTCCTAAAGTATAAACAGAAAAAGTGTTTCTCCTGCGCTCGCGCAGGCGGTATTGATGTTAATTAGTAGTAATTTTGAATGGTAAGTAGTATAGGACGACCATACATGTCCCGCTGCCTAAACTGATCAGGGGTGATCCGAAAGAGGCTGAGTGGAAATGAGGGGGTGATCTAACGCATGAATCAAAGTGATATTGTTTATTCATAAACAAAATAGATGAGTACAAGGAAATTACTATGAATTCATACAAACTAGGTTACAAGATATTCATGAAAAATTAGTTATGCCCATACAGTACAAGGGCAAATGATCAAGGTAGGCTAAGGCATTTCGAGGTGTTCCCCCTATCAGAGCCTTGGGAAGTAAAAGAGAGTCTGTAGGATGTGGTAGATATTCATGGAGAGGGGTGGCTGATTAGGAGATGTATAGTGGGTGATGTATTCTCCTTTACTCCAGAGGTATCCACATCACAACGCTCTAGATGAGATAAATACCAAATGTATGTGTGTATAATTAAGGTTCTAGTAGAAGGCACATGTGTACAAAGTGTTGGGATTATACATTATACATTGTAATTACAGACAGAAGACGTATAAAAAAATATTTAAACATTAGAACATTAAGTCATTGAAGTATTGAAACATTAAAACATTAAAATATTAAGGCAATAAAAACCTGTAATTACAATGTATAATCCCAATACTTTGTACACATGTGACTTCTACTAGAACCTTAATTACACACACTTACATTTGGTATTTATCTCAACTAGAGCGATGTGATGTGGATACCTCTGGAGTAAAGGCGAATACATCACCCACTATGGGATACATCTCCTAATCAGCCACCCCTCTCCATGTATATCTACCACATCCTACAGACTTTCTTTTACTTTCCAAGGCTCTGATGAAGAGGGAACACCTCGAAACGCGTTAGAATACCTTAATCATTTGCCCTTATATGGGCATAACTAATTTTTAATGAATATCTTGTAACCTAGTTTGTATGAATTCATAGTACTTTCTTTGTACTCATCTATTTTGTTTATGAATAAACTATATCACTTTGATTCATGCATTGCATCCATCCCCTCATTTCCACTCATTTACAATTCCTAGCAAATGACTTACATAGAAATATTGACACAATGAAGAAGGCCCCACTCCCTTGAGAGTGACACATTCTTACAAAGGCATTCAAGCATATCCAAAGATAAGGTTCACTTAGCAAACTATAACTGAGGTAAGAACCTTTGACTCACTCAGAGTGGCACACTCACGTCATCTGGTGGCCAGTAAAGAGAGAACAGCTCACATTTAAATATTTTAGTCCATAAGATCCAGATTGGAGGTAAAGACTTGCCCCTTTGCCACAGCCTACCTGACTAACTAACTAAACTTCCCATTGTCTTTGGAGCCCCGGAGTCCAATGGTATAAACTTTAGTGTAAACACTCTTAAAGTCCAGTAGATACTTTTCCTCGCACTGTAAAAAGATGGCACTCAAACGTGATATAGAATGGGAGTGATACATCATAGACCCCTATCAATAGCAGAAATCATTTCTATTGGTTCACTGTTCCCAGGAACTGACACTTGAACTGTGTGCATGGCTATTTTTAAGCAAGCACTATAGCCACACAAGCATGCAAGGGACTGCAATCATGATGAACTCTTCTGATCCATCTTCCGGAGCAGCTAAGTCCACTTGCACATAGAAACATATCTCAGCCTTTCTTTATAATGGCAGGTGACTGAGATCACTTTCCTCACGTATGGATAACAAGACATGCTGACAATCAGGAGCAACAGGTCAGCATATCACTTTCCTGAATCCTGAGCAAGGCATACTGGCAATCCAGAGCAACAAGCCAGTATGTCACCTTACCTTTCAGGGCACCTCCTGCAACTTCTGGTATCAGGAGAACAGCCCAGGAGCAACCAGCACAGGCAGGAGTGTCCCCACAACAACATTTTCCAGATAAAGAACAGCTTCCCATGGAATTAACACATCCCACTTGAGCACATATCTGTGTTCCTTGCTGTCTTGAGAACAAGATTCAATAACTTTTGGCATCACCAGTAGTAAGGAGGATCAGGTAGTTGAACAGACTTTTCCAGATAATCCAATAGTAGTAATGTAATGCTGCACATCAGCTTAAATTGGCCTCCAAATAATGACACAGTCTGGGTAAATATGACGACCATAGTCCCAGGTTTGCAAGACATTATTGTACATTCCTGCATGTCTAGGCGACAACTTCTTTACATCACAGTGAGCAGGAATTTTCAGGTAATTACAGATAGCAGTGTCAATCCACTGTGCCCGTTTGCAATGGATTTCAGCTTCCAGACTTTCTAGCACATACGGGTACAAGTAGCCATATTCCTCAGCCACTTTTCTCATGACAACTCATAACTTTGACAACCTTGGCAGCAATTTAGGATCCCCACATCAGGGTAACACTTGAGTATCTGAAGCACACTTGAAATGATAGCCTGCAATTTTGTCAGGCTTTTGAGAAACACTTGCAGATGAAGAGGACATTCGCCCAGTATCATTAAGGGGTTTAGCATGATGAGCCCACCGCTCCTCTTCCAGAGAACTTGCAAGACAGGGAATAGGAGATTTAGATGCAGACAACTCAGGCCTAATAATGGAAGTATGGGTAATTGAGAGAACTTCCTCCTCTGCAGACTCACACTGTTGCTCAGCATCACTTTCAGACCGCTTGTCAGGCCACAGTGTCTGAAAACAATTCAGATATCCGATCAGACAGGATATCAGAATTTTACTCTGTAGAGAACTCTTCAGCCGGGAGCAGATTAAACTTTGAACATGCAGCAGCAGACTTTCTTAACTCTGCTCCCTTTGTGGCTACAGGTTTGACAGTCCCAACAGGCAAACTGCCCTCACTCACATCAGGCTTATCCAGCTCAGTAGTCCTCTCCCTGGGAGGTTCCACCATCAAGGTGTGTAGGTGGCTCCGACCGCGGCCACGGGAGATCACTGATGCACCTGGCTTTGGATTGGCCATGGTAGCCGAAGTAGCAGCAACTTCAGCAGACAGGGTAATGGTGGCAGGGACCACAGGAGCTGGTTCCAGAGCAATGGTGGCGACACACTTCATCCAATCCACCTGTAGCACCCTGCGAGACTACGCCCATAAGCTGTTCCCCACAGTGCCTGCAGGTGATCCAGGTCCAAACGTTAGTAGCCAGTCCTGAGCACTTTGAAAACAGCAGCCCAATTGCTTCATAGCCTCCCACCATATAGAGCGCCAGGCTACCTTTTGGTACGTACCGCAATCCGGTGTTGGTAAGGACCTCTTTCAGCCCGCCCGGGCCAGAGCTAATGCCCAGCTAGCTCAGTCAGTAGAGCATAACACTCTTAATCTCAGGGTTGTGGATTTGAGTCCCACATTGGGCACCAAAATGTGGCACCCTCCCCAACCTCCAAGGGCCTGGTGGTGACCCCCAGAGGCCAGAAGTGCCCACATTCCTCCTCAGGGTGCAGGTTCCTAGGCATGGTGGGTGTTGTGCAAAGTGGAAAGATGAGCACCAGTCACTTTTAAAATTAACAAAGAGATTTTATTTCTCTTAACAGAAACTGTGGGAGAGAGGGGTAGGGTACAGGACACCCTTAGGCAAATGCAATAGCAAATAGGTAGACACCCTAGACAAAAAAAGAACTAGGCAGACAGCAATACAGAAAAAAGGCCTTTAAGCTGAATGCAGCAAGCTGTATTTCATAGGAACTGATGTCTCCTATAGCAACAAGCTCAGCACACAGCTACCTGCTGTACTTCTTCAAGCTTGGCTCAAAGTTACCCGCTGGATTCCTCAAGCTTAACTCACAGCTGCCCACTGTACTTCTTGGATGCGTTCTCTCCTGAAGCTTTCCCAGCCACTTCACAGTCCCCGGCTGATAAAGAGTCTCCTCTGGTACCCCTTCAGAACTCCATTCCTTTACACTTGCCTCCAGCAACAAGAGTGATTGACCCTCTGGCAACTCACTTTTGTTGCCAGCGGTTTAAACATTCATGGCTGTGTGTTGAGTTATTTTGAGGGGACAGCAAATTTACACTGTTATACAAGCTGTACACTCACTACTTTACAAAGTGTCATTTCTTCAGTGTTGTCACATGACAAAGATGTAATAAAATATTTACAAAAATGTGAGGGGTGTACTCACGTTTGTGAGATACTGTATAGAGCCTTATCCTTTATTTCAATATTTTACACAGTTTAGTGATTTGTTCACTTTTAAAGGGGCAGCTGTTTGCTATATGTTCTCATCCCAACAGGGCGCCTTTATTGGTATACATTTTTCAAAGAAACTCCTGCTGATTGGCTGAGAGAGGTATGCTCACTCATAACCTGAATTCACTGTAATTCACCATACTAATGCTACAGATAACAGTGCCACCTATTGACAAAAGGGAGAAACCACAGTTAAATCCAAGCTTAGGAGAAACCCATTTGATCAACACTAAAAATTAGCCAGGCTAACTATCTAACTGTATGATCAAACTAAATGGTAAAATTTGGACTGTTTGCCAACCCAAACCTCTGGCTGCTACTGCAACTGGAAATGATTTATTTAGTGGTGGTATGATTACCTCAACTAATAAATTGCTTCCGGGGCTACCCGCCTTCTTGTTTGTTTACATATTCCATATTTGGTCAATTACATCAGTCAGCATCACTGGCCAGCTTGGTATACGATTCCATATTTAGGTGGGACTTTTCAGGCATTCTTCATATACAGGATAAGAAGAAACGGCTACACATCATGTTAGCTCCAAATGCCATTTATTAAGAAACCCAAGGGGGCGCCGCAGGACACCAACAAGTAGTATGGGTAGATGCATTTCACACAATAAGGTTGTGCTTAATCATTACTGTAATTACTCATCCTTTCACACGAAATTACAGTAATCAAAAATAAGGGTCCAGTACGATTTGTGGGGGGAACAACACAATTTTTTTGTTTGTTTTGTTTTTTGTTTTCTTTTTTTCATGGGGTCAACATTTCCACTGCATACACAGAAGAAGCAACAGACTGGCCACAGAGTTAGCCGTGACAGCAGTGAGGTTTTTGTTCTTTGTGAAACACATGATTAGAGCCAGCGGCTCTAATTGGCTTTAAAAAAGTTGGGCTCGGTTCACAGAGCACTGCTCCCTGAGCCCACTCATTTGTGACAATAGCGAATTAACATTCACTATTGTCTTGCTGTGGGTCCTGAGACTGGATTGGTCGGGAGGAGAAGCCGGCCGAAGCCGCGGTAAGTGCGGGACTGGCAGGCTTGCCAGCGAGGTTGGCAAGCGGGAACGGTGAGTAGGCGGAGGGTTTGCCACCCCCCCAAAAAAAAAATGAAGCACCAGCTGCCACTGCCCGTGTATCTTGCAGGAATATGGAGAGGTCAATATAAGACTTTGAGGGGGAATGCTGTAAGGGAAAGGTAACATAAAATATATAGTTATCCTCTGAGTATTATGAGGAACAGACAGAACCCCCTGTCAGTTATTTATGGTTTCTCTGTCCTTTTTGGTCATTTTTCCTAAATGCAATAAAAATCTAGAGATTCAAACTGTTCCCCATATTATCCAAAATGTTTAAGTCGATTAATTTATAATAATAGGTAACAAAATATTCCACTAGCTGATATTTTGTCAACAAATATATGATGGACATCATCACAAACAGTACACACAGTACAACAAAATACTTTTAAAAAGCTTTTTTTACCTAAAGAAAATATGAAATGCTTCCTTGCTTGTTCATGTGAGTCCTAATTTCTTTGTTCCAAAGTAGCCAGTTATGCTTCTTTGCACTAGGCTTAAAAATGTTGCTCACACAGTACCTCAACCGAACGATCACTCATGCATGCAATGGGGCCGATTTACTAAAATGTGAAGCCAGGTGAAGTGAAACTATATTTGTTGACAAATTCAGACATGCACAGGAGAAGCTGCTTTTTTTTAATCCCTGGTGCATGATTGGATGTTTCAAGTGAACATAAGATCACAATACCTCACTTTAAACTTTAGTAAATTAAACCCAATATGTATATCATGTTCACCCTATGACATGTGAAAACTACCATATTTTAAGATTAACCACTTCTGGACCGCCCACGCAGATATACTGTGGCAAGGCGGCCCTCCTGCGCGAAATCACATACCTGTATGCAATTTTGTGCACTAGGTCTGGGTCATGCGTGCACGCTGGCAACCCTCTCCCGCTGTGATTGGACACAGCAGAAGCCAATCAGTGGATCCGGCGGACGATCATTTTGAGGAGAGACAGAACGGTGGTCTGCCTATGTAAACAAGACAGATTGTCGTTCTGTGAGTGGGGAAGATGGAGATCTTGTGTCCCCGCTTAATAGGAACACGGATCTCTGTCTTCCCCCAGTCAAAGCATCCCACAAAACAGTTAGAAAGCACTCCCTGGGACCACATTTAACCCTTTGATCGTCCCTGGTGTTAACCCCTTCTTTGCCAATGTCATTAGTACAGTGACAGTGCATATTTTTAGCACTGATCATTGTATTAGTGTCACTGGTCCCCAAAAAAGTGTCAAAAGTGTTAGTTAGGCATCCGATTTGTCCACTGCAATGTCGCAGTCCCACTAAAAATCGCTGATCGCCGCCATTACTAGTAAAAAAATATAAAATAAAAATTCCATAAAAATATTCCATAATTTGTAGACACTATAACTTTTGCACAAACCAATCAATATATGCATATTGGGATTTTTTTTACCAAAAACATGTAGCAGAATAAATATTGGCCTAAATTGATGAAAAAAATTTGATTTTTTATATTTTTTTATTGGATATGTTTTATAGCATAAAGTAAAACATATTGTTTTTTTTTTTCAAAATTGTTGGCCTTTTTTTGTTTATAGTGCAGAGGTGATCAAATACCACCAAAAGAAAGCTCTATTTGTGGGAAAAAGAGGACATCAATTTTATTTGGATACAACGTCGCACGTCCACACAATTGTCAGTTAAACTAACGCAGTGCCATATTGCAAAACATGGCCTGGTCATGAAGGGGGATAAACCAGGAGTGGTTAATAGGGAAGTTCACCTTTTTTTTTTTTCTAAAATCCAGCCCTGCTATGTACCAATATACCATTAATGTACCTCTGTTGCAGAAAAATATAAGCTTTCTTTTATTTTGAGAACAAGGCCTTACCTTAGCCCTTGCTATATTTCTTAGTAAGTTTCAGAGACTCCCTGATATACAGACAGAGACAGAGAAACCAGTAAGACACAGGAAGGAGTTTCCTAGCTGGCCTCATTAGCACACCTTCACCCATTAACCACTTACGGACCGCCTGCTGTCGTTTTACGTCGCTATATTTGAAGAGGAATACCGTTGTTATGGCAGCAGCTAGCTGCCATAACCCTGGTATCACCTTCTTCAGCAGGCGGTCCGCTTTCAGATACAAGTGGTCTCTGTGGCAGATTCGTCGCAAGATCACTTTTATCGGCGGCGGGAGAGGGCCCCCTCCCGCCGAGCTCCGGTGCACTTCGTCGCTTACCGGAGCCGTCGGTAGCGGCGGAGGCAATTGCGTCCCGTCTCCACATCATTGAAGGGTGGAACCAATGTCAAAACATCACTTCCACCCATAGCTCTTAAAGGCACATTTTTTTTTCAAATGACAACATTTTCATTTTTATTTTTTTATTGTATTTTAGTGTAAATATGAGATCTGAGGTCTTTTTGACCCCCGGTCTCACATTTGAGAGGTCCTGTCATGCTTTTTTTCTATTGCAAGAGATGTTTACATTCCTTGTAATAGGAATAAAAGTGACACATTTTTTTTTTAAAAGAACAATGTAAAAATAAAAAATAAAATGTAAAATAAATAAGATTTTTTTTTAAATGCGCCCCGTCCTGCCTAGCTCACATGCAGAAGTGAACGCATACATGAGTAGCGCCTGCATATGAAAACAGTGTTCACACCACACATGTGAGTTATCACCCTGATCGGTAGAGTGCCGAGCAATAATTCTAGCCCTAGACCTCCTCTGTAACTTAAAACATGCAACCTGTAGATTTTTTTAAATGTAGCCTATGGAGATTTTTAAGGGTAAAAGTTTGTCGCCATTCCACAAGCGGGTGCAATTTTGAAGCGTGACATGTTGGGCATCAATTTACTCAGCGTAACATTATCTTTCACAATATAAAAAAAACTTGGGCTAACTTTACTGCTGTCTTATTTTTTAATTCAAAATAGTGTATTTTTTCCAAAAAAGTGTGTTTGTAAGACCACTGCACAAAAACGGTGTGACAGAAAGTATTGCAACGACCGCCATTTTAATATCTAGGGTGTTAGAAAAAAATATATACCATGTTTGTTGGTTCGAAGGAGTTTTCTAGCAAAAAACCCTGTTTTTAACTTGTAAACACCAAATCTCAGAAAGAGGCTCAGTCCTTAAGTGGTTATGTTTTCACAACATACCAGCATTTCTCCATGCATGCGTTTGCCTGGCTTCCCCAGGGTTCCTTCAGAAGGGCTCAGGCTGCATGCAGACTACATGCAATCACTGCAGAGTGATTGAATAGATGGTGTGTCCTCCTATTATTCAGTTTTGCTAAGTCTAAAAAAGATTGTACAGAGAGAGTACAATCAGATTGTATAGTGTGTGGCCACATTTATACACCTAAATTTACCTACTTTCGCATTCAGTGTCCTTAATTGTTAACGGCACACCAAACACAGAAGCAAACACACATTTTGCCACATGAAAAAAACAGGTGACAATTGCAGTAAAAAATGCGCAGCTTGCACTGCGCCAAAATGTCCCATGAGCTACTTTGCCACGGGTAGCGCAGCCCATTGACGTCAACAGGTTGTCCTATGTGTGTCACTGGAAGAATGAGCCAAAAAACATGCACTCCCACTACTCCCTACTAGGGATGAGCCGAACACCCCCTGGTTCGGTTTGCGGCAAAAAAAGTTTAAAAAACTGCCGTTTTTTCAGGAGCAGTGATTTTAATAATGCTTAAAATGAAAAAATAAAAGGGAAATAATAAAAGTGAAATATTCCTTTAAATATAGTACCTGGGGGGGTGACTATAGTATGCCTGTAAAGTGGCGTGTGTTTCCAGTGTTTAGAACAGTCCCTGCACAAAATTACATTTTCTAAAGCAATAAAAGTAATTTAAAACTGCTTACGGTTGTAATGTAATGTTGGGTCCCGGCAATATGGATGAAAATTATTGAGAAAAACGGCATGGGTACCCCCCCCCAGCCCATTACCAGGCCCTTTGGGTCTTGTATGGATATTAAGGGGAACCCCGCACCTAAATTAAAAAAAGAAAAGGTGTGGGGCTCCCAGGACCTATATACTCTGAACAGCAGCATACAGGCGGTCCAAACAAGACAGGGACTGTAGGTTTGTTCTTAAGTTGAATCTGTTTGTAATTTGAAACAGGTACATTTTGTAAGTGTAGCTCCACCCAAAAAATCTATTTTTAAGCTTTTTGGATAACATAGGGAAGGGTTATCATCACCCCTGTAACATTTGTTTTGCTGTCTGTGCCCCTGTTCAGAAGATTTCACCTCACTTTCTGTCCCAACGACAATTGGATTTTGAAAATTTGGGGTTATTAGGGAAACAAAGATCGGTGATAATGCATCAGCGAAGAAACCTTTTTCCCATATTAACTCTTACAGGAGAGAATTTCCCTTCCTTGGGGTAGATTTCCTCTCACTTCCTGTTGTCTCCCTCCGTTTGTAAGTAGGAGTCATTTGTAAGTCGGATGTTTGAAAGTAGGGGACTGCCTGTATATACTATATGGCCTACCTATATACTCTGCAGAAAATTGGGCCTTAGGTGTTGGTGGTACCAGAATACTGTGAGCCCTCACAGTTACTCTTGGTGGGCGCTGGAATGGGCCCTGCTGTGAAATATTTTATCAAGAATTGTAATTACATGCCCCTGTTAAACAGGGGCAGAAAAATTGGGCCTTTGGTGGTGGGGTGGTGGTGGTGCCACAACACTGTAAGCCCTCACAGTTACTCTTGGTGGGCGCAGGAACGGGCCCTGATGTGAAATATTGGATCAAAAATTGTAATTACATGTCCCTGTTATACAGGGGCAGAAAAATTGGGTCTTAGGCAGTGGTGGTGGTGCCACAACACTGTAACCCCTCACAGATTCTGTTGTTGTGCACAGGAATGAGCCCTGCTGTGAAATATTAGAGCAAATATTGTAAATACATGCCCCTCTTAAACAGGGGCAGAAAAATTGTGCCTTAGGCGGTGGTGGTGGTGGTGGTAGTGGGACAACACTGTAAAGCCTCACAGATACTCTTGTTGAGCGCAGGAATGGGCCCTGCTGTGAAACATTAGAGCAAATATTGTAATTACATGCCCCTGTCAAACAGGGACAGAAAAATTGGGCCTTAGGCATAGGTGGTGGTGCCACAACACTGCAACCCCTCACAGATACTCTAGTTGAGCGCAGGAATGAGCCCTGTTGCGAAATATTACAGCAAATATTGTAATTACACACCCCTGTTAAACAGGGGCAGAAAAAAGTAGGCCTTAGGCACTGGTGGTGGTGCCACAACACTGCAACCCCTCACAGATACTCTAGTTGAGCGCAAGAACGAACCCTGCTGCAAAATATCACAGCAAAAATTATAATTATACTCCCCTGTCCATGCCTGGTGGACCATGAGTCAGCGGTAATATGCACCTTACCAATGACCGCCCCGTCCAACGAGGCCAAGACATTGACTTCCACATGCCGGTAGAGAGCCAGAATGGCCTTCCGTGAAAAGAAATGGCGTTTGGGAACCTGCCACTGTGGTACAGCTCATTCCACAAATTCCAGAAAGGGGGCAGAGTCTATCAGCTGAAAAGGCAGCAGTTGCAGTGGTAGCAATTTTGCCAAGCTAGCATTCAGACACTAAGCATGTGAATGGCGGGGACAGAATTTCTTTTTACGGTTCAGTAACTGGGGTAGCAAAATTTGCCTGCTGAAATCAACTGGTGGTGTACTGCTAGCAGATTAGCTGCAAGTACTTGTGGCACCTATTTTCATACCTTCATTCCTCTCAGTGCAGTTTTTTGAGAGGACTGTAGGTATAGTAGGGTTTGAGAAACCTTGATGAGGAGCAAGGAGAAGTCCACCTTTTTCTATAATGTGGGTTTTTCAGGTGCTTTTGCCAATGGACTGCATGGAAGGTCGTCATATGTCTGGTCAAGCATGTGGTGCCCAATCGGCTGCTGTTCTGGCCACACTTGATCCACTTCAGACATAGTTTGCAAACAGCAACGGTGCAATCTGCTGCACACATGTCGAAAAATGCCCACACCAAGGAACTTTTGTAAGTCAGCGGTTAGTCAGCAGCGCCCTGCACCTGCGGAACTCTGTGGTGTAATGCAATAGGGTGGCTGCCCTTAAGCTGCCCCCTGGAAAACAGGGGCTGCTTAAGCTACCTCGTTGGAGTTGTTTCTCCTCCTCACTTTCCTTCTCTCAGGCACCCAAGTATAGTTAGTGACCTCATCATCCCCTCCCTCCTACTCACTGGAGCAAACTTGGCAGTATGCTGCAGCTGGGGGAACATGACTGGCAGTTTCTGGTCCTTCTGTGGCACCACCTCTCTCTAGGTTCACGTTACTCCTTTCCTCCACCTGGAAACGAACACCGGAGCCTTCAAATTGTTGCGCATCCTCAAAACAGATAACCGACACTATGGGGTTTATTTACGAAAGGCAAATCCACTTTGCACTGCAAGTGCACTTGAAAGTGCACTGAAAGTGCACTTGGAAGTGCAGTCCCTCTAAATCTAAGGGGTAGATCTGAAATGAGTGGAAGCTCTGCTGATTTTATCATCCAATCATGTGCAAGCTAAAATGTTGTTTTTTATATTCCTTGCATGTCCCGCTCGGATCTACAGTGACTTTACTTCCAAGTGCACTTTCAGTGCACTTTCAAGTGCACTTGCAGTGCAAAGTGGATTTTCCTTTAGTAAATAACCCCCTATGATCAAATAACTCTGGTGACTCCTCCATGCATGACGGTGTTGCTACGGAAGGAGTAACTGTGGGCAAGGAGCTGGTGGAATAGGCCACTTTGGCAGCTGCATTGGAAAGCTAGCTACTATGAGCCTGGGTGACAGAGGATGAGGATGGCTTCATTATCCACTCCACCAACTCTTACATGGTTACATAGTAGGTGAGGTTGAAAAAAGACACAAGTCCATCAAGTCCAACCTATGTGTGTGATTATATGTCAGTATTACATTGCAAATCCCTGTATGTTGTGGTCGTTCAGGTGCTTATCTAATAGATTCTTGAAACTATCGATGCTTCCGGCTGAGACCACCACCTTTGGAAATGAATGCCACATCCTTGCCACTCTTACAGTAAAGAACCCTCTACAAAGTTTAAGGTTAAACCCCTTTTCTTCTACTTTTAATGAGTGGCCATGTGTCTTGTTAAACTCCCTTCCGCAAAAAAGTTTTATCCCTATTGTGGGTTCACCAGTATGGTATTTATAAATTGAAATCATATCCTCTCTCAAGCATCTCTTCTTCAGAGAGAATAAGTTCAGTGCTTGCAACCTTTCCTCATAACTAATATCCTCCAGACCCTTTATTAGCTTTGTTGCCCTTCTTTGTACTTGCTACATTTCCAGTACATCCTTCCTGAGGACTGGTGCCCAGAACTGGACAGCATACTCTAGGTGTGGCCCGACCAGAGTCTTGTAGAGCGGGAGAATTATCGTTTTATCTCTGGAGTTAATCCCTTTTTAATACATGCCAATTAGGGATGAGCCGAACACCCCCCGGTTCGGTTCGCACCAGAACCCGCGAACGGACCGAAAGTTCGCACGAACGTTAGAACCCCATTGACGTCTATGGGACTCGAACGTTCGAAATCAAAAGTGCTCATTTTAAAGGCTAATTTGCATGGTATTGTCCTAAAAAGGGTTTGGGGACCCGGGTCGTACCCCAGGGGACATGTATCAATGCAAAAAAAACTTTTAAAAACGGCCGTTTTTTCGGGAGCAGTGATTTTAATGATGCTTAAAGTAAAAAAAAAAAAAAGTGAAATATTCCTTTAAATATCGTACCTGGGGGGTGTCTATAGTATGCCTGTAAAGTGATGCGTGTTTCCCATGTTTCGAACAGTCCCTGCACCAAATGCCATTTTTAAAGGTAAAAATCTCATTTAAAACTGCTTTCGGGTTTAATGTCTTGTCGGGTCATGGCAATATGGATGAAAATCAGTGAGACAAACGGCATGGGTACCCCCCAGTCCATTACCAGGCCCTTTGGGTCTTGTATGGATATTAAGGGGAACCCCGCACCCAAATTAAAATAAGGAAAGGTGTGGGGCCACCAGGCCCTATATACTCTGAACAGCAGTATACAGGCGGTGCAAACAAGACAGGGACTGTAGGTTTGTTGTTAAGTAGAATCTGTTTGTAATTTTGAACATTTTTAACGTGTTTAGCTCCAGCCAAAAAATCTTTTCTAAGCTTTTTGGAAAACATAGGGAAGGGTTATCACCCCTGTGACATTTGTTTTGCTGTCTTTCCTCCTCTTCAGAAGATTTCACCTCACTTTTTTGTCCCAATGAAAAATGTTTTTTGAAAATTTGGGTTTTTTTGTGGAACAAGGATTGGAAAGCATCAGTGGAAAGGAGAAATTGTTTTCCCATATTAACTCTTACAGGAGAGAATTTCCCTTCCTAGGGGTAGATTTGTAAGCTAGAGTCGTTTGTAAGTTAGATGTTTGAAAGTAGGGTCCTGCCCTATATACTCAGCAGAAATTTGGGCCTTAGGTGTTGCTGTGGCCACAACACTGTAAGCCCTCACAGGGCCCTGCTGTGAAATATTAGATCAAGAATTGTAATTACATGCCCCTGTTGAACAGGAGCTGAAAAATTAGGCCTTAGGCACTGGTGCTGGTGCCACAACACTGCAACCCCTCACAGACACTCTAGTTGGAACGCAGGAACGAGCCCTGCTGCAAAGTATTGCTTCAAAAATTGTAATTACACGCCCCTGTTAGACAGGGGCAGAAAAATTGGGCCTTACGCACTGGTGCTGGTGCCACAACACTGCAACCCCTCACAGACACTCTAGTTGGAATGCAGGAACGAGCCCTGCTGCAAAGTATTGCATCAAAAATTGTAATTACACGCCCCTGTTAGACAGGGGCAGAAAAATTGGGCCTTAGGCACTGGTGCTGGTGCCACAACACTGCAACCCCTCACAGACACTCTAGTTGGAACGCAGGAACGAGCCCTGCTGCAAAGTATTGCATCAAAAATTGTAATTACACGCCCCTGTTAGACAGGGGCAGAAAAATTGGGCCTTAGGCACTGGTGCTGGTGCCACAACACTGCAACCCCTCACAGACACTCTAGTTGGAATGCAGGAACGAGCCCTGCTGCAAAGTATTACATCAAAAATTGTAATTACACGCCCCTGTTAAACAGGGGCTGAAAAATTGTGCCTTAGGCACTGGTGGTGGCGCCCAGAACCAAAATGTTCTTACAAGCTATCAGCGTGATGATTGAGGAGGAAGAGGATAATTACTCAGGGATAGTCACTCAGCATCAGCATAGGCAGTCTTTGAAGGGATCTGAGATTTCAAAAAAAATTATTCGGTTACATCAGCATCAGGTGCTTGGTAGCTGGTGGTGATCCAAGACTGATTCATTTTTATGAAGGTCAGCCGATCGACCGAGTCGGTGGACAGACGCACCCTGTGATCGGTTACCACGCCTCCAGCAGCACTGAATGTGCGTTCCGAAAGAACGATGGATGCAGGACAGGCCAGTAGCTCAATTGCATACTGTGCAAGCTCTGGCCAGTGATCCATCCTCAAGACCCAGTAACCCAGAGGATTTTCGGTGGGAAAGGTGTCCAAGTCTGATCTTGCCCCTAGGTATTCCTGCACCATGTAAAACAGACGCTGGCGATGGTTGCTGGAACCGATCATACCTTGGGGCTGTGGACCAAAAAATTGTCTGAACGCATCGGTCAGACGGCCACCTTCTCCACCGCTCCTTCTTTGACTGACCGAAGCCTCAGCAACACGTTGTCCAGAAACAGGAGTTTGTAACCTCCCAGTCTCTGGGAACGCGTTGCACAGACCTTTCTGCAAGGCCTCCCGAAGATGTTTCATCCTCTGCTCCCTCTGCGATGGCAAGATAAGGTCCGCAACCTTACCCTTGTAACGTGGATCAAGGAGGGTTGCCAGCCAGTATTGGTCCTTCTCCTTGATACCACGAATACGAGGATCCTTACGCAGGCTTTGCAGGATCAGGGAGGCCATGCAGCGTAGGTTTGCTGAGGCATTCGGTCCGGAGTCCTCTGGGTCACTAAGGACAACAACGTCCGCAGCCACCTCCTCCCAGCCACGTACAAGTCCATGTGTTCCTTGGGACTGATCCCTTAAAGACTGCTGCTGATGCTGAGTGCCAGGCTCCACCTCCATACTGACACAATCTTCCTCCTCCTCCTCCTCCTCCTCTTCCTGTGTGATCGGCGGGCACGCAGGAACACTGTCTGGATAAAGGGGGCCTTGAGAGCTAAGGAAGTCCTCCTCTTCCTGCCTCTGTTCTGCCTCAAGTGCCCTGTCCATTATTCCACGCAGCGTGTGCTCCAACAGGTGGACAAGGGGGACAGTGTCACTGATGCATGCACTGTCAGTGCTCACCATCCTCGTGGCCTCCTCGAATGGTGACAGGACAGTGCATGCATCCCTGATCATGGCCCACTGGCGTGGGGAAAAAAAACCAAGCTCCCCTGACCCTGTCCTGGTGCCATAGTCGCACAGGTACTCATTGATGGCCCTCTGCTGCGTGTGCAGCCGCTGCAGCATGGCCAACGTTGAGTTCCACCTGGTGGGCATGTCACAGATTAGGCGGTTCTTGGGCAGGTTAAACTCCTTTTGGAGGTCCGTCAGCCGAGCACTGGCATTATATGACCGGCGGAAATGCACACAGACTTTCCTGGCCTGCCTCAGGACATCCTGTAAGCCCGGGTACCTGCCCAAGAACCGCTGCACCACCAAGTTAAGGACGTGAGCCAAATAGGGCACATGGGTCATTTGTCCCTGTCGGAGGGCAGAGAGGAGGTTGGTGCCATTGTCGCAAACCACCATTCCTGCCTTAAGTTGGCGTGGCGTCAACCACCTCTGAACCTGCCCCTGCAGAGCTGACAGAACCTCTGCCCCAGTGTGGCTCCTGTCCCCCAAGCACACCAGCTCAAGCACCGCATGGCATCTTTTGGCCTGCGTACTTGCGTAGCCCCTTGAACGCCTACGGAGCACCGCTGGTTCCGAGGAAGAGGCCATGGAGGAAGAAGAAGAGGACGGGGTGGAGGAGAGAGGTGTGTCACAATCAGCATTTTGGAGGCGTGGTGGCGGAACAACCTCCAACACTACTGCACCTTGTCCTGCATCCTTCCCAGCTGCCAGCAGAGTCACCCAATGCGCCGTGAAACTTAGGTAACATCCCTGTCCATGCCTGCTGGACCATGAGTCAGCGGTAATATGCACCTTACCGCTGACCGCCCTGTCCAGCGAGGCATGGACATTGCCTTCCACATGCCGGTAGAGAGCCGGAATCGCCTTCCGTGAGAAAAAGTGGCGTTTGGGTACCTGCCACTGAGGAACCGCACATTCCACAAACTCACGGAAGGGGGCAGAGTCTACTAACTGAAAAGGCAGCAGTTGAAGTGCTAGCAATTTTGCCAAGCTAGCATTCAACCGCTGGGCATGTGGATGGCTGGGAGCAAACTTCTTTCGGCGGTGCAGCAGCTGGGGCAGGGAAATTTGCCTGGTACAATCTGACGTCGGTGTACCAAAAGCAGATTGCCCACAAGTACTTGGCTGTGACACACCTAATTCTACACCTTCATTCCTCTCACTGCAGGTCTCAGAGAGGACTGAAGGTCTAGTGGGGTTGGAAATCTCAGCTGATGAGGAGCAAGGAGAGATCCTCTTTGTTCTTTGGTGTGGGTCTTTTAGATACGCTTGCCAACGAACTGCATGGCAGGTCAACATATGTCTGGTCAAGCATGTGGTACCCAAGCGGGAGATGTTTTGGCCATGCGAGATACGCTTGAGACATATGTTGCAAATAGCAGCGGTGCGATCTGATGCACTCGTCTCAAAAAAGGCCCACACCAAAGAACTTTTTGAATAACGCGCAGAGACTGCAGCGCCCTGCACATGTGGAGCTTTGGGGTGTGATGCAGTCAATGTGCTGCCCTTAGGCTGGCCCCTGGAGGGCATCCTGCCTCGTTGGTGATGTGCCGCCTCCTCCTCCTCCTCCTCCTCCTCCTCTCTCCTATCAGGCACCCACGTTGAGTCAGTGACCTCATCATCCCCTCCCTCCTCATCACTGGAGCAAACCTGGCAGTATGCTGCAGCAGGGGGAGCATGACTGCCAGATTGCTGTCCTTCTTGGGCACCCCCTCTGTCCGTGCTCATGTTACTGCCTTCATCGAGCTCAGTATCATCATCAGAGCCTTCCAAACGCTGGGCATCCTCCTGGAGCATGTACCCAACACTGTGGTCAAACAGTTCGAGGGAATCCTCAGGAGGACATGGTGGAGCTAGGGAAGGAGTCACTGATGACATTGAGCTGAGGGAAGAGGCCGCTGCTTTGCCAGACAAAGCACCCTGGGCATGGGTGAGAGAGGATGAGGAGGATGAGGACGGCTTGGTCATCCACTCGACCAAGTCTTCCGCATGTTGCGGCTCAACACAGCCAGCTGCCGAAAAAAAGGCCAAGCGTGTCCCATGGCCACGTGCTGATGAGGATGCACCGTCTCCACGACCAGCACTAGACACAGAGCCTGCTTGCCCTCTCTTATTGGCTTGTGACTGTCTGCCTCTCCTTCTTGGCCTTCCAGACATACTAATGGCCTGTAGCTGCACTAAGCTGGGATAGAACACCTGTAATTTTCTTCAGGAATTTTTATATACTGTAACCAGACAAGCCTGCCTGTCAGTAGGAAGATAACAGGAACGGATCTAGCTGAACACTGTGAGCAGGACGCACTGTACTAAATGTAAATAGTCTAGCTGCCTGACCGTGGTACTAATAGGATCAAATAGAACACCTGTAATTTTCTTCAGGTAGCTTTATATACTGTAACCAGACAAGCCTGCCTGTCAGTAGGAAGATAACAGGAACGGATCTAGCTGAACACTGTGAGCAGGACGCACTGTACTAAATGTAAATAGTCTAGCTGCCTGACCGTGGTACTAATAGGATCAAATAGAACACCTGTAATTTTCTTCAGGTAGCTTTATATACTGTAACCAGACAAGCCTGCCTGTCAGTAGGAAGATAACAGGAACGGATCTAGCTGAACACTGTGAGCAGGACGCACTGCACTAAATGTAAATAGTCTAGCTGCCTGACCGTGGTACTAATAGGATCAAATAGAACACCTGTAATTTTCTTCAGGTAGCTTTATATACTGTAACCAGACAAGCCTGCCTGTCAGTAGGAAGATAACAGGAACGGATCTAGCTGAACACTGTGAGCAGGACGCACTGCAATCAATGTAAATAGTCTAGAAGATAACAGGAACGGATCTAGCTGAACACTGTGAGCAGGACGCACTGCACTAAATGTAAATAGTCTAGAAGATAACAGGAACGGATCTAGCTGAACACTGTGAGCAGGACGCACTGCACTAAATGTAAATAGTCTAGAAGATAACAGGAACGGATCTAGCTGAACACTGTGAGCAGGACGCACTGCACTAAATGTAAATAGTCTAGAAGATAACAGGAATGGATCTAGCTGAACACTGTGAGCAGGACGCACTGCACTAAATGTAAATAGCAGGAACGGATCTAGCTGAATACTGTGAGCAGGACGCACTGCACTAAATGTAAATAGCAAGAACGGATCTAGCTGAACACTGTGAGCAGGACGCACTGCACTAAATGTAAATAGCAGGAACGGATCTAGCTGAACACTGTGAGCAGGACGCACTGCACTAAATGTAAATAACAGGAACGGATCTAGCTGAACACTGTGAGCAGGACGCACTGCACTAAATGTAAATAGTCTAGAAGATAACAGGAACGGATCTAGCTGAACACTGTGAGCAGGACGCACTGCACTAAATGTAAATAGCAGGAACGGATCTAGCTGAACACTGAGCAGGACGCACTGCACTAAATGTAAATAGCAGGAACGGATCTAGCTGAACACTGTGAGCAGGACGCACTGCACTAAATGTAAATAGCAGGAACGGATCTAGCTGAACACTGTGAGCAGGACGCACTGCACTAAATGTAAATAACAGGAACGGATCTAGCTGAACACTGTGAGCAGGACGCACTGCACTAAATGTAAATAGCAGGAACGGATCTAGCTGAACACTGTGAGCAGGACGCACTGCACTAAATGTAAATAGCAGGAACGGATCTAGCTGAACACTGTGAGCAGGGCGCACTGCACTAAATGTAAATAGCAGGAACGGATCTAGCTGAACACTGGGAGCAGGACGCACTGCACTAAATGTAAATAGCAGGAATGGATCTAGCTGAACACTGTGAGCAGGACGCACTGCACTAAATGTAAATAGTCTAGAAGATAACAGGAACGGATCTAGCTGAACACTGTGAGCAGGACGCACTGCACTAAATGTAAATAGTCTAGATAGAAGATAACAGGAACGGATCTAGCTAAACTGAATACAGTGTATATATATATATGCAACACCTGGGATGCATATATATATACACAATACACTGTAAGTGCAGCTAACTGACTGACTGTTCTGCCTAATCTATCTAACTCAAATCAAATGACACTGTCTCTCTCTCTCTCTATCTCTCAGCACACCAGAACACACACTACACAGGGCCGCCGTGCAGGCGGCCTTATATAGTGTGGGGCGTGTACTAAATCCCCTGAGCCATAATTGGCCAAAGCCACCCTGGCTTTGGCCAATTACAGCTCTCTCTACTGACGGCGCTGTGATTGGCCAAGCATGCGGGTCATAGTGCATGCTTGGCCAATCATCAGCCAGCAATGCACTGCGATGCCGCAGTGAATTATGGGCCGTGACGCGCCACACGAATTTGGCGCGAACGGCCCATATCGTTCGCAATTCGACGGACGGTCGAACAGCCGATGTTCGAGTCGAACATGGGTTCGACTCGAACACGAAGCTCATCCCTAATGTCAATATTCTGTTTGCTTTGTTAGCAGCAGCTTGGCATTGCATGCCATTGCTGAGCCTATCATCTACTAGGACCCCAGGTCCTTTTCCATCCTAGATTCTCCCAGAGGTTCTCCCCCCAGTGTATAGATTGCATTCATATTTTTGCCACCCAAATGCATTATTTTACATTTTTCTACATTAAACCTCATTTGCCATGTAGTTGTCCACCCCTTGAATTTGTTCAGATCTTTTTGCAAGGTTTCCATATCCTGCAGAGAAGTTATTGCCCTGCTTAGCTTAGTATTGTCCACAAATACAAGGATTGAACTGTTTACCCCATCCTCCAGGTCGTTTATGAACAAAATAAATAGAATTGGTCCCAGCACAGAACCCTGGGGGACCCCACTACCCACCCCTGACCAATCCGAGTACTCCCCATTCATCACCACCCTCTGAACTCGCCCTTGTAGCCAGTTTTCAATCCATGTAATCACCCTATGGTCCATGCCAATGGACCTTATTTTGTACAGTAAAAGTTTATGGAGAACTGTGTCAAATGCTTTTGCAAAATCCACATACACCAAGTCTACAGATCTTCCGTTATCTAGATGGCAACTCACCTCCTCATAGAAGGTTAATAGATTGGTTTGGCAAGAACGATTCTTCATGAATCCATGCTGATCACTGCTAATGATACCATTCTCATTACTAAAATCTTGTATATAGTCCCTTATCATCCCCTCCAAGAGCTTGCATACTATTGATGTTAGGCTAACTGGTCTGTAATTCCCAGGGATGTATTTTGGGCCCTTTTTAAATATTGGTGCTACATTGGCTTTTCTCCAATCGCCTGGTACCATTCCAGTCAGTAGACTGTCAGTAAAAATTAGGAACAATGGTCTGGCAATTACTTGACTGAGTTCCCTAAGTACCCTTGAATGCAAGCAACCTGGTCCCGGTGATTTATTAATGTTAAGTTTCCCAAGTCTAATTTTAATTCTGTCCTCTGTTAACCATGGAGGTGCTTCCTGTGATGTTTCATAAGGATAAACACTGCAGTTTTGGTTACTGAAGCCCCCTTGATTCCCTCGTGAAGACTGAGGAGAAGAATAAATTCAATACCTTCACCATCTCCCCATCCTTTTTAACCAGATGTCCTTCCTCATTCTGTATGGGGCCAATATGGTCTGTCCTCCCTTTTTTACTGTTTACATACTTAAAGAATTTCTTCTGATTTTTTTTGCTCTCCTCCGCTATGTGTCTTTCGTTTTCTATCTTAGCCATCCTAATTTAACCCTTACATTTCTTGTTGCATTCTTTGTAAAGTCTGAACACTGATGATGATCCCTTAATCCTGTATTTCTTTGAAGACCTTTTCCTTTGCTTTTATATGCATTTTTACATTGGAGTTAAGCCATCCAGGACTTTTGTTCGCTCTTTTAAATTTATTACCCAATGGGATGCATTGGCTAATGCCCTTATTTAATATGCTCTTAAAGCAAACCCATCTCTCCTCCGTGTTCTTTGTTCCTAAGATTTTATCCCAATTCATGCCTTGTAGCAAGGTTCGTAGTTTAGGAAAGTTGGCTCTTCTGAAATTCAGTGTCTTTGAATTCCCCTTATGTTTCCTATTTGTGTGATTTATACTGAAGCCAATTCACCTGTGATCGCTGTTTCCTAAATTGTCCCGTATTTCCACATCTGTGATCAGGTCTGTATTGTTGGTAGTCAGTAGATCCAGTAATGCTGTATTTCTAGTTGGTGCGTCTACCTTCGGAAACCATGAAATTGTCCTGCAAGAGATTTAATAACTTGCGAGCCTTAGACGAATGTGTGGTTCCCACCACCCAGTCTATGTCTGGATAATAAAATTCCCCCTTATGATAACACTTCCCATCCTTGCTGCTAATCCAACTTGTGATAAGAGATCCATCTTCCCGCCTCCCTCAGGTTAGGGTGCCTATAGCATACTCCCAGTATTATTTTCCCCTTAGTTTCATCCCTTTGGAGCTCTAGCCATAAGGATTCCACCTTCTCCCTAGCTCCTTTAGTGATGTCATCTCTTATATTCACTTGTACATTATTCTTGATATATTTCCCTCTCTATCTCTGTGATAAAGGGTATACCCTTGAATGGTTGCCAGCCAATAATGAGCACTGTTGAACCAGGTCTCTGAAATTCCCACAAAATCGAACAACTAGGACTTGTTACTATACTTACCTTGGGTTTATGTGCTTTAGTCAACCTACCACTAATGCCCCCAATACTACCCTCTGGAATATGTTCCACACTGACTTTCTCTACCTCTGGGCCCTCCCCCATCGCCTAGTTTAAAAACCCCTCTAACTTTTTGCCCATCTTTACTCCCAGCTGATCTGCACCCTCTTCATTTAGGTGCAGTCCGTCTCTTCTATAGTACTGGTGATCGACTGAGAAGTTAGCCCAGTCCTCCAGGAACCCAAACCCTTTCTGCATGTTCTGACTCAATAACATGGCCAGCAGCAGAAAAAAGGACAATCGTGCCCCACGCCCACCTGCCGAGGATGCACCATGTTCACGACCACCACTGTTCACTAAAGACACAGAGGCTGCTTGCGCTCTTTTAGTGGCCTGTGAGCATCTGCCTCTCCATGGTGGCCTTCCTGACATGATGGGTTTTTGTTTTTTTTAACACCGCACTACACTGTATTATATACTGTACACCACCGCACTGTATTAGTAACTGTACACCTGCTGCACTGTATTATATACTGTATACACCACCTGAAGTGTGTTAGAAACCATACACACTGTATTATATACTAGGGATGAGCTTCGTGTTCGAGTCGAACCCATGTTCGACTCGAACATCGGCTGTTCGGTCGTTCGCCGAATTGCGAACGATATGGGCCGTTCGCGCCAAATTCGTGTGGCGCGTCACGGCCCATAATTCACTGCGGCATCGCAGTGCATTGCTTGCTGATGATTGGCCAAGCATGCACTATGACCCGCATGCTTAGCCAATCACAGCGCCGCCTGAACAGAGAGCCGTAATTGGCCAAAGCCAAGGAGGCTTTGGCCAATTATGGCTCAGGGGATTTAGTACACGCCCCACACTATATAAGGCCGCCTGCACGGCGGCCCTGTGCAGTGTGTTCCGGTGTGCTTAGAGAGAGAGATAGACAGTGTCATTTAATTTGAGTTAGCTAGATTAGGCAGGACAGTCAGTCAGTTAGCTGCACTTAAAGTGTATTGTGTATATATATGCATCCCAGGTGTTGCATATATATATATATATATATATATATATATATATATATATATATATACATACACTGTATTCAGTTTAGCTAGATCCGTTCCTGTTATCTTCTAGACTATTTACATTTAGTGCAGTGCGTCCTGCTCACAGTGTTCAGCTAGATCCGTTCCTGTTATCTTCCTACTGACAGGCAGGCTTGTCTTGTTACAGTATTTACAGCTACCTAAAGAAAATTACTGGTGTTCTTTTGATCCTATTAGTACCACGGTCAGGCAGCTAGACTATTTACATTTAGTGCAGTGCGTCCTGCTCACAGTGTTCAGCTAGATCCGTTCCTGTTATCTTCCTACTGACAGGCAGGCTTGTCTTGTTACAGTATATAAAGCTACCTGAAGAAAATTACTGGTGTTCTTTTGATCCTATTAGTACCACGGTCAGGCAGCTAGACTATTTACATTTAGTGCAGTGCGTCCTGCTCACAGTGTTCAGCTAGATCCGTTCCTGTTATCTTCCCACTGACAGGCAGGCTTGTCTTGTTACAGTATATAAAGCTACCTGAAGAAAATTACTGGTGTTCTTTTGATCCTATTAGTACCACGGTCAGGCAGCTAGACTATTTACATTTAGTGCAGTGCGTCCTGCTCACAGTGTTCAGCTAGATCCGTTCCTGTTATCTTCCTACTGACAGGCAGGCTTGTCTTGTTACAGTATATAAAGCTACCTGAAGAAAATTACTGGTGTTCTTTTGATCCTATTAGTACCACGGTCAGGCAGCTAGGCTATTTACATTTAGTGCAGTGCGTCCTGCTCACAGTGTTCAGCTAGATCCGTTCCTGTTATCTTCCTACTGACAGGCAGGCTTGTCTTGTTACAGTATTTACAGCTACCTAAAGAAAATTACTGGTGTTCTTTTGATCCTATTAGTACCACGGTCAGGCAGCTAGACTATTTACATTTAGTGCAGTGCGTCCTGCTCACAGTGTTCAGCTAGATCCGTTCCTGTTATCTTCTTACTGACAGGCAGGCTTGTCTTGTTACAGTAAATACAGCTACCTGAAGAAAATTGCTGGTGTTCTTTTGATCCTATTAGTACCACAGTCAGGCAGCTAGCTATTTACAGTTAGTGCAGTGCGTCCTGCTCACAGTGTTCAGCTAAACCTACAAGTTAGTGGGGTGCGTCCACCTCACAGTGTTCAGCTAAAGCTACCTGTAGAAGGTTGGTGGTGTTCTCATACTACAGGCAGTCAGTTGATTTTGCTAGCTGCAGTATCAGTACATATATATATATATATATATATATATATATATATATATATCCCAGCTTAGTGCAGCTACAGGCCATTAGTATGTCTGGAAGGCCAAGAAGGAGAGGCAGACAGTCACAAGCCAATAAGAGAGGGCAAGCAGGCTCTGTGTCCAGTGCTGGTCGTGGAGACGGTGCATCCTCATCAGCACGTGGCCATGGGACACACTTGGCCTTTTTTTCGGCAGCTGGCCGTGTTGAGCCGCAACATGCGGAAGATTTGGTCGAGTGGATGACCAAGCCGTCCTCATCCTCCTCATCCTCTCTCACCCATGCCCAGGGTGCTTTGTCTGGCAAAGCAGCGGCCTCTTCCCTCGGCTCAATGTCATCAGTGACTCCTTCCCTAGCTCCACCATGTCCTCCTGAGGAGTCCCTCGAACTGTTTGACCACAGTGTTGGGTACATGCTCCAGGAGGATGCCCAGCGTTTGGAAGGCTCTGATGATGATACTGAGCTCGATGAAGGCAGTAACATGAGCACGGACAGAGGGGGTGCCCAAGAAGGACAGCAATCTGGCAGTCATGCTCCCCCTGCTGCAGCATACTGCCAGGTTTGCTCCAGTGATGAGGAGGGAGGGGATGATGAGGCCACTGACTCAACGTGGGTGCCTGATAGGAGAGAGGAGGAGGAGGAGGAGGAGGCGGCACATCACCAACGAGGCAGGATGCCCTCCAGGGGCCAGTCTAAGAGCAGCACATTGACTGCATCACACCCCAAAGCTCCACATGTGCAGGGCGCTGCAGTCTCTGCGCGTTATTCAAAAAGTTCTTTGGTGTGGGCCTTTTTTGAGACGAGTGCATCAGATCGCACCGCTGCTATTTGCAACATATGTCTCAAGCGTATCTCACGTGGCCAAAACATCTCCCGCTTGGGTACCACATGCTTGACCAGACATATGTTGACCTGCCATGCAGTTCGTTGGCAAGCGTATCTAAAAGACCCACACCAAAGAACAAAAAGGACCTCTCCTTGCTCCTCATCAGCTGAGATTTTCAACCCCACTAGACCTTCAGTCCTCTCTGAGACCTGCACTGAGAGGAATGAAGGTGTAGAATTAGGTGTGTCACAGCCAAGTACTTGTGGGCAATCTGCTTTTGGTACACCGACGTCAGATTGTACCAGGCAAATTTCCCTGCCCCAGCTGCTGCACCGCCGAAAGAAGTTTGCTCCCAGCCATCCACATGCCCAGCGGTTGAATGCTAGCTTGGCAAAATTGCTAGCACTTCAACTGCTGCCTTTTCAGTTGGTAGACTCTGCCCCCTTCCGTGAGTTTGTGGAATGTGCGGTTCCTCAGTGGCAGGTACCCAAACGCCACTTTTTCTCACGGAAGGCGATTCCGGCTCTCTACCGGCATGTGGAAGGCAATGTCCATGCCTCGCTGGACAGGGTGGTCAGCGGTAAGGTGCATATTACCGCTGACTCATGGTCCAGCAGGCATGGACAGGGACGTTACCTAAGTTTCACGGCGCATTGGGTGACTCTGCTGGCAGCTGGGAAGGATGCAGGACAAGGTGCAGTAGTGTTGGAGGTTGTTCCACCACCACGCCTCCAAAATGCTAGTGATTGTGACACACCTCTCTCCTCCACCCCCTCCTCTTCTTCTTCCTCCATGGCCTCTTCCTCGGAACCAGCGGTGCTCCGTAGTCGTTCAAGGGGCTACGCAAGTAGGCAGGCCAAAAGATGCCATGCAGTGCTTGAGCTGGTGTGCTTGGGGGACAGGAGCCACACTGGGGCAGAGGTTCTGTCAGCTCTGCAGGGGCAGGTTCAGAGCTGGTTTGACGCCACGCCAACTTAAGGCAGGAATGGTGGTTTGCGACAATGGCACCAACCTCCTTTCTGCCCTCCGACAGGGACAAATGACCCATGTGCCCTGTTTGGCTCACGTCCTTAACTTGGTGGTGCAGCGGTTCTTGGGCAGGTATCCGGGCTTACAGGATGTCCTGAGGCAGGCCAGGAAAGTCTGTGTGCATTTCCGCCGGTCATATAATGCCAGTGCTCGGCTGACGGACCTCCAAAAGGAGTTTAACCTGCCCAAGAACCGCCTAATCTGTGACATGCCCACCAGGTGGAACTCAACGTTGGCCATGCTGCAGCGGCTGCACAAGCAGCAGAGGGCCATCAATGAGTACCTGTGCGACTATGGCACCAGGACAGGGTCAGGGGAGCTTGGTTTTTTTTCCCCACGCCAGTGGGCCATGATCAGGGATGCATGCACTGTCCTGTCACCATTTGAGGAGGCCACGAGGATGGTGAGCAGTGACAGTGCATGCATCAGTGACACTGTCCCCCTTGTCCACCTGTTGGAGCACACGCTGCGTGGAATAATGGACAGGGCACTTGAGGCAGAACAGAGGCAGGAAGAGGAGGACTTCCTTAGCTCTCAAGGCCCCCTTTATCCAGACAGTGTTCCTGTGTGCCTGCCGATCACACAGGAAGAGGACGAGGAGGAGGAGGAGGAGGAGGAGGAGGAAGATTGTGTCAGTATGGAGGTGGAGCCTGGCACTCAGCATCAGCAGCAGTCTTTAAGGGATCAGTCCCAAGAAACACATGGACTTGTACGTGGCTGGGAGGAGGTGGCTGCGGACCATGTCGTCCTTAGTGACCCAGAGGACTCCGGACCGAATGCCTCAGCAAACCTACGCTGCATGGCCTCCCTGATCCTGCAAAGCCTGTGTAAGGATCCTCGTATTCGTGGTATCAAGGAGAAGGACCAATACTGGCTGGCAACCCTCCTTGATCCACGTTACAAGGGTAGGGTTGCGGACCTTATCTTGCCATCGCAGAGGGAGCAGAGGATGAAATATCTTCGGGAGGCCTTGCAGAAAGGTCTGTGCAATGCGTTCCCAGAGACTGGGAGGTTACAAACTCCTGTTTCTGGACAACGTGTTGCTGAGGCTTCAGTCAGTCAAAGAAGGAGCGGTGGAGAAGGTGGCCGTCTGACCGGTGCGTTCAGACAATTTTTTGGTCCGCAGCCCCAAGATATGATCGGTTCCAGCAACCATCGCCAGCGTCTGTTTTACATGGTGCAGGAATACCTAGGGGCAAGATCAGACTTGGACACCTTTCCCACCGAAAATCCTCTGGGTTACTGGGTCTTGAGGATGGATCACTGGGCAGAGCTTGCACAGTATGCAATTGAGCTACTGGCCTGTCCTGCATCCAGCGTTCTTTCGGAACGCACATTCAGTGCTGCTGGAGGCGTGGTAACCTATCACAGGGTGCGTTTGTCCACCGACTCGGTCGATCGACTGACCTTCATAAAAATGAATCAGTCTTGGATCACCACCAGCTACCAAGCACCTGATGCTGATGTAACCGAATAATTTTTTTTTAAATCTCAGATCCCTTCAAAGACTGCCTATGCTGATGCTGAGTGACTATCCCTGAGTAATTATCCTCTTCCTCCTCAATCATCACGCTGATAGCTTGTAAGAACATTTTTGGTTCTGGGCGCCACCACCAGTGCCTAAGGCACAATTTTTCAGCCCCTGTTTAACAGGGGCGTGTAATTACAATTTTTGATGTAATACTTTGCAGCAGGGCTCGTTCCTGCATTCCAACTAGAGTGTCTGTGAGGGGTTGCAGTGTTGTGGCACCAGCACCAGTGCCTAAGGCCCAATTTTTCTGCCCCTGTCTAACAGGGGCGTGTAATTACAATTTTTGATGCAATACTTTGCAGCAGGGCTCGTTCCTGCGTTCCAACTAGAGTGTCTGTGAGGGGTTGCAGTGTTGTGGCACCAGCACCAGTGCCTAAGGCCTAATTTTTCAGCTCCTGTTCAACAGGGGCATGTAATTACAATTCTTGATCTAATATTTCACAGCAGGGCCCTGTGAGGGCTTACAGTGTTGTGGCCACAGCAACACCTAAGGCCCAAATTTCTGCTGAGTATATAGGGCAGGACGCTACTTTCAAACATCTAACTTACGAACGACTCCTACTTGCAAACGGAAGGAGACAACAGGAAGTGAGATGAAATCTACCCCTAGGAAGGGAAATTCTCTCCTGTAAGAGTTAATATGGGGAAAACATTTCTCCTTTCCACTGATGCTTTCCAATCCTTGTTCCACAAAAAACCCCAATTTTCAAAAAACATTTTCATTGGGACAAAAAGTGAGGTGAAATCTTCTGAAGAGGAGGAAAGACAGCAAAACAAATGTCACAGGGGTGATAACCCTTCCCTATGTTTTCCAAAAAGCTTAAAAAAGATTTTTTGGCGGGAGCTAAACACGTTAAAAACGTACCCGTTCAAAATTACAAAGAGATTCTACTTAACAACAAACCTACAGTCCCTGTCTTGTTTGCACCGCCTGTATACTGCTGTTCAGAGTATATAGGGCCTTTCCTTATTTTAATTTGGGTGCGGGGTTCCCCTTAATATCCATACAAGACCCAAAGGGCCTGGTAATGGACTGGGGGGTACCCATGCCGTTTGTCTCACTGATTTTCATCCATATTGCCATGACCCGACATTACATTAAACCCGCAAGCAGTTTTAAATGAGATTTTTTCCTTTAAAAATGACATTTGGTGCAGGGACTGTTCTAAACACGGGAAACACGCGTCACTTTACAGGCATACTATAGACACCCCCCAGGTACGATATTTAAAGGAATATTTCACTTTTTTTTTTTACTTTAAGCATCATTAAAATCACTGCTCCCGAAAAAACGGCCGTTTTTAAAAGTTTTTTTTGCATTGATACATGTCCCCTGGGGTAGGACCCGGGTCCCCAAACCCTTTTTAGGACAATACCATGCAAATTAGCCTTTAAAATGAGCACTTTTGATTTTGAACGTTCGAGTTCCATAGACGTCAATGGGGTTCTAACGTTCGTGCAAACTTTCGGTCCGTTCGCAGGTTCTGGTGCGAACCGAACCGGGGGGTGTTCGGCTCATCCCTATTATATACTATGCAAATTGTCAAAATTGTCATGCTTTTTTGTTTATAGCGCAAAAAAAAAAAAACGCCTGAGGTGACCAAATACCACCAAAACAAAGCTCTATTTGTGGGGAAAAGCGGACATCAATTCTATTTGTGTACAGCGTCGCACAACCATGCAATTGTCAGTTAAAGTAACGCAGTGCTGTATACCAAAAAATGGCCTGGTCATGAAGGGGGGTAAACCTTCTAGAGCTGAAGTGGTTAAGCCCCTATTCACATATGAGTGTTTTTGCACTTGTTTTTGCACCTAAGCTTAAATGTGACAGTGGTAAGTGATGGAAATTCCATTCTATTTATTAAAGGCTGTTCGCATCTCTAAGCTCAGTTGCTCAAAGCTTGATGCTCAGAACAGTGCATGAGTTTTTTTTTGCTGTGTCACGTGTATTTGGCCTCATGGCTTCAATGGCTGTAGAGGAACACTGATAAAGACAAAAAGTTTGTTTTTTATTAAAATGTTATAGGTGCCCTTATCAAGCCCCATAGCAGCACCACCTATAAGAGAGTGGCAACTCTGCTCTTAATTCAAGAGCAATGCAGCATCATTGCCACTCAATCACAGGAAGCTGCATTAGGTGGACTTTACTGGCAGGCTCAACAGGTATTTGTGGGACATTGGGGGGGGGGGGGCTAAGAAAAAACTGTGTAGATGCACTTATATTTGAGTGATGCAGTACATTATTTTTAATGGAGGACCATTGTTCTACTATATTATTGAGTTGTACTGAAAAAATAGGGTTCAGTTGAGTTCTCTGCATGAAATTTTGGCATTAAACAAATTTTAATTCTTCTAATGGCTTCCTATGAGTAAAACCAATATTTAGAGATCAGAGATCACCACTTCCCTAAACACACATTAACTATTATCTTTGTTCAACATTTAGTTTTATTATCTATTATTACATCCACTGCAACTCGAATGTATACGTTGCAGCATGCACGTGGTTTACCGGTGATATGGCTGAAAATATCAGTCATAACCCCAATATTTTTGTTTTTCAATGACTGGCTTTCTCATAAAAGTGGTCTGAGCAGCTAATTAGCCGCTGGATCGCTTTCAGAAGCAGCAAGAGGGGTCACCCCCCATACGCCATTCATCGGTGTTTCTTGGGCTTACCATTTTTATTGCCGCATCTGAGAAATGATCCGACAGGACCATAGAGGTTACCAGAGACCAGATCATCTCTGATCGCCTCTATGGTCATGATGTCACTTCCTGTCTAGGGCGGAAGTAAGCTATTTTTTTTTTAAAAGCATGACATGTCATCCCTTACAGTATTTTTTTTTTACAAGAGATGTTTACATTTCTTGTAAAAGGAATAAAAGTGGTTAATTATTTTTTTTTAAAGGGACAGTGTAAAAATAAAAAAATAAAATAAATAAGAGAAAAAAAATAACTTAACGCGTCCACGTAAGCCGCACATGCATATATAAACGGTGTTTGCACCACGCATTTTAGGTATCGCCGTGAACATTAGAGCAAGAGCAATAATTCCAGTGCTAGACCTCCTCTGTAACTCTAAAAAGGTAACTTGTAAATAAAATGTAAAATGTCGCCTATGGAGATTTTTAAGTATCATCATTTTTCGCCATTCTATGAGTGTTCCAAATTTTAAAGCGTGACTTGTTAGGTATCTATTTACTCAGCATAACATCATCTTTTATAATTTACCAAAAATTGGGTTGAATATTGTGTTTTTTTGCATTAAGTGTATATTTTTCTAAAAAAAATTGATTAACCTCTGTGCAAATATCGTGTGCGATAAAATATGTTTGTCGACTTTCACTCTAGGGTCTTTGCTAAAAAAATATATATAATGTTTGGGGGTTCTAAGTAATCTAAAAAAAAAATGTGATTTAAACTTGTAAACAAAAAGTGCCAGAAAACGCTTGGTTGGCAAGTTGACATCTGAATAATAATGACTGCTAATAGTACTATAACTGTTAAAGACACCATACTTTATATAACTTTATTTAAAGAGCTCCCCATGGATTGTAGACCACCACACATGGAGAAAACAGATGGAAGAGATAGTTCAACAGAGGGATATTTGGTTTCTTTAGCAGCCCCATTACCACTTTCAGTCAAGCAACTCAATTCAACAACAAGTGTCCAAAGTTACCAAAAAAGGTTGAGAAAAATACATTTCGGTTTTTGGTGGTGTCCATGGTCCTGAATATTGTGTATAGCCCTACTTTGCATTTTGACTATAAAAACGTATGTGTACGTATAATGCTGCTAGCATTTTTAACATAGGATTTATTAGAATAAAAGTATTTAGAGCGCTCAGTGAAACATTTTCCATATGTACTTATGAGTATTACTTCTAATAAGGTACAGTGCCTTGAAAAAGTATTCATACCCTTTGAGATTTTCCAAATTTTGTCATGTTACAATCAAAATCGTAAATGTATTTTATTGGGATTTTTTGTGATAGACCAACATAAAGTGGCACATAATTGTGAAGTGGTAGGAAAATGATAAATGGTTTTCTGAATAAATATCTGAAAAGTGTGGCGTGCATTTGTTTTCAGCCCCCTTTACTCTGATACCCCTAAATAAAATCTAATGGAACCAATTGCCTTCAGAAGTCACCTAATTAGTAAATAGAGTCCACCTGTGTGTAATTTAATCTCAGTATAAATACAGCTGTTCTGTGAAGCCCTCAGAGGGTTGTTAGAGAACCTTAGTGAACAAACAGCATCATGAAGGCCAAGGAACACACCAGACAAGTCAGGAATAAAGTTGTGGAGAAGTTTAAAGCAGGGTTAGATTATACAAAAACATCCCAAGCTTTGAACATCTCACGGAGTACTACTCAATCCATCATCCAAAAATGGAAAGAGTATGGCACAACTGCAAACCTAACAAGACATGGCCATCCACCTAAATTGACAGGCTGGGCAAGGAAAGCATTAATCAGAGAAGCAGCCAAGAGGCCCAAGGTAACTCTAGAAGAGCTGCAGAGATCCACAGCTCAGGTGGGAGAATCTGTCAACAGAACAACTATTAGTCGTGCACTGCACAAATCTGGCGTTTATACAGTGGCAAAAAGAAAGCCATTGTTGAAAGAAATCTATAAGTCCAGTTTGTGAGAAGCCATGTGGGGGACATGTGGAAGAAGGTGCTCTGGTCAGATGACACCAAAATGGAACTTTTTGGCTTAAAATCAAAACGCTATGTGTGGGGGGAAACTAACATTGCACATCACCCTGAACACACCATCCCCACCATGGTGGTGGCAGCATCATGTTGTGGGAATGCTTTTCTTTAGCAGGGACAGGGAAGCTTGTCAGAGTTGCTGGGAAGATGGATGGAGCCAAATACAGAGCAATCTTAGAAGAAAACCTGTTAGTCTGCAAAAGACTTGAGACTGGGGTGGAGGTTTTCCTTCCAGCAGGACAATGTAAACATACAGCCAGAGCTACAATGGAATGGTTTAGATCTAAGCATTGTCATGTGTTAGAATGGCCCAGTCAAAGTGTAGACCTAAATCCAATTGAAAATCTGTAGCAAGGCTTGAAAATTGATGTTCACAGATGCTCTTCATCCATTCTGACAGTGCTTGAGCTATTTTTCAAAGAAGAATGGGCAAAAATGTCGCTCTTCTACAAAGTATTGACTCAGGGGGGCTGAATATAAATGCACGCCACACTTTTCACATATTTGTAAAAAAAAAATGAAAACCATTTATCATTGTCCTTCTACTTCACAATTATGTGCCACTTTGTGTTGGTCTATCACATAAAATCCCAATAAAATACATTTACGTTTTTGGTTGTAACATGACTAAATGTGGAAAATGTCAAAGGGTATGAATACTTTTTCAAGGCACTGTATATGATGTGGACACTGTAATGGAAATTTGTACGTTCTGTATATAATTGTATTCTATTTTGTATGTATTGCACACTGCCCTCACTGTGCACACAGAACTAATAATGTTTTCAGTACATGTTTACATTCTTTCGAGTCCTGATTAGAATTAGCCTGCCTACGTAACCCCCCTTGTTACCATAAACATACAATTGTAATATTAATGTGATACCTACGTAATCATGTGTATAAAAAACCTTCAATTGCATCATAATAAAGCAGAACAGTTATTTGGAAAGATGCTGAGCATATCTTTTGTGTCTGTTCCCTACTGCAGTAGTTATTATTAATTTGGAACCACTAATCAATATGAGGATAGGAGTTGCCTATCATCGATTTAACCAAGTCAGCATGGCGAGCTTTGCCTTAGGAGGGGATTCCAGGTGACCCTGAGTATCCGAAACGAGGAGCTTGAGACGATCCGGGAATTTCTGATAATCAGCCGGCTGAGGTAAGCCTTTTGCTTACATTTGAGTTATCAGACTTCCTTGATCGGTAAGGCATTTTCGGAACAAAGGGTACCTATTTTACTCCCCTTAATCGAACTGTATTGATTGGTGGTTATATGTTATGTTGTCACTGTCTATTGTCCATCGGAGTGTTATAGATAAGAAAGGGAAGAATAGTGCTGTTCACAGGTATATGTAGTAAATCTGCTAGATAAAGTTGTTTACAGGCAAGAGGGTATAGGCACACGTAGAGAAGAGAGAAGACTGGCCAGTCATTATGGGCATTGAATTAAGTAAGGGAATGAAGGGTAAGAGACCCTCAAAAATGCCCAGCACAAGAGGAGCGCTATATATGAACTGAAGGTGCGGTTCCGCCTATACTGAGCCCCTAGATTAATGGTTAAAGTGGTCAGTGATCCACAATGGGTAACTGGGTTACCAAGGTCCACAGGGACTAAGAATCATGCAGAGTAAACAGCTAGAGAAACAGCTATCTATGTGAGCGGGATGGATCAAGGGTGACATTAACACTAGACAGAAAGGGACATTTTCATGTTAAGTTGTGGGATGAATTTGGGGTCAGGCACTACAACTAGTAAAAGTCAGAAACAGAGAAATGAGAGGTAAAACGGAATGCTTTATATGTTGTCAGAGAGGGAAGATGGGATGAGCACTCTGGCTGCCCGTCTGATTATAGAAGCTAGAAATAAAAGATATCTGAACAAAATAAGGAATGCAGAATTTAAGGCAGGAAAATATTAATGAGAGTTAAAAGAAAGTGAGAGAATGATATGCATGTGTTGTGTACAAATGGGAAAATGTAAGCGATTTTAGAGAGATATTGGTGTATGTGTGTGCGAATGCTGGGACCTTTAGTTCTATTGCTTGTGTGTGTCATGTACGCAGATGTGACCCCCTCCTTTGTGCTCTCATGAAGAAATGTGGCTGGGATGAGAGGTTAGTGATAAGCTGGAAGGACACCATGCCAATTTCTGTTTTTTTAGACAAAACATTTATAACAAAATGTGGCAGGTTAACGAATCTAATGGTAAACAATGTGATCACAATTATTTTTTGAATCTTTTTTCCAAACATGGTAAAATGAAGGTTACATTTAACCGTGTATTACACAAATTGAAAATGCTTTGATAGTGGAAACAGTGCATTTAAAAAAGGGAAATTAAGTAAAATTAAGTAATAATGAGTATTAATTTCTAATATGACTTTAACAATTTTATTAATAATATAGATATATTGAAACTGGTTTAGACAACCTTTGGTTGGACATGAAATCCAGGTTATTGGGAAAAAAATGGGATTAGTTTAGATTAAGATAACAATTTTGTAATTTTACATTTATTCAATAAGCCCTTATTGAGAGAAAAATGATTAAGATGAGGTTGTTATTTGAAATACAGCTGCCATAATATTTAACAAAGCCAAGATGGATGGGATACATAAGAAGTTTTTCTACAAAAATGCAATTTTAAGGTTTTTGATAATAACTTGATGTGCGATCCATGCTGTGAGAGTTATAATAAATAAAAATTTAAATATAACAGACCCATCACATCAAGTCCACACACCCTGTTAGGATAGATGCCACCTGCAGCCAGTTGTTTTTTAGTTTTTGATGCTTTCTGGTCCATCATACAGATTCTTGGTCCTTTTGTTTTATTTATTTTTATTTTTTAAATCCAAAGCAGAATGTGTGGATTGTGAAATGATGTGCCCCTTTTCCTTGTAAGTGCCGTGATATAAGCAGAAGAATATTTTGGATTTATGGGCATCTCTGCATGACCGCAGGGTATTGTTATCATTTATCATAATATTGCCAGGAAAAAGTTGTCTTTTGAAAGATGAAACTGGAGTTCTTACACAAACAGCATGATAGAAAACAAGCCATTGTAATATATTTATGGAAGCTGGACCCAGTAATGAAGGGTTCACCACGATATATCAGAGCTGTAGCTTTTATGCAAAAGTGCTATAAGACAAAGTTAGATATTGTTTTGGTCAAACATTTAATTTTTAATGGTCCGACATTCTGTGCAGCAAATATACAGCTAACTAAATGTTTGTCTAATGAAAGGTTTAAAATATGAGTTTGTTTATGTACATATCTAACAATGAAAAATGCGTACATTTGAATCCAGTCACCTTATTGCCTCTATTGGAGGAGGCTGGAGACAAAGGAAGACACATGTGTTAAATTGATGGTGTAGGAATCAGCTGCTGTGAGCCCAGTGCAGGACACACTCCCTGAAGACCCAGATATTACATTTTTTGTAGATTTGAGTATGCAGTTTATCACCCAGAAGGATACTCTGTATTCAAAGTCATTGGATCTTTTTTCCCCAGCTCATGAAGCAAAGTTCCATGTTTTAGCAAAGCCTGTGAGCTATAAAAAGAATGTATATTTATATAGATAATCAAGATATAGAGAGCTTTTGGTTCCATTTGAAGGGCCAGAAGTTTGTTTTGACTTAGGCAGGTATACCAATAAAGCATGCCAAGTTAATTTGATCGGCTGTTTTCAGCCTTCCAGGTTCTTACTGAGGTAGCCATATTAACTTTCACACATGGAAGCAGACCAGGATGCACTAAGGATGCTGCATTTACAGCCCCGGACACTTGATGGGTCTGTGCAACTCACAGATTCCACCCTAGTTCTGACCCAGTATAGCTGGGACTAATAATTCAACTTTAAGGACCCCAGAACAAGAAAAACAAGTGGTCCACAGGGGGCCACTTCTTATGAAACAGGACTTTGGAAAAAGGTGATCATTTATGTCTGCCAACCACTCTTTTCCTTCCAGCTTGACACATGGACCGTGTCATCAGTCACAAGCAGTTATGGCTGCCTTAGTAAATGAGCATGGGATAGAGCCAGGGTTCACCAAAGTTGTTTTTATAACATACCACTTCTTGTTTTACCTGTTACCAAAGGTGTTACCAAAAGCTGAACATTCCTTCCAGAGATTACAAAAAGATATATCCAGATGCCCAAGTCAGGATCTTACGAGTATGCATTTTGTCTGTATGGATATGTTTTTTGGATGTGCAGTGGCAAATGCTCCTGCAAAGGCCACAGTAAAAAGTGTTATCAGAAGTAGTTTGTAAGTACAGAGTGCAGAAAGTACAGAGAGTAACAGAGGAAATCATTTTTTTATAGGGGAGTCCTTACTAGAAGTTTTGATGTTTTATTTTTATACCCCCTACTGTCTACAGTGTAGCTGACAAAGTAGAGTAAGAAACTAGAAAACTTTTGCCTGAATGTTTTCTTATATTTTATCAAGCCTCTAAGGGGTATGTTGGACTCTCTCCCTATGGATTTGGTTTGGGAGTGTGTTACTCAGTTGCTTATATTTTGTCTCAGCAGCTGAAGTCCTCCATTCGGATCTCACAGAGAATGTTGCTGATCTTTTAAGTTTTTTGACAAGCTCATTTATGTGTTTTTTCCCCAATTCCAGTTCCTAAAAGTTTGGAAGGATCTAAAACTAAAGCCAGGTGACTTGTGGATTGTTAAGAGACATTTATATATAAGGAAATGTTTGGAGACTCAATACAGCATCTATTTCATGTACAGTTTTTGCAAAACTTGAAGGAAAAGTCACCTGGATCCACACCAGACACTGCAAAAATGACTAAATTAAAGAAATCTCTGTGTTTGATTTGTTTCCCTCTTGTGATCACAGTCTAGGGTACTTTTTGATTCAATTACTTTAATTGTAAGGGATATATATATTTAAAAAGTAGTTTAGCCATGTTGAAGTCATATTTGTCTTTTGTTTGTCTTCCATTTTATGTAGAATTGTCTGTGTTTACATATGCTGATAAGTCGGCATGCCAACAATTCAGTTAGAAGGCCATTCTGGCCACAGGAGTGTACAGCCAGTACTCTGTAAATATGTCTTATCAATCATTTGTTTTTCACAATGAAAAGTCATTTGGTAAGTTTTTTTGCCTCTTTGGCCAGGACTACCTCCACCTAAGCGTGTGGAGGTTCCAGGTTAAAGGTTATAGCAGGTATGGTTAGTGATCAAAATATTGATCAAAAGAGGGGAGACTGTAATGGAAATTTGTACGTTCTGTATATAATTGTATTCTATTTTGTATGTATTGCACACTGCCCTCACTGTGCACACAGAACTAATAATGTTTTCAGTACATGTTTACATTCTTTCGAGTCCTGATTAGAATTAGCCTGCCTATGTAACGCCCCTTGTTACCATAAATGTACAATTGTAATATTAATGTGATACCTACGTAATCATGTGTATAAAAAACCTTCAATTGCGTCATAATAAAGCAGAACAGTTATTTGGAAAGATGCTGAGCGTATCTTTTGTGTCTGTTCCCTACTGCAGTAGTTATTATTAATTTGGAACCACTAATCAATATGAGGATAGGAGTTGCCTATCATCGATTTAACCAAGTCAACATCAATCTTACATTTAAGTTATAAAAGATGTACAGTACTTATAAATTGTGTGATGCATATGCTGAATTTTGAGCTGATGTCTAAATTACTGTTTTTTTTCTTGTTTGTTTTTTTATGGCAACACACACATTTAGTAATGGCTATGGCTGGTAAAATATGGAGAACACAGTCCTAGGCTAGCCTCAAAAATGTTATTATGCATGAATAAATCCTAACTATTTTTACTAGATCATCTATAAATCTATGTTACTAATTACCGTTTTTAAAATGAAAAGAGTTTTAAGTCAACAGCACAGGTATATTATCCAGCAGTGTTGGATACTACCATAAAACTTGACTATTCTGCAAACTGCACCTTGCTACAGCAGTCCTGCACATTCCACCTCCCTTCAACTAAGAAAAACAGGAGCATAACACCTGCTACAGAAGCCTGTTGATTTTGATTCTGTTTCAACAGGTAGTTTGTTGCTCTTCTCCTTATCAGGAAGCCTAAAATAGAAAATGCAATCTAAAATGAAGACAAGCTTCCCTGCTTCTCTTCCATATTCTAAAGCTGTTACAAATGACAACGGCGACTGGATGGAGGCATGTTTTGGAGCAACAGCATTTTCTCTGTGGACATAGAGACACAAGACCATTGGACTTGTTTTAGGGAACACCATACTTTTAAAGTAGCCAATTTGTCTCCGCACTGGATGTATATATACATTTCTAACAATGCTTTTCATATTTTTTTGAACTACAGGGGGTCCCTGGGTTACAAACAAGTTAAGGACTATAGGTTTGTTCTTAAGTTGAATCTGTTTGTAAGTCGGAACAGGTACATTTTTTAAGTGTAGCTCCAGCCAAAAAAACAATTTTTAAGCTTTTTGGATAGCATAGGGAAGGGTTATCACCCCTGTAACATTTGTTTTGCTGTGTGTGCCCCTGTTCAGAAAATGTCACCTCACTTTCTGTCCCAATGACAATTGGATTTTGAAAATTTTGGGTTGTTTTTGAAACAAGCCTTGGTGATAAAGCATCAGTGGAGGTACCTTTTCCCCATAATAGCTCTTACAGGAGTGAATTTCCCTTCGTAGGGGTAGATTTCCTCTCACTTCCTGTTGTCTCCCTCCGTTTCTAAGTAGGAGTCGTTTGTAAGTCGGATGTTTGTAACTAGGGGACCCCCTGTATAAGTCTAAGACGCCATCCTTCTTGTTTGGGATTGTCTGTGGCTCCCCGATTTGTGAGGGAGGGGGTAAACCCCTAGTTTGTGCACTCATCTGCTGATTACCATCTTATGCCCATCCTATGTATGAGCGCAGAAGGAGAGATTTTCTCGTTCCTCCTGGGATACATTCTATCTCATATTTATTCAACTCTTTCTTACTGCACTCCTCTGAGCCCTTGAAGAAGCCGACAAGGCAAATCGCGTTGAGATTGTAAAAATCCTCCATAATGCGTTAGTTCAATATTTATCTTCTGTTATTTTGGTTGTATAACAATATTTTTACAATACTACACATACACAGAGGGAGGAATCACTAACTTCGGAGGTGTTGGGGTTTGAAAAATGAGTTGAAAAATGAGTTGAGATAGATTTCTTTGGTTTTAATGGATGTGTATTAAAACATAATTTTAATTAATTTAGTTAACAATAAAAAACTTTTTTAACCTATGTCTCTGGTTGGATAATCATTCTGAGATGAGGTTTCTACACCTTTAAAGTCCCACATTTTTTTCTATAATTTGTATCTGTTACAAATGACCCTTACAGCAATTGCTGTCATCTGACAACATGAAAGCCCAGGGGCGTGACTAGACCTGGACAGAGAGGCACATACTCCCTGTCCCTTTTTTTGTGGCCATGACTACCTGTCCTTTATGTATTTGTTTTCTTTGCTTTTTCTTAATTTTTAACAGAAATCTTCTACCTAATGTCTACTCTATACATCATATGAATGGACATAGTGTTGCCCACCCAGCATCCAAGCACACTGCTTCTCTCTTTGTTTGTGCTGATTGGCACACTGTAGGCCACCATCTTGGGTCTGTGGCATTTAATTACGCACAAACTTTCTAAAGAAAGTTATGGGAGATAGAAAGGGCTTGTTGTGTCTACTAATGTCCAATGTTTGATATGGATCTGTGGCACCAAATTGGAGGTTGCTCTGTTTCACAAGATGATGGTACTCAAAGGCATGCATAGGTGCTTTTTTATAGCTCTATACAGTATGGAATGATGAGGGTAATGCTATGTGGGGCATGACAGTGGGTCATTGGGTATCATGTTGACATGTGTCATGGGTTACTTAGTGGTATGATGAATGGGGGTTACTGTAGTGCTTGGACTTGCTCCCATGAAACTTAGGAAAATATTACCAACACTTCTGAACTTTTAATTCAATAATGAGATCTCGGTGGGACCTTCAATTGTATTGCTTTGCACTATTCACTTTGAAATGAATTTGCAGAGAAACCAAAGAAACATTATATATGCAATTTAAGGGTATTGATATAGTAGCAATGAACATACACACTTATAAAGTATGAAAAATCACATTTTCATACAACTTGTTATCAGATGCCGGCTCATACAAATAGCAGTCCAAACTGGGGTTAGTGACATATATTTAAATGGGGTGCACAAAATAAGTTTATGTTTGTTCTACCCAGCAGGCTGAATAAATAAAAACTGACAGATCGCTGTACTAACACAAGCCATATAAATGCAGCCATCTACTCCACTATGCCTTTGTGTTCGCACAGGGGGACTGCCTTCCCATCAGAACACAATGATTAGCACTTGAAGCCATTGGCTGCCAACACTGATTGGATGCCAGTTGGATACTGGTTTTCCAGCATGCCCATTTGACAGAAGCCAGCCCTAAGATCAGCTTTTGTAGAACAGACAGCTGTACATACGGGTCATGTGTACTAAGCTTTTTACATAATTGAGCTGTGCAGAGTTACATTTTAGCATTCCTGCACAAAGACTATTATAGGCGTTTTTCATGCCAAGCCTACATTTCCTGGCACTTTCAAAAGAGCCACACTTGCAACGTACAGGCTGCCATTCAAGTAAATGGCTGTATGCGGTCATACTCTTCTTTGCATCAGAATTTACTAGCTTATTTTCCTATAAGCAAAACTTCTGCATTCAGAAAAGATGTTGGATGCAAATGTGTAGGTAACACCAATGCAAAGAAGCATCAGCTTTCGCAAGAATATGGCCATGTACAGCCATTCACTTGAATGGCAGGCTGTATGCAGCTCATGTGCCTTCTTGGCATGGAAAAGTGCAAAATTCATGCTAGGCTTAAAAAATGACTATAGCCATGTGCATAAACCTTTATACAATTCTCAACGACTGTTCACACAAATGTGTAAGGGAATAATAATCAGTGCAATGCCAAACATGCCTATGCTATAACGTCCAGATGAGATTAGATGCTTTACATCGCCTAAGTGAAATAGGAATAAGATCCATATCATGTCTGATATCTATCAAATCATGAGTTGGTGTGAGTTATGTGCGATATGTTAGTTGTTGTAAAACATGGTCATCTGGAATTACTTATATCGTTAGAAAAACACTTTCTTTCAACACACCCCTCAGACACTTTGTTGGATTATGTCACTTCTGTAAATTCCCTCTTCATGAACATACCCAATCATGTTCAAGGGAAGTTTTAGAAATGTAATTTTTGCTTGCACACGATTGGATGATTACATTTACCAGAGTTTCACCTCATTCTCTATACTAAGTGAAATTTTAGATGCAATGAAGCTATGCTGATTTCAGTAATACAATCATGTGCCAGAAAAAAGCCTTTCTTAAAATTTCCTTACATGTTATTGGGTATGCTTTTCAAAGTGAATTTTTACACACCTTCACCTCAAATAATAAGTGAAAGTTCACTTTGCAAAGTACACATGGTCTGCTCTTTTAATAAATCATATCTCCAAACAATACCCTCTAAAAATGGGACTGTATGGGTCCTAATAATTGTCAAGTACAGATAAAAATATAATTTATTTAAACAAATTATTAAAAACATGGGTTTAATGGTACAATACCTTTCAATTCACATTTTTAATTTTTTGTATAAATAAATATATTTTTTATCTATCCTTGACTGTTATTATTGCCGATATAGTCCCATCCTTAGAGGGTATTGTTTGTAGATATCTATATCAGGGATGATGGCACTCCACCAACTATAGCCAGATTCGCTCTTTATTCTTTTAGTAAATAAACCTCACATTTTCAGCTGTGGATAAATCTTGCAGTGTTCAAGATGTGTGCAGCAGAGAGAAATAGATCAAAGAGAGCGCCCTATTACTTGCACTTTTCTGCATAGGGAACACTTCCACAAACTCGCTGGTAATAAAGTGAAGCAAATGTCTAAATCTATCTCATATTATAGATCATAGACCATTAATAAATTGTGGTTACCAATATACAGGTACAAGGCAGGCAAGTTCCAATAGCAAAAAAAAAGAAAAAAGAAGCTACATTTATACGCCTGGAGCACTCATTTCCCAAAAGAAGTTGTTGGCTGCATGATGCTTGAATGTGCATCATTAACAGCAATCACTAAACACTGTCAATCCTGTCAAAAGAATAACTAGATCCGCAATGGATTACTCAATGTTATAAACATCTTTAATTTAAAAAAAAATATATATGAAAGTCTATCTCACATATCACTTGGTGTTCAGTGGGTAAAATAGTGAAAGGAAGTCTTTAAATAATACAATGTCCTGTCTATGTCCTGCTTTACAGTAAATAAAAGTGATTGTGGTGAGCAGAGCATTAATTTTTTACTTCCCAGTTTCTATTGCTCTGCAGAGAAAACGGGATGTGGAGACTAATATGGGTATGGACAGTAGCCAGGCTGTTGTTATCAATGAGCCAATAATGTAAAATCCATTGCACTAGGAATTTATGAGAATCAGGGCCCTGATTTGTTTCATACTGAATGAAATTGCTATAAGTTATTAGTTTCACAAAAATTAGTTTATATAGTATATTATATACAGTATATGTACAGGGGAAGACTAGGGCTCTGGGGTACACCTAACCAACCCACCAAATTTTTCAACATGACACAACTACAGTCTTCAATCAATACTTTGATGCTACATAATAACACAAAATAATTATACTTTGCATCATATTTATGATGTAATCTTTCAACTATGTTCAAACTAATGATCAATCTGATTTCTACTTTGATGGGCTCAGTGAACTAGAAACAAGATGTGTTTAACAGCAGAGAAATACATGACATACACAGTAATTGGACACGCTGGTAAGTATGATGTGCATGATGAAATAATTGCATTACCTAGTCTTCAAGATGTTGACAATAGTTATGTAGCAATGTACAGTTCTTTGAAAAAGTATTCATACCCCTGGAAATGTTCCACATTTTTTCATTTTACAACCAAAAACGTATATGCATTTTATTGGGATTTTATGTGATAGACCAACACAAAGTGGCACATAATTGTGAAGTGGAAGGAAAATGATAAATGGTTTTCAACATTTTTTACAAATAAATATTTGAAAAGTGTGGCATGCATTTGTATTCAGCCCCCCTGAGTCAATACTTTGTAGAACCACCTTTCGCTGCAATTACATCTGCAAGTCTTTTTGGGGGTGTCTCTACCGGCTTTGCACATCTAGAGAGTGACATTTTTTGCCCATTTTTCTTTGCAAAATAGCTCAAGCTGTCAGGAAAAGCCCTCTTGCAGTTTTCCCAGCAGATTGAGGGTTAAACGAATGCCTGTGCATAGAAGCGCCATCCGGCGTTCGCGCACGCGCAATAGCGCCAATAGCGCTAATAGTGCTAACAAACATACGCGCATGCGCAATAGCGTCAATAGCGCTAACGTGCGTACGCGCATGCGCAATAGTGCCACTTGGCGCCAAAGATAGGCTATTTAAAGAAGACTGTTTCAATGCTGCCTTGCTGTCTGGTCTACAGCGTTTCCTGAGACCCCTGCTACCTTGTTACTAGTTTTCCTGTATCCAGTACTTACTTGGCTTGTTCCTGACTTACCTGCTTGCTGCCCGCCCCGATCTTGGCTTGGACTCTGACTATTCTCTTGGTTTGCCCTTCTGTACCTGATCTGCCCGCCAGTACCTTGACCCGGCTTGTCTGCACCTCCCTGCTGTCTGCAACCTGCTACAGGACTACAGTGCACCTCCCTGCTATCTGCATCCTGCTACAGTACTACAGTGCACCTCCCTGCTGTCTGCAACCTGCTACAGGACTACAGTGCACCTCCCTGCTGTCTGCAACCTGCTACAGGACTACAGTGCACCTCCCTTCTGTCTGCAACCTGCTACAGGACTACAGTGCACCTCCCTGCTGTCTGCAACCTGCTACAGGACTACAGTGCACCTCCCTGCTACCTGCATCCTGCTACAGGACTACAGTGCACCTCCCTGCTACCTGCATCCTGCTACAGGACTACAGTGCACCTCCCTGCTGACTACAGGATCCTGCCTTCTACTTCAGTGTTCCAGTCAGGCACTTGTGCCCCTCTGTACTTTCGAGTCCCTGTTCACACCTTCAGGGGTTCTTAAGTCAGAGGCATACGAGAGGCCGTTCTCTGCATTCCGGGCTCCACCTACCAGGTACGTGACACAAGCTCTGTCAGATTGGAGTGCACCTGTGAACAGCAAATTTCAAGTCTTGAAAACCGGAGATAACCAGGTGCAAATTACGCCACCCCTGACCTGTATTACCACCTCCGTGCTATGTTAATAAATGTCAAAACCCTACCAAAGCTGCCACTTAACAATAAAATGTATATAAACCGAATTCACCAAAGGAAAATTATAGATAAAATAGTGGCGCTTATCCCCAGGTGGGGAGATGCCAGACACTCTTATCCAGCCAGTGAGCTGAATACAGACGTGACTAGAAAAAAAGTGAAAAAACATATATTGCTAAATATCCCAAAAAGTAAAAATGAATATTAAATAAAATAAATTATTCAATAAATTCAATATGAGCTAATATAAATTATAACACTCAGTGAAAGTGATCTACAAATATATAAATCCAAAAAAATATATAATGAAAATTGAAAACAGTAAATAATAAAGTCCAGAAGCCAATCAATCGTGAAAAAATAATAGTGAAAATATTTGAAGAAAGTCCAAAAAAAGAGTGAGGGTGACTCCAAAACTGCTCAGCTGTGTTTTCAAACATCCACCACACCTCTGTGACGTGAATCCACTCCCTGCTGAAATTCAAACTCACCAGCTGTTAAGGCCTCTCACTCTCGTGTTTGGCCTGACAAAGCCTCTAATCCACTTACATGGAGGTTAACATGCGAGCATACACCTCCACTGCTCCATAGGAACACCGCTTTTCTCAGGTTGGTAGTATCACATAAAAATAAAAGAAGCTCCAATAGTGTAATCTCGTATAAAAGATTTAATCACATATAAAACAACTTGTAATGAACTCACATTTAAAATAAAATAACAGGCAAGTCACTTCACGGCAAATGGAGAACTCCCACAGCACAGCAAGCAATAGCAACTGAAATAACAACAGGCAGGCCGCGGCGGACCCAGGAGGTGTGTGTGCTCACGTTCGTCTCACCCGTCCGATCTCACATGAGTACTAGAAGAGGGAGTGAAGGGAGACAGAGCGGAGCTCCAGTGAAGGGACGAGTGCTGTGGACGAGTGCTGCGGACGGGTGAGACGAACGTGAGCACACACACCTCCTGGGTCCGCCGTGGCCTGCCTGTTGTTATTTCAGTTGCTATTGCTTGCTGTGCTGTGGGAGTTCTCCATTTGCCGTGAAGTGACTTGCCTGTTATTTTATTTTAAATGTGAGTTCATTACAAGTTGTTTTATATGTGATTAAATCTTTTAAACGAGATTACACTATTGGAGCTTCTTTTATTTTTATGTCATACTACCAACCTGAGAAAAGTGGTGTTCCTATGGAGCAGTGGAGGTGTATGCTCGCATGTTAACCCCCATGTAAGTGGATTAGAGGCTCTGTCAGGCCAAACACGAGAGTGAGAGGCCTTAACAGCTGGTGAGTTTGAATTTCAGCAGGGAGTGGATTCACGTCACAGAGGTGTGGTGGATGTTTGAAAACACAGCTGAGTAGTTTTGGAGTCACCCTCACTCTTTTTTTGGACTTTCTTCAAATATTTTCACGATTATTTTTTCACGATTGATTGGTTTCTGGACTTTATAGATATTTACTGTGTTCAAATGTCAAGTCTTGCCACAGATTCTCAATTGGATTTAGGTCTGGACTTTGACTGGGCCATTTTAACACATACTGTAAATATGCTTTGATCTAAACTATTCCATTGTAGCTCTGGCTGTATGTTTAGGGTTGCTTCCCTGCTGGAAGGGGAACCTCTGCACCAGTCTCAAGTCTTTTGTAAACTCTAAAAAGTTTTTTTTCTAAGATTGCCCCGTATTTGGCTCCATCCATCTTCCCATCAACTCTGACCAACTTCCCTGTGCATGCTGAAAAAAAGTATCCCCACAACATGATGCTGCCACCACAATGTTTCACGGTGGGGCTAGTGTGTTTGGGGTGATGTGCAGTGTTAGTTTTCCACCAGCCATAGCATTTTGCTTTTAGGCCAAACAGTTTTGGTCTCATCTGACCAGAGCACCTTCTTCCACATGTTTGCTGTGTCCCCCACGTGGCTTCTCCCAAACTGCAAACGGTACTTCTTATGGCTTTCTTTCAACAATGGCTTTCTTCTTGCCACTCTTCTATAAAGGCCAGATTTGTGGCGTGCATGACTAATAGTTGTCCTGTGGACAGATTCTCCCACCTGAGCTGTGGTCCTCTGCAGCTCCTCCAGAGTTACCATGGACCTCTTGGCTGCTTCTCTGATTATTGCTCTCCTTGCCTGGCCTGTCAGTTTAGGTGGATGGCCATGTCTTGGTAGGTTTGCACTTTCTATTTTCGGCTAATGGATTGAACATTGCTCCTTGAGATGTTCAAAGCTTGGGATATTTTTTTACAACCTACCGTATATACTCGAGTATAAGTCGTTCCGACTATAAGTCGAGGCCCTAATGCACCTGTGTCCTATGCATCCTCCGTGCGTGGCTCTACACCGATCAGCGTGTAGTATTCGGCGGCCATTCACTGTTCAAAAGCCGCGCCTCCTCCTCGTCCAAAAAACTCAATTTCCCAGCAGTCAGCGGTCAGCCTATCACGGACATTCTCTCATCCTCATACCACGGACGAGGATGAGAGAATGTCTGTGATAGGCTGCACACTGACTGCCTATCACAGATGAGGAGGCGCGGCTTTTGAACAGTGAGAGCTGCTGCCGAGTGCTATGTAGCACACGCTAGCCACCGTCTGCCTGCATGACACGCTGATCATGTAGGCAGACGGCGGTGACTCGTGTATAAGTCAAAGGGGGCACTTTCAGCCCCAAAAAAGGGGCTGAAAAATTAGACTTATACACGAGTATATACGGTATCCCTATTTTAAACTTCTCCAGAAGTGTATCTCTGACCTCTCTGGTGTGTTCCTTGGCCTTTACGATGATGTTTGTTCACTAAGGTTCTCTAACAAACATCTGAGAGCTTCATAGAACAGCTGTATTTATACTGAGAATAAATTACACACAGGTGGAATTAGGTGACTTCTGAAGGCAATTGGTTCCACTAGATTCCAGTTAGGGGTATCAGAGTAATGGGGGCTATATATAAATGCATTTATCATTTTCCTACCACTTCACAATTATGTGCCACTTTGTGTTGGTCTATCTAATAAAATCCCAATAAAATACATTTACGTTTTTAGTTGTAACATGACAAAATGTGGAAAATTTCAAGGAGTATGAATACTTTTTCAAGGCACTGTATATAGAGAGCTAGCATGCAGCAAAGTATATAGAGAGTTGGTGTGGCAACCTTTAACCTCCCTGGCGGTTTTCCCGAGTGTGGCTCGGGGTTACATTTCAGGACCATTAGCGGTAACCCCGAGCCACACTCGGGATTACATCGCAGGATCCTGGTGCCTCCTTACTTACCTTGTCCCCGGGATCCTGCGATGTCCCCCGCACTGTCCGAGGGCTCCGTCCTCCTCCGAAGCCTCTCCGTGCCAGGCTCCGTTCCCTGCGAGCGTCGCGACGCACGGGGGCGGAGCCTGGCGGCAAATTCAAAAAAATGTAAAAATCATAACACATACAGTACTGTAATCTTACAGATTACAGTACTGTATGAAATGATTTCACATCCCTTTTGTCCCCAGTGCTCTGGCCCATGCCCTGCATGCAGTTTTATATTGCATACACTGTTCTTTCTGCCTGGAAACTGGAGATTGTCCATAGCAACCAAAAAGTGTCCCTTTACGTCAAAAATGGCTTTAGACCAGCTAGAAAACTGCGATAGTAAATTAGAACACTTGCAGAATTGAGCGATAGTGAATCGTGTGGAAATTTATTTTATTACTATTTATTTTTATTTTTTTTAATTATTATTTTTTTTTTATTATATTATAATTTATGTTTTTGTGTTTCAAACTTTATCATACCCGGGATATCTACTAGACTCTTGTTTGGACAGATTTAAGTGTGTTATTGTTAATAATTAAATACCTACAATATAAAACGCCAAATTTCATTGCAAAATAATTGTACCGCTTTCGGCACCTAAAATCAGAAAGAATCATACCGCCAGGGAGGTTAATGCCTTTGCAGTAGCTTTCAGATGTACTTATAACTCGCTTTGCTACCCTTCTTTTTACTGTTTGATGACATCTTACAGAACTTATATACATCTAGGGGACTGAGCAGTGGGATTGGGATGATAATAAAACGACTCGATTTAAAAAATAAAAAATAAATAAAACATGGTTGCCTTGCCTCCAGTTTAAAGCTTATTGAATCAATCACCAATCTATGTAGGATCACAATAGTCTATATTTACAGGGAGTTATTGAGTGTATTTTTTGCATTCAGCTTTAGGGCTCTTACACATCAGTATTCAGTCTTGATCGCTCTGTTTTTCAGACAGATCCAGAATCAACCAGAATGTATGTCCTTTTCAATTCTTGTGGACATAAACAGATGTCGTCCATTTACATCTGTTCCATTTAGGTCCATTCTGTTTACATCCATCTTTAGGCAAGAAACATACATATTATATTTCATTTATATAAAGCTTCTAATTAACTCCCTGGTCATCTCTCACCTCGACTCCCTCCTTACTCCTTACTCCTTACTAGAGGCTTACCTCTAAATAGGCTATCCCCACCTCAGTCTATCATGAACGCTGCTGCCAGGCTCATCCACCTTACAAACTGCTCAGCGTCTGCTACACCCCTCTGCCAATCCCTCCATTGGCTGCCACTCAACCAACAAATTAAATTCAAGATACTAACATCAACTTATAAAGCCAACCACAACCTGGCCCCCAGCTACATCACTAACCTAGTCTCAAAATACCAACCTAATCGTTCTCTTCGCTCCTCCCAAGACCTCCTGTTCTCTAGCTCCCTTGTCACCTCATCCCATGCTCGCCTCCAGGACTCCTCCAGAGCCTCTCCCATCGTCTGGAATGCTCTACTCCAATCTGTCCAACTTTCTCCTAATCTGTCCACTTTCAGACCATCCCTGAAAACCCATCTCTTCGGAGAAGCCTTTCTGGCCCCCACCTAACAGCTGTACATTTATTTTCTCCATCAGCACCCCCCCCCCCCCCACAGTTATTACAACTGTACATTTATTTTCTCCATCAGCACCCCCCCATAGTCATTAACTCTTGTATCTCTTGACATTCCCTCTTAGATTGTAGTCTCTAAGGAGCAGAGCCCCCTGATTCCTACTGTATTAAAATTCATTGTATTTGTACTGTCTAACCTCAAGTTGTAAAGCGCTGCGTAAACTGTTGTCACTATATAAATCCTGTATAATAATACTTTACTATGAGTCTTTTCACATGTGGGCACTTCACAGCTAAATGCCTCTTCAGTTTTTGTCCATAATATGACAGTGGACTGTGGCAGACCCATGATAGCTATATGGGCAGACAGATGTAAAGAGACTTGTTTAGGTCCAAAAAACGGAAAATAATTCAGTCCCTTTCCATTTTTTATCTATGAGAGGTTGCAATTTAAAGCGACTGGACAGTGCACCAAGTGGTACTTATGTTTAGAGCAGTATGTGTCCAGGGACTGCTTGCATTCTGTCCATTAGTCGTACCCCAAACATAAGTACCGATAGGTGTACTAGCCACAGCAGCTGGTGTCCTCTCATTGATTTTGACAGGCTGCCGGTAGCATTGATGGATAGTGCATCTGTACCCTCTGCCTGAAGTTAAACACCACAGCCCCATGCATCGGAGCTCAATGCCCAATGGACATGAGGTCTAAACCAATTAGGATCAAAATAAGAAATATCACAGATTAAAGGTACATTTTTGGGAATTTTTCTTTGAGGTTGGTGGTCGCCTGATCAGTGACTAAGTAGAAGCCTGACTTGGAAAAGGAGTTTATCCTGTGGCAATTCTTGAGGCCATTCTTTTTTCTTTGAGGGCCTTTTCTGAGGTAATTTACTTTCAATCGCAGCAATTGTGAACAGAATGCTGTAGAAGGGTACTGCTTGCCTTTATAATAAATGATTCCACCGATGTATTTAAGTTTGAAATCAAATATTGTATTTTTTTTTTGTATAATCTTTATTTTTTGAGAACATTTCAGTGAAAACAGAAACATTACATAGAGTAAGCATTAATAATGTGGCCCAAGGAAGGTTTACAGCGATACAAGCTTTTGCAACCAGCCCTATCACAAGTAATATTAAATCACAATTTTTGTGGCTTTTAGACATCTTATTGATTCCTTACATCCCCGGGGCGCGAGCCCCATCCGGTGACGGTCCACCCCCACCCAGGATGCAGGTTGTTCAGGTGGGTATATGGAGCGCCCCCCCCGACGACCGCCCGGGGAGAGGGGGGCCTTCTGCCTCCAACAACCTCCCCCGGGCCGCCACCTCGGCGGGAGCACCCCCCCAACACCTATCCTCTGGGGTGCTAGACGCGGCCCCCCCGTCCCAACAGGGCTTAGAGGAGCCGGGCCCACACCCCTGTGATTGGCCACTAATGCTTTGTTGCTCGCTGTTGCAGAGTGTTTACACAGTTAGTATCCCGTCCATGGGTATAGAAAGATTGCACACTCTATAAATCATAGTTAGTGATAGAAAATAGGTGAAAGAGGGGGAGAAAGTATAGATAAGGAGTTGGGGTAAGGGGAGGGTATAGGTAGGTGGGTAGGGTGGGGAAGGTAGGAGAGGAGCATACCTTGTGTTTGAAGAAGTCACAGGAATCCGCGCCGAACGGGCCCCGACCACTGCATGTCTTTTCAACATTTAATGTGGGTCTTATTCTTTATGAGGTATTGTTGACATTTAGGCGAGATCTTAGGGAAGGTTCTGCTAACTCTAGCAGGGCTATGTCTAAGCTGGAGTTTTCATGGTCAGGTTCTGTCATGTATTCATTCCAGGGGGTCCATATAATTTCAAATCTTTCTACTTTCCCCTTACAGGTCGCTACCCAGTGTTTGGCTTCCCTAATGTCATTCACTTTCTTTATCCAGTCTGTTTTTGATGGGGTCTTGGTTTGTTTCCAATATATCGGGATGAGGCGTCTGGCTGCGTTTAGGAGATGTGGCAATATACATTTTCTGTATTTACTGATTGGCATTTGTGGAATGTGTAGTAGGAAGTGTGCAGGTGACATAGGGATGTCGAGATCTAGAATCTCTTTTATTAGGTTTTTAATTTCACTCCAGTATGGCTGTATCAGTGGGCACTCCCACCAGATGTGGAGGAGTGTACCCTTTTGTCCACACTTTCTCCAACACAGGTCCGATGCCATGGGGTAGATGCGAGCTAAGTCAGCCGGGACCCGGTACCAACGCGATAAAATTTTATAATTAGTTTCTTGAGATTTGGATTCTATGGAGCTCGAGTGGGTTAGATGGTAAAGGTATGTTAGTTGAGTTGGGGGGAGATCCATCTTTAAGTCCCTTTCCCATGCCCTTATATAAGTTGGCCTAAGATTGTCAGTAGTATTACTTAATAGGCGATACATTTCCGAGACCATGTGGGGGATTGGGTCTTCTTCTATGAAAATTTTTTCAAAGCTTGTGAGAGTGGAAAGGTCTCTAATTGAATTCCCATTTGCCTGGAAGAAGTGGTGGAGCTGTCTCTATCTCCAGAAGTTCATTCTGGAGCCTTCGTGTCTCTTTTGTAAAGATTCAAAGTCCATTAATTTACCTTTATGCATTAGTTTTCCACAGCTGGCATTTCCATCATCCAACCAAGGGCCGAAAAAGGCCATTTGTTCTCCTGGTGGGAACCAGAGAAATCCCCCTAGTGGAGCTAGTGGTGACATAGGAGGAGACAAATTTAAATTTGAGTTTAATTTGTCCCAAGTGGAGAGTGCGTGGAGTGTCAGAGGGGAAGTATCTTCCGACAGTCCCCTGTACTCTCTAGGTAGCCATGGCGCATAAGCCAGATTCCTACCCGCTAGCCATTTTTCCAAGGAGACCCAAAGCTTGGACTGGGTGTGGAAACGCCAACTGAGGATTCTTTGAAGGACTATCGCTCTATGGTATTTCAAAATGTCAGGAATTCCTAGCCCTCCCGCCAATTTGGATCGTTTCAGCACTCTCAAGGCTATTCTAGGTTTCTGCGAGTTCCATACAAAACTCGATAGTATACTATTAATCTGGGAGAAAAACTTGTTCGGTAGGGGTATAGGGATCATTTGTAAGTAAAAAAGGATGCGGGGTAAAATATTCATTTTGATTATGTTGACACGTCCTATCCATGTGAAAGCAGTCTTAGTCCATTGTGAGCGATCTTCTTTAATTATATTAAGGAGTGGGGGGAAATTTGTGGTGTACAGGGTATCATATCTGTCTGTCAGTTGTATTCCTAGATATTTAATTGAAGATTTGGCCCAAGCAAAGGGGAATGCATTTTGCAAGTTACTCATCAGGGAGGGAGGCAAGTGAACAGGTAAAATTTCTGATTTAGAGAAATTAATTTTAAAGTTTGATAATGATCCGAAATTCGTTCAGTTCCTTCATCAAGTTTGGCAGCGAGATCAGGGGCTCCGATAGATGAAATAGAACATCATCCGCGTAGGCAGACAGTTTGTGTTCAGTCGTTCCGATCTTCAAGCCCTTTATGTTTATGTTTGCTCTGACAGTGCATAACAACTGTTCAAGAACTAGAGCGAAAAGGAGAGGGGAAAGTGGGCACCCCTGTCTCGTGCCATTCCGAATCGGGAACTGAGAGGATAGTACTCCGTTCACTTTAACTTGTGCACAAGGAGTGGAATAAAGAGCTAGGATCGAGGCTAGCATGCGTGGTTTGAGTCCTAGTGTCTCTAATACCATTTTAAGAAATGTCCAATCGACCCGGTCGAAAGCCTTCTCGGCGTCAGTGGAGAGAATTACGTAAGGTTTTAAGTTTGGGCGGGTGCGCGCCCAATGTATGAGTTGGATGGCTCTAATTGAGTTATCTCTTGCCTCTCTCCCTTTGATGAACCCTGTTTGATCTGGGTGGACTATATTAGGTATAAGATTCCCAAGTCTGTTTGCTAATACCTTCGCCATAATCTTAATGTCAACATTAAGGAGGGATATGGGTCGGTAGCTTTGGGGTAGCATCGGGTCTTTGCCCTCTTTGGGTAGCACTGTTATGTGTGCTAGGAGTGCCTCCGTGGGGATAGGATTCCCATCTGCAATGGTATTGAAATATCTGCACATGTGGGGGCTTAAAAGATGTAGGAACATTTTATAATATGTCCCTGTAAAGCCGTCTGGGCCTGGGCTTTTGCCTTTGGGCAGGGATTTCACTGTTAACTCTATCTCTTCTGGTGATATTGGTAGTTCTAGTTCAGTGCATTGATCTTCGTTTAGGGGTGGAACACCGGCTGAAGCCAGGTAGTCTCGTATGGCTGTAATCCTATTTGCCTGAGCATCTAAAGGGTGATCAGTGGTCAAATTGTAAAGTTGAGTATAGTATTCTTGGAACCCTGCAGCAATTCCAGAGGATTGGACCGAAACATCTCCATTTGGGGAGCGTAACCTGTGGACACAAGTCTGGGCTTGTTTCTTACGAAGAGCTCTAGCGAGCATGCGCCCACACTTATTACCATGTTCATAATATTTGTGTGAAAGGCGTCTGGCTTGTTTTCGAGTCTGTCTATCTAGTAGACGTGACAACAAATTTCGCAGTTCAGTCAACCTCTGTAATGCCTCAGGGCTCTCATTTTGTTTATGTTTTAGTTCTGCTTCTTGAAGGGCAGTCAGTACTCTTGTGAAGTCAGCTTGGAGCATCTTTTCGAGTTTGGCCCCTAAAGATATTAGCTCTCCTCTTATTACAGCCTTATGACCTTCCCATACTGTGCTTTCTTTCAGATCGTTAGTGGTATTCTCTCTAAAATAGTTTGTGATGGCTTCCGACACTCCAGCTCCCACAGCCGCATCATCCAGCAAATTTTCATTTAATCTCCACGTCCATGCCCCACGAGAGCTGGACGGTAGCTTAAGAGTCACACCTACCGGTGCATGATCCGATATGGTGATGTTCCCGATGGATGCTGACTGTAGGAGCTCCAGCGCCCGCCGATGAACATATATTTGATCTATTCGGGTATAGACATTGTGTATTGCCGAATAATAGCTGAAGTCCCTCTCTGCAGGGTGTAGGGCCCTCCAGCCATCAACGAGCATGTGTGATTGAAAGGACTTACGGAAGTGTTTAAGAAAGGCGTAAGAGTGGGTGTGGCTAGAGTTGGAGGTGTCAATGGAAGGGTCTGGGCTGACGTTAAAGTCTCCTCCAAGGACTACAAATCCCTCCTTAAACTCTGTCAAGAGTTCAAGAGCCTTGTCTATGAAGGAAATTTGATTTGAGTTGGGGGCGTATATCGAGGCGAACGTGTATTTACGTTCTGCTATGGTGCCTTTCAGGAAAACGTATCGACCTAATGGGTCTATTTTGCTGTTTAAAAGTTGAAAAGGGCATGTTTTGTGAATCGCTATTGAAGTTCCCGTAGATTTGGCGGTTGGGGAAGTGCTGTGAAACCACTGGTTATATAAATGGGTCGGGAGTCTAGGTAAGGAGAGATGGGTAAAATGGGTTTCTTGTAAAAAAAACTATTTGTGCCTTCAGTTTTTTGAGTTCCCACCATAATTTGCTTCTCTTCCCAGGGGAGCATATGCCTCTTATGTTATAGGATATTACCTTTAATGTAGACATGATGGGTCAGGTGGTTGGACGCATGTCGCGTGGTCGAGCCCGTCCGGCACGGAGCCCCTAGTGAAGTATCGCTCCTGTGAAAAAAGGGGTGGGGTAGGGAGGGTGTGGGAGAGGCCAGAAAGGTAGAGGAAAAAAAAAGCACAAAGAGAGTATTGTTAAAACATACAAAACAGTACAACTTATGAGTAACAGTGATAATGAGCAGAGGTTCTGCTTGTGAGGTGTGAGGTCTGCCCTAATATCAGGGGAGGCCTCAGACCTTAGACTAATGTCCCAACTAGGGACAATACCCAACAAGGGGTGGCCTACGTGGGGAAACATGAACCTAAACACGGGGGGAGACATGGGGTGCCGTCTCCGTCCACCGCATCAGTAGAACGTGGTATTAAACAGGGGGGATCATTCTAGGGGGGCGTATGCAACCTGACATTGTATGGGGCCTAAGTAAAAATGGGTGAGACAATAAGATCAGGAAGGTGGTTTTCGCATGAGGTCATCTGGTTCTTGGACTTTGTCAGTGAGTGTCTCTCATTTGTTGATTGTAGTTAGTGATCGTAGATAATCTGAAGATTTGCTCGCGGGTATCTTGCTTTGTATACCCACTTGGGAAAAAAGGGGGGCAAAGTCTCGGAGTGTGAGTGTGGACCTTTTTAGTAGTTCACCCATAGTCCTCAGGGTATCACACATGGACTGCGTATGAATTGTATAGGTCATCCATATTTATCAAGGTATCACATGAGGACTGCGGTGTTAATCTCTTGTGGTGGAGGGTCCTGTTTCAGTATCTTGATTCTGGTGCTGTCTGTCTCTTCTGCGGTTCTTGTGGGAGATTGTTGACCATTGAGATGGGGTTTGAGTCCCGGGAGCATTAAATGTGCTTCTCCAATCTGGAAAGTCCACTGGAGCCAGGTCAAGAGTGGAAAGGAAGTTCGGTAGGTCATCCTTATTGCGCAGTGTGATTTGGCGTCCATTTTTTGTCACTTGTACAAATATTGTATTTGTATGTATTATACATTTGAACTTTCGTAGGAAATGTCCACCACTTGCCATGCCTATAAAATGTCTAAGGGCCCATTCACAGCAGAAACTGAACATAACTGCACATTTTTGACTGCATGTTTACATGCATTTGAAGCATGCTTGAAGCATGCTTGACGCACGCTTGACATGCACTTGACGTGTGTTTTTTTAATGCATTTTGCATGTGTTTTCTGCTGCATTTAGCACTGCATTTGCAGTGTATTTTTCTATTTGTTTTTGGGCTTAGCAAAACATATAACCACTTCAGCCCCGGACGGTTTTACCTCCTTAATGAACAGTCCATTTTTTGTGGTACAGCACTGCATTAGTTTAACTGACAATTGTGCGGTCGTGCAATGTTCCATCCAAATAAAATGTATGTTCTTTTTTCCCCACAAATAGAGCTTTCTTTTGGTGGTTTTTGATCATCTCTGCAGTATTCATTTTTTGCAATATAAACAAAAAAAAGTGATTATTTAAAAAAAAAGAAACAATATTTTTTACTTTCTGCTATAAAACACATACAATAAAAATTTCTTCACCAATTTAGGCTAATATGTATTCTGCTATATATTTTTGGTAACAAAATCCCAAAATCCCAATAAGCGTATATTGATTGGTTTACGCAAAAGTTATAGCGTCTACAAACTATGAGAAATTTTAATGGCATTTTCCTTTCTTTTTTTTTTATACTAGTAATGGCGGCGATCATCGATTTTTAGCGGGACTGCGACATTGCAGTGGACAAATCGGATACCTAACTCACACTTTTGACACTTTTTTGGGAACCAGTCACATTATTACAGTGATCAGGGCTAAAAATATGCACTGTTATGCCCCGTACACACGGTCGGATTTTTCGATGGACAATGTCCGATCGGAGCGTGTTGTCGGAAATTCCGACCATGTGTGGGCGCCATCGGACATTTTCCATCGGATTTTCCGACACACAAAGTTGGAGAGCAGGAGATAAAATTTTCCGACAACAAAATCCGATCGCGTCAATTCCGACCGTGTGTGGCCTGTTCCGACGCACAAAGTGCCACGCATGCTCAGAAGAAATTCCGACACGGGACAGCTCCTTCTGGTAAACTTAGCGTTCGGAATGGATACAGCACTTTCGTCACGCTGCAATGTAAAAAATGGTTTAATACAGCGCACTCTCTTCTTCTTTATAATGTGACAAGAATTAAGTAGTTTTGCTGCTCATATTCACACACACTTCTCACAAACTTTTATTTGTGTTTTTTTAGTGGGATTCCCTCAATATATTGTTATTAGTTGTCACATCTGACAGTTTTATATTTTTTATGTTTTTTTTTTTTTAAGCCTTTTTTTTTCTTTAATGTTTGTATTTTTTCCAAGGCTGATCTTTGTTCAATGTTATTTTTATTTTTACTCCAGAATATTTTTGGTGTGTGTTTTGTGTGGCAAGTTACCCCCACACCATTGATATCTTTTATTATTTAATCTCCAGGAGATTTTTTGTTGTTGGTGACCCTTGTTCATTTCACATTGTATATTAGAAATGTACCTGAATCCTCACAAACAAACCATCATTTTTGAAGTAAAACACATAGGAGAGTATAATTCAAAACAAAAATCCTTTATTAAGGTATCAGAACCAAACAAAGAGGAAGGCAACACTGGATCAAGATGAGAAATTAGTGAAGCCTGGGACCCCCACGGCAGACAACAATTCTTCAACCTCAAAATTGGTGGCCTGAGGAGTCCATATATAAGGGAGGGCAGTCTGGTCCGGGATTCACAGAGATCAGGATAGCAGCAGATGACATCAGTGTCCCCAGGCTGTGGTACCACAAGAAGCTGCATTTTTTGGCCGACCAGACTGGATCCAGGGTCCTCACTCTCTGGTCTTCCTTTCACACTTCCTTCCCGGCTGTCGCTGTGCAGTTGTAGATGTGGCAGGAGGAGGAGTAGGACCTGGAGGAGGAGGAGGACTGGGGGGACCTGGAGGAGGACTGGGGGGACCTGGAGGAGAGGGAGGAGGAGGAGGAGGACCTGCAGGAGGAGGAGGAGGACCATCACAAAGGTGTGTGTCAGGTGTAATTTGGGCCCTCACACCTTTCGCCAGAGCCTCTGATATGAGGGCCTCACACATGGCTTTTTGGCCCTCCTCCATCCTCTGCATTTTATATGCAATGAATGCACCAATGTTCTCCTGCCTGGTGTGGGGTGCTCCCAGGACCTCAGTAGCCCTACAAAAAAATCTGATAGCCGCCTCCTCCAGGGTACTCCTCCTACTGCGACTTTCTGTTTTCACCGGGGGTGGAGGGACCTGCACATCAGCCAGCCTGCTCGGCCCGGCCACCTCCTGGCTGAGACTTCCCTGTGTATGAAAAAGGGACATGGTTTTAGTTTTTGCATCATCAATCACAATCCTAAATTAGTACTCCAAACTAACATCTAGTTAACATCATTGATTGGACAAGCAGAAATATTTAGAGGAATGCTATACCTGGCTCAATCTGGGCTCCTCCACATGTGGCCTGGAAGGCCCAGGTTGGGCGTCAGAAGCCTCAGCCTGACGGGAAGGAAGTGTGGAAGGAAGACTGGAGAGGGATGGCCTGGGTTCAGTCTGGCCTGCCAGAAAGTGCAGCCTGTCATAGTACAACATCCTGGGGACATAGATGTCATCTGCTGCTCCGGATCTCTGTGAATCCAGGACTTTCCTGCGCTCCCTCAGATATGTGCTCCTCAGGCCACCAATGAAAATCTTTAAATAGAGGATGTCTGCCGTGGGGATCACCTGCTTCATAATTTCACACAATTGCTCCAGTGCTGCCTTCCTCTTTGCTTGGTTCTTGTAATGGGGGTGGGTAATCTCCCACAGACAGGGCAGCTCCCTTAGCATATCAATGAAGACTGACATGAAGTCAGTATCTTCTTTCAGTACCATATCCATGTTCACTGCAAGACACAACACAAGACAAAGCCTAATGTCAGACCAAACTCTCCTAATCTTGTTACAATATAGGCCTCAATCTATAGAAGCAGTATAGGCCCAAGTTTGTCTCTTACCTTCGTTCTTACGATCGCCGCGTTCAATGCTCCTTCCTCCGCTCACAGATCAAACGTAATACGCACGTGTGTTACGCTTTATATACACTGCGCATGCGTGTAACTCCGCCCGCCCCTGACGTTCTTTCTAGTGTATTCCCCGCCCCTTTTCGTTCGGCGCAGTGGGGGAAGAGCATGATGGCGGACATACAGCAGGTGCGGGCTAATTGTAGCAACGAGGAGGAGGAGGAGGAGGAAAGGGCGGATCCAGGCACGTCCCGATCCAGAAGGAGACGTTTTAAGGCCACCAATATGTCGTTTGGGGAGATGTTGGAGATGGTCGACATCATGAGGAAGTCCGACTATGACGGAAAATATGGGCCTTACCCCCACCCCAACATCCGAAAGGCCAAAATCATTGGTAAAGTGGTCAGGAGTCTAGAGCGGAATTTCGGGGTACGAAGGTCTAAAGATCAGCTCAGGAAGCGGTGGTCGGACCTGAAGTTGAGAGAGCCAGAGCAGTACCGAAAGATCCGGAGAGTGCTGCAAAAAAGTAAGTAGTTGTGCTGTGTTCCTATTCTTTATGTCTTTATTACGTTCGTTCTACTCCATATGCTTTGATTAGTTGTAACGTTTCCAAAGGTCAACTTTAATGTTCATGGGCACATTATTCGTTCGTATCAAACATTTTTCTTTCGGCCTCTAGAACACCATTGTTTAGGCCATATGCATTTTCGCACATTTTTGGGGGCCTACTTGGATGCCAAATATTTGTTTGTGTAGATGGGTTTGTTACTAGAATGAAATGCCAACTAGATTGTGTGTAAGGAGAGGACACTCAGCAGCTGTTTTCACATCTGGACACTGGAGCACTAGTGTGGGACACAAGAACACCATTTTTATTAGGGGGCCACACAGGTACTCCAGTGTATACTATAGGGGGGTCCCCATCTGTGAAGTTTGTACTAAACAGGTAAAGTATTGCAGCTTGACAAAGGGCAATAAAAAAAATACATCTTGGAACTCGGCTAAAATAGACAATTGTACCCCACTTCCAAGCAATGTTTCCTAGTTCTAGTTCTGCCATCAAATATCTGTGTGCTAATTATACCATTTTTGTTTTACATAGGGGAGAAAAGACTCGGAGGACACCCCTCATCCCAGGAGACCAGAGACCCCCCACCTCTGGAAGAAGGGGAAATACCAACACAAGAAGAAGAGCAGGAGGAAGAAGAAGATGTGGTGGAGATTGGCACCACAACAGGTGAGTGTCTGCAACCACAGGCTCAGGTAAAAGAGATGGATGGTGGCAGATTTTTGAGACCTTTTTTTTGGTTCTTTATCTCTTTTTAGGTGATCGTGATGTGAGGGAGAGAGAACGCTTTACTTCTGAAAGTGCCCAGATCCTGATCGGGGAGATCATGGGGTGTAATCTCCAACTGCACAACATACAGCAACAAATCAATGATGTTATTAAAAAAAATAATAACATCATTGATGTTTTGGGGCGAATTTAAACCCCACAAAATAACTTGTTTTATTGTGGTCCAATCTTTTCAAATTTTTTTCAATGTTTAGAAAAGCCAAATTTGGAGGATGCACACAGTGTGCCAACATGTGCTATCTGCCATCACAGGAGATCAATGGACGCGTTTTGGGTGTGCAAACCCTTCCTCAATTCTAAAGTCGCGTTGAGGAAGGGCTTGCTCCCCCAAAACACGTCCCTTGATCCCCCCTGATGGCAGATAGCACATGTTGACATTCGTAAATTTGTGTGCATCTTCCAAATTTGGCTTTTCCAGGGGTGATTTCCCCCCATCTGAACGCTATATCAAACCCAGTTCCTAAATACTGATGTCTGATATAGCCTTCAGGTTTTACCTAATGTGAACTTTGTAAGTTCAAGTTTTTTGGCTTTCTTGTTGGTTTTACACAGGCCTGTTTTATCTGAAATGGTTATTTTGATTTTTCATAATGCTACTGCAAACATTGTTATACAACAAACATGTTGGTTTGTTTTAAAAACCTTTCGTAAATGCACATGTGATTGTGCAGCTATAAAAAAGTGGCTTAATCAATAATGTGTGGATTATTGTCTCAACACTACAACACTTTTGGGGTGATGTAATTGTTGTTTTATGCAAAAATGGGGGTTATTTCCTAAGGGAAAATACACTTTGCACTACAAGTGCAGGTTCAGTGCAGATGCAAGTGCACTTGTAGTGAAATGTGTTTTTGCATTTAGGAATTACCAGCCAACACAGTTTTTTATAAGGTTACCCAATCACGACATTTTCTGCACTCAACACATTTCTGTCAGGGTCAGCTAAAAGAAACACAAGCAGTAAATGTCCACAAAGAATTTTTTTTGGTTGTTTTTTATTTTAAAAAGTTTTCACAGATTGTCTGGCATATTGATAGCCCCCCTACCCGCAAAGAACTCCAGGTAGCGTAACCGGACATCACGGGCACTCAGGGAGGGCAAGCCAGGACGGCCACTTTCAAGCGCCGTCAGTGTTGATGGATTTGGATTTCCGGCCTCAGGCCCAACTGAGCCAGCATAGTTTGCTGAATGTTTTCTTAAAAAATTATGGAGAACACAGCAGGCAAGTATTATATGGTTCAGTTTATACTCCGCCATATGGATGGGTGTCAGAAATAATCGGAACCGGCTGGCCAGGATTCCAAATGTGTTCTCCACCACTCTTCGGGCTCTGGCCAGCCGTTAATTAAAAACCCTCTGTTCCGGGGTGAGGGTCCTCATCGGGAATGGCCGCATCAGGTGGTCCCCCAGCGCAAACGCTTCATCAGCAACGAACACAAATGGGAGACCTTCAACATTGTCCTCTGGAGGTGGCAAGTCCAAGCTGCCATTCTGGAGACGCCTGTAGAACTCCGTCTGGGCGATCACTCCACCATCGGACATCCGGCCATTCTTCCCCACGTCCACATACAAGAAGTCGTAATTAGCCGACACCACCGCCAACATCACTATACTATTAAACCCCTTGTAATTATAATAGTACGACCCCGAGTTGGGTGGTGGGACGATGTGGACGTGTTTCCCATCAATTGCCCCTCCGCAGTTAGGAAAGTCCCACCGCTGGGCAAAGTGGGAGGCCACAGTCTGCCATTCCTGTGGCGTGGAAGGAAACTGTTGAGGAAAAAACAATAAACATTACTATTTTTTCACAGAAACCTGGCAAGCAGATTAGACACAAACATTATGGGTCAACCTCCAGATAGCATTTATTAAGGGGAATTTAACAACAACAAAGTATAAGGTACACCTATCATATTCCCCCTCCCCCCCTCTCATGGGCCATTTCTAACATTATAGGGGGGGGGAACTCTTGGACAGGTAACCCTCTTCACTTCATTGAGAGATGAATGCCTAAATACAGGGTATTACTTGGAACAGCCCCTCCTTAGTTACACTATTGGCAGCCCACTGGACAGGTAAGAAGTGTCATAATACAAAGATATAAATACACACTGTACACATTTGAGCACATTTGGACATTCTGCTATTACCTATCAAGATCATAATAGGATACAAGAACTTTAAACAGTACCATTGTAAAGTATACAGGCAGGCCCTTGCACTACATGCTTTGGGGAATTCATCCATAAATCTGACCAGTAAAGAGATGGGTATAGTGTGTATGGGTTTGGCAAAGTCAGCAAATAGATGATTGAGGATAGAGAATTGGGATCAGCTGACTTAGCAGTTGGGGGGAGGGAGGGTTACCAAAAATTTGGGGACACCACAAAAAAAAGCCTCTGGCCCTCTGCCTGAATTTAAATCAAAAATAACATTTCAAAACATTTTAGGGGCTGTTTGGGGTAAAGCACTACTATGGAGCTGATAAAATACATTGTTAAGTAACTACATGAGGTGAATATAGGGCAGGAGACACCATGCTGGAGAGGTTATTGAAGGTCAAATATGTATGAAGGACCTAAAATTGTAATTACATAAAAATCCAGCATGCATGAGGACAAAGGGGACATTCACAGCATATTACAATCATGGTAATTAGGGAATGAGGAAAGAAATACAATATATTATCAAACATTCAATACAATAAAATGTGATATTAAAGGATAAAAATCTTACCTTCATATACTCCTTCTGCAGGACCTGTATGATGGCAGAACAGGTCTCTGGGATAATGATCCCCAGAGCCTGGGGGGAGATGCCTGTCAAGAACTTGAGGTCCTGCAGGCTTCTCCCTGTGGCCAAATACCGCAAGGTAGCGACCAACCTCTGCTCCGGAGTGATGGCTTGCCTCATGCAGGTATCCTGCCTGCTAATATAGGGGGTCAGCGAAGCCAACAAACGGTGAAATACGGGGTCCGTCATCCGGAGAAAGTTCCTGAAATCATCAGGATTATTCTCACGGATCTCACGGAGCAAAGGCATATGAGAGAACTGGTCACGCTGAAGCAACCAATTCTTGGTCCATGAACTCCTCCCCACCCTGTTCATGGACTGGACTTGTGTCAAGGTCAGGACCCCAACACCAAGCCCCCGCACAGCACGAACTCTACGAGGAGTACGCATACGAAACATGGCTAGAAAACGGTCGGCTGCTCAGAACGAAGTAACAGAACGCACTGAAGAACAGCAAGGCCTGTGAAGAGCGACCTGAAAAACAGCAACGAGCAGGCAAGATCACACAGAAAACTCCAATACGAACTGACTGCACGCACTGAAGAGCAGATACAAACCCACAAGCACAAACTGAACGGCAGAAAACGATCTGAAAGCCACGAGTCTGAAAAAGCGCGAATCGTCTCTCACCAAACTTTTACTAACACGAGATTAGCAAAAGGAGCCCAAAGGGTGCTGCGCTTGGTTCTGAACTGGCCTTTTCTAGTCTCGTCGTACGTGCTTGACGTCACCGCGTTGTTGTCGATCGGAAATTCCGACAACTTTGTGCAACCGTGTGTAGGCAAAACAAGTTTGAGCCAACATCCGTCGGAAAAAATCCTAGGATTTTGTTGTCGGAATGTCCGAACAAAGTCCGACCGTGTGTACGGGGCATTACTGTACTGGCAGGGAAGGGGTTAACATCAGGGACGATCAAAGGGTTAAACGTATGCCTAGGTGGTGCTTGCTAACTTTGTGGGGGATGCTCTGACTGATGAAGACAAAGATCTCTATCTCTTTCCCTGTCAGAACGGCGATCTGCCTTGTTTACATAGGCAGATTGCTGTTCTGCCTCTCTGGGGAATAGTCACGGGTGGCTGGTGGACATTGGGTCTGTCGGACCCGCTGATTGGCATCCATTGTGTCCAATCAGCGTGTGATCACGCCTCAGGGCCCCACAGTGTCTATTGCATGAAATGACATACAGGTACGTCATTTCGTGCAATAGAGTCGACTTGCCACAGTAAAAGCGCAGTAGGCAGTCAGCAAGTGGTTAAAGGGGTGCAGTGCGTTTGTCGTGCGTTTGTAGCGCGTTACTTGCATTTACCTGCATTTGCAGTGTGGAAAAATGGAGCATACTCTACTTTTGTTTTACTGCGCTGAACTACACTGCAATGATGTGAACTATGCCCATAGGTGTACCCTGATTGTGGGCTGTCTATGCAGTTGGAGTGCAGTTCAAAATTCATCCAAGGTGGATTTCTGCTGGCCTCATTCACAGCTTTATTGTTGAGTCTAGGGAATTCAGCAATGTTTTCCAAGCAGTGCAGTAGAATGGTATGCAGTTCCTTTGATTGGTCTACAGTTATAAAGATGGTATGAATTGCTCTTGGCTTGTTCCATTCACCATCTACTATGACCAGTTTCTTAAAGTGTATTTCTATTTTTGCAGCCAAATTGGCATAGCGCCTACTTTATGTTTGTTACATGTCCCTATTCACATAGCGTAACTTTAAATATTTAAAAATTGCAGCTTGCCTTTTTACATACCTCCCAACATTTTGAGATGGGAATGAGGGACACCTACTAGCAAACCTATGTAAGCATAGGACATGCCCCCTGCCACACCCCCTTAAAGGAAAATTACCAAAAAAAAGGTTAATTAAATCCACAAGGGCTTTTTTTTAACCACTACTATTCCTTTATATTGGCTTTTTAAATTTACAAATACAGCAATTTAGAATTTAGATGAAAGGTTTAGCACTGGGAAACACTTTTTGAAAGATTCATTTTATATACAACTATATAGACCAAATCAAAGTAAGGGACAAATGAGGAGGAAAGAGGGACAGAGGGACATTGCTCCAAATCAGGGACAGTCCCTCGAAAACAGGGACAGTTGGGAGCTATGCTTTTTAGGTGCTCTAGTCTGGCCCCTCCAGTAAGGAAAAATCCTTGTTTGTTTTTTTCTTTGAGAGGGGGTTGGACAGCTGTTTTTGCTATTATTAACCCTGTCTGTGCTGGGCAGGCAGGGGTTCATTATCAATTGTAACTCAATTTGAGCACTGTCTGTCTTAACAACAGGTTATACAGTAGGTGTAGAGGCTGGGCTTCTTGCATTGTATATTAATAAGGACAGGATTAAAAGGCATACGCTAACATTGTTTATTGTTTCAACATTGTAAACATTTTTTGAGGCATGCGGTGTGAATGGGAACACATAGCCAACATAAAGTGGGGTTTTGTCAAATTTATTAGGGAGCTTGCCACGGTCCTGAGAGCAGACCTGTTCAGTTCAACACAAAGGTTTGTATGACTGAAGAAAAGTACAGTTGTTTCTAAGAATTTAAAGAGTAGTTTTACAGGAGTGGCATATTGTGTGACATCAATAATCACCAAGTGAACAACGCCAGCGAGGCATCACATGATTGTGTACAGAACTGCATAACATTGTTGTGAAGTGGTCATGTACTCCATTACAGCTCCAACTTAGATTTTCTTGCACCAGAGAATGTGTAACCAATAATGTTACCAGCTCTCAAGGAGAACTGTTTCTCCAGTCGTGCTGCTAACAATGATTAAATAGAAAAGCCTCTCCTACGCCATTCTCTCTGACATATTGTAGAATTATGCTGAATTGTTCATTTACTGCCACTGTGTATCTATTCTGGTTTATCTGTTGGTCTGTTGGTTGCCCGTAATCAGTGGTGGCTGGTGCTTAATATTGTGGGGGGGGGCGGCACTCTCACCACACCCACCCCCCACCCCCCCGGCCCACATGATTGGCGATCCACTCGCACCCCCCACCTCTCCTGGTGCACCATCGATCGGGAATGCGGGGATCGACTTGCACAACCCCCCCCAGTGCGCGATCCATGGCCTTACCTTATGCTGTGGTGCAGGTGCAGGGAGGAGACCTTTTGATGACAGGGCTGTTGATGACAGCGCTGTTGCTTCTCCTCCTAGCCGAACAGGAAGTGGGTCCTGAGACCCGATTGGCCAGGAGTCAAGGAGCAGGAATTGGGTCTTTAAACACCAACAGGTACCAACAAATTTTTTCTTTTTTCATTTTTTTTCTCTTTCTTTCATATACCATTTACCTTCCTCCAATAACCGTATAACTTGATACTTTTAAGCTCTAAGGAGCAGGGCCCTCTGATTCCTAATGTATCAAATTGTATTGTATTTGTACTGTCTACCCTCAAGTTGTAAAGCGCTACGTAAACTGTTGGCGCTATATAAATACTGTATAATAATAATAATAATAATACTTTTACTTTAATGCTCTTTATACATCATGGAGTTTATTCACCATGAAAATATCCAACACTAACATGGTGTTATAAGGTTGTATAGCAAGGAAGAAAGAATGACTATGTATAATTCTTGAAGCGGTATTAATCCCAAAACAAAAACATAATTGATTGCAGCTTACCAATAATTAGACGTGGTGGTTGCATTTGTTTTCTTTTCTTTTCACCTGGTGATCTGGCCATTAACACACCTCATGTATCAGAGTGCCCCCTCTCTGGTTGAAGGAGTATAGGTGCCATCTTTGGACAGTAGCATTGTCAGTCTGGGGGAAGGGGAGTGTTAGATGTACTAGCAGAATTAAATACACTAACAAGTTGAAGCCAAACTAATACTTTATAAGCAGTTACAGCAAACCTTTTCCTTTTGGGATAAAGGTTTTAAGTAAATAAATAAAATCTGGACATTGTAAACACCCCTGCTAGTGTTAAATGTGTGTCTTATCTCTGTAACTAATACATTCTGGTGGAGAGCTTGTTTTTTTTGAAAAACAGCTTTACTGTCCAGATCACCAGATAAAAATAGAAGAAAGAAAGCCTAAAAGAAGGAAAGTGAATGCAGCCATCACATATATTAAATGGTAAGCTGTGACTAAATGTTTGCTTTTTGGTTTAATACCACTTCAACCGTATCACCTTAAATTTATCTTCCTCATATTCTTCATGCAAAAACTGTGATGATACTATATGCTGTTTGCAATTGCACTTTTATGTGTAACCAGTTAAAAGAGCTTGTATAACAGTGTAAAGTTGTTTTCCCTGCAAAACAACTCAACACAGCAATTAATGTCTAAACCACTGGAAACAAAAGTGAGTACACCCCTAAGTGAGAATGTCCAAATTGTGCCCAAAGTGTCAATATTTTGTGTGGCCACCATTATTTCCCAGCACTGCCTTAACTCTCTTGCTCATGGAGTTCACCAGAGCTTCACAGGTTGCCACTGGAGTCCTCTTCCACTCCTCCATGACGACATCACGGAGCTGGTGGATGTTAGAGACCTTGCGCTCCTCCACCTTCCGTTTGAGGATGCCCCACAGATGCTCAATAGGATTTAGGTCTGGAGACATGCTTGGCCAGTCCATCATCTTTACCCTCAGCTTCTTTAGCAAGGCAGTGGCCGTCTTGGAAGTGTGTTTGGGGTCGTTATCATGTTGGAATACTGCCCTGCGGCCCAGTCTGCGAAGGGAGAGGATCATGCTCTGCCTTCAGTATGGCACAGTACATGTTGGCTCCCTCAATGAACTGTAGCTCCCCAGTGCCAGCAGCACTCATGTAGCCCCAGACCATGACACTTCCACCAACAGGCTTGACTGTAGGTAAGACACACTTGTCTTTGTACTCCTTATCTGCTTGAGACCATCTGAACAAAATAAGTTTATTTTGGTCTCATTAGACCACAGGGCATGGTTCCAGTAATCCATGTTCTTAGCAAACTGTTTCTGGGCTTTCTTGTACATCATCTTTAGAAGAAGCTTCCTTCTGGGACGACAGCCATGCAGACCAATTTCATGCATTGTGCGGCATATGGTCTGAGCACTAACAGGCTGACCCCCCACCCCTTCAACCCCTGCAGCAATGCTGGCAGCACTCATACGTCCCAAAGACAACCTCTGGATATGATGCTGAGCATGCGCACTCAACTTCTTTGGTCGACCATGGCGAGGCCTGTTCTGAGTGGAACCTGTTCTGTTATACTGATGTATGGTCTTGGCCACCGTGCTGCAGCTCAATTCCATGGTCTTGGTAATCTTCGTATAGCCTTGGCCATCTTTATGTAGAGCAACTATTCTTTTTTCAGATCCTCAGAGTTCTTTGCCATGAGGTGCCATGTTGAACTTCCAGTGACCAGTATGAGAGAGTGAGAGCGATAACATCAAATTTCACATGCCTGCTCCCCATTCACACCTGAGACCTTGTAACACTAACGAGTCACATGACACCGGGGAGGGAAAATGGCTAATTGGGCCCAATTGGGACATTTTCACTTAGGGGTGTATTCACTTTTGTTGCCAGCGGTTTAGAAATTAATGGCTGTGTGTTGAATTATTTTGAGGGGACAGCAAATTTACACTGTTATACAAGCTTTACACTCTCTAGTTTACATTGTAGCAAAGTGTCATTTCTTCAGTGTTGTCACATGAAAAGATATAATAAATTATTTACAAAAATGTGAGGGGGTACTAACTTTTGTGATTTATTGTGTGTGTATATATATATATATATATATATATATATATATATATATATATATATATATATATATATTTGTGTTTTAAAGTTGTTGTAAACCCTTACATATACCAAGTTAAGTCACTTTCCTCAGGTGATAAAGCTTGTCTGAGAGTTCAGAAAAAAGAGCGTAGTGAGCTGAAATTACACTCTGTAGAGCACAGTGAGGAGAGCTCTGAGAGCTGATTGGAGGGAAGGGACACAACACCCTTCACACAGCACACGGGGACAGAGCTGAGGCTGTCAATCAACTATAGATCCCTCCCCTGTCATCATTTTTCTTTTGGTGTCAGGAAAACATGTGAGGAGTCCCACTTTCATTTTTATTAACAGATTGTTATTGCATTATATACTACCACATCCCTTTAATAAAATACACAAGTACTAAAATAGATTGTCAGATGCAGAAAGTAACATAACAAGTTAAATTGCTTTTATTACCAATGATTTAAAAAGGGAACAGAGTTGTAAAGAATGCAGTGTAGAGTAATAACATACAAGCTAAGATTATTTTACAGCCCATCAGAACACTGGAGGGAGTTTATATGCTGATCACATTGCTAATGCTGAAGGAGCCTTTACTGTCACCTAAAGTAGAAAGATCTGCCAAGAGGGATGTTCATTATCTTCAGCAAGGACTGCAAGAATGATGTAGAGAAGTTGACGAGTAGCAGGAATACTTTCTTGCCAGCGACAGTATAATATGCAGTATATGTAAGGTCAACACCTTTTCTGGGAACAAATATTGACCTTATGGTTTCATTACTATTAATAACAAGACCCATTTATACCAGACATGCTGGTAAAATACTGGTGACAACCCAAGCTTTTTGTAAGAAAAACACTTTTTCAGTTAAACTAAAAGGAAATAGAGGGATATACATAGAGAAGACAAGCTTGTACTCTTGCATATACTGCTTGACTGCTGAGAAGCAAAGACAAGGCAACAATCGTAATAACATAGATAGAATATATAAAGCCCTGTAGCACATAACAGGGACAAATGTTCATTGAAAAAGGGCCAGGCCAAAGTATTGTTGAAATTGTGAAAATATTTCTTCACTTATGGAAAAATCAAATAGAACCTATGCTGGTCACAGGTATACTGTGAGCGCAACTGAAGAACAACATGAGCAGAGGCTAAATGCCTGACATACAGGTAACTGAATACCCCATTTCAATGAATGGGGAATTACTCAGTAAACAAAACGCTAAATGGTTGCAACGTAAAACCACCAACAATTTGTAATGTCAAATCTGAGATAATGGGAGGAAAGATGGGCAAATCTGTAGCTAGCTGGCAATGCTAACTTCAGTGTCACACTATGTAGAGACCCAGCCCAACCCCCCCCTAACTTAACAACCAAATTCTATCTGTTCCAAATTCTAAACATCTTTAATGTGCATGGCACAACAACCTGTTTTATCCAAGATATGCTTCTGTTAGCCAAAAATTCTGTTCTCAATAACAAAAGCTTTATGAATAAAACCTTGCCCTTCGCCTAAATATTTCTGTTTGGTGCAGAAAATAAATGCTGGATGATTCTATGGGAAATAACATATTTATGTCTACTGTAAAAGCCTTTGAACTCCTCCCCTGTATTAAGCCTGATTTGTGGGTATGTATTGCCATTGTGAAGTTCAGTTGTTACCTCCCCTTCCTCTGTAAGCACACCTGAGCTCAGTAGTTATAACAGTTTAAATGATCCCTGCAAATACACACATGGCTGCATAGACCTAGCTCCTGGTGCTGGTTCCCAAGTGGCACCTCGCAATCAATCACAGTTAAAGTAAAGTAAAGTAACCACACAATCTGTGTTTATCGAAGCCATCCAATGAACAAGAGTAAAAATATTGTTACTTTATTTATTTACTAAACTTTGTAGTTTTGCCTGGCAATGTCACAATGGCATGCCCCCCTTCCTGCTGTGAAAGTAACTGAGCTAAAAAGTCCTGGACAGAGAATGATAATGACACAAGGGTTGATTTACTATAGGTAACTTGGCAGTTCACTTTGCAAGAGAATTTTCCCTTAGCTTAGTAAATGTGATGAAAATTCACTTTGCAAAGAATACCCAATTATGTGCAAGGAAATTTTAAATAAGTATTTTTGCTTACAGCTAATTGGAAGAAGAAAATCAGAAGCACTTCACCTAATTCACTAAGCTAAGGAAAAATGTCTTTGCAACATACAAATTCCCTTGCAAAGACTATTTATCTTTAGTAAACAACTCACACTATCCTCTCCCCCTGCCTGTTGTTTTGAGACAGTGCTGGTCATCTAGTACCTGAGCATTGTCAATTTGTGGTCATTAAAAATTCACCTCCTGCAGAGAAGCATGGTCGGACACCTGGGGGGGAAGGGGGGGGGGGCAGAGAAGCTGTCAACCACATCAGCTCTAGATTTACAGCACCTAGAAAAACATAACAAAGTGCTACATGCAATTTGTACCCTGAGGGTCAGAATGAATTAATAATATTTATTGTGTGACTTCTTCTTCAAAAGGCGTTCATTCTGGGAGCAGTTATGCTATGCTGGAAGTTAAAAAAGTGGAGCAGGCTGTCACATAGGAAGGTGGGTGGGGGGGCGTGGCTAGCCGGCGCTGAAGATGGATGCTTAGATCCACAGCTCCTCAGTGAGGGAGAGAATCGGAGCGACTCGGGCCCACCACCAACCACAATCCAACACCATCCTCACCCCAGTTAAGCAGGACACCTCTGCCGACCATGTCCCGCAAATGGATGGGCGATTACAACCTGAAGCAGCTGACCACTTTCTTCTTTAAACTGGCAGGCAAGATCAGTTATACCCAAGATGGCGGCGGCCCGACGAGGCCTACATGGATCTCCCTGACGAGAAGCCCCCACACAAGACTCGGGTGCAGACCCCCTCATGAGCAGCCCTGCTAAGGCCCGGATGCAGATGGATGCACCCCTATCGCGGCCGCCTCAGGCTCTTCTCGAGGCTCAGGCTTTCAACCTCCTGCAATCCAACCAAGCCCTGCATACATCCATGGCATCCTTCCCCACCCCAGGTTAGTCAGTCATGGAAACTACCCTGAAAGACATGTTAATGTCATTGCAAACATCGCTGATGCCAGACCTCTACTTACTGTTCAATAAAATCTCTACAGCTATACATACTCTGGATAACAGAGTCACAACCATTGAAACAGGTATGCAGGAATGCACCACCATGGTGAATGACATCATTGATATCTATGAGGAGGTGAAGAAAGAACAAGACTGGGTTTGGGCCAAGCTGGCTGACCTGGAGGACAGATCGTCAAGCTGCGGGGGGGGGGGGGGGTCCCCAAATCTATCCTGCCAGCAGATTTACCCAGATACACCAAAGAGCTCATGCACACCATTCTACCTGATGCCTCTCCTAGAGATATCATTGTTGACAGAATACATAGAATAGCAAAACCCCCCAGCTTGGAAGCATCTGTACCTAGGGATGTGCTCATGAGGGTGCATTTCTTTCACGTCAAAGAAAAACTAATGACAGGAGCCACAATCAAATCACCGCTGCCGTACATCTCTTCCCAGGCCTCTCCAAATACACATTACAACTCAGAAGACATCTGAACCCAATCACCAAAGGCCGTAACAATCACAAAATCCTTTACAAGTGGCGTTACCCTGCAACACTTCTCATTACCAGAAATGACACCACGCATGTCATCAGCGAACTCCAGTAAAAGATGCGTTTACTACACACCTGGGGTATCATCTTGTAGCCTCCCATGGATGTGGATCCACCTCTGCAACAATGTAGATCCTCACAATCATGCTGCAACAAGGGGAAAAAATGCACCTAACCAAGGCTTGGCACTTAACCCAGATGGGCTAACATTACAGATCAAAATCTCTCCCCCACTGCATATTGTCATGTTAACAGTTGCTCTCAGTAACTAACTGTTTTTACCCCCATAGCGGTTTAGCTGATTGCAGCTTTTTTCTCATTCACTCCCTCAAACCTTTATCGAGTGATACAATCACCTAACAGAAAAGTTCCAAACGTTATACCTGTTATCATATATAAGTTAACTTATTGCTTTTTCTCGCAGCTCTAGCTCCAAGTCAGATGTGCCATGGAATGCAGATTCCAATGGACGCACAACTTCAGCCTCAGTCAGTCCACCTTATTGTTCGCTTCATCTCAACAAACTGTAAGTGTTCAACTACCCACCCCACCAGCACCTGCACTTTGCAGCCATGCCAATTAACATCCTCTCAATCAACGCAAATGTGTTAAACCACCCAGCCAAGAGGCAATCCTTGTGGAACACGGCTAAAGAGCTAAAAAGTGACATCATCTGTGTCCAAGAGATGCACTTCCTACCAACATCAGTACCCCTGTGCTCCAACAACCAATACCCTCACAACTACAATTCCTTATACACCTCAAAAAAAGAAGGGTCCTAATAACAGTAAGAAACACTGTAGACTTCCACCTACTACAAGAAATATCAGACCCGAATGGTCGCTACATAATTCTTGTATGTACAATTAACAAACTCAACTACACACTGCTTAATGTCTATGCTCCCAACGCCCACCAGATGAGATTCCTCCGGAAAGTCATATGCAAAGCACAATCAGCTCGAAAGGGTCATCTACTCATATGCAGAGATTTTAATCTGGTCTCCGACATACATATGGATACCACGTCAGCAGAAACAATTCATCACATCACAGGACATATTTGATGTCTGAAGGTGTCACCATGGTTCTGAGAAGGACTATACTTCTATACTTACTTCTCCCCACATCCTAAGTCTTATTCGAGAATAGATATGTTTCGTACAGATAAGTGGCTTCTGCAAAAAATCAACATCTGTAATCAACACCACGCCATGGTTGGACCACGTTCCTGTCACAATCTCTATAAACAACACCAAACACCAACGGAATTCTTTCCTCTGGCGTGCAAACAATTATATAATACAACACCCAAACTACTCACAGGAAATTATAGTCCACCTAACAAATTCTTTGACCATAATGGCTCAGTGGACGACCCCAACGTAGTGTGGAACGCACACAAAGCCTTTATTCGTGGTATGCTAATGAAACTAAGTACCTTCTGATTCGAGTTTTTCTGTAACACTAACCTCTGGTGACAGTACCCCTCCCTCAGGCAACAAAAGAGATCCCGATAGGGTTTCCTGGGGGAGTGGAGGTCACACTCTCATAGTTTAACAAGCAACTGAATCTAAGTTAGTAAGTTTAATTCAAAAATTTCTGTTAGCATACGCCTAATGCATTTATTTGTACCAAACTATATACGACAACTTTTTGTATGATGAACAACGTATACAATGTTATCCTTTTGTTCAAGTAATATAAAAATAAATAAAAACCTATTGATGAAAAAAAGATAGGACGGTGGGTCAGTGTTATACAATTGTAGCACTACTCCTGTAAAAGCTACTCGATTTTTTGGGTCCTTCTGCCCTGCTCCAGTGAGGACCCACTCTGTACCTAGACCAGAGGGACACCAACACAACTGGAATTGTTGGAATGGGCTTTATTAATGAAAGGGAAGGTAGGGCTAGACAACGAAATGCAACAATATACAGAAGTGACAATTTCAATATACAAAAACTGAAAACATGCACTATGGTGCACAGTTGACTAGCAACTTGCCCTAATTACACGCAAGAGGCCCTGCCCAATGCACTGGCCAGTGGAGAGCTCCCACGGTCCTTTCGGTATTGGAGTCCTTATTCTGGGTAAAGCGTGCACACCCCAAACAGGAAATATGTAATTCATGAAGTAATGCATGCCTTAAATGTAGGTAAATATTATTTTGACCCCCCCCCCCCACCCTGGCAGCGTTCTTTTCTCTAGTAATTGGTCAGATTCTACATTGTAACTTTCTGGCATTTCAAAAGGTAGGAGGCAGCAACAGGGAACTGAGGTGTGGGGGACATGTGCACTCATAAAGACTATGGCATCTTAAGTTTGCCAGCATTTTAGTTCAGCAAGTAGATTCTCTGGATGGGCCCTGAACAAAGGAATTCTCAGTTGGAAAATAGTTCTCTCTGTGGAAGGTAATAAATACTTGTGGCTGTAACACTTACCTATTGGCTTAGCATGTATGTACGGTACTTAAGAGTATGAAAAAATATGTCTAATTCCAGTCTCTCTTTAAGCATAATGTATGAAGAGTTTTCAAACTTCTGATGCAAAAGGAAAAGTAAGATATCTTAGTCAAAAGGGACGGCATGGGGGATCTCACTGTCAGAGTGTCTGAATCATACAATTGGCCTGTAGTTGATTCAATCAACCAAAAATAGCCTTAACTAAAATATATATTTTGATTGGACTGAATATATAACACACTATCGCCCATAGGGAAGGTTGCTTACTGTAGCCATTGGGAAGGGATGCTTACTGTAGCCATTGGGTTGGGGTAAATATTGTAGTCATTGAGGAAGTGTGCTTACTGTAGTCATTGGGGATGAGTACTCACTGTAGCCATTGAGGGGGTGCTTACTTTGGCTACTGGGAAGGAATGCTTACTATTACCACAGTGGAGGAGTGCTTACTGTAGTAATTAAGGAAGCGTGCTTTCTGTAGCCATTGAGGGGGTACTTACTGTCACCATTAGGGAGGTAGTCTTACTGTAGAAATTGGGAGGAAGTGCTTGCTGTAGTCAGTGGGGATGTATAATTACTCTAGCCATTGGGGAGCAGTGCTTACTTTTCTCTCCAGGAAAGTCTATCCTGCTTTCAGCTAATAACCAAATATTCTATCTCTCCCTTCAGCTCGTCCCTCACAGTTATTACCTTTTGTGGCAGGAGCAGGGCCTTCCTAACCCAACTTATATTGAATTGTATTGTTGCTGTATCATCTCACTTTATATTGTAAAGTGCTGTACAACCTCTTGCCGCTATATAAATCCTGTATAATAATAATAAAAGCAATTGTGGTGGAGTGCTTGCTGTAGCCTTTTGGGAGGGTTATTTGATGTAGGTGTTGAGGAGGTGTGCTTACTATAGCCATTGAGCAGGAGAGCATACTGTAGCCATTGGAGGACTGCTTACTGTAGCCATTGGAGAAGTAGGCTTACTTAGCTATTGGGGAAAAGTGTTTACTGTAGTGATTGGGGAGCAGCGCTTATTGTAGCCATTAGGGAGGGATTCTTACAGTAGTCACTGAATGGGAGCTTACTGTAGTAGTTGAAGAAGGTATAATTACTGTAACGAGTGCACAGGGATGATGGTTGTTGCCATTTGAGAAGGGAGCTCAGTGTAACCATTGCAGAAGGTTGCTTACTGTAGACATTAGAGACGGATGGTTGTTGTAGCCTGTCACGTACCTGGCGGGTGAGCCTGATGTACAGAAGGAAGGCCTCTGGTACAGCCCTGGCTCAGAGACCACCAATGTTGTAACAGTGTCTGTGAGAGCACGGTGATGTAGGAGTGTCTGTACAGTCTTTTGTGTAGCGGGTGCATTACCAGGATAGACCTGATAGCTGGACAACGGGTGTTGGCAGAAACAGCAAACCTAGGGCTGGTGGCATCAAGCGCGCGGTAGTGGCAGTGGCAATCGCTGGTGCAGGAAGACTGATGGTCCAAAATAGAGGATGCTCCAGCAGGAGCCAGGCAGGTGCATGCAGAGCAGAAGAGACACAGGATGCGTGGTCAGACAAGCCGGGTTGGTAACAGACAGTCAGATGCAGGCATAGACAGCAGACAAAGAATCATAGAGGCACAGGCAGAGATCGGCAACACAAATTCAGACAGGTAAGAAGAAGGCAGAGGCAAAGTCCAGATGGTTCAGGGTAGGAGATATACACAAAGTCAGAGCCAAGCCAGGTCTAATACAGGAGTAAGCAGGATCAGGTTCAAAAGCACAGGGACAGCTGTAGATCAGACAGCAATGTGCTAGTGCACTGCCATATATGCCATTTTGGCGCAAGCATTAATGGCGGACATGTGCGTGCATGCAAATGCGCGTGCGCCTCTGCCTGGCAAGGTGGGCACTTGCAGGATTGCGTGTGTGCATGTGCATTTGCATCTGCCCTTGAGTATCAGCTGAGTTATGGCCAGCACATCTCTGAAATAGCCATTGAGGAAGAATAGTTGTTGAAGAAAAGTACTTAATGTAGCCATTGGTAATGGCTGCTTACCTTAGTCTCCAGGGAGAAGTGCTAACTGTAGTCACTAACAAAGAGTGCTTACTGTAGCCATTAATGGGGGTGCTCACTGTAGCTAGCAGGGAGCTGTGCTTTCTCATAATACCAAGTAATTACGTGGTTGGCCAGAACTCATTTCCCATTATACTGTACATGATGATGAGTTTTTATTTATCTTGATATTCTAGCTTTAAATAAGGAATCACTTTCTAGATATAACTCAAATATACCCTGACTTTTGTGCACAATAAACTCTAGTCAAAGCAGCTACTGCACTATTTCCTTAATTATTTCCATTATATAACTTGAGACACTTTTTTTTTCAATATACAGTACATGACATTTTCCTGAATTCCCATAACTACATTTTTCTTTTAGCATCATCGTCTTAAAGCCCCTGCTTCTTTATTTCTGTAATAGCTGTGGAGAGCACTTTGACATCCTTTAAACGCACCTGAAACACATTACTTTGAAGTCTTCATAAAAGGCATCATTTACCCTGCAGCTGTTACAGTACTTAAAAACTGTATTATTAAAAAAAAAGAAAAACCTTCTGCATTTAGGTTTACATTTGTTTTCATCTAGGTAACAGCTAAGAACGACATTGAAAAAATATTTTAAAAAATACTTCATCATGCTTCTTCTGTAGTTTTTCTTTAATAAAAACTGCACACAAAAGCATTTTACAGATGCATTAATTGAAGATCATACAAAGAACACAAATCACATTCACAGAAAATAGCTCTGGGGTAGCTAGTCGGGTCACAAAGCACAACTTTATTAACTCAATGTGAAGTCTTGCTATCAAAAGGCTGCCTTGGAGAATTTAGCCTTTCTAATTTCAAGAGGTAAATGATAAACTAACTATATAATTTCTCTACATTAAAAGACCCATAGAGGGGTTAATTATTTTTTGTATGTGACTTAAGGCGAGGACAAACCAAACCATTATAAGTCTTTTATATTTTTTTATGAGAGCTAAAAAATACAAATTAGACACAATGATTGCAAATAGCTTTGCAAGCCTGATACTGTCATTTGAATTAAGTCCAGAGAATGTAATTGATTCATAAAAGAAATATATATTATAGAATAGATTTATGCTAACAATTATTCATGTTATCATGTTAGTACAGTAAAGGTTGTTTAGGGACACAATTTTTTTATTTTTGCATTAGCTTAAAGCAGAACTGTAGCGAAAAATATCCAGACAAAACTAATAGCCCATTAAATGATAAAATAATAAAACCAGCTTTTGCTGCATTATTCAGCATCAGTCCAGAAAATTTCATCACAGCACTTTTCCAGTAACTAAATGTCCTCGGAATTATTGTCAGCATCATTAAACCCACTTTCTCTGAGCCCGGGTTGTCCTGAACCCACTCCAGACTGTGACTGGACAGTGAAGGGAGGAACAGCACAGTGATCAGCTAATTTCTCTATTACTCTGCGTCTCTTTCTATCAGCATGCTTATTTTTGGAACATAAAATATGGTAACTGGCTTCTATCTACCTTTATCTCTCTGAGGTCCGATTAACAGGGACTGCAAAAGTCAGAAAAAAAATCAAATAAAGATACTCACACAAAAGCAATAATTATGCATTACTGACTACAGAGTTGCATTCATTTGTTTTGTTTTTTTCCAGTTTGAATAATATCCATCTGAATCTGAGGTTTCTTTTGTAATAAATAGGGCTTTGTCTTAGCAGATACAGTTAAAAATATTTAATAACTTTGATGGGGATTTTTAAGGGGTAAGTGCAAATTTAACTAACCCCCTGGATTCAGGACCCCCTAACTTCTCTTGCATGCCTTGTCCAGTACTTTAGCACAGCCAGCCTGGTTTGAAATCTATTACAATATATGCTATTAAATATACAAATAATGGTCTTTCTATCTCTAGACAGGGCCACGGGCTGGAAACTTGACTATTATTTACAATGGCATCTCCTGATGAACATGCCGGATTTAATAGCAGACTGGAAGCTGCTGAAAGCCAAATACACTGTGTTGACACTGTAAAGGCTAGGTACTGGTAGTAGACTTTATGTTATAAAATTCTAAATTATACCCTCATGTAAATTTACAAAATTGCTGTACCAGGCAGAGATGGGGCAAACGCTGGAATTCCCTGAATTAAAACTTGTCTCATCAAAATAAATTGAAAGCAATAGTAAACAGTAGACAGATTTTGGAGAAGTGGGGAAAAATATTTTTTAGAATCGAAAAATTATCAACAAAATGTTGTTGTTTTTCTTTTTAACCTTAATATGGTTACAGTAAACCTCTTTTGAGAAAATGTTCAGAGTAACTTTAAAGGGTAAAGAAACTTTTGTAAACATTTTTTACCTTCGACCGGCTGGCCATTCTTTTTCTGTTGCCTGTAAATGAATGTGAACAGACTGGGCAGTGGGCTTACAGGGACAGAGGCTGTCTTGAAGCTAAAAGAACGACCAGAGCTAAGGAAAGGATTCCTATATTTCCTGCATGTGGCTTTGGAAGAGGCTCTACTGACTTTGCATCTTTAGGAATTGACGTCTATAGTTACCACAACATATAAAGCACGGATCGGGAACATCCAGGGATGCTACACAGTGGCAAATACTGTGACTGCCTGCACCCCAGCAGGGGGAAGTTTATCTGGTGAGTGCAAACGGAATAAGAGCACGCCGCAGAGGCACCACTAACCAGCCAACACCTGGACAAGAAGCTTCCCATATCAATTTGCTTCCCAGAGAGGAGTTTCCCTCAGAGCCTTTCCAAAAAGAACTTTTATAAATCAATGGAAATTTTCTTATCCAACGAATACTGGTTTTATACACATATGTCACTATACTGTATAATCTAGCACAAGTCACTTTTAGCACTTTTGATGCACAATATTGCATGCTGGCATTTTGTTTATAATATTTTGTATAGTTTATATTTTGGTTTGTATCATTAAGTGAAGATTGAAGCACTTTATATTGGGTCTCTTTCTCACACTACAAAGGGATCACATAATAGTTTGAAACTAAATTACATACACAATTAAAAGAGACCAACATTCATTTATTTTAGGCACACAAGAATTCTCATCACTTTTTAAGAGGTTCAGCATAAATATCACTAATTAATTCACGAAATATATAAGTGTCACCAACAAAAAGAAAACAGTCTTTTCTTTTTTTCTCTTTTTTTCCCCATAAGGGCAGCGCCATACCTACTTCTGTTTTTCACACTAATTTCAATACACTCCACTTAGGTGGATCTGTATATGTAGGGGCAGCAGCTCTATTCCCTATAAAAGATCTAACCACTGCGCGGATTCACCCCTTACAACCACCATCCAAGGCCCAATGTTTCTGCCCCTGTTTAACAGGGGCATGTAATTACAATTTTTTAAAATAATATTTAACAGCAGGGACCGTTCCTGCGCCCAACAAGAGTAACTGTGAGGGGTTACCGCTTTCTGGCACCAACAACACCTAGGTTCCAATGTTTCTGGCCCTGTTTAACAGGGGGATGTAATTACAATTTTCAAAATAATATTTAACACCAGGGTCCGTTCCTGCGCCCAACAAGAGTAACTGTGAGGGGTTACAGTGTTCTGGCATCACCAACGCCTAAGGCCCAATGTTTCTGCCCCTGCTTAACAGGGGCATGTAATTACAGTTTTTGAAATAATATCTAACAGCAGGGCCCGTTCCTGCGCTCAACAAGCGAAACTGTGAGGGGTTACCGTGTTCTGCCACCACCAACACCTAAGGCCCAATTTTTCAGCAGAGTATATAGTGCAGTCAGTATAGTATATATACTGCAGTTCAGAGTATATAGTGCAGTCAGTGTAGTATATATAATACAGTGCAAAGTATGTAGTGCAGTGTACAATATATAATATAGTGTATTGAAGTGGTTAAGGGGAGCCCTATGACAGAATTAAGAAAAAAAACGACATGGGTTCCCCCCGTCCATACCAGGCCCTTTGGGTCTGATATGGATTTGGGGGGGGGGGGGGGACCATCAGCAATTTTAAATGACATTTTTTTCCTTTAGAAATCTCATTTTGCTGTAGTACTGTACTAAACATGGGAAAAATGTGCTACTTTACAGGCAGACAAAGGGGACCCCCCAGGCACGATATTTAAAGGAATATTTCATTTTTATTGTTTCACTTTAAGCATTCTTAAAATCACTGCTCCTTAAAAAAACAGCCGTTTTAAAAACTTTTTTGCATTGATACATATGCCCTGGGGCAGTACCCGGGTCCCCAAACACTTTTTATGGCAATCACTTGCATAAAAGCCTTTAAAATTAGCACGTTTGTGTCCCATAGACTTTAACGGTGTTCACATGCTCACACTAATATTTTGTCTGTTCGCAAGTTTTGGTGCAAACCGAACTGGGGGTGTTTGGCTCATCCCTACTTATAGCCACATAATTGCCTTAAGTTCTCCTTCAAAAATAAAGACCCCTTTAATCTTCTTAGCTTTTCCCCAACACAAAATACACACATTGCTAAATGAGTTCTGGCTTTGCTGATCACACCAGTAGAGTGAATTTTGCTCTTTTTAGTTTTGCTCGCTTTCCGATTTCTACAGTAATCTAACAAAGCTACTGTTTAACTAAACTGACACAAATCAAGCCAAATAGTTTTTTTCATAAACCCTCAGCTAGGAAAGAATAATGGATATTGCCAGCTTATATCATATTCGCATGGAAAAGGTTCAAAGACTGAGACACCATTAACATTATTGCACATTAGAGCGAGGGTTGTTTACATTTAACTGAGCAACATTTTACGTTCAATTATATTTTCTAATATATTACTTGGGGTTCTGCATATAAAGTGGAGTGGATATCAGCAATTTCTACTGTATAGCATGATTTATATGCCATTCTCTAATTAAGCATGAAGAAAATGATGTCTCAAGGCATAGCTGAATGATCAAAACTATGAATTTTGTGCATTCATTATTATTTAATCCTCGTGCAGTACAGCTCCCAGTATAAACAATTCATTATTTTTACATTTTAGCTGACTTTAAATATTTAAAACACGGTACACAGATAATGTTGTAAACTAGCAATTAAAAGTTACTGAACTGTACACAGATGATGCTGAATACTAGTACACATGTAAAATAGTAATGAGTAATTAAAGTATTTATACAGGGCCACTAACATAAATAAAACAGCAATTCCAGACAATAATTAAAAACATTAGTGAGTTAGCTAGTAGTAATTATGCATTCAGCTGGACCTGTTCTGTAATCTTGAAGATGTGTTATTGCTTCTTTAGGCCACTTCTTTCCAAAGAGTGGCAGAAAGATTCTCCAGGATTTAATCCACAAAGAGGGCACAGACAACTTACTTCATTAACCATGGTGGAATGTTGATCGTCAAATAACAGGATGGGAGCTGTGAAAGTTGTGGAACTACCTTGTTTTAGTTACATAATCCAATTTGTGGTTTCAGGAAGTCTGCATATGTGTTCATTCCTTAATTAACATGACTAAAAGTGTGACTTGTCATAGAGATGTTAAAATGGCATTATATGTGCATTAAATAGGGCCCTTCACAGACATTCAGTGAGATACTGATGCAAACCAGTAAACACAATAACATATATTCAATAACATATATACAGTGCCTTGCAAAAGTATTCGGCCCCCTTGAACTTTTCAACCTTTTGCCACATTTCAGGCTTCAAACATAAAGATATAAAATTTTTATTTTTTGTCAAGAATCACCAACAAGTGGGACACAATTGTGCAGTGGAACGAAATCTATTGGATTGTTGAAACTTTTTTAACTAATAAAAAAATGAAAAGTGGGGCGTGCAAAATTATTCGGCCCCCTTGCGTTAATACTTTGTAGAGCCACCTTTTGCTGCGATTACAGCTGCAAGTCGCTTGGGGTATGTCTCTATCAGTTTTGCACATCGAGAGACTGAAATTCTTGCCCATTCTTCCTTGCAAAACAGCTCGAGCTCAGTGAGGTTGGATGGAGAGCGTTTGTGAACAGCAGTTTTCAGCTCTTTCCACAGATTCTCGATTGGATTCAGGTCTGGACTTTGACTTGGCCATTCTAACACCTGGATACGTTTATTTGTGAACCATTCCTTTGTAGATTTTGCTGTATGTTTGGGATCATTGTCTTGTTGGAAGATAAATCTCCGTCCCAGTTTCAGGTCTTTTGCAGACTCCAACAGGTTTTCATCCAGAATGGCCCTGTATTTGGCTGCATCCATCTTCCCCTCAATTTTAACCATCTTCCCTGTCTCTGCTGAAGAAAAGCAGGCCCAAACCATGATGCTGCCACCACCATGTTTGACAGTGGGGATGGTGTGTTGAGGGTGATGAGCTGTGTTGCTTTTACGCCAAACATATCGTTTTGCATTGTGGCCAAAAAGTTCCATTTTGGTTTCATCGGACCAGAGCACCTTCTTCCACATGTTTGGTGTGTCTCCCAGGTGGCTTGTGGCAAACTTTAGACGAGACTTTTTATGGATATCTTTGAGAAATGGCTTTCTTCTTGCCACTCTTCCATAAAGGCCAGATTTGTGCAGTGTACGACTGATTGTTGTCCTATGGACAGACTCTCCCACCTCAGCTGTAGTTCTCTGCAGTTCATCCAGAGTGATCATGGGCCTCTTGGCTGCATCTCTGATCAGTCTTCTCCTTGTCTGAGCTGAAAGTTTAGAGGGACAGCCAGGTCTTGGTAGATTTGCAGTGGTCTGATACTCCTTCCATTTCAAAATGATCGCTTGCACAGTGCTCCTTGGGATGTTTAAAGCTTGGGAAATCTTTTTGTATCCAAATCCGGCTTTAAACTTCTCCACAACAGTATTACGGACCTGCCTGGTGTGTTCCTTAGTCTTCATGATGCTCTCTGCGCTTTCAACAGAACCCTGAGACTATCACAGAGCAGGTGCATTTATACAGAGACTTGATTACACACAGGTGGATTCTATTTATCACCATCAGTCATTTAGGACAACATTGGATCATTCAGAGATCCTCGCTGAACTTCTGGAGTGAGTTTGCTGCACTGAAAGTAAAGGGGCCGAATAATTTTGCACGCACCACTTTTCAGTTTTTTATTTGTTAAAAAAGTTTAAAATATCCAATAGATTTCATTCCACTTCACAATTGTGTCCCACTTGTTGGTGATTCTTCACAAAAAATTTAAATTTTATATCTTTATGTTTGAAGCCTGAAATGTGGCAAAAGGTTGAAAAGTTCAAGGGGGCCGAATACTTTTGCAAGGCACTGTACCTAAATGTGAGTTGAGTGTAATTCCCTGTATAAGAACATCAAACTTTTTAGATGGTCAGTGTACTTCCTAAAGCCTGCAGTTTTCAACTTCCTACTACTACTTCATTCTCACCACCACCTGGTCACTCAGCAGGATTTTTTTCTTTTGGTGGGTGGGTCTTTCACCATGCTTGATCAAGATCTACATCACTCTATAATGCGCTGGATGATGCATATACATTGTGGGACTTTTTTGTTTTTTTTTATATGTTGACTAATGTTTTTAAATTGTCTCTGAACCTGTCTCAAATCAAACCCAAATATGTTCGGCTTATCCCTAAGTGCTGTAAAACACTTTTAAAAACACACTACAACCATCCAAATCACATTTCAGATACTTCATTGCACTTAAAATAGCACACATGTTTACAAATGCAGAACTGTGAATAAACCCTAAATGTCAAAGGTAGATGTATTGATAAGTTTTCATTGAAAAAAGAAACAAGGAATAGAACAATGCTCAATAGTGTGTCTTAGGATCATTTACAGTGGGTGACATTAAAGCTTAATAAATAAAAATTAAAAAGTGTTGTATCAAAAGCCAACATTTTTTTTCTTAGGTTTGAACAGAGTACACAAGGGTTTAAAAACCCTGTCAGGGTCTTTAAGAGATCTATGCTCTCTATACAGAAAATTATAAAAAAATCTAAAAAATCATGGTTGTCATTGGAATAGAAGGTCTGGTAAACTTTTTTATTGGGAACATCTGTTCCAATGACAACTGTCTAATGCCCCATACACACCTGTTGGATTTTCCGACGGAAAATGTTCGATGGGAGCTTGTTGTCGGGAAATCCGACCATGTGTAGGCTTCATCAGACATTTTCCATCGGAATTTCCGTCACACAAAATTTGAGATCTGGATCTCAAATTTTCCGACAACAAAATCCGTTGTCATAAATTCCAATCGTGTGTACACAATTCCGACGCACAAAGTTGCACACATGCTCGGAATCCAGCAGAAGAGCCACACTGGCTATTGAACTTCCTTTTTCTCAGCTCGTCGTACGTGTTTTACGTCACCGCGTTCTTGACGTTAGGAACAAGATTTTTGTGACCGTGTGTATGCAAGACAAGTTTGAGCCAACATCCATCGGAAAAAATCCATGGATTTTGTTGTCGGAATGTCTGATCGTGTGTATGAGGCATTAGAGGTAATTTCCCCTCACATTAAAGATTTACTTCATGCTGTTTCTCCAGGACAGAAATTAAATACAATCTCTCCAATGGAAAACAGCAATAAAAAAAAGATAGGGCTTTTAATCATTCCTGACTCAAAATAAAAAATAAAAAAGTTTGACCTTACATATACACATATATTCGGTATGACCATAAGTGCAATTTATATATAAGACTTAATAGACTGGAATCCTCACCCAATGAAGGTTTCCATGTCATCTGTTTCTCAATTACATTCAGCGCCTTTTGCTATGCAACAGCAAACATTTAATAGCTACTGTGAAAGGTAAAGGTCAGCAGAAGGGTAAAAGGTCAATCAGAGAACAGACAAGGCACACCTTTAAGACTAATATACCGGAACTGATTGATGGACAAAAGGCTAAAGGAACTAAATTAAGGAATTATAAGAGCTAATAAAATAGCTGAGGACTGTCATAAGACTGAAGAGGCTTTGTGACATGCTAATGATAGGTATAGACTCCATGCTGACCACAGACGTCTGCCTGCTGCTTCCTACCAGGTTGGGGACAGGGTCTGGCTGCCATCTCGCAACCTCTGACTTTCGTGTTCCCTCACTGAAGTTCGCACCTCGGTTTATTGGGCCTTTCCGTATTCTTCGCAGGATTAACCCAGTTGCTTACGCATTAGACCTTCCTTCTAATATGCGTATTTCAAATGTATTTCATGTCTCCTTATTAAAATCTTTTGGTCTGCAACTGCTTTACCACCTCGGTGCCATGTCCTCACCCTGTACAGGTTGAGAACCATGAGGAGTATAAAGTACAGTCCATTGTTGACGTGGGCGTCTACAGTACCTGGTGCATTGGAAGGGGTACGGTCTGCAGGAACGCTCTTGGGTCTTATCCTTGGATGTGTATGCCCCTGTCCTCCTCCGTGATTTCCATAGACGATTTCCCCTCAAGCCTGGTGGTCCTCCAAGGGGGAGGGGTCGTTGAGGTGGGGGTACTGTCAGGGCTGGGCTCAGCCCTTCCATCTCAGAGCTGGCCGCTCAGCTGTCAGCTAATTGCCAGCTCCTATCTCTCCACAGTTACTCAGCTGTTGATGATATCCTGCTTATCAGTCCTGCCTACTTAAGCCGTTCAGCCCAGTGGATCTCTGCCTTCGCCTTGGTCAACATGACAGAATCTCCTGCGATCCTGTTCAAGACTTGCTTTGCTGACATCCCTTCTGGCTCTAGATCCTGCTTGCTGTTCCACTACATTGATCCCTGACTTCTGGCTTGACTGACTTTCCATTCTGGTTACTGAACTTTGGCTATGTTTTGACTACATTTGTTCTTTTTGCTTTTATTATTAAACAAGTGTGATTTAACTGTACTTCTGTCTCAGCCTGATTTCATGGTTTCTGACAGCTGCATTGATGGGCACTGATCAGGCTGCCTTGATGGAAACTGGTGAGGCTGCACTGATGGGCACTGATCAGGCTACACTAATGAACACTGGTAAGGCCGCACTGATGGGCACTGGTGAGTCTGCATTGATGGGCACTGATGAGGCTGCATTGATGGGCACTGATCAGACTGCATTGATGGGTACTGATCAGGCTGCATTGATGGGTACTGATGAGGCTAAGTGGATGGGCACTGATGAGGCTGCATCGATGGGCATTGGTGAGGCTGCATTGATGGGCACTGATATAAGGCTGAGCTGATGGGCACTAGTGAGGCTGCATTGATGGGCACTGATCAGGCTACACTGATGGGCACTGATGAGGCTGCACTAATGGGCACTGATGAGGCTGAGCTGATGGGCACTGATGAGGCTGAGCTGATGGGCACTGATAAGGCTGAACTGATGGGCACTGGTGAGGCTGCATTGATGGGCACTGATGAGGATGAGCTGATGGGCACTGATGGGGCTGCAGTGATGGACACTAGTTAGGATGAGCTGATGGCCACTGGTGAGGCTGCAGTGATGAACACTAATGAGGCTGCATTGATGGACACTGATCAGGCTGCATTGAGTCAGGGTCAGGTTTAGAGCTCACAGGTTTGGGTCAGGATGCAAGGAAGATACCAAGGCAAGTGTGTGTGTGTTTGACGGGTATTAATACACATCTCCTGCAATCAGGCTCAGGTAATGCCTGATTGCAGGAGATAATGTCGGCTCCACACTGCCGGGAAACACCCAATGGTGGACGCCAGTACTGCGGCCCCTGCTACCAGCAGGTGAAACCTTTCCTGACAGCTCCAGACTGCCAGGAGACAACCTCTGGTGGACATCAGAACTGCAATCCAAATGTCCGACAGCACCACCAGCAGGTGGAATCTTTACTGACAGTACCCCCCTCGAAGGAGCAGCATCCAGACGCTCCAACTATCTGCTTCTGAGATAAGTTCATTGCATCAAGCCGGGCAGTGGGCACAGGCATATCAAACTGGGCAAGAAAAAAGTCCAAATCATCAAGCCGCATAGCGGGCAGAGTCACACCAAGCTGGGCATGTAAAAGGTCCATGGCTTTAAACCGGGCAGCGGGCAGAGGCACATCAAGCTGGGCAGCGAGCAGTTGCACATCAAACCGGGCAGCAGGCACAGGCACAGGCACGTCAGGCTGGACGGCGGGCACATCGAGCTGGACATCGGGCACAGACACATCAAGCTGGGCAGCGGATACATCAAGCTGGGCAGCAGGCATAGGCATATCAAGCTTGGCAGCAGTCAAAGGGACATCAAGCAGGGCAGCGAGCAGTGGCACATAAAGCCGGACAGCGGGCACAGGCACATTAGGCTGGGCGGCGGGCACAGGCACATCAAGCTGGGCAGGGGGCACATCAAGCTGGGCAGCTGGCACATCAAACTGGGCAGCGGGCACAGGCACATCAAACTTGGCAGCAGGCACATCAAACTGGGCAGCAGGCACATCGAGCTGGGCAGCAGGCACAGGCACATCAAGCTGGGCAACAGGCACATCAAACTGGGCATTAAGCACATCAAACTGAGCAGTGGGTACATCAGTCTGGGCAGCAGGCAGAGGCACATCAGGCTAGGCAGCGGACAGAGGCACATCAGGCTGGGCAGCGGACAGAGGCACATAAGGCTGAGCCGCGGACAGAGGCACATCAGGCTGGGCAGCGGACAGAGGCACATCAGGCTGGACAGCGGACAGAGGCACATCAGGCTGGGCAGGGGACAGGGGCACATCAGGCTGGGCAGCGGACAGAGGCACATCAGGCTGGGCAATGGACAGAGGCACATCAGGCTGGGTAGCAGGCTCCAGGTCATCTGGCTGGGCAGCAGGCTCTGGGTCATCTGGCTGGGCAGCAGGCTCCAGGTCATCTGGCTGGGTAGCAGGCTCCGGGTCATCTGGCTGGGTAGCAGGCTCTGGGTCGTCTAGCTGGGTAGCAGGCTCTGAGTCATCTGGCTGAGCAGCAGGCTCTGGATCATCTGGCTGGGCAGCGAGCACAATATCAGCAGGCTGGGTAAAGGGCACCGGCCCCACAAGCTGGGTAATGGGCACCAGCCCAGTAGGCTGGGTAAGGGGCACTAGCCCAGTAGGCTGGGTAATGGGCACCAGCTCAGAAAGTGGGGCAACGGGCACTGACTCAGCAAGTCAGATGACGGCTACTGGCTCAACAGGCCGGTTGACAGACAGCAGTTCAGCAGGCTGGGTAGCGGGCACCGGCTCCACAGGCTGGGTAATGGGCACTGGCCCCACAGGCTGGGCAATGGGCACTGGCCCCACAGGCTGGGCAATGGGCACTGGCTCCACGGGCTGGGTAACGGGCACTGGCTCCATGGGCTGGGTAACGGGCACCAGCTCCACGAGCTGGGTTACAGGCACGGAACTTCAGGCCAGGAAATGGGCACCGTAACTTCAGGCCGGGAAACAGGCACCGGATCGTAAGGCTGGAACACGGGCATCGGAACTTTAGGCTAGAACACGGGCACCGGAACTTCAGGCTGAAACACGGGCACCGGAACCTCAGGCTGGAACATGGGCACCGGAATGTTAGGGTGGAAAAAGGACACCATAATGTTAGGGTAGAACATGGACACAGAACTTCAGGCTGGAACACGGACACCGGAACTTCAGGCTGGGACACGGGCACTGAAACCTTAGGCTGGAGCAGATTGGCTGGTGTGGAGGCAGGTTTGGTTAATGGCAGGATCGTATGAGTCAGAAAAAAGTTCAGTTTCTTCTTCGGCTTAGCCACTGAAGTTCTGTAGGTGACTGCAGGACTGTAGGTAAGGGGTGAAGCAGACTGAAGAGAAGGGATGGAATATAGTAAGGAAGAGGGAAAAGTGGCTAGAGGAAGTTTTTGTGGGGTAGTTGTGGGCAGCAGAGAAGAGGCAGGTGGATTAAAGGCAAGATAGGTGCAGTGAGTAGAAACAGGGTATTGATATTTGGTGGGAAGCAGAGTATACTGGGCTGAGACTGAGGTTGCCATGGGTGATGGGGGAAAAGACATTTGGGTAGGCAGGTGTCTGGTGGCAGAAATGTTTTTTTGTGGGCTGGCTGAGGCTGATTGCAATATATCAGACCATGCTAGGAGTAGTGGTTGAACAAACTGCGGTTTACGTTCTGCCTGTCTGACAAGGGACTGTACAGAATCAACACACTCCATTATCACGCGCTGTGAACAAGCTGAGTAATGTTAAAAAAGTAAGTAAAGTCATCCTCCAAAAGCCATACCAGAGATACGACCTGATTAACACTGAAAGGGGGAGAAAAATCATCACGGCCCTTTGGAATACAGGGCAGGGCCAGCTCTGTACACATTTGAATTAAAGGCTGAACATCCCCAAACAGCATATAGCCCTAATCAACCAGGGAGTAAGCTAAATGAATGATCTCTAGCAGCTGGTCACTGGTCCACTCTTTCAGTGTCTGGTGGAAATATTCACCACTCTCTGACGCAAGCAGAGCATAATAAACAATCTCATCAGAATTAATTTGAGCAAAGCAAACAGAGCCGAGATGGTTCCTCTGTGCAGCCACTTCTGTTCAGGGATGGCCTTGGTATACTTTCATGAATCAGGTGTGACCAGAACTGCGTGGACAGCAACAAAGGAAACCAAACACATGTAAAGTGAAAATAGAGTAATGTATTAAAGTAAGTAAAATATAAATACAAACACCTCCAATACAACACAGTGCACAACAAACCAACTACCAGACAGAGACCCATAAATAATAACAAAAAAAATAGTAAATGTGCCCGCGCTAGTATAGTGTCACATATAAAATATATAATATATAAAAAATATTTTCACATATAAAACACATGTAATGTGATAAATAAAACCATACAGGTAAAATATAATGCAAATAACTATAAATGGTAAACCACCAAGTGCATGTAAAGGTGCAATCGTGGTAGTAACTAATAAAAGTGCAACGTGCTAAAATATAAATATCAAAACACTTTCCAGTGACAAATGAGTGTATATCCCAATTAATAAATACAAATCACAAAAAACGTGAATAAATAGTGTCCATAAAATGAATAAACATCATGCTTCTTCTGATTGGTGTATAAATCACAACACGTGAAAACTGTGCTCTCCCGTGACACCCCACATGTGCTTGCGCTCACCTTCAGTCCTGTGACACAGTAATTAAACGGTGTCAAAATAAGCATTGGGGCCACTCCTAGGCTCACTCAGGATACAATGATGCAAAGACACTCCTCCCAGGTGAAACTGCTAGGCTCACTCAGGTTACAATGGTGAAAAAACACTCCTCTCAGGTAAAACCAAGATCCAAAATCATAGAAAAAACAAACAGAGGGACTCCATAGTGCAATAAAGCCAGGACATTTATTAAAGAATAAGCCCTCCAAGAGGGTACTCACATTGGATGGGTGCTAGAGTGCACCAGACTGTACAGGTAAAATAATAAGCAGCTGATCGTATGGCGTGCGGTATGGCATGTGCAATCCTCCTCCTCTGCTGACAGCTCCGTCCTACCCCTCCCCATAAAAATATTTTTTATATATTATATATTTTATATGTGACACTATACTAGCGCGGGCACATTTACTATTTTTTATCTATCTACACGCAATGAAACGTGGTTCAGTGCTTGCAGCTTAAATAGTTTACTCCTTAGAGGCATTAGTCCATCTGTGGCTCGCAAGACACCTATATTTTGTTCATAAATAATAACAGTCAGACAGGTATATACAATAAATGGGGAATGCCAGAATCGTAAACGTAGCGAGGCCAGGGTCATCAATGGGAGATCAGCAGATGTAGACAGGGAGAAAAAACAGGACGGGGGGGGTGGACGGATCAGTCTGCAGGGCAAGGTAAAGGTAACAGGGACACAGGAGAGACAGGTTCAGGTACAGGTCACAGGGTACAGGTACCAGGTTCAGAGTCAGGGTAAAGTTTAGAGCTCACAGGTTCGGGTCAGGGTGCAAGGAAGATACCAAGGCAAGTGTGTGTTTGCCAGGTATTATTACAGATCTCCCGCAATCAGGCTCAGGTGACGCCTGATCACAGGAGATAATGCCGGCTCCACACTGCTGGGAAACACCCGCTGGTGGACGCCAGTACTGCGGCCCAAGAATCAGATAGTGCCACCAGCAGGTGAAACCTTTCCTGTCAGTTCCAGACTGCCAGGAGATCCATTGTGTACAACTGTCATGTGAGCTGCTGTAATTTGTCATAGCAGTCACATGGTACCGACAGCGAGCCGTGGACACAGCCGGTGACAGATCACACCGCTGCACGATCCCCATGATCATCGCTACCTGACAGGACTCATATGAGATCCACTCAGGATAACAAAGCCACCACCCTTCCATCATTTGTCTATAGGCTGGGCATGAAGTGGTTAAAAAGTCTTCGTTGGACCTTACCAATCTTAACAACCTATGCCCAATCTCTTTGCTCCACTTTTCTTCCAAACTATTTGAAAACCTTGAGTGACCACCTCATTAAGAATAACCTTCTTGATCACCTTCAGTCTGGATTTCTCCTTCAAAACTCCACAGAAGCTGCTCTCCTAAAACTCACAAACGACTCACTAATAGCAAAAACCAATGGACACTATTCTGAACTCCTACTTCTGGACCTTTCAGCTGCCTTTGATACGGTTCACCACCCCCTCCCCATCAAAAAACACTACTCCTTTGGTCTCCATGGCTGTGCTCTTCGCTGGCTCTCATCCTACCTATCCCACAGAACCTTCAGTAATTGAAATTATAAAGCCTTCGCGCTACTCAAATATATGGTGGATAAATTAAAATATAAACCTACCCAAACGTGACCAAATAACAAAGTGCATATAGTGCATTAAGTGTAATCAGATAATTAAATAACAACTGCCTGCAGCAGAATCTTCAGTGTATCACAATCCACTCTCAGTACATAATAATTTAAAAAGTGATTCCGCGCTACAGTATAAAAACGTATAGCTAAAAAAATAATTAATTAAATAACGTGTCAAATAAAGAATATTGCAACAAAGTGTGCACAATAATAAATTAATATGTCCATAAAAATTCCAGGGCAAATGATAATATAAAGTGTTAGTCTCTAAACCAGATTGATCAAAAATTGTCCACAAAAAAGAAACAAAAATGTAATAAAAGAGATCCAGTGTGCAAATTGGTGGTTAGGGAGAAGTTAAAATCTCATCAATAATGTTCACAAAGCTCTCACCTTCATCTATGTTAGATTAGCATATATTGATGATTGGGATTCGTTGTGTAATGCTGTTCTAACTTCTACCACCAGGGGGTCTTCCGTGCCACCATAAGCAAAAATATAATTGTCTGTAATGTCAGCATAAATCCATGAACGCAGATATCATCAGTAATATTAGTCTTTTCCACCAGGGGGTCCTCTACTTCACCAAACTGATCTCCCAAATCACACTGTACATCCACCTCTTCTCATAGCCTTGTATCCTCCGCGGAGCATGGGTGGGGGGGGGGTGAACAGGAACAAGGGTGGGAGAGAGAGAGAGAGAGCCCCAATAGTGTAGTAAGGTTAAAGTAAACACATTTTATTTATAAAGGTTTAAAATTGGACTCTTACAATAATGCATAAAAAACAAGCATATACAGTTGCCAAGGCGTCTGAACGCCGCTCTCACATTACTTCCGGTATCGCTCAGTCTTAGGCCACTCCCTACGCGTTACGTCATCACGTGACTTCTTCAAGGGATGCTGATTGGCTGAGGTGATCATGTTTATATCTCCAATAAACCGGATATGGGATAGTGGCCATTTTGTTGTGGTCCGCTCTATTTATCTATGTCAACCATTCTATTGTAGTCAGCCTAGTGTTTTCTATAGCGGCCATTTTGTTGGAAAAGTGTTCCTCTGCTGACACTTCTAAGCAAGGTGTTCTATTCAATAAGCAGACGCTGGAAATGTAACTTAATAGCCCGTGACACCTCATCTCGCATAGAAACCCCTTCCGTCTATGTAAGAATGAGTGTGTCAGGCCTCAAACTATATTCACAGGGATATCCAAATAGATCCAGAAAAGAAAAATTTGTTGTGATTGTTGTTATCATTCATAAAATACTAAGCCTGATGAATAGAAGGTTTAATGTTAAAATTTATAATTATATAATTATATCATTATCTGCGGCCCAAGAATCAGATAGTGCCACCAGCAGGTGAAACCTTTCTTGACAGTTCCAGACTGCCAGGAGATCCATTGTGTACAACTGTCATGTGAGCTGCTGTAATTTGTCATAGCAGTCACATGGTACCGACAGCGAGCCGTGGACACAGCCGGTGACAGATCGTGCCGCTGCACGATCCCCATGATCATCGCTACCTGACAGATCTCATATGAGATCCACTCAGGATATCAAAGCCACCACCCTTCCATCATTTGTCTATAGGCTGGGCATGAAGTGGTTAAAAAGTCTTCCTTGGACCTTACCAATCCTAACAACCTATGCCCAATCTCTTTGCTCCACTTTTCTTCCAAACTGTTTGAAAACCTTGAGTGACCACCTCTTTAAGAATAACCTTCTTGATCACCTTCAGTCTGGATTTCTCCTTCAAAACTCCACAGAAGCTGCTCTCCTAAAACTCACAAACGACTCACTAATAGCAAAAACCAATGGACACTATTCTGAACTCCTACTTCTGGACCTTTCAGCTGCCTTTGATACGGTTCACCACCCCCTCCCCATCAAAAAACACTACTCCTTTGGTCTCCATGGCTGTGCTCTTCGCTGGCTCTCATCCTACCTATCCCACAGAACCTTCAGTGTCACTTAAAATTCTACTTCCTCCTCTCCTCTTCCTTTCTCTGTCCGACTGTCGCCTAATCCATACACCTTTTGGTGATCCCTGAAAACTTTTCTCTTCAGAGAAGCCTATCCTGCCTCCACCTAAACAATTGTACTTTTATTTTCTCCAGCAGCACATCCCCCACAGTTATTACCTTTTGTATCACTTGACCCTCCGCTTTAGATTGTAAGCTCTAACGAGCAGGATCCTCTGATTCTTCCTGTATTGAATTGTATAGTAACTGTATTGTTTGCCCTAACGTTGTAAAGAGATATATAGATCCTGTATAATAATAGTACACAAATATAGCACATATGATCAATGTATAGAGTATAAAGTGATAGTAAAAAATAAAAAGAGAAAGTATACTAACCTATGAGTTAGGAATGTTAATGAAAAAGAAGGGTGTCAAGGTTGAGGGCAGTCGATATAAAATATACTTATGTTTATCATCTTTCCTGTGCATCAAAAAAAACTGAACCTATAGTGTGAATTTTGTAAAACCTACTTTAAAAAAAGCATAGAGACATCCTAGGGAATAGACTGGTTAAGTGAAAGAATGAAAGTCTGCCGAGTGTTTAATGTTAGCTGTTCACAGTGACAGCAAGCAATTTATTTACTGTCCTTAATACTGCCAAAAAGTTGCGGAAAGTAAGATACTGAAAACAGTTCTTTGCAGAAACTTTTACTGAATTAATCTAAGCTAATGATAACAAAAAACAAAATGTACTCAGTGAATTTTAAAGACATGCATGTTTTTCATTATAGATATAAGAGGGAATAGGAAGTGTTGCTTCTAAAATATTCATAGAATAAACTGTTTCGAAAAATATAATATATCTAAAGCTTTTTCAGTTTATTCTGAACCTGTTTACTAGTGCTGACACTGAGTTATTGGGGTGATAGTACACGGAAGCCTTTATCTGAACACTTAATTAAATAAATAAATAAATAATAATAATAAATAAATTAGTAATTAAAGGGAATGTACAGTCTTTTCAATGCTTGATAGATTTACATGGAAAAAGATTGCTTGATGTAAATAATGGTATTAAAGAGGAACTGTTCTGCTTCTGCAAACTAAGCACTGGAAGCATTATCTCTAAGACAGATCCAGTTGTAGTGAGATAGGTTAACTTACAGTCTCATTAGCTTGGCAGACAATGACTAACTATATAGAACATCCCCTAGCCACGGAGTGAGGTAGTTACAAAATGATTAAAGACAAACAAACAACCCATGCATGTGCAACATGATACCACCTGTTGAAAGCTATGTTTTCTGTATGAAAACAACTGAGAATGAAGTCCAAACATTAAGTGAAGACACCTGAAAAAGAGGAAAACGGAAAACAGAAAAATAATGCAAACATTAATATTCTACTGTCATTACTGGTGTCTGTAAGATGGCAAAAAAGACAGTTTATGAGTGTATCTTCAGAGGGGAAGGCAGCAACATGCATCAGTTCTTATTACCTCCCTTTGAATCAAGTTCTTCAGAGGGGAAGGCAGCACCGTGGATAAGTCGTGCAACAGCTCATACAACAGAAGACCACTTAAAAAAGCATTAAAAACAGTAAGAACTCAGCTTCATTCTTGACTCCACAGAGGTGTTAAGTGTAACAGCATTAGCTCTGGTTTCCTTGTCAGACTCAGGATTACCCAGTTCAAATGTAGAATCAATGTGAATTGTAATGGGGTCATTATTCAAAAAGTCAGGTGGGAACGATCATGACATTTCCAGAAATTCAGTGGCTGGTACTGCACGTGTGCCTCGATCAGTGGGGTCGAGGCACACAGATCGGAATTGGAGAATTTTCTGATGTGAGAACTGCTTTGTTTGGTTGTGTACTGTATGTATCTCACCACTATCTTGCTGTCTGTGTTGAATAGTAGTTTAATGACAATTAGATTTAAGCTTACATATGAACTGCCATCCCAAACAGCCAATGATCTATCCACAGGTCTGAAATGCCCATAGGGCCATGCTTGTCCTCAGATGGAAGGGACCTGGGTGTGTCACTGAGCCAGTGGTGTTGTGGGTAGGGATGAGCTTTCTGTTCGGGTCGAACATGAGTTGGTGTATGGTGGGGGGCGCTAGGTCTATGTTAACAGTGAACAAAATTACACATGCAATGTTACACTCTAACAAAATATTTAAGTACACATCAATGTGCCATACGGAAATCCTAGGTGAATGTATAAGTTGAATTCCAAAAGTGCATTAATTAACAGCCATGCAATCCCTGCAGGTATGAAAAAATAATAAAGTCCTTGTGAAAAAACAATATGAAAATCCCTGCGGAAAAAATACATAAAAAAAAAGAGTCCACGTGCAAAAAAAATTTTTATGCAGATCAATATAAGTGAATCCTCCACTGTTGAAAATGGGATATACAAATTGGTATATATGAGATATCTCGCTGTGTAGATAGACAACCTTCACCAGCTGTATTATATACCAAATGTGCTCTGTAAATTGATGTCCGCTTACCAGAAGATGTTGACCTTTTTAATTAAAAAGAGGTCAATATAAGCCTTTAGCAAGATATGGCTTGCTGCCATGATATGGATATGCCTTGTGGGTAACCTTTTCCTCTCCCCAAGTGGAACGTCAGGAAATATAAAGAAGGGTACAAGAAGGACTAAAATAGTGTAATCCCATTTATTATAAAAAAGGTTAAAAACAGAAAGCCAAATGGCTGCTTACATTAGAAAGTGCCCTCGCCCGGCACTGAGGCTGTGTTGCTCATAATAGGTCTAATGGCTCAGCTCTGTGCGTGGCAGCTGGCATGCACTTCACCATCAGCCGCCGACAACCACAGGGACCGGAATGTGGATCAAAAACAGCGTAACCAGGCACGCCTCGACGTACATTTCGATACCCGTCTTCAGGAGGAGTTCCCTGTTCACCGAAAACCAAGCATTATGGGCAATTCACACCAAATTCGAGCAGCGCGTATCAGCCCATAATGCACTGCGGGAGCACAGTGCATTGCTGTATGATGATTGGCCAGAGCATGCACCATGACCTGCATGCTTTGGCCAATCACAGCGCACTCAGCTAAGAGAGCCATATTTGACCAAAGGTAGGGTGCCTTTTGCCAATCATGGCTCAGGGGGACTAAGTCAACGCCCCACACTTCGGCCTTGTGTAGTGTGTTGTTGGCATGGACAGAGAGACAGTGTCATTTAGATTGAGCAGGCAGGCAGATTATTCAGTTAGCTGCAGTGTATTTAATATATATATACAGACAGTCTGGATACAGTCTGGATATCCACTGTATCCAGTTTAGCTAGATCTCACTGCAGGCCGTTCCTGCTGTACTCTTTCTAATATACTTCTGGCAGGCAGGTGATTCAGTTAGCTGCAGTGTATTTTATATATATATATATATATATATATATATATATAAATACAGTGGGGACGGAAAGTATTCAGACCCCCTTAAATTTTTCACTCTTTGTTATATTGCAGCCATTTGCTAAAATCACTTAAGTTCATTTTATTCCCGCATTAATGTACACACAGCACCCCATATTGACAGAAAAACACATAATTGTTGACATTTTTGCAGATTTATTAAAAAAGAAAAACTGAAATGTCACATGGTCCTAGATATTCAGACCCTTTGCTGTGACACTCATATACAGTATTTAACTCAGGTGCTGTCTATTTCTTCTGATCGTCCTTGAGATGGTTCTACACCTTCATTTGGGTCCAGCTGTGTTTGATTATACTGATTGGACTTGATTAGGAAAGCCACACACCTGTATATATAAGACCTTACAGCTCGCAGTGCATGTCAGAGCAAATGAGAATCATGAGGTCAAAGGAACTGCCTGAAGAGCTCAGAGACAGAAATGTGGCAAGGCTCAGATCTGGCCAAGGTTACAAAAAAATTCTGCTGCACTTAAGGTTCCTAAGAGCACAGTGGCCTCCATAATCCTTAAATGGAAGATGTTTGGGATGACCAGAACCCTTCCTAGAGCTGGCCGTCCGGCCAAACTGAGCTATCGGGGGGAGAAGAGCCTTGGTGAGAGAGGTAAAGAAGAACCCAAAGATTACTGTGGCTGAGCTCCAGAGATGCAGTCGGGAGAAAGTTGTAGAGAGTCAACCATCACTGCAGCCCTCCACCAGTTGGGACTTTATGGCAGAGTGGCCTGACGGAAGCCTCTCCTCAGTGCAAGACACATGAAAGCCCGCATAGAGTTTGCTAAAAAAAAATCTGAAGGACTCCAAGATGGTGAGAAATAAGATTCTCTGGTCTGATGAGACCAGGATAGAACTTTTTGGCCTTAATTCTAAGCGGTATGTGTGGAGAAAACCAGGCACTGCTCATCACCTGTCCAATACAGTCTCAACAGTGAAGCATGGTGGTGGCAGCATCATGCTGTGGGGGTGTTTTTCAGCTGCAGGGACAGGACGACTGGTTGCAATTGAGAGAGAGAGCTGAATGCGGCCAAGTACAGGGATATCCTGGACGAAAACCTTCTCCAGAGTGCTTAGGACCTCAGACTAGGCCGAAGGTTTACCTTCCAACAAGACAATGACCCTATGCACACAGCTAAAATAACAAAGTAGTGGCTTCACAACAACTCTGTGACTGTTCTTGAATGGCCCAGCCAGAGCCCTGACTTAAACCCAATTGAGCATCTCTGGAGAGACCTAAAAATGGCTGTCCACCAACGCTTACCATCCAACCTGACAGAACTGGAGAGGATCTACTAGGAGGAATGGCAGAGGATCCCCAAATCCAGGTGTGAAAACTTGTTGCATCTTTCTCAAAAAGACTCATGGCTGTGTTAGATCAAAAGGGTGCTTCTACTAAATACTGAGCAAAGGGTCTGAATACTTAGGACCATGTGATATTTCAGTTCTCTTTTTTAATAAATCTGCAAAAGTGTCAACAATTCTGTGTTTTTCTGTCAATATGGGGTGCTGTGTGTACATTATTGAGGAAAAAAATTTACTTAAATGATTTTAGCAATCAATATAACAATGAGTGAAAAATTTAAGGGGGTCTGAATACTTTCCGTCCCTACTGTATATATCTATATATATATATATATATATATATAGATATATACAGATAGTCTTGTATATATATATATATACACTACCGTTCAAAAGTTTGGGGTCACATTGAAATGTCCTTATTTTTGAAGGAAAAGCACTGTACTTTTAAGTGAAGCTAACTTTAAACTAGTCCTAACTTTAAACAAATATACTCTATACATTGCTAATGTGGTAAATGACTATTCTAACTGCAAATGTCTAGTTTTTGGTGCAATATCTACATAGGTGTATAGAGGCCCATTTCCAGCAACTATCACTCCAGTGTTCTAATGGTACAATGTGTTTGCTCATTGGCTCAGAAGGCTAATTGATGATTAGCAAACCCTTGTGCAATCATGTTCACACATCTAAAAACAGTCTAGCTCCTTCCAGAAGCTACAAAACTGACCTTCCTGTGAGCAGATTGAGTTTCTGGAGCATCACATTTGTGGGGTCAATTAAACGCTCAAAATGGCCAGAAAAAGAGAACTTTCATCTGAAACTCGACAGTCTATTCTTGTTCTTAGAAATGAAGGCTATTCCATGCGAGAAATTGCAAAGAAATTGAAGATTTCCTACAACGGTGTGTACTACTCCCTTCAGAGGACAGCACAAACAGGCTCTAACCAGAGTAGAAAAAGAAGTGGGAGGCCGCGTTGCACAACTAAGCAAGAAGATAAGCACATTAGAGTCTCTAGTTTGAGAAACAGACGCCTCACAGGTCCCCAACTGGCATCTTCATTAAATAGTACCCGCAAAACACCAGTGTCAACATCTACAGTGAAGAGGCGGCTGCAGGATTTTGGGCTTCAGGGCAGAGTGGCAAAGGAAAAGCCATATCTGAGACTGGCCAATAAAAGAAAAAGATTAAGATGGGCAAAAGAACACAGACATTGGACAGAGGAAGACTGGAAAAAAGTGTTGTGGACGGATGAATCCAAGTTTGAGGTGTTTGGATCACAAAGAAGAACGTTTGTGAGACGCAGAAAAAATGAAAAGATGCTGGAAGAATGCCTGACGCCATCTGTTAAGCATGGTGGAGGTAATGTGATGGTCTGGGGTTGCTTTGGTGCTGGTAAGGTGGGAGCTTTGTACAGGGTAAAAGGGATTCTGAATAAGGAAGGCTATCACTCCATTTTGCAACGCCATGCCATACCCAGTGGACAGCGCTTGATTGGAGCCAATTTCATCCTACAACAGGACAATGACCCTAAACACACCTCCAAATTGTGCAAGAACTATTTACAGCAGAAGCAGGCAGCTGGTATTCTATCGGTAATGGAGTGGCCAGCACAGTCACCAGATCTGAACCCCATTGAGCTGTTGTGGGAGCAGCTTGACCGTATGGTACGCCAGAAGTGCCCATCCAACCAATCCAACTTGTGGGAGCTGCTTCTAGAAGCGTGGGGTGCAATTTCTCCAGCTTACCTCAATAAATTAACAGCTAGAATGCCAAAGGTGTGCAATGCTGTAATTGCTGCAAAAGGAGGATTCTTTGATGAAAGCAAAGTTTGATGTAAAAACAATGTTATTTCAAATACAAATCATTATTTCTAACCTTGTCAATGTCTTGACTCTATTTTCTATTCATTTCACAACGTATGGTGGTGAATAAGTGTGACTTTTCATGGAAAACACAAAATTGTTTGGGTGACCCCAAACTTTTGAACGGTAGTGTATATATATATATATTAGGGATGAGCCGAACACCCCCCTGTTCGGTTCGCACCAGAACATGCGAACAGGAAAAAAGTTCTTTAGAATACGCAAACACCGTTAAAGTCTATGGGACACGAACATGATTAATCAAAAGTGCTAATTTTAAAGGCTAATTTTAAAGGCTAATATGCAAGTTATTGCCATAAAAAGTGTTTGGGCACCTGGGTCCTGCCCCAGGGGACATGGATCAATGCAAAAAAAAGTTTTAAAAACGGCCATTTTTTCAGGAGCAGTGATTTTAATAATGCTTAAAGTCAAACAATAAAAGTGTAATATCCCTTTAAATTTCGTACCTGGGGGGTGTCTATAGTATGCCTGTAAAGGGGCGCATGTTTCCTGTGTTTAGAACAGTCTGACAGCAAAATGACATTTTGAAGGAAAAAACACATTTAAAACTACCCGCGGCTATTGCATTGCCAACAATACACATAGAAGTTCATTGATAAAAACGGCATGGGAATTCCCCAAAGGGGAACCCCGAACCAAAATTTAAAAAAAAAAATGACGTGGGAGTCCCCCTAAATTCCATACCAGGCCCTTCAGGTCTGGTATGGATATTAAGGGGAACCCTGGCCAAAATTTAAAAAAAAAATGGCGTAGGGTTCCCCCTAAATTCCATACCAGACCCTTCAGGTCTGGTATGGATTTTAAGGGGAACCCCGCGGCAAAAAAAAAAAAAAACGGCGTGGGGTCCCCCCAAAAATCCATACCAGACCCTTATCCGAGCACGCAACCTGGCAGGCCGCAGAAAAAGAGGGGGGGACGAGAGTGCGGCCCCCCCTCCTGAACCGTACCAGGCCACATGCCCTCAACATTGGGAGGGTGCTTTGGGGTAGCCCCCCAAAACACCTTGTCCCCATGTTGATGAGGACAAGGGCCTCATCCCCACAACCCTGGCCGGTGGTTGTGGGGGTCTGCGGGCGGGGGGCTTATCGGAATCTGGAAGCCCCCTTTAACAAGGGGACCCCCAGATCCCAGCCCCCCCCTGTGTGAAATGGTAAGGGGGTACTTACCCCTACCATTTCACTAAAAAACTGTCAAAAATGTTAAAAATGACAAGAGACAGTTTTTGACAATTCCTTTATTTAAATGCTTCTTCTTTCTTCTATCTTCCTTCATCTTCTGGCTCTTCTGGTTCTTCCTCCGGCGTTCTCGTCCAGCATCTCCTCCGCGGCGTCTTCTATCTTATCCTCGGGCCGCTCCGCACCCATGGCATGGGAGGGAGGCTCCCGCTCTTCTCTTCTTCTTTTCTTCTCTTCTTCTCTTCTTCATTTTCTTCTCTGGGCCGCTGCGCACCCATGCTGGTATGGAGGGAGGCTCCCGCTGTGTGACGGCGCTCCTCGTCTGACAGTTCTTAAATAACGGGGGGCTGGGCCACCCGGTGACCCCGCCCCCCTCTGACGCACGGTGACTTGACGGGACTTCCCTGTGACATCACGGGGAATGCCACAGGGAAGTCCCGTCAAGTCACCGTGCGTCAGAGGGGGGCGGGGTCACCGGGTGGCCCCGCCCCCCGTTATTTAAGAACTGTCAGACGAGGAGCGCCGTCACACAGTGGGAGCCTCCCTCTATGCCAGCATGGGTGCGGAGCGGCCCGGAGAAGAAAATGAAGAAAAGAAGAAGAGAAGAAAAGAAGAAGAGAAGAGCGGGAGCCTCCCCCCCATGCCATGGGTGCGGAGCGGCCCGAGGAGAAGAAGATAGAAGACGCCGCGGAGGAGATGCTGGACGAGAACGCCGGAGGAAGAACCAGAAGAGCCAGAAGAACCAGAAGAACCAGAAGATGAAGGAAGATAGAAGAAAGAAGAAGCATTTAAATAAAGGAATTGTCAAAAACTGTCTCTTGTCATTTTTAACATTTTTGACAGTTTTTTAGTGAAATGGTAGGGGTAAGTACACCCTTACCATTTCACACAGGGGGGGGCCGGGATCTGGGGGCTTCCAGATTCCGATAAGCCCCCCGCCCGCAGACCCCCACAACCACCGGCCAGGGTTGTGGGGATGAGGCCCTTGTCCTCATCAACATGGGGACAAGGTGTTTTGGGGGGCTACCCCAAAGCACCCTCCCAATGTTGAGGGCATGTGGCCTGGTACGGTTCAGGAGGGGGGGGCCACACTCTCGTCCCCCCTCTTTTCCTGCGGCCTGCCAGGTTGCGTGCTCGGATAAGGGTCTGGTATGTATTGTTGGGGGGACCCCACGCCGTTTTTTTTTTTTAATTTTGGCCGGGGTTCCCCTTAATATCTATACCAGACCTGAAGGGCCTGGTATGGAATTTAGGGGGATTCCCACGTCATTTTTTTTTAAATTTTGGTTCGGGGTTCCCCTTTGGGGAATTCCCATGCCGTTTTTATCAATGAACTTCTATGTGTATTGTCGGCAATGCAATAGCAGCGGGTAGTTTTAAATGGGTTTTTCCTTCAAAATGTCATTTTACTGTCAGACTGTTCTAAACACAGGAAACATGCGCCCCTTTACAGGCATACTATAGACACCCTCCAGCTACGAAATTTAAAGGGATATTACACTTTTATTGTTTGACTTTAAGCATTATTAAAATCACTGCTCCTGAAAAAACCTCAGTTTTTAAAACTTTTTTTTGCATTGATCCATGTCCCCTGGGGCAGGACCCAGGTCCCCAAACACTTTTTATGACAATAACTTGCATATTAGCCTTTAAAATTAGCACTTTTGATTTCTCCCATAGACTTTTAAAGGGTGTTCCGCGGCATTCGAATTTGCCGCGAACACCCCAAATTGTTCACTGTTCGGCGAACTTGCGAACAGCCAATGTTCGAGTCGAACATGAGTTTGACTCGAACTCGAAGCTCATCCCTAATATATATATATCCACTGCATACAGTTTAGCTATATCTCACCACAGGCCGTTCCTGGTGTACTCCTTCTAATATACAGGCTTTGTACACAGTACACAGTGCACCCCTAGTGCAGTTGCTACTACTCTTCTGGTGGTGTACACAGTACACAATACATATAGTGCACCCGTAGTTGCTATTAGACTTCTGGTGGTGTACACAATACCGTGCACCCATAGTGCAGTTGCTACTACTTTTCTGGTGGTGTACACAGTACACAATACAGTGTAGTGTGTGTTGCAAAACAAAATCCCCATCATGTCCGGAAGGCCACCAGGGAGAAGCAGATGCTCACAGGCCACTAAAAGAGGGCAAGCAGGCTCTGTGTCTACAGTCCACGGTAGACACAGAGCCTGACCCCTCAGAGATACTCTTGTTGGACACAGGAACAGGCCCTTCTGTGAAATATTAGATCAGAAATTGTAATTACAAGCCCCTGTTAAACAGGGACAGAAAAATTGGGCCTTAGGCAGTGGTGGTGGTGCCCTAAACCAAAAGTATTGTTGGAAGCTAGCATCATCAAGATTGAGAAGGAATAGGATAGTCACTCAGCATAGGCAGTCGTCAAGGGATCCCACATCCATAGAAAAATCAATCAGTTACATCAGCATCAGGTGCTTGATAGCTGCTGCTGATCCAAGACTGATTCATTTTTATGAATGTGAGCCTATCAAGGGAGTCTGTGGACAGGCGCACTCTATGATCCGTTACAAACCCTCCAGCAGCACTGAATGTGCATTCAGAAAGAACGCTGGATGCAGGACAGGCCAGTAGATCAATTGCATATTGAGCAAGTTCTGGCCAGTGGTCCATCCTCAAGACCCAGTAACCCAGTGGATGCTCTGTTGGAAAGGTCTCCAAGTCTGCTCTTGCCCCTAGATATTCCTGCACCATGTAATGCAGACACTGGCGATGGTTGCTTGAACCGATCAGACCTTGGCGCTGAGGACTAAAAAAATTGTCTAAAGACATCGGTCAGCCGGCCACCTTCTCCACTGCTTTTCCTCTGACTGAACGAAGCTGTCATGGTTATGCAGTAATCTTTTTCTGTCAACTTACCTCTCCTCCATGTGTTCACCTTTAGAGGCCTGCCACTCTCACCTGGCTACTTAAATAATCTCTCCTTAAAGCATGGCTCCACCCCAGCCCCTATCAGGGAACTCTATATTTACCTGTGCACTGCAAGCCTGCCTTGCTGATCAACCATTGTGTGTTTAGCTTCCGTGTGCATCTTGCTGTGTCTTCTACGTCTGATTCCAGTTACCGATCTTGGCTTGTTTTCGACTATCCCTGCCTGCTTGTGACCCTGACCTTTGGTGTGTTCTATGTTTATCCTTGTCCCCTAACCTGAGGGAGGAAGTGGAGACAGATCTCCTATCACAATTTGGATTAGCAGCAAGGATGGGAAGTGTTATCATAATGGGGGATTTTAATTATCCAGACATAGACTGGGCGGAGGGAACCGCACATTCATTTAAGGCTCGCCAGTTCCTTAAAGTCTTGCAGGAGAATTTTATGGGTCAGATGGTAGAGGCACCAACTAGAAATAAAACATTACTGGATCTACTGATTACCAACAATACAGACCTGATCACGGATGTGGAAATACGGGGCAATTTAGGTAACAGCAATCACAGGTCAATTTGTTTCAGTATAATTCACACAAATAGGAAACATAAAGGGAATACAAAGACACTGAATTTCAAAAGAGCCAACTTCCCTAAACTGCAAACCTTGCTAAAAGGCAAAAATTGGGATAAAATATTAGGATCAAAGAACACGGAGGAGAGATGGGTTTGCTTTAAGAGCATATTAAATAAGGACATTAGCCAATGTATCCCATTGGTTAATAAATTTAAAAGAGCGAACAAAAGTCCTGGATGCCGTAACTCCAATGTAAAAATGCATATAAAAGCAAAGGAGAAGGCCTTAAAAAAATACAAGGTTGAGGGATCATCCTCAGCATTCAGACTTTATAAAGAATGCAACAAGAAATGTAAGGGTGCAATTAGGACGCCTAAGATAGAACATGAAAGACACATAGCAGAGGAGAGCAAAAAAAATACCAAGAAATTCTTTAAGTATGTAAACAGTAAAAAAGGGAGGACAGACCATATTGGCCCCATAAAGAATGAGGAAGGACATCTGGTTACAAAGGATGGGGAGATGGCGAAGGTATTGAATTTATTCTTCTCCTCAGTCTTCACGAGTGAATAGGGGGGCTTCAGTAACCAAAACTGCAGTGTTTATCCTCATGACACAACACAGGAAGCACCTCCATGGTTAACAGAGGACAGAATTAAAATTAGACTTGAGAAACTTAACATTAATAAATCACCGGGACCAGATGGCTTGCATCCGAGGGTACTTAGGGAATTCGGTCAAGTGATTGCCAGACCGTTGTTCCTAATTTTTACAGACAGTCTACTGACTGGAATGGTACCAGCTGATTGGAAAAAAGCCAATGTAGCACCAATATTTAAAAAGGGCCCAAAATACATCCCTGGGAATTACAGACCAGTTAGACTAACATCAATAGTATGTAAACTCTTGGAGGGGATGATAAGGGACTATATACAAGATTTTAGTAATGAGAACGGTATCATTAGCAGTAATCAGCATGGATTCACGAAGAATCGTTCTTGCCAAACCAATCTACTAACCTTCTATGAGGAGGTGAGTTGCCATCTAGATAAAGGAAGGCCCGTAGACGTGGTGTATCTGGATTTTGCAAAAGCATTTGACACAGTTCCCCATAAACGTTTACTGTACAAAATAAGCTCCATTGGCATGGACCATAGGGTGAGTACATGGATTGAAAACTGGCTACAAGGGCGAGTTCAGAGGGTGGTGATAAATGGGGAGTACTCAGAATGGTCAGGGGTGGGTAGTGGGGTTCCCCAGGGTTTTGTGCTGGGACCAATCCTATTTAATTTGTTCATAAACGACCTGGAGGATGGGATAAACTGTTCAATCTCTATATTTGCAGACGATACTAAGTTAAGCAGGGCAATAACTTCTCCGCAGGATGTGGAAACCTTGCAAAAAGATCTGAACAAATTAATGGGGTGGGCTACTACATGGCAAATGATGTTCAATGTAGAAAAATGTAAAATAATGCATTTGGGTGGCAAAAATATGAATGCAATCTATACACTGGGGGGAATAACCTCTGGGGGGAATCTAGGATGGAAAAGGACCTGGGGGTCCTAGTAGATGATAGGCTCAGCAATGGCATGCAATGCCAAGCTGCTGCTAACAAAGCAAACAGAATAAACCAGAGATAGTATCAAGGATGTTATGTGTAAGGGATTCCTATAGAAGGTGGTCTAGCTGGTTAAGGGAATGCTGATATCAAAATGTCAATCCTATATCATGCCGCTATTCCCATATCCATAAGTGCAAAGTAAAGCAAGTGTTGCAATAGACAAATCCTGTGCATATAAATGATGAGTATGCGCCAATCAAACTTGAAATAAATATTCAAACATGAGCTGAAAACAATGACAATAAAACCATATAATAATAAACGCATTCAAATGTGCAACCTATATATATCAATTAAAGCGTGCAAAAACGCATGAAAAGAGCATGGTGCTAGGTGACCTATATTATTCTATAAACTCACACAGTGTACCAACAAAATGTGATCCTCTGTATACTATAGTAAAAATTCCAAATAACATAACATACACCTGTGTATAAAAGTGAAAAAGCACAATTAGTAAATATGAAAGTGATAATGTCCACAGTGCAGAAGTGGTAATATCCTTTGGAGTGCAGTTAGAGGAGTTCAATGTGCTCAAAAACTTTAACAATAAAAGTGAGGTGCCAGAGGAGTAATAGAAATCTATGTCCTCTTTGTGTGATAACACACTCAAGTAAGCAGTGGCCCCTTACCTAGCGGTGCTAGGTCAACCGCAAAGATCAACTAGCAGGTGATTGTGGTCTTTACTTGGGGTCCTGGACTGCGCGGGTTCTGTCACTGCTTCCACGCCTTCTCTATAGGAAGGTAACTGTTCCTCTCCACATTTTTAAAGTGCGTTCGTGACCATCCCGTAATAACCCCTTCTTCTTTCCACTCTCTTATCGTCTCTACTGTCCTGATCCCCTTCAATCACACACCCTCTTAATGTGTGGAGGGACAGTAACTAATTGATATTAACATAGGCATTTAGGCACAAGAGATGTATGTGCACTGTGAGGTTTCACGCACCAGACCTACCGATTTTTTGCATAGAAGAGTCTCCCCCTTTTTTAATTTTTTAATTTTAATTTTTAAATTTTAAATTTTTTAACTTTAATTGTGTTATTCCCTTCTCTGTTCCTCTTTGTATTTATACACATGTTTATTCCCGCAGAATGTTGAGCCTATATAATACATGTATATGAGGGTAAATGCACAGATCAATGGAGAGGCCCATTCTGTCCCAGCTTTATTCAGGAATCTATTTAATATTTGCTTTTAAAAATTTTTTATATATATATATATATATATTAAAGGTTTACATATTTTATCTTTATCGTGTATATATATATCTTGTATATATATATTTTTTACCCATTTTTAAGATTTTATTTTTACACCACCTAATCAGACATTTGCTTATAAGTTATTACCTCCCAACGTTCTGTCTGTCAGTAATTAGATTTTTTATATCATATATGTTATGCTGACAGACTAGCCGTTGCCACAGCGCTTCCGTTGAATGTGCACTGCTAACACAGTTGATGCGCAGTGAGCTCGCTTCCATCTGCCCATATGTAAATTGCGATTTTTACCCACCTACAAAATGGCCACACACACGGTCTTCCAACTAATGGAGGACGCGGCTACAAGAAAATGGCCACCCATTAGAAACAATTATTGAGACTATTTAAGACAGCAAAGTGCCTTTTCTCTTATCCCCTGATGAAGTCACGTGATTGGTGACATCACGCGTAGGGACGGAATGGGCACTTCATATTGACTGAGGCTAACAAGCTCGCTGCTCGTGGGAGTTAAGCACCGGTCTGATACTTCTTAATGTGAGTACCTGTACCCATGTGCAATAAAAAACTATCTTTTAACCTACTACACTATGCGGTACCCCCTTGTCCTTTATTATTGGTACACCCTAATTTGAGGCAGAGATAAGACCCGCGCTGGTCCAGGACCACAGCCACCTACATTAGCTTGCGGTTTACCGAGCACCACCAGGCGTGGAAGCAGTGACAGAACCCGCGCAGTCCAGGACCCCAAGTAAAGACCACAACCACCTGCTAGTTGATCTTTGCGGTTGACCTAGCACCGCTAGGTAAGGGGCCACTGCTTACTTGAGTGTGTTATCACACGAAGAGGACATAGATTTCTATTACTCCTCTGGCACCTCACTTTTATTGTTAAAGTTTTTGAGCACATTGAACTCCTCTAACTGCACTCCAAAGGATATTACCACTTCTGCACTGTGGACATTATCACTTTCATATTTATTTATTGTGCTTTTTAACTTTTATACACAGGTGTATGTTATGTTATTTGGAATTTTTATTATAGTATACAGAGGATCACATATTGTTGGTACACTGTGTGAGTTTATAGAATAATATAGGTCACCTAGCACCATGCACTTTTCATGCGTTTTTGCACGCTTTAATTGATATATATAGGTTGCACATTTGAATGCGTTTATTATTAGATGCTTTTATTGTTATTGTTTTCAGCTCATGTTTGAATATTTATTTCAAGTTTGATTGGCGCATACTCATTATTTATATGCACAGGATTTGTCTATTGCAACACTTGCTTTACTTTGCACTTATGGATATGGGAATAGCGGCATGATATAGGATTGACATTTTGATATCAGCATTCCCTTAACCAGCTGGACGACCTTCTATAGGGATCCCTTACACATAACATCCTTGATAGTATCTCTGGTTAGCGCAGCTCCCCCTCCCCTTGTCTTATTCTTTTGCTTTGGGTTCTGTTTGTCCCCAATTTTGGTGCATGCAGCTGTCCATACATTTGGTGTTTCCACATTCTTTCTTTATTACGTTAGCGCAGGAATAATTCACATCACATTTTCGCACCTGGAGTATGCTGTCCAGTTCTGGGCTCCAGTCCTCAGGAAGGATGTACTGGAAATGGAGTGAGTACAAAGAAGGGCAACAAAGCTAATAAAGGGTCTGGAGGATCTTAGTTATGAGGAAAGGTTGTGAGCACTGAACTTATTCTCTCTGGAGAAGAGCCGCTTGAGAGGGGATATGATTTCAATATATAAATACCGTACTGGTGACCCTACAATAGAAATAAAACTTTTTCCCAGAAGAGAGTTTAACAAGACTCGTGGCCAATCATTAAAATTAGAAGAAAAGAGGTTTAACCTTAAACTACGTAGAGGGTTCTTTACTGTAAGAGCAGCAAGGATGTGGAATTCCCTTCCACAGGCGGTGGTCTCAGCGGGGAGCATCCATAGCTTCAAAAAACTAAAGGATAAGCACCTGAATGACAACAACATACAGGGATATACAATGTAATACTGACACATAATCACACACATACCCTGTTTCCCCGAAAATAAGATCTAGCGTGATTGTCAGTGATGGCTGCAATATAAGCCCTACCCCCCAAATAAGCCCTAGTTAAGGTCCTTGTAGGTCTTATTTTCAGGGTAGGGCTTATTTTCGGGGAAACAGGGTAGGGCTTATTTGGGGGGTAGGGCTTATATTGCAGCCATCACCGACAATCACGCTAGGTCTTATTTTCGGGGAAACAGGGTAGGTTGGGCTTGATGGACTTGTGTCTTTTTTCAACCTCACCTACTATGTAACTATATGTAACTATGCTAGTCGCCCCAACCTTTGGCTTAATCCCTTACTATTGCTGTCCTCCCGTAGCCTACTGTGGGCGTGAGCTGGGAGACCCTGGGGGTCGCGACCTGGAGCCAGTTGCAGCCCAGTCCATCCTCAACACTAGAGGCTCTGGTGAACACCTGCTGGCTCTTAGACTCCATGCCCTGGGGAATCTTACGCTCTAGCCCCTGTGGGATCCGTGTTGGTGTTCCAGCGGACCTGCCTTCCTTAACCACCTAGACTCCCATCCACAGCAGTCAGCCGTAGGGTCCACTACCTTTGCGGTGCACTTCTGATCCCAACGGTGTGCATCTGTCACATGGTCTCAGGTGACCTGACAGAAGCCTCAGCAACACGTTGTCCAGCACCAGGAAATTGTAACCTCACAGGGTCTGTAAATGCATCGCACAAACCTTTCTTCAAGGCCTCCTGAAGATGTTTCATCCTCTGCTCTCTCTGCGAAAGCAGGATGAGTTCTGCAACCTTACCCTTCGATCAAGAAGGGTTGCCAGCCAGTAATGATTCCTTCTCTTTGATACCATGAATCCTAGGGTCCTTATGCTGCATGGCCTCCCTGATTCTGCAAAGCCTGCGAAAGTTTGCAGAGGCATTCAATTCTGAGTCCTCTGGGTCACTAAGGATCACATGATCCGTAACAACCTCCTCCCAGCCACATACAACTCCTTTGGTTTCTGGGGACTGAAAACCATCCCTTGAAGACTGCTGCTGAGTGTTATCCTCCACGTCCATGCTGACACAATCCTCCTCCTCCTCTTCTTCCTGTGTGTTTGGCGGGCCTGCTGGAATAATATCTAAAGGGGGCCTTAAGAGGTAAGGAAGTCCTCCTTTCCTCACACTGTTCTGCCTCAAGTGCCCTGTCCATTATTCCATTAAGCATGTGCTCCAACAGGAAGACAAGAGGGACAATATCACTGATGCATGCTCACCATCCTCGTGGCCTCATCAAATGGTGACAGGACAGTGCATGCATCCTTGATCAGCAGCCACTGGAGTTGCGAAAAGAAGCCAAGCTCCCCTGACCCTGTCCAGGTGCCATACTCTCACAGGCACTCATTGATGGCCCTCTGCTGCATGTACAGCCGCTGCAGTATTGCCAACGTTGACTTCCACCTGGTGGACATGTCACAAATGAGGCGGTTGGTGGGAAGGTTGCATTCCCTTTGAATGTCAGCCAGCCGAGCACTGGCATTGTATGACCGTTGGCAATGACCACAGACTTTTCTGGCCTGCCTCAGGAGATCTTGTAAGCCTGGGTACCTGCTCCAAGAACCACTGCACCACCAAATTCAGGATGTGTGCCAAACATGGAACATGGGTCAAGTGTCCCTGTCGGAGGGCGGAGAGAAGGTTGGTGTCTGAGCCTGCCCCTGCAGAGCTGACAGAATCTCTGCCCCAGTGTGGCTCCTGTCCCCTAAGCAGTGGTTTAACCTTAAACTACGTAGAGGGTTCTTTACTGTAAGAGCGGCAAGGATGTGGAATTCCCTTCCACAGGTGGTGGTCTCGATAGTTTCTAGAAACTATTAGATAAGCACCTGAATGACCGCAACATATATACAATGTAATACTGACATATAATCACACCATAGGTTGGACTTGATGGACTTGTGTCTCTTTTCAACCTCACCTACGATGTAACTATGTAACTCATGCACCGCATGGCATCTTTTTGCCTGAGCGCTTGCGTAGCCCCTTGAACGCTTAAGGAGCACCGCTGGTTCAGAGAACAAATCTGCAGAAGAGGCCATAGAGGAAGAAGAAGAGGAGGGGGTGGAGGAGAGAGCTGTGGCAGAATCACCACTAGCATTTTGGAGGCGTGGTGGCAGAACAAGCTCCAACAATACTGAACCCTGTCCTGCATCCTTCCCAGCTGCCAGCAGAGTTACCCAGTGCGCCGTGAAGGAAAGGTAACATCCCTGCCCATGCCTGCTAGACCATGAGTCTGTGGTAATATACACTTTACTGCTGACCGCCCTGTCCAACAAGACAAAAACACATGCCTTCCACATGCCGATAGAGAGCTGGAATGGCCTTCCGTGAAAAGAAATGGCGCTTTGGAAACTGCAACTGAGGTACAGCACATTCCACAAATCCACGAAAGGAGGCAGTCTACCAGCTAAAAAGGCAGTAGTTGTAGTGCTAGCAATTTGGCCAAGCTGGCATTCAAGCTTGCATTCAGACTGTGAGCATGTGGATGGCTGGGACCGAAGTTCTTTTTACGGTTTAGCAACTGGGGTAGGGAAATTTGCCTGCTAAAATCAGATGGTGGTGTACTGCTAGCAAATTGGCTGCAAGTACTTGGGACACCTATTGCTATACCTTCATGCCTCTCAGTGCAGGTTTTCGAGAGGACTGGAGTAGCGTTGGAGATCCCAGATGAGGAGCAAGGAGAAGTCCGCCTTTTTCTTTGATGTGGGTCTTTCAAGTGCTGTTGCCAACGCACTTGTTGCCTTATGAGTTTATGTGAAATCTACATTAATAGCTGTAAAATATTGGAATTATGAATATATTTCATTTATTTATATTTAATTAATATATTTCATTTAGTTTTTATCTATGTAGGGCGGAACATATTATCTTCACAGAAATCTCTGGTAGACCAGACAAGTCGCTGCCTAGGCTTGTGTCTACAAACAATGGGATCCAAACCTCATTATTTTACACATACTCACTTCAAAGGACCCCATGCTGGGATATGCAATGAAGGAAGGCCAACCCGTAATCAATACTTAACTTCCCGGGAAAATTCAAGTTAAGCTCCTGCTCAGAATAGTCACAAGGATTTGCATTAAAGGGGGCTGACTTATGCAAAGTATAGGGATTGAAGATGTAGCTAGTCCTTAACCAGGAATAGGGTAGCTCACCAATCTGAGCCACGCTATGCCAACCCATGAGGCATCAGCATGTAATGATATCCACAGACTAGATGGGAGGGAAACACACACTTTTATGGGAGAGCAACTATCAGAATGGAGCCTTGGTGCAAAGGATAATTATGGGAAAGGTCTGCATTTTACTTGTAACTTAATATGTTTGCAGATTAATGTTTTCAGGAATATACTCTGTATTCCTTCATGTAATTCTCTTATTTTAACCTAATATTTTCTTCCTTGGTGCAGACTATAGATAGATGGTTGTGTATTAGATAGACTTTCAACTACTCACCAATAAATGTTGTTATTGTGTTAAAGCTTTCACTCATGGTCAAAGAACTCTCATTTAACCCAAATTGTATCTGAGAGATATTAAATCTCAAATATAGTGTACGGGAAAAAGACTGCATGGGAGGTCGTCATATGTCTGGTCAAGCATGTGGTGCCCAAGCGGCTGCTGTTCTGGCCACGCTTGATCCGCTTCAGACATAGGTTGCAAACAGCAACAGTGCAATCTGCTGCACACATGTCGAAAAAGGCCCACACGAAAGAACTTTTCAAAATCAGAGGGGAGTCAGCAGCGCCCTGCACCTGTGGAGGTCTGCGGTGTAATGCAATAGAGTGGCTTCCCTTAAGCTGCCCCCTAAAGGTCATCCTGCCTCATTGGAGTTGTGTCTCCTCCTCCTCTATTCTATCAGGCACTCAAGTAGAGTCAGTGACCTCATTATCCCCTCCCTCCTCGTCACTGGAGCAAACTTGGCACTATGCTGCAGCTGGGGGAACATGACTGCCAGTTTCTTTTCCTTCTTGGGCACCCCCTCTCTCTATGCTCACGTTACTCCCTTCCTCAACCTGGGAACCTACATCGGAGCCATCAAATCGCTGCGCATCCTCCAGCAGCATGTACCCGACACTGTGGTCGAATAGTTTGGGGGACTCCTCCGTGCATGATGGTTGGGCTACGGAAGGAGTGACTGTGGACAAGAAGCAGGTGGAATAGGCCGCTGCATAGGAAAGAAAACTACTCTGAGCCTGGGTGACAGAGGATGAGGAGGATGAGGACAGCTTTGTTATCCACTCCACCAACTCTTCTGCATGTTCTGGCTCAATAACACGGCCAGCAACAGAAAAAAAAGGACAAATGTGCCCCATGGCCACTGGCAGAGGATGCACCATGTCCATGACCAGCACTGTTGACTGTAGACACAGAGCCTGCTTGCCCTCTTTTAGTGGCCTGTGAGCGTCTGCCTCTCCTTGGGAGCCTTCTGGACATCATGTATATTTTGTTTTGCAGCACCACACTACACTGTATTGAGTACTGTGTACACCACCAGAAACGTAGTAGCAACTGCACTATGGCTGCACTGTATTGTAATTACAATTTTTGATCTAATATTTCACAGCAGGGCCCGTTCCTGTGCTCAACAAGAGCATCTGTGAGGCTTTACAGTGTGGTGCCACCATCACCACCACCTAAGGCCCAATTTTTCTTCCCTTGTTTAACAGGGGCATGTAATTACAATTTTTGATCTAATATTACACAGCAGGGCCCGTTCCTGCGCTCAACAAGAGTATCTGTGAGGCTTTACAGTGTTGTGCCACCACCACCACCGCCTAAGGCCCAATTTTTCTGCCCCTGTTTAACAGGGGCATGTAATTGCAATTCTTGATATAATATTTCACAGCAGGGCCCGTTCCAGCGCCCACCAAGAGTACCTGTGAGGGCTTACAGTGTTCTGGTACCACCAACACCTAAGGCCCAATTTTCCGCAGAGTGTATAGGGCAGGCCGTATAGTAGATATAGGCGGTCCCCTATTTTTAAACATTGGACTTACATATGACTCCTACTTACAAACTGAGGGAGACAACAGGAAGTGAGAGGAAATCTATCCCTAGAAAGGTAAATTCTCTCCTGTAGGAGTTAATATGGGAAAAAGGTGTCTCCACTGATGCTTTATCACCAATCCTTGTTTCCCTAATAATCCAAAATTTTCAAAATCCAATTGTCATTGGGAACAGAAAGTAAGGGGAAATCTTCTGAACAGGGGCACAGACAGCAAAAAAAATGTTACAGGGGTGATAACCCTGCCCTATATTATCCAAAAGGCTTAACAATAGATTTTTGGGCTGGAGCTACACTTACAAAATGTACCTGTTCCAAATTACAAACAGATTCAACTTAACAACAAACCTACAGTCCCTGTCTTGTTTGTAACCCGGGGATCGCCTGTATTCTGCTGTTCAGAGTATATAGGGCCTGGGGGCCCCACGTCTTTTTTTAATATTCTTAATATCCATACCAGACCCAAAGGGCCCGGTAATGGGCTGGGGGGGGGCAACATTACATTACAGCCGCAAGCAGTTTTAAATGACTTTTTTTCCTTTATAAATGTAATTTTGTGCAGGGACTGTTCTAAACACAGGAAAAATGTGCCACTTTACAGGCACACTATAGACACCCCCCAGGCATGATATTTAAAGGAATATTACACTTTATTGTTTCACTTTAAGCATTATTAAAATTACTGCTCCTGAAAAAACTGCCTTTTTTAAAACTTTTTTTTGCATTGATACATGTCCCCTGGGGCAGTGCCTGGGTCCCCAAACACTTTTTATGACAATAACTTGCATATTAGCCTTTTAAAATTAGCACTTTTGATTTTTCATGTTCCAGTCCCAGAGACTTTAACGAGGTTCACGTGTTTGCACTAATTTTTGGTCTGTTCGCATGTTCTGCCGTGAACCGAACCTGGGGGGTGTTCGGCTCATCCCTAGTTGTGGGTTGTTGGTAGTTGATAACCCCAATGGCAGAGTGGGTGGATGACAAGGAGCCTTTGGTCCATGCTGGGGATGGTAGGTGCCACAAAATAACCTTACAGAGGCACTGTTTGGTCATGGCATCTAGCGATTACGTCACGTGCATGTATAGTATATATATACGGACACAGCAATACCAATGGGAGAAGTGGAGGAGGGCACAGGGAGGCAGGTCGTGTATGTAGTCTCATCACCGTGACGACATGTTTCGCATCCAGTGCTTTGTCAAGTCATGTGATGGGACAGACCAATGAGGCTTAACCACTTGACCACTGGGCACTTAAACCCCCTTCCTAACCAAACCAATTTTCAGCTTTCGGTGCTCTCACATTTTGAATGACAATTAGTCATGCAACATTGTACTTATATGAAATTTTTGTCCTTTTTTTTCACACAAATAGAGCTTTCTTCTGGTGGTATTTAATCACCACTGGGTTTTTTATTTTTTGCGCTATAAAAGAAAAAAGATCGAAAATTCTGTAAAAAAATGAACATTTCTGTTATAATATTTTGAAAATTAGTAATTTTTCTTCATACATTTTGGGCAAAATTTATACTACTACATATCTTAAAATAACCCAAATTGGTGTAAATTATTTGGTCTTTGTGAAAGTTATAGAGTTCACCGAAAATTACATAACAAGCCAGGAAAGTACAAATACCCCCCAAATGAACCCTTTTTGGAAAGTAGACACTCCAAGGTATTTAGTAAAAGGCATGGTGAGTTTTTTGAAGTTGTAATATTTTCCCACAATTCTTTGCAAAATCAGGATTTTTTTTTTCCCACAAAATTGTCATATTATCAGGTTATTTCTCACACACAGCATATGCATGGCACAAAGTACACCCCAAAACACATTCTACTACTCCTCCTGAGTATGGCGATGCCACATGTGTGAGACTTTTACACAGCGTGGCCACATTCAGAGGCGCAACATGCAGGGAGCACCGCCAGGTGTTCTTGGAGCATAAATTACACATCTAATTTCTTGACTACCTCTTACACTTTTGAAGTCCCTGGAGCACTAGGAAAAGCTCCAAAAATGACCCCCTTTTGGAAAGAATACAACCCAACGTATAATCTATGAGGCATGATGAGTCTTTTGAACATGTCATTTTTTTCTACAAGTTTTTGGAAAATGTTTAAAGAAAATGAAAACGCATTTTTTTTACACAAAGTTGTCAATTTATGCAATAATTCTAATACACAGCATGTACATACCAAAAATTACACCCAAAAATAGATTCTCCTACTCCTCCTGAGTATGGCGATACCACATGTGTGAGACTTTTACACAGCCTGGCCACATAGAGAGGCCTAACATGCAGGGAGCACCGTCAGGTGTTCTAGGGGCATAAGTTTTGAATCTAATTTGACTACCTATTACACTTTTGTGAGGTACTGTAGTGGCATAGATGAGAACTTATGTGGCATGGATGAGCATGAATGGGGATGGATGAGCTGTGGATATGGATGGCTGAGTATGGATGGGATGACTGAGCGTGAATGAATATGGCTGAGTATGGCGGGGTACGACTGAGTATTGCTGGGTACGGCTGAGTATGGCTGGGTATGGGTGGGATGGATGGGTACTGCTGAGTACGGTTGGGTATGACTGAGTATTGCTGGGTATGACTGAGTATTGCTGGGTATGGCTGAGTATGGCTGAGTACGACTGAGTATGGCTGGGTATGGCTGAGTATCGTTGGGTATGGCTGGGTATTACTGAGTATTGCTGGGTATTGCTGGGTATGTCTGAGTACGACTGAGTATTGCTGGGTATTGCTGGGTATGGCTGAGTAGGGCTGGGTAGGGCTGGGTATGGCTGAGTATTGCTGGGTATGGCTGCGTATGGCTGGGTATGGCTGAGTATTGCTAGGTATGGCTGAGTATATGACTGAGTATGGCTGGGTATGACTGAGTATTGCTGAGTATGAGTATGGCTGAGTATGGCTGGGTATGGCTGAGTCTTGCTGGGTATGGCTGAGTATGGCTGGATATGACTGAGTATTGCTGGGTATGGCTGAGTACGACTGAGTATTGCTGGGTATTGCTGGGTATGGCTGAGTATGGCTGAGTATTGCTGGGTATGGCTGAGTATAGCTGGATATGGTTGAATATGGCTGGGTATGGCTGAGTGTTGCTGGGTATGGCTGAGTATGGCTTGGTATGGCTGAGTATTGCTGTGTATGGCTAAGTATGACTGAGTATTGCTGGGTATGGCTGAGTATGGCTGGGTATTACTGAGTATTGCTGGGTATGGCTGAGTATGGCTGGGTATGACTGAGTATTGCTGGGTATTGCTGGGTACGACTGAGTATGGCTGAGTACAATTGAGTATTGCTGGGTATTGCTGGGTACGGCTGAGTATGGCTGAGTACAACTGAGTATTGCTGGGTATGGCTGGGTATGGCTAAGTACGGCTGAGTATGACTGAGTACGGCTGAATACAACTGAGTAAGGCTGGGTACGACTGAGTACGGCTGGGTACGACTGAGTACGGCTGAGTGCGACTGGGTACGGCTGAGTACGGCTCAGTACGGCTGGGTACGGCTGGGTACGGCTGAGTGCGGCTGGGTACAGCTGAGTATGGCTGAGCATGGATGGATGGATGAGTATTGCTGAGTATGGATGGAAGGATGAGTATTGGTGAGTATGGATGGATGGATGAGTATGTATGGCTGAGTATGGATGGATGGATGGATGGATGAGTATGTATGGATGAGTATGGATGGATGGATGAGTATGTATGGCTGAGTATGGATGGATGGATGGATGAGTATGTATGGCTGAGTATGGATGGATGGATGAGTGTGTATGGCTGAGTATGGATGGATGGATGGATGAGTATGTATGGCTGAGAATGTATGGATAGATGGATGAGTATGTATGGCTGAGTATGGGTGGCTGAGCATGGATGGTATGGATGGCTGGGTATGGCTGGCTGAATGGCTGGAGTGGGCACATATCAGCGCTGTGGACACTACACATCCAGCCCACAGGGCTCCAGCACTCAATCTCTCCCCCTCTCCCCTCACACTGTACAGATCTGTACAGAGAGGGGAGGGAGGAACCGGACGTGATGCTGGTTTGTTTACATGTGATCGCTCCGTCATTAATGGAGTGATCACATGGTAAACGGCCGCTATCAGCGGCCATTTACTGTAATCCGTGATGCACCAGGTCCGGTCACAGATGTTCCTGGGGTGCGTGCCCCAGGGGGCGCACAAGAGCAAGATTCTGGGAGGACGTCCATGGACGCCTCCCAGAAAAAGCCGACCACGCTGTAGCCGTCTTTCGGCTATGGCCAGGTCGGCAAGTGGTTAAAAAAAACAAAACAGTAAAATTAGCCCAATGTTTTTGCATAATGTGAAAGATGAAGCTACGCCGAGTAAATAGATACCTAACATGTCACCCTTTAAAATTGCACACGCTTGTGGAATGGCGCCAAACTTCGCTACTTAAAAATCCCCATAGGCGTCGCTATAAAAATTTTTACTGATTACATGTTTTGAGTTACAGAGGAGGTCTAGGGCCAAAATTATTGCTCTCGCTCTAACGTTCGCGGTGATACCTCACACGTGTGGTTTTTCATATGTGGGCGGGACTTACGTATGCGTTCGCTTCTGCATCTGAGCACATGGCGACAGGGGTGCTTTAAAAAATGTTTTTTCTTTTTATTGTTCATTTTACTTTATTTATTTTAGTTTGACACTTTTTTCCCCCCAAAATTTTTTTTGATCACTTTTATTCCTATTACCAGGAATGTAAACATCCCTGGTAATAGGAATATGGCATGACAGGTCCTCTTTACAGTGAGATATGGGGTCAATAAGACCCCACATCTCACCTATAGGCTGGGAAGCCTGAAATTTAAAAAAAAAAAAGATCCTGGCTTCGATCGTAGCGGTGAGTCGGTGGAAGCACCGGAGGGTAGCGGGAGGGGGGGAGGTCCCCTCTCGCCTCCCGTAAGAACGATCAAGCAGTGGAACAGCCACTATGATTGTTCTTATGGTGTAGGGAATCGCCGGCTGAAAAAGCTGATATTTGAATGAAGCCTGTAGCTGCAGGCATCAATCAGATATCCCCACACAAATTCAAGGACGTCATATGACGGCGGGCTGGAAGGGGCTTTTTTTTTTAACACAAAGTTGTCCATTTATACAATATTTCTAACACATAGCATGTACATACCAAAAATGACACCCCAAAATAGATTCTCCTACTCCTCATGAGTACGGCGATACCACATGTGTACAGACTTCCACAGCCTGGCCACATACATAGGCCTAGTACAGCTGAGTATGGCTGAGCATGGCAGAGTGTGGCCGAGCATGGCCGAGTATGGCTGAGCATGGCTGGGTATGGCTGAGTATGGCAGGGTATTGCAGGGTATCGCCGAGTATGACTGGGTATGACAGAGTATGGCTGGGTATCACAGAGTATTGCAGAGTATGGCTGGGTATGGCAGAGTATGGCTGGGTATGGCTGGGTATTGCAGAGTATGGCAGGGTATTGCAGAGTATGGCAGGGTATTGCAGAGTATTACAGGGCATGGCAGGGTATTGCAGAGTATGGCAGGGTATGGCAGAGTATGGCAGAGTATGGCAGGGCATTGCAGAGTATTGCAGAGTATTGTGGGGTATTGTGGGGTATTGCAGGGTATTGCAGGGTATTGCAGAGTATTTCAGAGTATTGCGGGGTATTGCAGGGTATTGCAGAATATTGCAGAGTATGGCAGGGTATTGCAGAGTATTGCAGAGTATGGCAGGGTATGGCAGAGTATGGCAGAGTATGGCAGGGTATGGCAGGGTATTGCAGGGTATTGCAGAGTATTGCAGGGTATGGCAGGATATTGCAGAGTATTGCAGGGTACTGGCAGAGTATGGCAGGGTATGGCAGAGTAGTGCAGAGTATTGCGGGGTATTGCAGGGTATTGCAGAGTATTGCAGGGTATTGAAGAGTATTGCGGGGTATTGCAGAGTATTGCAGAGTATTGCAGGATATTGCAGAGCATTGCGGGGTATTGCAGAATATTGCAGAGTATTGCAGAGTATTGCAGGATATTGCAGAGTATTGCGGGGTATTGCAGAATATTGCAAAGTATTGCAGAGTATTGCAGGGTATTGCTGGGTATTGCAGAGTATTGCAGGGTATTGCAGAGTATTGCAGGGTATTGCAAAATATTGCAGAGTATTGCAGGGTATTGCAGGGTATTACAGACTATGGAGGGATGGCTGAGCATGGATAGATGGATGGCTGGATGTGACTGCAATTGTCACAGAGCAGCGCTGCCGGCACTACAGATTCAGCCCACAGCGCTGCTGCCATCCAAGCTCCCCCTCTCCTCTCACACTGTACCAATCAGTACACAGAGGGGAGAGAGGAACTGGCGTCATGACATGACGCCGGTTTGTCTACAAGTGATCGCTCCTTCATTTGATGGAGCGATCACCTGGTAAACGGCTGCTATCAGTGGCCATTTACCGTGATGCGGACCCGGCGGTCACGGATGTTCTCAGGTGCGTGCCCCAGGGGGCGCGCGAGAGCGGCATTCTGGGAGAACGTCACTGTACGCCCTCCCAGAGTTATGCAACCGCCCTGTAGCCGTCATTCAGCTATCTGCCGGTTGGCAAGTGGTTAAAGGAGTTCTATGCTTTAAGATAAAAAGCCTTCTGTGTGTAGCAGCCCCATCTCTGTCCAGCGATGCCCACGACTGTCTTGGCTGGCTGAGACACAGCAGTGGTGCCATTGGCTCCTGCTATTGTCAATCAAAGTCAGTTGGCCAATTTAGGAGAGAGAGGGGGCAGGTCGTGGCTCTGTGTCAGGATGTATACAGGAAGCTGTGATTCAGTTTGGGTGCCCCATAGCAAGCTGCTTGCTGTGGGGGCACTCGACAAGAGGGAGGGGCCAGGAGCACAGAAGAGGGACACGAGAAGAGGAGAATCTGGGCTGCTCTGTGCAAAACCACTGCACATGGGAGGCAAGTATAATATGTTTGTTATTTTTATAGAAAAAAAACAAGAGTTTACAATCAATTTAAATATAGATTATCACAATGGCTGCATAACTCTAATGCCGCGTACACACGATCAAACTTTCCGTCAACAAAACCGTGGATTTTTGTCCGAAGGTTGTTGGCTCAAACTTGTCTTGCATACACACAGTCACACAAATGTTGGGCAAAAATTCCGAACGTGGGAACGCGGTGATGTACAACACATATGACGAGCCAAAAAAAAGGAAGTTCAATAGCCAATGCGGCTCCTTCTGCTTGATTAAGAGCATGCGTGAACTTTTGTGCGACAGACTTGTGTACACACGATCGGACTTTCTGATACCAAGTTTTGTTGGCAGAAAAATTGAGAACCTGCTAGCAAACATTTGTTTGCGGAAGTCCACACACGGTCGGACTTTCCGACAACAAGCTCACATCGAACATTTCCCGTCGGAAAATCCGACCGTGTGTACCCGGCATTGAGAAACCTCCTTTGACCAAGTCTGTTCAGACAGTATGGTCACCTGCTGAATTGGCACCATCCACAAGCAGCTTAACGCTACAATAAAACTCAGAAGTTGAATCCAACACAATTTTACTTCAGCTAATTGCAGTATAAAGGATGTTTTCCCAGTCTTTGAAGCATAAGAATACGACTTTCCTAAGCCCTGTCTCTGTGAAGTACTAACACTAACTAATACTGACCAGGGCCGTTGATAAGGCAGTACAACTAGTCCTGTTGTACTGGGACCAGATCTTATCGGCTAAACAGGGGGGCCTGGGGAATCTTTATTGTTTATTTCTGCCTAAATGAATAATTTCATTTTATTAGACCATACCCCTTTAGACTGGCGGGAGCTTTGTGATATATAACCCCCATCAGCTGAATTAAGAAGAAACAGGGTCAATGTTCTGCTGATAGCTCAAAAAAAGAGTGTGCCGTGCTGTGTGGCTATGCCCTCTGATGAAGTCGATGACGAAATGCATTAGGTCATATCCACAGGGCCACCTATTCAGACGTATCAGTGTGAAGCTCAACCCGGGTATCACTGCTACTGATACCATCTAGGAGCGGTGAGAGTGACACACGCGTCTTGATAAATCCCTTTGTTTTATGCCTATATGAATTTTACCATTTGTAAGTGTAATTCTTGGGGGTATTTGGGGAATAAATGACTTGCCAAACAGAATTATGCTATGAGATTGTTATATATATTATATATATATATATACCCCAATTGCGGAGATTGCCATCCCCAGTGAGAGCACTTACTAAAGAGGAGGTTTATATCCTGAAGTAGTCGGGCTGTAGATCTGCTGATGGGAGGAGGCCCTCTTTTATATTCTCAAGGCGTATTCCCTTCTGACTTCTGGTGAGTTTAATATCCTCAGGGTGAGAAGCCCTATGTGGGGTGGTGATGTGTTTAATCATCCTGACGTGAATCATCACCAGTGTGTCAGCTCTGCTTTGAAGGATGCAGTATTGATATAAGGTGTTTCAATATATGGACTGAGTCAGCTTCAGCATTGCTAGTGTTTATTTTCCTTGGACATTAAACACCTTATTTATTCCCTGATCCTACTTGCTTACCAAGGCTTAAAGTAGTTGTAAAGGCACAAGGTTTTTTTACCTTCATGCATCCAATGCATGAAGGTAAAAAAACTTCTGTGTGCCGTAGCCCCCCCAGCCCCCTAATACTTGCCTGGGCCCCATCTCGATCCAGCGATGTCCACAAGAGCCTTACTTCTCCAGGGACTTGAACTCCTGATTGGCTTTTGGCAGCAGCAGCAGCCATTGGGTCCCGCTGTTGTCAATCACAGCCAGTGAGTCGATCAGGTGAGAGGTGGGGCCGAGCCGTGGTTTTGTGGGTGAATAGACACACAGAGCCCTGGGTTGGGAGCGTACATGCTTGGGTGCCCCCACAGCAAGCTGCATGCTGTGGGGGACCCAGCAGGAGGGAGGAGCCAGAAGCACTGGCGTGGGACCCAAGTAGAGGAGGATCTGGGCTGCTCTGTGCAAAACCACTGCACAGAGACGCAAAGTATAACATGTTTGTTATTTTAAGGGAAAAAAATAAGGCTTTACTATCACTTTAAATTACATTTCCCTGGGCTCCATCAGGTCAACAGGGGAACCCAGAATGTGGGAGCAGAGAAGGGACTTTTTATTTTCATTTTCGGGGGGTAGGCGGATAAAGTCAGTTCCATGTTCCACTCCACTAACAAACAAATGGCCCCTGCCCCCACCTATAACTGGCCTTCACAGCAAGAAGCTCATGGAAGGGCAAACGCATAAAAGACAAAAACAGAACATTCCATTGCTCGCCAACCATGTCTGCTGACCAACCAGATTAACCTGTCAAACAGTCTGCGTTAAAATAAGGGTTTAGTTAGCATGCATTTGCAAACCCATGCGTAAGCTGCAAGGCCTCTTCACGGCACCCTGTGTATGCTTGCAGTCCTAAACGCTACTGAATTTATGAGTGCCTCCACAGTGGGAGCACATGCATTCAATGGGTAGATGAGGGGCAGGTGGGCCTGGAGGCAGCCCAATCCTCCTTAAAGGAACAGAAGCACACTGGACACCCATCAGTAGCACAGTGGCAGCAACTTAATGCAAACAAATGTATCAAGTCTGGATCTGCCAGATGCCTTCACTGATGGCAGTCTAAGACATCCGCTCCCTGCCCCTCCAAAGCTCCGTGCTCCAGTGAGTGTGGAGGAGCAGAGCAGGAGAGCTGCTGACTGACATGAGTAGCTCTCTGCTCGGGGAGGTGAGAGAACCGAGCAATCGGCGATGTTCGGTGGCTCGGTTCTCAGTGAAGAGGAGGCGGGGGACAGATTCAGCATCGATCTGATGCTGCATCCACCTAGGTAAGTATGAATAGCAAAAAAAAAAACATATTCTCCTTTAAGGAAAACATATTTTGTGTTTTTTTCATTTTCTTTGCAAGTGATTGAGTACTCTTTGCAAAGTGAATTCCACTGCATTCAGTAAGCTAGTTGAAAATTCCCTTGTAAAGTGACCAGTTTTTTGCCTTTTATAAGTCAAACCCCTGTAAGTTTCTATAACTGACTGAAGGAGAAATAATTGGACACTGTATGACCAGATGCTACTGGGGGTAAAATTTGGAATCTGAACCTCTGGTTCTAGTACTATCAGCTACAAAAGACAGCCTCACTCCACACAGCTACAAGGAGTCAGAAGTACAATGAAAACTTCATTTTGGAAGCGGAAAGTCCTATTAAAATCTCATGCCTATTTTCTCTTTATAGTCCTATATTTCTGTGTGTGATTTCTAACTTCTTTTCCAAAATACCATTTTCTTTTTATGGAAATGCACATCCTGCCCTCTCACTCCAGTGCTCTATGTTGGTTAGATAGATAGATTAACGGTTATTATTGATGATCACACCCCTAAGCACAAGTGTCCTCACATAAAAATAGCTGTTTGTGGTAATGCTGGACTATTAGAAGTGAGATATTGGTGCTCCTTGGTTTGACCCAGAGTTAGTCTTCCTCCAAAGGGGTTGGAATACAATGGCTGAGTCATGTATTGCCAGAGCTTGTAACGGCCTTGGGCCCTTGCCTCGCTGATAGTCTCAAAAGAGGACTTGCAGTAGATATCAAAGATTAGGAATAAGTGTTGAGTGTGTACTCGCACAAACATAGGAAGAGAGGGGCATGTCTGGCCAGCTCTGTTAGATCACAGAGTGCACTGTGCAACAACTCAATCCATTTCTGAAAATTATTGTTTCTACAATGGCTGAAAACATTTTGAACCTTCAGTTGGGCTTTAACAATATGGTGCAAAGCAGATTCATGTGCAATTACCCAAAGTGCAGTGTGAGCTACAGCTTTTAGTAACTTAATGCAAACAAATGTATCAAAGATGATTTCTGGCCGTCACAGGTTACTGCACTTTCCATTTTGCTCTCTGCCTGTTATAACAAACTCCATTATTTTGTTTCTGTGAACACAAGTAGCTTCTCAGTACAAGTCTAATTTACAAAATTGCAGATTTGGGCTAATACTTCCACTAAAAGCAAACTAATTAAAAATGTAGCTTTATAGATAACACAGAGGTGAAAACATATTTTAAAGCCCAATAGTTATGTTTCAAATGCTGCTTAATGCATTGACATACTCCCTTAGACCCAAGCTGTCCAGACAGTATGATCAACTGTTTCCTTGGCACCATCCATAGGCAGCTTAATACTTCAATAAGACATATAAGTTGAATCCAATAAAATTTTACTTCACCCAATTGCAGTACCGAGGCTGTTTTTCCAGTTCTTTGAAGTGTAAGAAGACTATTACTTCCTTAAGCTCAGTCTTTACAAACAGCTAATAATGACAGAGGGAACGTAGAAGAAGAAGAGAGGGCTTAGCAAAGAATGAACTAACTAGCACTGAACAGGAAGGAAGGACAGAGGGAGGTAGCAAATCACATAAGTAAGCAAGTTGTAGTGGACAAATACCGCCAATAGATGTGAGCATACCTCAAAACAATAGTAACTTAATGCATTTCAATACAACACAGAAAAAATCCATATAAGTGGGACAGAACCCCATCTGAACCTTCAGTTTAAAAAGTTAAATACCTTCCAAGTGCATCAAATTAACCACTTGCCGACCAGCCACCGTCAATATACTGCAGCAGGTCGGCACAATCCCGAAAACCGTCATATCTATATGTCAGTCCCTTTAAGCGGGATAGGAGGCGCGCGCGTGCCCGCTGCACAGCGGGGGTGCCGACGCTCATGATCGGCAGTCACGATGACCGCTGGACACAAGCGATCACGGGCAGGAGAGGCAGAACAGGGACGTGTGTGTGTGTAAACACACACATCAAAGTTCTGTGAGGAGAAGAGAGAGAGATTGTGAGTTCCTACGAGCTGTGAACCACGATCTCTCATCTCCTATAGTCAGTCCCATCCCCCACAGTTAGAACACACACACAGGGAACACAGTTACATAGTTACATAGTTACATAGTAGGTGAGGTTGAAAAAAGACACAAGTCCATCAAGTCCAACCTATGTGTGTGATTATGTGTCAGTATTACATTATATATTCCTGTATGTTGCGGTCATTCAGGTGCTTATCTAATAGTTTCTTGAAGCTATCAATGCTCCCCGCTGAGACCACCGCCTGTGGAAGGGAATTCCACATCCTTGCCGCTCTTACAGTAAAGAACCCTCTACGTAGTTTAAGGTTAAACCTCTTTTCTTCTAATTTTAATGAGTGGCCACGAGTCTTGTTAAACTCTCTTCTGCGAAAAAGTTTTATCCCTATTGTGGGGTCACCAGTACGGTATTTGTAAATTGAAATCACATCCCCTCTCAAGCGTCTCTTCTCCAGAGAGAATAAGTTCAGTGCTCGCAGATCCTCCAGACACTTTATTAGCTTTGTTGCCCTTCTTTGTACTCGCTCCATTTTCAGTACATTCTTCCTGAGGACTGGTGCCCAGAACTGGACTGCATACTCCAGGTGCGGCCGGACCAGAGCCTTGTAGAGTGGGAGAATTATCGTTTTATCTCTGGAGTTGATCCTCCTTTTAATGCATGCCAATATTCTGTTTGCTTTGTTAGCAGCAGCTTGGCATTGCATGCCATTGCTGAGCCTATCATCTACTAGGACCCCCAGGTGCGTTTGCATCCTAGATTCCCCCAGAGGTTTTCCCCCCAGTGTATAGATTGCATTCATATTTTTGACACCCAAATGCATTATTTTACATTTTTCTCCATTGAACCTCATTTGCCATGTAGTCGCCCACCCCATTAATTTGTTCAGGTCTTTTTGCAAGGTTTCCACATCCTGCGGAGAAGTTATTGCCCTGCTTAGCTTAGTATCGTCCGCAAATACAGAGATTGAACTGTTTATCCCATCCTCCAGATCGTTTATGAACAAATTAAATAGGATTGGTCCCAGCACAGAACCTTGGGGAACCCCACTACCCACCCCTGTCCATTCCGAGTACTCCCCATTTATCACCACCCTCTGAACTCGCCCTTGTAGCCAGTTTTCAATCCATGTACTCAACCTATGGTCCATGCCAACTGACCTTATTTTGTACAGTAAACGTTTATGGGGAACTGTGTCAAATGTTTTGCAAAATCCAGACACACCACATCTATGGGCCTTCCTTTATCTAGATGGCAACTCACCTCCTCATAGAAGATTAATAGATTGGTTTGGCAAGAACAATTCTTCATGAATTCATGCTGATTACTGCTAATGATACAGTTTTTATTACTAAAATCTTGTATATAGTCCCTTATCATCCCCTCCAAGAGTTTACATACTATTGATGTTAGGCTAACTGGTCTGTAATTCCCAGGGATGTATTTTGGGCCCTTTTTAAATATTGGTGCTACATTGGCTTTTCTCCAATCAGCTGGTACCATTCCAGTCAGTAGACTATCTGTAAAAATTAGGAACAACGGTCTGGCAATCACTTGACTGAGTTCCCTAAGTACCCTCGGATGCAAACCATCTGGTCCCGGTGATTTATTTAGATATATGTTAAGTTTCTCAAGTCTAATTTTAATTCTGTCCTCTGTTAACCATGAAGGTGCTTCCTGTGTTGTGTCATGAGGATAAACACTGCAGTTTTGGTTACTGAAGCCCCCCGATTCACTTGTGAAGACTGAGGAGAAGAATAAATTCAATACCTTCGCCATCTCCCCATCCTTTGTAACCAGATGTCCTTCCTCATTCTTTATGGGGCCAATATGGTCTGTCCTCCCTTTTTTACTGTTTACATAAAACCCCTTGATCGCCCCCTAGTGTTAACCCCTTCCCTGCCATTGACATTTATACAGTAATCAGTGCATTTTTAAAGCACTGATCGCTGTATAATTGTCAATCGACCCAAGAATGTGTCCGCCATAATGTTGCAGTCCCGATAAAAATTGCAGATCGCCGCCATTACTAGTAAAAAAAAAATAATAATAATAAAAATGCCATAAATCTATCCCCTATTTTGTATAACTTTTGCACAAACCAAATAATATACGATCTTTGTGATTTTTATTACCAAAAATATGTAGAAGAATACATATCAGCCTAAACTGAGGAAAAAATGTGCTTTTTTAAAAAAAATGGGGCTATTTATTACAGCAAAAAGTACAATATATTGTGTTTTTTTCAAAATTGTCGCTCTTTTTTTGTTTATAGCGCAAAAAATAAAAACTGCAAAGATGATCAAATACCACCAAAAGAAAGCTCTATTTGTGGGGAAAAAGGGTGTCAATTTTGTTTGAGTACAATGTCGCACGCGCAATTGTGAGTTAAAGCTAAGCAGTGCCGTATTGCAAGAAATGGCCTGGTCATTGAGCAGGCAATTCTCCCGGGGCTGAATTGGTTAAAAGGTGTACAAATTCTTACAGTTTTTTCCCTTTCTAAAGCACAGCCTGTGTAAAAAAAAACAAAAAAGGATCCCCCTGCCAGCAGCTACAGAGTGAGACCCTACTTCAGTAATCTCTGTGCAGAGGTCTTTTTTTTTTTGGATTAAATAAAAAAAGAATTCCTTTCCTTTATTTATACAAACGACTTTAAAAAAAAAAATTTCCCACTCTACCCCATTCCCATAATACCTTCCCTATTCTAATTTCTAACCCCACCCCCCTCCCCTGCCTCACCATTGAAACTTTTCCTACCTTTCCCAGATGTTATTTCTCCTTAAGATCCGTTGCTGCCAGCAACTTCTCCCAATAGCTGTCCGAGGTTTTGTATCTTTCCCACCCATTCCAAACAGAGATGCATTTATCTAGCTGCCCTTCATCTTTGCAACAAAGTAATTCCATTCTGTGATAGTGCTCCACCTGCTTGAACCATTCTCCCAGGTCTGGGCTTTCGCTCCTTAGCCAATTTTTTGGTATCAGCCCCTTCGCAGCATTTAGTAGTTTTGATGTTACTTTTTTCATATATTGCTTTTTGGGAATTTTAGCATCGTGGAACAGACAGGTCAATCTATTATTTTCTATCTTCTCTCCCATGATCTCCTTTACACATGTAATTACTTCCTGCCAGAATACGCTAACTTTCGGGCAGTCCCACCAAATGTGTATCATCGTGGCTTTTTTCCACAATTTCTCCAACATAATGGTGATTTTTCTTGATTGATCCTATGAAGTCTCTACGGGGTCATATACCACCTAACCAGGAATTTGTAGTTCATCTCGATGGTGTTTACATCCCATGCTTGGTTGTATCCACCTGCTATCATTTTCTCGATTTGTTGCTCTTCCAAATTTGTTTCCAATTCTTTTCCCCATTTTTCTATGAAGGAAGGCCTCTTTTGACCTTCAATATCAGATAGGAATTCATAGACCTTCGAAATCCCTCCCTTCAATGGCATTGGTGTCGTACAAAGCTTTTCCAACTTGTTAAGTCTTCTGCATCTCTAAACGGATGTGGTGATGTAATAACTAAGTGATTTAATTGTAAATATTCCCATTCAAGCAATTTCCCACCGAATTTAATTTCCAATTCTTGTGCAGATTCCATCTTCCCTTTCCTAGTGATATCTTTAATTTGAGGATTCTTTATTCTTAATCTTCGAAATATGTCCTCACCCGGTGTGAAAAATTTTGTTCCCGTGAGCGCAATTAGTGGTGAATTGTGTACCCATTTTTGTTTCCGATGTAGTGCATCCCAAGTTCTGAATACGTTTATTGTCAAATCGTGTGCGTTGGAGTCTAATGTTCTATATTTATTTGAAATCCAAATATTTTTGTGAAGCGTGGTTTTGCTTAAAGTGTTCTCTATCTCAATCAATTTTTTTCTTTATTTTCTTTCGTCCACTCAATCATATGTGCTAGGATTACTGCTTTGTAATACCTAAAAATATCAGGTGCTGCTAAACCCCGTGCTGTCTTTTCCTAGAAATTAGTGCAAATTTTAATCTTGGTTTCTTATTTGCCAAATGAATTTTGTCAGTATTTTCTGTAAAGTCTTATGCCGCGTACACACGGTCCTACTTTTCGTCTACAAAAGTCCAACAGACGCTGATGGACTAAAGCTGGCTGGTAATCCGATCGTGTGTGGGCTTCTCCGGACTTTCAACTGACTTTTTTAGCCTCAAATCCGACGTACTTTAGATTTGAAACATGTTTTAAAACTTTACTTCGTAACTACGACGGACCCCGAAATCCGCTCGTCTGTGTGCTAGTCCGACGGACAAAAAGCCACGCTAGGGCACCTATTGGCTACTGGCTATGAACTTCCTTATTTTAGTCCGGTGTACGTCATCACGTACGAATCCGTTAGACTTTTGTGTGGTCGTGTGTAGGCAAGTCCGTTCGTTAGAAAGTAGGCCGCAAGTCCGCCGCAAGTCCACCGAAAGTCTGCCGGAAGTCTGTCGGACAGGCTGTCCGACTTTTGTAGACGAAAAGTACGACCGTGTGTACGCGGCATTATAAAAGCTCCGTGGGATCCCTATTGGTAACATTTGGAATTTAAACAATATTTTTTGTAGTATTACCATTTTAAGCGTGTTGACTCTTCCAATCCATGATATTGATTTTATATTTATCCTTTTGACTTCTGCCCTGATTTCGTTCAATAATGGAATGTAGTTTGCAGGATAGATTTTCTCGAGTGATGGTGTTAATTTAATCCCAAGATAGGATAGCTCTCCTTTTACCCATGTAAATGGGAATTCTTTTTGAAAGGCAAAGATGTCTTTTTTTCCCACTCCAAGATTCACTATCTCCCTCTTTATGGGATTTATTTTGAAATTTGAAAGTCCACCTTACCTATCCACTTCCGTCAGGATGTTTAACAGAGTTTCTCTAGACTTAGTCACATACACTAGGATATCGTCGGCGTAAGCCGCAATTTTATGTTCTTTTTCCTCTACCCTCGCCCCCTCTATCCCAGGGTTGTTTCGCAGAGTCGCCAAGAAAGGCTCCAATGACAACACATATAGAAGAGGCGAGAGCGGGCATCCCAGCCACGTTCCTTTGAACATTTCAAATTCAGGTGACATCTTACCGTTTACCCTTACTTTTGCCGTAGGCCTTTTATAGAGGTTGTTTATCCACTTCATTATTTTAGGCCCCAATCCAAGCTGTTGTAACGTAGTCATCATGAATTCCCAGTCTACCCTGTCAAATGCTTTTTCTGCATCGATTGACAGGAGTAGATCTGGGGAGACATTGACGTTCTTTCTTCTTAGCATCAAGATTGTTTTTATGCTGTTGTCCCTTCCTTCTCTGCCCGGAACGAACCCCGTCTGGTCCGGGTTTATCCAGAGTGGCATCAAACTTTTTATTCTCGTGGCTAATATTTTGACGTAGAGCTTCGTGTCCGTATTCAATAAAGCGATCGGCCTATAGCTTGAGCAGTTGACTTTGTCTTTTCCTTCTTTAGGTATTATGGTAATATGTGCCAGAAGTGACTCTTTTCTGATATCTTCCTCTTCCCCTATTTTGTTTAGATATTCACACAGCCTTGGAATCAATTGATCTTGAAATTTTATATAATATCTAATCATGAATCCGTCTGGCCCGGGGCTTTTACCGGCAGAGGTTTCCTTTAGCGCCGTCTTGGTCTCTTCCTGTGTAATCTCCTTTTCTAGATCCATTAAAAAGTCAGGTTTAATTTTTGGTGGGTTTGCAAATGTGTGCTAACTAAACCCCAGCTTTTAACAGACGGTTAGACAGGCTAATTTGGTTGGTCAGCAGACTGGTTGGTAAGTTGAGCTATGGAATTGTCTATGTCTTACCTTAATTTTTGGTGGGTTAGCTTTTTCTAAATAGGTTTGGATCATCTTCTTCTTTCTATCTGCTTGTTGGCTTGTTTCTTGTGTTTTTATTGCGTACAAAGAGCTGTAATATTGTGCAAAAGCTTGTGCTATATACGTGGTTTTATTTCTCCCTTTTCATTTTTTATCTTCTCTATGTAATTTAAGGTCTTTTTTTTTTCACGAGCAATCACAGGCACGAGAGGCAGAACAGGGACGTGTGTGTGTGTGTAAACACACACATCAAAGTTCTATGAGGAGAAGAGAGACAGATTGTGAGTTCCTACGAGCTGGGAACCACAATCTCTCATCTCCTATAGTCAGTCCCATCCCCCACAGTTAGAACACACACACAGGGAACACAGTAAACCCCTTGATCGCCCCTAGTGTTAACCCCTTCCCTGTCATTGACATTTATACAGTAATCAGTGCATTTTTAAAGTACTGATCGCTGTATAATTGTCAATCGACCCAAGAATGTGTCCGCCATAATGTCGCAGTCCCGATAAAAATTGCAGATCGCCGCCATTACTAGTAAAAAAAAAATAATAATAATAAAAATGCTATAAATCTATCCCCTATTTTGTAGACGCTATAACTTTTGCACAAACGAATTAATATACGATTTTGTTTACCAAAAATATGTAGAAAAATATATATCAGCCTAAACTGAGGAAAAAATTAGCTTTTTTTAAAAAAAATGGGGCTATTTATTACAGCAAAAAGTACAATATATTGTGGGTTTTTTTTCAAAATTGTCACTCTTTTTTTGTTTATAGCGCAAAAATAAAAACTGCAGAGATGATCAAATACCACCAAAAGAAAGCTCTATTTGTGGGAAAAAAATGGTGTCAATTTTGTTTGAGTACAATGTCGCACGCGCAATTGTCAGTTAAAGCGAAGCAGTGCCGTATTGCAAAAAATGGCCTGGTCATTGAGCAGCCAATTCTTCCGGGGCAGAAGTGGTTAAAAGGTGTACAAATCCTTACAGTTTTTTCCCTTTGTAAAGCACAGCCTGTGTAAAAAAAAAAAAAAAACGATCCCCCTGCCAGCAGCTACAGAGTGATACCCTACTTCAGTAATCTGCAGAGGTCTAACATGCCTTTCTTCTGATTCAGAGCCAGAGCTCTCCAATCAGTAGGAAACATAAGCTTTCCTGCAGAGCTATACGTCTCACTCGGTGATGGCCAAGCTACTAGTACATGATAGGTTTTTCTCCTTAGGCTGTGTCTGCTTTAGAAAGAAACTAAACAGTAAGACATTGAGCAGCTTTTGTTTTGATGCACCTGCAATGTAATTAGCCAATTTAAACTGAAAGTTCAATTGGGCTTTAACATATAACTCACTATACTTTATTGTATATTAGATATGTGCAATTCGTTTCCTTCCAAATTAATTTTTAGATGAAATTTGACAAATTCTTTAATTCGTAAATATTCGCATTAACGAAAACCCGTTTCCCAAATTCAAAAATCTGAAAATTCGGAAATTAGAAAATTCGAAAATTCGGAAATTCAAAGATTTCAAAATTCAAAAATTCAAAAATCTGAAAATCGAAAATTTGAAAATTTGGTTATTCGAAAACTCAAAAATCCTAATATTAGAAAATGCAGAAATTCCAAAATCCGAAAATAAGAACGAAAGTCTGAAGATTCAAAAGAACAAAAATCCAAAAATTCGAAAACCCGAAAATTTTGAAAATCTGAAATAATAACTAACTAATAATAACTATTACTAACTATTAAATTAGTTCAATTGGTATTTCGAATTTTCGGCTTTTCATTCATATTTTCGGCTTTTCGTTCTTTCGAATCTTCTTTCTTATTTTCAGATTTTCGAATTCCCGAACTTTCGAATCAAGCCTCTAATTCCTCCGCCAATCACATGCTTTAATGGATACACATAGCAAGGGGCAGTCCTTCGAGCCTCTCTTGCCATGAACGCATGTAAAAAGCTACCTTCGCCTTTTTACAATACTAATGGCAGTTGGACCAATCCCTGGGTTATTATGATAGTATGTGCTTTCTAGGTCTAAGTAATTAGTTGTGTCTTGTGATACTAGATATACTAGCTTTATTCATCCAATACAGTTTTGGCTGATTTCTATTCCACAGCTCTTATGCTAATACTTTTCCACAGTTGGAGTTCAAACCATTACTTTTTAACTTTAATGGTGCCCTTGGGTCTTTTGCAGTAACCTGAAAGCAAACAGCTGGTTGTTGAATTTTTTATATTACCCCTTTAAGCATCTCTTCTTCTCACAAGTAAATAAACCAAGCCTAACAAGCCTTCCCTCATAACCAAGGCTCTCCACACTTTCTGTAAATTAAGTGCCTTTCTGTGTACTTATCCAGTTTCAAGTTATGCTCTTTGTGAATACAGACCTACTATGAAACTTCATATTCAACAAAACTTTGTATAACAGCAGCATTACGTTTTTCTCTCTCTATGCTAACTCTTAGCTAGTAAATTGATTAAATAAAAAAAAAACTGTCAACTTTTCAATATTCTGCCTGCTATGGTTTTCTAAAACTGTCAACATGTGTAATGCCCTCTTCTAGTTACGTTGTTACCCTGTTTCCCCGAAAATGGCTGCAATATAAGCCCTACCCCCCAAATAAGCCCTAGTTAAAGTCCTTGTAGGTCTTATTTTCAGGGTAGGGCTTATTTTCGGGGAAACAGGGTAGGGCTTATTTGGGGGTAGGGCTTATATTGCAGCCATCACTGACAATCACGCTAGGTCTTATTTTCGGGGAAACAGGGTACGTTAATTTAGTTTTTGGTTCTATTGTAGTGAATGGAGCAGTAAATGATTGTGTAAGTCTAAAATAAAAGCAGTGTTATAAAGTAATCACCATTTAGACTAAATTATCACACTAGACAGCGCTAATGTTGAGCAATTGAAACTTGTGGCCAACAGCACATAAATGGACAGTCTTATATCAGAAAAGAGTCCTTTAGAAGAAAATCCCTTATAAAGGGAAGTGATGAAAAGTTCAGGGTGCAATTCAGATAATCTACAGGTGATCTTGAAACAAACAGTCCTCCACATGCACCTTCCACCGATCACTGTGAAATCCACCCGGTGACAAACACTCTCCCCCTAGGGGGTTAAACTCACCAGAAAAGGGGAGTAATAAAGCCTTCAGAGTCAGCACTCTTTAGAAGTAGTATGTTGCCATCATCACTATACATAGGGTCACAGGTTTGCAGGGCTCATAATGAATCGACTCCTCCGACTCCCTCCCGGTCTCCGCTCGGCTGGAGCGGAGACCGGGAGGGAGTCGGAGGAGTCGATTCATTATGAGCCCTGCAAACCTGTGACCCTATGTATAGTGATGATGGCAACATACTACTTCTAAAGAGTGCTGACTCTGAAGGCTTTATTACTCCCCTTTTCTGGTGAGTTTAACCCCCTAGGGGGAGAGTGTTTGTCACCGGGTGGATTTCACAGTGATCGGTGGAAGGTGCATGTGGAGGACTGTTTGTTTCAAGATCACCTGTAGATTATATGAATTGCACCCTGAACTTTTCATCACTTCCCTTTATAAGGGATTTTCTTCTAAAGGACTCTTTTCTGATATAAGACTGTCCATTTATGTGCTGTTGGCCACAAGTTTCAATTGCTCAACATTAGCGCTGTCTAGTGTGATAATTTAGTCTAAATGGTGATTACTTTATAACACTGCTTTTATATTTGTTTTTTTCTCTGGTTTGAGACAGCTGCTGCTCACTAGATTGTCTCTCTGCCCTGACAGACACAGTGGAGTTCAATCTTATTTATGTTTAGCTTTTAATTGCATACTGTTGTGTATTTACGGGTATGCACTTTTGATCATTTATTTATTCGTTTTTAATATCATTATATCTGCACCTTGGGTCTGTTTGGGTGTTTGGCGCTGAGCGGTGTTTCTGCAGGCCTGGTGAAACACTTTTATATCTCACGATTGTGTAAGTCTGTTCAAGGTTTCCTAGGCTAAGCATTTGATTACTCCCAAATGCGTCTGTAAGAAGTTTCCAGAGCATAGGGGTGGGAGATTAAAATGATCAGTTGAATAATTATCATTCCCCAGCCAATTACTGGAAAGAGGTGCCCAGAAGGTTGCTGCAGAAGTGGTAAATCTGCAGGAGGCCTGAGCAGATTGTTCTTTTCCCTCTAGGGAGTTTTAGTCTCCTGGGATAGCCAGAGAAACACAAAGCTGCAGTCTAGGTCTCAGCACAGTTGATGGGCTGAAGACCTAGAGAAGATTGCTGGATGATCACATTTGCTGGGGGGCACTGTACTGAATTCCTGGTCTGGTTATCTCTCTCACTAAGGATTTACCTATAGATGCTGGGCGGCAGACAGCCCCTGGCACACTGTGAGTAAAGACCTTGTTAGGGACTATTAGTAATACAAGTGCCAGGAGGGGAAATATCAGAGTTTGCTATATGGACTGCCGATGTAGAGTCCTAGATATACTGGCCATTTCCTGCTACCTTTTGGAAAGCTGCTTTTAGAAGATTAGAGAGATTAGAGAGAGATTAGAGAGAAGTGTGTCTCACTACTGTTGTTACTGATCATTTTGAAGTATACTGTGACTCTAAACCCTCTCTTGTTAAAGTTATTCAGCAAAACAATCTTAAAAAGACATCTCCTATATTGAGGATTAATTGGCAGTGTGTGTGAGATTGTGCTTGTGTGACTGGCAGCCTCTGTTCTATTTGGGAGGACCTGGTACATATTCTCAGCGGCTCATTCGAGGATGAGCTCTACACATGTCTATTCAAATGTTGTTCTTTTTTTTTGTCAAACATGGTAAACATAACAAGACTGGGAGCATTCTGTACAAAATTTATTATGCACAATTAACAAAATATCCAGTGTATTTTCCTTTGACATTTTAGTTATTGTAGTATCCCCTGACATTAGTAGCCAGCAGAGAAGTGCGCACATTGGTGTTCAGTGGAAAAGTACCTCTTATATTTTCAGTGGAAATGTGCCCCCTGTCCTTGTTTTTTCCACAAAAGTTGAGTTGAATGCCAATTTTGTGATATAACTCAGGTACTTATGCTAGCATTTTGGTATTTAAAAATACATGTATTTATTTTTATTGAATACATAACTAGACTCAATGAGTCTCACCTCTTTACCCTAGAGTTCCACTAAATCTCACAACAAATCAAACACAAATCACCACAATTGGAAATACACAACCAAAAATATTTGTTTCATGCAGGGTTGTATTCAGTCAACATACTCACACTTCCGTCCTGCTGTAATTTGCATGCCAGTCCCCATGCTGCCGTATTTCTTTATGACGTCATTGGGTACCAGCTGTCTCTTCCGAGTTCTTACAGCCATGTCCTTGATGATGCACCAACAAGGTGCTGCCAAGGTCCATCCTCCAGCCACTGTTTAGAAACAGGTGCCTTCTGAGATATCCAAGTTGGATATGCCAGGAGGCTGCAGGGGCACAGTATATGTCACCTAGGAGAGAATGGAGGCTTTTGGTGTGAAGGTCTGCGTTAAGATTTTGCTTGTTTATTAATACTGCTCATTTGATGTATGTAGATACTTATAGTAGTTTAAGACTTACAAATTTTTCCAGTCATATTTCATTTATTCTCCACATGCGGTGAAGTTGTTAGATGAATTTTCCACTGAAGTCAAGCCTTTAATCTGATTCATTTAGGTGACTGGTATGACTTGAAAGCCTGCATATTTCTTATACAATGATTAATCAAAACACCAGGAAAAAAGTTAAGACACTTTATAAAAGTTTCAGTAGGATATCATCTATAATAATATTCTGTATTATGTTACAGTTGTGTGAAAAAGTATTTGCCCCTTCCTGATTTTTTATTTTTTTGCATATTTCTCACACTTAAATGATTCAGATAATCAAACACATTTTAATATTACACAAAGATAACCCAAGTAAATCAAAGATGCAGTTTTTAAATTATTTCATTTATATAATTGAAAAAAGCTGTTCAAACCTGCCTGGCCCTATGTGAAAAAGTAATTGCCCCCTCCCATGCCGAATCATGAATGAACTGTGATTAACCACATTTTTTTGGAAAGTTGAGTTAAATTTAACTTGCCACACCCAGGTATTATTACTGCCAGACCTGTTGAATCAAGAAATCACATAAATAGAAGCTGTCTGACAAAGTGAAGCATGCTAACAGATCATTAAAAGCCACACATCATGCCACAATCTAAAAAAATTCAAGAACAGATTAGAAACAAAATAATGTACATTTATCATCTAGGAAGGGTTTCAAAGCCATTTCTAAGGCTCTGGAATGCCAGTGAACCACAGGGAGAGCCATTATCCACAAATGGAGATATCTTGGAACAGTGGTTAACCTTCCCAGGAGTGGCCGGCCTACAAAAATTACTCCAAGAGCATGACGACTCATCCAGGAGGTCATAAAAGAACCCAGAACAACATCTAAAGAACTGCAGGCCTCCCTTGCCTCAGGTAAGATCAGTGTTCACGATTCAACAATAAGAACAAGACTGGGCAAAAATGGTGTACATGGGAGAGTTCCAAGGCCAAAGCCACTGCTGACCAAAAAGAACACAAAGGCTCATCTCACATTTACCAAAAAACATCTTGATTATTCCCAAGACTTTTAGGCAAATATTCTGTGGACTGATGAGACAAAAATTTAACTTTTTGGAAGGTGTGCGTCCCGTTACATCTGGCAAAAAACGAATACAGCATTTCATAACAAGAACATCATACCAACAGTCAGACATGGTGGTGGTAGCGTGATGGTTTGGGGCTGCTTTTCAGCTTCAGGACCTGGACGGCTTACTATAATTGATGGAATCATGAAGTCTGAGCTCTACCAGAAAATCCTAAAGGAGAATGTCCGGCCAGCAGTTTGTGACCTCAAACTCAAGTGCACTTGGGTTATGCAGCAGGACAATGATCTGAAACACAACCGCAAGTCCACCTCCAAATGGTTCAAACGAAGCAAAATTTAGGTTTTGTAGTGGCCTAGTCAAAACCCTGACTTAAATCCAATTGACGTGCTGTATCATGAAACACAGGCTGTTCATGCTGGAAAACCCTCCAATGTGGCTGAATTAAAACAATTCTGCAAAGAAGAGTGGGCCAAAATTGCTCCACAACAATGTGAACGACTCATTGCCAGTTATTGCACACGTTGATTGCAGTTGTTGCCGCCAAGGGTCACACAACCAGTTATTGGGTTTAGGGGGCAATTACTTTTTCACATAAAGCCAGGCAGGTTTGGACAGCTTTTTTACCTTAATAAATGAAACCATCATTTAAAAACTGCATTTTGTATTTACTCGGGTTATCTTTGTGTAATAATTCAATTTGTTTGATGATCTCATTTAAGTGTGACAAATATGCAAAAAATGAAAAAATCAGAAAGGGGCAAATACTTTTTCACACAACTGTATAAATTTCAGGGAATTAGAACTTGCACAGTATTCTCTTAAAGGTATAAATGTACCATGATTGATTCTGATTATTCAACCACATAAAAGGTTCAATAATATTTTTTTCTTTTTTTTTTGGGGGGGGGGGGGGGCAAAAATATACATGCAGCATACAACTAGAGAATAAAGTGGGTTAATCCATGTTGCATGAGGTGTGGGTGTATCATAGAAAATATCAGTATGTGAGTTCTAGTTCCAAAGGCAGCAGGATATATTCTTTGTCTGCCCATGGGTATGTAGATCTCCATGAAAATGAAAGGCAGTAAAGCATTTGTGCGATATAGCACTGGGACCCACCGCTGTTGTGTTGTTAGTCTGATTAATTGAAAGCATTATGTACATAGTTTAGTGCTTCCTTCCCTCTTCTTACTCAGCAGAGGAAATGAGTGGCAGGTTTGCACTGAGGTTTTCAAACAAGTTAGAAAATATCTGTGAACAATCAAGTATACTTTCTATGGTCAAAAATAATACTGTCATCACCTTGGATAGAAGTGTCCCAATCCTCATCCAAGTGCCTTATTGGGTACTCAGTTGATTTATGACCACCATTATATTAACAGGGTCAAAGACTTGAAAGACATAATTGTGATCTGGCACAAAGAATTAATAAAATCTTATTTTCAATATGCAGTTTGTTTTTAGGCACAACTTCATAAAAAGATATCTTGGTGGAGTTCAATGAAAGGTATGACCAAGCTCTGGGGGCTAACTGCAACTTCCCCTGCAAAGTGAATAGCCTTTTTGCCTATAGTAAATCAACCCCTATGAGTCGGCTGACTGAAAACAATTTGCTTTCTGTTAAGCAGAGAGGCAAAAATATTGCAGATATTAAACTAAGCTTCCTCCAGCGACTGATGCAGATGTTTCTACATTTAGCAAAATAAAAAACTATGGCAAAGCAAGAATGTGAAAATCCATAAAAATATTTTCATAAGTAAACTTTGCAATAATAACTCAAAATGCCTGCACAATAAAATATACTATAATTTTCCCTTAACGTGTTCCTGTAATTACATTAAGTGCCCAAGGCACTCCAACTTCCCTATCTCTCCTTTAGTTCCTGAAGCAGAACCTAGCTTCTACTCTCTGCCCCACCATATGATCCATATGATCCCAAAACTATGGAAAGCCTTATCAACCAATCCAGAGATGAAATCTGATAGTAGGGGCATCGGAGTAGTTAAACATGTATGCTTATTGAAGCTTACTGGGTTTTTAAAGAAGGTATTTTAATGGCAAATTCTTTGTCTGCTGTACCTGACCCAACTTTAGTATATTTTCTTCTCACTAAAAAAAGAACTGAAGTAGCTGCTGGAGAATGCAGAGCCTTTCTAAAGTAAATTGTAATAAGGTGTCACAACTTTTTTATGCTATATGTTCTATATATTAACAATATATGTAATAAATGAACACTTTTCTCTAGTTACGAGAATTGGAGAAGAAAAGTTCTTTACAGCATTAGAAAATCAAGCTTATAACATTGTGGTTTTTAGTTCTCATTTTTTAATCTTAATGCTGTTTTATCAGGCTGTAGAATTCAGAGCCAAGGCTGTTTTCTGCAAACTGTGCTTTTCCCCAGTGACTGAGATAAGTACAAGTAAATAAAACAACATTTTGTATGGATTATCTGACTGCATCAAATAACCCTCTGCTGCGCCCTTACAGCTCCACACTAGTCCCTCTCAGGAACAAGATGAGCTTTAAAGGGAATCTATATTTTTAGATATATACTGAATGTGAATGTTGTCATCTTAATTTTTAGTTGACTAACTGCATGTGTACATGGGGAAGCTATATTTTTCAGTACATATGCATTCTGTGTGAATTACAGTGATTGTGATTTTTTTAATTATTTTTTTTGCTACACTATCACCACTCAAAAGTCCATTAACATCCACGGGGTTGTCATCTATATCTCTCAGTGCTCGGAAACATATAGCTCATTCCCTACATGACAGCCAACTAATTGACGTATGGCGTCTTCTCCACCCCCAGGAAAGAGACATTACCTTCTATTCTACCCCCCACAGGACATACTCGCGCATTGACTACTTCCTAATTCCCCATGCCCAATTACATGCAGTACGCGCTTCAGCTATAGGCTCCATCACCTGGTCCGATCATGCCCCCATTTCCGTGTCCTACGCCCTTTCCCATTCCACTACCACCAAAACTAATCAATGGAGACTGAATGAAAGTCTTTTGCAAGACAAGGATGTTTTAGAAGACGTTACTAGAGAACTGAACTGCTACTTTAGTACCAATGACACCCTAGACTGTGACCCAGGCATTATTTGGGAGGCACACAAGGCAGTTATTCGTGGCGTGTTAATTAAACATGGGGCTAGGATCAAACGGACGCGTACTGAACAGCTACAGTCCTTACTCACAGACTTGGCCGCCCTGGAGCTCCGACATAAACTAATACAAACCCCGTCCCTAGAGAGAGAACTCCTTGTCAAACGGACACAAATTACAGATATCTTACAATTTAAAGCCAAAGCAGCAATGCAGATATGTAGGAAATTCTCATATGAATCAGGGAATAAATGCGGGAGACTTTTGGCCAGAACCTTGCGAGAACAGAGACTTGTAACATATATTCCACATCTAGTACCCCCCAATAAACCCATAGTAACGAAACCACATGATATTACGAGAGAATTCAGAGAATTCTATAATTCACTATATAATTTGAAAACCAAACCTCCTACTCACGAACAGATAGTTTATTATCTGTCAACATCGCTTATGCCCCAATTACCAGACGCAGACAAAGACATTTTTGAAGAACCCATCACTATAGAGAAAATCCAGGGGGCGGTCGGGACCACTAAACAGGGGAAAGTCCGGATGGCCTTACGGCCCAATACTACAAGACCTTTCTCTCCTCCCTTGCCCCATACATGGTCAAATTGTTTAATGCACTGGGTTCAACGGCAACATTTGCAGCCGAAACCTTACTCACACACATCTCGGTGATACCCAAGGAAGGGAAAGATCCGACATCCTGTGGAAGCTACCGGCCAATCCCAATTTAGACCTCAATTTAGACCTAAAATTTTTTACTAAGATACTAGCAAATAGGATTCCACATTTTATCCCGAGCCTGATACACCTAGATCAAGTGGGTTTTGTTCCTACGCGGGAAGCTAGGAACAACACCACAAAAGTATTAAACAATGTGTCTTCCTTAGCACGGACGCGGAGAAAGCCTTTGACAGGGTGAACTGGAACTTCATGCTTGCTGTTCTGAGACACGTTGGCTTTGGCACCAAAATGCTACAGTGGATATCATCGATCTACTCCCGGCCGGCAGCAAGAGTCCGGGCCAACGGTGTTCTTTCAGACACTTTTGATATCTCCAACGGGACACGCCAGGGGTGCCCGTTATCGCCTCTCCTCTTCGCCCTGTCATTGGAACTATTTCTCTGCACAGTCCGACATAACCCAGACATTGGGGGAGTTATGGTCAGAGATACTCAACACAAAGTATCGGCCTATGCTGATGACATGCTATTCTCCCTTACGAACCCTCTGGTTTCACTCCCGAATCTGATCACAGAGTTTGGGAGATATGGAATGCTCTCAAACCTTCTGATTGATTTTTCTAAGTCAGAAGCAATGGGGGTTAATTTTCCACAAAAATCAATTGTACAACTACAAACTAATTTTGCATTTAAATGGACTGATAAGGCACTGACGTATCTAGGTACATTAATCCCCCCCAATATAGCAAAAACGTTTGAACTAAATTTCCCACCATTACTTCGTAGAGTTACACAACTATTGGGTAAGTGGAACACCGGTCTACATCCTCCCCAAGTTTCTCTATCTTCTACAGGCACTCCCAGTTCATATCCCAACTAGCTATTTTAAACAAATTCAAAAAACATTCTTTGATTTCATCTGGGCACATAGACGACCACGACTACAGCGTAATCAGCTAATATTACCTAAGCAATACAGAGGACTAGCAGTACCAGACATACGCAAGTATTACCAAGCGATACACCTAAGTATGGTCGTGGATTGGAACAGACACACAGATTTTAAATTATGGGTGCGTATAGAACAGGCCCAATCAGACGTTCCTCTTAGTGGAACCCCATGGTGCTATACCTCCCTTCCACGGGAGGTGAAAAACCACCCCCTCATAGGCAATACAGCGAAATTATGTTCGGTTCTCCTTTCATCCCCCAACATATCCTCCAAGACGTCACCCCTGTACCCAATTATAGGGAACCCCCTTTTCCCCCATTCCCAATGGGGGATTCCAACTTCCGAGACCTGAGGGATTTGAACACTACACGGGCCTCCCAGTTTGTGCGGGGGAGACGTGGCCTGACGGTCCCGGAGCTGATGAATCAGTCGGGTTCTTTACGGCTTGGTTTTTGGAGTGCCCTTCAGCTCTCTCACTTCTTCAGAGCTCTCCCGGCTCCGGGGCTGTTCGAGGGGCCCCTCACTGCCTTTAAGGAGTTCTGCTCAGAGACAGGGACAATGCCCCACACACTCTCTGCTAACTACGGGTTATTAATTACCCCAGCGGAACCTCACGTTCTGAACTGCATACAAGCATGGGAAAGGGACCTAGGTAAAAATTTCAGTACAACACAGCAACAACACATTCTCAGGTTCACATATAAATCCTCTATTTGCGCGAAAATGCAAGAGACCAACTTTAAGATCCTAACCAGGTGGTACAGAACCCCAGTGAGGTTGCAGAAAATCTTTCCAGACACTTCGGATCAGTGCTCGGAGATGCAAGGAAGATAAGGGAACCATCTTACATATTTTTTGGACCTGTCCCAAACTGCAAAACTTTTGGACAGAGGTTCAACGCATCCTCCAAAAACTCACAGAACGCAAAATTCCTGAATGACCCAGCGTACTTTCTCTTACACGCCACCGACATACCAGGGAAAATATACAAAAAGTCTATTATCTGGCACCTTCTTGACGCTGCTAAAGCTTGTATCCCTCTTAGGTGGAAGTCTCCACAACCCCCAACAGTAGGAATGTGGGTCCGGAAAGTAAAAGAAATAGGTAGATTGGAAGATCTAGTATTAACTGCGCGACACCAACAGGAGCGATACTCTAAGACCTGGTCGCCATGGAACGTCTTTATCTTTTCAGACGAAGGAAGAACCCTCATTGACAATGACCTGAATGACTAAAAGTCATCCTGTTACCTAAATGACTAACTATTGACCCTACTGGCTACAGAGCATCCAGAAGTCCTCAGTGACTCAGTGTCCCCTGTGTGAGGTGGACACACACAGAAATGTCCTCCAGATTCCCCCCCCCTCCACCCCTTACTATCCCCCCCAACCCATCTTCTTTGACTCCTCCTTTTCTTCTTTTCCTCTGTTTAACTCCCTACTGTCCTTCTGCTCTTCTCTCAGCTCTATGGACCCTACTTAACGGGATCCAATCTTTCTAATATAAAATAGTTAAAATGCAATGGATCTGGTCGGAGACCCACTAAGGGGCAACACAACAGCACCATTAATGTTACTGTCCTATACATAACCAGCACCAAGATGTTGCTTGACGTACTTATTAAGGAAAATAAAAGAGACGTCTCAGTTGAGCAAAATGTCATAATGTCCTTTGGATGTAGTATAATAAAATGTTCTCGTATATAAATGTAAACATGCCATGTATTGCAAGATAACAAACTGTGAATGCTCCAATGTCTGTCTTTGACCGCGTTCCTTGAATAAATAACATAATTGTAAAAAAAAACAAAAGTCCATTAAGGTCCAAAAAATATGAACACTGAAACACATAAAGCTGAATTCCAACTTTCTTTTCACTAGAACTGAATGGAATTATCGATCCCAGCTCAGATCATACCTCTGTACCATGTTGTTCTGTTGTCTCCAGATCCACTGATATTCTGCATTTAGTTGTGACTTTGTATCATGTGACACTCTGAATATTCTGCTGATAGACTCTGTCCGTTCTACAGCCTCTTCCTGCAGCAGCTAGAGTTTATAACACTCCCCTCTGTAGTCTTTCAGACTCTGCAAATTATTTAAAGGGGTTGTAAAGTTTCAAAGTTTTTCACATTAATGCATTCTATGTATTAAGGTGAAAGACCTTCTGTGGTGCTGCTGCCCCCCAAAGTCCATCCTTTTACCTACCTGAACCCTTTCTTTCCAGCGATGAGCACGAGCCCAGCAGCTCCAGCCTTTTTCCCGTGTTCTCATTGGATAGATTGATAGCTGTCAATGAAATCCAGTGACATGGGAGCTGGGGGTGGGGCCGAGTCCTTCTGTCTGTGTCAATGGACGCAGCAGCAGGACTGGGGAGTGCGCCCGCACGAGTGCCCCTCCATGGAAAGCGGCTCTCTGTGGAGGCACTTGATGCGGAGGAGGAGCCAGGAGTGCGGCTAGGGGACCCCAGAAGAGGAGGATTAGGGCCACTCTGTGCAAAACCCTTGCATGGAGGTGGTAAGTATAACATGTTTGTTATTTAAAAAAACAAAAATGCACCTTTGCAATCACTTTAACTTCCTTCACAGCTCTGATGGTGGGTGGGATTAAATACATTCTAATTAGCATTTAATCCTGCCCGGTCACATCTACAGGAGAAGTCCAAATCTCCCAAGTCCCTCCTCGCAGAACACAGCATTACTCAAGAAGGAAACACCTTGTTCTGAAAGCTAGCTGTGCTCCTGTTGAGCAGGATTGGATCCCAATTAGAAGTCAATCCTGCCCAGGTAAATATGCTGACCTCTGTGAACAGGGAGAGTCAAGCTCCTCAGATCCTGCTCTCCTCTGTGATCTGATTAATTTACATATAAAGGAAACCTCTTCATAATAACCTCCCATAGCCCTTCTTCTGTAGTCTTGCAGTAAGCTGGTATTCTTTGGCATGCTACAAGACAGGAATGACACAGGAGGAAGTATGACACCTTTACACCTTTCACCACCCACATGAACGCCCAGAAACACCAACAGTAACCCTAGAACCCACCCACATCGACTCCCAGAACTATTACAAGTGACTCCCTTAGTCAGCCCAGAAAAAAAACAAAAACTAAATGGATCATGGGACATGTAGTTTCCGGACTGGAAAAGTTAGGAAACAGGAAGTCAGAGAACTGTGAAATTCAGCCAGGAGCAGGAGTGATATCACAGACACAGAAACCTGCTGTATACAGCTAAAGAAGTTAAGTTACACATAAACTGACACTGGGGTTGTGCATTTACATGCACAATGCATCTGTTGTTTTGGGGAGGAAAAGCTGGAGTTCTTCTTTAAAAATGGATATATAAGCCATATGACTCTCTAAGTTGAAGCCATTCCTGAGTCCTTCCTAACCTCTACATTTTTTTTTCTACTCTTCAAAACCAATTACTTTTATAACAGCCTTTCTGCAAGGATACTGTTGCAACTGTTGGACAAACAGATATCTAATAGAGGGTAGCATATCAAATGTGTATATAAAATTTGGTCATACAGATATGGCAGAGCAAGCTTTACAATAACTCAGGAACAGCATACCAAAAACATGATAGTTTGCCTTGAAAAGATTCACCTACGCATTTGTTTTACTTTAGTTAAATATGTCTTGGGTTGTAATATTCAAAGAAGTATAGCCATTTACACAAAATATGGTTTAAAAAGGGTATCTTTTCTGGAATATAGATAAAAAAAAGTACAGTAAGTTAGGTTCAAAGGAAAAAAAGTAAATCTTTCCATACACATGCTCACATAAACAATCAACCCTGTCTATTTACCCTGGTTTAAGCACATAACAACAATATACACAATTAATTGTTACTTGCTTCAAACGAGGAACAATCCCTTCTGATGAATGCATCTGGATGATAAGGGTCTCTTTGGTTGCTCAGGGAGAATGGCCATAGCTGGACCAGCTTGTCTAGTCTTAAGCTCTGTGTGTCTTCCTGCCAGGCTCTAGCCCCCGTGTGAGCACATGGCTCTGTGATCTCATTTCCTCCCTCCCTGTATTTCCTGACAACTTCCTTTTTAACCAGCCCTTTTACCATTTGGTACAGAAAATTAATTAACATTTAAATAGAGGAATCCCAGCTACTAAAATTAATCATTCCTTCCAGCTGGTAAGTAAACATTGTTTTTAATACATTTGTGCTAAAAAAATCACTAAAATTGCCATGGCAACACAACATTACGTAAATAAAGTAAATTAGCTGCATTTTCCTCTATCCCAGTATGATGTAGGAGAAGATTTATGGTCAACGGCACTCCGATGCAAACTACCTTTATTAGATAATGTTCAAAAGGTTTGCTATCTGTTAATAATACCCAGCTGTATATGATCATAAGGATTTCATTTATTCTATTCATTGGCATGGCTGAGACATGATGGGTAGCTATTATCAGGTGCTTGAAAGCACAAAATGCGTGAGCTGTCTCTGCTCCACAGCTTCATCTTCTTTCTATAAACATTGTCTAATAAAGGTTGTTTGCATTGAGGTGCGGTCATCCATATATCTTCTCCTAAATGTAGTTAATTCAGAGCACCCGGGTCCGTCTCCAGATCCTTCATGGAGGCATAAAAAAGGGAACACACCTAGATGTTAAAAATAACATATCTTTTCTTACTTTTATCCCAGTTTGATGTTGCAGCTGAAAGGCAAACTCAGAACATTGGGTATGGACACTCATGATCACTCTCCCTGCTTCCCACAATAATTTTTTTGTGTCTGAGTTAACTAAAGCCAGACCTAAGCACAGTTTTATGAGAACCATACATAGCCCTGGACAATTCTTGACTTAAATACTAGCGTTTGTAATCGGGTTTTGGATAACTTGGTCAGAAGATCATTACAGAGGGCAGTACTGGGAACAGCAGGCAACACATAGTACCTACTGTATAGTTGTTCCATTATTTTGCTGAGTCTGCACTGAATACAATTTCGCTTTCGCATTATGTGAAACTTACCTGCAAACGAAGTCCTCCAGGTCACCGCTGGAGGCTGCATCCATCTTCACCCGTCTTCCTTCCGGGTCCGCAGGCTCCATCAGCTTTCAGCGCTGTCGCACTTTGAATGACAATTCAGGGGTCATGCAGCACTGTATTCAAACAACATTTTTTGCTTTTTTTTCACACAAATAGAACTTTCTTTTGGTGGTATTTAACCACTTCCCGCCCGGCCGATGACGGCAAAATGACGGCCAGGAAGTGGTTCAGTTATCCTGACTTGGCGTCATATGATGTCCACCAGGATAAGCCACGATTACACGCCCATGGGGGCGTGCAGCGCGGCGATCTGTGATGTAGTGTGTCAGTCTGACATACCACATCGCCGATCTCTGTAAAGAGCCTCTGACGGAGGCTCTTTACCACATGATCAGCCGTGTCCAATTATGGCTGATCACGATGTAAACAGGAAGAGCCGTTTATTGGCTTTTCCTCATTCGCGTCTCCTGACAGGTGAGTCTGTGCTGATTGTTTATCAGCGCATCCTCCCCACGGATGCCCGTCCAGGACCACCAGGCATGCCGCCAGGACCACCAGAGATGCCCACAAAGGAACCCCAACAGGTATGTCACTAGACCACCAGGGATATGCCAGTCAGTACCCAGGCAGCTGCCAATCAGTGCCCTTTAATAATACCTGCCAGTGGCAGTGCCATCAGTGATGCCTATCAGTGCAATCTATCAGTGCCCAGCAGTGCTGCCTATCAGTGCCCATCAGTGCCCAAAAGTGCAACCTATCAGTGCCACCCATAAGAACCCATCAGTGCAGCCTTTCAGTGCCCATCAGTGTTGCCTATCAGTGCCCACCAGTGCCACCTATGAGAGCCCATCAGTGCTTCCTATCAATTCCCATCAGTGCTGCATATCAGTGCCACCTATCAGTGCCCACCAGTGCCACCTATCAGTGCCCATCGTCAATACCCATCATCTCATTGGTGCCACCTCATCGGTACCGCCTTATCAGTGCCCGTCAGTGCAGCTTATCAGTGCCCATCAGTGAAGGAGAAAACTTACTTTTTTACAAAATTTTATAACAGAAGCAAAGAAAAACCTTCCAAATTTTCGGTCTTTTTTAATTTTTTTTAGCAAAAAATAAAAACAGCAGAGGGGATCAATTACCACCAAAAGAAAGCTCTATTTGTGGGAACAAAATGATAACAATTTTGTTTGGCAGCATTGATGGGCACTGTTGGGACTGCACTGATAATCGATAAACCTATATTGGGGGACATTGTTTTTTATTTTTAATAAACGAATTGTAAAAAAATTGTGTGTGTTTTTGACACTTTTTTTTTAGGTGAATGAATAGGTGTATAATGTACCCCATACTCATTTACATTGGGCATGGGGGGGCATGGATCTGGGGGCACCTTGTTAAAGGGGGCTTTCAGAAATTCGATAAGCCCTCTGCCCGCAGACCCCCCCACTACCACAGCCCAAGGGCCAGGGTATGGCTTGGGAGAGGACCCCCAAGCCGTTTTTTTTTTCACATTTTTCTATTGCCGTCAATGTTTTTTTTAGTCATCGACTGTCAGTGGGGAAGCCCATTGACAGTCGATGACTCATCCGTTGTTAAAGCGAAGTTCCAACGACATATAGCATTTTTATTTTTTTAAATCTGTTATAATCATAGTATACTAATGTTGCACTCATTAGCCTGGTAAATTGTGCCACTATTGTTCATAATTTATTAAAAAACTAACCTTATATTCCTCCTGTTTGAGCGTTCCCATCTTGCTTGTGGGCAGGTGAAGCCCACAAGGATAAACTTATGGGATACGGTGCTGCTGAATAACCAGCATGCATGCAGCATGCACTTCCCGTTCTCGTGCATGCGCAATAAGCATACTTTGCAGCACAGTAAGCTTCTCAGGTCGCTATCACAATGGGCGGCGTCGCCGGAAAGGCCCACCCCATTGTGATGACAACCAAGATTCCAAATAAAGTGATGATAGCCCTCGGTGCTGCCCACTGACTCCTGGGAAAGAATGACACATATCTCCCAGGAGTACTAGCGAGCACGGACACCGAGGGAAATGACATCAATCGCCGTGGAGAGGAAGTGGCAGATTACAAATGACCGCATAGCAACAGTGCAGAAGGGGTAAAAAAAAAGGTTGAAATGTTGTTGCTGAAGTATAATGCTGTTTATTGCAATAAAGTAAATTTTATGGGTGGAACTCCGCTTTAAGGATGCAGTGGCGCGTTTCTTAACTACCAACTTTTCACTATGCCCTGATTGGGCAAAGCTTTGCTCAGTTGGGGCTTAGAATGAACTGTGCAGCGAACGGGCAAACGGGCGATGTTCGGGTCGATCTTATGCTTGATCCGAACCGCTTGCCCAACACTGCTGTATAATAAATGTAATGGGTTTAATACCGCTTTAAACATTTTGTGAACAACGTACACAACAAATAATGGGACCATAGATGACAGGCAAAACAGGACAAACAACATGCATTGAGAAATAAAACACACTACATTTTTTTTTTTTTTGGAATAAATTTTTTGCCCATGGATCGGTTTATTGGTTTTAATAAATATAGAAATAAATATTATAAATAAATATCAAACTTATTTAATCAATTAACCCCCCGGCGATATTCCCGAGTCTGGTTCAGGGTGGATTTTCAATACCAAAAGCGGTATCCCCGAGCCAGACTCGGGATTGCATCGCAGGATCCAGGAAGAGTTTACTTACCTTGTCCCCTGCATCCTGCAATGTCTCCCTGCTGTGATCAGTGAACCGCCGTGTCTTGCTCGATTCACAGTGCCGAGCTCCGTTCCCTGCGAGCGTTGGACGGGGACGGAGTTCGGCGGCAAATTCTAAAAGTAAAACACACAGTACAGATACAGTATACTGTAATCTTACAGATTACAGTACTGTATCAAATAATTACACGTCCCCTTTGTCCCTAGTGGTCTGCCCAGTGTCCTGCATGCAGTTTTATATTATAAAAACTGTTCTTTCTGCCTGGAAACTGGAGATTGTCCATAGCAACCAAAAGTGTCCCTTTACATCAAAAGTGGCTTTAGACCAGCTAGAAAACAGCGATAATAAATTAGAAACACTCGCAGAATTGAGCGATAATGATTTGTGGGGAAATCCGTCACCAAACACTCAAAGTAACGAAAGCGACAATTCTGCAACTGAGCAAATTTCAGTGTTTTTGATTTGATTACATTATTGAATAATTTTTATTATTATTATATTATTATTTGTTATAATTATAGTATATAATAATATATAGTTATTTATTATATTATAATTTTTTATTTAGTTTTTCAAACTTTATCATACCCGGGATGTCTACTAGACTTTTGTTTGGACAGATTTAAGTGAATTATTCCTTATGCCGCGTACACACGGTCGTACTTTTCGTCTACAAAAGTCCAACGGACGCTGACGGACTAAAGCTGTCTGGTAATCCGATCGTGTGTGGGCTTCTCCGGACTTTCAACGTACTTTTTTAGCCTCAAATCCGACGTACTTTAGATTTGAAACATGCTTCAAATCTTTACTTCGTAACTACGACGGACCCCGAAATCCGCTCGTCTGTGTGCTAGTCCGACGGACAAAAAGCCACGCTAGGGCACCTATTGGCTACTGGCTAGGAACTTCCTTATTTTAGTCCGGTGTACGTCATCACGTAAGAATTCGACGGACTTTTGTGTGATCGTGTGTAGGCAAGTCCGTTCGTTAGAAAGTATGCCGCAAGTCCGCCGCAAGTCCGCCGAAAGTCTGCCGGAAGTCTGTCGGACAGGCTGTCTGACTTTTGTAGACGAAAAGTACGACCGTGTGTACGCGGCATAAGAATTACAGGCCTATAATATAAAACGCCAAATTTCTGTGCAAAATAATGGTACCGCTTTCAGCACCTAAAATCTGAAATAATCATACCGCCAGGGAGGTTAACTTCATCAATCAAATACTGATAAATTAAACCACTCTCAGCTCAGCCACTGAGAATCAAGCTGACTCAACCTTTAGTTTAACATTTTCTTACATATCTCAAGCGACAGGAGGGGTGGCGACACCAGAGCTCCTGTCCACACCAACCCAACCCGTGGCCATCTCAATGCATGTTTGAAGGTCACAGTTGAAAATGTCTAAACCCACATCTGATAAGTGCACTCCATCATGTCTATACATACCTGAAATACCTCCTTCCAGTTCAAAATGCCGAAATGAAATACCTAGCTCAGGAACTAAACATTTTTCCAAAGCTTTATTGATTCTCTTACGAACTTTCTCAAGTGGCTTGAAAGTAACTGATTGTAACCAACACAATCTTGGGACAATTTCAGAGAAGACTAGGACTGTATTCGTAGAATGTAAATAAAGAAAACAAAATGTATCCTTCATGCTAGAAATTATATCAAATGTTTTTAATCTACCTATGTCATTACCTGAAACCAAAATTCGTGTTAGTAAGGACGAATATATAGCTTGTATGAATTTGAACGCAACCTACTTATATTCTGAATTTCACTCTCTTCTAGGCCCATCCAAGGAGCTGTTGTAGCCGCTCTGATGCAAAAAGAATGAGAAGTTATTCTGAGGTGCCCTAACTTCAAGTAGCACATACATTGTTTTAAAACCACTGAAAATTGGTATCCTGTTAACTGTGAACCATCCTCATGTATGAATAACAGACCTTGAAAATTTGGTCTAACCTTCAAATAGGCCTTCACTGCTCTAACCGGGCATATATCGGCTACCACACATTCTTGCAAAGTTATCCAAGACCCTAAACCTAAAGGGTCTGTCTTACTTAATTGAAGAAAAATTCTTAAACCATGTTCCAATAAAGCAATATTCGAAAATAAAATACCAGACTCTTTCTTTTTTGATGGCGGCAATAATTCCGAAATTCTGAATGCTGCGAAAAAGGCTAATAAAAAAACTGAATTGAATAGAACAGATTCAAACATAAAAAAACACACCCAAGGAGTAACTTTACATAAACTGGATAATAATTCTCAGGTGGCAGGACATCTATCATCCTTATAAATTCTGCTTCTTTTGTATCCTTTTAAAACCTGTCTAACTGAAAAGAAGCTTAGACAGGATGGAAACCCGTGAAGTTTCAAGAAAAAGGAAACACCTGATATAACCTTGTTAACGTGTGACCACGAATGACCTTTCTCCAATAATGAATGAAGGAAAAGTAAAACTAAATTCTCAGAGAACACAGAATTATCAGTGTTCAAATATGCTAAGAAGGTGGACCATAATAACCATGAAGCTGTATAATTCTTCCAAGTTGAAATAGACAATGAGTTCTGAATATTGTTATAAATTAAATTAGTTCCCATAAATGGGATAGGCAATTCTCCCCGACTACATCCGATTCTGGCATTAGCAAGAAAAACCGTTCCATCTGTTGATGAGAGAGAGAATCTGCAATTATGTTACACTTACCTCAAATATATTTTGCCTTGATCCAGACATTCCATTTCAGGCACAAAAAGACTGAATGGCGCAATAGAAGCACAACTTGAGGAGATTTGGAAGAGAGGCAATTCACTTCAAATGCTACTCCCTGATTATCAGTGCTAACTAAAATCCTCCTATTAGCAAATTGCGTACCCCATATTTCTAAAGCTACAATAACTGGAAATAACTCTAGTAAAACAATGTTTTTACAAAAAACCTTACTTACCCACCTGATAGGCCAAGCTGAAAAACACCAGTGAGATTTCCAAATAACCCAGAAACCTATAGAATCCGCCGCATCTGTAGCTAAATGAAAGTCTGAATACAAAATAAAATCCTGTTGGCATAAAGTCTTTCCATTAAAAGTTTCCAGAAAATTTAGCCATACTAAAATATCCGCTTTCATCTCAGAATTAACCCTAACATGGGACGATGGATTTTTTAAACCTGATATTGAGCTATATAGCCCTCTAGAAAAACCCTACCCATCTGTAGGACTCTAGCTGCGAAGGCCAACTGACCCAATAAAGATTGCATTTCCTTCAAACTAACTTTTTTCTTTCTAAGGAATTTTAATAAAACCTGTGATAACTTATATACCTTATCAGCCAGAAGACTAAATTCCATGTCTATACTATTTAAACCTATACCAAGAAATTCAATGTTAGTCGTTGGAAAAACAATCTTCTCTTCTGCCAATGGGATGCCGAAGAAATTACAGACCAAAAAGAAAGATTGAAGAAAAGTAAGACAATCCTGTGTCCCTGAAGCCTCCAAAAATAAAAAATCATCTAAATAATGTATGGAGAAATGGGAGTCAGCTACCATATCCACTACCCATTCAATAAATGATGAAAATGCTTCAAAATAGAAGCAAGATAACGAGCACCCCATTGGCAGACACTTGTCAAAATAGAATTCATTCTCAAGAATAATTCCTAATGAATTAAAGCAAGCTGGGTTTAGTGGTAATAGTCTGAAAGCAGATTTGATATCTGCCTTCGCCATTAACACGTTAGGGCCTAATAAGCATAATTTATTAACTGCGGACTCAAAAGATGCATAAGTCACTTATGGAGTCAATCTGATAGTTCAAAGTGTCTCCAAAAGGGAACGACAAGTGATGTATAAGTCGAAATTCCCCTGCTTCTTTTTTTGGCACTAAACCAAGAGGAGAAACCCTAAAATCCTTAAAAGAGGGGGAAATAAAAGGACCTTCAATTCTACCTGCTACCACCTCCTTTAAAGTTTTTCTCTGACTGTATTGGGGAATTTCTGGGCAGATTTCAAATTATTATCAATTGAACAACCCTCTCCTTTGAAAGAAGGTAGATTGAAACCATCCAAAAAACCCTCAATTAGCAGCAAAGCCTTCTGTCTGGGTAAACCTGCAACCATGGTAACAATCTTTATTTATTTTTTTTATTTATTTCAGGTACTTATATAGCGCCGTCAATTTATGCAGCACTTTTACATATACATTGTACATTCACATCAGTCCCTACCCTCAAGGAGGTTACAATCTAAGGTCTCTAACTCACATTCATACATACTAGGGAAATTTAGACAGGGTCCAATTAACCTACCAGCATGTCTTTGGAGTGTGGGAGGAAACCGGAGTACCTGGAGGAAACCCATGCAGGCACAGGGAGAACATGCAAACTCCAGGCAGGTAGTGTCGTGGTTGGGATTCGAACCAGCGACCCTTCTTTCTGCTAGGTGAAAGTGCCACTACACCACTGTGCTGCCCATGCTTCTTTTGATATATTTTCAATATATTGAAAATGATCCTTTTGTCCTGCCTGAAGCTTACGAAAATATTTCGATATTGGATGAGACCCAGCGCAAAATGCACATTCATGTTTGTATCTACACGCATTCGCCCATTTACACTGTCCATCATTAAAAGCGAAACACAAACCTTTATTATATGTATTCGCTGATTGGTTGATACTAGGAACATTGGGTTGGCGGACAAAAGGTTGCCTCTGAGGCAGATATAAATTCTGCCACAGGCTAACATCCGTGGAACCCCATTGTAGTGAAGGTTGGACAGCTAATTTTTGATGGAACGCCTCATCATATGTTAACCAAGCGAAGCCACTAAAGGTTCTGTAAGCCTCAAGAATAATATCTATATGTTGGAATAAGGCTGTGCTCCTTTCAGCAAATCTCTTACACAAAACACTGGAATAAATACTAAACCCTTGTAATCAGGAAAAAAGATTTCAAGACTGGTTTACGCCTATCCTCCTCTATTTTTTCACCTTTTTTATCATATTTGTGAGAATTCCCTAGAATGAGGAAGCAACAAACTTAAATCAATGTATTCGTCTTTCCAGATTTTTCCCTTAATTGAAGAAGATAAATGGAAACCTAGGGGAGATAGGACACACTGCATGCATTCCTTAATATTCTTTTCCTTTCGCCGAAGGGTTCTGCGACACCACAGGATTATCAACCAATACTGAAGACCATACTCCTGCAACACCTTCCTGTTGGTTAAAACTGTCATTACTGGATTGATTCCGCATGATTTGTATCAGTCGTTTTAATGAAGCAGAAATGAAAGACAATTTTTCCATTGTGTTACACTTACCAATTTCAGAATTGCTGTCATTACCCGTAGCCACTAAAGGGGGGGCACACCGCACAAGTATAGAACTGCCGGCTTGCTCCACCCCCACCTGCTGAGATATCTCACAATCTGTATGCTGACTAAGATTGACTGAATCAAGCCCATGCGCATGCAAAGGCACTTGCATGGCTGTCGCTCACTGCTGTTCTGTAGAAGATTCCACTCCCGCCGCCGACCTTCTAACACTACTCCTCTGACTCTGACCTGCAGACACACCAACATGCTGGTATCTGCCTAATGCGGATAACAAATTATTCTTAGCGTTACACTTATTGTTTTCACTTCCACTTTGACTTGGTTTGTTTATGTGTTAGCAGCTTTTTGTTTATGGTTCATTGGGTATAGCGCAGTATTTTCACTCTATTCTAATGCGAATAACGACCTCCCTCTCTAGCTTCTAGAAATTTCGGGCGGTACCGGGCTTACACTCCTCCGCTGCTGGCACCATCTCTTGCTCAGCCACTGACACTCCTCAACGCCGACGAGACTGACATCCTCCTGGCGCGAGACTGACACAGCGGAATTTGCCTGAAGATTTATTTGCTGAGGTAAAATGACACTTCCACTACCTCCTGCTGACTCCGATGCTTTGCTGTTAACTCCGCTGACCCCCGCTGCCTCTTGGCTCTCAGGTAATGATAAACACTGGCGAATGCACTCCTCACCTCCAGCTGCCTACGCTCTTTCAACTAACTGACGGAGAAGAATGGAATGGAAAAATGGAGCTATATTCAAATTCTCCGCCCGGAGCTCCTGGCGACGTCTTCTTCTCTGGTGACTGGCCAAGAATCCTGTCAGCTGATTCCTTAAATAGACTCCTACCTCCCGCTTCTAGAGAGTTCTACTAGTCATCTGACATTCTTGACCAATCATAACCTGACCTTACCTTTAACCACTTGCCGACTGGGCCATAGCCGAAAGACGGCTTCAGTGCGGTCGGCTTATTCTGGGAGGGCGTCCATGGACGTCCTCCCAGAATCCCGCTCTCGTGCTTCCCCTGGGGCATGCACCCGAGAACATCCATGACTGCCGGGTCCAGAGGGGCCGGCGCATCACTGATCGCGGCCGTTTACCATGTAACGCCGGTTCCTCTCTCCCCCCTCTGTGTACAGTGTGGGAGGATCGGTACAGTGTGGGAGGAGAGGGGGAGAGAGAGGATGGGCTGGATCTGTAGTGCCCACAGCGCTGCTCTGTGACAAATACAGTCACATCCATCCATCCATGCTCAACCATCCCTCCATACTCTAATACCCTGCACTACTCTGCAATACCCAGCAATGCCCTGCACTACTCTGCAATACTCTGCAATACTCTGCACTACTCTGCAATACTTTGCAATACCCTGCAATACCGTGCAATACTCTGCAATGCTCTGCACTACCCTGCAATACCCTGCAATACCCTGCAATACTCTGCAATACTCTGCAATACCCTGCAATACTCTACAATACCCCCCCCCCAATACTCTGCAATATCCTGCAATACTCTGCAATACCCCACAATACTCTGCAATACCTTGCACTACTCTGCAATACCCTGCAATACTCTGCAATACTCTGCAATACCCTGCAATACTCTGCAATACCCTGCAATACTCTGCAATACCCTGCAATACCCTGCAATACTCTGCAATACTCTGCAATACCCTGCAATACTCTGCAATACTCTGCAATACCCTGCAATACCCTGCAATAATCTGCAATACTCTGCAATACCCTGCAATACTCTGCAATACTCTGCAATACCCTGCAATACTCTGCAATACTCTGCAAAACCCTGCAATACCCTGCAATACCCTGCAATACTCTGCAATACCGTGCAATACTCTGCAATACCGTGCAATACTCTGCAATACCCTACAATACTCTGCAATACCCTGCACTACCCTGCACTACTCTGCAATACCCCGCAATACTCTGCAATACCCCCGCAATACTCTGCAATACTCTGCCATGCTCTGCAATACCATGCAATACTCTGCAATACCGTGCAATACTCTGCAATGCCCTGCAATCCTCTGCAATACCCTGCAATACTCTGCAATACCCTGCACTACCCTGCACTACTCTGCAATACCCCGCAATACTCTGCAATACCCCGCAATACTCTGCAATACTCTGCCATGCTCTGCAATACCCAGCAATACTCTGCAATACCCCGCAACACTCTGCAATACTTTGTAATACCCCGCAATACTCTGCAATACTCTGCAATACTCCGCAATACCCCACAATACTCCGCAATACCCCGCAATACCCCACAATACTCTGCAATACTCTGCAATACCCTGCCATACCCTACCATACCCTGCCATACCCAGCCATACTCTGCAATACTCGGTGATACCCAGCCATACTCTGCCATACCCAGCCATACCCAGTCATACTCAGCGATACCCTGCAATAATCTGCCATGCTGAGCCATGCGCAGCTATGCTCGGCCATGCTCTGCCATGCTCAGCCATACTCGGCTGTACTCGGCCTATGTATGTGGCCAGGCTGTGGAAATCTCACACATGTGGTATCGCCGTACTCAGGAGGAGTAGGAGAATCTATTTTGGGGTGTCATTTTTGGTATATGTACATGCTATGTGTTATAAATATTGTATAAATAGACAACTTTGTGTTAAAAAAAATGCGTTTTAACCACTTCCCGCCCGCCGGCAGTCATATGACGTCCTTGACTTTGTGCGGGGATATCTGAATGATGCCTGCAGCTACAGGCATCATACAGATATCAGCTTTTTCAGCCGGCGATGCCCTATACCATAAGAATGATCATAGCAGCTGTTCCGCTGCTTGATCGTTCTTACGGGAGGCAAGTGGGGACTCCCCCCCTTCCCGCCGCCCTCCGGTGCTTCTACCGACTCAGCGCTACGATCGAAGCCAGGATCGTTTTTTTTTTATTATTTCAGGCTTCCCAGCCTAGAGGTGAGATGTGGAGTCTTATTGACCCTATATCTCATTGTAAAGAGGACCTGTCATGCCATATTCCTATTACAAGGGATGTTTACATTCCTTGTAATAGAAATAAAAGTGATCAAATTTTTTTTTTTTTTTTTTTTAAGTGTCAAACTAAAATAAATAAAGTAAAATGAACAATAAAAAGAAAAAAACATTTTTTAAAGCACCCCTGTCCATGTGCTCGCATGCAGAAGAGAACGCACATTTAAGTCCCACCTACATATGAAAACGGTGTTCAAACCACACATGTGACGTATCGCTGCGAACGTTAGAGCAAGAGCAATCATTTTGGCCCTAGACCTCCTCTGTAACTCAAAACATGTAACCAGTAAAAAATGTTAAAGCGTTGCCTATGGGGATTTTTAAGCAGTGAAGTTTGGCGCCATTCCACAAGCTTTTGCAATTTTGAAGGGTGACATGTTAGGTATCTATTTACTTGGCGTAACTTCATCTTTCACATTATGCAAAAACATTGGGCTAACTTTACTGTTTTCTTTTTTTTTAAGCACAAAACTGTTTCTTTTCCCCAAAAAAAAGTGTTCAAAAAATTCCTGCGCAAATACCGTGTGAGATAAAAAGTTGCAACAACAGCCATTGTATTCTCTAGGGTCTTTGCTAAAAAAACATATATATTGTTTTGGGGTTTTATGTAACTTTCTAGCAAATAAATTATGATTTTTACATGTAGGAGAGAAATGGCAGAATTGGCCTGGGTGCTCCAGAACGCCTAAAGGTTCTCCCTGCATGTTGGGCCTCTCTATGTGGCCACGCTGTGAAAAAGTCTAACACATATGGTATCGCCATACTCGGGAGTAATAGCAGAATGTGTTTTGGGGTGTAATTTGTGGTATGCATATGCTGTGTGTGAGAAATAACCTGCTAATATGATAATTTTGTGAAAAAAAAAATCTTCATTTTGCAAAGAATTGTGGGAAAAAATTACAACTTTGAAAAACTCACCATGCATCTTTCTAAATACCGTGTAATGTCTTCTTTCCAAAAAGGGGTCATTTGGGGGGTATTTGTACTTTTCTGGCATGTTAGGGTCTCAAGAATATAGATAGGCCGTCGGTACTTCAGGTGTGATCAATTTTCAGATATTGGCACCACAGCTTTTGTACTCTATAACTTTCAAAAGACCAAATAATATACACCAATTTGTACGTATTTTTACCAAAGATATGTAGCAGTATACATTTTGGCCAAAATTTATGAAGAAAAATTACGAATTTGCTAAATTTTATAACAGAAACAAAGAAAAAATCATTTTTTTACAGAATTTTCAGTCTTTTTTCTTTTATAGCGCAAAAAATAAAAAACCCAACAGTGATTAAATACCACCAAAAGAAAGCTCTATTTGTGTGAAAAAAGGACAAAAATTTCATATGGGTACAGTATTGTATGACTGAGTAACTGTCATTCAAAATGTGAGCGCACCGAAAGCTGAAAATTGGTCTGGTTTGGAAGGGGGTTTAAGTGCCCAGTTGTCAAGTGGTTAACATAATATTTAAACACACCTGAACTAAATTACTAATATAACAAAAATAATTCCCAAAACCTCCTGTATTGACCGAATTGCCGTCGCCACGGCCCCATATTGCAAAGGGGGGCCCAATAAGGCTACCCACTTTTCTCCCATTTTACTAACAGTGAGTATTAGTTTGATGTCTCATTTCTATTTCATATTATTTCATAACAAAAAACACTATTACTGATTTTAACCTCATGGCTGTACATGGTAGCTGCTTTTTTTGCTACCGATAAAGCAGAGACACAATACTCTGACCTCTTATATAGCCTGAAATAAATCAAAGAAAAAACTTCAAGCGCAAAGACCTAAGTACTAATGGGGTCTTCGAAACCTCTGACTATCTCTATAGCTTTGCAACATTAATTTGAGGCCAATACTGCAATTATCATCATTTTTCATCTTCTGCACGCAATGCTGAAATCACAGGGCACCTACTATACAGAAGAATTGCACACTTCTTAGCCATGCATACAGCCTTGGTTTTTACACCTTTCATAAAGAAACACCATGCATATGAAATGGATGATCTTAGATACCTTTTATGTCATCTCTAAAACGTTTTCTTTTGATATAAAAGCTTGCATTTTCTATGCACTGTTTCAGTTAAAAAGGTACAAATGTAATAAAATCTTTTTTGCATAACAGCATTACTCTATATCCTAATACTGGCCAGTTTAAAGGATCATGTTGACAGGTGTTGTTTTCCTGCATTTGACATGTGATTGGAACAATCAAATGTCAAATACCGGTCAGTAAAATCCTATTGACTTTAAAGGATCAGTAGACATGACAGTTCAGAGGCTGAGTTTGACCCGATTTGCACTGCAATGCATTTCTTTGGACACAGCATGACCCATTGAGGTGTGTTTGAAAGGCAGACAAAAAACGTCCTTTTCTTGTCAGAGCTACATTTACCATGTGAACACGCCAGCATTTGTTTAAAATGGAAAATGTCCATCAACAATAAACCCTAAGGCATCCGAGCCTAGTGCTAAACATGAGTATGGATCTTTAGATGGTGAAACCGAATTTCAAAGTAAACCTCCATTTTCACCCACACAGGTACCTTTCCCCTCCCTTTTTCCCTAAAGCAGACGTTCCATTAAAATGTAAAGCTCACTCTACTAAAAGCCCCCCCCCATTAAGATCTCCTACAAACATATAATCGACTTGATGACCTGCTGGACTTTAAAAGGGCATACCGTGATGATACTGGCAGCTGCTTGTTTTTTCAGCCGGAAGTTAATTAGCCGCAGGATTGCTTTTACAAGCAGTAGAAGGGGACATCCCCCTTCCCACCGTCTTTCACGGCTCTCTCGGGCTCTCCCATTCCAAGAGTGCAGCCGGCGGTTCCGCCAGCTGATCATTGAGCTGATTGGAGACCAGAACCGGTCCAGTCATCCCTATGGTCTAAGTAACCGGAATCAATGAGCATTTCATCACTTCCGATTTCACCAAATGTAAACAAGCCCTTAGTGGTTTAACAAACGCATTAGATCATACCGATCTTGGTCTGATCCAAAGCTTTTAAGGGCAGAGGAGAGATCTGGGGTCTAATACACCCCAGACCTCTCAGTAAAGAGAACTTGTCACTACCTATTGCAATCACAGGGGATATTTATATGCCATGTGATAACAATAAAAGAGATTTTAAAAAAAATTAAAGGGACAGTGTAAAAATATATATATATTTTTTTGTAAACGCCCCACCCCCCTGTGCACACGCGTAAACAGCAATCGTACCACACATGTGAGGTATCACTGCGAATGTCAGATGGAGAGCGGTAATTCTAGCACCAGACCTCCTGTGTAAATCTAAATTGGTAACCTGTAAAGGCTTTTTAAAATGCCTATGGATAATACAATTTACATATTATGGTGTGTTTTTTGCATGAAAATTCAAAAAAGTGTATTTTTCCACAAAAACTGCTTAAATAATTGTAACACCTGCTATTGTATTCTCTGGGGCCCCTGGGGAGCAAAAATAGGATTTTTTATAACAGCTTACCTGTAAAATCCTTTTCTTTCAATGGACATCACGGGACACAGAGCCACAGTAATTACTGATGGGCTATGTAGGTATCACTAGGTATTGGACACTGGTCACACCCTAATCAGGAAGTTCAACCCCCTATATAATCCCTCCCCTTCCAGGGATACCTCAGTTTTGTAGCAAAGCAATATAAGTGTATTAGAAGAGGGGCGGGACCTCTGTGTCCCGTGATGTCCATCGAAAGAAAAGGATTTTACAGGTAAGCTGTTATAAAAAATCCTATTTTCTTTCTCGGACATCACGGGACACAGAGCCACAGTAATTACTGATGGGATGTCCCAAAGCAATGCCAACTGAGGGGGGGGAATCACAACCCAGTAGGGTGCTATCAGACCTGAGGACCCTGTACCGCTGTCTGCAGCACACTACGCCCAAAGTGGATATCATCATGCCTTCTCACATCCACCTGATAGAATCTGGTGAATGTATGGACTGAAGACCAGGTTGCGGCCTTGCAGATCTGAGCCATAGAGGCCTGGTGATGCACTGCCCAAGAAGCACCAATAGCCCTTGTGGAATGTGCCTTGATCTGAAACGGAGGAACCTTCCGTTTCAAACCGTAAGCTTGAATAATCAATTATCGAATCCATTTAGAAATGGTCGCTCTTGACGCTGCCTGTCCTCTATTGGGACCCTCTGGCAGCACGAACAAGACATCCGTCTTGCGAATCTGAGCAGTTGCTTCCAGATAGGTCTTGACTTCTCTTACTACATCCAAAGAATGTAGTGACCTTTCTTCCGAAGAACAGGGATCTGGAAAAAAGGAAGGCAGAACAATGTCTTGGTTTAGATGAAAATCTGAAACCACCTTCGGTAAAAAACTAGGATGAGGGCGCAGTACCACTCTATCCTTGTGTATAATCAAGTAAGGCTCTTTACAGGAAAGAGCTGCTATTTCTGATACTCTTCTAGCAGAAGAGATGGCTACCAGAAAAATTAGTTTCCTCGTCAGCAAGACCAAAGGAATCTGACGTATTGGTTCAAAAGGCTGTTTCTGTAACACCGACAGAACCAAGTTCAAGTCCCAGTGGTTTAGGGGCGCCTTAACCGGAGGATTAAGACGCATCACCCCCTGCATAAAGTTTTGTACCAAAGAATGCAAAGCAAGCGGCCGTTGAGACAATACTGATAAGGCCGAGACCTGGCCCTTGATGGTACTCAAGGCCAGCTTCATCTCTAATCCTAATTGTAGAAAATCAAGAATTCTACCTATGACATATTTCCTGGGATGCCAACCCCTGGATTCACACCAGGATACATAAGCTTTCCAGACTCTATGATAAATCATTCTGGAAGCTGGCTTCCTTGCATTGATCAAGGTAGATATGACATGACCTGAAAGCCCACGACTTTTCAGAACGTGGGTCTCAATAGCCAACCCGTCAAATCTAGCATTTGTAAGGCAGGATGGAACACTGGACCTTGAGATAACAGGTCTGGGCGTACCGGTAGGGTCCACCGGGAACCCACTGTCATCCTTGCTATTTCTGCCTACCAAGTCCTTCTGGGCCAAACGGGGGCCACCAGAAGTACCGACTTCCTTTCCTGCCTGATCCTGCGAAGGAGCCATGGCAGTAACAGAATAGGAGGGAATGCATAAATCAGTGAGAACCGATGCCATGGAATCACCAACGCATCCGGATCCCAGGCAACCGGTAGAAAGGATTTCCCCCTTCTGCAGGTTTTCGGGTATGAGCCACCAATTGAGGCTCTGACGCACCGCATGCGACAGGTGCATAGGAAAGTCTAGTGCCTGAACCTTCTTGTTCCAGGCCGACAGAATACTCTGTTGCAGCAGTCCTGACTGGAACTGAGCATAGGGAACTGCTTCGAATGAAGACACCATCTTCCCCAGCAGCCTCATACAAAGGCGGACAGAAGGACACTTCTTGGTCCTGACTGTCAGAATCAGCTCCCTTAGAGCAGTGATCTTTGCCTGCAGACACTTCTGCTGAGCAGAAAAAATGGGCACAGGTAGGCCTGCATCTCTGATGTCTATTGATGTCAAAAATTCTCCTCCCTGCAGGGTGGAGACTACTGTCTGAATTGATTCCAAACAAAAGGGCTGTATCCTTAGGAATCGATACAGATCTCTTAAATCCAAAATGGGTCTGACATCCCCATTTGGTTTTTGGACCATAAAAAGGTTGGAATAGAAGCCCAATCCTTGATCCTTTGTGGGAACCACCATAATGACCTCTTGCGACAAAAGTCGCTCTATCGGTAGAAGGAGCGACTGCTTCTTCTCTGGGTCTCTGGGAACACCTGATCTGAGGAAACGAGGAGAGGGAAATTCTTGGAACTCCAGTCTGTACCCTAAGGTTACCGTGGAGATTACCCATCTGACCTGGAAGCCCTCCTGCCAGAGCCTTGATAGCTGCAGCAGTCTTCCCCCCACTCGAGCGAGCGGGGGCGCCCCTTCATGAAGAGGCCTTAGTGTCTTGTCTGGAAGACTTCTTCCCCCAGGACTTCTTCTGTCCCTGGGGCTGACTCTTGTTTCTTGCCCCAGACGGAGGAGGCCATTGTGACTACCTGGAGGCTGATGCCCCTGGCGCTGGGGAAAGAGTCAGTTTAAAAGAGGGACGCTTACTCTTCTTCTTAACAGGTAAGAGAGTGCTTTTCCCACAAGAGATTCTCTTGATATAGTTATCCAAGTCTTCTCCAAACAACCTTTCACCACGAAAGGGAAACCCAGCCAGGAGCTTCTTACATGGTGCTTCGGCTGACCAATTTTTCAAACATAAGATTCTACGCATATGCACCAACCCAAGTGAAAGGCGAGAGGTTTGCACGATAGAATCTCTGATGGCGTCAACAACATAACATAAGGCCGCAGGAAGGTTAGAAAACCCCTGGGCCTGCTGTTCAGGTAATACTTTGATGACCTGCTTAACATGGTCTCTTAGGTATTGACAGACTCCAATCGCTGCTACTGCAGGTTGGGCCACTAATCCTGCTAAGGAAAAAACATCCTTCAATAAGAATTCCATCTTTTTGTCCACAGGATCCTTGAGCATCTGAGCGTTGTCTACAGGACAAGTCAGACTACTATTTATAGAGGAAATGGCCGCATCAATGGCCGGCATTCCCCACATCTTAATAAATTTTTCTTCCATAGGATAAAGTGTTGAAAACTTCTTCGGCGGAAGAAATCGCTTATCTGGGTGATCCCACTCAGAATAAAGGAGCTTTCCAAGTAAATTATGAACAGGAAAAGCATGTGCTGTTTGAGAAGGTTTCAGAGACCCCAAAGAAGATGAAGATTCCTTAACAGACTCAGGTACGGGCAACTTAAATGTGGAGCAGACGAATCCAGTAAGGATCTGCACTAAGACTTTCTCCTCTTGGGAAGTCACAGAGGGTCCTTCTCCACCTGACTCCTCCGAAGAGGAATCATCCATCCCATCCCGATCCTCTGAAAGGGTATCGTCTCCTTTATCCCAGAGCTCCTCTATCTGAGGATCCTGGGAAACAGAGGAAGGCCTAGTGCGTTTTCTTCTACTGAGTGAAGCTGTAATCACGGCCATTAATCTTTCCTCTAACCCAGAAATGGTTGAGGAAAAAACCTCCTGCGTAATGTATACAGGGGCTGAAGTGCCAGAAGCAGGTGTAGCCCCTGACCCCAACGGCTCTCCCTGGCTAGCCGTCCCTGGCCCTTCAGGAGGGGAGGGTGTAGCAGACAGGGGGTCCTCAGAACCTGAATGAGATCCCCTAGTGTCTCTGGTTCTGGGGGTACTTGAACCTCTTCTACCCATAGTGCAAAGCAACAAGGTGTGAGGTATCCAAAATGAACACTGACTGCTGACGATGTAGTCTGGCAAAAACCTTGCTACCAAATGCCCAGTCTGGTGTTCCCTTAGTAAATACAGCCTAGGAGAATGCCTGTGTCCCACCTTACATGTGACTGTCAGCTCTGTGTCCCTCCAAGGCTCAGAGCACCTGTAAAGTGTGCTTTTAAATAGTTCTGCTTTCTAGCACTGTGGGCGTCTGAGCACGCTGACGCTGTGCTGATGCCCCTCCCCCCCCTCGTTTTTGAAAAACAAGCGCTTCCCGTGCTAGCTGACCCTTCCTGACAAGCATAGAGGAAGGCTGAGGGAGGGGGAGGAAGGAAGAAGCTGGCTGTGATGGGCCCTGTATGCACAGGCGGCTTGGCAGCGGCGGTGACAGTGCGGTCTAAAACCGCCTTACAGCATACCTGAAGCCTGCCTCTAGCCTGGGGGGAACATCCCAGATGAGAAAACCCCCCATCCATCTTACCTGGAGCCGGCGGAAGAGCTTGTGCAGCGAACGCTTAGACAGAATCAAGCATGAGAAGGTTTGTGCTCTTGGCAGCCCCCGGTGGTCACAATAGGCATAGCATGCATTTACCTTAAAGGAGAAAACCCACTAGAATTCAAAAATACTGTGGAATCTCCTCTTACCTTATCCAGCCGCAGGGTGCTGTATACACAGACCCAATCTTCACCTCTCACGGTGGGCTCCGTTGTAAAAACCGTCAGACACTGGGGCCCCTTACGAGTAGGGGGATCCTGCAGTTCTGGCCCTGTAAAGCACCCAGCCAGAAATTAGGAAGTTTAAAGCCATTTTCTGATCTGCGGGGTCCAGCTCTCTAAAAGAGAAGCATTACAGGTAAAACCTAATTTCTTCGGACACGAGGCCCGGGTACCATCCAATTCGGCCATGAAAGACACCTTGAATGGATCCGGTCTGCCTGGCTTGCCCCAGTATAGGATATAGGATATTCCCTTTGGAGCTTCAGCACAGGACATCTTTGCACGTCCAACACCTAAGACACTGGCGTAAAAACTGAGGTATCCCTGGAAGGGGAGGGATTATATAGGGGGTTGAACTTCCGGATTAGGGTGTGACCAGTGTCCAATACCTAGTGGTACCTACATAACCCATCAGTAATTACTGTGGCTCTGTGTCCCGTGATGTCCGAGAAAGAAAAATACTGATTCTCAAATAAACAAAACATGTCAGAATAGACCTGGCCTTCAAGTGGTTAATTTAAAGCTGTTAGGAAAATAAGAAGAAGAAATAAATAAAGAAAAAAAAATACATTAAAACATTGGTTTGCGAATAACGTGGTTTACAAGTGTTTTCACAATATGAGCTGTTTTCTTTTTTAATTCTGACTCGGTTTGTGAGCGTTGTGAGCATTGTGAGCGTTGTCTCGCTAGATGAACAGGATTCAAGCCTCTGGGGTGTGCAGTACAACATTTGGCCCGAGATGCGGGGGGTGCCGGTGACACTCGGAGCTGCTCGGATACACTCATAAACACTCCATTCCCGAGTGTCTCCGAATGTCTCAGAGTATCTCCGAGCTTCTCCGAGTGTTTCTGAGTGTCTCCAGCGCCCCCCCCCCCACTTCTGGCCACATGGGGTACTGCATGGACAAGCAGTGGCTGTGGAACGAATCATCTGCGTTTCCATTGATTCCTATGGGGAAACTCACTTTGATATACAAGTGCTTTGGATTACAAGCATTCTTCTGGAACGAATTATGCTCATAATCCAAGGTACTACTGTACTGTATTTACCTTGGCCCTGGTTTCTAGCACTTCGGAAAGGCATGGGTGACATCAATGTGTCTTATGCTGCCTCCTGGGACAGCTGGAGGCTTGAAATCCTGTGGGAATTCAATCCAGGCCATTGCAGTGGGGCATCCTTGCAGGTTTTTAAGTGCCTACTTTTTCCAGGCGGCATTGGTGAGGCAACATTACTCCACCCGCACCTTAAAGAAGCATCGGAATCAGGGCTAAGGTGAGAATTTTTATTTTTTTTCCTTTTAAGTTTTATTAACACCTTTGTAGGAGATTTAAATTTGGGGGGTGGGGGGGATTTCAATACAGCAGTCCTTTCATTTCAATGGAAGGACTGCTTTAATAAGGAAAAGGGTAGGAAGCAAGTGTGAGTGAAAATGGTGATTTACAGTGAAAGTTTGGTTCCACCACCTAAACATCCATACTGGTGCCCAGTACTGGACATGAGTTTGTTAGGGTTTACTATATGCTTTTAAGTCTACAGCATTTCAGCTATACAACCAGGTAAGGCATCTGGTCATTGGTAGCACGTCTGCATATGAAAGAATCAGTTTATTCTATATATCGTGACGAAAGTATGATATTGAAGTGCATTTTTCTCATAAAAGCTTGCTTGAAAAGATTATTGCACTTCATCTTGTTTCCACTGTTAGATAAATAACACCAGAAGTAGTCTGGTGATTTTTTGAGACTCCCACAATTTGGTTTTGATACATTGGGCTTTTTACAGGTATATTTTGAAATATGTGATTATACATGGGTGGGTTTTTGGGGTTACAATATGATATATGTATGGGTAAGCAATGTTTTTTTCTGGTGATAATTTGATTTATTTTTACTTGATTATAAGCATGTAATAAAACTCTCTAATCTTTTTACAGAAGTATTTGGGTGGTTGACTATATGTAGCTTTTAATGCAATTTTTTTTCTTTGTCTGTATGTATTTATGAAGGCATTAGTCTGAATCTTCGACCAGATGTCCATGCAATAATTCGTTTTATTTCCCTGTGGTTTGTCAAATTGTGTTTGTTTTTACTGGTTAATGAAGCTCTGTGATCAATAATACACAATTAAATGAGTTTTTAATGCAAGCAGTGCATGTGCCTGAATTTGACCTGGTATCATCTTCTGGCAGTCGCTGTTCAGCAGGATTGGAGTGTAAGAGGAAGAAGCAGAAGAAGTAGCTATTTGTCACCTGCTTACAAGGAGCATGCTGATAGGAGGAGAGAGCAAAGTAACAGAGAGGTTTTCCCGTCATTATGCTGCTTCTGCTTTTACTGTCACAGGCTGGGGTGGGTCTAGGACATTTTGTGCTCAGAAGAAGCACTTTGAATATAAGTGAATAATCTAACAAAAGCAGCTTTTTTTATGCAGCACTGTCCTAGTTAGGCTGCTAGGTAATTATGGTTTGTCTCTGTCTTCTGTAGTCAATGTCTCAGTGATTGTTTATTTGGGTCTGTTCAGGATTTCACAAGCTGCGAGCTTGATTGCTTCCCCCTGGCTCTGGAAGAAGTTTCTATAGCTTAGGGAGGGAGAATTCAAATTAGCTACCTGAATATTGATCAGGGCTTAGGCAATCCCTGGGGAGGTGTGCTCAGATGGTGGCTGGGAAAGCTAATAAATAATATGAACCCTGGAGAGATTCCTTGAAATTCACCAAGCCTGGCACAGATAGATTTTGCTAAAGTGTTTCTCATGCATTCTAGAAGTGGTGAAGAATGCACCAAATTCATGTACCTGTCTACAACTTGTACCTGAATTTGGCCTAGCTGCTCCACTTTTATAATGCACTCAAGACACTTTGGCAAAATCTGTCTGTGCCAGCTTTTCTCTCTGTACACTAAAAGAGAGTCTGTCTAAATTAGCTCCACTTTTGAATTTGGCACATTTGAAATGCAATGTAAAAATGGTGCATTCAGTGTGACACAATGTAAAAATGGCGCATTTTAGAATTACATGATTTTGGTGCACAAGTCGCTGTCAGAAACGAAAGTGCTGCATATGCTTCATGAATTTGGTGTAATACAGTAACAAGAAGGATTAACACTAAAAAGGTGTGCAGTAGCTTTATTGACTTCCCTTTATTGTCTTGCCCAGCAAGCCATGTTGCCCCTATGAGGCAAGCCTTGGATTGTGCTTCTGTTTTCTTAAGGCAGGAGACCTGGAATTGGCTGCAGGACTTCACCAAAGGGATCTGGTCTTAAGAAGGATTTTTCTCATTCACTAGGAGTTGTTTGGAGGAGACTGGAAGGTGGCAGCTATCATGGGGACTAGTGAGTAATGACCCTGTACTGATTCTTGGTGACTGTGTGGCTTTGGAATTTAAGTGCCAGACTTTGCTCTGACTGTGACTGCTCTCAGATACTATGACGCAGTGGTGGGCTTAAGCACGGTATGGCCATATGGTGTTACTAAATCCCCATACTTACTTATTAAGATCAGGTGTTTTTAAGTAGCCTTGCAAGATTTGAAAAGCAACCTTTTTTGTGTATGTGTGCGCTATTTATATGGTTCAATTTGCTCTCAGATACTGGCCATTGCCTGTGTCCTCAGCAGTGTCTTGGACTGTGAGCTTAGTGAAGAGTGCTTTCCTGTACTGTACAGTAGACATGTGCAATTTGATTTGGTCCAAATACAAATTCGGATACATTTTCTGTTATTTAGAGATTCGGATTTATCCAAATCTCTGAATGAAATATTAACGAATTTCTTTGAAATTCGTTAAAATTTGATGTTTTTTTGTTTTCTAACTAATTCCAAGTTTTCAGAACAATTAGAATTTGGATCTGTCGAAAAATGATTAACCGATTCATATTCTATGTGAAAAATACTGTAGCTGGTTGTTAAGCAGCGGGCAGGGAAGTAGGCTGTCGCATCCTTAACAACCGGTGACTCAGCAGCTGTCAGCTAACTTCCCCACTGACAGCTGAAATGTTAACAAAACAATGTCGACAATAGAAAAAAAACAGCGTGGGTCCTCCGCTGACATCCATCATCAAATGATTGGGTATTCTTTGCAAAGTCAATTTTTGCGACATTCACTAAGGTAAGGGAAAACTCCCTTAAAAAGTGTACAGCCTATTTGCCTTTAGTAAGTAAATATGCCACTCCCTCATTACTTTAATGCTGTTCCCTATATTTTAAATCCCTACCAAATACATTGTTTTTGTGATAAGAAAAACATTTCACCATAAAAGAATACTAGAAATACTACAAACGCATAAAAATACTAGAAACAAGTCAATTAAACCCTATTAACCTACCTGGCGGTATTCCCGAGTGTGGCTCGGGGTTACATTTCAGTACCATTAGCGGTAACCCCCGAGCCACATTCGGGATTGCATTGCAGAATCCTTGTCCAGTGTACTTGTCCCCAGGATCCTGTGATGCCCCCCCTGCTGTGTCTGCAGGCTGTGTCCTCCACCCGATGCCTCTGTGTGCCAGACTCCGTTGCCTGCGAGCGTTGGGACGCATGGGGGCGGAGCCCAGCGGCAAATTCAAAAAGGACAAAATTCAGAGCACATACAGTACACTGTAATCTTTACATGATTGTATGAAATTATTTCACCTCCCTTTTGTCCCTAGTGCTTTGTCCAGTGCCCTGCATGCACTTTTATATTATATATACTGTTCTTTCTGCCTGGAAACTTGAGATTGCCCATGGCAACCAAAAAGTGTCCCTTTACGTCAAAAGTGGTTTTAGACCAGCTAGAAAACAGCGATAGTAAATTAGAACACTTGCAGAATTGAGCAATAGTGAATTGTGGGGAAATTAATTTTATTATTATTATATTCATTTTTTTTAATTACTTATAGTTATTTATTATATTATATTAAAGCGATAGTGTGGCGCTAATAGGAGGATACGTGTACCCTGGATATGGTACAACTGGACCCAAGTATAATATGCCAATGCACCATGACAAAACAAAAACAAAAGGTAAGCTATGCTCAACACAGTGAGTGTATAAAATAAAAAATAAAAGTCCCCAAAGATGTGAACAAGTGAATTCTTCCCGTGAAGGTGTCTCCAATCACATGGGGGTAAAGAATCACTTGTCTGTAGTCACTTTCAATAACACTTCGAAGGTAAATAAATACTCTTACCAACTGTGGTGGACCCTGGGTGTCATATGACAGAAGGGTCGGACAGGCTTGGGATCCTATGAGAGATGGGTCAGATGCTGGACACAGGGGAGGGGTCAGACAGATCCAATGTGGTGTCCCCGACTCTCGGTCCGTGTATTCCACAGGCACTCTGCGATCCAATCGGTTATTTCCCAAAGCGCTTCCTCATGGACTCTAAAGAACAAACACATGGGAACAAGGGAAGAAGGACTCCAAATAGTGCAGGTCAAACCAGATGGTTTATTGATATAGGTCAGATTTTAAAAAATGGTACAATAAAAGTCATCACAAAAGTATAAAAAAGAGGATAAAACCAATGTGGGGTACAGGAAATGCAGGCCGTTTTACTAGTAAGTTTTACTAGCAGGTATTAATTATTTATCAGAAATTGAAGTAATAACTCTTGCACTGCCTATGAACACCTTTCTTATCAGAAGAACCATAACATCTTTAATTAAGCTTCATGCACTGTAAGCATCTATTTTCTGGACAAAGATGCTCTCCCAGGGATGACCAATCATGTAAATTCTTGTACATGTGCAGTAGCCTTCTCCTATCACCAGTATCCTGCAGAAGATCTAACTACCTGAACATTGTTGTGCTTGGGATGGCTCAGCTGTGTAAAAAACAAGCACATCACTTTAACTGCTATAAATATTTGATTGTTTATCTGAATTATACATAAAGAATCTCCACCCAAAGTGTTAATATCATAGAATGTAAAAAAGATTGATACATGATAACATATTCTGAAATATTATATCAAAAAATTATAATGTAAGCCAGTTTACAAATTTTTCTTGCAAACACAGAAGAGCTCATTGGATTCAAACAAAAGCTCGAAGCGGGGGTCAGCAACCTGTGGGTGGTGATTTACCAGTAGATATCGTTCAGGATGACTGGTACATTACGGTCTGGACTTGCTGACCCGCCATCCCAGGGCATCAAATAGAGCGCAATGCAGAGACTACTTGTAAAGTTGGAGCGGTAGAAGGGAACAAGAGCCGCGTAATCCGATGGCTCCTCTGTAGTGATGGCTCCTGTCCCATATGGAGTGATACCAACTGCACTCCACTTATCCTGGCTAGTGGTCTCCAGAATGGTGTCAGCAGCAGGAAAGAAGAGACCTTCAGGTCAGTGTGAAGCGAAACACTGGGCATAATAGTATAGGGCTGCTTTCACACTGATGTGTTGCAGTTTACCCACACCGTGGGTGCAGTGCAGTGTACCTGCAGCTTTCCTGTGGATTTGGTGCGCTTAGCCATAGACTTCTATTATATCCTGTGGGTTTGGTGCATTTTCTAAAACCCAGGAAACAGTAGCATGTCAGTGTGAAAGCAGTCTTATAGGGGGCTCAGAACAGTAAGTTATCATTTACATTTGCAGTTTGGGGGGTGGTAAAACCCCATAGTTAAGACATGTTTTTTTACCTTCCCTTCCCCAGCCACACTTCCTTTAGCTGCAGTGGCCAGGGTTGTTCACATGCTACAGCAGGAGTTATACGCCTTGTCATGGTTGGTGGGTGTAGCACCTGCCAATCATGACCCACTTAAGTGAATGAGGCCACTCTGCAAGTGCCCTGCAACCTTGGCAGTACAGCAAACATGGGGTTAAAGCAGGCAGCATTATGTTGCTTTCTCACTTTCTCACCACCTGCTTTAACCCCATGGACCCCACAGAAGCATGCAGTTGTGGAGCACTTGCAGAGTGGCCCCATTTATTTGAATGGGTAGTAATTGGCAGGCAGTAGCACCCACCTAAAGCAACAGAGGGCTTAATTCCTGCTGTGGCATATGTACACCTTTGGCTACTGCCTCAGCAGCTAATGGGGGTAGGGACTGGAGGCAGTAAAACCACGACTCAACCGCAGGGCCCCCCCCCCCAACTTTACATGTGTACGAGCCCTAAAGGTGCCACTGCCAAATGCAACTAAGGGCTCATTCACAAGTGCAGCAGGCACTCCTGCTCCTCTGAAAAGCAATCTGTTTGTGTTTGACAGGTGGTGAGAAGGCAATATGTTGCCTCCTTACCACCTGATTTAGACCCATGACTGGCATGCAATGTACATGATTGCGACACAGTAGTCATTAGATGTTTAAATCAGGTGTGGGGAGGCGACACTGTGTCCGGTGATCTTTGACTTCCTTCTCCCATGTTGTTCAGGTAGATCTCCACCTCTTTAAGGTTGCCTACCCCTGGCTTAAAGCCTTGACTTTAGCTGGGGTTGCCCACCCAAAAAAAAAAAAAAAAAAGTTTTATCCCTTTACCCATTAAGGACTGCGAGGATTTGCCCCCTTAATGACCATGCCATTTTTTGCGATACGGCACTGCGTCACTTTAACTAACAACTGCGCAGTCATGCAACCCAAACAAAATGTATGTCCTTTTTTTCCCCATAAATAGAGCTTTCTTTTGGTGGTATTTGATCACCTCTGTGGTTTTTATTTTTTGCGCTATAAACAAAAAGACCGACAATTTTGAAAAAAAAATACAATATTTTTTACTTTTTGTCATAATAAATATCTCAATTTTTTTTAAAACAAATTTTTTCCTCAGTTTAGGCCGATATGTATTCTTCTACATATTTTTGGTAAAAAAAAGTCTGCAAAAATCGTATATTGATTGGTTTGCACAAAAGTACAAAATAGAGGATAGATTTATGGAATTTTTATTATTAATTTCTTTTTTTACTAGTAATGGCGGTAATCAGCAATTTTTAGTGGGACTGCGACATTGTGGCGGACAGATCGAACACTTTTGACACTTTTTTTGGGACCATTGACATTTATCCAGCGATCAGAGCTAAAAATAGCCACTGGTTACTGTATAAATGTCATTGACAGGAAAGGGGTTAACACTAGGGGGCGATCAAGGGGTTAAATGTGTGTCCTAGGGAGTTCTTAATCAGTAGGAACAACAGATCTGTCTCCTTTCTCCTGACAGAATGGAGATCTGTCTGTTTACATTGACAGATCTCCATTCTGTCTCTCTCAGGAGTGATCGTGGGTGCCCGGCTCCATCGTCAAGCAACCAACATAACAAGATTCGTGCAGAGGAGCCAACCTAACGCAGTACAACTGCGGTGGCTGGTCCTTAAGCAAACAGGCTGAAAATACAGAAAAATATCCGTAAATGTGCCAGAAATCTAGCGTGTGCTCCTACTTTCCTCTCAGCAAATATTATCATCCAGTGGCGGCTGGTGCTCAAAATTTTTGGGGGTGCGCAAACAAACTGAAAAATTCAGAAAAAAAAACCATCAATTCTAACCTCACTGTGGCCATCAAACACAGTCACTGTGTCCATCAAACGCAGCCACTGTGCCCATCAAACACAACCATTGTGCCCCGTCATTTGCCACCACTGTACCATCAAACACAGCCAATGCGCCAAACACAGCCACTGTGCCCATCAATTGCCGCCACTGTGCCATCAAACGCAGCCTCTGTGCCCATCAAACGCAGCCACTGTGCTCATCACACGCAGCCACTGTGCCCATCAAACACAGCCACTGTGCCATATCAAATGCTCCCACTGTGCCATCAAATGCTGCCACTGTGCCATCAAATGCTGCCACTGTGCCCCATCAAATACAGCTACTGTGCCCATCATATGCAGCCACTGTGCACATCTTATGCACCACTGTGCCCATCTTATGCAGCTACTGTGCCCATCTTTCGCAGCCACTGTGCCCCATCAAATGCAGCCACTGTACAGCATCGAATGCAGCCACTGTGCCCATCATATGCAGCCTCACTGTGCCCCATCAAATGCAGCCTCACTGTGCCCCATCTAGTGCAGCCTCACTGTGCCCCATCTAATGCAGCCTCACTGTGCCCCATCTAATGGGGCCTCACAGTGCCACATCAAACACAGCTACTATGCCCCATCAAATGCAGCCACTGTGCCCATCAAACGCAGCCACTGTGCCCATCAAACGCAGCCACTGTGCCCACAAACGCAGCCACTGTGCCCATCAATTGCTGCCACTGTACCATCAAACACAACCACTGTGCCAAATGCAGCCACTGTGCCCATCAATTACCACCACTGTGTCATCAAACGCAGCCACTGTGCCATATCAAATACTCCCACTGTGCCATCAAATGCTCCCACTGTGCCACCAAATGCTGCCACTGTGCCATCAAATGCTACCACTGTGCCCCATCAAATACAGCTACTGTGCCCCATCTAATGCAGCCTCACTGTGCCCCATCTATTGCAGCCTCACTGTGCCCCATCTAATGGAGCCTCACTGTGCCCCATCAAATACAGCCACTATGCCCCATCAAATGCAGCCACTGTGCCCATCAAACATGGCCACTGTGCCCATCAAACGCAGCCACTGTGCCATCAAACGCAGCCACTGTGCCATCAATTGCCGCCACTGTAGCATCAAACACAACCACTGTGCCAAATGCAGCCACTGTGCCCATCAATTACCACCACTGTGCCATCAAACGCAGCCACTGTGCCATATCAAATGCTCCCACTGTGCCATCAAATGCTCCCACTGTGCCACCAAATGCTGCCACTGTGCCATCAAATGCTACCACTGTGCCCCGTCAAATACAGCTACTGTGCCCATCTTATGCAGCCACTGTGCCCATCTTATGCAGTCACTGTGCCCATCTTATGCAGCCACTGCGCCCCATCTAATGCAGCCTCACTGTGCCACATCATATGCAGCCTCACTGTGCCCCATCTAATGTAGCCTCACTGTGCCCCATCATATGCAGCCTCACTTTGCCCCTTCTAATGCAGCCTCACTGTGCCCCATCAAATGCAGCCTCACTGTGCCCCATCATATGCAGCCTCACTTTGCCCCATCTAATGAAGCCTCACTGCACTTAAGAACAGTGTACTTAAAGAACATTTTTTTCTATTTTATCTTTTTTTTAAAGGGACCTTTTTAAAAAAAAAGTTTTTGTGACTGCTTGGGGGGGGGGGGGGTGGCTTAGCCCGTGCACCCCCTATGGACGGGCCGCCACTGACATCATTCCCGCCTACTTTATTTCTGGTGGATTAAAAAAAATACATACTTCTCCTCATCTCTTTCCCCTACTCATCTCCATAACACCTCCTTTGGGAAAATAAACAGGTATTTTTTTAAACAGATGCAGTATAGCAAAAACACTTTCAATAGTAAATTTAACAGACCAAAACAGTGTAAATAATAAGAGTTCATTGTTAGTGTTTACATACAATTTAATTAAGGCACTCCCTGATACTTGTTCTAGCAATGTGTTTCCCTCAAAAAGACATCCACGGTGTCACAACTTACTCCTCATTCTCTATCCTTGTGGTTTCAACTGCAGCAACATTTTTCTATGGGTTCAAACCAGTGACGGCACAAACTAACACCACCCCCCGCGTGCATAAGAGATGGGCAACGGCCATCACCCGGTAGCCCTCACCCCCGGGGGAGACAGAAGGCAGATGCCTTACCTTATGGAGGCAGGGGGAAGGAGGAGCCAGGGCCGCTCTGACCAATTCTGCCAGGGAGCACACAGAGGAGTAGATTTACTAAAGACAAAAATAGACTGTGCACTTTGCAAAGTGCAATTGCACTCTGCAAGTGCAGTTGCTCTTAGTAAATGAGCAGGAGCCCTGCTGACTTCCATCATCCAATCATGTGCAAGCAAAAATGCTTTTTTTTTTCCTTGCACGTGATTGAATATGCTTTGCAAAGGGAATCTTTACCTCATTTACCAATCTCTGGAGCAACTGCACTTGCAGAGTGCAATTGCACTTTGCAAAGTGCACAATCTATTTGCCTTTAGTAAATCAACCCCAGAGAGACAGCTCCTCCCGTCCGCACAGGAACAGAAAGTGTGTCCTGAGACGTGATTGGCCAGGGAGACTACCTGGCCAATAGGGGCTTCCTGATTGTTTGGGAGGAGAATAAGGGAGAAAATAGCAAATTTTCATTCGCTATTGTCACACAAGTGGGTGTGCTTGGGGCACACCCTTTTTTGAAGCCTATTAGAGGCTCTTATCATATGCTTAAAAAAAAAAAAAAAAAAAAAACTCCCATTGGAATCCATGCATCCGGCGCCCCGCATGTAGATTAGGAGGCCGGATGCATGGATGGGGTGCGGCACCCCTTTACCCCTAATGGACGGGCTGCCACTGGTTCAAACCACATTCCTTTATCACCCATATTTAGTAACCTTGGAAATCTGTAAATTCAATCAAGTAGCTTGTTTCATAGGCTTATTTTATACATCAATGAAAGAAACAATCTCATCTGTGCTGAGGAGGTATTTAAAGAGGAAGTAAACTTCCTCTACTGACTTTTACCTATAGGTAAGCCTATAATAAGGCTTACCTATAGGTAGTGTAAATATTTCCTAAACGTGCCCTGTTTAGGAGATATTTACACTACATGCAGCGAGTGACATCACGGGCGCACGCACTCTGAAGGATGGCCACCTGTGCCATTCCTTATGAGTCCTGCACCGTAAAAAAGGCGGCTCCCACACACATGCGCAGGAGTGGCGTCATCGCGGCTCTGGCCAATCACAGAGCCGGAGCCCACGAACCCGGAAGCAAGATGAGTGAAAATGGAAGCGGTTGCAGCACTGACATTGCGGCGCTGGAACAGCTTTGTTTTAAGGTAAGTTTCACATAATGTGCTAGTTTGCGATGCATACTAGCACATTATGACTTTACCTTGCAGGGAAAAAAAACATCCACACAACCGCTTTAAATGATGTATTTCATAATTCATAAGAATAGTAAGAATGTTATGCCAATATATTTTCCGCTACTTAAAAATTAAAACACAGAAAGACAAAATGATTTATTGTTTCTCATTGTTTGGACGTAAGGACAGGTTCTGGGATGAGCATTCAGGAAATTGTTGTTCCATTGTATGGGGAATTATAACATGGTCATTTTTCTTTACATTGCTGGATATCATTTCCATGGGTAAATGAAAAGGAATGTCTCCTGAGTATAGAAGTCCACAATAGGGTGCTCAGATTGTTAGGCAACGGTCAAAATAGGAAAAGCTGGCAACTCCATGTCCATATCCAAATGTAAACGTTTATTGGTACAGGTAAAAAGATACAAGGGTTGACGCATTTCGGCACACTGCCTTGGTCACAGCACCATGGGTATAAAAAAACAAAGGCAAAGCTGTGCACAGTTTAAAGTCAAAGATCAGTTTTTAACAAAGAGTGTAGCAACTTGATAATTTATTAATGCCTTATGAAGCTCTCATAGAAGATTGCTATTAATAAACCTTAAAGTATCATTAAACCCAGACTATGAAAAACTCCCATTACATGTTATATAACAGAGTGTGCATACTCACAAAGCCACTAAAGCATTCATTTTGCATATAGTGAAATATTCAGGGTTGATCCTGCTGTTCACTGTCCCTCCTATCTTCTCTGTATCCACATTGCAGCCTGAGATTGCATAGACCAGCTGCTGTCATCTACTGAGCATGCTCCAGTTTCAGTTCCCTTTTAAGCTCATTATTTCCTCCTTTTTCTTATCTATGCAGCCCATGTGACTATAGATTCACACATGTGAGCGTATACACAGTGGTAAATGATACTGCCTTAACTCCTTACTCCTCCATGTCTTCCTACTGCTGAACACTATGGGGGCAGGATATAGTGTGCTGATTGATTACATTCAGAAAGAAATTCACAAAAAAAAATTTAGTTTAACCACTTGCGCCCACCATACAACAAAATGACGGCGGCAAAGTGGTTTCATTATCCTGACCGGACGTCATATGACGTGATCAGGATAATGAGCCGCTGCGCGCCCCCGAGGGCGCGCATCGCGGCGACCGTTGTTGCTGTGTGTCAGTCTGACACCCCGCAATACCAATCTAGGTAGAGAGTCTCTGATGGAGACTCTTTACCACGTGATCAGCCGTGTCCAATCACGGCTGATCACGATGTGAATAGGAAGAGACGATGATCGGCTTTTCCTCACTCGCGTATGACAGACGCGAGTAGAGGAGAGCCGATCGGCTGCTCTCCTGACAGGGGGGTCTATGCTGATTGTTTATCAGCACAGCCCCCCCTCAGATCCCGTCCAGGACCACCAGGGAAGCCGCTCAGGACCACCAGGATGGCCACCACACTGGACCACCAGGTATGCCCCCTAGACCCCCAGGGAAATACCAATATGTGCCCAGGCAGCTGCCAATCAGTGCCCACTCCAATGCCTACCACTGCCAGTGCCACCAGGGATGCCTATCAGTGTCTCATATCAGTGCCGCTTATCAGTGCCGCTTATCAGTGCCATGTATCAGTGCCCATCAGTGCCCAGCAGTGCCGCCTATCAGTGCCCAGCAGTGCCGCCTATCAGTGCCACCTATCAGTGCCACCCTTTCAGTGCCCATCAGTGCCCAGCAGTGCCGCCTTTCAGTGCCCATCAGTGTCGCCTATCAGTGCCAACCAGTGCCACCCATGAGTGCCCATCAGTGCCACCTATCAATGCCCATCAGTGCTGCATATCAGTGCCACCCATCAGTGCTGCCTACCAGTGCCCATCAGTGCCGCATATCAGTGCCTATCCTCATCGGTGACGCCATGTCAGTGCCGCCTTATCAGTTCCCATCAGTGAAAGAGAAAACTTACTTATTTGCAAATTTTTTAAACAGAAACAAGAGCAAAACTTTTATTTTTTTTTAATTTTCGGCCTTTTTTTATTTGTTTAGCAAAAAAATAAAAACCGCAGAGGTGATCAAATACCACCAAAAGAAAGTTCTATTTGTGGGAACAAAATGATAAAAATTTCGTTTGGGTGCACAGCTGGATGACCGCCCAATTGTCATTCAAACTGCGACAGCACTGATAGCTGAAAATTGGTCAGGGCAGTAAGGTGTATAAGTGCCCTGTATTGAAGTGGTTAAATATGAATCAGTATTAAATATATCAAATGTAATTTCTAATATTTGTAGAGTAAAAAATGAGTCTTGGATTCAGATGCCATCTGAACAAAATGAAAGCTAGTGTCAATCATCTTTGACTCCACTTCCACCTACATCATATTAATACACAAAAATACACATTTGATGTTCAATAAAGACTTATAGGGAGCTGTTGACATTTAGAATTTAATTTGAAATGCTCAGGCTGTGCAGACACAGACTCACGCTGTAGAGAGCATACATCAGTAGACTACTAGAAGCCCCTCCTAGGGATCTTTCCCTGCAGATGACAAAGAACAGGGAAAGATTATGAGACCATACAACAACGCTGCAAGAGTTAAAGTACTTACATGATGTATTTAAAAAAAATACAGTGGCATGATATATATGATTTGGGTAAATGAATTATGGCAATTAACACTTCTCTGCTTAGTATCAATTTAATCTTCCAGCTCAAGCTAATCAACTCAAGCTAATCTCCAAACATTCTAACTTCTTTACAGTCCCCCTTTAGTGTAACCCACAGATGTAAATACCTTCAGTCCTGCTCCTGAGATAACCTAAAAATACCTTCAGCCCTGCCATGCAGCCATTGCTTGAAAATAGTCCCAGCCAGCCCTGTCAGAGCCGGTACAAGGCAGGGGCGGAAGGGGCGGATGCCCTGGGCGATAGAATTTGCTGAAGGGAGGGGGGCGCAGATGAAGTGCTGGCAGTGTGCTTCATCATAGTAGTACATACACACCAGCCGGCGCTGCTAATAGCTGTACTGTAACTATGTGCCGAGTGCACTCCTGCACCCGGCACAAGCCTAAACAGACTGCACAAGCCCCTTCCCTGTCAGCGCTTCTCTCCCCCTATGAAGGCGATTCGTAGTCCCGTCCCGGCGGCGTGACATCACTGATGGCCAGAGGCGGGATGGGAGGAGATAGAGAGCTGCTGCAGAAGCTGCAACCTAGAGGAGCCACCGAGGAGGAACCAACAAAGCAGTGGCGGAATTTTCAGGGTCGCAACAGTCGCACTTGCGACTGGGCCCTGGAATTCTGCCAGTGTGGGGGGGCCCCAAGACGCCGCACCTCCCCTGGCTGGCATCTAACTATACAGGAGAGGGGGGCGTAAGGGGGCGATCGGCAGCTATGTGATGTCTGCGCTCTGCGGGATGTCCCTCCAGGCAGCACACAGTTCACTTCCCGAATATCAGTGAGTACAATGGAGAGGGGAGGGGCCTCTGACCAGCAGATTGAGTGCACAAGTTTCTCCCTCTGCTTGTACACTCTGAGTCTTGCTAATACACGCTCAGGTCAGAGGCCCCTCCCCTCTCCATTGGATACAATGATATTCGGGACGTGAACTGTGTGCTGCCTGGAGGGACATCCTGCAGAGTGCAGACATGACAAGGAAGCATGCTGCTTCTCATGTAAGTAAAGCACAACACTGGCCACCCACCTCTCCCCCCACACACTGTCCCCTCTCACACTGTCCCCCCACACACTGTCCCCTCTCACACTGTCCCCTCTCACACTGTCCCCCCACACACTGTCCCCCCACACACTGTCCCCTCTCACACTGTCCCCTCTCACACTGTCCCCCCACACACTGTCCCCTCTCACACTGTCCCCTCTCACACTGTCCCCTCACACACTGTCCCCTCACACACTGTCCCCTCTCACACTGTCCCCCCACACACTGTCCCCCCACACACTGTCCCCCCTCACACTGTCCCCCCACACACTGTCCCCTCTCACACTGTCCCCTCTCACACTGTCCCCTCTCACACTGTCCCCTCTCACACTGTCCCCCCACACACTGTCCCCCCACACACTGTCCCCTCTCACACTGTCCCCTCTCACACTGTCCCCCCACACACTGTCCCCTCTCACACTGTCCCCCCACACACTGTCCCCTCTCACACTGTCCCCCCACACACTGTCCCCTCTCACACTGTCCCCCCACACACTGTCCCCTCTCACACTGTCCCCTCTCACACTGTCCCCCCACACACTGTCCCCTCTCACACTGTCCCCCCACACACTGCCCCCTCTCACACTGTCCCCTCTCACACTGTCCCCCCACACACTGTCCCCCCACACACTGTCCCCCCACACACTGTCCCCTCTCACACTGTCCCCCCACACACTGCCCCCTCTCACACTGTCCCCCCACACACTGTCCCCTCTCACACTGTCCCCCCACACACTGTCCCCCCACACACTGTCCCCTCTCACACTGTCCCCCCACACACTGTCCCCCCACACACTGTCCCCTCTCACACTGTCCCCTCTCACACTGTCCCCCCACACACTGTCCCCTCTCACACTGTCCCCCCACACACTGTCCCCCCACACACTGTCCCCTCTCACACTGTCCCCTCTCACACTGTCCCCCCACACACTGTTCCCCCACACACTGTCCCCTCTCACACTGTCCCCTCTCACACTGTCCCCTCTCACACTGTCCCCCCACACACTGTCCCCCCACACACTGTCCCCTCTCACACTGTCCCCCCACACACTGTCCCCCCACACACTGTCCCCCCACACACTGTCCCCTCTCACACTGTCCCCCCACACACTGTCCCCCCACACACTGTCCCCTCTCACACTGTCCCCTCTCACACTGTCCCCTCTCACACTGTCCCCCCACACACTGTCCCCCCACACACTGTCCCCTCTCACACTGTCCCCTTTCACACTGTCCCCTCTCACACTGTCCCCCCACACACTGTCCCCTCTCACACTGTCCCCCCACACACTGTCCCCTCTCACACACAGTGTGTGGGGGGCACACACTGTCCCCTCTCACACTGTCCCCCCACACACTGTCCCCTCTCACACTGCCCCCTCTCACACTGTCCCCCCACACACTGTCCGCTCTCACACTGTCCCCTCTCACACTGTCCTCTCTCACACTGTCCCCCCACACACTGTCCCCCCACACACTGTCCCCCCACACACTGTCCCCCCACACACTGTCCCCCCACACACTGTCCCCTCTCTCACACTGTCCCCTCTCACACTGTCCCCTCTCACACTGTCCCCTCTCACACTGTCCCCCCACACACTGTCCCCTCTCACACTGTGCCCCCCACACACTGTCCCCCTTCTGTCATATCTACCCCCCTCTTGTTAAACAGTCCCCCTCCTTTCACAGTGCTCCCTCATTACACTGCCCCCCTCTTGTAATACTTCCCAGGTATCCTTTTCCTGTCACACTGCCCCCCTCTTGTCACAATATCCCCCTGTCATACTGCCCCCTCCTGTCACACTGCCCCTTCTTGTCACACTGCCCCCCTTCTTTCACAGTGCCCCCTCTTATCACACTCCCCCCTCTGGTCACACTTTCCAGATACCCTTCTTTGGTCACACTGCCCCCTCCTGTCAAAATACCCCGTCATACTGCCCCTCATTCTTTCACAATACCCCCCCCCTCCCCCATCATAGTGCGGGTCAGGGGCCCTTCATGGTTTCTTGCACTGGGGCCCTGAAGGTTATAGTTACGCCTCTGCAACAAAGTGTGTATATCACACAACGGACACAAGACAAGACACAAAAGTAAGCACTAAACAGATAATAACAAATGCAATGCCATCTGCAGATATTAAAATAAAGTGTCTGAATCCGATGAGGGGAGGGGAGGAGGCTGAGGAGAGGTTAATTACCAATGCTACCTATTTTTTAATTTCTGTAATATGCAGCATGGGAGGGGGGGGGGGGGGGGTTAATGTACTGCCACTGGTCACTGATGCATCAGTGACCAATGGCAATACATTACCCCCCCCCCCCCCCCATGCTGCATATTACAGAAATTAAAAAATAGGTAGCATTGGTAATTAACATCCCCTCAGCCTCCCCCCCTCCCCCAATCGTATTCAGACAGTTCATTTATTAATCTGCAGCAGAATAATACATGAATGGGGGAGGGGGGAGGCTGAGGGGAGGTTAATTAGCAATGCTAGTTTTAATTTCTGTAATATGCAGCATGGGGGGGGGGGGGGGGGTTAATGTATTGCCATTGTTCACTGATGCATTTGTGACCAGTCACAGTTAATTAAGCCCTTTGTGCATTAGTTGCACCAGGCTCTACATTAAAAACCTTAAGCCCCCTTTCACACTGGGGCAGGGGCGGCATCGGTGGTAAAACTGAGCTATTTTTAGCGCTGCTTTACCATCATTACACACCACTCCTTCACTCCAAAGATGCTGCTAGCAGGACTTTTTTTACCGTCCTGCCAGCGCACCGCTCCAGTGTGAAAGTTCTCGGGGCTTTCACATTGGAGACACAGTAGCGGCTCTTTCAGGGCGTTTTGCAGATGCTGTTTTTAGCGCAGTAGCGCCTGCAAAGTGCCCCAATGTGAAAGGGGTATAAGTGTAAACATCTAAGATAAAAGTTTTTGTCCTCCTATTTAATTCCTCCCCGCGCGCCGCCGCAGGTGCACATCGGGGAAAATCTGTGAAAAACAGGGGTCGGGGGGGGGGGGGGCGCAGTTTGCCATCTCCGCCCTGGGCACCAAATGACCTTGTCCCAGCACTGAGCCCTGTGCTTACTGTCTGCATATATTCCTATGGTTCTGAACGTATTTAGTGAAAAGGCTGTACAGAGCCAGGCAAGGTCACACAGTGAAGATTTCAGCATGGTTGAGGGTAAGGGGGCTACTGTAAAGGACAACTTTACTAAATGTGAACCTGCCCTATGGCTCTAGCTCAGACCTTCCCAAAGCTCACTCTGATCTCACAAATAATTTTTAAATGTTGATGCAACCACAGACATTCTATGGGAATTAAAAAAAAAATCTATATCTGAAAACTATGGCATCTGGTTTAGTCTCATACATTTCTCCAGGGCGGTCTGACATTTCAAAAACAGGTTAGCCAAGTTGCATTTAACTGGAACAGATGTTTGCGACTGAGGCTAAAAATGTACATTTTTGTTTTTGTGTAAGATAAGAAAAGTAGATTGTAAGCACCACTGTGACAAAGACTATTGTAAAAATTAAAGCGTATAATGAAAGTCTGTCCTAAAGTATATTACGCATGTATACAATCCTAAACGCAAAGGGGTTGATTTACTAAAACTGGAGAGTGCAAAATCTGGTGCAGCTGTGCATAGAAACCAATCAGTTTCCAAGCTGAATTGAACAAGCTGAAGGTAGAAGCTGATTAACTACCATGAAAAGCTACACCAGATTTTGCACTCATACGTTTTAGCAAATTAACCCCAATGATCACTTTGGGTGGAAATGTAATACATAAATATAGTAAATAAACAAAAACACTAAGCGCAATAATGTTCTAGCGTGACATATACAATCAAATAAGTGTAAATCAAATGTATGTGAATGCACGTGCAATTAATTAAAATAAAAAAAATTTTAAAAAATTTGTTGGATTGACAATGATATCAAGCTGCTATCAATTATATAGTGGTCAGAATCCCCTAAAAATTTAAGCATATAACATAGATTGATGCGCTCTGATACAAAGTTCAATCAATGTGAGAAAATAATTTTTTGTGCTAAAAAAACAATGTGAAAAAAATTTGCTACCAAATCGCTAAAAAAATCGCATATATATAAAATCGCAAACATATGAAAATATCGCAAATATTTAATAACTGTGTTCCTCCAGTTATACAAATCCACTGGAAGTAGTGCGATATCTCCAAAGTAAACTAAGCAACAATTGTGTATAGATATACTAAAAATGCATTTGCAAATAGTAATAAATATAGATTTCTCTTAAATCCACTCTTTCATACTGCAGTGCCCAGCAATGATATGTATGCAATCTATTATTTTGATTAAATCCTGAATGTATATGTTTTCAACTGGCATTCCATGCATTTTCTATCTGGACTTATACAGTGGTAATGAAAGAATTACAGAACATATATAAACCCTATTGCATAAAACTGCATAATATTTAGGAAAACTTTCACAACTTTAAAGTATACATATTAATAGCATGGTATAAAAACGCAGCATGACCCATAATTAAGAAAGTAGAATTTTAAATTCAACAACTGCCTGCAATGCTGAAGATCAGTCAAATGTTATCAGCAAAGGATAACTGTCTATTCCCTGTTCTTGACTTTGCATTTAAAGCTCTTCTCCACTTAATGAAAGTACAGCAATTGCATAGGCTGAAAATGAATCGAAATAGAAATGACAAGCCTTACATTAAAGACTACTGGGTCTAAATGTTTATACAAATTCCTTCTTATGAACATGTTTTTCTTGCATCAATTTGCATCCTATTAAATGAATCAAATGTTTCTTAGCTTTCAATTCTAACTTTTCAACTAATTTGAAGAAGAAAGCAAGACCTACATGGCTTCATGGATCTCACATCAACTGTCACAAAAAATGTAAAATACACCTCTAAGCGCAGCCACAGGAGACCTAGTTTTTACAAGGGATGCACTGATCTTAGCACCCGCTGTGATAAACGATGCATACAGCAGTTATAAGCAAGGGACCACTAGTGTCTCTTAGCATCAGATGCATTTACTACTACATAGTTGTACAATGCACCACTCACAGTGAAGACCTAAAGTGAAATACTTAATACATACAAAGAAAGCTCCAATAAACATGGTCATATGCCATTCAATAGGTAAACTAAAGTATATCCAAAGCCAAAACATCTTTTTTGCATGTATTCTGTCATCGTGTTACCCCATTTGCCTTTTGACTGCATCCTGCTTTGATCCACAAGACTGGAAGGTTTAGCTGCGGTTGGATTCCACCTGATCACTGATATACCATATCCATAACCCCTCCTCAGGCAAAATCAACAGGTAATTTTTGCACTTATTGAACAGATTTAAAGATAATTGAATAGTGAATTTAACAGATCAACTGAGAGTAAACAATAATAGGGCGTACACACGGTCGGACTTTGTTCGGACATTCCGACAACAAAATCCTAGGATTTTTTCCGACGGATGTTGGCTCAAACTTGTTTTGTCTACACACGATCGCACAAAGTTGTCGGAAAATCCGATCGTTCTAAACGCGGTGACGTAAAACACGTACGTCGGGACTATAAACGGGGCAGTGGCCAATAGCTTTCATCTCTTTATTTATTCTGAGCATGCGTGGCACTTTTGTCCGTCGGATTTGTGTACACACGATCGGAATTTTCGACAACGGATTTTGTTGTCGGAAAATTTTATCTCCTGCTCTCCAACTTTGTGTGTCGGAAAATCCGATGGAAAATGTCCGATGGAGCCCACATACGGTCGGAATTTCCGACAACAAGCTCCGATCGGACATTTTCCATCGGAAAATCCGACCGTGTGTACGGGGCATAAGAGTTCATTGTTATGCCCCGTACACACGGTCGGATTTTCCGATGGACAATGTCCGATCGGAGCGTGTTGTCGGAAATTCCGACCGTGTGTGGGCGCCATCGGACATTTTCCATCGGATTTTCCGACACACAAAGTTGGACAGCAGGAGATAAAATTTTCCGACAACAAAATCCGATCGCGTCAATTCCGACCGTGTGTGGCCTGTTCCGACGCACAAAGTGCCACGCATGCTCAGAAGAAATTCCGACACGGGACAGCTCGTTCTGGTAAACTTAGCGTTCGCAATGGATACAGCACTTTCGTCACGCTGCAATGTAAAAAATGGTTTAATACAGCGCACTCTCTTCTTCTTTATAATGTGACAAGAATGAAGTAGTTTTGCTGCTCATATTCACACACACTTCTCACAAAGTTTTATTTGTCTTTTTTTAGTGGGATTCCCTCAATATATTGTTATTAGTTGTCACATCTGACAGTTTTATATTTTTTTTTTGTTTTTTTTTGTTTTTAATCCTTTTTTTTTCTTTAATGTTTGTATTTTTTGCAAGGCTGATCTTTGTTCAATGTTATTTTTATTTTTACTCCAGAATATTTTTGTGTGTGTTTTGTGTGTCAAGTTACCCCAACACCATTGATATCTTTTATTATTTAATCTCCATGAGATTGTTTGTTGTTGGTGTCCCTTGTTAATTTCACATTGTATATTAGAAATGTACCTGAATCCTCACAAACAAACCATAATTTTTGAAGTAAAACACATAGGAGAGTATAATTCAAACAAAAATCCTTTATTAAGGTATCAGAACCAAACAAAGAGGAAGGCAACACTGGATCAACATGAGAAATTAGTGAAGCCTGGGACCCCCACGGCAGACAACAATTCTTCAACATCAAAATTGGTGGCCTGAGGAGTCCATATATAAGGGAGGGCAGTCTGGTCCGGGATTCACAGAGATCGGGATAGCAGCAGATGACATCAGTGTCCCCAGGCTGTGGTACCACAAGAGGCTGCATTTTTTGGCCAACCAGACTGGATCCAGGGTCCAATCACTCTCTAGTCTTCCTTTCACACTTCCTTCCGGGCTGTGGCTGTGCAGTTGGAGATGTGGCAGGAGGAGGAGTAGGACCTGGAGGAGGAGGAGGACTGGGGGGACCTGGAGGAGGACTGGGGGGACCTGGAGGAGAGGGAGGAGGAGGAGGAGGACCTGCAGGAGGAGGAGGAGGACCATCCCAAAGATGTGTGTCAGGTGTAATTTGGCCCCTCATACCTTTCTCCAGAGCCTCTGATATGAGGGCCTCACACATGGCTTGTTGGCCCTCCTCCATCCTCTGCATTTTATATGCAATGAATGCACCAATGTTCTCCTGCCTGGTGTGGGGTGCTCCCAGGACCTCTGTAGCCCTACAAAAAAATCTGATAGCCGCCTCCTCTAGGGTACTCCTCCTACTGCCACTTTCTGTTTTCACCGGGGGTGGAGGGACCTGCACATCAGGTAGCCGGCTCGGCCCGGCCACCTCCTGGCTGAGACTTCCCTGTGTATGAAAAAGGGACATGGTTTTAGTTTTTGCATCATCAATCACAATCCTCAATTAGTACTCCCAACTAACATCTAGTTAACATCATTGATTGGACAAGCAGAAATATTTAGAGGAATGCTATACCTGGCTCAATCTGGGCTCCTCCACATGTGGCCTGGAAGGCCCAGGTTGGGCGTCAGAAGCCTCAGCCAGGGGGGAAGGAAGCGTGGAAGGAAGACTGGAGAGGGATGGCCTGGGTTCAGTCTGGCCTGCCAGAAAGTGCAGCCTGTCGTAGTACAACATCCTGGGGACATAGATGTCATCTGCTGCTCCGGATCTCTGTGAATCCAGGACTTTATTGCGCTCCCTCAGATATGTGCTCCTCAGGCCACCAATGAAGATCTTTAAATAGGTGATGTCTGCCGTGGGGATCACCTGCTTCACAATTTCCAACAATTGCTCCAGTGCTGCCTTCCTCTTTGCTTGGTTCTTGTAATGGGGGTGGGTAATCTCCACACAGACAGGGCAGCTCCCTTAGCATATCAATGAATAGTGACATGAAGTCAGTATCTTCTTTCAGTACCATATCCATGTTCACTGCAAGACACAACACAAGACAAAGCCTAATGTCAGACCAAACTCTCCTAATCTTGTTACAATATAGGCCTCAATCTATAGAAGCAGTATAGGCCCAAGTTTGTCTCTTACCTTCGTTCTTACGATCACCGCGTTCAATGCTCCTTCCTCCGCTCACAGATCAAACGTAATACGCACGTGTGTTACGCTTTATATACACTGCGCATGCGTGTAACTCCGCCCGCCCCTGACGTTCTTTCTAGTGTATTCCCCGCCCCTTTTCGTTCGGCGCAGTGGGTGAAGAGCATGATGGCGGACATACAGCAGGTGCGGGCTAATTGTAGCAACGAGGAGGAGGAGGAGGAGGAAAGGGCGGATCCAGGCACGTCCCGATCCAGAAGGAGACGTTTTAAGGCCACAAATATGTCGTTTGGGGAGATGTTGGAGATGGTCGACATTATGAGGAAGTCCGACTATGACGGAAAATATGGGCCTTACCCCAACCCCAATATCCGAAAGGCCAAAATCATGGCGAAAGTGGTCAGGAGTCTAGAGCGGAATTTCGGGGTACGAAGGTCTAAAGATCAGCTCAGGAAGCGGTGGTCGGACCTGAAGTTGAGAGAGCCAGAGCAGTACCGAAAGATCCGGAGAGTGCTGCAAAAAAGTAAGTAGTTGTGCTGTGTTCCTATTCTTTCTGTCTTTATTACGTTCGTTCTGCTCCATATGCTTTGATTAGTTGTAACGTTTCCAAAGGTCAACTTTAATGTTCATGGGCACATTATTCGTTCGTATCAAACATTTTTCTTTCGGCCTCTAGAACACCACTGTTTAGGCCATATGCATTTTCACACATATTTGGGGGCCTACTTGGATGCCAAATATTTGTTTGTGTAGATGGGTTTGTTACTAGAATGAAATGCAAACTAGATTGTGTGTAAGGAGAGGACACTGAGCAGCTGTTTTCACATCTGGACACTGGAGCACTAGTGTGGGACAAAAGAACACAATTTTTATTAGGGTGGGCACACAGGTGCTCCAGTGTATACTATAGGGGGGTCTCCATCTGTGAAGCTTGTACAAAACAGGTAAAGTATTGCAGCTTGACAAAGGGCAATAAAAAAAATACATCTTGGAACTCGGCTAAAATAGACAATTGTACCCCACTTCCAAGCAATGTTTCCTATTTCTATAGTTCTGCCATCAAATATCTGTGTGCTAAGTATACCATTTTTGTTTTACATAGGGGAGAAAAGACTCGGAGGACATCCCTCATCCGAGGAGACCAGAGACCCCCCACCTCTGGAAGAAGGAGAAATAACACCAACCCAAGAAGAAGAGCAGGAGGAAGAAGAAGATGTGGTGGAGATTGGCACCACAACAGGTGAGTGTCTGCGACTACAGACTCAGGTAAAAGAGATGGCTGGTGGCAGATTTTTGAGACCTTTTTTTTTGTTCTTTATCTCTTTTTAGGTGATCGTGATGTGAGGGATCCAGAACGCTTTACTTCTGAAAGTGCCCAGATCCTGATCGGGGAGATCATGGGATGTAATCTCGAATTGCACAACATACAGCAACAAATCAGTGATGTTATTAAAAAAAATAATAACATCATTGATGTTTTGGGGCGAATTTAAACCCCACAAAATCACCTGTTTTATTGTGGTCCAATCTTTTAAAATTTTTTACAATGTTTTGAAAAGCCAAATTTGGAGGATGCACACAGTGTGCCAACATGTGCTATCTGCCATCACGGGAGATCAATGGACGCGTTTTAGGGGGGCAACCCCTTCCTCAATTATAAAGTAGCGTTGAGGAAGGGCTTGCTCCCCCCAAACACGTCCCTTGATCCCCCCTGATGGCAGATAGCACATGTTGACATTTGTAAATTGGTGTGCATCTTCCAAATTTGGCTTTTCCAGGGGTGATTTCCCCCCATCTGAACGCTATATCAAACCCAGTTCCTAAATACTGATGTCTGATATAGCCTTCAGGTTTTACCTAATGTGAACTTTGTAAGTTCAAGTTTTTTGGCTTTCTTGTTGGTTTTACACAGGCCTGTTTTATCTGAAATGGATATTTCGAATTTTCATAATGCTACTGCAAACATTGTTATACAACAAACATGTTGGTTTGTTTTAAAAACCTTTCGTAAATGCACATGTGATTGTGCAGCTATAAAAAAGTGGCTTAATCAAGAATGTGTGGATTATTGTCTCAACACTACAACACTTTTGGGGTGATGTAATTGCTCTTTTATGCAAAAATGGGGGTTATTTCCTAAGGGAAAAAACACTTTGCACTACAAGTGCAGGTTCAGTGCAGTTGCAAGTGCACTTGTAGTGAAATGTGTTTTTGCATTTAGGAATTACCAGCCAACACAGTTTTTTCTAAGGTTACCCAATCACGACATTTTCTGCACTGAACACATTTCTGTCAGGGTCAGCTAAAAGAAACACAAGCAGTAAATGTCCACAAAGAATTTTTTTGGGTTGGTTTTTATTTTAAAAAGTTTTCACAGATTGTCTGGCATATTGATAGCCCCCCTACCCGCAAAGAACTCCAGGTAGCGTAACCGGACATCACGGGCACTCAGGGAGGGCAAGCCAGGACGGCCACTTTCAAGCGCCGTCAGTGTTGATGGATTTAGATTTCCGGCCTCAGGCCCAACTGAGCCAGCATAGTTTGCTGAATGTTTTCTTAAAAAATTATGGAGAACACAGCAGGCAAGTATTATATGGTTCAGTTTATACTCCGCCATATGGATGGGTGTCAGAAATAATCGGAACCGGCTGGCCAGGATTCCAAATGTGTTCTCCACCACTCTTCGGGCTCTGGCCAGCCGGTAATTAAAAACCCTCTGTTCCGGGGTGAGGGTCCTCATCGGGAATGGCCGCATCAGGTGGTCCCCCAGCGCAAATGCTTCATCAGCAACGAACACAAATGGGAGACCTTCAACATTGTCCTCTGGAGGTGGCAAGTCCAAGCTGCCATTCTGGAGACGCCTGTAGAACTCCGTCTGGGCGATCACTCCACCATCGGACATCCGGCCATTCTTCCCCACGTCCACATACAAGAAGTCGTAATTAGCCGACACCACCGCCAACATCACTATACTATTAAACCCCTTGTAATTATAATAGTACGACCCCGAGTTGGGTGGTGGGACGATGTGGACGTGTTTCCCATCAATTGCCCCTCCGCAGTTAGGAAAGTCCCACCGCTGGGCAAAGTGGGAGGCCACAGTCTGCCATTCCTGTGGCGTGGAAGGAAACTGTTGAGGAAAAAACAATAAACATTACTATTTTTTCACAGAAACCTGGCAAGCAGATTAGACACAAACATTATGGGTCAACCTCCAGATAGCATTTATTAAGGGGAATTTAACAACAACAAAGTATAAGGTACACCTATCATATCCCCCCCCCCCCCTCATGGGCCATTTCTAACATTATAGGGGGGGGAACTCTTGGACAGGTAACCCTCTTCACTTCATTGAGAGATGAATGCCTAAATACAGGGTATTACTTGGAACAGCCCCTCCTTAGTTACACTATTGGCAGCCCACTGGACAGGTAAGAAGTGTCATAATACAAAGATATAAATACACACTGTACACATTTGAGCACATTTGGACATTCTGCTATTACCTATCAAGATCATAATAGGATACAAGAACTTTAAACAGTACCATTGGAAAGTATACAGGCAGACCCTACTACATGCTTTGGGGAATTCATCCATAAATCTGACCAGTAAAGAGATGGGTATAGTGTGTATGGGTTTGGCAAAGTCAGCAGATAGATGATTGAGGATAGAGAATTGGGATCAGCTGACTTAGCAGTTGGGGGGAGGGAGGGTTACAAAAAATTTGGGGACACCACAAAAAAAAGCCTCTGGCACTCTGCCTGAATTTAAATCAAAAATAACATTTCCTAACATTTTAGGGGGTGTTTGGGGTAAAGCACTACTATGGAGCTGATAAAATACATTGTTAAGTGACTACATGAGGTGAATATAGGGCAGGAGACACCATGCTGGAGAGGTTATTGAAGGTCAAATATGTATGAAGGACCTAAAATAATAATTACATAAAATTCCAGCATGCATGAGGACAAAGGGGACATTCACAGCATATTACAATCATGGTAATTAGGGAATGAGGAAAGAAATACAATATATTATCAAACATTCAATACAATAAAATGTGATATTAAAGGATAAAAATCTTACCTTCATATACTCCTTCTGCAGGACCTGTATGATGGCAGAACAGGTCTCTGGGATAATGATCCCCAGAGCCTGGGGGGAGATGCCTGTCGAGAACTTGAGGTCCTGCAGGCTTCTCCCTGTGGCCAAATACCGCAAGGTAGCGACCAACCTCTGCTCCGGAGTGATGGCTTGCCTCATGCAGGTATCCTGCCTGCTGATATAGGGGGTCAGCGAAGCCAACAAACGGTGAAATACGGGGTCCGTCATCCGGAGAAAGTTCCTGAAATCATCAGGATTATTCTCACGGATCTCACGGAGCAAAGGCATATGAGAGAACTGGTCACGCTGAAGCAACCAATTCTTGGTCCATGAACTCCTCCCCACCCTGTTCATGGACTGGACTTGTGTCAAGGTCAGGACCCCAACACCAAGCCCCCGCATAGCACGAACTCTACGAGGAGTACGCATACGAAACATGGCTAGAAAACGGTCGGCTGCTCAGAACGAAGTAACAGAACGCACTGAAGAACAGCAAGGCCTGTGAAGAGCGACCTGAAAAACAGCAACGAGCGGACAAGATCGCACAGAAAACTCCAATACGAACTGACTGCACGCACTGAAGAGCAGATACAAACCCACAAGCACAAACTGAACGGCAGAAAACGATCTGAAAGCCACGAGTCTGAAAAAGCGCGAATCGTCTCTCACCAAACTTTTACTAACACGAGATTAGCAAAAGGAGCCCAAAGGGTGCTGCGCTTGGTTCTGTACTGGCCTTTTCTAGTCTCGTCGTACGTGCTTGACGTCACCGCGTTCTTGGCGATCGGAAATTCCGACAACTTTGTGCGACCGTGTGTAGGCAAAACAAGTTTGAGCCAACATCCGTCGGAAAAAATCCTAGGATTTTGTTGTCGGAATGTCCGAACAAAGTCCGACCGTGTGTACGGGGCATTAGGGTTTACATACAATTTAATTTAAGCACACCAAGACACTTGTTCTAGTAATGTGTTTCCCCCAAAAAAACACCCATAGTGTCACAAATTACTGCTCCTCATTCTCTATCCTCTGGGTTCAACCACATCAACATTTTTCTATGGGTTTAAACCACATTCCTTTATCTACACAGCCAGTTTCTACCCAGTCTGTCAATAAACCTCATTACTTAGCTGTGTTCAGGCCAAAACCAATTGCCTGATCAATAGATACATTTCAGATCCCAAGGCTCCAGTCTGTGTTAACTCATTTGGTCCTGTATTCCTACTTCTCTGGTTGGTTGCTGCATTTGGCTTGTATTTGGCAATTCACATTTCAAAAGGCATATTATAATCCATCTCGTGCGAGGAGTCACTGTCAGTTCTGCTGGTACTCTGCTGCCACACATCTGGGTCTAGGAAGTCGGCTAGGAGAGATGGACGTGGACAGCAGTGCTTGGCATGATGACATCACCAGGTGGATGGACATTCAGTCCCATTTATTTGATCCTTGGATGGACTTTGCTCATAATACTGAGAATATTACAGGACTTTTTACTCTGAAAATGATTACTACCTTGCATCTAGTTAGTTGTCATCAGCCCTTATAAGGGCTCTCTAATGTGCATATTGCACAGAGGGTCCATGTGAGGGTGGCAGGTTTAAAACCCACCACTGCCACCAGAAAGGGAGAAATGCCTAAATCCATACAGAGTTTTGCCAGCTCACAGGACAACAATCTAAGTGCCAGCAGGTTTACAGTGATCACCACTGGGGCAGTTAACCCAACAATTAACCTTTTACATGCACAAGCAGTAGCTGCAACCATGTGTTTATTGGAAACATAGCAGCTATTGTAACAATTCTGACTTATAAGAAATATCTGTGACAATCACTGTGACATCAGACAGGAAGTTACCAGATATTAAAATATTCTACCCTTCTTCAAGGAGGCAACAATTCTTCAATTTATGATTAAAGCATTTAGAGAATCAACTTAAATTAAAAAATTAAAGAAAAGAAAAATGGAAGAATGAAAAGATATTTCGAAACAGACAATAAATGACAACAAAATAAACAAGATTAAAAGTGAAAAGTACTTTACCGCTGTATGAAGCTACATATCTCAGTAGAGGGGTACCAGATACGTTTAAAAAGGTGTGGGGTGGCTGGATAGATGACAATTCAACTGCATCAGATTAATTGCCTTCTGGTGAATAGATGAACTATGTGGCGGGTAGTGGGGCTTGTGTAAGCCTAGATGGGAACCTATAACCTCTTTTACTACTACTATTTGGGGATATCATACTGCATATAATGATTGTACATTGCATATGTCCTCCCCCTTCCCCTTTTGTTCCCCTTTACTATAATTTAATATGGAAGGATTTCTGATGTCTGTTATTATTTGGTATGGGAGTTGCATTGTACACTGGTGCTGGGAATTGTAGTGCTGAATGTTTATTATGTTCAATGTTTGTATGTATCTTTTTCTATGTTTAAAAAACCTTTAATAAAAAGAATTTACAAAAAAAAGGAACTCTTGAAATAATAATTTATAATAAAAGAATAAAGACACCAGTCCATCCAGTTCAACCTGAGTGAGTGTGGGTGTGTGTCTACAAGTGTCTCTATCCCTATACATTGTGTCTCATTAATATGCTCATATATTATTATTTTAAGGTACCCCTATAGCGCCATCAATTTACAAAGCGCTCCACACAAAAAATGCACACTCACATCGGGCCCTACCCTCAAGGAGCCCACAATCCAAGGTCCCCAACTCACATTCATATACTAGGGCCAATTTTTTATTTTTATTTTGGACAGAAGCCAATTAACCTACCAGCATGTCTTTGGAGTGTGGGAGGAAAACAGAGTACCCGGAGGAAACCCACGCAGGCACAGGGAGAACATGCAAACTCCAGGCAGGTAGTGTCGTGGTTGGGATTTGAACCATCGACCCTTTTTACTGTTAGGCAAGAGTGCTACCCACTATACCACTGTGCCATCCGAAAATAATTTTCATGTCCCCTGCTAACATTAGTCCATTGGGGGTCATTAAGAAAATACCCTATGCATTGGTGGTCAGTGGGAAGAACATCCCTATTGGTGTGGTGGTTAGAATGCCACCCTTACATACAGCTTTAGAGATAATTGGTTTCATGCTAATGGCTCTGCTAAGCAGTGATGTACCTGGATCTATGTAGGCATCAATTAGCCACAGCTCAAAGAGCCCCTAGCAATCTCTGGAGGGACCCTAGGGGGCCCAGATCCCTTGCTGGGAATGGCTGCTCTCAAGGGTGTGCACTGCTGAAGTGTTTGATTATGCACTCTTTTAATGTCACTTTTCTAATTATATCAATATTTCCAGATGCCATGTTTTACTGTCCAAGAGCCAACGATTTATTGCAAAAAATAAAAATCAGGATTTGATAGACATCAGACATGGGGGGTTATTTACTAAAGGAAAATGCACTTTGTACTGCAAGTGCACTTCAAAGTGCACTGAAAGTGCACTTGGAAGTAAAATCGCTGTAGATCCGAGGGGGACATGCAAGGGTAATAAAAAACAGCATTTTAGCTTGCACATGATTGGATGATAAAATCAGCAGAGCTTCCACTCATTTCAGATCTACCCCTTAGATTTAGAGCGACTGCACTTCCAAGTGCTCTTTCAGTGCAAAGTGTATTTGCCTTTCGTAAATAACCCCCATGGTGTTGATATTATGCATGTTCTCCTTAGAAGATGTAATTTGAATAATTCAGCTTCTGGACAATATATCCTAGGCATGTTTGGTAGCTTAATTGTTAGTAACTACTTTTATAATTGGATAGATGCCCGTTATGAAGGTAATTTTATAATAACTGAGATTACGGTTATGTGCACAGTTTGAGAGCTGGTTAATATTAAAACTGGCAGTTTAAGGTCAACTAGAGCCAGACTCAAATGTATATAGCTTCTGAATGACTTTATGATAAACGATGACAATTTTAGAATGACTTTTAGGGTTGGCTTAAGAATTATCCTTCAGATGGGTTTAGTGACACTAGGCCTGTGCCCTGTGGAAGATGCTGTAACTGTAATGTTGTGATTAGGGATGATCTTGATGTTTGGTTCAAACACAGGTTCGACTCGAACATCGGATGTTTGCCTGTTCGCAGAACAGCGAACATTATGGGACTTTCGTGGCAAATTTGAATGCCATGGAATGCCCCATAATGCACTGCATTGCTGTATGATGATTGGCCAAAGCATGCACCTGACCTGCATGCTTTGGCCAATCACAGTGTCCTCTGCTAAGAGAGCCATAATTGGCCAATGGCAGGGTGCCTTTGGCCAATCATGGCTCAGGGGGACTAAGCCCATGCCCCACACTATATAAGGCAGCTTACACGGCGGCCCGGTGTAGTGTTGTTGGCGTGAACAGAGAGATAGCTTGAGTTACATTAAGCAGGCACATTATTCAGTTAGTGGCAGTGTATTTGATATATATATATATATATATATATATATATATATATATATATATATATATATATATATATATATATAATATATATATATATATATATATATATATATATATATATATATATATATATATATATATAGTCAGTCTAGTATATATAGTATATATGTATTAATATATATATAATTCCCCATTAAGAATGTCATATGTGACGAAACGCGTACGAGGAGGTAACGTGCTGACGTTATCTCATTGAGAAGGACGGGAATTTGAATTGTAGCCGCCTGGCTTCATTTTTTCTATGTGATTTTAAGACGCTTAAATGTAAGTGTAAAATTTTTAATTGATTTATTAAATCGGGTTGTAGACAGTATCACGCTATGGTCTACCTTATCTTTTTTTTGGCTGATTATTGATGTACTACCTACAGAGTTATGGATCATATGGTATTTTGCCTGAGAACCTATCATCTCATATTATCCCCGGATCTCCTGCTGAGCAAAAGGCCTGGGCTGGGCTAAAGTCATATGCTTATTCCTGTGGGTTATCTGGTAAGCGTGTTCTCTGTAAGGTGGCTGTTCATTTGTCTGTGTTAAATATCACTGGGGTGTTACGTATACAATACAGGATATTATTTCTTCTTTTTTGGGCTGATTGCCAAATCATCTCCTACAGAGCCATGAATCTTATGGTATCTAATTGAGGGTCATATCAACTTGTGTGCAGAATCCTGATCGTTTAAAGCAAAGGCCTGGGCTGGGTTAAAGACATCTGCCCAAACTTGCTTGCTATCTGGTAAGCGTGTTTTCTATGAGGTGGTGGGACACTTATCTGTGATTACACCAGGGTGGTGTCTTTCTTTGAAGTTTTTCAGCCACATACAAGTATCGGAACTGTCATGCCCTGCAATTGGATATATGGACTGTAATTAGCGCAATTATTCTCATCTCTATTACGTTTGTGCTATATCTCACATTTAATTGCTGCTTTTGGGACTGGTCCATCCAGTTATATTATTTTTTTGTACTTTTTATTCTTAGCGCAGTTTTTTTCCCATATATATATAAGTATTCGGCCCCCTTGAACTTTTCAACCTTTTGCCACATTTCAGGCTTCAAACATAAAGATATAAAGTTTTTATTTTTTGTGAAGAATCACCAACAAGTGGGACACAATTGTGAAGTGGAACGAAATCTATTGGATTGTTGAAACTTTTTTAACTAAAAAAAAATGAAAAGTGGGGCGTGCAAAATTATTCGGCCCCCTTGCGTTAATACTTTGTAGAGCCACCTTTTGCTGCGATTACAGCTGCAAGTCGCTTGGGGTATGTGTCTATCAGTTTTGCACATCGAGAGACTGAAATTCTTGCCCATTCTTCCTTGCAAAACAGCTCGAGCTCAGTGAGGTTGGATGGAGAGCGTTTGTGAACAGCAGTTTTCAGCTCTTTCCACAGATTCTCGATTGGATTCAGGTCTGGACTTTGACTTGGCCATTCTAACACCTGGATACGTTTATTTGTGAACCATTCCTTTTTTAGATTTTGCTGTATGTTTGGGATCATTGTCTTGTTGGAAGATAAATCTCCGTCCCAGTTTCAGGTCTTTTGCAGACTCCAACAGGTTTTCATCCAGAATGGTCCTGTATTTGGCTGCATCCATCTTCCCCTCAATTTTAACCATCTTCCCTGTCCCTGCTGAAGAAAAGCAGGCCCAAACCATGATGATGAGCTGTGTTGCTTTTACGCCAAACATATCGTTTTGCATTGTGGCCAAAAAGTTTGATTTTGGTTTCATCGGACCAGAGCACCTTCTTCCACATGTTTGGTGTGTCTCCCAGGTGGCTTGTGGCAAACTTTAGACGAGACTTTTTATGGATATCTTTGAGAAATGGCTTTCTTCTTGCCACTCTTCCATAAAGGCCAGATTTGTGCAGTGTACGACTGATTGTTGTCCTATGGACAGACTCTCCCACCTCAGCTGTAGTTCTCTGCAGTTCATCCAGAGTGATCATGGGCCTCTTGGCTGCATCTCTGATCAGTCTTCTCCTTGTCTGAGCTGAAAGTTTAGAGGGACAGCCAGGTCTTGGTAGATTTGCAGTGGTCTGATACTCCTTCCATTTCAAAATGATCGCTTGCACAGTGCTCCTTGTGATGTTTAAAGCTTGGGAAATCTTTTTGTATCCAAATCCGGCTTTAAACTTCTGCACAACAGTATTACGGACCTGCCTGGTGTGTTCCTTGGTCTTCATGATGCTCTCTGCGCTTTCAACAGAACCCTGAGACTATCACAGAGCAGGTGCATTTATACAGAGACTTGATTACACACAGGTGGATTCTATTTATCATCATCAGTCATTTAGGACAACATTGGATCATTCAGAGATCCTCGCTGAACTTCTGGAGTGAGTTTTCTGCACTGAAAGTAAAGGGGCCGAATAATTTTGCACGCACCACTTTTCAGTTTTTTATTTGCTAAAAAAGTTTAAAATATCCAATAGATTTCGTTCCACTTCACAATTGTGTCCCACTTGTTGGTGATTCTTCACAAAAAATTAAAATTTTATATCTTTATGCTTGAAGCCTGAAATGTGACAAAAGGTTGAAAAGTTCAAGGGGGCCGAATACTTTTGCAAGGCAATGTATATACTCTGCATCCAGTGCATTCTGTTGTGTACCGTTTCTAATACACTTCAAGCGGTGTAGCGCGCCGGGGAAAGCGGCAAACTCCCTGGAGCGCTCACAGTATCTAATACAGTGTGTACCGTGTCTACTACACTTCTGGTGGTGTACACAGTTCACAATACAGTGCAGCCGTAGTACAGTTGCTAATACAGTGCAGGCGGTGTACACAGTATTTAATACAGTATGTACAGTTTCTACTACACTTCTGGTGGTGTACACAGTACACAATACAGTGCAGCCATAGTACATTTTCTACTACTTTTCTGGTGGTCTACACAGTATCTAATACAGTGTGTACAGTTTCTACTACACTTCTGGTGGTCTACACAGTATCTAATACAGTGTAGTGTGGTGTTGCAAAACAAAATAGACATCATTTCTGGAAGGCCACCAAGGAGAGGCAGACGCTCACAGGCCACTAAAAGAGGGCAAGCAGCCTCTGTGTCTACAGTCAACAGTGCTGGTCGTAGATATGGTGCATCCTCTGCAGGTGGCCATGGGGCATGCTTGTCCTTTTTTTCTGCTGCTGGCCGTGTTATTGAGCCAGAACATGCAGAAGAGTTGGTGGAGTAGATATCAAAGCCTCCACATTCTTTGTCACCTAGGCTCAGAATAGTTTGCCTTCCAACGCAGCTGCCAAAGCAGCCTATTCCACTAGAACCTTGTCCAGTCACTCCTTCCGTAGCCCCACAATCATGCAACATCAAGAGTCCTCAGAATTATTCGACCACAGTGTCGGGTACATGTTGTTGGAGGATGCGTAGCGATTTGAAGGCTCCGATGTTGGTTCCCAGGTTGAGGAAGGGAGTAACGTGAGCCTAGAGAGAGGGGGTGCCCAAGAAGGACAAGAAACTGGCAGTCATGTTCCCCCAGCTGCAGCATACTGCTAAGATTGCTCCAGTGATGAGGAGGGAGGGGAGAGAAGAGAGGAGGAAGAGGAGGCACAACTCCAACTGCTTAAGGGCAGCCACCCTATTGCATCACACCGCAGAGCTCCGCAGCTGCAGGGTGCTGCTGAATGCCCGCTGACTTTTAAAAGTTGTTTGGTGTGGGGCCTTTTTCGCCACGTGTACAGCAGATCGCACCATTGCTGTTTGCAACCTATGTCTGAAGCGGATCAAGCGTGGCCAGAACAGCAGCCACTTGGGCACCACATGTTTGACCAGACATATGACGACCTGCCATGCAGTCCAAAACACAAAGTTCAAAAGCATTACCACTCCAGGTGATGGCCCCGTGTTCACACCATCATTGTGTTTCAGGAGATGGAGGATGCTGGCTCAGCAATGGTTTTGCACTGTTAGTGGCGCTTAGTGGCTATGACTAAGCACCACTAACAGTGTGAAACACGTCAGAATTCATCTGTAACCATGCCTCTGTTGGTGTATGGAAGTTTTATCAATAAAGGCATTATATCTGAGTGCGGCTGTCCTACTTGATTTCTCCTGCCATGCAGTCCATTGGCAACAGCACTTGAAAGACCCACATCAAAGAAAAAGGCAGACTTCTCCTTGCTCCTCATCTGGGATCTCCAACCCCACTATGCCTCCAGTCCTCTCAAAAACCTGCACTGAGAGGAATGAGGGTATAGCAATAGGTGTCCCAAGTAATTGCAGCAGTACACCACCATCTGATTTTAGCAAGCAAATTTCCCTACCCCAGTTGCTGAACCGTAAAAAGGAATTCCGTCCCAGCCATCCACATGCTCAGCGTCTAAATGCTAGCTTGGCCAAATTGCTAGCACTGCAACTGCTGCCTTTTCAGATGGTAGACTCTGCCCCCTTTCGTGAATTTGTGGAATGTGCTGTACCTCAGTGGCAGGTTCCAAAACACCATTTCTTTTTATGGAAGGCCATTCCGGCTCTCTACCGGCATGTGGAAGGCAATGTTTTGGCCTCGTTGGACAGGGCGGTCAGCAATAAGTTGCATATTACCGCTGACTCATGGTCCAGCAGGCATGGGCAGGGATGTTACCTTTTCTTTGCGGTGCACTGAGTAAATCTGCTGGCAGCTGGGAAGGATGCAGGACAGGGTTCAGTATTGTTGGAGTGGTGATTCGGCCACAGCTTTCTCCTCCACCCCCTCCCTTTTCTTCTTCCTCTATGGCCTCTTCTGCAGATTTGTCCTTTGAACCAGCGGTGCTCCATAAGTATTCAAGGGACTACACAAGCAGTTAGGCAAAAAGATGCCATGCAGTGCTTGAGTTGGTCTGCTTAGGGGAAAGGAGCCACACTGGGGCAGAGATTCTGCCGGGGGCAGGTTTAGAGGTGGTTGACGCCACACCAGCTTCAACCAGGAATGGTTGTATGTGACGATGGCACCAACCTTCTCTCCGCCCTCGGACAGGGACACTTGACCCATGTTCCATGTTTGTCACATGTCTTGAATTTGGTGGTGCAGCGGTTCTTGAGCATGTACCCAGGCTTACAGGATCTTCTGAGGCAGGCCAGAAAAGTCTGTGGTCATTTCCGCCGGTCATACAATGCCAATGCTCGGCTGACAGACATTCAAAGGGAATGCAACCTGCCCACCAACCGCCTCATTTGTGACATGCCCACCAGGTGGAACTCAACGTTGGCAATGCTGCAGGTCCTGCACACGCAGCAGAGGGTCATCAATGAGCACCTGTGCGAGTATGGCAACAGGACAGGGTCAGGGGAGTTGGCTTCTTTTCGCTACGCCAGTGGCTACTAATCAAGGATGCATGCACTGTCCTGTCACCATTTGAGGAGGCCACAAGGATGGTGAGCAGCGACAATGCATGCATCAGTGACACTGTCCCTCTAGTCTTCCTGTTGGAGCACACGCTTCGTGGAATAATGGAAAGGGCACTTGAGGCAGAACAGCGGGAGGAAGAGGAGGACTTCCTTACGTTTTAAGGGCCCCTTTATCCAGATAACATTCCTGCGGGCCCGCCAAACACACACAGGAAGAAGAGGAGGGGGATTGTGTCAGCATGAACATGGAGGATAACACTCAGCAGCAGTCTTCAAGGGATGGTTTTAAGTCCCCAGAAACCCAAGGAGTTGTACGTGGCTGGGAGGAGGTTGTTACGGATCATGTGATCCTTATTGACCCAGAAGACTCAGAATCGAATGCCTCTGCAAACTTTCGCTGCGTGGCCTCCCTGATTCTGCAAAGCCTGCGGCGAAAGGACCCTAGGATTCGTGGTATCAAGGAGAGGGATCATTACTGGCTGGCAACCCTTCTTGATCCACGTTGAAAGGGTAAGGTTGCAGAACTCATCCTGCCTTCGCAGAGGGAGCAGAGGATGAAACATCTTCAGGAGGCCTTAAAGAATGGTTTATGCAATGCATTTCCAGACCCTGGAGGTTACAATTTCCTGGTGCTGGACAACGTGTTGCTGAGGCTTTGTTCAGTCAGAGGAAGAGCGGTGGAGAAGGTGACCAAACTATTTTTCAGTCCTCAGCGCCAAGCTCTGATCGGGTCAAGCAACCATCGCCAGCGTCTGCATTACATGGTGCAGGAATATCTAGGGGCAAGAGCAGACTTGGAGACCTTTCCAACAGAGCATCCACTGGGTTACTGACCACTGGCCAGAACTTGCTAAATATGCAATTGAGCTACTGGCCGGTCCTGCATCCAGTGTTCTTTCTGAACGTACATTTAGTGCTGCTGGAGGGTTTGTAACAGATCATATAGTGCGCCTGTCCACAGACTCCATTGATAGGCTCACATTCATAAAAATGAATCAGTCTTGGATCAGCAGCTATCAAGCACCTGATGCTGATGCAACTGATTAAATTTTCTATTAATGTGGGATCCCTTGAAGACTGCCTATGCTGACTATACTATTCCTCCTCAATCTTGATGATGCTAGCTTCCAACAATATTTTTGGTTTAGGGCACCACCACTACCACCCAAGGCCCAATTTTTCTGCTCCTGTTTAAAAGGGGCATGTAATTATAATTTTTGATATAATATTTCAGCGCAGGGCCCGTTCCTTCACCCAACAAGAGTAACTGTGAGGGCTTTCAGTGTTGTGGCACTACCACCACCACCCAAGGCCCAATTTTTCTGCCCCTGTTTAAAAGGGGCATGTAATTACAATTTTTGATATAATATTTCAATGCAGGGCCTGTTCCTGCGCCCAAACAAGAGTATTTGTGAGGGTTTACAGTGTTGTGGCGCCACCACCACTACCACCCAAGGCCCAATTTTTCTGCCCCTGTTTAACAGGGGCATGTAATAACAATTTTTGATCCAATATTTCAACGCAGGGCTGTTCCTGCGCCCAACAAGAGTAACTGGGATGGCTTACAGTGTTGTGGAACCACCACCCAAGGCCCAATTTTTCTGCCCCTGTTTAACAGGGACATGTAATTACAATTTTTGTTATGGTATTTCACAGCAGGGCCCGTTCCTGTGATCACCAAGAGTAACTGTGAGGGCCTACAGTGTTCTGGTTCCACCAACACCTAAGGCCCAATTTTATGCAGAGTATATAGGGCAGACCATATAGTATATATACTGCTGTTCAGAGTATATAGTGCCTGGAGGCCTGGGGGACCGCCACGCCATTTAAAAAAAAAAATTGGGTGCCCTTTAATATCCATACCAAACCCAAAGGGCCTGGTATTGGACTGGGGGGGGGAGGGGAACCCATGACGTTTTTTTCAATGATTTTCATATTGCCGGGACCTGACAATACATTACAGCCAAGAGTAGTTTTAAATAACATTTTTTCCTTTAAAAATGTAATTTTGCTGTGATATTGTTCTAAACACGGGAAAAATGTACTACTTTACAAGCATATAAAGGACACCCCCCAGGCACGATATTTAAAGGAATATTTTATTTTTATTGTTTTACTTTAAGCATTATTAACATCACTGCTCCCGAAAAAAATGTCAGTTTTTAAAACTTTTTTTTGCATTGATACATGTCCCCTGGGGCAGGACCCGGGTCCCCAAACACTTTTATGGCAATAACTTGCTTATAAGCCTTTAACATTAGCACTTTTTATGTTTCATGTTTGTGTCCTATAGACTTTAATGGTGTTCGCGTGTTCGAACAAATTTTTTGCCTGTTCGCATGTTCTGTATGTTTTGTATCTAGAGCTGACTGTTCAATCTGATAATTTTGTTGCTGACTTATGCAATTTGGAGAAATGAGGGTGGACTGTGTTTATTTCGGCTCCCCATTCTCCTTAGTTTGGAGTCATTTTGACCTCAATAATGTCACCTTACACTATCTATTATTGTCTGTGACAGCATAAAGTATGGAGGGGTTACAACCTCTGGCAGGTTTTTCTATATCTTATTTTCTAAACACTGCTCTATATATGCACCACTAAAGTAGCGAGGAAACTTTACATTTTTTATTTCAGAAAAAATATATATATATTGACCTGAGGAAGAAGAAATGGTAAAAACCAAGATTGGGATATTTATGCAATGCTGTTTTTATAATTTGTATATGTGTGTATAATATATTGCCAGTATAGTCAAAAATGTGAAAATGTGCTTTCATATATAATTAGTGTTCCCATATGCCTTTGGAGAGTATTTAAAAGGAATTTAGGAATATAGGGGCTGGCTTCCATACGAACACCATTTCTACACAAACCGGAAAACGGAAAATTGTATACTCACCTTTCCGTAATTTTCCTTTCCTGTCGTATCTTCATGGCAGGATACACTTTGGGTTGTGACTCCGCCCCTCACAACCTGATAGGACCACATAGCTATAAGTTGCAAAGATGGCCCCCGCCCCAGTATTCTCCGTATATATATCACCTTAGACGGGTGGGAAATTGTATGCTGCCATGAAGATACGAGAGGAAAGGAAAATTACGGAAAGGTGAGTATACAATTTTCCGTTTTCCTGTCGCATCATGGCAGCATACACTTTGGGGAGTAACTCACAAAGACTGGGTGGGGATTCAAACTAAGTTTATTAATCAGGGAACAGAAGAATTGGCCTGGATAACGGCTCTTCCGAAATCCACTGTGGATAAACAGGCGGAATCCACTTTGTAATGGGTCATAAAGGTGTTCCTGGAAGACCAGGTGGCTGCTCTGCAAATTGTCTCCGCCGAGACTCTACAATATGCCGCCCAGGAGGTTGCCACTGCCCTGGTGGAATGTGCCCTTAAGCCCTCAGGTACTTGCTGACTACTCAATGAATAGGCCTTTTTTATGGTCTTCACCAGCCATGACGCAATGGTGCGTGAGGATGCCGCTTGACCTCTCCTGAATCCATGCGGAATAATTAGGAGACTTTCCGTTTTCCTGATGGATCTGGTAGCTGAGAGGTACTCCAGGACATTACCCTTGACGTCCAGTGGGTGAGGATCGCCCTGTTCTGTGGTGAGTGCCGGAAGGTTAATCTCTTGCCTCCTCAGGTTCCTCCCAGTTAATCGCTTCCTTGACCGATTTTGCAAAGGGCCCTATGAGCGAGAAATCAAAGCCTGCTGCCGCTTCCAGTTCTTCCTCGTCTGACGGGAATTCTTGTTCCCTAGATGTACTAGGATGGGATGGTGAGGTGCTCAGGGCTGTAGCCTCCACATCTGGAGTTGAGATATGCGTAGCAGGGACCCCGGTAGGTTCCACAGTGACTAGCTCCTTCTCCCTGGTGGCTTCGTCCATACACCTGCGGCAGGCCAGCCTGTCTGGTAGAGCTGTGGCCCCGCATACCCAGCAAGCATTCCCCGCTGGACGGGGAGGATGTGCAGGAGACTGACATCTACGTGCGGGGGATCTTCTATAATGGGAATGTCTATGCCTGGAGTAGGAACGGCTCCTCCTACGGCTTCCCCTGTGGGCTGAGCGACTTCTGCCGCGTGAGCGGCTTCGCCTATGGCTGGAGCGGCTTCTCCTGCGTGAGGTCTCTCTTCGCCTTGACTTAGACGATCCTGATGACCTGGTAGGGCTGACCAATTAGGCAGCATTAGTACGATCCTGCTCTCTTTTTTTTTTTTTTTTTAATTGTTTATTTAACATTTTTCATGACATTTATAATAACATCGTTGTCACATTCAGAAAAAAAAGGAAAACATGAGGCTTCAATACTGTCTATCGAGAGTGCATGACCTTATCAGGAACCATAGGATATCTTACACTACAACTGTAAGGTTAGGAATAACAAGTGATAAGAACCTTTGGTTATTAATTAGGCGAATCTACTGTGATTACATTACTTGTCCTATAGGAAAAGGAAATCTTGTTGAGGAGAATTTGCACAAACAGAGGGGAAAGGTGTGTGTTAGCCCAAGAGATATAAAATGTTTATTGCCATAGACGTCTATCATTTCATCCTGTTTCATTTGTCGTACTATTGTCATCATAGTCGTCCCAAGGTTGCCAGATGATAGAAAATTTCTGTATGGAACCTTCAACAATGGCAGTTAGATGTTCCATTCTACGCATATCCATTAAGATGGTTAGAGTATGTGGTAGGGTGGGAGGGGAAGTGGATAGCCAAAGTTTGGGGATAGTTTTTTTAGCTGCTAGTAATACGTATGACATCAGTTTCTGTTTTGTTTTGTGAAGACCTTGATAGGGAAGACCAAGTAGATAATATATGGGATCCAGGGGAACGAGGATTCCCACCAGTTTCTCTAATAACTTTTGGATCTGCTCCCAAAGTTGTGTAACCAAAGAGCATTCCCAAAAGATATGAAAATGGGAGCCTACTTTCTTATTACATCTCCAGCATATTTGGGATATGGACGGATCCGCCGCATGTAGTCTTTCTGGAGTTTTATACCAAAACATAAGTACTTTGTAACCTATTTCTTTGTGGGAAATACATCTGGAGCTCTTGGAGATGGAGATCCAAATCTTGTCCCAGTCTAGGAGAGATATGTCATGTTGGAGAATCTGTGACCATTTTTTCATATAATAATGCGTATCTATTTTTAGGGGGTTGGCCTCATGGAGTATTCTATAAATGGTGGATATCAGTTGGGGTTCATGAGGGCCTGTAGCACATAGCATTTCGAATTGGGTAGGTTTATCTAAAGATAGTGTGGGGTTTTTGGTAGAAAAGAAGTGTTTGATTTGGAGGTATGAATAAAATATTGTTTTGGGTAATTGGTGTTGTTTGTTAAGGTCCTCGAAGGATAGTAAGTGTCTTGTGGCTGGATTAACTAGTTGTCGTAGTTGAAAAATCCCGGCCTTAGTCCAGGGCATCATACGTTCATAGGACAGACTGTCTGGGATGTCTGGATTAAAAAGGATATTAGTAAGAGGTGAACTTGTGGATGATAGTGAGTATTTAGCGGAGCATTTCTTCCATATTGCCAGTGTAAAGAGCATTGGGGCCAGGCATAGAGTTCTCAGCTGGGGCATATATTTGGTCGTGGACGGCCAGAGCATGTAGCACGGATGTACTGGGGCTGTTATGCTCATTTCTATGTCCGCCCATCTGTTTGGGGCATTTCTGTTGGTCCACGAGGTAAGAACCCTTAGGTGAGAAGCATAGTAGTATTTGATGAAGTCAGGGGCACCTAGGCCCCCTTTAAGCTTACGTGCCATGACCACTGAGCCCGCCACCCTATGTGAGGCGTTGTTCCATATAAAACGGAGGCTTCTTCTTTGAAGCGTTTTCAACTGAGACATTGGTATTGCCACTGGGAGTGTCTCGAATAAATACAGTAGTTTAGGAAGGATAGACATTTTTAGAATATTTAAACGTCCCAGGAGAGAGATGGGCAAAGCGGTCCAGTGATTCAATAGGCGGTTAATTTCTTGGAATAGGGGGGGGAAATTCGCCTGATATAGTGAGGAGTATGATGCTGTAATCCGTACACCTAAGTATTTTAAGGATGTGGAGCTCCAGTGATAGTTGTAGTTCTGTTTAAGGGTGTTCAGATTAGTTGGTATGATATTTATGGGGAGAGCTTCTGTTTTGGTGGTATTAATTTTAAACCCAGAGATTTCACTGAAAGTGTTTAAAATTTTATGTAACGAGGGTAGGGACGTGTGTGGTTGAGTAAGTGTTAGAAGGATATCATCTGCAAAAAGGGATAATTTATATTCTAACTGACGTAAGCGTACTCCTGTAATGGAGGGACTTTCGCGGATTGTTGTGGCTAGGGGTTCTAAGCTAAGTATAAAAAGTAGGGGTGACAAAGGGCACCCTTGTCTAGTACCGTTGCTGAGGGGGAATGTGGGAGATAAGTAGGATGCAAGTTGTACTTGGGAGGTAGGGTATGAGTATAGGGATCTAAGGGCCTGTATAAAGGGACCTGAGAAACCATATTTGGACAGGATCGCAAACATGAAAGGCCAGCTAAGGCGATCAAATGCTTTCTGTGCATCTAAGCTAAGTATTACTGCCGGGGTTTTAGTTCTAGTTAGTAAATCGACAAGATCTATGGTGCGTCTGGTGTTGTCCCCTGCGTGTCTCAGGGGGACAAATCCTACCTGATCTCTATTTATCAAAAATGGTAAAATTTTGGAGAGTCTGTTTGCCAGGATTTTGGTGAAAATTTTATAGTCGGAGTTTAGTAGGGCTATAGGACGATAGTTGTCAGGGACAGCAGGATCTTTATCTGGTTTTGGTATGACTATGATATGGGCATGAAGAAATTGGGGGTGGGGTATTGTACCTTTTAGTAAGGAGGCATACAAATTTAGCATATGTGGAGATAGGATAGGAAGGAAGGTTTTGTAGTAAGAGTAGGGGAGTCCATCTGGGCCTGGGGATTTATGTAAAGGGAGCAGTTTAGTCACTTCGGTTAATTCTTCAGTGGTAATGGGAGCATTTAATGAGGAGCACTGGTCTGATGATATTTGTGGGAGCTTCAAAGATGAGATAAAAGAATCAAATTTCTCTTGTGTGAATTGGGTATGTGGGTCAGAGTTTAAACAGTTATATAATTTGTTGTAAAAATCTCCAAAGACCCTAGACATGGATTGGGGACAGTAGGTGGGAGTTCCATCCAGTTGTGTTAAATGATCAGGGATAGAGAGACTTGGACGTGGCTTCAGTTTGTTCACTAGCATTCTGTGGGGTTTGTCAGCATACTCGTAAAATTTTTGCCTCGACCATAGAATGGCCTTGGATATTTTATTCATGTCTAAGGACTTAATTTTGTTACGGATATTTATCACCTCCTTTAAACGGGCAGTTGTGGGGGCTCGAAGCAAGTGCACCTCGGCTGAACGCAGCTGGGTCAGTAGCTCAGATTTTTGTTGGAGCGAATCACGCTTCCTATGCGATCCAGCAGAGATGCACTCACCCCTGAAGAAGGCCTTGTGGGCCTCCCACATTATGGAAGTGTCTGAGACAGAGCCTTCATTAAACTTGAAGTATTCAATCAATTTTGATTGGAGACGTTGTTTGGTGCCTTCGTCTTTCAGGAGAGATTCATTAAGTCTCCAGTGACATGTCTTGGGGGATGCTACATGTAGGGATATGTCTAAAGTTATGGGTGCATGGTCAGACCATGTAATTGGGCCAATTTCAGAGGCTACTAAGTGAGATAGTAAGGGTGCGGAGAGTAGGAAATAATCAAGGCGAGAGTATCCTTTGTGTGGGGGGGAGTAGAAGGTGAATTGTTTACCAGTGGGATGTTTCACTCTCCAAGAGTCAAACAGGTTGTGGGTGCGAATTAATTTGCGGAAAGAGGTAGATAACCTATAGGCTTGGGTTGGGGGAGTGTTTTGAAAAAGATTTAGTTTATCTTTGTTGGCAGACATACACATGTTAAAATCTCTTCCCACAATCGTAAATGGGTGAGGGGAGTTTTGTACCTCCTCAAGGACTTTAGTGAGAAATCCTATCTGTCCAGAATTGGGTGCATATACGTTAACTAACTTGAGTTTTGTTTGCAAATGGACACAGTTCAGGATGACAAATCGTCCCTGGGGGTCTAATTTGGAGTCAATTACTCTTATAGGGCATGAGTTCTTGAGCAAAATTGCTACTCCTGCTTTCCCAGATGGGTCAGAGGCTACAAATGTGTTGGGAAATAATTTAGAAGTGAACTTAAAGGAGCCACCCGTTCGGAAGTGTGTCTCCTGAACCATGACCACATCAGCTCCAGAGGCTCTGAATTCCTTCAAGGCCAACCAGCGTTTGTGAATGGAGTTCAGACCCTTCACGTTACATGAGAAGACCTTCAGAGCCATAAGGAGGACAAGCAATTTACAGCTAGTGAAATCTTAGTAATAAGTAACAGCATGTTTAACCAGTGTAAATTAGTTAGTAAAATCTTTGCACATTTCTCAATTAGCATGTAGACAGTGAGCAAATATACAATAACAAAATAACCAGAAAATGTTAAGTATATATTCAGGCCAAAAAAGGGCCTAGGTTTGAAAAAAAGGAAAAAAGAGGAAAGGAAAAATATGAACTATAAAAAAAGGTCCAAAAAATAACAATAATAATAATAAAAATAAAAAAAAACATTTTGTAAGCCTGAAGGTGTAAAAATCTTCAGGAAGTCTTGGCTAACAGCCATAGACCTGTAGAGGAGCATGTCGGTCAGCGACAAGGGCGGGATGGTACCCGCTCCCTCCAAAAGGAAAAGAAAATTGTGTACGCAAGCTTTAAACTTTAAATTCTGGGGGAGAGTAAAAGAAAATCAAAGAGAGAGATGGGATCTTCTCGGCCGAGGAATGGAAGTCCAAGACTGGAACAGTTGCCGTTAACCTAGGCCATCAAGGACTGAAATGGGGAGGTCTCTCTCTGCGGATACCAGGATAGTGCCGCTATCAAACCCTCGTGGTGTCGAGGAAGACGGCAGCCAAAAAAAAAAGGAGTGAAATGTTGAGGAGCTGTTTCTCCTTGTGTGGGATAAATTCAGGTAGGTAGTCTAGCTGAGGCCGGACGTTGAGGAGTGGAAAGGTTTCTTTGACGTCTCTCCGACGAACCGGGGTCCAGATCGTTGTAAGTGGTTGAAGAGGGCCGGGGGTCGTGTTTAGTGGTGGCGGGGGAAGTTCCTCTTCAGGGATGGGCGGCAGTCCCAAGTTACGGACAAAGGCCTCACACTCGTGTAAGGCTCGCATTGAATATTGAGTGCCATCTCTCGAGGCTGAGAGGCGAAAGGGGAAACCCCATCTGTAGGCGACTTGATGTTGTTGTAGGTGCATGGTCACTGGCCGTAAGTCGCGTCTTTTGGCGAGAGTGATGGGAGATAGGTCACTAAATATTTGGAGTTTAGCGCCTTTATATTCAATGCGATGTTTATTTCGCGTGGCCGTCATGAGAGCTTCTTTGCTTTCGTAGTAGTGGAGGCGATCGATTACATCTCTCGGGTTGGTGCCAGGGGGTGGTTTCGGAGCTAGGGATCTATGGGCCCTATCTAGCCTCCAATCGATATCCGGAATGTGTGGAGCCATAGCGACAAACAGTCCTAGGAGATAGGGACGTATTTCTTTGTCAGGGACTGTTTCCGGAATTCCATGTATTCTCACATTTTGACGTCTCTCCCTGTTCTCAAGGTCCTCCTGCTGTGATTGGACCTGAAAAATGCTTTGTTTGAGTGTCACGTTGTCTTCTTCAAGCACGTGTACGTATTTCACCAGTTCGTCAAATTTGGATTCTAAGGTATCTGTTCGATCACCAAGTTGATCGATTTCCCCTCGTAACTCCTGGGCCAGTTTCCCTACTGCTACTGTAAAGTTACGAGTCAGGTCCTGTAGCAGGGACTGTAGCTTTGAGTCCAGCACCGCAACTGTAACTGTGACTGAGTTGTCTGGGAATGGGGGGGTAGATATGGAAGTACCTGTGGATGATGCAGGATGATCAGCCAGGAGGTCTGCAGTATGTTCTTCTGTTTCTCTATAGTTGCTGTGTGAAGTCTCCCTTCTCTGTTGCTGTGCAAAGGAGGGTGTCTCCTGGGATAGGGGGCTGTGTGCAGAGCGATCCGGTGCAGTGGCCACTGCATCTGCTGTTCGCTCCGCGGCGAGCGCTGTAGCCGTCTTGCTACTTGAGGCCGGGGATTGCGGCCTATACAGGAACCGCTCCATGTTTTGAGCCGGCCGGGAGGTCGGAGGCGGGACAAACCCCTGGTATCCGTGTCGTTGGGATCCTATTTTCCCCATGAGGTGCCCGGGGTATTCCGGGGTCTTTTCCAGTGGATCCTGGATCTATTAATGCTAGTGTTGTGGAGCAGGATCCGGGGATGGAAGGAGCGGGTCCGGAGCTTCTCTAATGAGCGTCCACCATCATCGCCGGCCACGCATGCGCCGAGATTATTTAAGCTGGATCTTTTTCATATGTGGTAGGAAGCTTCATCTGGATCTTCAAATCCCCCTGTTTGCACCTCCCCTCCTCCCCATCATTTTACTGGGAGAGAGGAGATAATATTCACAGTCCCCCGCACTCTGTGTGAGCCTGTGCAGCCTAAGGGGTGAGATGGGTGACACTGGGAACAGATTGGAGTCCCAATATGGCCGCCGGCTTCCAGAGCCTGCTCTCTTTTTCAATCTTCACTACTTACCATGAACATCCCCCCCCCCTTACCTATTGGGCTGATGGTGATCTGCTGGGGCAGCGGTCTCCATAGAAAGGATTACTGTGATACCCTGGAGGGATACAGGCAGGTATAAACATGCAAGCAAACAAACAGAGGAACCAGGGGGAGAGAGAAACACTTACCCCAATGGAGGGAGCGTCAGAGGTGAGGCAGAGCTGATAGCAGAGTTGATAGCAGCGTCAGATCTGCTCAGGAAACTGGAGGCATCAGAAAATGACATCTGTGAGCTTGTTAAATAAACCGCCATGGCCGCCGGGGTCACGAACCGGCCGCACATGTGCAGTAGCGCCGAGCCGCGCTCGGCGCCATCTTGGAACCTGGCAAACTTGCCAGGGAGCCCTAAAAACGCTTACTGCGCATGCGCGGAAGCGCTGAGACACCCGAGCACACAGGGGAGAGACAGAGGAGAACCACAGAGCCCAGCAAGCTGCACCAAGAGATGGAAAGACAGATGGAGACCGCTGCACACAACTAAGCCTGTTTAAGGCTTATACTGGAGCCGCACATACCCCTGAGACCACCAGAGTAGGGTTCCTTCCATCTAGCTCATTTAGAGGCTGTACAGGCAAGGACTCCCACCCAGGAGAGGCTAGAACCTGGCTGGGGCGATTTCGGTAAGGGGGTGCTTCTGACATCTTCAGTCCTTCTCAGGTGAGGAAAAATAAGAGAATACTGGGGCGGGGGCCATCTTTGCAACTTATAGCTATGTGGTCCTATCAGGTTGTGAGGGGCGGAGTCACAACCCAAAGTGTATCCTGCCATGATGCGACAGGAAAGGAATATAAGCGCTGCAAGGTTTTGCTGTCCGTGGAAGGAACTTGGAGAAAGAAAACACACACTTTTTTAACAAACTTCCAACAAGAAAACCGTATAAACGATAATGTAGTGTGTGACATGGTAGCAATAAGAAGGGAATTGTTTTGCAAGGAATATTGATTATCATGAATCAATGGAATTTCTGTAAACTGCAATGTTTAAAGCAGACCTTCACTTAAAAATTTACTTTGTCCCTTGTTCCCATTTTTTGTTGTGTTTTTTAGCTTTTTTTGTTTTTCACATCACCCTGCCTCTCTGTCTCCATTCTAGTCCAGGCAAGAATGACATCAGCCATGCCATTGGAGCATAAGCTAAAGCTTCACACAGCGCTGGAGGGAGCACCTGGCACCGAATCATCAGGTGGTCAAGTGCAAGATCCAGGAAGAGACAGCCTGCTCCCAATGATGCAGGGATTGGGCATGAGTGCGGGTCTAGAAGAACAACATTGGCAAAATCTGGCAACCCTGGGTTTACCAACCTCCTGGTTTTGATGAGTCTCTCCTCGAACCCTGAACCAGCACCCATTATTAAAGCTCAGCCCCCCGTTGTCCGGGAACTGTTGTCAGCCTCCTCCTTCTCTTCCTCTTCCTTCTCTCTTTTCCACATTCTTTCTTTTTTCTCTTTTTTTTCTTGATTTATTGTTGTAATTTCATGTCTCATCCCACTGGAACACAATATGGTGAGATATTATGAGTGCTGACCACAACCAGTTCTTTCAGTTACTGATTTCAAAGTAACTTGTGTTTTTCTTTTGTTGTAAGCTTGAAAGGTCTAGTGCCTCTATTTTTTGTTATGTAAGCTCCATACCCATTGTGCAAGATCAGCACTGACAATTTTATTGGAGTACTCCATTATGGAGGAAACTCTATGTTCTTTGTTATAACTTTAATAAAAAGATTGTAAAGAAGAACAACATTGGACTCACTGAGCATGTAAGTTTGATAATTGTGGCTAACCCAGCACAGAAGGTAAGAGAGAGTTGAAAAAAAAGTTACCACGTGGGAGTTGAATTTCCTCTCTAATATCATCTGTACAAATTGTCTTTTTGGGGAGGACATCATTTACCTATAGTGTACACTTTCTTTCTGAGCGTTTCATTTACTAACATTCCCCCATGGGATTTCATATATGAATTCCATTATCAGCGTTGCTATGCAGCAGCTTATTTCAGGATGATGTATGCTAACGTAGTGTGATTGGGGTCATTACCCTTAACTTAACATTGTTCCATCATTTCCATCATTTGTTGATAGGCAATAAATCAATAGGCTTCCTAGTATACAAATGGAGCATGGTGTGTTCTATATTTAGAGTGTTACAATATTGGTTGAGTAAACCAAACCTCCTCACACTTGCGGCATTTAGCTTCCCTAATATTGCTTACTATCAGCACTTCATACAAATGATTTCTAATAGTTAAATTAGGTCTATATAGTGCCTCCTACTTTTGATATCACTCTGACTGCACTAATAGACTTCTCTCCATAAGGCTCGATTCACACCTATTCATGTTGCTTTTGAGCGTTTTTGGAGGTTTTTTTTTTCATGCTTGCCACGTTTTTGAGCCGCGTTTTTGCCGCGATTTTGCCGCGATTTGCGTTTTGCGGGGTTTTTTTTACATTTTTTTTTTACAGTCTTAAAAAAATTAAAAAAAAAAAAAAAACGTCAAAAACGCATCAAAAACGCATCAAAAACGCTGCAAAAACGGTGCACTTGCGTTTTTGATGCTTGTCCATTGAATTCTATTACATGCAAAACGCTGCATTTTGCATGAAAAAAAGTCCCTGACCCTTTCCAAAAATGCAGAGAAACAAAAAGGCATTGATGTGAACATGTTCCATAGGAACCCATGTTAAAAAATTCCCGTGCATTTCTGCAAAATGCAAAATGCATCAAAAAACGCGCTAGTGTGAATGGAGCCTTAGACTGGAAAAAAAAACACGTGCCCATAGAGTTCCACCAATAGAAAAAAAAGAATTAAAAACCAGCATCCACAAAACTCTAAACCCATAGTTGATCCAGAGGAATGCAACAAACCTTCTAAAGCATGGTCATATTTGCTCCAACATGGGAAAAATTCCTTCCTCTTCCCTAGGCAATCGGATACTCCCTGAATCAACAATCTACATTGTTATTACCTATACACATAAATAGCCAAAAATATTCTATGCATTTAGAAATACATCCAGCCCTTTTAATTGAAGCTACAGTCTAGGCTAGAGCTAGGTCTTGTGGAAGTTTATTTTTTACAGCTCTTACCAAAACACGGTACAGGAAACTTGTGTTCCATGCACGCTTTCCGCACCACGTTCAAAAACGCACTGCACTTGTGATCTGCAGCAGATGTCAATGCAATGCTATGCTATGCGGATGTCAATGCAACACCCCAAACCCAGGTTTGCAAACACACTGCCTTTGCAGGCACTGGGCCACATGGTACAGAAGTACCATGCAATCCAGTTGCTATGCATTTTGTAAACTACTGCATGCACTACTTGTGTTGTGGTCTGCTGTGATTTCAGCTCCTTCAGATTAATGGGCTGAAATTGCACTGCACCCGGATAGGATGCGAATCGCACAGGAACGCATAGCGTGTTCCTGTGCAATTCACGGTGTTAAACTAGCCCTTATTAAAGAAGAAGCCTTTGTGTATGTGTGGAGGTTAAACCTTTTTTCTTCCAGGCACAATTGCGCTTCTCACTCTATCCTCCAGTTCTGCAAATTCCTGAAAAATCACTTTTTGCAAAATGAACATGGATTTTGTGTTTGTCATATGGGTTGAACCCAGGTTTCAACCAGTGGGAAATTCCAAGACTACAGTATTAACATTTGATAAATACAAACAAAACATGGTTTTATGGGTTAGGGTTTGTGTTTCAATAAATTATGAGATAAATGCCATATGGTCATGGGCATCCGCAGGTAGGGGCAAGGGGGGGTAAGCCCCCCCCCCTGGAATCAGGGATCGGATCCAGAGTTCCCCACTCGGTCTTTATCCTAGCCCCGGCTGCCGGCCCTGCTCGCACCTGTACACAGTTTAGCAGGGCCAGTGAAGGCTGGTGCGAGGAGCGGGACAGCGAAGGCCTCATGGGGTGGGCAGAATGACATCACCTGGTCTACATAGTGCGAGCGAGCAGCCCAGGAGATGGAAGCCACGGGAAAGGAGAGCAGCAAGACGCCAGGAACAGCGGGCACAACGTCCCGGCGCATCCCAGAGCCTGAAACCCCTGGACTCCTTAAAGCTCCTCACTGCTCCCAGGCCTAGAGGACAGACTGCCAAGGACAGGCAGGAAATGCAAACAGCCAAGGACCACTCTATGTCACATCATAGATCCGATAGAAGGAACAGAGCACCTCCTGTCCTCACCTAGAATGAAAACGGGTCTTGCCAGCTGCTGGCCATCATGGACATCCTACTGGCATGCAAGGTACCGTACTGAGCATTACACACACCACTGGGACATAGGGGCACTTGAAGGACTGCAGACAGGGCTAGGGGGTCCCTCTCTCTGACCCCCCAACACCCCTCTCTGTCACCCCCTCTATCTCTCTCTGTCACCCCTCTGTCTTTTTTACCCCCTCTCTCTCTGTCACCCCCCTCTGTCTCTCTCTGTCACACTCCTCTCTCTGTCACCCCCTCTGTCTCTCTCTGTCACCCCCTCTGTCTTTTTCTGTCATCCCCTCTCTCTGTCACATAGTTGCCAACATTGGAAAAAAAAAATTCGGGACACTTTTTTGGCTGTAGGTGGAGTCAGCCTATAATTAGGGGGCGGGGCATGCGTTAGTAGGCGTGCCACAGAAAACAGAAAAAAAGCAGCGCGCAATGCGTGCCGCGCAAATAACGGGCGTGTTTTACGTGAAATAGTGGGCGTGGCTTACATGGGCGTGGCTAAAATGGGGTGTGGTTAGAGTCTGAGATGAATGAGGGATGCAGAGGTTAAGGGGGAAAGCGTGGTAGCGGAAGAGGGATGGAGGGACAGCAGACCCAGATCCTACACCACAATAGCAATGTGTATTCCAGAGTTTAACCATCAGCAGATAAAGATACTCCAAACACCTGGTGTTGGCGCTTCAATCATCCCGGCACCATGGTTGTTATGGTGTTGTCAGGATGATTGAAGCGCATTATTTCTATTATTACATTGTAATATAAAATTGTTTTCCTTACAATTTTCTGTATTCAACTAATTAACGCAATTGATGGCCTATCCATGCCTACAGTTTGAACCCAATAGGGGTAGGCTGGTACAGACTATCAATTACTGTATTTGTATAAGAATATTCTTAAAAACTATTGCAAAGAAGTTAGTCACAATTACTATCGTGACAATGTCAATCTGTATTGTTAAGAAAATTCCTTCAATAAAAATCTATTGTAAAAAAAAAATAAAATGAAATCATTCAACTCACCATAATGCAGAATCAGTGGGACCACTGAGCGTGTCACCTGCTATGTCGCCTGCCACCAGATGCCATCAGTTTCCCCCAGCAGAGTCTGTCCTTACATCAGGTGCCCCCAGCAGAGTTCATCCTTACATCAGGTGCCCCCAGCAGAGTCTGTCCTTGCATCAGGTGCCCCAGCAGAGTGCCTTCTTCCATCAGGCATTCCCAGTGGAGTGCCTCTTACATCAGGTGTCCCCAGTACAGTACCTCTTACATCAGGTGTCCCCAGCGGAGTCCCTCTTACATCAGGTGTCCCCAGCGGAGTGTTGGCTGCAGATGGAGTGTTGGCTACAGTCTAGCTACATCTCCTCAAGAGTGCTGACAAGGGGAGAGAGGTGTGTGGGTGGAGGCATGGTGACTTGGGGTGTTACAGGCTGACTTGGGGAAGGGTGGAGACAGGGTGGTGATTTGGGGGTGCAGGCATGATGGTGACCTGGGGGGTGCAGGCATGGTGGTGACTAGGCCGGAGGGGGTGCAGGCATGGTGGTGACTAGGCCGGAGGGGGTGCAGGCATGGGGGGAGGGGGATGCAGGCATGGTGTTGTCATGGGGGGAGGCGGGTGCAGGCATGGTGTTGACATGGGGGAGGGGGTGCAGGTATGGTGGTGACATGAGGGGGAACAGGTATGGGGATGTCATGGGGGAGGGAAGCAGGTATAGTGGTGACATGGGGGGGAGGGGGCTGCAGGTATGGTGGTGATATGGGGGGAGGGGGTGCAGGTATAGTGGCAACATGGGGGGAACAGGTATGGTGATGACATGGGGGAGGGGGGGCAGGTATGGTGGTGATATGGGGGGAGGGGGCTGCAGGTATGGTGGTGATATGGGGGGAGGGGGCTGCAGGTATGGTGGTGATATGGGGGGGAGGGGGTTGCAGGTTATGGTGGTGACACAGGGGGGAGGGGGAAGCAAGTATGGTGGCACGGGGGGGAGCAGGTATGGTGGTGACACGGGGAGGGGAGAAGCAGGTATGGTGGTGACACGGGGGGAGGGGGGAAACAGGTATGGTGTTGACACGGGGGGAGAGAGAGGGGGGTGCAGGTATGGTGGTGACATGAGGGGAATAGGTATGGTGATGACATGGGGGAGGGAGGCAGGTATAGTGGTGACATGGGGGGAGGGGGCTGCAGGTATGGTGGTGATATTGGGGGAGGGGGTGCAGGTATAGTGGCGACATGGGGGGGAACAGGTATGGTGATGACATGGGGGAGGGGGGGCAGGTATGGTGGTGTGATGGGGGGAGGGGGTGCAGGTATAGTGGTGACATGGGGGGAACAGGTATGGTGATGACATGGGGGAGGGGGGGCAGGTATGGTGGTAATATGGGGGGAGGGGGCCAGGGCTGGACTGGGACAAAAATGTGGCCCTGGACTTCATCCAGACCGGCCCAGGGCACAACAAATCAGGGTATGGTACATCAGGGCACAGCACATCAGGCCACATCAGGGCACAAGGCACATCAGGATACAAGGCACATCAGTGCACAGCATATCAGGGTACAGTACACCAGGCCACATCAGGGTACAGGGCACAACACATCAGGGTACAGAGCCCAGCACATCAGCATATAGGGCACATCAGGGCACAACACATCAGGGTACAGAGCCCAGCACATCAGCGTATAGGGCACATCAGGGCACAACACATCAGGGTACAGAGCCCAGCACATCAGCGTACAGGGCACAGCATATCAGGACACAGCACATCAGGGTACAGCACATCAGGGCACAGCACATCAGGGCACAGGACATCAGGGCACAGGTCACAGTACATCAGGGCACACGACATTGAGGCACAGGACATCGGGGCACATCAGGGCACGGGGCACCGGGCCACAAGGCACATCAGGTCACAAGGCACATCAGGGCATAGGAGATCGAAGCACAGCACATCAGGGCATATAGCACATCAGGGCACTGGGCACATCAGGGCATATCAGGGCATGGGGCACAACATCAGGGCACATTATGGCACATCAGGGCACATGGCACATTATGGGGCACATCAGGGCACATGGTACATCAGGGCACATAGCACATCAGGGCACGAGGCACATCAGGGCACATTATGGCACATCAGGGCACATGGCACATTATGGGGCACATCGGGGCACATAGCACATCAGGGCATATAGCACATCAGGGCACGGGGCACATCAGGGCACATGGCACATTATGGGGCACATCAGGGCACATAGCACATCAGGGCACAGGGCACATCAGGGCGCATGGCACACTATGGGGCACATCAGGGCACATTATGGCACATCAGGGCACATAGTACATCCAGGCACGGGGCACATCAGGGCACATTATGGCACATCAGGGCACATTATGGCACATCAGGGCACATGGCACATTATGGGGCACATCAGGGCACATGGCACATCAGGGCACGGGGCACATCAGGGCATATAGCACATCAGGGCATGGGGCACGTCAGGGCGCATAGCACATCAGGGCACATGGCACGTCAGGGCACATGGCATGTCAGGGCACATGGCACGTCAGGGTACGGGGCACGTCAGGGCACATGGCACGTCAGGGCACAGGGCACGTCAGGGCACGGGACACGTCAGGGCACATGGCACATTATGGGGCACATCAGGGCACATTATGGGGCACATCTGGGCACATAGCACATCAGGGCATGGGGCACGTCAAGGCACATAGCACATCAGGGCACATTATGGCACATGGCACATTATGGGGCTCATTGGGGCACATAGCACATAAGGGCACATAGCACATCGCACATGGCACATTAGGGCACAGGGCACATCAGGGCACATGGCACATCAGGGCACATTAGGGCATGGGGCACCTCAGGGGGCACATGATCGGGGCACATTATAGGGCACATCAGGGACACATCACCACCATCTTACTAGCCAGTATGCAGAGTAGCGCAGGAAGCGTGTGTAGTAAGTTCTCTCTCTCATGTCACGCGCGGCTGCTCCCCGGCGGCCCCTCCTCTCTTCTCGTCTATCCCAGATGATCTTACAAGCCAATGGGGATAGAAGAGAGGAGGGGCTGCCGGGGAGCAGCCGCGCGTGACATGAGAGAGAAAACTTACCACACACGCTTCCTGCGCTACTCTGCATACTGGCTTACGATCTACATGTCAGGCGACAGCTGTCGGCGGTTGACGGATAGATCGCTGCGCACCGCAGATGCGGCAGAAACTGGCCCACACTGAGCCATCGGCCCACTGGGAATCTCCCAGTTGTCCCGATGGCCAGTCCATACCTGGAGGGGGCTGCAGGTATGGTGGGGATATGGGGGGAGGGGGCTGCAGGTATGGTGGTGATATGGGGGGGAGGGGGTTGCAGGTATGGTGGTGACACAGGGGGGAGGGGGAAGCAGGTATGGTGGTGACACAGGGGGGAGGGGGGAAGCAGGTAGGGTGGTGACATGGGGGGAGGGGGGAAGCAGGTATGGTGGTGACACGGGGGAGGGGGGAAGCAGGTATGGTGGTGACACAGGGGGAGGGGGGAAACAGGTATGGTGGTGACCCGGGGGAGAGGGGGGTGCAGGTATGGTGGTGACATGGGGGAGGGGGAAGCAGGTATAGTGGTGACACGGGGGAGAGGGAATCAGGTATGGTGGTGACATGGGGGGAGGGGGGTGCAGGTATGGTGGTGACACGGGGGAAGGGGGAAGCAGGTATGGTGGTGACATGGGGGAGGGGGTGCAGGTATGGTGGTGACACGGGGGGAGAGGGGGGTGCAGGTATGGTGGTGACACAGGGGGAGGGGGGAATCAGGTGTGGTGGTAACATGGGGGGGAGGGGGGTGCAGGTATGGTGGTGACACAGGGGGAGGGGGGAATCAGGTATGGTGGTAACATGGGGGAAGGGGGGTGCAGGCATGGTGGTGACACAGGGGGAGGAGGGAATCAGGTATGGTGGTGACACAGGGGAGAGGGGGAATCAGGTATGGTGGTGACATGGGGGGATAGAGTGCTAGGGGGAGCCAGGACCATCAGTGCACTGTCCCCAGCCAGCGGAGCCCCAGTCCTTCCATCAGTGACTGTATACCTGCTCATTGTAAGGGGGAGCCAGGACCATTAGTGCACTGTCCCCAGCCAGCGAGGCCCGCTCCTTCCATCACAGTGCCGCTCCCGGACACTGTGACACAGGGGGCAGAGAGGAGGGTTGGCGGCGGCGGCGACTGAACATTTCCTTGTGTTCAGTGGAGAGGGGGGGGGGTCGCCAATCCCTGTAGCCAATAGGCTTCAGTGTACAAATAGAATTTTCTATTTGTACACTGAAGAGAGAAGCCGATTGGCTGCCCCTCTCCCCTGTACTGAGCACAAGGGGAAACAACTCATTGACTGACTGGTGGAGGCGACGGCGGCCATTTTGTGGAGCCGTTGCCGTTTTTTGAGAAAAACACTCACGATTTTCTCGGGACAAACCCAAAAATTTGTGAAAACACTCGGGACAAGATTAAATCGGTACGAGGGTCCCAAAATCCGGATTGTCCCGGGAAAATCAGGACTGTTGGCAACTATGCTGTCACCCCCTTTCTCTCTGTCACCCCCCTCTGTCCCTGTAAGGTAAACCGGACTTCCACCATCCAAAGGCCAGTACAGATACCTGCTCATTCTCGCACACATTGCACCCATGCTAATAATCATGAGCAAAGGACCAACAGAATGCCCGCAATGCCAGTTCGTCGCGCACGAGTGTGCGCGCATGCGCACATTGGTGCGCGAGCGAGTGTGCACGCGCTCGTGCACACACCAAATTGTCTTGGCGCCCAGTGGCCTATTTAAACTTCTCTGTTGTGTCCAAGATGGCGATGAGTGCAGACGCTTGTTAACTGCGCTCCTCTCACCGGCTTTCTATCCTGCATAAATCCTGGTGTAAAAGACCCCATCCAGAGCCATCTTCCAGCGGGGATGTGCGGGGAAGATCGGGCGATGCCCGCGGGCAGAAAAGGTGGGACTAAATCGAACACTGCGACCCCGGTGAGCACCAGACAAAAGCCGCGGCCTACTCCCCACGAGGCCCTAAACATGGAGACCCAGACGGACCCTAATGGAGCCATAGAAGCGGGCTCCGCAGCGTTTGAAGCCCTTATGACGGCGATCTCTACGTGTCAGGCCACGCTGACTACAAAAATTGAACACGTACAAACCGAAACAGCACTGATCCGCAGAGACATGGACAAATTCCGTGAGCGAGTGACGGAGGTGGAAAGAAGAGTCTCAAACACGGAAGACACCCTGAGGGATCACCATACAGACATCCGGGCCCTACAGGTAAAAGTAAAAACCCTGGAGACCAGAGCCGAGGACGCCGAGAACCGTAACAGGCGTAACAACCTGCGGGTCCTCGGCCTCCCGGAGGGAGCGGAGGGGGAAGACCCGGTAGGATTTATGGAGGCCCTGTTACCTACACTACTCCCCAGGGCTAAATTCTCCCAGCACTTCTCCATAGGGAGAGCTCACCGTATCCCAGCAACTAGAGGCCCCCAGGGAGCTCCGCCACGCACCTTTATATTCAAGCTGCTGCATTACCGGGACCGGGATGCAGTTCTGCGGGCGGCCCGACTCCAGGGAGAACTAAAATTTGAAAATACAAAAATCCTCATATTCCCGGATTACACCGTGGAGACCCAGCGCCAGAGGAAGGCTTTTGACCACGTTAGAGGAATGCTACGTCAGAAGGGCCTAAAATATAGCATGCTTTTTCCAGCCAAGCTGCGGGTCCAGGATGGGGAACGGGTCCAGTTCTTTACTTCACCAAGAGATGCCGCGGCCTGGGTTGAATCGCTCACTAATTGACCCCTTGAATGCCATGCTGTGAACTCTGTATCCTGGCTTGCTATCTCTTTGACACCACCTACTTGCACTCCTGCATTAAGGTAAAGCTCCCATTACCTACGGTAGTTTCGTTGTGACTATGAAAGGAAGAGGGGCGCACCCAGGGAGCATCTGTCATGCATTCCCCCTTTTGATTGATAACCACATTACTGAGGCTAGATGCTGATATGGGGAACGACGCAAACAAGGAATCTAGAGAACAGAGTTTTTCTGAGGCCTATTCCTTCCCACCTTGACAGGAACTGCTTCGGAAACCAGGAGTTGAACTGCGAGCACTGCTGAGTACTCCTACTTGAACGTGCAGGACAACTCACCCTCAGATTACATATGACTGAACTCACAACGTCCTTGATCATCTCCGCAGGAATAGACCTCCAGGGGGGGCTCCCGCCTCGGAGAGGGTTGGCGGGGGAGAAATAGGAGCTATGGGTGCACCCTCCCCCACTAGTTTTAAACTTATCTGCCGCTTATGTTCTCCGGCCACCTCTGGAGTTGGGAAGACTTACACGGGATATCCCTTCTTTCTGTCATAGATTTGTCTATTCCATATACATCTGGAGGGGCGGTGGAGACAATATGCTCTGGGTGCATAGTTATAGCGTGTCAGGTGATTGTTCTTTTTTCTTATTTCTATGTTTTATCATTTACGAGTAACAGGGGCTCGGATTTGCCTTCATTTTTAGTTGAATCCCCCCGAGGGTTTTTTTTTTTTTTTTTTTTGAAGCATGTACCCCCGGGGAACCGGGTGATCTACACACAATTTCCTTGCCGGATGGTTCTATGAACGCTTAGCAGAGAGGTTGAGTACCTCTTGCACACTGCCCTCATGTTGAGCTGGTTAGCTCAATTTTTTTGGGGGAGGGATGCCCTCCTGCCGAAATGGTGGGTGGGCGGGGTGGGGGGGGGGTCAGTTGGTTGGTTTGGTCTACCGTTGTGGGCCTTATGTTCTTATTCTTATTGTTTTTTTCTTTTACTTGTATTTTTCTCTGTACGGTATATGACAATGTCTATGGCGTTGGTTTACAGCGATACCCTATGGTTCTCATTGCCCCATCAATGCTTCTATGGGTCTAGCTGCCTGATCGGGGGAAGTCGCCCCCATATTTCTCAACTCCCCATTATTGATTCATTCTATAAATGTCCTCCCTTAGGATAATCTCCTGGAACACCAGGGGCCTCAATTCACCTATTAAACGATCCCTTGTGTTTCAATTTGTCAAGTCATATCACCCTCATATCTGTGTGTTCCAGGAGACGCATCTAGTGGGAAAGAAGACCCTGAGCCTTAAAAAACCGTGGGTGGGATATCATTACCATTCCACCTATTCCACTTTTTCTAGAGGAGTGAGCATTTTGATCCTCAAGACTCTCCCTTTTAGACTCCTCGATCTGGCACTAGACCCTAATGGCAGGTTTGTGGTGATACACACATTAATACATCATGTCCCTTGGGTTATGGTCGGTCTATACCTCCCACCTTCAGCTTCTCTCCAGGTCCTAAACCAAATAACGGCAAAAATTGCTGAATTCTCCACTGAGAATGTAGTTATCCTAGGAGACTTTAATCTAGTTCCAGACGCAGGGATTGACAGGATGACCCCTTCGGGTACGTCCCGAGGAGGACTGGCTGACTGGGCCGACACCTATGGTCTCTTTGACCTATGGCGCTGGAAATTCCCTCACGCTAGAGAGTACACGTGCCATTCTTCATCTCACAGAACCTTCTCCCGCATTGACCTTGTCTATGCGGGGGGACCGGTTCTCCCTAAGGTGAGTGACGTTAGAATCCTCCCACGAGGTGTTTCGGATCACGCTCCGCTCTTATTAGATTTAGATCTCTCAATAGACCCGTCAGATAAAATCTGGCGTTTGTCCAGATACTGGGTCTCAGACGCGGAGGTGGAGCCGAGATACAGGGAGGAGATGGACTCATACTGGACGACAAACACAGATACAGCATCGGCCTCTTCTGTATGGGATGCCTTTAAGGCATTTTCTAGGGGACAATAAATACCAGCATATAATCTCAAGGGTCCGTAGGGAGCGTAGAAGGGAGCTTACCAATTTGGAAACGGAAACAACAAGGCAGGAAGCATTATATATTAGATCGCCGGACCCACAATCCTACGCCCGGTTACAGTCCCTTTTGCGAGAGACTCTCCTATTAAGGACAGCCTTGACGCAAAAGAAAATCCTACATCAAACCCAGAGGATATTTGAGCAAGGAGAGCGGACAGGCCACCTGTTGGCCTGGCTCTCCAAGGAACAAACCATGGGAATGTCCATAGGGCAGATTCGGGCGGCGGATGGTTCACTCCTCTCCACCCCAGCCGAAATTAACCGTGAATTTCTTTCCTTTTACCAAACGCTATATACATCTAGAGTGTCCTATGTACCCGATGAACTTGAGGCCTACCTAGGGAGTATAGACATCCCTGTACTCACTCCAACATATGCTGATAAACTAGATGCTGCTATAAAAATTGAGGAAATTCAAAAAGCGTTAAAAATGATGCAAACAGGCAAGACACCGGGTCCGGACGGTTTCCCGGTGGAGTATTACAAACTTTATGCAGAACAACTAGCCCCTAAACTCCAAAACTTATTTTCTAAATCTATGGAGGAGGGCCACCTTCCAAATTCCATGCACGAGGCTGTGATAGTCGTTATCCCCAAGCCGGGGAAGGACCCGACCCTCTGCTCCTCATATAGACCCATATCTCTACTCAATGTAGACACAAAAGTTCTCTCCAAGGTCCTAGCAAATAGACTGAACACAGTAATCACGGCCTTAGTACACCCAGACCAGACGGGGTTTATGCCCGGGAGGGGTACGGATATAAACATTCGTCGCCTACACACACACATAGCAATCGCCTCCTCGGGGGAGCGGGGCGTGGTGGCCTCACTCGACGCCGAGAAGGCATTCGACTCGGTGGAGTGGGGCTACCTATGGAGGGTCCTTGGTAGGTTTGAGTTTGGTCCCAGATTTCTGGCTTGGATCCGTTTGCTGTACTCCCAGCCAACGGCCAGGGTCCGCACCAACGGGTCCCTCTCCGAGGCGTTCACGCTGGGGAGGGGCACGAGGCAGGGGTGTCCACTGTCCCCGGCGCTGTTCGCCCTGGCGCTGGAGCCTCTGGCCACCCTTTTGAGGGCGGATGACTCTGTCAAGGGGATCCGAGTGGGTCCTTTGGTAGAAAAACTCTCCCTATATGCCGATGACTCCCTCCTCTACTTGGCAGACGCCTCTGCCTCTCTAAAGGCAGCCTTAGAAATTATTAACAAATTTGGTCACTTCTCCGGCATTAAAATTAATTGGAACAAATCGGTCCTTTTTCCCCTTAACCCAACAATGCCCCTGATAGATACTGGAACTCCCTTACAATGGACGCAGGAATTCACATACTTAGGGGTGAAGGTGGGGAGTGATCTTTCTGGTTACATGGAAAAAAACATAAATCCGGTACTTTCCCAGCTTCAGCAGAAATGCTCCACCTGGAGGACCCTCCCCTTGACTCCAGTAGGAAGGGGAAACCTCTTAAAAATGATCTTCCTACCCAAATTTTTATATTATTTTAGACAAACCCCAATACCAATTCCCAAATCTTTCTTTCAGCGGTTGGAGAGTATAGTAGTCTCATTTATTTGGGCAGGCAAATCCCCGAGAATAGCGAAACGCATACTTTATCTCCCGTTATCTAGTGGTGGTTTGGCATTGCCCAATTTTCTGGTTTATTATTGGGCTGCAGTCTTAGTAACGGTGAGGTGGTGGTTTTCCCAATCCCGATTCAACCCAGCAATTACACTAGAGGCGGCCCTCCTGGGATCATATGCAGCCCTCTCCAATCTGCCATATAGGGGAGTGAGGGCTAGCAATGCGGTCAGAGGCCCTATGAGGGCTACCATCCAGGTGTGGAAATCCTCTAGAGCTGCTCTCCTTAAGCAAGCCTGTATCTCTCCGCATACTCCACTCTGGGCTAACCCTATGCTCCCTCATCTACTAACTACCCCTGATCCTGCGAGCTGGGCCAAGAAAGGTATTGTTACACTGAAGCACGTCATCAGAAGAGGGACTGTGGTCCCATTCCGGGAGCTACAGTCGTCCCATGCGGTGCCAGGGTCCTTCCTGTTTAGGTATCGGCAGCTGCACCATGCTCTTAAAGCCCAGTTTCCCTCCCAGGTGACGCTTGAACCAGACCCAATCGAGCGTCTCCTGATTTCAGGTGTACTGGAGAAGCCTCTTTCATCCCTATACCTCCACTTGACAGTGGCACATGATGTAAAAGCAGACAGGGCAATGGCCAAGTGGCAGGCCGATATCCCCTCCCTAGGGGAAGAGGAATGGGAGGAATGTTTGGCCACCTTCATTCCGTCTATGATTGCGGCTAGAGACAGGTTTATCCAGCTGAAATTCTTACACAGAGCCTACTACACGCCGCAGAAGCTAGCAAATATCTATCCTGGACTTAGTCCCAATTGCAGCAGATGTGGCGTGGAAGTGGGCTCTTTTTTCCATGTTGTCTGGTCCTGCTCTAGGTTACGCCCATACTGGACCTCGATAGCGGACACTCTAGGGGCAATATCTGGAGTCCAAATACCGCTTGACCCCCTAACCCTGCTATTGAGCCATTAAGATGATATAGAAGGGGACCGTTATGTTAAATTGTGTCTAACCTATTCACTATTCTATGCTAGGAGGGAGATCCTTCTCAGGTGGAAACAAACAGAACCTCCATCCATAGAGATGTGGCGGAGGTCGATTAACAATGTGTTACCCTTATACAGACTTACTTATGAAAGTAGAGACTGCCCACAAAAATATGATAAAATTTGGTCGAACTGGGTAGATGCGTGTGGATGAGCAAAGGTTGAGGACTGCTATACCGGAGAGATAATTAGAGCCCATACCTAATCTAGTGGGGTGAAGCAGGACTGAACTAATACTGGACCTCCGAGCCTGGAGTTATTAATTCTGGTAACTGTGGACCGAGTTGGGATTGATGCTGCCCCCCCCCTTCCCCCCCCCCAGCCCCTCCTTCTCCTCCCCCCCTCCTCTTCTTTCTTTATTTTCCTTATCTTTCTTCCTTTCTTTCCCCCCCCTCCCATCTTGCTCCCTACTTTATCCCTCCCCCAGCCCCCCCCTCCTTTACTTCTGGCTAGGGGGACAGGGACCAGCCACGATCAAACAGATTAGATTTCCGCACCCTTCTTCAACTCTATTAGATACATGAATGCATAGGATATTATAACCCATCTATTAAAGGGAGAAAAAACAAAGACAAAATGAGAACTGTGGATACACTAAACTCTGATAGAAGAAGACATGTAAATATATTATATATGTATATACCGCTGTAGAATTCTCGCTGATTAATTGTCACAAGATTTATGTAAGACTTTTGCTAAATCTGTATTGTCTTATTGCTCAATAAAAACTTTTTCTGTTAAAAAAAAAAAAACTTCTCTGTTACTGAAAACAAGTGCTGGATGATCTTCAGCTCTTCCCTGAACCATCAAGTCCTGATCCTGTGTTCCTGTCTGTTCGTGTATGACCCGGCTCGTCTTGGACTTCCCCTCTGCTTGCTCCTTCACCTGTTACCTTGTATCCTGACTTTGGCCTGTTTATTGGACTTGATCTGCCTGCTGACTTGGTACCGCATTGCCTGGCTGTTACCCGACCTTGGCCGGCCCTCTGGACTTCCTTTTGCATGCTGATTCAGTGCTCTGCTGCCCCATTGTTGCTGACTACTGCTCTTCTCCTGGTTCTGCTCCTGTCCATGCTCCGGTGCCCAGCTGCTTCCGCTTCCTGTTCCAAGGATCTTTGCTGCCAGCTCTACCCACCTTCGGAGGGGACATCACCAGCCAGCTAGCCAGCACTCCTTGCCTTTACACTTTCTGTTCCCACCTTCAGGAGTGTAGGCGGGAGGAGCAAGGGAGGCCTCCATCACATTCCAGTCTCCACCAGGTAGGTGATATTCCCTCTCTGTCACCCCCTCTGTCTCTTTCTGTCACCCCCCTCTGTCTCTTTCTATCTCCCCCCTCTCTCTGTCACCCCCTCTCTCTCTCTCTGTCCCCCCCCCCACATGTATGCAGTCTCTTAGAGTCTCTTGTGCCATGTCCGCAGTCTCTTATAGTCTCTTGAGCCATGTATGCAGTTTCTGACAGTCTCTTGGGCCATGTATGCAGTCTCTGGTCATCTCTGGTTCCATGTCCGCAGTCTCTTACAGTCTCTTGAGCCATTTATGCAGTCTCTGGCAGTCTCTTGTGCCATGTCTGCAGTCTCTGACAGTCTCTCTTGTGCCATGTCTCTGACAGTCTCTTGTGCCATGTCTGCAGTCTCTGACCATCTCCTGTTCTACGTCTGCAGTCTGACCATGATAATGTGATAATGATATTGTCGAAAAGGGTCAGAGCATGGGTGACCTTAAAATGATGCCCCCCCCCCCCCCCCCTGAAAAAATACACCCATGCATATGGTTATTATAAAAGCGGCAACCATTCTTTGTTGAAGATTTTTTGTATAGGGCTTGAAAAATATTTGGTGTCATCATCAGAATTGAGAAGAAGAAATGGTGATATTACTGTCAAACTGAAATGTGTTCTAAGGGTTCTTGCACTTCGCACTGTTGAATGAACATAAAGTATTCCTGGCTGAAAAAAATGTGAGGATGGACTGTATAGCACATGAGCATATTTGCATATATGTGTACACATGCTTAAAAATCCTTTTAACTTTTTTTTAAACAAGGGAGTGTGGAATACATGTGTCTATGCATGTACTACTGACCAACAATGCAGATTTTTTTTTTTTTTTACTGATCTATATACAGCGCAAGCTTGAACGCCTGTGTGAAAAGGCCCATTAAAAACAATAGGCTGCATTTAGATCAGTAAAAAAGAATGCCTAAAAACATGGCGTTTGTTAGGGATCCATATGCCACAGCCCAAAATCAGTTTAAAAAATCTTGGTAGCTTCAGTCTGCAGCAGTTACAATGGCAATTATCACATTGCTAATCAGAAGGTCCCGGAGCAGAGAGGAGCAGGGGATCAGCGCAGGGACAGCATGACTTGTGTGGACTGCACAGTCAGGCTGTTTACGCTGGTCGCTTTCCCCTTTAAGGATAAGGGAGGGGCTGGAGCAGAGGAGGAGGCAGAAGGAAATGTAGAGAGGAGAAGGGGGGATGTGACGTCAGTGGAGAGCGTCGGGGAGGAAGATTCGACACGCTCTCACACTGCTCCATACAAAAAAAAAAAAAAAAAAAAATCCACTGTCATGTCTGAAGTAACGGCGGCGGCTTTGCTCGAACAGCTCAGAGCGGTGGCCGCAACTCAGGGGGCAGACTGGCTGCAGGCTCAGGTCGCAGCCATAATACAGGAGGACAGAGCGGCACCGAGCGGGGGGGGCCAGGAGACTCCACGTGGGCGCCGTTCCAGGCCGCCACAGCGCTTCAGCCCTGACTCTTCTCCTGTGAGTCAGAGGCCCAGGGACCAGCACAGAGGCAGACCGAATCAGCCACCCCCCCCCAGTGCTCAGCAAGCTCGGGGAGCCAGCATGGGAGAGGTGCAGCGTTCACAGCGCAGAGGAAGAAGTGCAGGGATGGGGGAGACCAGCGCAACCCTCGGTTCCCCCCCCTCAGCGCGTCGCAGGCGACAGGAACAACCAGATGGAGAGTCGCTGGGGTCAGCAAGCGGTCAGTCGGACCGTCGATCATCGGCAGTTGATCGGGGGGCTGGTCAGGGGGTCCATGCGGCCAGCAGCCCTACGCCAGCCAGAGGTGGAACCTTGAGAAGCACAGTGTCGGTGGTGAACAGAGGTGAAAGGAGAACAGCGGAGGCCCAGCATAGTCAGAGGAACAGAAGTCCGTCTACAAGGCCAGGACGCGGGTCCGGTGTTGCGGCGCAGCGTGCAGGGAGAGAGCAACAGCGGAGACCCCCGGCAGCCAGAGCGGGAACCTCTGGCGTGCAGGCACCGGTCGTTCGCCAGGAGGAAGTCAGCGACAGGTCGGAAGGTGAACTGTCCGGGTCAGAGAGAGACGAGGACCAGGGACAAGCGTCGGCGGTGGATTCCGGAAGGGCGGCTGATCGGCCCAGTCCTGTGCAGCCTGGTGAGTGCAGATCTAATGTTTCCATTTCTTCTTTATTAGAACAATTGTTAGAACAGGGTAGAAAAGGGGCTCCCTCTGGGGGGGCTGGTTCCGGGGGGGTGAGTGGGGTTAGGTCACCGGCTACACATCCTAGGGAGGCAAGTGAGAGGGCGAGTAGTAAGGGCTTGCAGGATTTGTTGGCTGGTTTGCGGGATTTAGTGCAGCGTTTTGATCCACCCACGGGGGACGGAGCGTCACCGGCGCGGGCGTGGGTCACAACCCCAGAAAAGGAGACGGCTGGGGTAAGTACGCCAGTACCGGCGGTCATGGTGGGTGGAAGTGCGGAGTCAGCGGCCGCAGGGTCGGCGATCGTTGAGTCGCCTGGGACGTCAAGTGGCGATTCCGCCACGAACAGCCAGGGTAAACCTGGAGATAAGAAAGCCGAGTCCGTCAGATTGGCGGATGCGGCGAAAAGTGAAGTGTACGTTTGCTTTGAAGGCCCATTGGGTGCACATCTTAAAGCAGAGGTAAAAGAAAAAATTTGGGAAGGGGAATATGTGGAGATATTCACGTTGTTGCCCTTAGAAAAATTCAATCTGGATAGATTGAAGCCAGAAGAACGCAAAAAAGAGGATGAGGAAAAACGCAGGTATCGGCTGATTCCGCGTACCTTTTCCAATTGGTTGCAAGCGTTCGCTATCCTGGCGAGTGTGGTGGGGGAGAAGGCTCCCGAGCACTGCTCGGCCTTGTTTGTGTACTTGGACGCTATTAGCGAGGCTCATCGGACGTACGGCGGAGTGGCGTGGCTGCGGTACGATGAACAGTTTAGACAACGGATGGCCGTCCGACCGTCACTACGCTGGGATCATAAGGACATCAGCCTGTGGATGAAGCTTATGACGGCGGCGAGGGCTCCGAACCAGTTTTTTCATGCAGGGGTCGGAGGTAGCGCAGCTCCAGGACAGCCGACCGACAAAAAATGGGGCTTCTGCTGGCAGTTCAATGAGGGCACCTGTAAGTTTGGTGCAACCTGCCGGTTCAAGCACACGTGCTCGGGTTGCGGGGGATCCCATGCCCTGTCCAAATGCTTTAGAAGGGGAAAAGGTCGTGGAGGAGAGCCTTCGAACAAAAGGGAAGACCCCAGTACGGGTGGAAAGGATGCGTCCTTTTCTCAGTAGATATCCCGACCGGGAGGCAGCACGGTTATTAGACTCGGGTTTTGAGAGCGGTTTTAAAATACCAGCTTCCTTGGAGGCGGCGCCCCCCTTAGCAAAGAATTTACGGTCGGCTCTCCTGCACCCATCGGTGGTTGCCGAAAAATTGGAAAAAGAGGTACATTTGGGGCGCATGGCGGGCCCTTTTACCTCTGCACCCCTGCCGGGATTGGTGGTTTCTCCGTTGGGGGTAGTTCCTAAGAAGGAGCCCAACAAATTCCGGTTGATCCACCACCTTTCCTTTCCGAAGGGTGCGTCGGTCAACGATGCAATTGCGCCGGAAATGTGTGCGGTGACGTACACTTCCTTTGATGCTGCAGTATCATGGGTGCGGCGCTACGGGCGGGGGGCGCTGCTGGCAAAGGCAGATATTGAGTCTGCTTTCAGGCTTTTGCCGGTTCATCCGGATAGTTTTCCCTTGCTTGGGTGCACATGGAATGGCGCGTTCTACGTGGATCGCTGCCTTCCAATGGGATGTTCTATCTCATGCGCCTTTTTCGAGAAATTCAGTTCATTTCTCGAATGGGTGGTCAGGGACGTGTCGGGGATCCAATCGGTAATCCATTACCTGGACGATTTCCTTTGTGTTGGCCCAGCGGGTTCCAACGTTTGTGCGGTCCTATTAGGGACTTTGCAGCACATAGCAGACCGTTTTGGCGTCCCGTTAGCACCGGAAAAGACGGAGGGCCCTACGTCCACCATTGTTTTTCTGGGTATTGAGATAGACTCCATGGGGATGGAGTGTCGGCTACCGGTGGACAAGCTGGAAAATCTTAAGGCGGAAGTACGTGGGACCATTGGCAAGCGTAAGGTGCAATTGCGACAGCTGCAATCATTATTGGGCAAGCTGAATTTTGCTTGCCGAATAATGCCAATGGGCAGGGTGTTCTGCCGACGGTTGTCGGCAGCGACTGCAGGGGTCTCCGCCCCCACTCACTTTGTGACGCTCAACAGGGAGCACAGAGAGGACTTAGGGGTATGGCACGACTTCTTAGACTCCTTTAACGGGCGGGCCTTGTGGATGTCAGGTCCCATCAGTAATTGGGATCTCGAACTATTTACTGATGCGGCAGGTTCTACGGGCTATGGGGCAATTTTCCAAAGAACTTGGAGCGCCGCCCGTTGGCCAACAACTTGGGTGGAGGCAGGGTTCTTGAAGAACCTGGTCCTGCTGGAATTGTTTCCAATTGTGGTGGCAATGGAAATATGGGGAGAGTCTTTTAGGAATTTGAAGGTGCGGCTGAACTGTGACAACCTAGGCGTGGTTCAGGTGATTAATCGTTTGTCTGCCAAGTCCTTGCCAGTGGTCAGGTTGCTGAGGCATTTAGTGTTGCGCTGTTTGAAAATGAATGTTTTCATCTACGCTGTACACTTACCTGGAGTGGACAACACCGTAGCTGATGCACTGTCTCGTTTTCAGTGGGACAAGTTTCGGGAACTGGCACCAGATGCGGAGCAGCAGGGGGTTACCTGCCCGGACTGGATATGGACCGTTGCCTTGGGAGCGCGGCCAGGTGGATCCAAAACTCCGTGAGTAAGGTCACTTGGGACGCTTACTCTAAGGTATGGCAAGAATGGTTGGCATGCTTAAAAAGTTTAAACATCGACCCTGTGAGCCGGGAGATACCTCAGGCGATGCTATACTTTCTCAATTTAGGTTTCGAGCGGGGCATCTCGGCAGCCGCCATCGATAAAAAAATGGCGGGTTTGGCCTTTCTCTTTAAGTTGCAGGGGTTGCGGGACCATACAAAGGAATTTTGGGTTAGGCAGGCTTTGAAAGGTTACAGAAAAGGTCATAAGAGCAGGGATGGGCGGCGACCTGTGTCGTTTGAAATGTTACACGGGCTATTTAGCCAGATAGAAGGCATTTGTAATTCTAGTTTTGAAAGCGCACTTTTTTGCGCGGCTTTTGCTTTAGCGTTTTTTGGGGCGCTACGGGTGGGCGAACTGGTCAGCCCGTCCAAACGAGCAAATGGGGGACTGCAATGGGATGATTTGGTGTGTACACAGGAATCGGTTAGGATTTACATAAAACGGTCAAAAACAGATCAGGCAGGGAAGGGAGTACAACTGGAGGTGTTCCGGATCGCGGGATCCCAGATTTGTCCGGTAGCAGCGGTGAAGAAATTTTGTGATTTGCGCCCGCGTTGCCCGGGCTCATTTCTGATACATGCGGACAGATCCTCTTTGTCAAAATTCCAGTTTGTTGCCGTGTTCAAAAGGTGTTTATCGGCAGCCGGGTATGACCACAATAGATACTCGTCCCATTCCTTTCGTATTGGGGCTGCTACTGAAGCGGCCAGGGCGGGCCTGGGTTCTGAGGCAGTTAAGCGTATTGGTAGGTGGGACTCAGATAGGTTTAAGCTTTACATCCGCCCGCATTTATTATAGGCTTGTTGAGAAAAAGGGGGGTGTTTCTTCTGTAGTTTTGGGGGGTCTGGTTAAAGTTTTTGGTGATTTATTGTTGTGTCCTGTTAACCTTACTTTACAGGTGACTCGGTGCCCCTGGTTTGGATATTGGGCCACTCATTCGTGTTCTGGGGTGCCAAGCGAGCCGACGTTCGGCCGAATGGTAGGCAGCTGGGTATCCCAAGGCAGGAAGCACGGGTAAGGTGGATTGGGTTGTCAGGGATGATGTGGAACAGGGTAAGGTCAGAGGTCCACAAGTTTGCTCGGTGGGACAGGGCCCCGGATGTTTTAGTTTTACACGTGGGGGGCAATGACATGGGGGTCAGGTCCATGAGGGACCTCATACGTGACATAAAATGTGATGTTCTACGTTTACAGGCGGCTTTCCCTGGGATGGTGATAGTATGGTCGGACATGGTGGGTAGAAGGTCATGGCGCTGGGCTTTGTCCGATAAAAAGGTTGACAGGGCACGGGTGAAGGTAAATAAGGAGGTCAGCAAGTTTGTTATGCGGAATGGGGGAGTGACCATACGGCATAGGGAGTTGGAGGTGGATACCTGGAGGTACCTTAGAAGTGATGGGGTGCATCTTAATGATGTGAGCACTGATCTTTGGGCGCTTGGTTTGCAGGAGGGGGTACAGCGAGCTTTAAGGGTGTGGAGGTGCTCGCAAGGGTAAGGTTTTACCCCTTGTGAGCAGTGGCAGTGGTTTGGGTCTGTGAGGAGGAGGAGATTGATGGTATGGAGAGTTTACACGGTTGGTACCCATATATAATATGGGCTGTTTAGAGTTTACACGGTTGGTACCCATATATAATATGGGCTGTTTTTATGTACCTTCCGGTTACGAGGGGTTAACCAGGAAGGGGAAAAGTTGGTCACTGAGAGGTTGGGTACTGTCTCACAGTCTGGGGTTAGCGACTGGAGGCCTTAAAAAGTTTAAGAGTTCCTATGCAGTGACCTGTGGGTGGATTCCCCTCCTAGACTCCAATAATTCCGTGAAGTTATTTAAAAGTTATTTAAAAAGTTATTTATGAAAATGTTATTTATTGGTTTTATATTTTATTAATAAAAGGCCGACAAGGCCATTTACTCCACCACCTTGTCGCGTCATTTGTGGGAGGTATTAGAGGTTGATGGTTAAGGGGTAGCTTCTAGGACTGAAGTTTAGTCCTTCACAGGTCAAGAAGGTCCCGGAGCAGAGAGGAGCAGGGGATCAGCGCAGGGACAGCATGACTTGTGTGGACTGCACAGTCAGGCTGTTTACGCTGGTCGCTTTCCCCTTTAAGGATAAGGGAGGGGCTGGAGCAGAGGAGGAGGCAGAAGGAAATGTAGAGAGGAGAAGGGGGGATGTGACGTCAGTGGAGAGCGTCGGGGAGGAAGATTCCCACCCACCCTCCCTGAGGTTATGGCAATAGGGGACGTTGGTTGTAGTGTGGCAGTGGTTTGGGTCTGTGAGGAGGAGGAGATTGATGGTATGGAGAGTTTACACGGTTGGTACCCATATATAATATGGGCTGTTTAGAGTTTACACGGTTGGTACCCATATATAATATGGGCTGTTTTTATGTACCTTCCGGTTACGAGGGGTTAACCAGGAAGGGGAAAAGTTGGTCACTGAGAGGTTGGGTACTGTCTCACAGTCTGGGGTTAGCGACTGGAGGCCTTAAAAAGTTTAAGAGTTCCTATGCAGTGACCTGTGGGTGGATTCCCCTCCTAGACTCCAATAATTCCGTGAAGTTATTTAAAAGTTATTTAAAAAGTTATTTATGAAAATGTTATTTATTGGTTTTATATTTTATTAATAAAAGGCCGACAAGGCCATTTACTCCACCACCTTGTCGCGTCATTTGTGGGAGGTATTAGAGGTTGATGGTTAAGGGGTAGCTTCTAGGACTGAAGTTTAGTCCTTCACAGGTCATGCTGTTGCTGCCGGTGAAGCAGCAACAGTTAAATGTTCTGTAATGTTGAAGATGTTTGATCTATTCTATCCTACATCCAGTGATCTGGTACATGAAAAGATGTACCTCCATCCCTAAAACTGTAATCCAAAAAACATTGTAAATGTCCATGGGTGTTTGCCCTTGGTCATTTACAATGTTTTTTTGGATTTGAACTCTCATCCATCCATCATTTATCTCTTATGCAAGCCACTTCTTCAGTTCTATAGAGCGTCAATCAACATGGAATGTGTCAAGGCAGATTATTAATTAAGAACATGATGGGAGTTGTGAAAGTTTGTGAAACCACCTTGTCCTAACACATAATCAAATAACCTTTATGCTATTAAGTCAAGGACAGCTATCTGTTAAAGTGTCAAGATGGCTGTCATACCAATGTATCCTATCCATTACTGTAGGGTGCCATTGCCCAACTCCCACAACTGATGCTAGATATCGGAGTATAGCACAACTCTGCAGCATCACAGGCTGAAACTTGACTGTACTGAAATTAGAACTTTGTATGAATTGGATAATGGCAACCTGCAGCACCTGAAGAAAGCCTTGTTTGTGGTACGCATTACTTATTATAACCAGTCCCTTTAACCATTAACCATGAACTTTAATCAATGTAACAATGCATATACTATACCCATGGACGCTCAAAATCACTGTAGTGGGCACCCCTAATACAGTGATCTTCACTAGCTTCCAGGCCTCAAGCCAATCAGCTGTCCTGTTGCACTATGAACAGAGGAGGTCAACTGCTGAGCACCATTAAGAGAATGCTTTTCATTTTCCAAATGGATGCAAAGCATTCAGTGCCATCTTAAGAGCATTATAGACCCCCGGGCAATACAGTGCACTGGGGCCCTGTCTACACAATCACGCATGAGAATAAAAATGTAAATTATCAATAAGGCTATATTTATTGGTACTTCCAACAAAATCAGTGTTTTAAGATTAACACAACATTTGGACAATGTAACACGAGCTCTGCTCTAAAGGTTATTTTCACCAACACGTAATAAAGTTTCTTTTTCCTCACCTTTCTTACACTTCCTCAAACTAGTGGCAACTCTAAGATTGATATATAAGGGGGACACATAAGATATTACAGTCAAAACTTTGGGGGGCCCGGGCACTAATAACTTTCACCACTAAATCATACAACTAAAAAAAACTAAATAAATATATATAAATGTACACACTCACACTCTGGTGCTGTTGGTGCTGCCTGGTGGGTATTAATGCAGGCGTGGGTACTGCTGGTGATGGTGGGTATTAATGCTGGCATGGGTACTACTGGTGCTGGTGGGTACAGTGCAGACCCCCCCTACAATACAGAACCCCCTCTACAATACAGTCCTCCTCCTACAGTGCAGACTAGGGATGAGCTTCGTGTTCGAGTCGAACCCATGTTCGACTCGAACATCGGCTGTTCGACCGTCCGTCGAATTGCGAACGATATGGGCCGTTCGCGCCAAATTCGTGTGGCGCGTCACGGCCCATAATTCACTGCGGCATCGCAGTGCATTGCTGGCTGATGATTGGCCAAGCATGCACTATGACCCGCATGCTTGGCCAATCACAGCGCCGTCAGTAGAGAGAGCTGTAATTGGCCAAAGCCAGGGTGGCTTTGGCCAATTATGGCTCAGGGGATTTAGTACACACCCCACACTATATAAGGCCGCCTGCACGGCGGCCCTGTGTAGTGTGTGTTCCGGTGTGCTGAGAGATAGAGAGAGAGAGAGACAGTGTCATTTGATTTGAGTTAGATAGATTAGGCAGAACAGTCAGTCAGTTAGCTGCACTTACAGTGTATTGTGTATATATATGCATCCCAGGTGTTGCATATATATATATATACACTGTATTCAGTTTAGCTAGATCCGTTCCTGTTATCTTCTATCTAGACTATTTAGTGCAGTGTGTCCTGCTCACAGTGTTCAGCTAGATCCGTTCCTGCTATTTACATTCAGTGCAGTGCGTCCTGCTCACAGTGTTCAGCTAGATCCGTTCCTGCTATTTACATTCAGTGCAGTGCGTCCTGCTCACAGTGTTCAGCTAGATCCGTTCCTGCTATTTACATTCAGTGCAGTGCGTCCTGCTCACAGTGTTCAGCTAGATCCGTTCCTGCTATTTACATTCAGTGCAGTGCGTCCTGCTCACAGTGTTCAGCTAGATCCGTTCCTGCTATTTACATTCAGTGCAGTGCGTCCTGCTCACAGTGTTCAGCTAGATCCGTTCCTGCTATTTACATTCAGTGCAGTGCGTCCTGCTCACAGTGTTCAGCTAGATCCGTTCCTGCTATTTACATTCAGTGCAGTGCGTCCTGCTCACAGTGTTCAGCTAGATCCGTTCCTGCTATTTACATTCAGTGCAGTGCGTCCTGCTCACAGTGTTCAGCTAGATCCGTTCCTGCTATTTACATTCAGTGCAGTGCGTCCTGCTCACAGTGTTCAGCTAGATCCGTTCCTGGTATTTACATTTAGTGCAGTGCGTCCTGCTCACAGTGTTCAGCTAGATCCGTTCCTGCTATTTACATTCAGTGCAGTGCGTCCTGCTCACAGTGTTCAGCTAGATCCGTTCCTGCTATATACATTTAGTGCAGTACGTCCTGCTCACAGTGTTCAGCTAGATCCGTTCCTGCTATTTACATTCAGTGCAGTGCGTCCTGCTCACAGTGTTCAGCTAGATCCGTTCCTGGTATTTACATTTAGTGCAGTGCGTCCTGCTCACAGTGTTCAGCTAGATCCGTTCCTGCTATTTACATTCAGTGCAGTGCGTCCTGCTCACAGTGTTCAGCTAGATCCGTTCCTGCTATTTACATTCAGTGCAGTGCGTCCTGCTCACAGTGTTCAGCTAGATCCGTTCCTGCTATTTACATTCAGTGCAGTGCGTCCTGCTCACAGTGTTCAGCTAGATCCGTTCCTGGTATTTACATTTAGTGCAGTGCGTCCTGCTCACAGTGTTCAGCTAGATCCGTTCCTGCTATTTACATTCAGTGCAGTGCGTCCTGCTCACAGTGTTCAGCTAGATCCGTTCCTGCTATATACATTTAGTGCAGTACGTCCTGCTCACAGTGTTCAGCTAGATCCGTTCCTGCTATTTACATTCAGTGCAGTGCGTCCTGCTCACAGTGTTCAGCTAGATCCGTTCCTGGTATTTACATTTAGTGCAGTGCGTCCTGCTCACAGTGTTCAGCTAGATCCGTTCCTGCTATTTACATTCAGTGCAGTGCGTCCTGCTCACAGTGTTCAGCTAGATCCGTTCCTGCTATTTACATTCAGTGCAGTGCGTCCTGCTCACAGTGTTCAGCTAGATCCGTTCCTGTTATCTTCCTACTGACAGGCAGGCTTGTCTGGTTACAGTATATAAAGCTACCTGAAGAAAATTACAGGTGTTCTTTTTGATCCTATTAGTACCACGGTCAGGCAGCTAGACTATTTACATTTAGTACAGTGTGTCCTGCTCACAGTGTTCAGCTAGATCCGTTCCTGTTATCTTCCTACTGACAGGCAGGCTTGTCTGGTTACAGTATATAAAGCTACCTGAAGAAAATTACAGGTGTTCTTTTTGATCCTATTAGTACCACGGTCAGGCAGCTAGACTATTTACATTTAGTACAGTGTGTCCTGCTCACAGTGTTCAGCTAGATCCGTTCCTGTTATCTTCCTACTGACAGGCAGGCTTGTCTGGTTACAGTATATAAAGCTACCTTAAGAAAATTACAGGTGTTCTTTTTGATCCTATTAGTACCACGGTCAGGCAGCTAGACTATTTACATTTAGTACAGTGCGTCCTGCTCACAGTGTTCAGCTAGATCCGTTCCTGCTATATACATTTAGTGCAGTACGTCCTGCTCACAGTGTTCAGCTAGATCCGTTCCTGTTATCTTCCTACTGACAGGCAGGCTTGTCTGGTTACAGTATATAAAGCTACCTGAAGAAAATTACAGGTGTTCTATCCCAGCTTAGTGCAGCTACAGGCCATTAGTATGTCTGGAAGGCCAAGAAGGAGAGGCAGACAGTCACAAGCCAATAAGAGAGGGCAAGCAGGCTCTGTGTCTAGTGCTGGTCGTGGAGACGGTGCATCCTCATCAGCACGTGGCCATGGGACACGCTTGGCCTTTTTTTCGGCAGCTGGCCGTGTTGAGCCGCAACATGCGGAAGACTTGGTCGAGTGGATGACCAAGCCGTCCTCATCCTCCTCATCCTCTCTCACCCATGCCCAGGGTGCTTTGTCTGGCAAAGCAGCGGCCTCTTCCCTCAGCTCAATGTCATCAGTGACTCCTTCCCTAGCTCCACCATGTCCTCATGAGGATTCCCTCGAACTGTTTGACCACAGTGTTGGGTACATGCTCCAGGAGGATGCCCAGCGTTTGGAAGGCTCTGATGATGATACTGAGCTCAATGAAGGCAGTAACATGAGCACGGACAGAGGGGGTGCCCAAGAAGGACAGCAATCTGGCAGTCATGCTCCCCCTGCTGCAGCATACTGCCAGGTTTGCTCCAGTGATGAGGAGGGAGGGGATGATGAGGTCACTGACTCAACGTGGGTGCCTGATAGGAGAGAGGAGGAGGAGGAGGAGGAGGAGGTGGCACATCACCAACTAGGCAGGATGCCCTCCAGGGGCCAGCCTAAGGGCAGCACATTGACTGCATCACACCCCAAAGCTCCACATGTGCAGGGCGCTGCAGTCTCTGCGCGTTATTCAAAAAGTTCTTTGGTGTGGGCCTTTTTTGAGACGAGTGCATCAGATCGCACCGCTGCTATTTGCAACATATGTCTCAAGCGTATCTCGCGTGGCCAAAACATCTCCCGCTTGGGTACCACATGCTTGACCAGACATATGTTGACCTGCCATGCAGTTCGTTGGCAAGCGTATCTGAAAGACCCACACCAAAGAACAAAGAGGATCTCTCCTTGCTCCTCATCAGCTGAGATTTCCAACCCCACTAGACCTTCAGTCCTCTCTGAGACCTGCAGTGAGAGGAATGAAGGTGTAGAATTAGGTGTGTCACAGCCAAGTACTTGTGGGCAATCTGCTTTTGGTACACCGACGTCAGATTGTACCAGGCAAATTTCCCTGCCCCAGCTGCTGCACCGCCGAAAGAAGTTTGCTCCCAGCCATCCACATGCCCAGCGGTTGAATGCTAGCTTGGCAAAATTGCTAGCACTTCAACTGCTGCCTTTTCAGTTGGTAGACTCTGCCCCCTTCCGTGAGTTTGTGGAATGTGCGGTTCCTCAGTGGCAGGTACCCAAACGCCACTTTTTCTCACGGAAGGCGATTCCGGCTCTCTACCGGCATGTGGAAGGCAATGTCCATGCCTCGCTGGACAGGGCGGTCAGCGGTAAGGTGCATATTACCGCTGACTCATGGTCCAGCAGGCATGGACAGGGACGTTACTTAAGTTTCACGGCGCATTGGGTGACTCTGCTGGCAGCTGGGAAGGATGCAGGACAAGGTGCAGTAGTGTTGGAGGTTGTTCCGCCACCACGCCTCCAAAATGCTGATTGTGACACACCTCTCTCCTCCACCCCCTCCTCTTCTTCTTCCTCCATGGCCTCTTCCTCGGAACCAGCGGTGCTCCGTAGGCGTTCAAGGGGCTACGCAAGTACGCAGGCCAAAAGATGCCATGCGGTGCTTGAGCTGGTGTGCTTGGGGGACAGGAGCCACACTGGGGCAGAGGTTCTGTCAGCTCTGCAGGGGCAGGTTCAGAGGTGGTTGACGCCACGCCAACTTAAGGCAGGAATGGTGGTTTGCGACAATGGCACCAACCTCCTCTCTGCCCTCCGACAGGGACAACTGACCCATGTGCCCTGTTTGGCTCACGTCCTTAACTTGGTGGTGCAGCGGTTCTTGGGCAGGTACCCGGGCTTACAGGATGTCCTGAGGCAGGCCAGGAAAGTCTCTGTGCATTTCCGCCGGTCATATAATGCCAGTGCTCGGCTGACGGACCTCCAAAAGGAGTTTAACCTGCCCAAGAACCGCCTAATCTGTGACATGCCCACCAGGTGGAACTCGACGTTGGCCATGCTGCAGCGGCTGCACACGCAGCAGAGGGCCATCAATGAGTACCTGTGCGACTATGGCACCAGGACAGGGTCAGGGGACCTTGGTTTTTTTTCCCCACGCCAGTGGGCCATGATCAGGGATGCATGCACTGTCCTGTCACCATTCCAGGAGGCCACGAGGATGGTGAGCACTGACAGTGCATGCATCAGTGACACTGTCCCCCTTGTCCACCTGTTGGAGCACACGCTGCGTGGAATAATGGACAGGGCACTTGAGGCAGAACAGAGGCAGGAAGAGGAGGACTTCCTTAGCTCTCAAGGCCCCCTTTATCCAGACAGTGTTCCTGCGTGCCCGCCAATCACACAGGAAGAGGACGAGGAGGAGGAGGAGGAGGAAGATTGTGTCAGTATGGAGGTGGAGCCTGGCACTCAGCATCAGCAGTCTTTAAGGGATCAGTCCCAAGGAACACATGGACTTGTACGTGGCTGGGAGGAGGTGGCTGCGGACGTTGTTGTCCTTAGTGACCCAGAGGACTCCGGACCGAATGCCTCAGCAAACCTACGCTGCATGGCCTCCCTGATCCTGCAAAGCCTGCGTAAGGATCCTCGTATTCGTGGTATCAAGGAGAAGGACCAATACTGGCTGGCAACCCTCCTTGATCCACGTTACAAGGGTAAGGTTGCGGACCTTATCTTGCCATCGCAGAGGGAGCAGAGGATGAAACATCTTCGGGAGGCCTTGCAGAAAGGTCTGTGCAACGCGTTCCCAGAGACTGGGAGGTTACAAACTCCTGTTTCTGGACAACGTGTTGCTGAGGCTTCGGTCAGTCAAAGAAGGAGCGGTGGAGAAGGTGGCCGTCTGACCGATGCGTTCAGACAATTTTTTGGTCCGCAGCCCCAAGGTATGATCGGTTCCAGCAACCATCGCCAGCGTCTGTTTTACATGGTGCAGGAATACCTAGGGGCAAGATCAGACTTGGACACCTTTCCCACCGAAAATCCTCTGGGTTACTGGGTCTTGAGGATGGATCACTGGCCAGAGCTTGCACAGTATGCAATTGAGCTACTGGCCTGTCCTGCATCCAGCGTTCTTTCGGAACGTACATTCAGTGCTGCTGGAGGCGTGGTAACCGATCACAGGGTGCGTCTGTCCACTGACTCGGTCGATCGGCTGACCTTCATAAAAATGAATCAGTCTTGGATCACCACCAGCTACCAAGCACCTGATGCTGATGTAACTGAATAATTTTTTTCAGATCCCTTCAAAGACTGCCTATGCTGATGCTGAGTGATTATCCCTGAGTAATTATCCTCTTCCTCCTCAATCATCACGCTGATAGCTTGTAAGAACATTTTTGGTTCTGGGCGCCACCACCAGTGCCTAAGGCCCAATTTTTCTGCCCCTGTCTAACAGGGGCGTGAAATTACAATTTTTGATGCAATACTTTGCAGCAGGGCTCGTTCCTGCGTTCCAACTAGAGTGTCTGTGAGGGGTTGCAGTGTTGTGGCACCAGCACCAGTGCCTAAGGCCCAATTTTTCTGCCCCTGTCTAACAGGGGCGTGAAATTACAATTTTTGATGCAATACTTTGCAGCAGGGCTCGTTCCTGCATTCCAACTAGAGTGTCTGTGAGGGGTTGCAGTGTTGTGGCACCAGCACCAGTGCCTAAGGCCCAATTTTTCTGCCCCTGTCTAACAGGGGCGTGTAATTACAATTTTTGATGCAATACTTTGCAGCAGTGCTCGTTCCTGCGTTCCAACTAGAGTGTCTGTGAGGGGTTGCAGTGTTGTGGCACCAGCACCAGTGCCTAAGGCCCAATTTTTCTGCCCCTGTCTAACAGGGGCGTGTAATTACAATTTTTGATGCAATACTTTGCAGCAGGGCTCGTTCCTGCGTTCCAACTAGAGTGTCTGTGAGGGGTTGCAGTGTTGTGGCACCAGCACCAGTGCCTAAGGCCTAATTTTTCAGCTCCTGTTCAACAGGGGCATGTAATTACAATTCTTGATCTAATATTTCACAGCAGGGCCCTGTGAGGGCTTACAGTGTTTTGGCCACAGCAACACCTAAGGCCCAAATTTCTGCTGAGTATATAGGGCAGGACCCTACTTTCAAACATCTAACTTACAAACGACTCCTACTTGCAAACGGAAGGAGACAACAGGAAGTGAGATGAAATCTACCCATAGGAAGGGAAATTCTCTCATGTAAGAGTTAATATGGGAAAACAATTTCTCCTTTCCACTGATGCTTTCCAATCCTTGTTCCACAAAAAAACCCAAATTTTCAAAAAACATTTTTCATTGGGACAAAAAAGTGAGGTGAAATCTTCTGAAGAGGAGGAAAGACGCAAAACAAATGTCACAGGGGTGATAACCCTTCCCTATGTTTTCCAAAAAGCTTAGAAAAGATTTTTTGGCTGGAGCTAAACACATTAAAAATGTTCAAAATTACAAACAGATTCTACTTAACAACAAACCTACAGTCCCTGTCTTGTTTGCACCGCCTGTATACTGCTGTTCAGAGTATATAGGGACCTTTCCTTATTTTAATTTGGGTGCGGGGTTCCCCTTAATATCCATACAAGACCCAAAGGGCCTGGTAATGGACTGGGGGGTACCCATGCCGTTTGTCTCACTGATTTTCATCCATATTGCCAGGACCCGACATGACATTAAACCCGCAAGCAGTTTTAAATGAGATTTTTTCCTTTAAAAATGACATTTGGTGCAGGGACTGTTCTAAACATGGGAAACACGCGTCACTTTACAGGCATACTATAGACACCCCCCAGGTACGATATTTAAAGGAATATTTCACTTTTTTTTTTTTACTTTAAGCATCATTAAAATTACTGCTCCCGAAAAAACGGCCGTTTTTAAAAGTTTTTTTTGCATTGATACATGTCCCCTGGGGTAGGACCCGGGTCCCCAAACCCTTTTTAGGACAATACCATGCAAATTAGCCTTTAAAATGAGCACTTTTGATTTCGAACGTTCGAGTCCCATAGACGTCAATGGGGTTCTAACGTTCGTGCGAACTTGCGGTCCGTTCGCGGGTTCTGGTGCGAACCGAACCGGGGGGTGTTCGGCTCATCCCTAGTGCAGACCCACCCTACAGTGCAGACCCCCCTACAGTGCAGACTCCCCTACAGTGCAGACCCCCCCCCCACAATACAGACCCCCTCTACAATACAGACCCCCCCTACAGTGAAAACCCCCCTACAGTGCAGACCCCCCTTACAATACAGATCAGACCCCCCTCTAAAATACAGACCCCCCTACAGTGCAGACCCCCCTACAGTACAGACCCCCCTACAGTGCAGACCCCCCTACAGTGCAGACCCCCCCTACAATACAGACCCCCCCTTGAGACCCATAATGTACCTCAGTCCTCAGATGATCAGGCAGGACATGCGCAGCACCGATCGGGTCCCCTCCCCATGTGTAAACATAAAGGAGGAGGGGGAGGCGGCTTCACCTCTGCTCAGCTGTGTGAGACAGCCGAGCCAAGACTGATCGCGGCCACGAGAGAAGGGGATGGTCCCGGCTGGGTGTCACTCGGGTGTGGCTCGCACCCCCCACTCCTGCAATGCCACTGCAGCTCCCCTCAGGCTCTCCGTGTGCCTGTCACCGCCCGCTATCTCTGCTAGTCCGTGCTGCTGCCTTAACCCGCCCGCTATCTCCGCTAGTCCGCTTCAATCGTGGAGGGGGGGCGCCGGCCTGTGACACCCCCAGTGTGTGGCACCCGGGACGGCCCAGACATCTGAATGATGCTTGGCTGGGGTCCTTGGGTAGGTGTGGCCCCCCCAGGCAAGAGGGGCCCCCGGGCAACTGCCCAGCATGCCCATACAAAAAGACGGCCCGGAAAGCATTCTCTCATTGAACGAGGTGGAGAGCATGAGGTCACTACCCAGACTCTCTGCCTCGTCCAGTCAGAGGATGCTTTGTATTCATTGAGAAAATGCAAAACTATCTTTGAATGTCGTTCATGCCAAACAGACGGCCTCCTGTGTTCAGAATACAGCAGGGCAGCCGCTCAAACCAGGGCCTGGAAGATAGTGGAGATCACTGTAGTAGGTGGGTCTACTGTAGTAATTTCCAGTTTCTAGAGCAGTGATTTCCACACTGTGACCCAGGGGCCAGATGTGACCCTTTGCTTGCACTTACTTGGCCCTTGAGGCACTATTCCTCTCACTGGCACCTATGATGGGGCACCATTCCTCCCAATGATACCAATGATGGGGCACTATTCCTGCCACTGATATCAACTATGGGGCATTATTCCTCCCACAAAAACCAATGATGGGGCATTACTCTATCCCATTGACGCCAGAGCATTTTCTACTCCCACTGGCCACAGTCTGGCTTCCTTGAAATCTGGACATTAAACTGGTCATTTGTTTAAAAAGTTTGGAGAACCCCTCTCTAGAGGGATCCCACAGGTACGGTATATACATAGTTATTTGGTCCAAGTTGGAATAACATAACCATGTAAAAATTTGCATACCTAGAATTGTGCTTTAAATTTTTTACACAACAGATTCTAAGATGTTAATCATGATTACATAATCTGGTTTCATATCACATTCATAATAAATGTAGACAATAAAATACATAGAGTTAAGCTGGCCATAGACAGATCGAAATACAACCAATTGAGCAGGAACCGGACTAGTTTTGATTCGTCTATGGGCAGGCTGGTTGTACTAAAGTTGATACATAGGCCAATTTCAATAAAACCAGCCTGTCAGGTTTTTTCGCCCGATCACTGACAGCAGCTATAGCTGCCAGTGATCATCGTATTCTGAAGGTTCCCCACACTCCCCATCGCAGGAACACAATAGAACTGCAGGAAGGATTCCCCCATCACTATTGACAGTGTTTATGTGGTAACCAAGCAATTTTCTTTCCTTTAACCTAAGGTTGAAGGAAAGAACATTGCATAATGTATGGCCTGACTTAGCGTATCATCATATCTACTGCAAACACATTAATTTAGGTTAGCATTATTTAATCAAGTGAGTATTAACAAAATTCAGAGAATAAAGGTATTTTTTTGTTTTTTAAGTAGGTCTAGGCAAACTTTTATGACCTGAAACCCGTTGAGATGTATGTGAACTCAGGGAGCCGGTCACCACGGCAACCAGAATAAATGAAGATTTACATTACCATAAACCCTTTGAGCAATTACATCTACAATTCGTACTGTAGAATTAATACATTTTGTTTAAGGAGGAAAAACAAAGCTACAGTTACCGCCAAAATCTCTTTTCTCTAACGCTGAGACATTTTACTGAACATCAAAGGGAATACTTAAAATGCAAAAAAAAAAAAAATCCTCGACGTTTGTAATAAAGTATAAAACAGAGGTACACCAATCTTAGGATTTATTTCTGGGAAAGAAGGAACATTTTATAGAGTTTATGTAAAATTGATGGTGCCAAGCCAAGATAAATGTGCATTTTTGCTGGTCCCTGGGCATTTTATTTACTAATAATGTCACAATATATTAAGGGGCGTAACATTTTGCAGAACATAAAAGATGCCGTTGTAGACATTTGATGTTATAGAAAGCTAAATATAGATCCTTGTACCTTACACACTCTTTAATCTATTCCTATAGATAGAACCTTTGACATTTTCCAAATGCAGGCTGGAGTAAAGGGTCAGACCCAGAATAAACTGATTTTTTTTGATATTCTGTATAGATCCTGGAGGATAGGAGCTCCTAATTAAATGCCATGGTTGATAAGAAGGAGATCCTCTATTTTTCTGCAGAAGGATCTTTTCATGTTCCATGGTGTTATTTGAAGGGTTGTATTTGCTTTAGTATCACTTCTATGATTTCTTGTGACAAAAATTTGTTAGAATATTTTTAAAGAATAAGAGCTCCATTGTTTAAATAGCATCATACTTCCGAGCCCCTAAGATAGTCAACCATTTTTATATTCTTTTGACTAACCTTGGGCTAAACTCTATTTTGTCAGTGAAACAGATCCAACATTTATTTTAAATGTTTCTGTTTTCTTCATGCCTCATTTACAACACAACCCTAGAGTCATAGGTGTACGCAGGGGTGTGCTGGGTGTGCCTGGGCACACCTGAATCACCTTGTGCAGCGCCGATTCCCCCCTGTGTCAAACCCCCTTCCCTCTTCTCCTCTCCTGACAGCTGCTGCGTGGGATATGCAAGAATGGAGAGTGGGGGAAGGGGCTGGTAAATATGTCATTTACCAGCCCCTTCATTTTCTGAATAAAAACAGTGAGTGATCGGCACCGATCGCTCCTTTGTCCATTTATAGCTGAAGCATAGTAAACTGTGTTTGTGAAGGAACAGGAAGCTGCTGAGCACAGAGCACTGGACTTAAAATTAATGCATTTCTGACCGTTTTGCATGGTGTTTCTGCACGCATAGCATCTCTTACATGGGAGAAACCCTTTCCCTGAAAACATTTTTTTAATGAATACATTTTATATGTATATTAAAATTGTATCTTTTATATTAAACACTGACATTTAAATCAGGTGCAGAACACATATAATGGCATGATGATGCATTAAACTCCCGTGTCACTATGGCAACCGGCACGCACACTATGCTATAAATACTAAGCAAGTTCATCACATGGTCACCCTTGAAAAAGTCATGTGTCTAGTGATGCAACGCGTCGGGAGGAGCCAGTGATGTCACCCACAGTGCTGTGTGTGTACTGTCGGCGTATGAGGAGCATTGAATTGTATGCAACTGACCTTAATTATATGCGATCTACTCTGCAGGAAAATGTGAGTGTATAATGCTCTAACCACTCAGGCTATCTTATGTTATACCATCTGCGCAATGGCTCTTTTTTCTTCTTTTTGAGTACTGCGGGAACACAGCGAGGCTTGTATTCAATCCAGCCTATGTGAAAAAGCAGCAGGAACTCTGATTTGACCGTCTGTCACTGTGGTCACATATTGAGGCTTGAAAATTATTCAGAACATGTGAAATAATCAGAAAAATTTTGAATTTTATTATTGGAATTATTGTGGGATCATATGTTTTATTTTGGTGTTTGTGTCACACCTTATTGTGGAATTATTTTATTTGGTGTCTGTGTTACACTTTTTTCACCAGTCACACTAGATAGTGTGTTTGAATTATCTGTTTTTTATGGTGAAAGATATATATATTTTTATATATTTTTTTATGGTGAAGGATATATTTACCTAATTGTAGTTTGTTGGGGCACTGTGCAGTATTAGGTTGATATTTAGAGCATTATTGACCCTTAAATTCATCAATATTTTTGTGTTATCAGTACACTACTTAATAATTGCAGCTTTATCATTTGGTTATCTTTTAATATTTTATCACATTTTTTATTTATTCACTTCAGCACTTTAGTATTATCTTTACATTCTCTTATAACATAAACATCTATCTGCTAGCTGTTTGCCATTTTAGTTCTGTTTTTACAATATAAGTGCAGCGCAACTGTCAGATGAGGTTGTTGTGAAAAAGACGGACTTTATTGGCTCCCGCTGCTGTCAATCACAGCCAATGAGCCAATGAGGAGAGAGAGGAGGCAAGGCCAAGCCATGGCTCTGTGTGTGAATAGGCATTCAGAGCCCCAGCTCATAAACTAGCCTGCTAGAGCGCCCCCATTGCAAGCTGCTTGCTGTGGGGGCAGGAGGGAGGGGTCAAGAGCGCCGGCGAGGGACCCAGGAAGAGGAGGATCGGGGCTGCTCCTGCAAAGCCACTGCAAAGAGCAGGTAAATATAACATGTTTGTTATTTTTTTTTAAAGAAAGCCTTTACTATCATTTTAAGCTGGATATGTATGGATCGAACTTAGGCCCGTTCAGCAGGGGCGTTGTGCTTTTCTTCCACTTTAACATCCATCAAAGCCTTTCCAAAGTTGGAGGATATGAAACTCTTAAGCTCCGTACACACAATCGGACTTTCCGATGGGAAATGTTCGATGACAGGGTGTTGTCAGTAAATCCGAACGTGTGTATGCTCCATTGGACAATTGTTGTCGGACTTTCCGCCAACAAATGATGGATAGCAGGTTTTCAAATTTTCCGTGGACAAATGTGTGTTGTCGGATTTTTGCGAGCGTGTGTACACAAGTCCGTCGGACAAAAGTCCAAAGTACAAACACGCATGCTCGGAAGCAAGGATGAGCCAGAAGTGGTCGGTCTTGTAAACTAGCGTTCGTAATGGAGAATTAACATTCGTGACGTGGCAAATTATGAAATCTCCAAATTCAGCGTACAATTCTCTTCTTCTTTAATGGGATAATAATGAAGCTGCTTTGCTGGTGACACTGATGGAGTTATTGCAAACAAAGTTTCAAAGGCTTTTTTTTTTCTAGTGATATAAAGAATAATATTATTATGCTTTTTTTTTTTTTTTTTGGACAAGTTACCACAACACCATTATCCTGTAGTTTTTAAGATCAAAGATACATCTATGTTGGTGTTCCTTGTCAATTTTACATTGTAATTTTTTAAATGTAACTGCCTACTCCCAAACTGTCGTTTGAAGTAAAACACATCGCCAAGTATTATTCTACACGATTTTTTTATTGTGCATTAAAAATAGAAAACAAATACAATTAAACATGCTATCTGTCAATAGAACTTAACCAAAAAGTGCATTCTATGCATCCAAAAATATAGAAAATATACCAAATCAAATCATTATTAAACCAAAAAAATTATGTCAAAGCAATAACTCCAAGGCCAATAATAAATAACATGTTATCTCCTCCGATTCCGTAACATGGCTGGTTGTTGAGCAGCCGTTCAGAAACAAACTGAAAAGCACGAAATGAAAAGCGCAAACTGAAAAGCGCTAAATGAAAAACGCAAAAAGAAAAGCGTGAATCAACACTCACCAAACTTCTACTAACATGAAATCAGCAGAAGGAGCCCAGAGGGTGGCGTTACAGAGCTGAAAAAGCACGTAGTACGTCTAGTACGTCACCACGTTCGTAATTGTTGGCTAACATTTGTGTGACCGTGTGTATGCAAGACAAGTTTGAGCCAACGCCCTTCGGACAAAATTCCATGGTTTTGTTGGCGGAAAGTCCGATCGTGTGTATGAGGCATTACGCTGCTCAACCTGATATTTCCCAATCCCAACACATTACAATGCAGCAAGAGAACATGTAAAAACACCTGTGTACACATATGATCACAAATGGAGATGATCGTACCCTCTTTACTGTTATATGCCCAAGGCTATCATTGCTTTAATAATCTATCACAGATCAAACACATTTACAAAGACTCTATTTTCTTCTTTTTTTTTTAACATTCTCTAACTGTAGTGCTGAAAAAATCTCCTTTAATATCTATTGATTTACTTGTCAGAAGATCCCTGCTGGCTATGTGCTCTGTAGGTCTTTGGAGACAAACAGCACACTTGTAAGTCCTTTACAGTTCATATCAGAAAACCTATCAATATAAGTATAAGCCCTTTCACAAGCCATGTATCAATGAGAATAAAAATATTCACAGCATTCAGGTTCATCACAAAAAGGTTCATCTTTCCTGCTGAAATAAATTCCAATATTTATTTAAGGTTTATACCTTGTGAGCTGTGAATACAAAAAAAAATTAAAAAGCAGTCACGTGACCAGAGATCAATTTCAGCCAGACAATAACTGACTCCGATGAGAGGATTTATGAAGGTGAAAAGGGCAAAGACGACGATTACGCATCCCGGCAATCTATTTCGTTCCCTAATTGCTTTATGACTTGACCATTACAATTGTGTTATTCCTTCATGGCAATCTCATACTGCTGTGAATGTGCAATATATTATATCATTATCCAGATCTGTTCTCCCACAGCAGATATTAGCATGACAAATTGTCAATAACTTTATATTCCTTTTGTTCTTTGATCTTGATTTTTACTCTCACATTTTTTTGTTTTATCAGTTTGAGTCCACAGACAATTAGGGTAAATTGAAATTTGCTGACACATGTTTGTCAATGCTTCTCCAGAAATCTGAATTTCATTTAGATACTATAGACTTTAGATACCATAATACTTAGATATTTTAGACACTTAGAGACTTTAGATACCATAATAAACAAAATGTACGTTTATTCCCAAAAAGAACTGTGAATTATTTATTCCATAGTAAAAATACAATTATTTTTTACATTGAAAACAAACAGTAAAGGGTCCATGTATCAAAAATTTCTTTGTGGGGATGTAACAAACATCCGAAACATCTAAAATGAAAACCCATAGTTTCTATAATATATGTAGTTCCTATACCATCAGCGCCACCTAGTGGTCTTAATGTGTTTTTTTTTTCCGATTGACATATTTATAGAGAAAAAATGCACTACAGCCACTAGGTGGTCCTTACAATATAGGAACCACATATATTTGAGAAAATACAGCGATTTTCATTCTAAATGTCTAGTTGTTTGTCACTTCTGCACAATGAACATTTTAGCCCTAAGTGATGCTAAGAAGCTTAAAGTGGAGTTCCACCCCAAAAAAAAAAATGAGTAAAGTGCTTAAAAATTTTTAAAAAAAAAACATTTGGAGAAAAAATTTTTTTTTACTCACCTCTAAATGCCTGTTGCTAGGGGGTCCCTCATAGTCTGCCTCCTTCAGTGCCTGGGCTCCTGACGTCAGTTCCCTCGGCGCAGGAAGGGAGATCGCCTCACCACCCTTCCTCTTGTCAACCATCTGTGACACGTGAACGTTCTCAGACGATTGCGGGGCCAGTGATGGCGCACGGCGTGGCTCACACATGCACAGTGGGTGCCCGGCTGTGAAGCCACAGCCGGGCGCCCACAGTTAAAATGCCGGCGCCGCCGAGCAGAGGGGGGGTTGAGCGGGGCTTCGATCCCCCGCATCGCTGGACCCTGGGACAGGTAAGTGTCCAATTAAAAGTCAGCAGCTGCAGTATTTGTAGCTGCTGACTTTTAATTTTTTTTTTTTAATGGGAAAATACAACACAACAGCTTATGCTCTCAATTATGCCTGCCACAGCCTGCTTGGGTCTCCACTGAAGATTGTAAACCAATCAGATTGGTTCCTTTACATGCGACACCTGAATAGGGGGTGGCAGAGGCAGCCATGGATAGCTTCATACAATGCATGAAGCTATCCATTAACCATATAGGGGGGTGGTGAGGATAGACGTGGTGGCCCCCGTGTGCTCTTAATGCACAGGCCACGCCTGCCTTCTAGTGCAGCCACTGAATTTTAAAGCTGATGTCCAGATTTACTGTCACAACCTCAGCTACATACAGTATACAGAGCTGTGTTCCGGTTGTGAAATGTTAGCTAGTAACAGAATTTACATCCAGACTACTCTGCCCTACCACTGGGTCAAGTGACTCAATACTCTCCCTAAACTTTAAGTAGGTTGTACTCATATATAAGTAGTAGATTTCTTTTTGATGAAGTCTGTTTCAATAACGACTGTCATAAGCTATACATGGATGAAATAACAAAACCTTGCAATCAACAGGGTTGGAACCCTTCTTGCAAACAGAGTTGTTGAATCACCTTACCGTCTACCAGTGGCGGTTGGTGTTTTTTTGGGGGGGGGTGGAAAATAACCCCCTCCGCGCACCTCAACCCACCAGCATTGTTGGCCAGTCCACCGGCATTTACCCCGATTGTTGGGCACATTGGGGATCATCAAGCACATCTAGGATCATCGGGCAGGGGGACAGGCTGTGGCAGGCATCTTGCAGCATCTTCCGTGTCCTCTTCCCTTCTGAGATCATGGCGGCTTCCACTGTGCGTCTCCTCCCCTCCTCCTAGGCATCCAATAGGATAGTCTAACCTTTCAGCCAATCGGGAAATGGGTAACAGACCAACGCCTACTGATTGGCGGAGAGGCAATTTAGTGTTAGAAAAGCAAATATTAATTTGCTTTTCTAACACATCTGGGTGGACTCCAAGTGCAAGGCTCTGCACTCGGAGTCCACCCTATTTTGAAGCCTATTAGAGTCTATGGCTCTAAACAGGGGCTTAAAAAAAACACCCCCGCCGCTGTAATTCAGGCGCCCGGCATCCGAAAAGGGGCCAGACACCTGAATAGGGGGTGGCAGCGACGGCCATGGATAGATTCATGCAATGCATGAATCTATCCATTAACCATATAGGGGGGTGGCGAGGATAGACGGGGCGGCCCATGTGCGCCCTTAATGCACGGGCCGCCCCTGTCTTCTACTGCGGCCACTGAAGTTTAAAGTGATGTCCAGTTTTACTGTCACAACCTCAACTACATACAGTATACAGAGCTGTGTTCTGGTTGTGAAATGAGACCTTCTTGTCTCACACCCTGAAGAAAATAGAGTCAGGCTAATCTACATTCAGCTAGTCATAGGCAGGCTTGTATTCTATCAATGTATACAAAGGTTCTTCTGAGTGCATTGGTCAGAGATTGTGACATCATCAGCCAATCTAACTAAGAGAGGCTCAGCCAATCAGAGGAAGACTCAGCCAATCAGAGGAAGACTCAGCCATTCAGAGGAAGCTTTTATTTATTGATAAAATACAAAGTTGTCTATGAATGGATAAGTGCTGCTCAGCTCAACTCTACTTTGTCCTGGGTGGGAGATAAGAAGGTCACGTCTCACACCCAGACCACAGTGCTGTATACTGTGTACATCTAAGGCTATATAGTGAAGTTTAGCGCCATTCCACAAGTGTGAGAAATTTTAAAGTGTGACATGCTAGGTGTCTATTTACTCGGTGTAACATCACATTATACAAAAAAATCAGGCTAACTTTAGTGATTTTTTAAGTTTTTTTATTCATGAAACTCAAAAATTGCAGCGCAAATACTGTGTGACATAAAAAGTTGCAACAACCACCATTTTATTTCCTAGGGTGTCTACTAAAACATATATATAATGTTTGGAGGTTTTGACTAAATTTCTAGCAAAAAAATATGATTTTTACATGTAGGAGAGAAGTGTCAGAATTGGCCTGGGTGGCAAATGGTTAATTGCCATAAGTAAGTAATATACAAATAATTATTATATATTGTTTTAATATAATTTACTTTATTTTCAAAAACTGGACTCAAGCAGGTGGCTTAACAGACAAATTACTGAAGTTTCAAACCAGTAATTTCACAGTAAATAGATAAAAAATACATTATTATGTTATAGCATATAGCATAATAATATATTATTTAGTTTGAATAAAAAAGTACCTTTTCAGCAGCAGTTGCAGATTCTCCCTCTTAACTGTGTGAGAAAAACATGGGATTATGGGTAAACCTTATACCCATAAATCCATGTTTTTTCATTGTAGTTAAGAGGGCTGTGCTGGAAGGGAGCATGTGTCAAAAGACACATGCCCCCTTCTATGACACTGCAATGAGAGGAGAGCCTCCACTGCAGCATTTTTATTGGGCAGCTTGCACCAATGGTGTTTTACCATTTGTCCAAGGCTCCAAGCTGTGCATTGAGCTCAGTGCCTCTGACAAGAAGTCATCCTTTCAGTCTGCTGCAAACAGAGTGTGCCAACTTGTATTTAAACTGGCCGCACTGTATGTAGCTTGTGACAGGCTGCGTAAGGAGCCCTGTATCTCCGGAACCATAGGTGTTAGGAGCACTTATGTCGCACCCCAGGTTGCCGAGCTACGATTGTATTTTTTTTATGTTCATGAAGATGAGGCTCTGCCTCTCTTGCCTCCCCTGACTGCATGTCCCTGCCTGGGAGACACTTTCACTGTCACTGCCATAGGAGAGACTGTTGTCACATAATACAGAGCAACTGGTGTTCAACTGCCCTCCATCCACTAGGGGGCAAGCTGAGGACACAAACTGCTGCAGACTTTTGAGAGGAAATGTAGAGGATTGTGGGGAATGTAGTTAAAAAAAGAATCAGCCATTACTACAGGTCCATTCTAAGCTACAATTCCCATAGAGAGAATCTGAGAAGGAGGGGTTGGAGCATTTTTCCCAGTTTGACAGAGAGAGGAAGGGATCTATTTTTGCAGGGAGACCGGGGCTATACAAGACCTGCTGCACTTGGGCAGAAGAAGGGGGGGGGGGGGCGATTTGTGCCTGATAGCAGTGGAGGCGGCAAGCGGACAGTGACACCTGAGAACAGTGGACACAGAGTAGCTGCTATTCCAGAGTGCTGGAGTGAGTTCTGGACTTCGAGGAGCCTGCTGTTCTGATAAAGAGCCGAGAACACCAGTGATCAGCCATGGGCCAACCCTACACTACAACCTCACAGCACAGGGACAGAACTGCCTGCTAGGAACATTAAGGTTGAGTCACTAAAACTGGAGAGTGCAAAATCTGGTGCAGCTTTGCATAAAAAACCAATCAGCTTCCAGGTTTTTATTGTCAAGGCGTAATTAAACAAGTATAAGTTAGAAGCTAATAGGCTATTATGCACAGCTGTACCAGATATTGCACTCTCCAGGTTTAGTAAATCAACCCCACTGTGTCATTGCATGCCTCAGCTTTTAATGAGACACTACCCCGAGCACTCCAACGCTCAGGTTTTGGACCCCAACAAGCAGGCCAGCATAAGGTCTAGAGCAGTGTACTACTGAATGCTGACTTTTGGCTGTTACTTTGGTAAACACCTATAGGCCGCTCTCCTTAGTCAGGGTTACTCAGTGCAGTTCCCAAAAAGAGGTTTACTTTTTGATATTCACTGCGTTGCAGCCTATTACCTATATCGCTTAAATATTGCAGTAACATTATTTTCTGCCATTTGATTGTTGCAGTTCATGCCTTTAATTGTTTAAACACTGTTCTATATTTTTCTAACTGTGAACCATTGCAGTATAATCTATTTTTTGTTAATTCACCACTGCACAGTCCTTTATCACATTTATCTGGTTGCAATATACTTTGCTACTACTTAAAGAGTTTTGTGTCGTTTATACACAATATATGCTCAGGTATCCACAATTAATATTCTCAGCCCAGCAAGGTGTTTCATAGAATGCAGAGCTGTTCACAGAGTTGTGGGCACAGGAACAGAGGACCCAACACTTCACGTGGCTCCTTCAGGGGTAAATGCTACATCCTGTAACTGCAATTTGCAACATGTACTCTTGGTAAGTGCATGCAATACTATGTTAGGTCCTTTGCCATTTATCTACTGCACCTCATGATCCTCACTATATGCTCATTGGTCTGTCTCTGTGGTGGAACAGTCTGCATGAGTGGTATCACTCCTGCACAAAGTGGACCATACTGACAAATATACAAAGGCCAGTGCAAGAAAAGAAAGATGTACTGGGGGTCACTATCAGATTGGAATTGCCTCGTGCATGGGGGTTACGTTTTCACAGTTTCACTTTACCTTCAAACACATTTCAGATAACCTGAAAAAACGTTTAAACATTTAAATGACACAGAAAGAGTTATGCACTTACATCTATTCCCCTTTTGCTTGGAACATGGGCTCTCCCGCTTTGGTGTTTCTGTTGGCAGCTGTTGGCTGCTTCTTTCTTGCAAATACGGTCTGCATATAGGCGTGTGCTAGGTGTGCCTAGGCACACCCTAATGACTCACTCCCCCCCCCCGCACAGCTTTACGGCTTCACTCCTGTCCTCTCCTGCCAGGGGATGTTTCAAGATGGAGAGCGGGGGAAAGGGCCAGTAAATATGTAATTTACCAACCACTTAATTTTTCTGAATGAACACAGTGAGAGATCAGTACTGATCGCTTCTGTGTCCATTCATAACTGATTTACTGATTGACATCATCCTCTGTCCCACTGACACCTCAACTGCTCTACTGACTGACACCATTCACTGTCCTACTGACACCAACTTCTGTCCTACTGCCACCGTTCACTGCCCTACTGACACCATCTATATTTTAATACATTTTAAGATATTTGTTTACATTTATTTATAAGAGAGTGTGTGTGTATATATACTGTATATATATATATATATATGTACCTGTACACACACACACACACACACACGCGTGTTTGCAATAGGCTGTGCACACCTATGGGTCTATATACTGTATGTGGAATGTGCTGCATCCCACAGTTCAACATAGATCAGTTGTGTTTGTGACACATCTTTGACCATGTTTGGGTACAGCAATACTACAAGTCACAGCAAGCTCTGTTCTCCCAACCAGCTCAGGGACAGACACAGAACACTAGAGAGTTGCTGTACAGACAGGATTTCCTGTTTAACAAATTAAATATTCATTTATTTAAATTTCACTCAGCCATCAGTCTTTTATACCTTTGCAAGCTTAAATACGAGTAAGCAAGTTTAGGCGGGTTCAGGCACGTAGGGTGTAAATTACGCTAAAATAACTCTCTACAGGGGAATGACGCTGTTCGCATAATCAATATAAACTGTACTAAAAATTAATCCAATCCACTATAATCAAAATTTACCAGCTCAACGTATGGAGTGAATTAATGTGAAAGGTATATGTGGACCTCTACACCCAAACACAAATAAATAGAATAAAAATATATAGTAAAAATGTATGTGTACACAGAATAAAAAATCAAAGTCAAAATGGCATATGATGCAAATAAACTTCATCAAAAAATATTAGTAGGTGTTGGGTGCAACATAACACAATACCTTAAAAGATAGAAATGTGATGTGTAGACATAGAACGCCAAAAACAACAACTATAGGTGTTTAACCAATCTTAAAATATATATACTGGTATATAAAAATGTGTGTAGAATGTGATAGGAATGAGTGTTATGTGCCTAAAAAATATATATATGGACACCAAAATTATATCCACATATAAATAAATGTGAACTCAAATGAGCAAATAAGAAACAAAAATAAAAATGAAAATAAAATTAAAAACTAATACAGTGCTGGTCTGCACAAAAAATATTAATGAGTGATAAAATGACAGGTGCCAATACCAAATAATAAGTCCCAAAGATATATAGCGATCAAATGTGTATATGTAAGAAAATAAAAAATGCAGCGCTAAAACAGTAATATGAAGGTGAACAAAACTCATATATATATGAAATATAGACACACCAAAAAATAACTAAAGGTGATAGCCCATCAAACATTAACACAACAATGAGTTCGATGGGATGTTTGGGGAAAACAAGTCTCCCATAAAAAACTAAAGCAAATGTCTTAACACATAAAAAACAAATAAGATCAAATTCTAAAATTAAATTAAAGAGATGTGGATGATATAAGTGTCAAAACACAAAAAGGGAAGATGCATACAAAATAAATGTGCAAATAAAGTCCCAATAACAAGTAGTGCAAGGGATTCAAAATTGATCAGTCCATATACAATGTGAATAAAGATCCAATGTGAATAAAATCCAAAGGGAATGTGATACAGGTGAGTCCAACATCCAGAGTAATTCACACCCAAGTGAGATATGAGGCTCCTTACCAGCTAGAGATGACCACCATAACAGTGGTCTCACCAGGCATTTGGGAAATTATCAGGTCACCCACAAACCTATGCCGACATCCACAGTTGAAATCGTGGTACTGTAATAAAGGACTGACTTGGAACCAAGGAGTCCAGGTTCAACAAGCTGCTTAAGTTCGTGTTCCTTCCAAGGCAGAACCCCAAAGAAAAAGGGGGGAGGAAAAGGACAAGCGACAAAGCCTGGATCAACTGGTAAATAAGAAAAATGACATCCTCCTCCTCTCAGGCTGGATCTTGTAATGTGTATATGTATACAATAATAAGTCCCAAAAATATATATGGCAAAAAATGGTGTATATATATACACTGTAATAAAACAGTCTGTGAGAAGTGATCCTGTGCAAAGGAGGAGTGTTGTACAATTAGGTGAATCTTCAGTGGTCCCCACTTTCAGCCATATCACCCTATTGTGCTCACCGGAGCGCCCCACCCCTCGAATCCTTGCTGCTATATTCCACCTCTCCGGACGCGGCATCAAGGATCTCCACCGACGGGCGTTCCCATATATAAGGTAAAAGGATGAGCCTTATAGTGTGAATCCGTGGAACCAAAGTTGTACTTTATTAAAATTAAGTTCTAATGTAAAGTTTAAAAGGAGCTGCTATGCTCGGTACCGATAAACACAAAGTTACTTCCGCAATCGCCGGCGTGGTGAGGGCTTGCGTTCCACAGCCAGGCTGAGAGAAACTGGAAGTACAGACAAGGAAATGACGTAGTGCGTGCCAAGTAAGTCCCACCTTACGCGTTTTGTCATATGGACGTCATCTGAGGCACCTCAGATTACGTCATTTCCTTGTCTGTACTTCAGGTTTCTCTCAGCCTGGCTGTGGAGTGCAAGCCCTCACCATGCCGGAAGTAACTTTGTGTTTATCGGAACGGAGCATAGCAGCTTCTTTTAAACTTTATATTAGAACTTAATTTTAATAAAGTACAACTTTGGTTCCACGGATTCACACTATAAGGCTCATCCTTTTACCTTATATATGGGAACGCCCGTCGGTAGAGATCGTTGATGCCGCGTCCGGAGAGGTGGAATATAGCAGCAAGGATTTGAGGGGACACCTCTTGCTAGAGGGGGCCAACATCATTGGAATACATCCACTAAGCCTGTTACCCCTGCAGGGGTGGGGCGCTCCGGTGAGTGCAAGCACAATAGGGTGATACGGCTGAAAGTGGGGACCACTGAAGATTCACCTAATTGTACAACACTCCTCCTTGGCACAGGATCACTTCTCACAGACTGTTTTCTTACAGTGTATATATATACACACCATTTTTCGCCATATATATTTTTGGGACTTATTATTGTATACATATACACATTTGATCGCTATATATCTTTGGGACTTATTATTTGGGATTGGCACCTATCATTTTATCACTCATTAATATTTTTTGTGCAGACTAGCACTGTATTGATTTTTAATTTTATTTTCATTTTTATTTTTGTTTCTTATTTGCTCATTTGAGTTCACATTTATTTATATGTGGATATAATTTTGGTGTCCATCTATATATTTTTTAGGAACATAACACTCATTCCTATCACATTCTACACACATTTTTATATATATATATTTTAAGATTGGTTGAACACCTATAGTTGTTGTTTTTGGCGTTCTATGTCTACACATCACATTTCTATCTTTTAAGATATTGTGTTATGTTGCACCCAACACCTACTAATATTTTTTGATGAAGTTTATTTGCATCATATGCCATTTTGACTTTGATTTTTTATTCTGTGTACACATACATTTTTACTATATATTTTTATTCCATTTATTTGTGTTTGGGTGTAGAGGTCCACATATACCTTTCACATTAATTCACTCCATACGTTGAGCTGGTAACTTTCATTATAGTGGATTGACTTCATTTTTAGTACAGTTTATATTGATTATGCGAACAGCGCCATTCCCCTGTAGAGAGTTTTTTCAGTTTTTAGGACCCCACCCAGGTGGTGTTCATAATTAGGGGGGCTGCAGTTCTCCTTTTCCTAAGCGTGGATTTCTTGTATTTCTTTAAATTACGCTAAAATACTCCACACTGAATGCAGGATTTATGTGCCTGAACATTACTCTAAAATACAACTGTACAGTATCTCACAAAAGTGAGTACATCCCTCACATTTTTGTAAATATTTTATTATATCTTTTCATGTGACAACACTGAAGAAATGACACTTTGCTACAATGTAAAGTAGTGAGTGTACAGCTTGTATAACAGTGTAAATTTGCTGTCAAAATAAGTCAACACACAGCCATTAATGTCTAAACCGCTGGCAACAAAGGTGGGTACACCCCTAAGTGAAAATGTCCAAATTGGGCCCAAAGTGTCAATATTTTGTGTGGCCACCATTATTTTCCAGCACTGCCTTAACTCTCTTGGACATGGAGTTCACCAGAGCTTCACAGGTTGTCACTGGAGTCCTCTTCCACTCCTCCATGACAACATCACAGAGCTGGTGGATGTTAGAGACCTTGCGCTTCTCCACCTTCCGCTTGAGGATGCCCCACAGATGGTCAATAGGGTTTAGGTCTGGAGACATGCTTGGCCAGTCCATCACCTTTACCCTCAACTTCTTTAGCAAGGCAGTGGTTGGAGGTGTGTTTGGGGTCGTTATCATGTTGGAATACTGCCCTGTGGCCCAGTCTCCGAAAGGAGGGGATCATGCTCTGCTTCAGTATGTCACAGTACATGTTGGCATTCATGATTCCCTCAATGAACTGTAGCTCCCCAGTGCCGGCAGCACTAATACAGCCCCAGACCATGACACTCCCACCTTCATGCTTGACTGTAGGCAAGACACACTTGTCTTTGTAATCCTGACCTGGTTACCGCCACACACGCTTGACACCATCTGAACTAAATAAGTTTATCTTGGTCTCATCAGACCACAGGACATGGTCCCAGTAATCTATGTCCTTAGTCTGCTTGTCTTCAGCAAACTGTTTGCGGGCTTTCTTGTGCATCATCTTTAGAAGAGGCTTCCCATGCAGATCAACTTGATGCAGTGTGCGGCGTATGGTCTGAGCACTGACAGGCTGACCCCCCCACCCCTTCAACCTCTGCAACAATGCTGGCAGTACTCATACGTCTATTTCCCAAAAATTACCTCTGGATATGAAGCTGAGCATGTACACTCGACTTCTTTGGTTGACCATGGCGAGGCCTGTTCTGAGGAGTACATGTACTATTAAATTGCTGTATGGTCTTGGCCACCAAGCTGTTTCAGGGTCTTGGCAATCTTCTTATAGCCTAGGCCATTTTTATGTAGAGCAACAATTCTTTTTTTCAGATCCTCAGAGAGTTCTTTGCCTTGAGGTGCCATGTTGAACTTCCAGTGATCAGTATGAGAGAGTGATAGCTATAACACCAAATTTAAAACACCTGCTCCCCCATTCACACCTGAGACCTTGTAACACTAACAAGTCACATGACACCGGGGAGCGAAAATGGCTAATTGGGCCCAATTTGGACATTTTCACTTACTCTCTTTTGTTGCCAGCGGTTTAGACATTAATGGTTGTGTGTGGAGTTATTTTGAGGGGACAGCAAATTTACACTGTTATATAAGCTGTACACTCACTACTTTACATTGTAGCAAAGTGTAATTTCTTCAGTGTTGTCACATGAAAAGATAAAATAAAATATTTACAAAAATGTGAGGGGTGTACTCACTTTTGTGAGATACTGTAAATATGATATAGTGCATATGCACATTAGATAAGCTAAAACTAGTTTCAGAGACGTTAAAAACAAAAAACAAAAAAAATATGCATTTTAAATAGACTTTTTGTGTGCCCATGTGAATATATCCTTAATCACATCTGAAAGTAGCTTTCCTTAGTGCCGGTTCACACAGGGGCAACACGACTTCAACGCGACTTTGCAACGCGATTTCAACGCGACTTCAACACGACTTGTGGATCCGACTTTGCCCTGCGACATGTGTCCGACTTTCAATGAACGGGGATCCGACTTGGATCCCCGCCACTGTGTTTGGTATGGTTTATTTAAAATTTGGGGGACCTCTGCGCCAAATTTTAAATAAAAAACCGGCCCTTGGGTCTGGTATGGACCTTGAGGGGAACCCCCTACGCCGAAAAAACGGCGTGGGGGGTCCCCCCCAATCCATACCAGACCCTTATCCGAGCACGCAGCCCGGCCGGACAGGAATGGGGGTGGGGACGAGCGAGCGCCCCCCCCCCCCTCCTGAACCGTACCAGGCCGCATGCCCTCAACATGGGGGGGTTAGTGCCTTGGGAGAGAGGGCGCGTTGCGGGCCCCCCCCCAAAGCACCTTGTCCCCATGTTGATGAGGACAAGGGCCTCTTCCCGACAACCCTGGCCGTTGGTTGTCGGGGTCTGCGGGCGGAGGGCTTATCGGAATCCGGGAGCCCCCTTTAATAAGGGGGCCCCCAGATCCCGGCCCCCCACCCTATGTGAATGAGTATGGGGTACATCGTACCCCTACCCATTCACCTAGGGAAAAAGTGTCAATTTAAAAAAAAAACTACACAGATTTTTAAAGTATTTTATTAGACAGCTCCGGGGGTCTTCTTCCGACTTCGGGGGTCTCTCCGGTTCTTCTCCGCGCTCTCCGGGTCTTCTGCCGGACTCCTCCGCTCTCTTCTGCTCTTTTGCCGCTCTTTTGCTAAAGCGGAGGAGCCCGGTCTTCAATCTTCTGCCCTCTTCTCTTCTTCTTCACTCTAAACTCTAGATTTTGCTAATTCAATGTATTGTTTATCCAATCTGAATCTATTACATTGAATAAATAATGGTATTGCCAGAATCCATAAGAGCAAGTCCCACTGGTAGCTTTGATAAAGATTTAATAAAGAACTGTAATTAAACCTGTTCTCCAGGCTACATTGGTACAAAAGTACATTGGCAATATAGTTAATGCTTTAAAGTAGATTGCCAGTTTCTGTGAATGCTTTTAACTAAACTAATATAAATTGATATGCATATACTGCTGCCAACTATTCTAACCTCTATGGCAGGGAAACTCAATCCATTTTAATGTTTTATCTTTGAGATAAATCAAACCGATATAAAACATGTACAATTAAAAAGAAACCAGGAACAATCTTTAATTTTTGGTCCTTTAATACAGTGGCCCCCAACCTTTTGCTTGATATGGTGTCAGGGTGATTGAAGCGCATTCTTTCTATTATTACATTGTAGTATTAAATGAAATATAGTTCAACTCACCATAATGTAGAATCAGTGGGAGCACTGAGTGTGTCACCTGCCACCGTCGCCTGCTACCAGATGTGGATAGTCACTTGCCACGCTGCCTGTCACCAGATGCGGAATGTCACTTGCCACATCGCCTGCCACGCTTACTGCCTCAATGTTTTAGTTCTTAAAAGGAATATCAGAACTATCAAGGAAAGAAAACGTTTGAACTAAGAATGATACTTCTTTTTGACACGAAAATAATGGCCTGAATTTAGACATTGGTTTCCTTACACATTATGCTAAAGTTTTACGACCCCCTCTGTGACCAGTATCACCCCCCCCCCCCCCCCCCCCTCCATTCTATATCTCTCCCTCTGTCTTATCTCACTAACTCTGCTGCTATCTTTATTACCATTGATTTGTATATGTTTGTTTTTCTCATCTTTTTTTTTTTTTTTCTTTAACATTCTGCTTAAAAATATGTGAATCAGTACTGCTTGGACCTTGAAGAAGGGGACATACCCCAAAAGCTTGTCCTGAAAAATTGTATGTTAGTGCAAATAAAAAAAGTATCACGGACAGTACTCAATTTTCTCTGTCACAATTGCACTAATACCGCTACAATCAAATCAAGCATACACCTTTTAGAATTCATGGCACGTATGGGTAAAAGTATAGCTAAAGGCAAAACTTTTTTTTATCTTAGATTTGGATAGTGATGAGAGATCGCCAATTTTATCAGAGACTGAAAGTGAGCATGCCACTAGAACAGGAAGAGAAGAGAAATCTTCCAATGGGACACTTATTCAGATAACAACATCTAGGAGGGGATTAATCTTACATTAGAAAGATATACTTTCACTTTCTCAACAGTGGTTTTAGCTCTTCCCTACTCTGTCCAAAATAAAAATGTTTTGGCTTTAGATATACTTTAATTTTCCTTATCATTGTAACAAATTTAATCAGGCCCGAAGCCTTTAGGCTCCATTTAGACCTGAGTGATCTACAGCGACTGCAGCAGTTGCTCATTTTTTTTTATATATATATATTTTTTTTTTACTTGAGCGATTTTGGAGCAGCACCATTCATTGGAATGGACCTCCCTCCACTCCAAAAACACTCAAAAAGAAGCTCATGTACCAAATCTTGGTACAGAGCCAGGAGCGTTTGTGGTCAAGATTTTTGCTACAATTGTACCACGATTTGTCGCTCGACAATCACATTTGGAGTGCTGCGATTCTGCTGCAATTCTGGAATCGCAGGCAGAATCACAGCGATTCCACCTGCAATCCAGACCTCCCAAGTGTGAATGGAGCCTTACGGTTTGCTACTGCCAGATTTGTAACATCCCATTAATATGCCATGATGCTGTTGCTAGAATTATCATTGGTAAATACCTTCACTTAAAGAGCATGTGACAGCTTTGAGGATTCTTGGGGAAGAGTAAGTAGCTGTGCGCTGGCTATAGATTTTTCTGAAGCATTGTTTTGCCAAAGAAGATATTTACTACATATCCCTGCTTTGAAGACTAAAAGTCACAAATGAACATGTGTAATAATTTGAATTTCTAGTTTATGTTGTAATTCACTTATATTCTCTCCCTGTCAGAGAAGAAAAATATGGTTTCCACCAAGAAATATATATATATATATAGTTATTTTCTATTTGATATGAGTTTTTATGATTTATTTGGTGATGTATTAGTATAGTGTATGGTAGCGCTCTTATCCTGTTCACATTTTTAAAGGCACATGCACTTTGAGAGCAGCGACCTTGAATGTTAGTAATCACTTATTTTTATATTTAATTTTATTTCTAGCACCAATTTTTTTTTTTTAATCACTTGTTTAGCGCAGGAATTCACGGTGTTATACACTATTTAACTACAGTTTTAGATTGTAAGCTATATAGAGCAGGGCCTTCTGATCCCTCTTGTAACTGTACTGTCTCCAGGACTTTTTTTTAGCAGGAGGACAGGGGAATGCAGTTTTTGGATCTTCAGCACTGAATAAATGTAATGGCAAGGGGTGCTGGAAGGTTTATTGATGCTGGCTGCTGGGGGATATATTATAGCTGGGCAGGGCTATTGTTGTTGGGGATCTATTGTTGCTGGGCGGAACTAATGTTGTTGAAGGCTCAATTGTTGCTGTGAGGGATCTACTGTTGAGGGATGGTTGTATTATTGCTGGCTGCTGGAGGGTCTATAGATGCTGGTTGCTGGGAGATCTGGTGGGGGTCAGTTGGTGCTGGGGGAATCTCATTTTGCTGGCTAAAGGAGAACTATTTTCCTGCTTTTCTTGTTATTATTAAAAAGTTTCATAAAAATTACTTAAGACCACAAAATGTTAGCTGGTTCTGTATTCTCTAAAATGGGAAGTACTGGCAAGTGGGTTGGGGTGGAACCAAGGGATGGTGCTGGGAGATGAGTAGGGGAAGGAAACAAGGGGTGACTTGGAAGAGGGTGCACCTGCACCTATTCTGTGAGCAAAAAAAAAGCCCTGACTGTCTCCCTCCATTTTGTAAAGTGCTGCGCAAAGTGTTGGCACTATATACAGTGCTCAGCATAAATGAGCACACCCCTTTTGAAAAGAAAGATTTTAATCAATATCTCAATGAACACAAGAACAATTTCCAACAATTTTACTACTGCCGCGTACACACGAGCGGACTTTTCGACCGGACTGGTCCGACGGACCGTGATGACGTACGACCGGACTAAAATAAGGAAGTTGATAGCCAGTAGCCAATAGCTGCCCTAGCGTCGGTTTTCGTCCGTCGGACTAGCATGCAGACGAGCGGATTTTTCGACCGGACTCGAGTCTGTTGGAAAAATTTGAAACATGTTTTATTTCTAGGTCTGTCGGACTTTTGGGGAAAAAAAGTCCGCTAGATCCCACACACGATCGAATTGTCTGACGGAGTCCGGTCTGCCGGAAAGTCCGCTCGTGTGTACACGGCATTAGATTACAAAATCTTAAGTTTTACTCAAATTAGTTGATGCAAAAATGAAAACCCCACAACAAAAATGACTATATCTAGTATTTTGTATTCCCGCAATGATTTGTAAGGACAGCTCCAAGTCTTTTAGGCATGAAATGAACAAGTTGGCGACATATTGCAACAACTTTTTCCATTCTTCAAGAACAACCTCTTTTAGAGCCTGGATGCTGGATGGAGAGTAATGCTCAACTTGTCTCTTCTGAATTCCCCATAGGTGTCCGTGTCAGGTCACCTGAGTCCAAGTGACAGTTGCACCCCGTTGGGGTCTGGAGTAGACCGCAAGGTAGTGGATCCTACGGCTGACTGCTGCGGTTGGAGCTCTAGGTGATACAGGAGAGCAGGTACTCTGTACTACCAATACGGATGACACTGGGAGCTAGAGCATGATATTTGGCACGGAATCTAAGAGCCAGCATGTGTTCACCAGAGGCCCCTAGTGGTGGGGATGGATTTAGCTGCAGTCTGGCTCCAGATCACGACCCCTAGGGCCTCCCAGATCACGCTCACGGTAGACTACAGGGAGGTAGAGAGGAAGCAGCAGACTGCGACAACAAAGGATAGTCGGGAGATAGCCAAAGGTCGGGGCAACAAGCAGGTAAGGATAGTCAGGAGATAGCCAAAGGTCGGGGTAACAAGCAGGTCAAAAACAAGTCAAGATCGGTAACTGGAATCAGATGTAGAAGACACAGCAAGTCGCACACAAAAGCCAAACACACAATATTGATCAGCAGAGCTGGCTTGCAGTGCACAGGTTATAATAGAGTTCCCTGATAGGGGCTGGGGTGGAGCCATGCTTTGAGGAGAGATTACTTAAGCAGCCAGGTGAGAGTGGCTGACCTCATAAGCAGAACGCATGGAGAGTTAAGCTGATAGACAAACATTACTGCATATCCATGACAGTCTGATTGGGTTCAGATCAGGAGACATACAGTATAAGACTTGGCCACTGAATCACTTTCACCCTGTTCTTCTTCAGAAATGCAAGGTGTGTGTTTTGGATCATTGTCATATTGTAAAAATGCACGACAACCAAGGGCACGGAGTGAAACACTGCTCTTTCAATATAGAGCAGTACATCTGTGAATTCATGATACCATCAATGAAGACACCAGCAGCACTCATGCAGGCCCCACAGAAGGACACTACCACCACCATGTTTCACTGTAGGCACCATGCATTTTCCTTTGTATTCCTCACCTTTGCGACGCCATACAGTTTTGAAGCCATCAGTTGCAAAAACGTTTATCTTGGTATCATCACTCCAGAATACAGAGTCCCAGTGTCATGGATCTGCCACCTAGGGGTTAAAATAGTGCAGACTGATTTCAGTGATTGGAAACAGGCTGCCTTATTTAAACACCTCAGCAGCACTGTGTCTTTGCTTTCTGATCTGCAGCTCATACCTGTTCCCGTGACTTCCTGTTCCTGTGATCCGATCTGTTTCCTGTGTTTGACCCGGCTTGTTTGACTACGATTGATCTCTGTTATCTTGACCCCAGCCTGCCTTATAACCACGCTCCACTCTACACTGCTTGATATCCTGTTGCAGAACTTTGCCTGTATCCTGACCATTCTCTGCCTGTCATCTATATCTACATCTGATCGTCTGTTACCAAACCCGGCTTGTCTGACTTAATATTCAGTGTCTCCCCAGCCCTGAACCTACCAGCCTGCTTCCTGTTTCCTGCTGAACCATCTGAACTGACAAGACCAAAGATGAACCAGGCACCCATACACTGCCAGGCTCTTGCGGCCACTGTTGCAACACCAGTGGCCCTTGAGCCGGGGTTGTACGAGAAAGCCTTCCCACTGCACGTCAGGCTCATCCGGCAGGTACGTAACACCCAGTAGTCTTCTTTTTCAGCATGGGTCCTAGAAAATTCTAGTTGGACCTTTTTGTGCATGAGCTTTAGGAGAGGCTTCCTTCATGGACGACACCTATTCACTCCATTCTTCTGCAGTGTGGGCCACATTGTGTCCCGAGAATTATTCACCCCAGTTTGGCTTTCTACTTGTTTAGCTAACTGCAGTGAACTTGCATGATGATTTTCTTGAACCCGTCCCATCAAAAGATGCTCTTGTCGAGGTGTTAACTTCTGTGGATGGCCTGGAAGTCTCTGTTAGATGGTTGCAGTTCCATCTTTGTTAAATGTTTTGGCACTTTTGCTACAGTATCCTGACTGATAAGTAAAGTTTTAATGATCTTCTTGTAGCCTTCACCTTTCTTGTGTAAAGAAATTATTTTCTTTCTCAGGCCTTGTGACATTTCTCTTCCATGTGGTGCCATTGTCGACAGTATGAAACCAGAAGGGGTTTTCTTTGTTAAGTAACGCCCCTTTTATAATCAACTGTCTGCTGGACACCTGTTTAATGAATAATTAGACTCACCTGTGGTTGAATTCTTGTTGATTAGGATTTTGTTGTCTAAAATTTAGCTTTGCTCCTAATGCCCCGTACACACGGTCGGACTTTGTTCGGACATTCCGACAACAAAATCCTAGGATTTTTTCCGACGGATGTTGGCTCAAACTTGTCTTGCATACACACGGTCACACAAAGTTGTCGGAAAATCCGATCATTCTGAACGCGGTGACGTAAAACATGTACGTCGGGACTATAAACGGGGCAGTGGCCAATAGCTTTCATCTCTTTATTTATTCTGAGCATGCGTGGCACTTTGTCCGTCGGATTTGTGTACACACGATCGGAATTTCCGACAACGGATTTTGTTGTCGGAAAATTTTATATCCTGCTCTCTAACTATGTGTGTCGGAAAATCCGATGGAAAATGTGTGATGGAGCCTACACACGGTCAGAATTTCCGACAACAAGGTCCTATCACATACCTCCCAACAGTCCCGGATTGGGCGGGACTTTCCCGCTTTGACACCTCTGTCCCGCTATCCCGCCATACAGGTGATTTGTCCCGCATAATGCTGTTGACTACAAGCTAATTTTTCTCTCAATAGGACCTGCAGCAGTGTGTACATCCAGTACAGCCAGGGATTGCCTAACAAGTCAGCTGGATGTGCACTGTGCAGCCCCAATGAGAGACTTCACCTGTCAAAAAGAGAGTGTGATGTCGGGTAGGGGCGGGACTGCTATCCAGACCCGCCCCTCTGTCAAACCAGTGCATAGCGAAAGAGCCGGTGACACAACACCGGCATTCATAGATTGCTGGCCGGGATCAGCTATCTATTCCTCTCCCCCAGAGTTTTTTCAGCCTCCATTAGCCCTGCACTCACAGGCAGCTCCCCACTTTCACCTAAATACATAAGCCTGACTTCTGCAGTTGAAAGTGAAAGTAACAGCTCAGCTCGGCTCCTTCAACAGGCTCTCTGCTCTGCAGTCTGCACTAAAGTCGGGACAAGTGAAAGTCTGACTGCAGCGTGTGTGAGGAGGGAGGAGGGAGGAGGGGGGAGGGGGGTGAGCTGCCCCCTAATCATTATCTCCTTCCTGCTCCAGGAGTCGAAGATACCCAGTGCACTGAAAGGAGAAGGAAGCTGTGGCTGCACTGGATAGAAGACATCTACAGAAAGGTGCTACTTTTACAAAAGTGTGTGTTATGTGTGTGTGGTGTGTGTGGTGTGTGTTGTATGTGTGTGTGGTGTGGTGTGTGTTGTATGTGTGTGTGTGTTATGTGTGTGTGTGGTGTGGTGTGTGTTTGGTGTGGTGTGTGTTATATCTGTGTGTGTGTGGTGTGTGTTATATCTGTGTGTGTGTGTGGTGTGTGTTGTATGTGTGTGTGTGTTGTGTGTGTGTGGTGTTGTGTGTGTTATGTGTGTGGTGTGTGTTATATGTGTGTGTGGTGTGGTGTGTGTTGTATGTGTGTGTGTGTTATGTGTGTGGTGTGTGTGGTGTGGTGTGTGTTATATCTGTGTGTGTGTGTGGTGCGTGTTGTATGTGTGTGTGTGTGTGTGTGTGTGTGTTATGTATGTGTGTGTGTGGTGTGGTGTGTGTTGTATGTGTGTGTGTGTGTTATGTATGTGTGTGTGTTATGTGTGTGTCGTGTGGTGTGTGTTATGTGTGTGTGTGGTGTGGTGTGTGTTATATCTGTGTGTGTGTGGTGTGGTGTGTGTTGTATGTGTGTGTGTGTGTTATGTATGTGTGTGTGTTATGTGTGTGTGGTGTGGTGTGTGTTATATCTGTGTGGGTGTGGTGTGGTGTGTGTTATATATATATGTGTGTGTGTGTGTGTAGGGAGGGGGGTTTCAGATGTTATAGTTGAGGAGAAGGGCAATAGTGACATGTGGATGGATGACTGCACTCTGTACCTAGCACTCTTGAACCCTTGCACTCTGTACGTAACGCACTCCAGAACCATGCACTGTGCCTGCACTCTGTACATAACACATGTCAATACCCTGCACTCTATATGTAACTCCAGAACCCTGCACCTTGTGCATAACACACTCCAGAACCATGCACTCTGTATCTAGCCCTATCCTGAACCCTGCACTCTGTACATAATGCACTCCTGAATCCTTCCACACTTTGTGTAATGCACACTTCCATAGTTTATGCAAAATCATTTGTAATGGAAGCTTTTTATTCCTATTTTTTGAAATGACTGTGCTGGGGTTTTTGTATGCATTAGTGAGAATCTTTCTTTTTGCCGCAGTGCACATAGCGCGCGTTCAGTCGCCTCCTCCCATAAGTGTCCCTCTTTCTGAAGTTCAAAAGTTGGGAGGTATGCCTATCACACATTTTCCGTAGGAAAATCCGACCGTGTGTATGGGGCATAAGACTTTCATTGGGGTGTATTCATTTTTGCAACATGGTCTTGAATGAATTTGTTGGAAAAAAATACTTTTTTGTGTTTGCAAATTAAGAAATCTTGGTTGCAATCAATGGCCCGCATTTGTGGGAGTATTTTGTAATATAGTGTCCCATAGAAAATGTTGATTCTGAAAGGAAAGGAAAGGTTCTCTGACAAATCTGTTGGGGTGTGCTCATATATGCTGATCACTGTAAATCCTGCAATATAATAATAATAATAATAACCAATTAGATATTTGCTTGCAGTTTTTAGCCCCTTCTATAAAAAAAAAAACATCTGCAGTATGAATATCTACCGACTGCATTACACTTTCTCAATTTTTGAGCATTAGGTTCAGACCCCAAAACAAAGAAAGCAATCATACATCATGAGATTGTTGAATATACAATTTTTTGCTTTGTAGACATGTGTACCTGTGCCGCCTCTTTCATCAGAGAGACAATATAATATAAAATATTATAGAGCCTCTATTGAGTATTTCAAAGCTAAGTATCCTCTCTCATGGATCTTTACAATTGTATTCCCTTCAATTTTCATCAATTCCATTTTGATCGGTCATAACAATTGTCGAATATGATGATGTTTTGGTTGGAGGTCATATAAAGAAGAATTTATTACAGAGACTGAAGGGAGAGAGTTCACATGGCTCATCCATGACCATCTCAGAAAATGTGAACTCGAAGGCTGCCTTTAATATTGTGCTGGATTAGAGAACCATTAAAATGTTTCTCGGAGTGCACAAGAGCACAAAAAGACTGTAAGCGATCATTAGAATAGATAATAATCTTTCTTTGTACACAGCTGCTTACCCTGCTTTGTGTCAGTTGCGTGTCACTGGATCTGTGATTGCCATCTCCTTCCTTCATTACTAATTATTTGCTGGCATATCAGGCGCTTTTGTATAGCACACATGCTAACACCACTTACATGAACTAATGAACTTTGCAGAAATTAGATTTCGGCATGATGACATTCAATAAGCTACAAGGACAAGCTTTTTGGTTTCCAGGTGTGAACAAGAGACTAAATATAATGAATGTTTCCCAGCTTCAGAGATCTATATATAGTACCTGGTTTTCGTACTTTTGGTGAATGTAGCAGCTGTGATGCTATAATGGGCTGGATGCATGAAAGGCTGGAAAGCTGCACAGTATTTCCACTTATAATTATCACTTAAAGCTGAGCTCATGGCACATACAAAAACACCAATTAATGTAGTTATGTATTCATTTAAAAAAATCCTTTTTTAATGCAGCTAATGTAAATGTCTGTATTTGTGCCAACATCTGCATCTTATAAATCAAAACTAGTGTAGTGCAACCAATATAAACAATGAAACAATAAAACAATAATAAAAGTCCAAATAATGTGAAAAATACACCGTAGGTCTATTTTGACGATATGTCACTTCCGGTCTAAGAGTAGGGCGGAAGTGATTACATCGTAGACATAGAGCAGGAAAGAAGAGGAAATTATTATGGTGACAAAGATTTCGAAGTCACCAACATAAAATCCCCTCAGCCGAGTGCACAGGTGTTCACTCTTGTAAAAAGATTGTTGATATGGTAGATGCCTATATAATACACTTATTGCTGACGGCTCCCCACCTGCTAAAGAAGCTTATCAGCGAGCGTAACACGTACAGGTGTGCGGTGCGGCCATTCAGGATGTTATTTTTCGTTTTATATCAACTTAGAGAGTTGATGATATGCATGTTTTTCACATATCTATGTGAGTATTTTTAATCCCTGTGTGTAGTTTTAATAAATATTTGTAGCAGAGAGCACTATGGTTTGCCTTTGTCATTTTATGGTCACACATGATTGACTGAGATCCCAGGAAGAGGTCAACGCTGTCCAGGGACATCAGGAGGAGGATTTATTTTTCCTGTGGCTTCCTGAGAGACATAAACATCAGGGGTGTGCGGTCATTATCTGGAGGTGAGCAGGCATTTCAGCTAGAGGTGGTGGTCACTGAAGTCATATGAATTAACAATTCTATGAGCTGTCACCTAGAGTTGCACTACGGTGGATTTTTCACATTGTTTGGACTTCAAGTTGTAGAATAATGCTACTTAAATTCAACAATGCAATATTTAACCTGTATTCAAGGGCTCCCCCTAGCTTGTAATTCAATGTTTAAACTACAAAATAGAACCGTAATGCTTTGCAGAAGATGATAAAGATAAAAGTTCCTTGACTCCAGATATCTTCAGCTAGCCTGTAGTTTAAACTGCAGTATTTGTAATCCAACAGGGCAAATGAGAGAAAGCAAACTGTAGGATAAATGGTACATTGATAAACTGAAGAAATATGGCAGTTGTAACTTCCTCCTTATGTGTGAGTGTTAAACAGTACTGACCTTACAGCACAGGGAATAACAAACCCCAGAGTTCAGCTGTATGTTGCCTATGAATAAGTAGAATCCCTTCTGTGAAACTACAAGTCTCACCAGCAGTCTGTAAGTAACTCACTCAGCAAACAGTGCACTTTACTGAAATGGGGAGGTGCCCTCTCACCACAATAGACTCAGAGGCTGTGAGGCTCCATCCGGACTCCCCTCCTGATGTCTCAGTCTGATGAATAGATGGCGCCGCCGTGCTGTACCACTCCTTCAGATGGCTGAAATGCAGGGAACTTCCAGATGTCCTGGCACTGCAAACCAATTGCCTTGCTAAGCTGGCAGGGCTGTACTCTGAAGCACCTCAGAGGCTGGCAATCCCGCTCCGCGCTGTATAGGCTGCAGTCTCCTGGTCACACACACAGACCTCCTGCTGGCAGGTATTGAATGGCGTACAGAGAGGCTGAAAGATGACCGTGCTGTTCCTTTTATTACTGCTCCCAGCATGCAGCGATGCGCGCTTTGCATTGTCTGTATTTTAGTTCAAGGCTGATCCAGCTAACAGAGTCACTTCATCCTCCAAACTACATCTCCCACAATGCTTTGCAGCGCTGCTTCTCAGGAATTAAAAGAAAGTCCTAACAGCATTAAAAGGACACTAGAGGGAGCCAAACTCATTTGCAACCATAACAACTGTAGTACCTTTATTAGCAAACCCTTGGCTACACACTCCCCCCACTTAAACTCTTTGGTCCCCAAAGACATGAAGATCACCACTTCAACTTGCTGAAAAGAAAGAGTAAATTATTGATGATTTCTTTCTAATCACAAAAAATTAACAAATACTGACACACCTCTGGGTTTCTTTGAAACTATTTGTACACACTATCAGTAAGCTCATAATCAGTTTTTGAACAGGCCAGGGCAATTGCCGTGTCCCACCATTGGTGTCAGAGGTTAGAACAGAGTCTGCCCCCCACCCAATTAACAGTGGAAGGTGTAGCTTCAGGGGCTGATCTGTGAATAGTATGAATAAGCTCTTCAGAACTCACTCCCAGGGTGTCATACGTGAGTCTATTGGGAGGGTGCACATCCCGCCTCAACCGCATGGGTGAATATGTCCCAGCAGGCTGTGTTGAGTCCTTGGCTGCTTCCTTGACATCAGTCCAGACACTCAATTCGATGGAGGGGTCTTTAGTTGCAATTTAAGGAACTAATGATGGCTCCTCAACATCAGGAATTGGCAACACTTCACTGGAGAAGTCTATCAAATTTCTAGTTTCTTTCTCAGGAATAACTTCTACAGCCTTGGTTCTTTCCACATCCTGCCGAGGTGACATTGTCTGAAACTCTGGCCCGAGGGACCTACGAACCGTCTTATTTATCTCCATTTGCCATTGAGGTACCATATTGCCTGTTTCTTTTGGTTGTTGAGGTACCACTCTGACTGTTTCTTTTGGTTGTTGGGGTACCACTCTGACTGTTTCTTTTGGCTGTGGTGGCAATGCTCTAATGGTTTCCATCTCTTTGATTTTCTCATATTCTCTTCAAAGGACTGGCTTTTCCACAAGCACCTTGGCCACAGTGCTAGCCTTCTGATCCTTAGTAGGGTAAGCCTGTGCATAGCGAGTGAAGTGATCAGTCACAACCAAGATACTGTTTCTTCCACCTGTATCGGGTTCCAGACACAGAAAGTCAATGCAAACCAAATCTAACGGCTCCTGACTTTGCAAGTGGCCCATTGGGGTGGCCCTAACTGGCAGGGTTTTCTGCTGGATGCAAGTTAGACAAGAATGACAGGAACTCTCTACTTCTCCTCTCAAATTGGGCCAATAGAATCTATCTCTAATCAATTGAAAGGTTCTGTCTGTTCCCAGGTGGCCATGTTCATCATGTAATGACAGTAGAACAATGTTTTTCCGGGAGAAACAGCTGCCACCTTTCCTCCTTGTCTCCAGCTGGGCAACGCCTGTACAGCACTCCATCTCTGATTTGCAACCGATCCCATTCTCGATGCATGATCTTTGCTCGCTTTATGTGGCTCTTCAGCAACAGCCCAGGATCCTGCTTGTTCAAGGCCTGTAACACCAAATGACCCAATGGGTCCTGCTCTTGATCCCTCTTCAAATCTCTCTTGGACAGTTGAGGTAGGCCTTCTCCTCTTACTTGTGTCAATCCACAGTAACACCTTGGTATCCCAGATGGATGAACTCCCAGGTATTGGGCAGCCACTCCTCCTTTCATCTTCTGGTCTAGGCCCCAACACAAGGTCCGCACTCCTTCTTCTGTCACATAAGCCCTTTCCTTTAATTCCTCTTCTCTTCTATGAGGCCTGTGAGATAAGGCATCCGCATCCAGGTTCCCAACTCCAGGTCGGTACTTCAGGCTGAACCTAAATCCTGCCAAAGCTGCTAAACACCTGTGCCCTGTGGCATCCAGTTTTGCTGTGGTCAGAACGTAAGTTAAGGGATTGTTGTCCGTCTTGACATCGAACTCAGCTCCATACAAATAGTCTCTTAACTTATCCACCACGATCCACTTGAGTGCCAAAAGTTCCAGTTTGTGTACAGGGTAGTTCTTCTCTGATAGGGTGAGACTTCTACTCACATAGGCCACTGGTCTCAATCCCCCTTTCTGTTCCTGATACAGCACTCCTCCGAAACCCACTACTAGCATCTACATGTAGCTCATAAGGCAGGCTAGGATCAGCATAGGCCAAAACTGGAACCTCTGTGAGACTTTTCTTCAATTGCCAAAACACTCTTTCACATAGAGGAGTCCATTGACTCTGAACAGACTCTCCTTTCTTACGAGCGCCACTCTTCTTAGGTTTCACTCCTTCTTCTCCCTCTCCCGTGACCGCTTGCAATAATTCATTAAGAGGCCTGGCAATCTTAGCAAAGTTGGCCACAAATCTTCGGTAGCAGGAGCAGAAACCTAGAAAAGATCTCAACTTGGTTACAGTTCTTGGTCTAGGCCAGGTAGTGACAACCTCCAACTTCTCAGGATCTGTGACGACTCCTCCTGCCGAAACCACATGACCCAAGTAGGTAACGGAAGTTCTGTAAAACTGGCATTTCTCTAGTGACAGCTTCAGTCCTTCCTCATGAAGATGAGAGAATACCTTTTCCAATCGGGCCTCATGCTCTTCTAGGGTCTTCCCGAACACATTGACATCATCCAAGTACAAAAACCAACACATACCCTATCCAAGGTATATAGATATTTAATCTCAATTAATAATGATAAAAAGGTAAATTATATAAAAAGATGGGAGGAGGAGTTGGGGATAACTATCCCCAAAGCAAAATGGGAAAAAGCAATCATATTAACACATAAACTATCGATTTCATATAGACATCAAGAGAGAAATTTCAAGATATTAGCTAGGTGGTATAGGTGTCCAGTAGATATGCATAGGATAAACCCAGATAATGAGGACGTATGCTGGAGGTGTCGGGGGGCAAGGGGTACAATGTCACATATTTGGTATTATTGTCCGGGGGTCCAGACATTCTGGAGAAAAATATTTAATATCTATATGGCAGTGACAGGAATTAACATTAAACCAGATATATTTATATCAGTTCTATCAATGATCCCTGGATCAGTGAAAAACATTAAAAGGGGTATCCTAAAGCATTTTCTGACAGCAGCTCGAACAATCATAGCTAAGAGATGGAAAAGTGAACTAAAGCCTTCTATTGAAGAATGGGAGTGTGAGATGCAGTCTTTGGAAGAGAGGATGGTCCTGGAAACAGGTCTAAAAAAACAGATTACAACATCCTGGCAAGTTTGGAGAGACTATAGGACCTCATTGACTTTGCCGAGGGAAACATAGGGGGGTAGGTTAGGGGATGGGGTGTTTTTTTTTTTTTTTTTTTGTGGTGTTGTGTGATTGGGTGTGTGGTATGATTGATTGATGTTTGGCATCTTGAAAAAATGGTGCAGAGTTTTACACTCATTCAGTGGTATATATAAGTAAATATACTCGGTCGTATGGCATGAGATAAGTTAGGAGGGTTTTATGACGGAATTAGGGTCCTATATATGAAAATAGAGATTGGTTATATATTTTGCTGACAAAGTACGAATGTGTAAATGTTGTTTTAAAACATTTTTGTAAAAATTGTTTTGCTAAATAAAGATTATAAAAAGAAGGTGAAGAAAGAAGGGGGAAAAAAAGAAAGAAAAAAAATAACAAACATGTTATACTTACCTGCTCTGTGCAGTGGTTTTGCACAGAGCAGCTCAGATCCTCCTCTTCTCGGGTCCCTCTTCAGTGCTCCTGGCCCCTCCCTCCTTTTGAGTGCCCCCACAGCAAGCAACTTGCTGTGGGAGTACCTGACCTGAGCCCCAGCTCCCTGTGTCCATTCAGAGACTGATCTCTCTCCTCATTGCCTCACTGACTTTGATTGACAGCAGCTGGAGCCAATGGCGCTTTGCTGCTGTCTCAGCCAATGAGGAGGGAGAGTCCCGTGCAACATCACTGAATCAAGATGGGCTCAGGTAAGTATTAGGGAGTTGAGGGGGGCTGCTGCACACAGAAGGCTTGTTATCCTAATGCATAGAATGCATTAAGATAAAAAAAAAACCTTCTGCCTTTACAACCACTTTAAGTTTGTATGTTAGTGATGTATTTAGTGATGTGTCTGAGAGCCTCGGCTTTCCAGGGACTCTCCCTCCTCATTGGCTGAGAAAGCAACGGGAGCCATTGGCTTCCACTGCTGTCAATCACAGTCAGTGAACCAATGAGGATAGAGAGGGGATGGGGCTGAGCCATGGCTCTGTGTGTGAATGCACAGCTCAGGAACAAACTTACTTGGGTGCCCTCATTGCAAGCTGCTTGCTCTGGGGACACTCAGCAGGAGAGAACGGCCAGGAGGACCCTAGAGGAGGAGGATCAGAGCGGCTCTGTGCAAAAGCCTTTAATATCACTTTAAAACCCCTGCAAGTTAAATTTTGGCTGTGTCTCCTTGGAAGGATTTCTCTTAACGTTCTGCTCCTGAGATTCAACAGGAGGTGAAAGAGAATCCCTACAAAATGAGAATTCCCACCACTGAAATAGGTCTTCCCTTTGGAACATTTTAAGCCTAAGTCTAGGTTTCAGTTAACTTTAAATAAATCATTTGGACCAGGCTGATCCAAACAAGCTATTTCCTTCAAAAAGCAAATGCTTCCCTAACAAATGCTACATAACGTATATATCTCTGTATTCTTGTTTCAGTATGGGTACTTTCTGTCCCATTCCCAGAACAAAGACGACTTTGGCTGAGCGATGCTCATCCATTTGCCTCTCCACCTCAGGCAATTACAGGAAGCCTTGTATTCAGGAATGGACCTGGGTCTGTGTATTGTACCCCTGACACACTGACTGCAGGTACAGTGCTATGAAGGCTTCATTGCAGAAAAAAGTAGAGACCAATGTCACTGCATTTACTGCCTTTTTTTGCAAAAAGTTGAATTAAGCCTTTGAAGTGGCATTAAAGGTCTTTAATGGTTTAAAAAGGTTTTAAAAAAAATAACAAACATGTTATATTTACCTGCTCTGTGCAGTGGTTTTGACCCCAAATAGCAGGGTCCTTGCTCTGGGGGTATTGGTACATACTCGCTCCCAAGCCCCACTCTATGAGACCATAAGACACATAGATGGAAATTTACTAAAACTGGAGAGTGCAAAATCTGGTGCACATGTGCATGGTAGCCAATCAGCTTCTAACTTTAGCTTGTTCAATCAAGCTTTGACAATAAAATGTGGAAGCAGACTGGTTTATATGCAGAGCTGCACCAGATTTTGCACTCTCCGGTTTTAGTAAATCACCCCCCATAGCTCCCCCCCCCCCCCAATCTCTCCTCTTTGGCTCACTGGATGTGATTAAGAGTAACAGGAGTCAATTGCTCCCTCTGCTGTCTCAGCCAATAAGGAATGAGAGACCCGGGTGAAGCTCAGCTTTCATGCACATCGTTGGATCGACCTTGAGCCTTTAAAAACACTTTAAGCTTTAGCAGTGGCTCATAGCTATTACAATGTATAGCCTTTTTTAAAAACGGAACTTAAATTCCCATCTTTTTTTTCTATGCAGTGTTGTAATTTATTCATATACTCACCTGGACAAATGAATCCAGCGTTACGCTGTTGAGAACCACCTCACCCCTGCCACATGCTGGGTCCTGCACCCCCTCTTCCTGGTTCAGACAGCAGCCCCCAATGACTCCTGCAGCTCTGCTCTCTGTCTGCTCTTTGTCTCTGCTCTTGCAGTCTCCTGGGATATGTGATAGAAATATCCAGGGACACGTAATTCTTGCCTAGGTGAGAATAGCATCTGGGATGGAGTCAGATTTTAAAAAAGAAAAATATAAATGTAAGCAAACAAAAGGAAAAAAATCCAGCAATTATACTTTGGAGAGGGTGAGCGTTGTAACAAGAAACTTGTAACAAGAATCTTACCAGTTTTAGAATGAAGGTCCACTTTAGGACAGTACCGAGCTGTCAGATCATAAAAGTGTACAATATCTTTTGTTTGTTAAGGGTAACTCCACTTTCGTGGTATATTAAAAATATTAGAAATGTTAAAAATAGAATAAAACCAATGAGAAATGTTATTACATCTACCTCACCCTTTGAACCTCTACCCATGCCGCTTTCCAGTTATCTATGCCGCTTACCAGTTATATATGTAGTATTTATTGAATAACATTTCTCATTATTTTTATTCTATTTTTAACATTTTTAATATTTTTAATATAATTTACATATTGTATATTATATCATATCTATTGTTCCTTGGGAATTGTTTCCTCCATAACGTCCCTATAAGCATTTCCATGCTACTATGGTTTATTTATTTATTTGTTTTTTAATGTACCTTCTAATGTATTGTATTCATTCAGATTTAATTCCCTTTCTGGTGCTTAGTCTCTATGTTAATCTTCGTTCCGGGGTGTTGGACCGCATTGCGCTCCACCACCGCTGTCTTATACCAGAGTGACTTCCTGGTTTTGTCGTTGGAACGCGGATGTAGTTTCCGGCTACGTTCCAGCGCTGCATTCCATTGGTTGGACGTGATGACGCACTTGCGCTGCTTACGTGGACCAATGCGGTCTCCGTGAGCCAATAGCAGGACCCTTGCAGGTGCGCATGCGCTATAACATCAATGACATCTCGAGGTCCCTGTAAGCGCAGAATGACGTGAGGGTTATCACCCCCACGTCACACACTACTAGATGACCAATGAAATGCGATCATGAGGTATGCAAGTGCTAAGCTTACCACATGGATGACGATTTATTATATTGAGCTGTTTGTCGGGTGATTATGCCCACCCCAATTAAACTTAATTGTTTTTCTTGTGTGTGTGTATATATATGGCGTGTTGGGGTCAGTAAAACCACGCCTCTGAAGACATCCGTTTGCGATGAAACATGTCAGGCAGGTTGACACCAGCACGCTGAACGCTGCAGCCAATTGCCTCTGATGCATGCATTCCTGATTTTTAACTGTAAGTTACTACAATAAATCTGTTTAATTGTCATTGCGGTCTTCACTATTGGTCGCTTATTTTTTCTTCATTCAGCATTGCTGATCGTTTTACTGAGAGCCTGCATTTTGATGTGAGTCCCTGGAGAAGTTTATTGAGTGGGATTATTATCTGGACACTGCTGTTCCAAACCTTAAGAGTGTATGGTGGAGGCCGCTATGTTGGATGAGCCGTGGATTAAAATACATGCCTAGCTTTTTTTGCCTTCTGGTAAGCAGATTACTTTACCACGTGGTGCTGAGTGCTTTCATATCTATGCACTTTAACTGGTGACTGGAACATTCCTTCCTTTACCTTGGACTCACTAAATTTAACATCATCATTTCTAGCGCCGCTTTCATAGACTTTGAAATATCAGAAATTGCAAGTGGATACTTTACTAGATATTATTGAGTTAACAAGGGAAAGAAAATGTACAATGTGGATTTCCCCAAATTGCAACTTTACCATAAACAGAACTACAGAGATATGCAAGGAAATACCAATAACAGTTAACCTGGCGGTAGGATCCAACAGATCTCAAGGGAGGCCTATGACCCCAGGTAAAAGAGGGGGTAGAAAAGGCTTTTTGTCTGTTAGCTTCCTCTAAGCCACGGCGTAAAGAAATAACAAAATACAATATGTACAACTTAAGTGAGAGTTCCCATTTAAGGTAAACAGATGTTGCGGGCTGATTTCTTTGTTTGTGTGTGTGTGGGGGGGGGGTCGGGGGGTCCATGAAGTGAAGGTACCCAGAATCAGCTAGCTATGAAGGGGCCCAAGATGTTGCTGTGCAATGGTGACCAGCAAAGGTGAACAGCATAAGCAAAGTGTTTTCCAGCAGAGGGCCTTTAACCACTTGCTGACCCCAGCCGAAACGTGTCTGCGTTTTGTATTTCCTACGTATGCAAATAAATGTATATCTTTATGGACACACGGTCGGATTTTCAGACGAAAAATGTGCGATCGGAGCTTGTTGACGGAAATTCCGACCGTGTGTGGGCTCCATCGGACTTTTTCCATCGGATTTTCCGACACACAAGGTTTGAGAGCAGGCTATAAAATTTTCAGACAACAAAATCCGGTCAATTCCGACCGTGTGTGGCCATTTCCGATGCACAAAGTGCCACGCATGCTCAGAAGAAATTCCGAGACGGAACTGCTCGGTCTGGTAAAATTAGCGTTCGGAATGGATATAGCACTTTCGTCACGGTGCAATGTTTAAAATTGTTTAATGCAGCGCACTCTCTTCTTCTTTATAATGCTAGAAGAATGAAGTCGTTTTGCTGCTCAATATTCACACAGACTTCTCACAAACGTATCTCTTTATTATTTATCGTGATTTCATCAATATAACATTTTGATTTGTCACATCTGATGAAAAAATTGTCAATGTTTTATTTTTTGGTTTGTATTTTTTTCAAGCCTGATTTTTTTTTTTTTACCAGAATATTTTTGGGTGTGTTTTGTGTGTCAAGTTACCACAACACCATTATTATCTTGTATTATTTAATCTCAAGGAGATTGTTTGGTGCTGGTGTCTCTTGTTAATTTCACATTGTATTTTAGAAATGTACCTGCTTCCTCACAAACAAACTGTCCTTTTTTAAGGAAAACACACATAGGCAAGTATAATTGAAACAAAAATTCCTTTATTAAGGGCTCATAACCAAACAAAGAGGGAGGCAACGCTGGAGAAACAGCAGAAATTGGCGAAGCCTTTGACCCCCAGGGCAGACATCAATTATTTTACTGCAAAATTGGTGGCCTGAGGAGTCCATATCTAAGGGAGTGCAGTCTGGTCCAGAAGTCCAAGAGAATCGTGAACAGCAGCAGATGATATGTATGTTCCCAGGCTGTGGTCATACAAGAGCCTGCATCTTTTGCCAGACCAGACTGAACCCAGGTCATCACTCTCTGGTCTTCCTTACATGCTTCCTTCCCGGCTGTGTTGGAGGTGTGGCAGGAGGAGGAGTAGGACCCGGAGAAGGAGTAGGAGAAGGAGGAGGAGGACCTGGAGGAGGAGGACCTGGAGGAGGAGGAGGATCATGGGTGAGCTGACAAATGTGGCTTTCGCATGTGAGTTTGCCCCTCAACCCCTTCTGTAGAGCTTCTAAAATGACACACTCACATAAGAGGTGTTGGCCCTCCTCCATTTGCATTTTGCAGGCTGTTATGGCAGCAAAATCCTCTTCCACACTGTGGGGTGTTCTGAGGGCCTCAGCAGCCTTCCAAAATAGGCCAATTGCTGCCTCCTCCAGGTTACTCCTCTTCCTGCCACTTTGTCTTTGAAGGCAGAGGGGAGGGACCTGGGTATCAGGCAGCCTGCTTGGCCCGGCCACCTCCTGGCTGAGACTTCCCTGTGTATGAAAAAGGGACATCATTTTAGTTTTTGGTCAATCACAATCAGAAATTAGTACTCCAAACTAACATAGATTTAACATCATTAATTTGACAACCAGAAATATTTAGAAGAATGCTATACCTGGCTCAAGCTGGGCTCCTCCACATGTTGCTGCCTGGAAGACCCAGGTTGGACGTCAGAAGCCTCAGCTGGGGGGGGAAGGAAGCATTGAAGGAAGACTGGAGAGTGCTGGTCTGAGTTCAGTCTGACCTGCCAGAAAATGCAGCCTGTCATAGTACCACAGCCTGGGTACATAAATGTCATCTGCTGCTCCTGATCTCTGGGAATCCTGGACCTTCTTGTGCTCCCTTAGATAAGTGCTCCTCATGCCACCAATTAGGATCTTCAAATAGGTGATGTCTGCCGTGGGGATCACCGGCTTTACAATTTCCAGCAAATTATCCAGCGCTGCCTTCCTCTTTGTTTGGTTCTTTTAATCAGGGTGGTTTACCTGCCACAGACAGGGCAGCTCCCTGAACATATCTATGAATATGCAGATAAACTCCTGATTCCTCAAGATATCCATTTTCTCTGCAAGACACAACACAAGACAAACTCTAATGTCAGGCTAAAGTCTCCTAATCTTGTCCCAATATAGGCCTCAATCTAGAAGCAGTATAGGCCCAATTTTAAATCTTACCTTCGTTATCACGATCGTCGCCTCCGATACTCCTTCCTCCGCTCACAGATCATACGTACTACGCACGCATGTTACGCTTTATATACACTGCGCATGCCTGAAACTCCGCCCGCCCCTGACGTTCTTTCTAGTCTATTCCCCGCCCCTTCTCATTTGGCGCAGTGGGGGAAGAGCATATGGCGGAAACACAGCAGGTGCGTGCTAATTACAGCAACGAGGAGGAGGAGGAGGAAAGCCCGGAGCCAGAAATGTCTAGATCCTGGAGGAGACGAATTAAGGCCTCAAGTATGTCCTTTGGGGAGATGTTGGAGATGGTCGACATCCTGAAGAGGACCGACTATGACGGGAAGTATGGACCCTACCCCAACCCCAGTGTCAGAAAGGCCAAGATCATGGCGAAAGTTGTGAAGAGTCTGCAGAAGAATTTTGGTAAAAATAAAAAAGAAAGAAGGACGGCGCCCTCTAAGTGCAGCATGTATGTTAAAAATATTTATTACAATAGATAAAAACACTCACATTTGAGTTGCTAAAAACCAGCATGTAAAGTAGTTTCATCCGCGTGCTCTCGGGGGATGTGGGTGTCACGGGCCAGTGGAGGGGTTCCTGGGATGTGGGTCCTGTAACCTGGGTCCTGGTAGCTGTTCCAGTGGTGCCGAGGGTCCTCAGAGCCTCCGGGCGGCCAGGATATCGGTCATGGATCCTCCGTGGAGCGCCGTGCTGACCTGCGTCTTCACTTCCGGGAGCGGGGTGAGGCGGGCGGTGCTTCGCGTTCGGAGCATGCGTGCTCCTTCATCAGGCTATGATAGCCTGATGAAGGAGCACGCATGCTCCGAACGCGAAGCACCGCCCGCCTCACCCCGCTCCCGGAAGTGAAGACGCAGGTCAGCACGGCGCTCCACGGAGGATCCATGACCGATATCCTGGCCGCCCGGAGGCTCTGAGGACCCTCGGCACCACTGGAACAGCTACCAGGACCCAGGTTACAGGACCCACATCCCAGGAACCCCTCCACTGGCCCGTGACACCCACATCCCCCGAGAGCACGCGGATGAAACTACTTTACATGCTGGTTTTTAGCAACTCAAATGTGAGTGTTTTTATCTATTGTAATAAATATTTTTAACATACATGCTGCACTTAGAGGGCGCCGTCCTTCTTTCTTTTTTATTTTTTCCAGAGCTTCTTCTAGCTTTTATAGACTGGCTGCCTTCCATTTATTCAGCATAATTTTATCCTCACATGGACTAATACCCGAACTTGTTGTGAAACATTAACTACCACCATCAAGTTCCCCCTCTCAGGAACCCCCAACCCACCCCCTTCGCCCCACCATTTTTAGTTATATGTACTCGGCTACCTCCATTGTGCGCCATATTAACCCCTTGATCGTTTTTTTTTTTATTTCCTCAGAAGAATTTTGGTGTACGACGATCCAAGGATCAACTCAGGAAGCGGTGGTCAGACCTCAAATTTAGGGAGCACGATCAGTATAGAAGGATCAGGAGAGTGCTGCAAAAAAGTAAGTAGTTGTCCTGTGTTCCTATTCTTTATTTTTCTAACGTTCATGCTGCTCCTTGTGCTTTTCTTTACTGTTGTACAGTTTAAAATGGCAACTTTCATGTTCATGGGCACATTATTCGTTCGTATGAAACATTGTTCGTTCGGCATAGAAAACACCATGTTTTGGACATATGCATTTGAATACATTTTTGCTAGCCTACTTCTCTTCAAATAATTTTGTTGTCTAGATGGGGTGTTAACTAGAATGAAATGCAAACTAGATTCTGTGTAAGGAGAGGACACTTAGCAGCTGTTTACACATCTGCACGCAGGAGCACTAGTGTGGGACACCAGAACACCCTTTTTATTAGGGGGCCGACACAGGTGCTCCTGTCAGAGAAGCTCCCAAAATAGATCCATTACTGGGTGCCCTGGGGTGCGCCGGTGCGCGCCGGCGTGCATTGGCGTGCGCCTGTGCTTGCCATTGTGCGGGCGCGCGCACGCGAGCAGCCCCGCGTGCCCGCACAACGGCAAGCACGGGCGCACGCCAACGTGCGTCAGCGCGCGCGCACGGTGTTTGGCGCCAAACACCCTATTTAAACTGCTGGAGCACTTTGCTCGGTGCTGTCCGATCTGCAGCTCCCAGTACCTGTGCTTCCTGTTTACCTGTTTGAACGTTTGATCTCCTTGATACCCGGCTTGTTTATTGGATTACTCTCTGCTATCTGCCTGCACCTGACCCCGGCCTGCCTTTGACCTTGAATCTGCCTGTTCCCTTGTACTACGCTGCCCGCCTGTTGCCAACCCTGCCTGTGACCTGGACTCTGAACCCGCCTGCTCCTCTGTACCATGCTGACCGCCTGCTGCCAACTCTGCCTGTGACCGGACCTGCCCATCCTGCTCCTGCTCTGCATCTGCTGCCTGTGCTCCAGCTCACCAAGGACTTCCAGTCTGCTTGCACCAGGATCCTGGGCCTTATTTCTGCAAGCCACCTGCCAGGCTCTCATACCACTCTGTGCTCCCCTGCCTTCTGTTTATAATATTAGTTACTATTATTAATTTTTTATTTACATAGGGGAGAAAAGACTCGGAGGACACCACTCATCAGAGGAGACAACGGACCCCCCACCTCATGAGGAAGTGGAAATCCACCAAAGCCAACAGGAGGAGGAGGAGGGAGACGTGGTGGAAATTGTCACAACAACAGGTGAGTGTCTGCGACCACAGGCTCAGGTAAGAGATGGATGACGGCATATTTATAATACATGGTGGTTTTTTTTTTACATTTTTAGGTGATCGTGATGTTGTTGATGAAGGACATTTCACCAGTGAGAGTGCCCAGATCCTGATCGGGGAGATCATGGGGTGTAATAGGGACTTGGAAAACATCCAGAAAAACATCAATTATGTTAAAAACAAAATGAAGAACATCATTGATGTTTTAGGGAGGGTTTAAAACCCCTCGAAATCCCTAATGTAGTTGGCTTTTTTTCCTACAAAAATTGTGGCACTTTTTTTACATAGCGTCGAAAAGCCAAATTTTGAAGATGCACACAGTTTGCCTTTAGTAAATAACACCCAACAGTGCTTTCTAATGTTACACAACACGCCATTTTCACGACTCCCCAAATGTATGTCAGGGTCAGCTAAAAGAAAGCAGGAAATGTCAGCAAATATTTTAGTTATTCAAATTTTTTTTATTTAAAAAATGTCTCAGACATTGTCTGGCATATTGATGGCCCCCTACCCGCAAAGTATTCAAGGTATCTTAGACGGACCTCGCGGGCACTCATGGGGGGCAAGCCAGGACGGCCAGCTTCAAGCGCCGTCAGGGTTGGTTCATTTACTTGAATTCCGGATTCAGGCCAAACTGAGCTAGCATAGTTCACAGAATTTCTCCGTAAAAAGTTGTGGAGAACACAGCACACCAGGATGATATGATTGAGTTTATACTCCACCATGTGTATGGGTGTAAGAAATAGGCGGAACCGGTTGGCCATTATTCCAAACGTGTTCTCCACCACTCTTCTGGCTCTGGCCAGCCGGTAATTAAAATCCCTCTGGTCCAGGGTGAGGGTCCTCATAGGGATTGGCCGCATAAAGATGGTCCCCCAGCGCAAACGCTTCATCCGCAACAAAGACAAATGGGAGTCCTTCCACATTGTCTTCTGGAGGTGGCAAGTCCAAGCTGCCATTCTGGAGACACCTGTAGAACTCCGTCTGGGCGATGACTCCACCATCTGACATCCGGCCATTCTTCCCCACGTCCACATACAGGAACTCGTAAGTAGCCGACATCACCGCCAACATCACAACACTATTGAACCCCTTGTAGTTGTAATAGTATGACCCCGAGTTGGGTGGTGGGACGATGTGGACATGTTTCCCATCAATTGCCCCTCCGCAGTTAGGAAAGTCCCACCGCTGGCCAAAGTGGGAGGCCACAGTCTGTCATTCCTGTGGGTTGGAAGGAAACTGTGGAGTCAAACAAGAAAATAAAATTAATCATTTTTCACAAAAACACGGAAAGCAGATTAGACATAAACATTCTTGCCCAACATCAGTATAACATTTATTTTAAGGAGTATTTAAAGACAAAGGTATAAGGTCCACCTATCAGATTCCCCCCCCCCCCCCTCTCATTGGCCATTTTGTGAATTTATGGGGGGGGAGATGTTTTGGACAGGTAACCCTCTCCACTTCATTGAGAGATGAATGCCTAAATAATGTGTATTACTTTGGCCAGTCCCTCCTTACTTACACTATTGGCAACCCACTGGACACACACACATCTGGATGCAGGAGCACTAGTGTGGAACACCAGAACACCCTTTTTATCCGCCTGCTGCCAACTCTGCCTGTGACCAGACCTGCCTATCCTGCTCCTGCTCTGCATCTGCTGCCTGTGCTCCAGCTCACCAGGGACTTCCAGTCTGCTTGCACCAGGATCCTGGGCCTTATTACTGGAAGCCACCCGCCAGGCTCTCACACCACTCTGTGCTCCCATGCCTTCTGTTTATACTATCAGGGGCCGGGAACCAGATACATAAGGGAGACCTTCCCCTGCTGTATCGGGCTCGTCAGTCAGGTACGTGAAAGTCTGACAGCTCCAGTGTATACTATAGGGGTGTCTCCATCTCTGAAGCTTGTACAAAACAGGTAAGTATTCAAGCTTGACAAAGTAAAAAAATATTTCTTCATCTTGGAACTCTGCCAAAAGAGACAATTTTACCGCACTTCCAAGCAATGTTTCATATTTCGATTTCTGTCATAAAATATCTGTGTGCTAAGTATACCTATTTTTTATTTACATAGGGGAGAAAAGACTCGGAGGACACCACTCATCAGAGAAGACAACGGACCCCCACCTCATGAGGAAGTGGAAATCCACCAAAGCCAACAGGAGGAGGAGGAGGGAGACGTGGTGGAAATTGTCACCACAACAGGTGAGTGTTTGCGACCACAGGCTCAGGTAAGAGATGGATGCCAGCATATTTATAATACATGGTGGGTTTTTTTTCTATATTTTTAGGTGATCGTGATGTTGTTGATGAAGGACATTTCACCAGTGAGAGTGCCCAGATCCTGATCGGGGAGATCATAGGGTGTAATAGAGACTTGGGAAACATCCAGAAAAACATCAATGATGTTAAAAACAAAATGAAGAACATCATTGATGTTTTAGGGAGGGTTTAAAACCCCTCGAAATCCCTAATGTAGTTGGCTTTTTTTCCTACAAAAATTGTTGCACCTTTTTTTACATAGCGTCGAAAAGCCAAATTTTGAAGATGCACACAGTGTGTCAACATGTGCTATCTGCCATCATGGGAGATCAATGTAGGCGTTTTGGGGGTGCAACCCCTTCCTCAATATTAAAGTAGCTGAGAGGAAGATGTTGCACCCCCAAAACATGTCTCTTGATCCCCCGTGATGGCAGCTAGCACATGTTAACATTCGGCAATTTGTGTACATCTTCAAAATTTGGCTTTTCCAGGGGTGACTTCACCCCATCTGAACGCAATATCAGACACAGTTTATAAATACTCATGTCTGATATTGCCTTCAATTTCTAACAAAGTTGAACTTTGTAAGTTCCAGATTTGTGTATTTCTTGTTGCTTTTAAACATGCCTGTTTTACCTTAAAAGGACATTTCTACTTTTATTAATGTGACCCCAAAAATTGTTATACAACAAACATGTTGGTTTGTTTTAAAAACGAATGGAAGTCCTTTCACATTGTCTTCTGGAGGTGGCAAGTCCAAGCTGCCATTCTGGAGACACCTGTAGAACTCTGTCTGGGCGATGACTCCACCATCTGACATCCGGCCATTCTTCCCCACGTCCACATACAGGAACTCGTAAGTAGCCGACACCAGCGCCAACATCACAATACTATTGAACCCCTTGTAGTTGTAATAGTATGACGATGGTGGGACGATGTGGACATGTTTCCCATCAATTGCCCCTCTGCAGTTAGGAAAGTCCCACCGCTGGCCAAAGTGGGAGGCCACAGTCTGCCATTCCTGTGGGTTGGAAGGAAACTGTGGAGTCAAACAAGAAAATAAAATTAATCATTTTTCACATAAACAGGGAAAGCAGATTAGACATAAACATTCTTGCCCAACATCAGTATAACATTTATTTTAAGGAGTATTTAAAGACAAAGGTATAAGGTCCACCTATCAGATCCCCCCCCCCCCCTCTCATGGGCCATTTTGTGAATTTATGGGGGGGGGGGGATGTTTTGGACAGGTAACCCTCTCCACTTCATTGAGAGATGAATGCCTAAATAATGTGTATTACTTTGGCCAGTCCCTCCTTACTTACACTATTGGCAGCCCACTGGACAGGTAAGAAGTGTCATAATACAAAGATATAAAGACACACTGTACACATTTGAGCACATTTTTACATTCTGCTATTACCTATCAAGATAATAATAGGATCCAAAAACTTCAAACAGTACCATTTGAAAGTATTCAGGCAGGTCCTTGCACTACATGCTTTGGGGAATTCATCCATAAATCTGACCACAAAAGAGGTGAGTATAGTGTGTATGGGTTTGGCATAGTCAGCAGATAGAGGATTGGTATCATCTGAGTTAGCAGTTGGGGGAAGGGAGGGTTCCAAATGATTTTGTGACCCAAAAAAAAAACCTCTGGCACTCTGCCAGAATTTAAAGCACACACCACAATTTTACACATTTTAGGGGGTATTTAGGGTAAAGCACTACTATGGAGCTGACAAAATATATTGTTAAGTGACTACATGAGGTGAATATAAGGCCAGAAGAGCATGCTGGGGAGGTAAGTGAAGGCAAATATGTATGAAGGATAAAATGAAAATTACCTAAAAATCCAACATGCATGAGGACATTCACAGCATATTACAATCATGGTAATTAGGGAATGAGGAAAGAAATACAATACGTTATTAAACATTAAATACAATAAAATGTGATGTTAAAGGTTAAAAATCTTACCTTAATATACTCCTTCTGCAGGACCTGGATGATGGCAGAACAGGTCTCCGGGATAATGATCCCCAGAGCCTGGGGGGAGATGCCTGTCGAGAACTTGAGGTCCTGCAGGCTTCTCCCCGTCGCCAAGTACCGCAGGGTGGCCACTAGCCTCTGCTCCGGAGTGATGGCTTGCCTCATGCAGGTATCCTGCCTGCTGATATAGGGGGTCAGCAAAGCCAACAAACAGTGAAAAACAGGGTCCGTCATCCTGAGAAAGTTCCTGAAATCATCCAGGTTATTTTCACGAATCTCACGGAGCAAAGGCATGTGACAGAATTGGTTATGCTGGAGCAACCAATTCTTGGTCCACGAACTCCTCCCCACCCTGTTCATGGACTGGGCTTGTGTCAAGGTAAGGACCCCAACACCAAGCCCCCGCACAGCACGAACTCTACGAGGAGTACGTATACGCAACATGGCTAGAAAATGGTCGGCTGCTCAGAACGAAGTAGCAGAACGCACTGAAGAACAGCAAGGCCTGTGAAGAGCGACCTGAAAATCAGTAACGAACACAATGACAAGTCAATTGTACTCGCTGCATGCACTGAAGACCAGATACAAACCCTCAAAAGCGCGAACCGTCTCTCACCAAACTTTTGCTAACATGAGATTAGCAAAAGGAGCCCAAAGGGTGCCGCGCTTGGTTCTGAACTGCCCTTTTATATTCTCATCGTACGTGGTGTACGTGACCGCGTTCTTGGTGATCGGAAATTCTGACAACTTTGTGCGACCGTGTGTATGCAAAACAAGTTTGAGCCAACATCCGTCGGAAGAAAATCCATGGATTTGGTTGTCGGAATGTCCGATCAATGTCCGATCGTGTGTACGGGGCATTGTGCACACTGATAATCAGGGCAATGATTGTCAGCGTTCTAATTATCAGTGCAGTCCAACAGTGCCCACCAGTGCTGCCTATCTGTGCCCTCCAGTGCTGTCATTCTGTGCCCACCAGTGCTGCCAATTAGTGCCCACCAGTGCTGCCAATCAGCGCCCATAAGTTCCTCCTCATCAGTGTCACCTATCAGTGCCGCCTATCAGTGCCACCTATCAGTGCCGCCAGTCAGTGCAGCCTATCAGTGCTGCCTATCAGTGCCCATCAGTGCCTCCTCATCAGTGCCCACCAGTGCCATCTCATCAGTGCAGACTATCAATGCCCATCAATGACCATCAGTGCCGCCTCATCAGTGCCCATCAGTGCAGCCTATAAGTGCCCATCAGTGACCCTCATCTGCGCACATCAGTGAAGGAGAAAAATTACCCGTTTGCATTTGTGTGAAAAAAATGATAAAAATTTAATTCGGGTACAATGTTGCATGACCGTGCAATGGCCATTCAAAGTGTGACAGCGCTGAAAGCTGAAAATTGGCCTGGGCAGGAAGGGGGTAAAAGTGCCCAGTAGTCAAGTAGTTAATGTAGAAAAGGTAGGGTAAAGGTGTCGACATGCAGTATCTTAAAATGTAATACTTAGGCTGGGCTTCTGCCCGCTCACCAATCCTGAGGATACCAAGGCTTGTGGAGATAGGGTGTCTCAGAACAGGCTCTTGAAAGATCTGCAACCAGTTGAAGATACCTGGCTGTCCACCTGACGACCCAGGGATTCAGCAGCTAAGAAGAGTGTGTGCACGCACACTGGAAGATTGGATTTTTTTCTTGGCACTGTTTGCACCTATTAGACTATTTAGACTTTTTGGAATATTTTATGATATTTTGTGCATGGTGCAATTATTTCGTATTATTTACAGTAATTCACATATTATTTACTAGAAGACTATCTGATTATATACATATACAGGTGATAGCTGCGGGGGGATAATCTGATGAAGGGGACTCAAGTACAGTTCTTAGGTGGGGGTGGGGTAGGCTTCCCTGAATAAATGAGTTTTCAAAGACTGCCTATGGATGGCCCCCAGATATCTCTATGATCTTTCGGAGGCCGAGCGCGATGTCATGAAGTCACGCCCAGGCCTCTGCATTTGAAAAAATGCCTCTCCTCGGCTGGGAAGACCGGATTTTTTGTTTTTTGTTTTTTTTCAGGCTTCCCAGCCTAGAGGCGAGATCTGGGGACTTATTGACCCCAGATCTCGCTGTAAAGAGGACCTGTCATGCCATATTCCTATTACAAAGGATATTTACATTCCTTGTAATAGGAATGAAAGTTATCAAAATAAAAGTTTAAAAAAGTGTCAAAATAGAAAAACAAAAGTAAAATAAACAATAAAAAACAAATTTAAAGTGCCCCCGTCCCTGCGTAGGGGATAGATTTATGGCATTTTTATTATTATTATTTTTTTACTAGTAATGACGGTGATCAGCACTTTTTAGCAGGACTGCGACTTTGCGGTGGACAGATCGGACACTTTTGACATTTTTTTTTTACACTTTTTTGGGACCATTGACATTCATATAGCGATAAGAGATAAAAATAGGCACTCATAACTGTATAAATGTCACTGGCAGGGAAGGGGTTAACAGTAGGGGCTCAAGGGGTTAAGTGTCCCCTAGGGAGGTGTTTCTAACTGTGGGACGTCCTGTTTCCTGCACTGACATTGGACGACTGTTCTGTCCATCATAGGAGGCAGGACTTTCTATTAAAGAGGGCGCAGAGAAAACAGGAGTTTTTCCTTTATGTAATCTTTTGGCGCTCGTCCCGCATTCCTCCCTCTCCCCTCCAAGGCTGCAGATGGATGGGCATCATTTAGGCTGCACTGATGGCAATGGTGAGTCTGCATTCATGGCAATGGGGGTGTTGCATTCCTGGCAATGGTGGGTGCTGCATTCTTGGCAATGGTGGGTGCTGCATTCATGGCAATGGTGGGTGCTCTATTAATGGCAATGGGGGTGCTGCATTTATGGCAATGGGGGGTGCTGCATTCATGGCAATGGTGGGTGCTGCATTCCTGGCAATGGTGGGTGCTGCATTCATGGCAATGGTGGGTGCTGCATTCGTGGCAATGGGGGGTGCTGTAATCATGGCAATGGGGGTGCTGCATTCATGGTAATGGGGGTGCTGTATTGATGGAAATGGGGGTGCTGCATTCATAGTATTGGGCGTGCTGCACTGATGGCAATGGGTGTGCTGAATTAATGGCAATGGGGGTGCTGACTGATGGCAAGGGGGGTGCTGCATTCATGGCAATGGTGGGGCTGCATTCATGGCAATGGGGGTGCTGCATTCATGGCACTTGTGAGGCTGCAGATGGGCACTGACCCTTCTTTTGCTTCACAGTTCTTTATTTAAAATTTACATTTTTTTTCCCCTGAAACTTCCCTCTTAAAGTAAAGGTGCGTGTTGTACGCCAATAAACACAGTATATCCAAATGACATGCCCAAGCTCATCTCCTTACTCAGAATTCTTGTTGGGCAGTGTATTAGTGCTCGAGCGAACACACTTAGTCTGAATTTTAATGGTTCAAAGAATGTCAGGCAAAATGGTTGGCCCTCCCGCACGTTCACTTCATCAAATCTGGCCCTCTTTGCAAAAAGTTTGGACACCCCTGCTCTATAGGTTATGGTGAGAAGGCGCCACCCTACACCCAAAGACCAATTTTTCAGCAGCTGTTTGACAGGTGCATATCATTGCAATTTTTTACAGCAAGGCCAATTCTTGCTTTCATCAAGAGTACCTGTATAGGGTTATGGTGGGAAGGCGCCCCCGGAACCCAAAGAGTAATTTTTCTGCACTTGTTTGACATGTGCATATCAGTGCAATTTTTTACAGCAAGGCCAATTCTTGCTTTCATCAAGATTACCTCTATAGGGTTATGGTGGGAAGGCACCACCAACACCCAAAGACCAATTTTTACGCACCCGTTACTTCTATCCAAAGTCAAACTGACACCAGAATGTATCCAGAAAAATCTCTAATCTTGTTCCCAGTGCACTACATTGTGGCCTTATCATACACACTGGCTGTTGCTGAGCAAAATAAAGGCAGCTTGCAGGGAAAATGTCATTTTTTTTCGCTTTATAAATGCAATTATCGCTGCAGCAAATTCTAGACATGGTACAGATCTGCCACTTTACAGGTAGACTAAGGGGACCCCCCAGGCACTATATTGGAAAAAAAAATTCATTTTTATGCTTTCACTTTAAAAATCAAAAAATCACTGCTCATTTAAAAATGACGTTTTTCACAAACTTTTTTTTTTAATTGATGCATGTCCCTCAGGGCAAGACCCGGACCCCTATAACCATTGTATGCCCAATTACTTGCATATAAGCCTTCAAAATGGGCACTTTTGATTTTTGACATTCGGGTCCCATTGGCTTTAATGGGGTTTGTTACTCGGGTCCGAACTTTCACGGTGTTCGAAAGTTCTGGGGCGAACTGAACAGGGGTACATTCGGCCCATCCCTAATTACAGGGATGGCAGGCTGCCAGGTATCTGCCTCCACATGAAGAAAAGGGGAAAGAAGACATGGTTTTAGTGCCTCTATTGTAAATTTTGAAAATTAGTTTTTCCACAATGCCTATATCTTCAGAGGTAATTGAGGGCTCCTTTAAAAATATTTTTTGCTGATTGTTCAAAATAAATATATTTTTTATTGTGCATAATCTGGGCATAAGTTTACTTTAAGTGCTGAGTTGCAAATCAGCTGCGCTCCTATAGCAAAGTGTTCAACTACTGCATTTCCTTTAATTTATTACAATATCTTGGCTTCAATAGACTAGAGTTCATTTTATAATTATTGGCTTAATTTCCAGTGTAACTAAAGATCCATACCAGCCAATACACATAGATCTGCTGGTACACTGCTGCATTATCCCCAGTGGTTAACAGAAGCTGATTTAGTATTACTAATAATGCATTAAAATGTAAACTAAAGCAATGGAAGTAATGCTAAATGTAATTTAAAAATATTTCTTCCTAATGCAATGTGGTGTCTAAAGAACTGAGCTAGAACATTGCAGTTATTATTATTCTCTACTGTAGCAATTTTATATCACAGAAGTAAGGGGAAAAGAAAGTAATTATCAGAGTCAGTATGATAACAAGGTGCAAGTCTGGTTTATCTGTTGGCATTAAACCTAAATAACTTTTCTGCACTACACATTCTCCTGGATTGGCCTGTCTTTTTGTATTTATTGCTGAGGCAGGGGACATAAGCTAGCTGAAAGGAAGCAGCCATAAGAAAATACTTCTAAATAAAGAAAGATACCCATGGCATAAAAAACAAGAAAAGAAAAAAAGTTTGATGGGACTTTTTACTTTTCCTCTACATATAGCTTTCTCATATTAAATGTGTTTCTTAACCTAAAAAAAATCTATCCTGTCCGTTTAAAGCATTTTATATGGCACAGTGCTTGTGTTGTGTAATTTGGCCCCCTGTAACACCTGAAATACCTGACTGATCCTGCCAGTTTCTACACTCACCAATGTAAACTGACCACAGTTTATCATGGCTGCTGAGCCCTGACACAGTGGTCAGTTTACGTGCCTCCATCAAGTGCAGCTTTACTGTCTGCTCTCCCCATCCTCCTCTGTCCTCTCCCCCCTCCCCTCCATGCCTGTTAGCTAGTGACAGTGCCCGCCCCCCTCCTGCTGCTGAAATAACTCTGACCTCTTTATACTAGTCGCTCTGTCTCCCAATGACATGTGTCCCTGAGTGTGATTTATAAAAAAAATTGCAGTATATACCTGATTTCAGAGAGCCGCTCAGCGCTCACGTGACCCACCACCTCTCTCCTCTTCTCCTCCAGATTGACGTCAGCGGGGGACTTTCATCCCCTCCCGCTCTAGCTGTCAGACGCTAGAGGAGAGAGGTGGATGGTCACCTGAGCGCAGAGCGGCGGTCTGAAATTAGGTATATAGTGAACTGCATTTTTTTTATAAATCACACACAGGGACACCTGTCATTAGGAGACAGAGTGACTAGTATAAAGAGGTCAGAGTGACTTAACAACCACTTTAAAGAGATCATGTCACTAGTTCACACATCTTAAAATGAACCTTGTGACCCCAATTGTTTTCTGACCTGTTTGTTCTTCTTACATGTAAAAGTGCTGCAAAGGTAATACGAATATGGCATCTCTGAGAATGTCAGATACTATCCCAGGTAGCAACCAATTGTGCTGCAAGTTTGAAAATGACTTGCTATACTATTGCTAGACTTGCCAGGATTCACAAGTTTGTTGCACAATTGCAGCAAGTCTGCATTGCATGACTCCAGATCAACTTTCTTTGCAAACATTCTGCAAGTCTGCTGCAAGTTCTGGTTCAGTTATGTTGTGCAATAGTCATCCCACCACAGGGGTCACTGTGGCTGAATTTTCATGCTGTAGACTTCCAAAGCTCTTGCTGTAGACTCACCACTGCAACTTTTCTCTTGCCAGAAACTTGCCACGCAAATTTGCTACAAATTGGAAAAGTGTTAACTAAAACTAGTGCTTCAAGTGCTCTGCAAGTGTACAACTTGCCACTAAAAATGTGCAGCAAGTTAACAGACATAAAATTCAACACTGCCACAAAGTTGTGGCAAGTTATCCTTGCTATCTGGGATTCCTCCTCACCCTTCATTATATAACAGCTCCCGGCAAAGCCTCATGTTGAGACTGACAGTGGAAGCTTGCTTTCACAAAGCTATAAAGAGACCCACGTGTGTGTGGTTCTGGCTCTCACTGATACTTACAGCCTTAAAGCGGTATTAAACTCTAAACCAAAAATGTAATACAGTATATTGCAGCTTACCAATTTTCTTTTTATTGGCTTTTTTCCCTCTGTTTTTACCTAGAACCTCCTGTACTAGCAAGACACCACTCTGGAGGAATGAGAATGGGCACAGCAGAAATCACCATTTTCAGTCTAGGGAGTGGGTAGTGTTCAATTCATATAAAAACCAGGGAAAGAACCTGAAAGAGGTACTTAAAAAAATTCAGGTTGTTTGACATAAAACTTTTTACACTTTATTGAATAAATATGCAATAAACTTGTTTATTGGAAAAAGCAAAACAGCATAAGGCAAAATTGCAAAAAAAAAAACAATGATCCAACACTGGTATTGGTTCCTCCAGCCCTTGGTTCGTACTGGAGTATGGATCTTTAGTTTTGGAACTGGAGGAAGTAAACAATGGACTACAAGGAAGGTGATGTAATCACATTTGTGCTACATTACCATCTACCAGTCCCTCTGCCGCAATGATGGATAGGACAGCTGCACTAAATTTAAATAAAAAAGGGGTCTCTCCAGAGAGAAGAACCCCACAAAAGGCTGTTAAGGATTAGGGGACAGTTTAAAAATAGGGGGCTGAGGAGTGTGACTGTGTTTCATGTTATACCCTAAATATAGGTGTAACATAAAACATGTTAAGAGAGGTTGACTATTCTTTTAGGTGAAGGTTTATCTCTTTAATAAGAAATTAGTTTAACTTTACTGCAATTTATGCAACTGCTAAAAAGATTTTAATTGTCCATGTAACTCTAGCTTGAATGCTACCACTTTAGAGGGTAGACAACCATGTGTAGAAAAAAAAAAAAAGGATCCTAATATTATTATTATTATACAGGATTTATATAGTGCCAACAGTTTATGCAGCACTTCACAACATGGGGGCAGACAGTACAATTACAATCCAACTTAATACAGAAGGGATCAGAGGGTCTTGGTTGTTAGTAGACATGTGCACACTGAAATATTTCATTTCGGAATTTCATTTTCGTCCGAAAAATAAATTTATTTAGTTACTCCCGAAATTCATTTTTATTTATTTCGTTTTTCGTTAAAAATGGCATTCGTCCGAAAATCCAAATTAAGGTTGAATCTGTCATTGAGACCCCTTTCACACTCGGGCGTTTTTCGGGCATTTTTCAGGCGTTTTTCAGGCGCTTTAGTGTTATAAAAAGCGCCTGTAAAGCACCTGAAAGAAGCCTCATCTGCAATCCCAATGTGAAAGCCCGAGTGCTTTCACACTGAGACCCCTTTCACACTGGGGCGTTTTTTAGGCGCTTTAGCATTAAAAAAAGCGCCTGCAAAGCGCCTGAAAGAAGCCTCATCTGCAATCCCAATGTGAAAGCCCGAGTGCTTTCACACTGGGGCGCTGCGCTGGCAGGGCGTCAAATAAAGTCCTGCAAGCAGCTTCTTTGCAGCGCTTTCGTGTTTTTGCCACTGGGCTGGGTGCGCTGATGGCCCGAGCCCTTTCACACTGCCAGCGCCCGAAAAATGCCTGAAAAACGCCCCAGTGTGAAAAGGGTCTTAAGCGGCGTTTTACCAGCGTTTTCGGGCATTCGCAGTGTGAAAGGGCTCAGGCTTTCACATTGGCATTGCAGATGAGGCTTCTTTCAGGCGCTTTACAGGCGCTTTTTTTAACGCTAAAGCGCCTGAAAAGCGCCTGAAAAACGCCCCAGTGTAAAAGGGGTCTTAAGGCTTATGGTGTCTGTCGAATGTTCAAAGAAGATTCGACGGAGCAGCTAAACTGTATGACGCCGTATAGTTTAACTGCTCCGTCGAATCTTCTTAGAACTTTCAACAGACACCATAAGCCAAAGTACGTGTGTACTTAGTTCTAGCTATTTTACTGCTCCTCCTCTTTGGTTATAATCAGCCAATAACATTCATCATCATTATTTTTATTTATCTTTTCTCCCCTACGTCGAATCTTTACTCCCCTACGTCAAATCTTTTCTCTCTATGTCGAATCTTTTCTCTCTATGTAGAATATTCTTGGACTAATAGAGTTAAGGTTAGGCACATTCGACCACAGGTTTGATGGACACAGATTGTTATTGTCATCATCATGTCGAATCTCCTATCTATATCCAACTGTTGTAGCAACGAAAACGAAAATAAAGCATTTGTTTATGTTGGATCTTTCGTTTTTCGGATTCTGCACTTTCGTTATCGTTTGTTAAAACGATAACGAAAATACCTGAAATTCGGACGAAAATGCATTCGGACGAAAACTAATGCACATGTCTAGTTGTTAGAGCTTACAATCTAGAAGTGATACAAAAGGAAATAACTGTAGGGGATGAGCTGATGGAGAAAATTAAAATACTATAATAATATTGAATAGTGCTTTTGCTTCTTTTACTTTTGGTAGGTCATAAGAAATTTTAGCATTAATGTTTACAGTATTTAACCAGTTCCTGACTGGCTCACGCAGATATACTGTGGCAGAATGGCTCTCCTGGGCGAAATCCTGTATATATATATATATATATATACGGCTTTGCCCAGGAGAGCCACCAGAGGGCGTGCGAGCGCCGCCAGAGGTACGTGTGCGCGCCCGCTGCACAGCGCAGGAACCCGACGCGCGTGGCCGGAGGGCGCGATCGCGTGCAAGAGAGCCAGCATGAGGATTTGTGTGTGTCAGAGGAGAGAAGACAGATTGTGTGTTCCAGCGATCTGTCATCTCTCCTAGTTAGTCCCATCCCCACACAGTTAGAACACACAGTTAACTCCTTTGATCGCCCCCTAGTGTTAACCCCTTCCCTGCCAGTGACATTTATACAGTAATCAGTGCATATTTATAGCACTGATCGCTCTATAAATGTCAATGGTCCCAAAAATGTGTCAAAAGTCTCCGATCTGTCCGTCGCGATGTCGCAATACCACTAAAAATCACAGATCACCACCATTACTAGTAAAAAAAAATGTAAAAATAAAAACACCATAAAAATGCCATAAATCTTTACCATAGTTTGTAGACGCTAAAACTTTTGCGCAAACCAATCAATATACACTTATTGCGTTTTTTTTTTTTTTTTACCAAAAATATGTAGAAGAATACATATTGTCCTAAACTGAAGAAATATATATATATTTTTTTTTAAATGTGGGGGACTTTTGTTTATTATAGCAAAAAGTAAAAAATATTGTTTGTTTTTTTTTCAAAATTGTCACTTTTTTTTTGTTTATGGCGCAAAAAATAAAAAACGCAGAGGTGATCAAATACCACCAAAACAAAGCTCTATTTGTCAGAAAAAAAGGACGTAAATTTTGTTTGGGTACAGCATTTGGGACCGCGCAATTGTCCGGTAACGCAACACAGTGGCATATTGTAAAAAGTGCTCTGGTCAGGAAGGGGGTAAAATCTTCCAGGGCTGAAGTAGTTAATAAATATATTAGAATCATCAAATTTTTTGCATCACATTTTTGTTCCAACAAAAATTCTACGTTCTATGTATGTGTAGTCACTCAGTGTACACTATATACTTTTTGACTACAGCTTTGGTTTTATCTGCTTTAGTCTAATCTTATGTGCTAGTTATTCAACATTAACAATGCTCACAGCATCTCACAAGGTTGAAAGAACTGGTCCTTGCTGCTATTTGTTTGTGGATATCTTATAGGAAAAGATTACAAACCTTATCTTTCTTAGTGTATCTAATAACCTTTTGTAAAAGCTGTCCTTAAAACGTTACCCTGTCTTAAAAGTGGAAACTGGAATGCTATTAAATTCATTTTAATATTCAAAGCAAACTCACCCTTGTCTTCATGCTTTAATTTGTTGGGAAATCACTTTGAAAAGCCCCCTAGCAGTTCTAGCCATTGCCATCTTGAGATGATTTGTGTAGCATTTACTTCCTGGAATCCATCTACTCTTAGCTTAGGCTTGCAGGTAGGAGAGTGTGCTTAGCTGGGAAAGCCTCTTCTCCCTTCCTCCAGATAAAAGAAAAAGAAAAGGAATGAAGACCCCTGGGATGTATGACATCATTTTGGCCTAGGCCAGAAACCAGGTAGCAACTGCAGAAATGTAAAAACAAGTGTAAAACAAGTAAATATAATATGCCTTCCTATCTATTTGCTAATGTTAGCAGCATAAGGATTAAAAATAGTTAATGTTGATTAAGAAAATGTAGTTCTACTTTAACCGCTTACAGACCAGTCATTTGGCTGCTTAATGACCAGGCCATCAAATACCGATACGGCACTGCGTCTTTTTAACTGACAATTGCGTGGTCATGCGATGTTGTACCCAAACAAAATTGACATTCTTTTTTTCCCACAAATAGAGCTTTCTTTTGGGGGTATTTGATAACCTCTGCGGTTTTTATTTTTTGCGCTATAAACAAAAAAGAGCGAGAATTTTGAAAAAAAAAAACTATATTTTTTACATTTTGCTATAATAAATATCCCCAAAAATGTTTTTAAAAAACAAATTTCTTCATCAGTTTAGGCCAAAATAAATTCTTCTACATATTTTTGGTAAAAAAAAATCGCAATAAGTGCATATTGATTGGTTTGCGCAAAAGTTATAGCATCTACAAACTATGGGAAAGATTTGTGGCATTTTTATTGCATTTTTAAAAAAATTTTTTTTTTACAAGAAATGGCGATCTGCGATTTTTAGCGGTACTGCGACATTGCGGCTTACAGATCCAACACTTTTTACACATTTTTTGGGACTATTGACATTTATACAGCAATCAGAGCAATAAATTGATGATTACTGTACAAATGTCACTGGCAGGGAAGGGGTTAACACTAGGGGGTGATCAAGGGGTTAAATGTGTTCCCTAGTTAGTGTTTCTAACTGTATGGGGATAGGACTGACTGGGGGAGGAGACATATAATTTTTTCTACTTACTAGGAACAGACAACATGTTTCCTCTCCCCTGACAGAACAGGGATTTGTGTGTTTACACACCCGCCGGCCACACGCATCGGGTCCCCCCGCCATGCTACGGGCGTGCGTGCCTCTGGCGGCTCTTAAAGGGGAAGACGTACCGTACGGCGATTCGCGGGAACGTGCCACTTTGCCGACCTATATTGGCGTGAGCCAGTCGGCAAGTGGTTAAACCTGAACTCCAGGAATTATCTGTATTGCATACTTATGCCCCGTACACACGATCGGACATTGATCGGACATTCCGACAACAAAATCCTAGGATTTTTTCCGACGGATGTTGGCTCAAACTTGTTTTGCATACACACGGTCGCACAAAGTTGTCGGAATTTCCGATCGCCAAGAACGCGGTGACGTAAACCACGTACGACGAGACTAGAAAAGGCCAGTTCAGAACCAAGCGCGGCACCCTTTGGGCTCCTTTTGCTAATCTTGTGTTAGTAAAAGTTTGGTGAGAGATGATTCGCGCTCTTTCAGACTCGTGGTTTTCAGATCGTTTTCTGCTGTTCAGTTTGTGCTTGTGGGTTTGTATCTGCTCTTCAGTGCGCACAAGCAAGCTCCGCGTGACTTTTATTAGTCATTGTGTTCTTGTTTGTTCGTTACTGTTTTTCAGGTCGCTCTTCACAGGCCTTGCTGTTCTTCAGTGCGTTCTGTTACTTCGTTCTGAGCAGCCGACCGTTTTCTAGCCATGTTGCGTATACGTACTCCTCGTAGAGTTCGTGCTGTGCGGGGGCTTGGTGTTGGGGTCCTGACCTTGACACAAGTCCAGTCCATGAACAGGGTGGGGAGGAGTTCATGGACCAAGAATTGGTTGCTTCAGCGTGACCAGTTCTGTCACATGCCATTGCTCCGTGATATCCGTGAGAATAATCCTGATGATTTCAGGAACATTCTCTGGATCACGGACCCCGTATTTCACCGTTTGTTGGCTTTGCTGACCCCCTATATCAGCAGGCAGGATACCTGCATGAGGCAAGCCATCACTCCGGAGCAGAGGCTCGTCGCCACCCTGCGGTACTTGGCGACGGGGAGAAGCCTGCAGGACTTGAAGTTCTCGACAGGCATCTCCCCCCAGGCTCTGGGGATCATTATCCCAGAGACCTGTTCTGCCATCATCCAGGTCCTGCAGAAGGAGTATATTAAGGTAAGATTTTTATCCTTTAATATCACATTTTATTGTATGGAATGTTTGCTAATATATTGTATTTCTTTCCTCATTCCCTAATTACCATGATTGTAATATGCTGTGAATGTCCCCTTTGTCCTCATTCATGCTGGATTTTTATGTAATTATTTTTTTTGTCCTTCATACATATTTGCCTTCACTTACCTCCCCAGCATGGTCTCCTGCCCTATATTCACCTCATGTAGTCACTTAACAATGTATTTTATCAGCTCCATAGTAGTGCTTTACCCCAAACACCCTAAAATGTTTTTAAATGTGATTTGTAATTTAAATTCAGGCAGAGTGCCAGAGGCTTTTTTTAGGGGTCCCCAAATCATTTTGAACCCTCCCTCCCCCCAACTGCTAAGTCAGCTGATAACAATTCTCTATCTATCCTCAATCATCTATCTGCTGACTTTGCCAAACCCGTACACACTATACCCACCTCTTTTGTGGTCAGATTTATGGATGAATTCCCCAAAGCATGTAGTGCAAGGGCCTGCCTGTATACTTTCAAATGGTACTGTTTCAAGTTTTTGTATCCTATTATTATCTTGATAGGTAATAGCAGAATGTCCAATGTGCTCAAATGTGTACAGTGTGTATTTATATCTTTGTATTATGACACTTCTTACCTGTCCAGTGGGCTGCCAATAGTGTAACTAAGGAGGGGCTGTTCAAAGTAATACACATTATTTAGGCATTCCTCTCTCAATGAAGTGGAAAGGGTTACCTGTCCAAGAGCTCCCCCCCCCCCCATAATGTAAGAAATGGCCCAGGAGAGGGGGGGGATATGATAGGTGTACCTTATACTTTGGTGTTTAAAAATTCCCATTAATAAATGTTATCTTGATGTTGGCCAAGAATGTTTGTGTCTAATCTGCTTTCCATGTTTTAATGTGCAAAAAGACTAATTTTTTTTTGTTTTCCTCCACAGTTTCCTTCCACGCCACAGGAATGGCAGACTGTGGCCTCCCACTTTGCCCAGCGGTGGGACTTTCCTAACTGCGGAGGGGCAATTGATGGGAAACACGTCCACATCATCCCACCACCCAACTCGGGGTCATACTAGTTCTACAGGCTTCTCCAGAATGGCAGCTTGGACTTGCCACCTCCAGAAGACAATGTGGAAGGACTCCCATTCGTCTTCGTTGCGGATGAAGCATTTGCGCTGGGGGACCATCTTATGCAGCCATTCCCAATGAGGACCCTCGCCCCGGACCAGAGGGTTTTTAATTACCGGCTGGCCAGAGCCAGAAGAGTGGTGGAAAACACGTTTGGAATCATGGCCAGCCGGTTCCGACTATTTCTTACACCCATACATATGGCGGAGTACAAACTGAATCACATTATCCTGGCGTACTGTGTTCTACACAACTTTTTACGGCAACATTCTGCCAACTATGCTGGCTCAGTTGGGCCTGAAGTCGGAATTCAAAATGAACCAACCCTGACGGCGCTTGAAAGTGGCCGTCCTGGCTTGCCCTCCCTGAGTGCCCGTGATGTCTGGCTAAGATACCTTGAATTCTTTGCGGGTAGGGGGCTATCAATATGCCAGACAATGTGTGAAACCTTTATCAAATAAAAAAAAATTCAAATCTTTGGTGACATTTACTGCTTGTGTTTGTTTTAGCTGACCCTGACAGAAATGTGGTGAGTCCTGAAAATGGCGTGATTGTGTAACCTTATACAAAGTACTGTTGGGTGTTATTTACTAAAGGCAAAGACACCTTGCACTACAAGTGCACTTGAAACTGCACTGAAACTGCACTTGTAGTGCAAAGCTGCAGTCCCTTGTATGACCACAGCCTGGGAACATACATGTCATCTGCTGCTTTCCGGATCTCCGGGACTTCTGGACCAGACTGCACTCCGTTAGATATGGACTCCTCAGGCCACCAATTTTGCAGTAAAATAATTGATGTGTGCCCTGGGGGTCAAAGGCTTCACCAATTTCTGCTGTTTCTCCAGTGTTGCCTCCTTCTTTGTTTGGTTCTGAGCCCTTAATAAAGGAATTTTTGTTTCAATTATACTCGCCTATGTGTGTTTACTTCAAAAAGGACAGTTTGTTGGTGAGTAGGCAGGTACATTTCAAAAATACAATGTGAAATTAACAAGAGACACCAACACCAAACAATCTCATTGAGATTAAATAATACCAGATATCAATGGTGTTGTGGTAACTTGACACACAAAACACACACAAAAATATTCTTTATTAAAAAGCATACAAAATTTGTAAACAAAAACAGCCTTGAAAAAAAAATTTTTACAATTAAAAACAAACAAAAAAAAAATTGGTCAGATGTGACAAATCAAAGTATATTGAGGGAATCCCGATAAATAATAAAGAAATAAGTTTGTGAGAAGTCTGTGTGAATATAAGCAGCAAAACTACTTCATTCTTCTCACATTATAAAGAAGAAGAGAGTGCGCTGTATTAAACCATTTTTTACATTGCAGCGTGACGAAAGTGCTGTATCCATTCCGAACGCTAATTTTACCAGACCGAGCTGTTCCGTCTCGGAATTTCTTCTGAGCATGCGTGGCACTTTGTGCGTCGGGAACTGGCCACACACGGTCGGAATTGACGCGATCGGATTTTGTTGTCGGAAAATTTTATAGCCTACTCTCAAACTTTGTGTGGCGGAAAATCCGATGGAAAATGTCCGATGGAGCCCACACACGGTCGAAATGTCCGACAACACGCTCCGATCGGACATTTTCCATCGGAAAATCCGACCGTGTGTACGGGGCATTACAGTTGTCCAGCTTGGCACAGTGTAAATATGGATGTGGAAGCAGCTTTCAATCTGCACAATGACCACAAGGGGTCACTCACCATTTTAACAAACTTGGAATGCAATTATTTCTTACAATTTTGAGAAGATGCCAATCATTTTGTCCAGTCCATATTCGGCGTTTTTTTGGGTGCAAAAATGTGTCAGATGTGGCTTTTTTGTTTCTCCATTAATGTCATACCAATACAAACAAAAGAAATAAACATGAGAATGCCTAAACATTTGTAATTGCAACAATTTTCTCGGCGAAGTGGGGCATTATCTGACAGAAATGCAGGGGTGCCAATATTTTTGGCCATTACTGTAAGTCAGATTGTTTATTACATCATGTGAGTGGAATTATTTTTTTAAATTTATAAATATACTGTATATTTTTAAACATATGGAGAGCACTATATTTTGTTCATATTTCTTTTTGAGTGCAGTTGGTTAGGATCTGTGTCTGGGGTGTTTTTGATCATATATCAGCTACGCTTGCATTTCAAGGGAACAGGCTGTTTTGACCTTTCGTAAGGCAAAGGTCCAAAGTGGTTGTAAACTCAAAAAAATCGAAATTTATTTGAATATTGTATCTAGCTCAGTAAAGCAGCAGAACTCGACTGTCCTCAGTCTGGCCGGGAAAAGAGCATTCTGTCATTTGCAATCCTCCTTGCTTTTCTACTGTAAAAAAATTTGATACCCATTCCTTTGAGTGACAGACTTAATGATGAGACTCATGCGCACAAGTTCAGCCGCATGCACGCTGCTAAGCCACGCTAGGGAGAATTTCGAGGGCATGTACAGCTTGGAGGGGAGTCCAGTGATGCCACTACTCCAGCTCCTGAGGTCCGTGCCTTGTACGCACCCACAGATCGGGAGATATTCAACAAGCAAAGCCATGAAAATACTGAAGAACACATATGCCCTGTACACACGATCGGACATTGATCGGACATTCCGACAACAAAATCCATGGGTTTTTTCCCACGGATGTTGGCTCAAACTGCATACACACGGTCACACAAAGTTGTCGGAAAATCCGATCGTTCTGAACGCGGTGACGTAAAACACGTACATCGGGACTATAAACGGGGCAGTAGCCAATAGCTTTCGTCTTTTAATTTATTCTGAGCATACGTGGCACTCGGAATTTAACCGATCGGATTTTGTTGTCGGAAAATAGCCTGCTCTCAAACTTTGTGTGTCGGAAATTCCGACGGAAAAAGTCAGATGGAGCCCACACACGATCGGAATTTCCAACAACACAATCCGATCGCACTTTTTCCGTCGGAAAATCTGACCGTGTGTACAGGGCAATAATGCGCTTGTCATGTTCATTCTACAAACTGTAAGGAGATGTGAGTGTTTGATATTTGTTAGACATGGGGTTTAAAACCACTTTAAAGTAGTAGTAAACCCCTCGGCATTTTCTTTTTTTTCTAACCTGCAAGGTAAAGCCATAATGTGCTAGTATGCATCGAATTCTAGCGCATTATATTAAACTTACCTGAAAAGTAAGCCTCCAGCACCGAGCTATCACCGCTGCAGGTGCTTCCATCTTCACCCGGTCTTCCTTCTGGGTCCGCGGACTCCAGCTGTGTGACTGGCCGGAGCCGCGATAATGTCACACCGTTTACAGCACAGGACTCTGAAGGAACAGCCCAGGTAGCCGTTCCTTCAGAGCACATACGCCGGTGACGTCACCGGCTGCATGTACAGTAAATATCTCCTAAACGGTGCAAGTTTAGGAGATACAGTACCTATAGGTAAGCCTTATTATAGACTTACCTATAGTCAGGGCTATTTTTCTCGAAAAATAGGTACAGGAACTCAATCACGACCCCCCCCCCCCCCCCCGTCCCTTACACACACACTCCAAACCGCATCAAATAGAGGGTGTGGTCAAATTTCACTAGCAGTGGGAGGGTCTTAACCCCTTCCTGCCGAGCGTACGCAGATGTGCGTACTCAGTTTTCCGGGGTTATACCGGGATGATGCCTGCAGCTGCAGGCATCATCCCCGTACCGTTTTTTACAGCGGGCGATCGGCTTTCTGGGTATAACAACTGATGTGGCTAAAAGCCGCTCAGCTGTTATACCGGAGCAGCGGGAGGGGACGTCCCCCCTCCCGCTGTTACCGGGCCTCCCGTTTGATTGGGAGGCCCGGGGGCCAATCAGCTGTTTCCGGCGGCTGGGGGCAGGCTGGAACGAAGCTGTGGGCGGCTTCGTTCCAGCCTTCCAAATGTAAACACGGAAGCGACGTCATGACGTTACTTCCCGTTTACTCGGCTGCTAATGGCGCCGATTTTAAAAAGATACACAGTATTCAGAATCGCCGTTTTCGGCGATCTGAATACTTTGAAGTGCAAAGGAGGGATCGGGGGTCTTTTAGACCCCCGATCCCTCCATAAAGAGTACCTGTCACGACCTATTACTGTCACAAGGGATGTGTACATTCCTTGTGACAGCAATATAAGTCATCAAAAAAAAATATTTTTTAACACAATTTATAAATATAAAAATTAATAAAATAAATAAGAAAAAAAATTTTTTTTAAAGCGCCCCCGTCCCCGCGAGCTTGCGCAGCAAAGAAAACGCATACGGAAGTCGCGCCCGCATATGTAAACGGTGTTCAAATCACACATGTGAGGTATTGCCGCGATTGTCAGAGTGAGAGCAATAATTCTACCACTAGACCTCCTCTGTAACTCTAACCTGGTAACCGTAAAAAAAATTGAAAGCGTCGCCTATGGAAATTCTTAGGTACTGTAGTTTGTCGCCATTCCACGAGTGCATGCAATTATAAAGTGTGACATGTTTGGTATCTATTTACTCGGCGTAACATCATCTTTTACATTATAGAAAAAAATTGGGGTAACTTTACTGTTTGTTTTTTTTAAATTCATGAAAGTGTCCCTTTTCCCAAAAATTTGCATTTAAAACACCGCTGCACAAATACCGTGTGATATAAAATATTGCAACAATCTCCATTTTATTCTCTAGATTATCTGCTTAAAAAAATATATATATAATGTTTGGGGGTTCTAAGTAATTTTCTAGCAAAAAATAGGGATTTTAACTTGTAAACACCAAATTTCAAAAATAGGCTTAGTCATGAAAGGGTTAACAGGGTTATTAAATACCAGGAGTGCATTATGTACAGAGTGCAGAGTTTAGGGAGGGGGTTACACACAGACTGCAGAGTTCAGGGTGTGCTATGTAAATAGTGCAGAGTTCAGCCTTCTTCCACAGCTGCCTACCTCTGCATCCCCCATCCACATCTCACGTTTACCCCTCTTCAGCTCTGACCTCTGCATGTCACTTGTAAGCATAGAAGCTGGACTTTTGTGTTTTCAAGTAATAGTGGTCAGCAGGGAGCAGAGGGCCTGAGCCAGTGGCGGTGGAACTGAGTTTCACCAAGTTCCAGCTGAAAAAAAGCCCTGTCTATAGTAAAATCTGAAATGGGAGTTTACTCCCACTTTAAGGTAAGAGCATGGAGGATGGTCGTGGTCGTTAGGAATATCAGCATGCTAATCAGCATAACAAGAATTTTTTATATTTTTTTCACAATGTGGCTCACTGATTTATGAATAATATTTGGTTAAACTGTTTATTTACTGTGGACTTGTTTGATTTTTGCACATTGTTAAAATCATTAGTCACGTCTATGCATTATTATTTATTGATTTTTAACACTAAAACAAGATTTAATGATTTAGACAAAGACTGCATAGACACAAGCATTGCACATTTATTATCTATATATTTGGTTAAGTAGATGATCTAAATAAACTCTTTAGATCATAAGGAAGACCGCTTTTACTTTTTTCTGACCGTCATCTGCATATCTAAGTCACTGATGATGGGAAACAGTGAGGGAGCACCCCTCCCCCAATGGAGGCATAGACAAATACCTGACAAAGATACAAACCCATCTCTACTTGACCAGAAATTAGAAAGTTCTGGCTAGCCCTACTCTATAACAATTAACGGTTCACTTCTTAGAAAACAATCACATATTAACCACTTGAGCCCCGGACCATTATGCTGCCTAAGGACCAGAGGTCTTTTTCCAATTTGGCACTGCGTCGCTTTAACTGCTAATTGCGCAGTCATGCAATGCTGTACCCAAACGAAATTTGCGTCCTTTTCTTCCCACAAATAGAGCTTTCTTTTGATGGTATTTGATCACCTCTGCGGTTTTTATTTTTTGCGCTATAAATGGAAAAAGACCGAAAATTTTGAAAAAAAATGATATTTTCTACTTTTTGTTATAAAAAAAATCCAATAAACTCAATTTTAGTGATACATTTAGGCCAAAATGTATTCGGCCACATGTTTTTGGTAAAAAAAATGTCAATAAGCGTATATTTATTGGTTTGCGCAAAAGTTATAGCGTCTACAAACTAGGGTACATTTTCTGTAATTTACACAGCTTTTAGTTTATGACTGCCTATTTCATTTCTTGAGGTGCTAAAATGGCAGTGCAGTACAAAACCCCCCCAAATGACCCCATTGTGGAAAGTAGACACCCCAAGGAAATTGCTGAGAGGCATGTTGAACCCATTGAATATTTATTTTTTTTTGTCCCAAGTGATTGAATAATGACAAAAAAAAAACAAAAAACAAATATTTACAAAAAGTTGTCACTAAATGATATATTGCTCACACAGGCCATGGGCCTATGTGGAATTGCACCCCAAAATACATTCTGCTGCTTCTCCTGAATATGGGGATACCACATGTGTGGGACTTTTTGGGAGCCTAGCCGCGTACGGGGCCCCGAAATCCAATCACCGCCTTCAGGATTTCTAAGGGCGTAAATTTATGATTTCACTCTTTACTGCCTATCACAGTTTCGGAGGCCATGGAATGCCCAGGTGGCACAAAACCCCCCCAAATGACCCCATTTTGGAAAGTAGACACCCCAAGCTATTTCCAGAGAGGCATATTGAGTCCATGGAATATTTTATATTTTGACACAAGTTGCGGGAAAGTGACACATTTTTTTTTTTTTTTTTTTTTTTTTTGCACAAAGTTGTCACTAAATGATATATTGCTCACACAGGCCATGGGCATATGTGGAATTGCACCCCAAAATACATTTAGCTACTTCTCCTGAGTACGGGGATACCACATGTGTGGGGCTTTTTGGGAGCCTAGCCGTGTACGGGACCCCGAAAACCAATCACCGCCTTCAGGATTTCTAAGGGTGAAAATTTTTGATTTCACTCTTCACTGCCTATCACAGTTTCGGAGGCCATGGAATGCCCAGGTGGCACAAAACCCCCCCAAATGACCCCATTTTGGAAAGTAGACACCCCAAGCTATTTGCTGAGAGGCATGGTGAGTATTTTGCAGCTCTCATTTGTTTTTGAAAATGAAGAAAGACAAGAAAAAACTTTTTTTTTTTTCTTTTTTCAATTTTCAAAACTTTGTGACAAAAAGTGAGGTCTGCAAAATACTCACTATACCTCTCATCAAATAGCTTGGGGTGTCTACTTTCCAAAATGGGGTCATTTGGGGGGGGTTTGTGCCACCTGGGCATTCCATGGTCTCCGAAACTGTGATAAGCAGTCAAGAGAGAAATCAAAAATTCACGCCCTTAGAAAGCCTGAAGGCGGTGCTTGGTTTTCGGGGTTCCGTACGCGGCTAGGCTCCCAAAAAGTCTCACACATGTGGTATCCCCGTACTCAGGAGAAGCAGCAGAATGTATTTTGGGGTATAATTTCACATATTCCCATAGCATGTTTGAGCAATATATCATTTAGTGACAATTTTGTGCAAAAAAAAAAAAAAATTGTCTCTTTCCCGCAACTTGTGTCGCAATATAAAATATTCCATGGACTCGACATGCCTCTCAGCAAATATCTTGGGGTGTCTACTTTCCAAAATGGAGTCATTTGGGGGGGTTTTGAACTGTCCTGGCATTTTATGCACAACATTTAGAAGCTTATGTCACACATCACCCACTCTTCTAACCACTTGAAGACAAAGCCCTTTCTGACACTTATTGTTTACATGAAAAAGTTTTTTTTTTTTGCAAGAAAATTACTTTGAACCCCCAAACATTATATATTTTTTTAAAGCAAATGCCCTACAGATTAAAATGGTGGGTGTTTCATTTTTTTTTTTCACACAGTATTTGCGCAGCGATTTTTCAAACGCATTTTTTGGGGAAAAAACACACTTTTTTAAATTTTAATGCACTAAAACACACTATATTGCCCAAATGTTTGATGAAATAAAAAAGATGATCTTAGGCCGAGTACATGGATACCAAACATGACATGCTTTACAATTGCGCACAAACGTGCAGTGGCAACAAAATAAATACATTTTTAAAAGCCTTTAAAAGCCTTTACAGGTTACCACTTTAGATTTACAGAGGAGGTCTACTGCAAAAATGACTGCCCTCGATCTAACCTTCGCGGTGATACCTCACATGCATGGTGCAATTGCTGTTTAAATTTGACGCCAGACCGCCGCTTGCGTTCGCCTTAGTGCGAGAGCAGGGGGCGACAGGGGTGCTTTTTTTTTTTTTTTTTTTTCTTTATTATTTTTTTGCTTTTTTATCTTATTTTTAAACTGTTCCTTTCATTTTTATTTTTTTTTTAATCATTTTTATTGTTATCTCGGGGAATGTAAATATCCCCTATGATAGCAATAGGTAGTGACAGGTACTCTTTTTTGAAAAAATTGGGGTCTATTAGACCCTAGATCTCTCCTCTGCCCTCAAAGCATCTGACCACACCAAGATCGGTGTGATAAAATGCTTCCCCAATTTCCCAATGGCGCTATTTACATCCAGCGAAATCTAAGTCATAAAATGCTCGTAGCTTCCGGTTTCTTAGGCCATAGAGATGTTTGGAGCCACTCTGGTCTCTGATCAGCTCTATGGTCAGCTGGCTGAATCACCGGCTGCATTCTCAGGTTCCCTGTTGAGACAGGAGAGCCAGAGAAAAACACGGAAGACGGTGGGGGGGGGGCATTCCCTCCCACGGCTTGTAAAAGCAGTCTAGAGGCTAATTAGCCGCTAGGATTGCTTTTACATGAAAGCCGACCGCTGGCTGAAAAGAATGATACCAAGATGATACCTAAACCTGCAGGCATCATTCTGGTATAACCACTCAAAGTTGTGAATGGCGTACCTGAAGACAAAAAAATGGTTAACAATAAAGCACAGTAAACGGTAAAGTATAAAAAATTGCATACCTGAAAAGCAAACATGATAAAGCATAATAACAATAAAACATTGCAGAATAGAATACAGTAAAAAAGAGCAGAACAATAGAGAGAATAGAGAGAGAGAGAGAACAATAAAACGACAACTATTTTTTTTTATTTTATATATATATATATATTTTTTCTTTTTTTTTTACACTTTTTTTGTAACTAACTTTTATAACTGTAACCGGTTCCAGGTTCGGGTCTCTCAAAATGCGATGGCATCTTGGGAGACCCTGTGAAAGTGTGCCTAGTCTGTGCAATGCTGTACCCTACGCTAATACTCAACTAGTGTATGGTAGCGTTCAAAACATTCACCAATGCAAAGACCAGGAGTGTCAGGACAGGAGGGACAATAATAGCGGGTGTCACGCCTATATCCGCGCTAGCTGCAGACACAATATCTTTTTTGGGGGCGTTCGCTGGGTAGGGGTACTCGGGAGGACATAAAGAAAATGCCTCTCATGCAGCCGACTGCATTTGGTTGGGGATGTGAATGGGGGAAGTACGGGCGCTGCAGAAGCGGTGGGTTCCCAATTAGGATTGGCGAATGCAGTAGGAAGGGCACTATGGGCACGACGGGCCTGTGTTTGTCTTTCTGGTGGCAGCGGGACACTACTTGTGCTTGCCACCTCACCAGCTTGAACTGCACTTATGGGACTCGCCACGTCACCAAGTGTTACTGCAGTGCTGGTTTGACTACGACCGGGGTGTACTAGGCCGCTGGCGCTTGCCAGTTCACCAAAACGCTACCAAAAAATCTGTTAGCGATCGCAGGGATCAGGCCTGACTCTGCGAACGCTGCAGTTATGCGTTTTAGTCTTTTGTAAGTGACAGTGATCGATCGATACTGCACTTGGGTGGGCTGGGCTGGGCCGGGCGGAGGGGCAAAACGCAGGTGCTAGCAGGTATCTGGGCTGATCCCACTAACACTGCGTTTGTGAGAACCCTAAACTGCTGGGGATGCTAGTATAGATCTGATCGGATCAGATATTGATCCATTCAGATACTATACCACTAAGGGTGGTGTACGGTGCGTGCGTGGGTGTTAGCGGTACTGGCGCTAACCTGACGCTGCCTGGGGCTGGTGCTTGCCAGTTCACCAAAATACTACCAAAAAAACTGTTAGCGATCGCAGGGATCAGGCCTGACTCTGTGAACGCTGCAGTTATGCATTTAGTGTTTTGTAAGTGTCAGTGATCGATCGATACTGCACTTGGGTGGGCTGGGCCGGGCGGAGGGGCAAAACGCAGGTGCTAGCAGGTATCTGGGCTGATTCCGCTAACACTGCGTTTTTGGGAACCCTAAACTGCTGGGGACACTAGTATAGATCTGATCGGATCAGATATTGATCCGTTCAGATACTATACCACTAAGGGAGGCGTATGCTGCGTGCGTGGGTGTTAGCGGTACTGGCGCTAACCTGACCCTGCCTGGGGCTGGTGCTTGCCAGTTCACCAAAATACTACCAAAAAAACTGTTAGCGATCGCAGGGATCAGGCCTGACTCTGCGAACGCTGCAGTTATGCGTTTAGTCTTTTGTAAGTGACAGTGATCGATCGATACTGCACTTGGGTGGGCTGGGCTGGGCCGGGCGGAGGGGCAAAACGCAGGTGCTAGCAGGTATCTGGGCTGATCCCGCTAACACTGCGTTTTTGGGAACCCTAAACTGCTGGGGACGCTAGTATAGATCTAATCGGATCAGATATTGATCCGTTCAGATACTATACCACTAAGGGAGGTGTATGCTGCGTGCGTCAGTGTTAGCGGTACTGGCGCTAATCTGACGCTGCCTGGGGCGACGCATATCACCGCCGGGCGATCAGGGGGCTAAACCTTTATTCGGTAATAAACGGCGGGTGCCCTGACACTATAAAAAATAAACAAACTAACCAGCGTCAACCGTAACGGTTATACGGTGATCAGTGGTGAAAGGGTTAACTAGGGGGCAATCAAGGGGTTAAAACATTTATTCGGTAGTATATGGGGGTCCCTGACGCTATAAAACGCTGACGGCGAACCTAAATATTTATGTCCCTAACTAGCGTCACCAGCGACACTAATACAGCGATCAGAAAAATGATCGCTTAGTGACACTGGTGACAGGGGGTGATCAAGGGGTTAAAACTTTATTAGGGGGGGTTAGGGGGGTACCCTAGACCTAAAGGGGGGTAATACTCACTGTCCCAACACTAACTGTCACAAACTGACACCAATGCAGTAATCAGAAAAAAAAAAAAAAAAAAAAAAACTGCTGGTGTCAGTTTGTGACAGGGGGGGGGTGATTGGGGGGGGATCGGGGGGCGATCGGGGGGGGGATCGGGGTGTTTTGTGTGCCTGGCATGTTCTACTGTGTGTGTGTGTGTTGGTGCACTCACATTGATGTCTTCTCTCCTCGGGCCGGAACGGAAATTACCGACCCGAGGGGAGATGACATCATTTCCTTTGCTGCTGTTTAGCATACAGCAGCAAAGGAATGATTCGATTGGCCGGCGGCGATCGCGAGGGGGGGGCCACGAACGGATGGTCTCCCCCTCACCACCGATCGCCGGGGCACAAAGGACGACCGCCTCGGGCACCGGGGGGGGTCCGATCGGACCCCCCACCCGCGGAAGGCAAATCACGTACACTGTACGTGATTTTGCCTGTCCGTGCCACTTTGCCGACGTACATCGGCGTGAGGCGGTCGTCAAGTGGTTAATTCCTAATAATCAGATTTTTTTATTTCAATTTATAACCAGTACTAGGACATTATCAGCTAGAATCTGATTGGCTTTTTTACACAACACCCACCATTTTTCTTTCTTGCAGTCCACAGCTGAGATGTATCCGACCTGTCCGGTCAGTCTTTTCCCCAGGATCCATTGTGACTGCTGAGATCCTTGCCATATTGGCATAGGTGTGCGCAGCCTATTGTATTAGGGTGTGCACCTCAAAGCTCCAACACATATGCCTTTGTGACACATTAAGCGGCCTCTTCCCCACTCATCGTCCTAAAACAATGGGGGGGGGCAGGTGCAGCACACAGGGGGACCTGGGCAGCAGAAAGAAAAGGAACTGGGACAAGAGGGGTGGCATACATTGATACCAATCCTCTTTATTTTCCTCCCGTGGCAGCTGAATATCGGCGAGAGGAAGAGGAGGAGAAGCCTACTTTCAGCTGATGCAGAAGAAAATACAAATCGGTCCCTTAATTTCCACTCCAGCCACCTATCCTGTCCAGGTTCTGGGGGTCAGGAAGTAAAGATCGCGGCTTACCTTTCACCTGCCCACAATTGATGGGTTGCCAAATCCAGGATTAGGGTGTGCCCAGGCACACCTGGCACACCCCTTGCACATGCCTATGCATATTGGCCATGGTCACTTGAAACCTATGACCAGCTCAAGGCTATCTATACTATCAGTGCCTCCTCATCAGTGCACATCAGTCCCCAACAGTGCTGCCTATCAGTGCCCAAAAGTACTGCCTATCAGTGCCCAACAGTGCTGCCTTCCAGTGCCCAACAGTGCTGCCTAGCAGAGCTCATTAGTGCAGCCTCATCAGCGTACATTAGTGAAGAAGAAAAATGACCTGTTTGCCAAACAGAAACTGAGAAAAAAAAATGTATTTTCAAAATTGTTGGACTTTTTGCATTTGTTTAGCAAGAAAAAAAAGCCATTGTTCATTAAATACCACCAAAAGAAATCTCTATTCGTGTGAAAAAAAATGATAAAAATTTCATATGGGTACAGTGCGGCAAAACCACGCAATTTTTATTCAAAGTGTGACAGCACTGAAAGCTGAAGTTGGTTGTAAACCCACTTTTTGGATTTCTACCTATAGATAAGCCTCGAATACCTATAGGTAGTGGAAATATCTCCTAAACGTGCGCCGTTTAGGAGATATTTCACTTGTAGTCCGCCAAAAATTCCAACGGCGCATGCGCGGGGAAGAAACTAAACTAAGTGCCGTTTCTTCCCTAGCCTGTGCCGTTAATCATGGCTCCCGTGCACATACGCGGGAGTGATGTCACGTGGCCCAGGCGAATCATAGAGCCGGAGTCCGCGGCCCGGAAGGAAGAGGGGCCATAAGATGGACGCTGCCTACACAGGGGACATTGCTGGATTCTTTTGCAGATGAGTGGCACATAATGGGCTAGTTTGCGATGCAAACTAGCCCATTATGCTTTTCATTTGCAGCGAGCAAAAGAGGAAGTAAAACCCATCAGGGTTTACTTCCTCTTGAAATTGGCCTGGTAAGGAAGGGGGTAAAAGTGCCCAGTAGGCAAGTAGTTAAACAACCTTTTATACATTTTTTTCAGTTTCTATTCAAAAATCTCATATATACAGAATAAGTGTAAAAGAAAAAGATATACAGATGTTATTTGGCAAATGCAGAACAGTGTCTGTTCAAAGTATTTACTCTATCGCTCCAGAAGCTTCTGAAATAAAATTTGAATGTCATCAACACCATTAGGAATGAAAGCATTGGTTTTAATTAATCCTAAATGATGAAGACATATGGTATATTAATTTTGTTATCAGCAGTAGCTGGTGTTCTCAGGCTTCAGATTTTGCATATTTCAGTTCTACTATGAACCCGGTTATACATTACATAAAACGTTCTTAATTTCAAACAATAAAATGTCAGCTGTAAATAAAGCTATGAAATTTGTATTTTCTAGACAATGATAAATAATGCTGGAAGTATGAAACAAATTAAAAGAAAAAAAAGTAAATAAGCCAATACCCATCAGTCAGGCTTCCTTTAGCAAATTAAACAAGGAATCTGAGTGTTTATGTCTTGGGAAACCTAATACCTAAAGGAGATCTATGGTCACAGCTCCATACAGCCACTGTCATGTTTCACATGCTTGTGACTTGCCTATAAAGGTTATATGTATTCTTCTGCCCCTGGATCCTCCTCTTCCCTTAGCTCAGTTTATCCTGTATAGTTAGCTCCACCATTTGTTCAATTTTCCCAGCAATGCATCTCTGCCTCATGTCTCATGGAGTGGATCATATTATGATCTTTTGACCTATCCGATGTTCATTGTTGTAAGATCCTCACAGTTTATGGATTAAACTTCACAAAATCGGCATGGTGTCGTTTGGTTTGAGCCACTGTCTGTTAATTCAGCTGAGATTGGATTATCAATATTTTACTGTAACTGTAAGTTACAGAGATCACACTTTCAATGCTTAGATTGGAGAGGCAGAACAGTCACAGCATACATTTTCATTTTATAACATCAGCATCATAAAGGCAATACAAAAAATATTTGACAATCCATTATACTCTTACTTGAAAAATCTTTAATGTTGTGAGTTCTGCCTGCCTGCTGGACATCTCTTTGCACAGCCTCCTGGATTCCCTGCATGCGTTGCAGCCTCTCCTCTGCTGCATACTTTCAATTTCTAAGGACCATATATCCCATGGTACCTTGCTGCCTGCAAGGAGTTATTCCTGCACTGAATCCACCTCCTGAAACTCCTCCTCTTAGCATCTCTGATGTTCAGAAGGCATGTGTTCTATTAGATTACCGCAACTTATCAGATTGTGCAACGGACGTGACGTTCTGACCAAAAAATACTTACTGCGCATGTGTGATGCATTCCACACACTTTATGACCTGACGAGTAGCAGTATTCTGATAGGACACTGTCCCTCCTGCATTGAAGACACATTCTCCTCTCACAGGGGACCCTCTCACCCCTAGTGGTGGTTCTAGCTCCACAGTGGAATAGACACCATGCAGACATCTTAGTACACCCAGCTACGTCTTGAATTTCAGAGTAATTTTAGCAATAAAGTGAGCATATATAAATATAGTATATTGATATCTGTGATATTGATTTATATACTCTCACGTTATTGCTAAAATTACTCTGCAATTCAAGATGTAGGTAAGTAAAATGGATCTTTCACTAATTTTTATGATTCTGCATGGATAAATTCCTGACATGTCAATATACAGAATCAGTATATTTATTCAAAAAAGGTGTACATTTTAAAATTAAAAAGCAGTCCATTAGCTCCAGTGACTTCACATAAGAGATGATGTCATCAGTATACCACAGGCAGGGGAGATCCTCAGTTTCCTCCAGTCACTGATCAGACTGCAATATTGTAACTTTGTAGAAAGTCACAAGGTGAAAAGCTGCAGCATTTGTGTCAAAGATCTGTGGACACAGCCAAGAATAGCAAAGGCACCGGTATTTACATGACTGTTTCATCCATGACCCAGTACATAAAAAATAGCTTCCACCATGTGCTTTATTGAAAACATGCATCCTTTACTGCACATGTTTATTCACAAGGCCCGTGGGCCGAATCTGGCCCTCCAGGCCATTTAATGTGGGCCTCACACCTCTCCTGTGGCTGTGGCAACCCCAATTGTGAAGTGGAACGAAATCTATTGGATATTTTAAGCTTTTTTAGCAATTAAAAAACTGAAAAGTGGTGCGTGCAAAATTATTCGGCCCCTTTACTTTCAGTGCAGAAAACTCACTCCAGAAGTTCAGCGAGGATCTCTGAATGATCCAATGTTGTCCTAAATGACTGATGGTGATAAATAGAATCCACCTGTGTGTAATCAAGTCTCTGTATAAATGCACCTGCTCTGTGATAGTCTCAGGGTTCTGTTCAAAGCGCAGAGAGCATCATGAAGACCAAGGAACACACCAGGCAGGTCCGTAATACTGTTGTGGAGAAGTTTATTTTTTTTTTATTTATTTATTTATTTTTTTTAAAAAAGCTTTATTAAAGAGCAGTGCAGTACATTGAAGAACATAATATACAAAGGTATATTGAAAAATCCCTTGTAAATACGGGATAGATATTATGCATGTATAAAGCTAGTAAACATAGGTTCATAACCATTTACATTTGCCGTTGAAACAGTAGGTAAGACTATTGTTGATGAACCCTGTGTGGGTTGACAATCCCAACACCCCTAACGGGAACACACTGTGTTAGGATTCCACCCATCACAGGGAAAGTATTGAGGCTAACCCATAACCCCCACTGTCCTCACTCCCAGGGACCTGCCACCGCCCCAGAGGTGGGGATAGAAACCCCTAAGGAGGCCAATAGACCCCTCCATCAGAATCCCTTCAACTAGCAGTAATCCGTTCTGAGTCTGGAACTTGAACTCATTAAAGACAATCTGATGGTGACAAGAGAGATTCTACCATTATGTAAATCAGAAATTAGAACATAACTGGTACACTGCTAAATTGGAATCAATTTGTTGTAAAAAACAGAGAGATAGGGTGAAGAAGAAGAAAAGAAGAGAAGAAGAAGAAAGAGATCGCTATCATGGGAGTTATAATTGTATCCAGTCCAAGGTGTTTTTTTTTTTTTTTTTTTTTTCCTTTTTTTTTTTTTTTTTTATTTAAATATTTATTTTTTATTATTAGACTCATCTTGGCTGAGTCATTTGAATACCTGGGATAAGGGAAATGCCTAAGTGACCAGCCCAGGGCTTCCAAGTCGCCTCAAATGACTTAGTGGTGTCCATCATAGAGCTGACCATTTTTTCTAGGGACATAATCCACGAAATCTTCCTTTTGGCTGCCTGGAAAGACACTGTGGGTTGCTTCCAGGCTTTGGCTAAAGTAGTCTTAGCTCCTAATAGCATAAAGGAAATTAATTTTTGAGTGTGTTTCGTTGTTTTAGGGGATGGTGCATTAAGTAGGGCCACTTGGGCTGATTTAGTGATAGGAAGATCCGTTACTTTTCAGATCAATGCGAATATTTTGTTCCAAAAACCTCTTATTTTCGGACACTCCCACCAGATATGAATCATAGAGCCCTGGGCTTGACACCCTCTAAAGCATAACGGGGAAACTGAATTGAACATAGTTGCAAGTCTGGTGGGTACTAGGTACCATCGCATAAGCACTTTTAGATTAGCTTCTATCAATGCTGTATTTAGAATACCTTTAAAGGCTGTGGATCCTCTCTGATGCCATTCCTCCAGGCTCCAGGTCTCCTGCAGATCCTTCTCCCACGAGTCCATGTATGAAAATTTTGTGTTGGGTTCCACAAGGGTCGCGTAAATGAGAGATATACCCCCCTTTGTGTCTAGTACTTGGCCGCACCAACGCTCGTAAGATGTAAATTCCAATGGGAGTGTCTGTCCCTTCATTAGGGAGGAAAGAAAATGGGAAATCTGGGCAAATCTAAACCTCTTTGTACCTGGGAGTTTAAGTTTAGTTATGCAATGCTTTAGCGTAATTGGACCAGAGGGTGAGAGGAAGTGGCCTATATGGTACATCCCCTTGTCTAACCACCATTTAAAGGACTTGATGTCCATACCCGGTACAAAACGGGTGTTATGAATAATGTGGTCCAAAGGGCGGGAAGGTGAGGTCAAAGCTGGTGAGCATTTCACTGAGTCCCATAATTTAAAGGATTGAGACAGTGTTGGGGCTAAAATGGTGGGCCTCAATTTCATGGGGCACCAGAGCAGGTAGTCCAAGGTGTATGTCGGAACAGCTTGTCTCTCTATTTCTATCCAATCGGGTTTCTCGACTTTGAAGTAAACCATAGATAGTTGGGCCAATCTTGCAGCTTGGTAGTAGCTGAACAGATCTGGTAAACCCAGTCCCCCTTTGGTTTTGGGGCTAAAAAGCACATTGCGGGCTATCCTATATCCTTTTTTACCCCAAACAAATTTTACTATTTTTCCTTGTAGGGGTTTAAGATGGTGTTTTCTAATGTCTATCGGGAGAGATCTAAACAAGTTAAGGAGCTTGGGCAGTAGCGTCATTTTGATAGAATTAATTCTACCAAGCCATGATATATTGAATTTGGACCATGTTTGGATGTCAGATTCTAGTGTGCGGAACATGGGAGGGAAATTAGCCTGGAAAAGTCGCTCAAACTTGGGGGTAAGGTTTATCCCTAGATATCAGATCGAAGATTCGCTCCATTTAAATTTGAATGCGGGCTTGAGCCTATTTACCACTGCGTCTGGTAGAGAAATATTTAATGCCTGTGACTTGTCCATGTTGACCTTTAAACCCGACAAGGATCCAAATGTCCTCAAGAGATTACTTATATTGGGTAGTGAGGTAGTTGGGGAAGTGACAAATAAAAGGATATCATCCGCAAACAGGGCGCATTTGTGGGAATGCGCTCCGCATTTAACCCCCTTAATATTTTGGTTAGACCTGATCGCAATTGCCAGGATCTCTATGGCTAAAGCGAAGATCACAGGAGATAGGGGACACCCCTGTCTGGTTCCCCTGGTTATTTGAATGGGATCCGAATAGAAGCCGTGTAATTTGACCTTAGCGCTCGGAGTGGAGTATAGTGCTTTCAGGGTATTTATAAAGTTTTCCCCAAATCCCCATCGCCCCAGGACTGAAAATAGGAAGGTCCATGATAAAGAATCGAAGGCCTTTTGGAGGTCCAACGACAGCAATAAACCTTCGTGCTTTGGGCCTCCATCCCATCCCGATTGTAATAAAGAGACTATGTCAACTGCCCTTCTGACCTGATCCGGGCCTTGTCTTCCCGGCATAAAACCCACTTGATCTTTATTTATAAATTGATTGATGAAGGAGTTGATTCTGTTAGCCAGGATTTTAGTAAGTATTTTCAGGTCGTTTTTAATCAACGAGATCGGTCTGTAATTCTCGACTAGAGATGGATTCTTGTCGGGCTTGGGGATGACCGAGATAAATGCCAAATTTAGTTGTGACTCAAGGGGTGTCCCTTCCCTATTGGAATTGAAGAATTTTGTAATATAGGGTGCCAAAGTTTTCTTGAATGTTTTATAGTATTGATTGGAGAAACCATCGGGGCCAGGAGCTGAGCTCCCTTTTAAGTTTTTAATTACCTCTAATGTTTCTTCCATGGTGAAGGGGGCTTCCATGATATCCTTATGATCTTTACTTAGAGTTGGTATGTTAATACTATCTAGGAATGATTTCAAGGAAGAGTCGGACATTGTGTCATTTTGCTGATACAGTTTAGAGTAGAAGGACTGAAAAGCTTGCAGGATTTTTGGGGGGTTAAGGGTTGAGGTGCCATCCTGAAGTCTAATATTTGGGATGGTGAAATTAGTTACTTTGGGAGATAGCTTTCTTGCTAGAAGGGTACTCATCTTGTCTCTCTGAACATAGAATTTCGCGCTATTCCATTTCAAGTGTGTCTCTGCCCTCACTGTGTGGGCCAGGTTTGTTGTGGAGAAGTTTAAAGCTGGATTTGGATACAAAAAGATTTCCCAAGCTTTAAACATCCCAAGGAGCACTGTGCAAGCGATCATTTTGAAATGGAAGGAGTATCAGACCACTGCAAATCTACCAAGACCTGGCTGTCCCTCTAAACTTTCAGCTCAGACAAGGAGAAGACTGATCAGAGATGCAGCCAAGAGGCCCATGATCACTCTGGATGAACTGCAGAGAACTACAGCTGAGGTGGGAGAGTCTGTCCATAGGACAACAATCAGTCGTACACTGCACAAATCTGGCCTTTATGGAAGAGTGGCAAGAAGAAAGCCATTTCTCAAAGATATCCATAAAAAGTCTTGTCTAAAGTTTGCCACAAGCCACCTGGGAGACACACCAAACATGTGGAAGAAGGTGCTCTGGTCCGATGAAACCAAAATCGAACTTTTTGGCCACAATGCAAAACGATATGTTTGGCATAAAAGCAACACAGCTCATCACCCTCAACACACCATCCCCGCTGTCAAACATGGTGGTGGCAGCATAATGGTTTGGGCCTGCTTTTCTTCAGCAGGGACAGGGAAGATGGTTAAAATTGAGGGGAAGATGGATGCAGCCAAATACAGGACCATTATGGATGAAAACCTGTTGGAGTCTGCAAAAGACCTGAAACTGGGACGGAGATTTATCTTCCAACAAGACAATGATCCCAAACATACAGCAAAATCTACAAAGGAATGGTTGACAAATAAACGTATCCAGGTGTTAGAATGGCCAAGTCAAAGTCCAGACCTGAATCCAATCGAGAATCTGTGGAAAGAGCTGAAAACTGCTGTTCACAAATGCTCTCCATCCAACCTCACTGAGCTCGAGCTGTTTTGCAAGGAAGAATGGGCAAGAATTTCAGTCTCTCGATGTGCAAAACTGAGAGAAACATACCCCAAGCGACTTGCAGCTGTAATCGCAGCAAAAGGTGGCTCTACAAAGTATTAACGCAAGGGGGCCGAATAATTTTGCACGCCCCACTTTTCATTTTTTTATTAGTTAAAAAAGTTTCAAAAATCCAAAAGATTTCGTTCCACTTCACAATTGTGCCCCACTTGTTGGTGATTCTTCACAAAAAAAATAAAAATTTTATATCTTTATGTTTGAAGCCTGAAATGTGGCAAAAGGTTGAAAAGTTCAAGGGGGCCGAATACTTTCGCAAGCCACTGTATGTACTGTATTCGTCTACATATTTTTGGTAAAAAAAATCGCAATAAACGTATATTGATTGGTTTGTGCAAAAGTTATATTGACTACAAACTATGGGAAAGATTTATGGCATTTTTTTGGTGTTTTTATTATTATTATTTTTTTCACTAGTAATGGCGGTGATCTGCGATTTTTATCGGTATTGCGACACAGCGACGGACAGATCGGAAACTTTTGACACATTTTTGGGACCATTGACATCTATAGAGCAATCAGTGCTATAAATATGCACTGATCTTTATTACAAAAATATATGTGTATATATATATATATATATATATATATATATATATATATATATATATATATATATATATAAATAGACACTAAAATATGACAAACAACAACACCCTCAACTAGACAAGGTCAACAAATACAGAATAACAAGGAGGCATGGATTCTGTCAATATGTTGTAAAACAATCCATTGTAAAATGTATACGTGTATCACCAAATAGGGTCCATGAACTCCTCCAAGCTTGTATAATCAACGTGTTTCACATTAAATTGCTTCCTCAGGACAAAAATTGGTAGGTGCTGATAAAATATATATATATATCTATATCTATATAGATATAGATATCTATATAGATATAGATATATATATATATCTATATGTCTATATATATATAGATATATATATATATCTATATATATAGAGATATAGATATATATATATATCTATATATATATATAGCAAAACATAAATGAGTATCAGTATTGTTAAAGTTATTTGTATAACATAGGTATTAGATAGGTATATTCATATATATATTTATCTTGGAAGAATTCCTAACATAGATAGCATATATAACAACATAACAAACACCATATATGCTTTCCTGAACATTTTTCCTACAACATGCTAGAAATCCACAGGCTGTCAGCGTTTGCAAACCCAAGCCCTGTTTGGATTTGCAAACGCCAACAGCCTGTGGATTTCTAGCCTGTTGTAGGAACATTTTTTAGCCTTGCAGTCCGTCTTGTGTGGTATCGCCCCTATCTGATGTTCAGGGTCAATCAGGCAAGGACATATGATGTGTGTTATGTTGTTACACAACATATTGACAGAATCCCTGCCTCCTTGTTTGTAAATTGGGTATCTGTTGACCTTGTCTAGTTGGGGGTGTTGTTGTTTGTCATATTTTAGTGTCTATTTTTCTCTTTGCATTTTTCTATTTTTGTAATAAAGACATTTATATTTTTGTATATATCTTTTCTGCCTCATGTTGTGCCTACAAAAGTCCTTTTTCTTTGAGAAGCTTTTTACTTGTCTCAATCCTTTTCATATAACTATGGATGTTGGGCATGTTGGGGGTCCTCCCTTCTTATACACAGAGAGGCAGAACAGGGATCTGCCTATGTAAACAAGGCGGATCCCCATTCTGACGGGGGACAACATTGAGATCTGCTGTTCCTAGTAATCAGGAACAGCAATTTCTGTGTTGTCTCAGTGAGCCCATCCCCCCCACACAGTTAGAACACACCCAGGGAACACAGTTAACCCCTTGATCGCCCCCTAGTGTTAACCCCTTCCCTGCCTGTGTCATTTATACATTGATCAGTGCATTTTTTTTAACACTGATCACTGTAATATTGTCACTGGTCCCTTAAAAGTGTTACTTGGGGTCAGATTTGTCGGCCGCAATGTCGCAGTCCTGCTAAAAATCGCAGATCACCACCATTACTAGTAAAAACATTTAAAAAAAAATAAAAGTCCATAAACCTATCCCCTATTTAGTAGACGCTATAACTTTTGCGCAAACCAATCAATAAATGCTTATTGCGACTTTTTTTTTTACCAAAAATATGTGGCAGAATACATATAGGCCTAAACTGATGAATACATTCGTTTTTTTTATATATTTTTGGGGGATATGTATTATAGCAGAAAGTAAAAAAATATTGTTTTTTTTTTTTTTAAATTGTTGGTCTTTTTTCGTTTATAGCGCAAAACATAAAAACCGCAGAGGTGGTCAAACACCACCAAAAGAAAGCTCTATTTGTGGAAAAAAAGGACATCAATTTTGTTTGGGTACAACGTCGCACGACCACGCAATTGTTAGTTAAAGCGACGCAGTGCCTTATCGCAAAAAATGGACTGGTCATTAAGGGGGTAAAACCTTCCGGGGCTGAAGTGGTTAAAGAAGTATTCCAGCTTTTCCTCCCCAAAACAACAAATGCATTGTGTATGTAAATGAATCACAATCCTACTGTCAGTTTGTGTGTAACATACCTCCTTTAGCTTTAGAAATTGTACAAACAGAGCAAACTTTACTGGTACCAGAAAAGGACAGTTGCTACATAATAGTACAAAATTTCTTTATTACAAAAAATTGTTTTAATTTTTTTTACATATTTGAATAAAACCAAAATTTTATAGCTCCGATCAATTTGACCACTTAGTTGTTTTTACAATAGATCTCTGTTACTAATAGATCAAGAGGTCGACGCATTTCGCATTTCTGCTTCCTCAAGACCATATTTTCTTGACTATAGAGAGATCCTGTTTAAGAAAAAGAGAAATAACATATTTCAATTAGATGAGACAATGCAACATGTCAATTTTGCAAATAAATCCCCATATAAATATACATAGAGAAGTGTACATAGGGGACCACTCACATATAGATGGGAGCCCTCAAAAACAATGGCGTTCCATGTGTCATCTGGACGCAACCCAATAGACAATGTCCTCTACAAATAGGTAGCTGAATAAAAACAAGAAAAAGTAGGAAGAAAATTGATCAGGTAGCTTTATGCTGAAAAATAATTGTAGCGGGCACCTACTTTTAAGTAGGTGACCCTTTTTGCTAGCTTTCTATGTCTGGTAAATTTAGACAGGCTTATGCTATTACAGCGGGCCTGTTGTTGTTAATTACCATTTGAGTGGCAGGTAGTTTATGTGATAGTCTCGACCAATCATTGATTTGCTTGGTAATGCCCAGGACTCTCATATAAAAAGGGGGTCACGTGGTATCCGGGGGGTTGGTGTCCAGTCCTGCTCTGAGGAGCGAGAGAGCCAGCCTGGTTCCTGGAGGGGGAGGTGGAGGTTTTTCCCCTCCGGGAAGCCACTGGAGCTTCACCTTTGCGAGAAGGGTGAAGAACCGGTCCTCATGGAGGAACAGACGACATCTTACAGCATGTAGTCGCTGATGTCGTTGGCCGCCCCTGCGGGGAGGGGAATGGGCCACAAAGGAGAAGAGGAACTAGTAGAAGAGGAACTAGGAGAAGAGGAACTAGGAATAGAAGTAGAGTCAAGCGGAAGGAAACTGGGTGATCGATCGCTTAGGAGCAGCACACGGGCTATTGATCAAGTGAGTGAAAAGCCCAAGGGAGAGGTACTGTCCAGAGGCTGAGGGATGTTGGTACATAAGTCAGCAAGACAGGTGGTTGTGGCCTGTGACTTTGGGTTCAGCATTGCCCCTGGGATTCCAATCAGTCAAACGGGAGAGGTCATTCAGAGTGACTCTTATCGTTTATTCTGGGTCAGAAATCTACTTTCCTCTTCCCTGATAAAGTAATCATCCAGTTTTAAAATTCTGTCTCCCGCAATGCTGTGAGTCTTTGCAAGTGAAGAAAAGGAAAAGATCAGAAATCAACCAAAGAGCATCTCAAAGACAGCCCTTCTCCCATCCCAAAAAAGAAAAAGCATTAAGGACTGTAACTTTTAAATCTATGAGCTGCGAGAGTTGAGTGGTAAACGTGAGTTACGGATATAACAATTATTTAGCCGCTCCTTCAGAGGTAAGCGCTGCATAATAATAGACACAGGGTTGGTAAGCTACTGTGGGGGGAACAGAGGGTACTATGTACTACAATATCTGTAGCTATATAATACTAATTGGGAGTGGGAGTCCACAGGAAGAGAAAAAGAGAGAGTCATTCACTACTCTCATTATGTAGTGGGAGGTAGAATCACTGTTTTCTCAGCGTGACCCCTAACAAATCTGAACAGAATACACAATCAGTATTCCAAATACTGGATCAGCCTTACTAAAGTTCCCACCATCAAAAATAAGTAGATATACAAGGATATACCTCAGCAACATTAGAGAAGATGGTCAGTAGTGGTATAGAAATCAGGGCACTGATGTCCCCTTTAAGGTATTCAGATGACTAGAATCTAGATATACAAAGAATAATAATATGTACTCAAATAATTCTTTGAGTACATATTATTATTATGGCATGGACCATAGGGTGAGTACATGGATTGAAAACTGGCTACAAGGGCGAGTTCAGAGGGTGGTGATAAATGTAGAGTACTCAGAATGGTCAGGCTTGGGTAGTGGGGTCCCCCAGGGTTCTGTGCTGGGACCAATCCTATTTAATTGTTCACAAACAACCTGAAGGATGGGGTAAACAGTTTAATCTCTGTATTTGTGGACAATACTAAGCTAAGCAGGGCAAAAACTTCTCCGCAGGATGTGGAAACCTTGCAAAAAGATCTGAACAAATTAATGGGGTGGGCAACTACATGGCAAATGAGGTTTAATGTAGAAAAATGTAAAATAATGCAATTGGGTGGCAAAAATATGAATGCAATCTATACACTGGGGGGAGAACCTCTGGGGGAATCTAGGATGGAAAAGGACCTGGGGGTCCTAGTAGATGAAGCAAACAGAATATTGGCATGCATTAAAAAGGGGATCAACTCCAGAGATAAAATGATAATTCTCCCGCTCTACAAGACTCTGGTCCGGCCGCACCTAGAGTATGCTGTCCAGTTCTGGGAACCAGTCCTCAGGAAGGATGTACTGGAAATGGAGCGAATACAAAGAAGGGCAACAAGGCTAATAAAGGGTCTGGAGGATATTAGTTATGAGGAAAGGTTGCGAGCACTGAACTTATTCTCTCTGAAGAAGAGACACTTGAGAGAGGATATAATTTCAATTTACAAATACCGTACTGGTGACCCCACAATAGGGATAAAATGTTTTTGCGGAAGGGAGTTTAACAAGACATGTGGCGACTCATTAAAATTAGAAGAAAAACCTTAAACTACGTAGAGGGTTCTTTACTGTAAGAGCGACAAGGGTGTGTAATTCCCTTCCACAGGTGGTGGTATCAGCGGGGAGCATCGATAGTTTCAAAAAACTATTAGATAAGCACCTGAATGATCACAACATACAGGGATATACAATGTAATACTTACATATAATCACACACATAGGTTGGACTTTTTCAACCTCACTTTCTATGTAACTATGTAACTACCCGATCAATTTTCTTCCTACTTTTTCTTGTTTTTATTCATCTACTTATTTGTAGAGGACATTGTCTGTTGGGTTGCGTCCAGGTGACACATGGCACGCCATTGTTTTTGAGGGCTCCCTTCTATATGTGAGTGGTCCCCTATGTACACTTTATCTCTATGTATATTTATGTGGGGATTTATTTGCAAAATTGACATGCTGCATTGTCTCATCTAATTAAAATATGTTATTTCCCTTTTTCTTAAACAGGATCTCTGTCTATAGTCAAGAAAATAAGGTCCTGAGGAAGCACAAATGCGAAACAAGCCAACCTCTGGACCTATTAGTAACAGAGATCTATTGTAAAAACAACTAAGTGGTCAAATTGATCAGAGCTATATAATTTAGGTTTAATTAAAATATGTAAATATTTTTTAAACTATTTTTTGTAATAAAGAAACTTTGTACTATTATGTAGCAACTGTCCTTTTCTGGTACCTGTAAAGTCCGCTCTGTTTGTCCAATTTCTAAAACAATTTTCATATGGATGAGGTACCCCCTTAGCGTATACAATTCTTCTTTATACCTCCTTTAGCTGTATACAGTAGGTTTATGTGTCTGTGATGTCACTCCTCCTTCTGGCTGCATTTCTAAGTGATCTCTCTTCCTGCTTCCTTCCTTTACCAGTCTTGATACTACATCTCCCATGATCCTTCGAGCCTCTGTAGTTTCAGGTCAGGCAATGGGAGTCACTTGTACAGTTCTGGGAGTTGATGTGGATGGGTCCTAGGGTTACTGTGGGTGGTGAAAGGTGTAAACGTGTCATACCTCCTCCTGTGTCATTCCTGTCTTGCAGCATGCCGAAGAATAACAGCTTACTGCAAGACTACAAAGGAAGGGCTATGGGAGGTTATTATGAAGGGGTTTCCTTCATGTATAAATGTATCATTTCAAAGAGAGCAGGTCTCTGGGAGGGCAGGATCTGAGGGGTGGGACTCTCCCTGTTCACAATGGTCAGCATATTTTACTGGGCAGGATTGAATTGTAACTTTGATTCATTCAATCCTGCCCAGCAGCACATCTAGCCTTCAAAACAGGCTGCGTATAAATGTGTTCCCTTCTTAAGTAATACTGTGCTCTGTGAGGAGGGATTTAGGAGGTTTGGACTCTTCCTGTAGGTGTGGCTGGGCAGGACTGAATGCTAATTAGGATGTATTCAATCCCACCCACCATCAGAGCTGTGAAGGAAGTGACATAATTTGCAGAGTCTGAAAGACTACAGAGTCGAGTGTTATAGACTCTAGCTGTTGCAGGAAGAGGCTGTGGAAGGGACAGAGTCTATTAGCAGGTTATACAGAGTGTCACGTGATACAAAGCCACAACTAAACCCAGAATATAAGGGGATCTGCAGACAACAGAGCAACATAGTACAGAGGTATGATCTATGGTGGGACTAATCATTCCATTCTGTTCTAGTGAAAAGAAAGTTGGAGTTCAGCTTTAAAGAGGAACTGCAGTCTGCTCACATAATTTGTAAAAAAAACATATTTGCCATTCTGAAGCTTCCCTCCAACTACTTTGCATATTATTTTATATATACTGTGATTCTGTACTTGCCAAATATGCTGCAGAAATCTCCCTCCACTGAGTCTGGATGTCCATTTTACCTGTGGGTAGCTGAAGCTGCTGCCTGTTCACTTCCTGGATTTACACAGACACACAGAGGCACACCTCCAGCTCGTCAGCTCTCATTGGTCCTCTAATGACTCATCCCCCCTCCCTTCCTGGCAAACTCTTATGAGAATGAGAGAGATGTGCATGATGTCATAAGCCTAGACTTTTTACCAGACAAGAAACAGGAAGTGGGCTTTATAAAGTATTTACTGGCAGAAAAAAAATGTTTTACTATCCAAAGTTAAAGTGGAGGTCCACCACAAAAAAAATTGCATCAAAAAATCCCTAAAAAAAAGGAGGAATTTTTTTTTTTTTAACTCACCTGAAATGGCTGTTGCTAGGCAGTCTTCCTAATCTGTCTCTTCCTACTCCGCGGTGATGTTCGGTCTTCTCCTCCCCGTGTTGTCTTCTGGGGAAAGGGGCGCGGTGTGTTATGGGAACTGTGTGTGTCCCACAAAACATTGCGTCCCATTCACAAAGCGCTGCGCTACTCGCACATGCGCAGTAGGAAACAGGCAGTGAAGCCGTAAGGTTCCACTGCCTGTTTCCCTTAGTTAGGATGGCGGTGCCGGGACCCGAGAGCCGAGGGACGGGTCGGCCTCAGGCGGCCGACATCGGGGGCACCCAGGACAGGTAAGTGTGCTTAGTTAAAGCCAGCAGCTACAGTGTTTGTAGATGCTGACTTTTAAATGTTTTTATTCCCGGCTGGAACCCACCTTTAAAACAACAAGGGCAAAGGATTTAATAGATGGAAAGATGAAAAAATGACTGAAGGTTGGCTTTAAGTTTCAGCCTTGCTCCTGCATTCCTGATACTTATACTGACCCTGTTAGACCCCTTTCACACTGAGGCGCTTTGCAGGCGCTATAGAGTTAAAAATAACGCCTACAAAGCGCCCTGAAACAGCGGCTCCATTCACTCCAGTGTGAAAACCCGAGGGCTTCCACACTGGAGCGGGGCGCTGAAAAAGTTCTGCCAGCAGCTTCCTTGGAACGCATTAGGAGCGGTGAACTCACCGCTCCTAAAGTGCCCCTGCCCATCGAAATTAACCAGCGGAGCTTTGCCGGCGGTTTTAACCCTTTTTCGGGCGCTAGCGGGGGTTAAAAGTGCCCCACTAGCGGCCGAATAGCGCCGCAAAAACGATTGTAAAGCACAGCTAAAAGTAGCAGTGTTTTACCGCTGACGCCCGGGGTGGCTCAGTGTGAAAGGGCTCTTAGTGATCTGGCATCCAACTCAACTGTTTTTGAATTACTTTTGTCTGCTTATGTTTGCTGTTTATCTCATTTACCGACCTTGGCCTGGACTTCTGACTAGTGATGGGACAAACACCCCCAGGTTCAGTTCGACAGCAGAACTCACGAACAGGGAAAAATTTTCGGACCAGAACCCTATCAAGTCTATGGGACTTGAACTTGAAAAATCAAGAGTCCCCATTTTTAAGGCTTAAATGCAAGTTATTGACCATAAAAAGGGTATGGGGGCCTGGGTATTGCCCTGGGGGACATGTACCAATGCAAAAATACTTTACATTTTTTATTAAAGGAGCAGTGATTTTAATGATGCTTAAAGTGAAACAATAAAAATGAAAAATCCCTGTAGATATAGTGCCTGGGGTTCCCCTAATCTGCCTGTAAAGTGGCCCATCTGTTCCGTGTATAAAACCTGCTGCAGCAAAACTGACATACAGTATATAAAGAAAAAAAAAAATAACATTAAGGCTACTTTCACACTGAGGTGCTTTGCAGGCGCTATAGCGCTAAAAAAAGCTCCTGCAAAGCGCCTTGAAAGAGTCGCTCAATTCATTCCAATGTAAAAGCCCGAGGGCTTTCACACTGGAGCGGTGCGCTTGTAGGACAATCAAAAAAGTCCTGCAAGCCGCATCTTTGCAGCGCTATAGAAGCGGTGTATTCACTGCTCCTAAAGCTCCCCTTCCCACTGAAAACAATGGGGCAGCGCCGCAAACCCGCCGGCAAAGCGCTACTGCAGCGGCTCTTTGCGGGCAGTTTTAACCCTTTTTCGGATGCTAGTGGGGGTTAAAACCGCCCCGCAAGCAGCCGAATAGTGCTGCTAAAACGACGATAAAACGGCACTAAAAATAGCGCCGCTTTACCGCCGGCGCCCGCCCGCTCCAGTGTGAAAGTAGCCTTAAATTGATTTTCCCTGCAAGCTTAATTTTGAAAACAAAGGCTTGGGGAGCCAGTTTGCATGATGAGGCTTCTGAGTGCACAGTTTAGTGCACTCAGAACAAGATTAGAGATTTTTTGGATAAATTCTGGTGTGACTTGGGCAGATTTGGATGGAAATAACAAAGTTTTGCACCACACTGACCTTATGTAAAAAGCCAAATTATAATACACTCAGGCCAAGATTAATGATTTTTTTTAGAAAAAGTCTGGCGTCTCTTTTGCAGATTTTGGATAGCAGTAACAGGTGCAGAAAAATTGGGCCTTGGGTGGTGGCTTCACAAAAAATTGGGCCTTGGGTGGTGGCTTCACAGCGCACAGTGCATTGCCGGTTACTCGGCGGGCAAACATTTTCACATTTTCACACTGTGCATAGCACACCCCTAAACCCTCACGTCATCAACCCTACATTCTGTACACACCCCTGAACTCTGCACTCTGTGCATAGGGCACCCCTGAAACTGCACACTGTACGTAGCGCACCCCTAAACTCTGCACTCTGTATATAGGGCACCCCTGAATGTACATAGCTCACACCTGAACTACATAGCACTCTGTACATAGCGCACCTCTGAACTCTGTACATAACACACTCCTGGTATTTATTGCCCCTTTAAGATCCTCCCACTGTTGCAGCGCAATTCGACCACACCCACTGCTCGATGCAGTTTGGAGGGGGAGTAGGATTGATCCCTTGACTTATTATCTGAGAAAAAAAAGCCTGGATAAATTTATATAGTCTTACAGATACAACTTACACTTTAAGGCTTGGGTTCTCCGCATCCAATTTGCAATGGCAGCTAATTTTGACCGGCTCTCTATGGAGCCGGTTCACATATCTCTGCTGCGGCTCCGGAGCGAATTTGCACAGGAGCCCTGTGCATCTTTTGGCCTGTTTCAGGTCCGAATTCAGCCAAAAATTTGGACCTGTAAGGGTGAATGAGGACGCACTGGACTCCTGCTGTGAGCTGCATGCAAAGATAGTGTGAAACCCAGCCTGAAGGCAACCATAATGCTAATGCAGCTCTTAATGAAATTGAGTTTGAGACCCTTGCTCTAGAGGGTGTCATTGAGCCAATCTATACCCCATCAAGAGAGCTGAGGGGTGGGAGGTAGGATTGGTGAGGCATTTATGATATTTCAGTGGGCCCTTCCCTCAATGGCAGTTTTCTAACAAAATCAATATTCCTGGATAACCATGCTTTACACTCCAACAACCAACACAATTTTGAAAAGACTTCACAATTTGATAGACATCAAGCATGATATTGATCTTATGTTCATTCTCCTTAGAAGATGCAATGTGCCCAATCTGCCTGCTGTACATTATGATGTAGGCATTTCTGATATCAAACTGTTACTTTTTTATACATTTGAGTAGACACTTGTTATGACTGTAATTTTATCATATAAGGATTTATGGAATATGAATTGTTTTTGTTTTGGGTTGTATAAAAAAGTAGTATGGGCACTCAAATTGGTGATACTTAAACCGCTCAGCTAAAGCAATTGCAACATGTATTAAGAGCCTATAGTTATGGAGGTTTACAATGGCTATTAACCACTTCAATAAATAAAAGACCAAGTAATATTTCAGTGTCTATTTACCAGTAGGGCATCATTAAAAGTCTCTGTAGGTTTATAACCACAAATTATAGTCAGGATACATTAGAGTCTGTGGAGTGTCCTGCTAGAGGTCGTATGAGATGGCAGTTTTTCGACAGGGCTTAATGAGAAGGTTTTTGAGGCTCACAGACCCTCCAAGTACTGTTCATTCAACCTTATCTGTTTGAGTTGAATAAACACATCAGGCTCACAGACCCTCCAAGTACTGTTCATTCAACCTTTTCTGTTTGAGTTGAATAAACACATTTACTTGCTTGAATCCTGTGACACATATTCATTATTCTCTGTTCAAGCTTGAGAATGAAGGACACCTCAAGAACAAAGACATAAAGCACCTGGAGTGCTGTGAAAATGGACATGGATAAATTGCATTGTATATTAAAGGAGAAGTTTAAAGTGGATGTAAACCCGATTCATGAAATCTGACCTGGGCACATATATCTGCAGCGATTTCTTATCTATCTCCAAAGCCCTAACTAAGTCCTGTGTCTTTCTGCTGCTTCATTCCTCTGTTATCAGCATGAAAACTTTTGACACGGGAGATAAAAGCAGCTGAAAATTTGTGTTGGGCGTTTGCCATGAATAGATTAGCAGAGAGCTGATCTAGTCAGAGCACAGCTCTGCACATTCCTTCCGTCCTCTGCCTTTGTAGAGGCGGGGGGGGGGTGCCTTTCCTCCAATCAGCTGTCACACAATGTATGCCAAGACTCCCCTCCCACTGCTGAAAAATTCTAACACAATGTTCACTTTCTGAAGAATATAGAAAGCTGAAGACAGCAGATATGCATGTAAAACTTATGTAGGGGGATTTGTTTCATCCCTGTGTATCATCTGAGGCTGTTCACTTCACTGGGAGAGAATTTACATCTACTTTAAAGAAGCATGGTAAATAGAGTCTTAGGCTGCCCATAGATGGGTAATTTTTTTTCGATCAGTCAGCTGGCCCATCCACACAAGCAAGGTGGATTCAGAATCCTCAATACTGTGACTCTGTATTCTGATGGCAGGACTCTTTCATTGTCAGAATATACTTATCAGCGCTACAGCCGATTGGCTGCAACTACTGATCAAATAAAAATTTTCCAACATTCCCATTCGACTATCATTAGGTCAACTTCTGTTGAGCAGGAACGGTCATAGATGGCTGAATTTTGATCCGTCTATGGCCAGCTTAATACATACGGTACAGTATACACTATACAAGGTCCTTGTACCCACAACATACTCCAAATATCGTGTCATGAGTGACAGTCTTATTTACATAAACCTAAAGGATCAATAAAAAAGAATTTGGACACGTGTAGAGAACCAGAGTGACAGAGGACAGTAGATGTCCTTCCACACGTGTAGACACAAATACACTCAGAAGCTGATGAACACCTTGTTGCCAATAATAAAAAGTTCAGTATGAAGTGTGAAAAGTTGTGCTATCTTCTCCGCATTGCTGTCCTGCTGTCAGGACCTAGATCACCTACTGGTGGCACTGTGGTTCCTTGGGAGTAGGGTTGTAATTCAAGTGTCCACCAGCAGTTGTCTCTCAGCAGCCAGCAAATCCCAGTTATCAGTTTCCACCTGATGCTGGCTGCTGGGAGAGTATTTAGGGCATCCCCTGTAATGGCCCGTACACACGATGCGAAAATCGGATGACAGATCGCCCGTTTTTTTTTTTTTGCATGCTAGTTGCATATCCAAAATGGAGAGGTTACTAAAGTCGCAAAAATTCTTGTACGACAGAATAAAAAATTCAGAAGTGATGTCATGTGTTGTAGTGTATTTCTATTGTATTTTCAGATGACAACTGTACTGATTAAATGAAAATCGGATAATATCAGATGAACTGTCGTGATCGGCTCTCAAAAGCTCTGTACTCCGATTATTGTACGATCACTTTGAAAGCAGTACTTTTCGTACGATTTTCGGATCGTGTGTATGAGCCATTAGTGCATATAGTGCTAGTGTTTGCTTGCTGCCAGATACCTCCAGCCATTATCCGGTTCCTGCTCCTGCCCTTTATGCTGTACACCAAATTCTGCCACCTCCCTGCTCTCCCTTGTTTCTGATCCCAGTGTTGGTTCCCTCTTCCCACCTGCTCCCTGCACCTTCATTTTCCTTACTTCTTTGTGTTCCCCATTGTACAGTATATTTACTGGCCTGCTCGGTCCCTGGCTCTGCAAGCGCCACCTCCGCTGGCTGGGTCCCTGACTTGATTACCGCCTGAAGTTTCCAGATTCCCCACCGTGTCCGTTCAGTGAGAATGCTGCTCCGGTACTTACTTCAGTTACTCACTGTGGTCCCTGGTAATAAGGTGGTTGGTCCCTTTGTGACGACAGCTTCCCTTCTACCTCCGACCCCTGACAGGTTCTCTGGCCGACAGAACCGTCACTTTTGGTTTGACTGCAAGCCACTATCCGAACCCTGTGTTGCTCTCTTGCTTCTGGATAGGCCCTCACACAGCCTAGCAGCCAGACGCCCCTGGGATAGGCCCAATCTCCGGCCTAGCAGCCCGGGGCACACGACACACATCCACCCAGACAACCATCCAGGTGGCACAGAAGCTAGATCACCTGACTCCACCTGAATATACAGGTTTTCCCAGCAGGCCAAGGGATTCAAGAAAACCCCTGCCCATTGGCTGAGATACCCCATATACCCATAACCTGACCTTGGGTTGCCCTTCTCATATCTAATACCACCAAATACCCGGCCACTTAGTGGTAGAAGAGAAAAGTGCAACAAGGACAATTTTAGAAAAACCTGCGCTAATGAGCAAAAAAAAACAAATAAAATTGCGTGAAATTAGAATTGCAGCTGCAACCAATTACTTCAAATATCGGTGAAGTGTAGAAAACATATATAAACAAAACATTGTGCGCTAGCATAAATATACCATATATCTTGAAGTTATACCAAGAGCCACAGTGTATGTGTTAAGACAAACCACAGTGCAGCATAATATAACAAATTATAAACTATAACACATCTCCGTGAAGGAAAGTATATAAAAAGTGTGAAAAGTTCAATCAAAAAATATCATATAATTGGAATCCAAATCGCATGAAAAGCGCTTAATTCAGTTCATGGAAGACGGAATCACAAGGAGAGTTTTGTGAGAGAGGTAAGCCGTTCCTTTGTTGTGTCACATCAAACTAGAAAGGTGAAAGATGTAGGAACACTTCCAAGCCACCAATAGTTCCGAAGGAGTAATAATGGATGTACTCTTACCAAACTTGTTGGACCTCCTATGTAGCGAGGTCATACAGGCCTGCAGATATAACCCTCTGCGGGGACAAATGAATGCCGATGTTCTGATCCTGTTCGCAAGCGCCACCCACTAAGAAATATTTTCACTGCTTCAGCGTCAGAAGGGAGACTTGCGTGTGATAATAAATGATTACAAATCAGATTTTCCGCTCTTCCTGATCATAGGGACTGTCAGCGGAGGACAGAGGAGAGGTACGGTGCAGGTCGGGTGGTTCCTTCAGTATGGATGCTCCATAACATGGAGTGTAGATCAGCCTTATCCCCTCCCCTGCATTCTAGGTGCAAACGTGGTGTTTCTACAAGAGACCTATGTAACACACTCAAGTAGGGGACTATCATCATATTGGTTTCCAGAATGGCTTTATGGGGACGCTAGCTCAGTACATTCAGGGGGAGTGGCTATAGGGTTCGATAGAACAATAATGTTTGAAGAAGAGGAGCGACTGGCCGATCCTAGGGGCAGGTTCTTGTTTGTGAAAGGGAAGATGTTTGAGACATGGATCACACTGGCAAACATCTATGCTCCCAATAGAAACCCGGAGAACTTCCTAAAGAGAGTCTTGGTGAAACTAGAATCTTTTAAAAAAGGGAAGCTAATAGTCGCAGGAGACTTGAACTTGTGTATGGACCCTGAGGTGGATACATCGAGGAGTGAGTTAAGATCGGGCACACAGGGAGGGACACTTAAAAAAATGTTAAATTGCATGCAATTAATAGATGCATGGAAGATAAGTCACTTAAAAGATCGAGACTACACTTTCTTCTCCCAGGCACACAAATCTTTTCGAGGCTAGACTACATTTTAATAGAACATCAGTTGGTCCCTTTCTTGAAGGTAGCAGAAATAAAGGCTATTACCCTATCCGATCACGCACCGGTGAAAATCCAAGTGGAGATCGCCGGTGCAGATCGGCCTAGGATAAACTGGAAACTTAATGATTCCCTTATGCAGTATCCAGATGTAGTTGAGAAAATAGAGCAGGAATTAAAAAGTTACTTTAAGATCAATGATACAGAGGATATATCTAGATCCACTCTTTGGGAAGCACACAAAACCTACATAAGAAGGATTTGGATTGCTATGGGAACAAGGAAAAAAAAAAGAGAGAGGAGAAAACTTGACACGATTATATAGAGAGATTCAGGAAGCAGAACAGAGTACAAGACCTAGGGGGCTACCAGAAAAGCGCGAATTAATTAAGAAAAGAAGAGACTTGAATGAGTTGTTGGAGAAGGAAAGGAAGTGTGCTTTTGATATGATAAACAGAGATGTATATAGAGAAGGATGGCTAGAAGGGTCAGAGAAAAAAAGAATAGGACTTTTATACCTAAAATAAGAGATGAAGAGGGGAACTTAGAATTCTCTACGCCAAAAATCGCTAAAATATTCCACTCTTACTACAGTGCCCTCTACAAAGTAGGCCAGAGAGAGAGGGGGAGTGATAATAGGAAGGAAGGAATAAGGGAGTACCTTCGGGGACTAGACCTCCCCAGGGCAGAGAAGGATATGGTTGAACGTCTGGATGCTCCCATATCCCAAGAGGAGGTAGAAAAGGCGATAAAAAACACTGCCCTGGGGAAGAGCCCGGGCCCCGACGGATACTCCGTAGCATATTATAAAAAAAATTCTGAAATACTTGCACCCAAACTGTGTGATTATTTGAATGCCCTCGGGGAGAATGAAGAGTCCCGAGAAGAATCTCTATTAGCGTACATTACCCTGATCCTGAAAGAAGCAAAGGATCCATCCTCCCCTGGAAGTTACAGACCAATCTCGCTCTTAAATGTAGATACAAAAATCTTTTCTAGAATACTTGCAGACAGGCTGAAAATGGGATTAAAACAATGGATACACAATGACCAGGTGGGATTTGTCCCGGGTAGGGAGGGGAGAGACAATTCCTTAAAAACATTTCTCCTCATGCAGGAAGTAATCAGGAGCAATACCCCAGCAGCCCTGCTATCAATCGATGCCGAAAAGGCATTTGATAGAGTGGATTGGGGATTTATGACGGAAACCCTGAAATATCTAGGACTAGGAGAGAGGATGATAAAATGGATCCTCTCATTATATAGGCATCCCAAGGCAAGGATTAGAGTAAACGGAACCCTGTCTTGTCCCCTTGAACTTTTTAACGGGACAAGACAGGGTTGCCCCCTCTCCCCAATTTTGTTTGTCTTATCCCTAGAGCCACTCCTAGCGGCCTTTCGTAGGAACAAAGACATTCGGGGAATCAAGGTTGGATCGAAGGAATACAAGATAGCAGCATTTGCTGATGATTTGCTATGCTTTATTACTTGCCCTAGAACAACAATCCCCATGGTGCTCAAGGAATTTGAGCGCTATGGGGGTCTGACAAACTTCAAAATAAATATGAATAAGTCAGAGCTCCTAAATATAACAATACCAAAGCGAGAGCAGAGAGCACTGCAAACTGGGCTCCCATTTGAGTGGTGCGAGAGGGAACTGGCCTATCTAGGTATAAAAATACCAGCCTCACCGGGAGATCTATTTGTCGCTAACTATATACCCCTACTTAACAAAACTAAAGACCTATTAGGCAGGATGAGATACAAAGCCCTGTCATGGATCGGCAGGATAAATGCGATTAAAATGTTTGTGCTGCCCATGTTATTATATACCTTCCAAATGGTCCCAATAGAAATCCCCCCTAATTTTTTTGCTAAACTGCAATCTTTAATTGTAAGATTTATATGGGCACGTAGGCACCCTAGGGTAGCATCTGACACTTTGACGAAGGATAAAGAAATGGGAGGGTTAGGCGCACCGGACTTTAAAAAAATATTACCAGTCGGTCGTGATCGCTAGGATAATTGACTGGCTACACAATAAACAGGAGAAAAGTTGGGTGAACATAGAAGTAACACTGAGTGGGGTGGATATAGAAAAATTAATATGGAACCCACCACAATATAGGGATTTGGGAGATAGAGCTAATTTCTTGACTAGAAACACTTTTAGAATATGGGACAGGGTAGGTAAGAGTTGCCACTGGGAATTTAACTCACCTATCACTATTAAACAAAAAAAAAAAAAAAAAAAGAAAAAAAGGACACCCTGATTGGCTGCAGTTCCAGGGCACTTTATGAGGACAGAGTAAATTTTTACTAAACTGCGGCACCGACTCCTATTTAACCACTTGCCGACCAGCTGCTGTCATTATACGGCAGCAGGTCGGCTTATTCCCACGAATCGCCATAGCTGTACAGTGGTCCCTTTTACAACTACAGTGGGCGCGCCTGCGGCAGGGGGAGCTTATGCGCGTTGCCGGCAGCCGCGATGTCTGCCGGCCGCCCGCGATCGCTCCACAGAGAACCAGAATGGGGATCTGTCAATGTAAACAAACAGATTCCTGTTCTAACAGGGGAGTTCAGAGTAATCATCTGTTCCTAGTGATTAGGAACAGCGATCTCTCTGTACTCCCAGTCAGTCCACCCCCCCACAGTTAGAAACACCTCCAAGGGAACACATTAAACCCCTTGATCGCCCCCTAGTGTTAACCCCTTCCCTGCCAGTGACATTTATACTGTAATCAGTGCATTTTTATATCACTGATTGCTGTATAAATCAGTGACTAAGGGACTAATAGCTATCCTGAGCCATCTGGCAATGGTGTATCTAGACGCCTTCTGTCCCTTTCTTGCTCCACAAAAAGAAATAAAGAGAGAGTCTGACTTCCTAAAACTCTTTGTCAGCTCTAAATAACGTAGGATACATTTCCCAACGTCCAAAGTATGGAACCTAAATCCCCTTTCGTTTGAGGGATTAGGGCAAAAAGTTGGCAAGATTACCTCCTGGCTTCTATGATACTTCTAAGCCACCTTCGGTAAAAAGGCCGGGTCAGTCTTAAAAACGTCTCGATCCGAAAAAACAACACAAAAGGGGGGTCTAACTGAAAGAGCCTCTATTTCACTGACCCTCCTGGCAGTGGTCACTGCCACCAAAAAAACAGCCTTATAAGTTAGGTCCTTTAGAGCACAATCTTCTAAAGGCTCGAAGGGGGGTTCAGTCAGAACCTGCAAGACCAGGGAAAGGTCCCACTTAGGGAAGGAAGGACCGTGCAATTGTCTCTGTTTTGAAAGGGCTCTGAAAAATCTGATGACCCAGGGGTTGGTGGCCAGGGATTTTTTTAGGTACGTGCTAAGTGCTGAGACTTGGCTCCTAAGGGTACTGATTGCTAGGCCCTTATCTGCCCCGCATTGCAGAAACTCCAGGACTGCTATAGGGCTCTGCACCTTAAAAGAGTTTTCTAGGCACCATACTCTAAAGCGCCCCCAAACCTTTTGGTAGATTTGGCGCGTCTCCTCCTTTTTACTGTCAAGGAGGGTGGCTACTAGTTGTTCGGAAAAGCCCTTGATTTTTAGTATTTCCTCTTCAGAAGCCAGGCCGCTAAGTTCCAGCGGCCTACCTGAGGACAGAGAACTGGTCCTGCGATAGGAGATCCTTTCGGGTCGGAAGGAGCCAGGGAAGTTCCACTGCCAACTGCCGGAGGATCGAGTGGTGTTTTCTAGCTGAAATTTCCTTAGAACTGCCGGCAGAAGCACCGGAGGTGGGAAGGCGTAGCAAACTTTGAAGTGCCAGCTTTGTGTGTCAGGGCGTCTACACCAAGCGCGTTTTCCCATCTGCTGAGAGAAAAAAATATGGGGTCTTTGTATTGCTCCTTGAGGCAAAAAGGTCCACCTCTGGGAGGCCCCATCTCCTGACTATGAGGTCGAAAACCTCCTGATTGAGTACCCAGTTGTCCTCCCACAGCTGCGTTCGGCTGAGGAAATCAGCCACTACATTCTCTTCCCCCCTCAGGAACACTGCTGAAAGAGAAAAAGCATTGGCTTCTACCCAACCGAGGATCTAGGTTTAACAGGACCCCGCTTCTCGCGCCACCTTGCTTGTTTATATAAGCAATGACCGAGGAGTTGTCTGAATACACCTGGATATGTTGTCCCAGGAGGTCCCTTCTGAAGGCTTTGAGTGCCAGTCCTACTGCCTTTAGTTCTTTCCAGTTGGACGACCTCTTTAGTTCCTCTTTTTTTCACGTCCCTTGCGCCCACTGAGATCCCAGGTGTGCCCCCCAGCCTCTGCCGCTTGCGTCGGTGGTAATCACTCTGGATACTGGAATGATCCACAAGCACCCTTGTGACAGATTTATCTGCTTCCTCCACCACCAAAGGGATCTTTTGACCCGAGGAGGAACAGAAAGCAGAGTGTCTAAAGACTCCTGGCTGTGGTCCCACATCTTTAGAATCAGGGCCTGCAGGGGACAGAAGTGTAGGCCTGCCCACTGGACTGCCGGGATGGCAGAGGTTAGTAGGCTGAGGGTTGACACGGCTGCCCGTATTAAAACCTGCTGGTTGTTCTGAAGGGACGGTACTGCTTAGTCCAGTTTCAGAATTTTTTCTGGTGGGAGCAAAACTCCTAGATAGGAAATTTGTTGAGCTAGAATTAGGCTGGATTTTTCCAGGTTTAGTAGCCATCCTAACCCTATCAGGGTTGATTTTGTTAGTTCCAGATCCCTGATTAGTTGCTCTGAGGATGCTGCAAATAGAAGTAGATCATCTAGGTATGCAATAATTGATACCCCCCTGATTCGCAGAAAGGCCATGGCTTCTGCCATGACCTTTGTAAATACTCGGGGTGAAGAGGATAGGCCAAATGGCAGCGCCTGAAACTGCAGGTGAATGGTTTCCTCTTCTACCTTTACCGCTAGGTGCAGGAACTTTTGAAAGGTTTCCGCAATGGGGACGTGGAGGTAAGCGTCTTTCAAATCCAATGACACCATGTAACAGTTCTGGGGCAGTAAAGCCCTGACTGTGAATATCGATTCCATCCGGAACCTTTTGTAGACAATCACTTTGTTCAGGGGTTTCAGATATAGAATTAATTTGTAACTTCCTGAGGGCTTTTTCACCACGAAGACGTGTGAATAAAAGCCCATGCCTTCTTCTTATCTTGGAACTCTGCAAACCACATTTTGTTGCTCTAGTTCCTTCAATGCTCCCAGGAGGGCGTCTGCTTTTGCTGTACATTTGGGGAGAAGCGTTACTAAGCTTCGATGTGGAGGGGGCTCTGTAAACTCTAGACCAGGGGTCTCAAACTGGCGGCCCTCCAGCTGTTGCGAAACTACAAGTCCCATCATGCCTCTGCCTGTGGGAGTCATACTTGTAACTGTCAGCCTTGCAATGCCTCATGGGACTTGTAGTTTCGTAACAGCTGGAGGGCCGCCAGTTTGAGACCCCTGCTCTAGACAGTACCCCCTTCATATGATGCCCAGAATAAATCGGTTGGGGGAAATTACTTCCCACTGTGGAAGAGAGGCCCCCAATCTTCCTCCCACTGTGACCAATGAGTCACTGGGTCTTACAGGGCTGCTCAGGAGGGTGAAAAATCGCTCCTCCTTTGCCCTTACCCCTTTGGCTCCAAGTCTTTTTCCCTTTTGGCTTATGAGGCTTTCTTTTTTGTGGACAAAACCCCCTCTTGGGTTGATTTGGGGGTTTTCAATTCACTGGGAACGCCTTCTTTTTATTGGCGGTACGGTCTAAAACTGTCTCTAGACCTGGGCCAAAGAGAAGATCACCGGTCAGCGGAATGCCACATAGTTTAATTTTTGAGGCATTGTCGCCTGGCCATGTTTTGAGCCAGAGGACTCTTCTGGCTGAGTTGGCTAATGCAGCGGTCCTGGCTGACATGCAAACCGACTCAGCCGAAGCATCCGCTATATATGCTACTCCTCGCAGAAAAGTCGGAAAGGATGACAAAATAGTCTCTTTAGCAGTGCCTGCCTCGATGTGAGCTTGAATCTGTGTAAGCCAGTGTTCGAGGTTATGGGCCACCGCAGTGACCGCCATCTCTGGTTTCAGATCACCTAGAGTTGATTCCCAGGTCTTTTTTTTAGCAGGGAATCAATTCTCTTGTCTATGGTACCTTTCAGAGCTCCTAGATTCTCGAAGGCCAGATCTGTGTGTCTGGACACTTGCGAGAATGCTGCGTCCAATCTGGGGTTCTTGTTCCAGATTGAGGCAGGGTCATCTGAAAATGGGAATCTTCTTTTCAGGGCCCTAGAAAAGAAGGGTTTCCGTTCTGGATCCTGCCATTTCTTTTTGACTGTTTCTATTAGGACCTCATGAACAGGAAAGACCTTCTTTTTCTGTTCCTTTAAGCCCCTATACATCTGGTCAAGGAGAGATAGGGTTTTTTGTCTTCCTGAATACCCAGGGTGGTGTAGACAGCCCCCAGGAGGTCCTCTACCTCATTAAGGGACAACTTGTACCTTGAGGGTCCCCGTCCCTATTCTCTCCCTCCGATTCGTCCTGAGAACCGGAGGTAGCACTGTCTGGTTCCTCCCTAGCTTCCTCTCTGGAAGCGCCTGCCACTTCCTCTACTGAAGTAGTGGCCCCAGGTTGGAAAGATGCAGAGCCCTGTGCTAAAAGCGGGGTTGTACCCTGTGATGCAGGTGAGGTATTAAGGGGAACCTGTAAACCCTCGAACAGGGTTTTAATTGATTGAAAAGTTGAGGATAATTCCTTAAGTGATGCCGCTAACCCTGACTCCTGCTCAAATGCTCTTTCATTAACTAGTGCGTCAATACAGTCCTTACATAAGACCTTTTTCCAAGCCTCCCCTAGGGTATCCCTACAGGAGGCACACTTTCTTTTAGAGCTATGTGGGGGGTTTTTCTTAGAAGATTTCTGAAATACATGGAAAAAACAAACACCAGTCAATATCCCCACAAGACATCACATAGAGATACAACCATGCGGAGAGCCCAGTCCTTCCTATAGAATTGGTCTCCCCCACCCTCTGCCCACCTAGAGGGGTTCCTTCCCCCCCCCCACTACAGGAACCATGAGGGGGGAGGGAAAACCTAGGTAGAGGGGGAACCCTTCCCCAGGGTGCCCTTACCTTAGGCTGGCTGGAGCTGGCATCGCTGAGCGCTGTCTGAGCATCTGCTTCCGACATGCTGGTGGAGCAGCCTGTGGAGTCTTCTCACCGCCTGTGCTGTGTATCGACTCCTCTCCAGCCTGTGCCTGGCCCTCTACCAGCGCCGCGCGACCCGGAACCGGAAGTCGCGGGTCAAAGGAAATTACGTCACCCGCTGTCCGGTCTGCCTGGTTCCATCTGCGGCCTGTACACTGTACAGGGGGGACTGGGATGCCTCCTGCAAACAGCCCTGTAGCTGTGAAAGAGGGCCCCCCAGACTTCCACCAGCACTCGGTGAAGCGAGGGAGGCAGACAAGATGCCGGTAAGTACCCTGCCGCTGCCCTAGAGAACTCCTGTGTCTTAGGTAGGAACTTCAAAATACAGCCCCCAGTCTCCCTGACTGCTTAGGCCTGGTTCCTAGCGCAGTGTCTCCCCACCGGGGGAAACACAAATAACTGAGGCTGGCAGGTAAAAATTTATGGGGGCTGGCGCAGTGTTTCCAAGGAAGAGGAGGAGCCAAGGTCTCTCAATGTGGCTGTCCTAAAAGACGGGGAGGGAAAACTCATCTAGTGAGCAATGAATATTTAAAGTGTTTGTAACGTCTCATTTTTTTTCTAATAAAAATAACAAACATGTTATTCTTACCTGCTCCGTTGCAGTGGATTTGCACAAAGCAGCCTTCTCGGGTCCCTCTTCTGTGATTCTGGCCCCTCCCTCCTGTTCGGTGCCCCCACAGCAAGAAGCTTGCTATGGTTGACACGGAGCCCCGACCCAGCCCCGCCCCCTCTCTTCCCTGATTGGATAGCTGACTTTGATTAACAACAGCGGCAGCCAATGGCGCTGCTGCAGTATCTCAGCCACTCAGTAGAGAGAATCTTGGGTGGCTAAGACACTCGTGGACATCGCTGGACAGAGAGGGACCTCAGGTAAGTATTGGGGGGGCTGAGGGGGGCTGAGGGGGGCTGCTGCACATAGAAGGCTTTTTATCCTAATGCATAGAATGCATTAGGATAAAAAAACCTTCTGACTTTACAACTACTTTAAGGATAAAACCACCACTCACCATATCTGATCCTAGTGTAGATGTATACATGTCCCCCTTGCTACTAGAGGGTGTGGCCCAAGGAGCAGCATTGACTGAGGCTTTCACATGTATACAGCCAAACTAGGACTGGCTATGGTGAGCAATTTTATGCTTAAATGTCCATATCTCTCCTCCGGTCTCCAAAGCTGGTAAAAGTTTGTAAATAAACAAACTGAAACTAGAATTGACAAAATCCTTATCACTTCCAGTTTCTGATGTCACACAGTGGGAGGCATTTGGCATTTCTTGTGATATTCTACAAATTCAAATTCTGATTAAATCAATCAAGGTACAAATAAAAGATTGAAAAATGAATATTTCCATGTTGATGTGTCATCATACATGGCTTTCAAAGATGCTGGAATGTGTTTTTCTCATGACAGCTGTGTTCAAAATTAGTATGTAGCTACAAACCTGTGTTCAAGCACCACAATGTCCCCGAGGCACCTGCAAACTTGATCACGCTCACAGATGTGACGAAGGCGGTAAGCTATAATGGATTGGCTTTCTGACCTTATCAGAGTTGTGGTATTGCCTTGGTAATGATTTGACTTATTGCCTCGTGATGCTGTATAAACCAAATAGAACCTTTATTTGTAGCCTCACTCTGTATGCTCCTTATTTCACACGTATGACCTTTCTCTTAGAATGTCTTGATGCTCCATTAGGTCTCTTGAAATTTACACTGTTTATACTTTATTTATACATATTTTCACACAAGATTCACACAATGTTCACCCAGGATTCTTTGGTAAGGGCACATTCACACATAGTTGCTCTAAATCAGTGGTGGTCATTTTTATTGATATGGGGTGCCTCAAGTGTGGCCCTCAACATCACCAAAGGGTCGCACATAAAATTGTGTCATGAGACAGCAGACACACAACAAAATATAGTCAAAGACTATGGGCATTTTTACAAGAGATTATTAGAGACTGTGAACATAATACAGGAGATAATCAGAGACTGTTGACATGATAAAAGAGATGTTAAAAGACTGTGGACATTCAGTAATACAAGAGATGGCCAGAAACTGTGGACATAATACAAGAGATGGTCAGAGACTGTGGACATAATACAAGAGATGGTCAGAGACTGTGGACACAATACAAGAGATGGTCAGAGACTGTGGACACAATACAAGAGATGGTCAGAGACTATGGACATAATACAAGAGATGGCCAGAGACTATGGACATAATACTAGAGATTTTCAGAGACTGGGGTGATGATAAAAGAGATGGTCAGACACTATGGACATAATACAAGAGATGGCCAAAGACTGTGGACATATTATAATAGAAGATCAGAGACTGTGGATGTGGTACAGGTGATGGTCAAAGATTCCAAACATGATGCAAGAGATGGTTAGAGACTGCAGACTTCCTGCAGGAGTCTTTCGGAGAATGTGAGCATGCTATAGGAGTTTTTGACGACTGTGGACATATTTCAGGAGACAGTCATAGAATGGAGACATATTACAAAAGACTGTTAAAACTACTATAACAGGGCAATAGGGACATGCAGATTAGTGTCTGCAGGGGCCCTGTGGAACAAATGAACAATTTCAAAGGGCTGCATGCTGCCGCTTAGGGTGAAAGTACATACCTCCCAACATTTTGAGATTGGAATGAGGGACACCTACTTCCAAACGTATGCAGGCATAGGACATGCCCCCTGCCACACCCCCTTAAAAGGCAAATTAACCAAAAAAAAAAGGTTAATTAAATCCTCAAGGGCTTTCTTTTACCACTACTATTTCGTTATATTGGCGTTTAAAATTTAAAATGCAGCAATTTAGAAAATGGATGAAACGTTTAGCGCCAGGAAACACTTTTTGAAAGATAAAAAGTGCATTTTATATACAACTATATAGATCAGACCGAATTGAGGGACAAATGAGGAGGAAAGAGGGACAGAGGGACATTGCTCCAAATCAGCGACAGTCCTTCCAAATCAGGGACAGTTGGGAGCTACGAAAGTGGTTGTAAAGCTTTAAGGTGTTTCATCTCAATGCATTCTGTGCATTAAGGTATAAAAATTCTGTGCTGCAGCTCACCCCCAGACCCCTCCTTTTTCTTACCTCCGATCCAGGGATGTACATGAGCGCAGCGGGTCCAGCCGCTGTCTCTCTCCTCATTGGACAGATTGATAGCAGCAGGAGCCAATGGCTCCCGCTGTTGTCAATCAAATCCATTGGACACAGCAGCAGGACTCAGGAGCACCCACACGGGTGCCCCCAGGGAAAGTGGCTTTCTTTGGGGGTACCCGATAAAGAGAAGGGGCCTGGAGCGCCGGTGGGGTACCCCAGAAGACAAAGATCTGGGCTGCTCTGTGCAAAACCATTGCACAGAGCAGGTAAGTATAGGCATATTTGTTATTTTTATTTAAGTTACAACTCCTTTAAATGTTCAACTATATGCAGGGGCTTCCTACTGACATTGTAGACACAATGGGCTCATTTCAAAATCAGATTGCATGCAGTATTTAGGTGTTTTCCCAAATGCGATCCTGAAAATTTCAACTCACTATTGCATAAAGCAAAAAAGCTTGATAAATACTGCATAAAACAGGAGTTAAAGTCAACTCACAAAATGAAAAAAATCAAAGAATGAATGCATGTGGTAAATAAGTAGTGGTCCTGGCATGTGATAGTTAAGGAGGCTCCTGATGATGTCAGAGTGACCAAAAGCATTTGGCGGGGATTATTACGTCACTTACCTATTGCAGCATCCGGTCTGTTGGAACGCAGATGAGTATAGAGGAAGAAACAAATGGCGCTGTGAATAGTTTTGTCCTGTACATGTATTTTTAAATGATTTCAACTGTTTTAATAAATGGAACCCCACTATTAGAAAATGCTTTGGGTCTCTCTTCTATTTTTCCTTACATGCATGCATGTGGTAATTACCGGACATAAAGGGATCCCTTAAGGAGTGAACATCTTCACCTCAGAGTGGATGGGCAACTACTCAAAAGCGATTGTGACTCGCTTATGAGAATAAGGGATCATCTATGTCTGGTCAGTTTGGTGGAAAAAGGGGATGCAGGGAGTGGAGCACGGTTTTAGAAGTTTAAAGAGACAGCACTGAGCACTTTTTGTGTGAACTGTGTGAAACACAGAGTTGAATCAGCACCAAGCACTTTGAATAAAGCCCATGAAATTTTACTACAAGTATATATGAATTGGGACTTTTTGTGTTTTATATACTGTATTTATACATTTATCACAGCACATTTAGTGTATGTTTGTTGATAGCACTAGCACTTTATATTTGATTGATTTGAACACTTATATATTTATATTGGAATATGTGGAATTAGCACTTTTGATTATTCTGTTTACCATTAGAGTGTGATAGCACAGGTGTGAATAACACAATTTATAACTGGTAAACCAAAAGCACCACACATAGTATATACAGATAGTTAAGGAACTGAAAGCAGCCGGCATCCTTAACAACCAGTAAACAACATGGTTGTTAAGGAGCAGGCGGCTGCTGCATCCTTAAAGAGGAATTCCACCCAGGGGGGCCGTCAAAAAAAAAAAAAAATTAAAAGTCAGCAGCTACAAATACTGCAGCTGCTGACTTTTAATTGGACACTCACCTGTCCCTGGGTCCAGCGATGCGGGGGATCGAAGCCCCGCTCGTCCCCCCCCTCCGCTCGTCGGCGCCGGCATTTCAACTGTGGGCGCCGGGCTGTGGCTTCGCAGCCTGGCACCCACTGCGCATGCGCAAGCGGCGCCGCGCGCCGTGATTGGCCGCTCAATCACCTGGGACCTGTAATGGGTCCCAGATGATTGACAGGAGGGAGGGAGCAGAGCGGAGCCCTTCCTGTGCTGAGGGGGAAGTGATGTCACCAGCCCAGGCTAAGGAACAGGCAGACTACGAGGGACCACCTAGCAACAGGCATTTAGAGGTAAGTGAAAAAAAAAAAAATCCAAATGTTTTTTTGGGGTTTTTTTTAGAATTTTTCCAGGTATTTTTGTTTTTTGGGTGGAACCCCACTTTAACAACTGATAAATCATCAGCCCCGCTGACAGCTGAATGTATAAAGAAAAAAACTGGTGTGCGCCCCCCCCTTCGGGTCTGGTATGGATTTTGAGGGGAACCCCCAAGACAATTTTTTTTTTTAATGGTGTGGGGTCCTAAAGTGGTTAACAGATTAAGCTTTCCAGCAAAAATGGCAGTTAGAAGGTTAGAGGCAGTTAGAGGCAAACCAGATAAAGTGGAACTAAAGTCCAACTTTTGAAAGAGCAGGTTAAATTATGCTTTAAGTGCCAGTTCGCACCATAGAAACGCAGTCCGGATGCGTTCCAGATGTTTTCTGCATACGCATTTTTGACGCGACCCAGATGCGTTCCATTTTTGGTGCGCTTTTGATGCAGTCCAGTGCATTTTTTCCCCCTCTTTTTTTCTTAACCTTAAATAAGGAGATGAGTGTTCCAGTGCGTTTTTGGTGCTTTCCGGTGCGTTCCAGTGCATTTTTGATGCATTTTACAGCATTCTAGTACAGTCCAGTGCAGGAAAAATGCAGCATGTTCTACTTTTTTTCTGGAACTGGAACGCACTGGAACTGCAAGCACTGGTCTCAACTATGCCATTGAAAACCATATAACCTACTTTCCATGCGTTTTTGATGCAGAAAAAAACGCACTGGACTGCATGTGGTGTGAACTGGCCCAAAGAGCAGAAACCAACAGCCATTTGATGGTTTGACAGGTTGAGAGCACAAGCAAATATGACAGTTAGCAATCATGGCATGTCGGGAATGTAACTTTTTTTTAGACTGTTAAATAGATGGGTTTAGTTCCACTTTAAAATGATAAAGTTTCAAAAAACAGTTAAATCCCCTGTCTCTGCCTCGAATATAACTGTCACATTTGTTGTGTCCTCATTCCTCAACCAAACTGTCAAACCATCAAATGGCTGGTGTCATAACTGATCACATGTGCAGCACCATGGCAGTTAAAAATCAAACAGAGGCCAAGATGACAGCTTCCTTGGCTGAAAACAATAGAAGAGTTTAGTTTTGCTTTAAATAGTTTGTCTCAACCCTCTAACTGCCACTTTTGTTTGGACATCTTGGTCTGTTAAAGGAAGTTGAAAAATAACAGATTTACTGGGCAAATCACCAGGTGAAATTAAGACCCCTTTCACACCGAGGGCGTTTTGCAGGCGCTATAGCGTTAAAAATAGCGCCTGCAATCCGCCCTCAAACAGCTGCAGCATTGTCTGCAGTGTGAAAGCCGAGGGCTTTCACACCGGAGCGCTGCGCTGGCAGGACGGGAAAAAAAGTCCTGGCAGCAGCTTCTTTGGAGCAGTGAAGGAGCGGTGTGTTTACCGCTCCTCCACCGCTGCTCCCCATTGAAATCAATGGGGCAGCGCTGGGATACCGCCGGCAAAACGCCGATATTGCGGCGCATTGCGGGTGGTTTTAACCCTTTCTCGGCCGCTAGCTAATCCGACGGTAAAACGCCGCTAAAAATAGCGGCGTTTTACCGCTGATGCTGCGCGCGGCCCGGTGTGAAAGGGCTCTAAAGGAAAATAAAGGATTAACCGCTTGCCGACCGGCTCACGCCGATATACAGCTCTGCTAGGCGAAACCCCGTATTGGGTGGGTTGCGCCCATTTAAGAGCCGCCGGAGGCGCGCGAGCGCGCTGCACGGCGGGGGACCCGATGCGCGTGGCCGGCGGGCATGATCGCCACCGTCCATGCGCGATCGTGGGTACGAGTGCCAGCGCGGGGATTTGTTTGTGTAAATACACAAATCCCTGTTCTATCAGGGGAGAGGAGACATATTGTTTGCTCCTACTAATTAGGAACAACAATATGTATCCTCCCCCAGTCAGTCACATCCCCATACAGTTAGAGCACATCTAGGGAACACACATTTAACCCCTTGATTGCCCCCTAGTGTTAACCCCTTCCCTACCAGTGACATTTACACAGTAATCAGTGCTTTGTTATAGCACTGATGGCTGTATAAATGTCAATGGTCCCAAAAATGTGTCAAAAGTGCCTGATCTGTCCGTCGCAATGTCACAGTACCACTAAAAATCACAGTTTACCGACATTACTAGTAAAAAAAAATTAAAATGCCATAAAAACAGGAATCTCCAAACTATGGCCCTCCAGCTGTTGCGGAACTACACATCCCATGAGGCATTGCAAAACTCTGACATTCACAGACCTGACTGGGCATGATGGGAATTGCAGTTCCTGAACAACTGAAGTTTGAAGACCCCTGCTCTATAACTTTTGCGCAAACCAATCAATCCACGCTTATGGCGATTTTTTTTTACCAAAAATATGTAGAAGAATATATATTGGCCTAAACTGATGAGGAAATGTGTTTATTAAAAATATTATTGGGGATATTTATTATAGCAAAAAGTAAAAAAATATTGTTTTTTTTTTTTTCAAAATTGTCGCTCTTTTATTTGTTATAGCGCAAAACATCAAAACCGCAGACGTAATCAAATACCACCAAAAGATAGCTTTATTTGTGAGAAAAAAAGGACCCAAATTTAGTTTGGGTACAGCATAACACGACCGCGCAATTGTCAGTTAAAGTGACTCAGTGCCAAATTGTAAAAAGTGCGCTGGTCAGGAAGGGGGTAAAATTTTCCGGGGCTGAAGTGGTTAAAAGAATATCTAATGCAGCCACCACATCTCAGAATTGGCAATAAACAATATATCACATTTTTAGGTTTAATACTTTTCTCAGTGTTAAAGCATTATGCCCGGTACACATGATGAGATTATCAGACGAATGATCATTGTTTTTTTTTTTTTGGCATGATAATCTCACATCGAATCTGATGAGCTTACTAAAGTCACGAAAATTCTCATAGGACAGAATAAAAAATTGGAAGTGATGTCATGTGTTGTATTGCATTTTCGAATGATAGCTGTACTGATTAAACGAAAATCGTATGATCTGGCATCATACGAAAAAAATTTTTGTGCATTTCCAATCAAATAATATCGGATGAACTGTCCTGATTGGCTCTCAAAAGCTCTGTACTAATGATCAGATTATCTTACAATCGTTACGAAATCGGCATTTTTCTAAGATTTTCTGATTGTGCGTACCGGGCATTCATAGAACAAAAATCAACATAAGAGACATGACTTACTATCAGTGTGATGTGTTCCTGGTGCAGCTATCTTCTACCTTAGTAAAAATCTTGTGTCCATGTCTCCCTACCCTCGGAACCCTCGGAAGCTGTGATCTTCTGGTGTGGCAAGGGACTAGAGCCGAGGGAGTTGTCACAGACTCTTATCCAGAGTGCTAACTATGTCCACCTTTTCCATTACCTCCTCCATTCAAAGCCGTACTATCACTTCCATCAATGAAAAGCAATCTATGAATGGAGGACGGGGAGATGAATGAAAGGTCCACCTCCTCCATTCATACATTTTGTTTCATTTGCAGAATGAAGCAAATGAATGAAGCTGTAGTATCGGCTCCTATGAATGGAGGAGAACGGGGGTTGAAAAGGTCGGGCATAATAGGGCAATCTTGATGAGAAACTGTCACATCTCCTTCTGTTCTGTTGCCACTCTGGAAGATTACAGCAGTTGGGAGAGAAGGACAATTTCTACTAAATCAGGAGTCAGCAGCACAAAGGACACACCACACTGAAGGTAAGTCCTGTCCCTTGTGCTGTTTTTTTTTTTTTTTTTTTAATGCTTAGGCTTTAAAGTGGTTGTAAAGCCTTAAGGTTTCTCTCCTTAATGCATTCTCTGCATTAAGATGAAAACCTTCTGTGCTGCAGCTCCCCCTAGACCCCCACTTTTTCTTACCAGAGCCCAATCCGATCGAGTGATGTGCATGAGTGCAGAGGCTCCAGCCACTGTCGCTTTCCTCGTTGGACAGATTATTATTATAATTATTTAAGGTACTTATATAGCACCGTCAATTTACGCAGCGCTTTACATATACATTGTACATTCACATTAGTCCCTACCCTCAAGGAGCTTACAATCTAAGGTCCCTAACTCACATTCATATACTAGGATTAATAGCAGCAGGAGCAGCAGCAGCAGCATTGGCTCCTGCTGCTGTCAACCAAAAGATGTAACGCGGTGGGGGGGTGAGGCCGAGTCCTGCAGTCTGTGTCAATGGACCCAGTAGCGGGACTTGGGAGCAAGCTCCCTAGGGTTGCCACCTTTTCTTCAAGCCAAATTCGAACACTTTAGCAGCACACAGCAATTTTTTTTTTAAGGGCGAATGCTGTGGTGTAAAGGGGAACTCTGATGTAAGGGGGCTTCGCCTCACCAAAGCTCCCACTTACTTGAGAGTTCCCAGCATTCCCCCTTAACCACTTAAGGACCGGAAGATTTTCCCCCTTAATGACCAGGCCATTTTTTGCGATACGGCCCTGCGTCGCTTTAATTGACAATTACGCGGTCGTGCGACGCTGTACTCAAACAAAATTGACGTCCTTTTTTTCCCCATAAATAGAGCTTTCTTTTGGTGGTATTTGATCACCTCTGCGGTTTTTATTTTTGCGCTATAAACAAAAAAAGAGCGTCAATTTTGCTACAATAAATATTCCCCCCAAAAATATAAAAAAACGAGTTTCTTCCTCAGTTTAGGCCGATATGTATTCTTTTACATATTTTTTGGTAAAAAAAAAAAAAATTACAATAAGCGTATATTGATTCGTTTGCGCAAAAGTTATCACGTCTGCAAAATAGGGAATAGATTTTTTTTTTTTTACTAGTAATGATGGGGATCTGCGATTTTTAGCGGGACTGCGACGTTCCAGCAGACAGATCAGACACCTAACTGACGCGCGTGGCCACAAACTAGTTTCTGAGACAATGACAGCGATTGGCGGGAACGTGCCGACCTGCCGCAGTACAATGATGGCGGCTGGTCAGCAAGTAGTTAAATCAGGGTTCCCAACGCTCCCCTTACACCAGAGTCCACAGGGCACCCCTTACATCTGAGTCCCCCTTGCTTTAGTGTACTCACTCGATCAGAGGCAGGAGAGAGAAGGGAGGGAGGGGGGAGACTTCAGTCACAGACATTGGATGGTGAGCTCACTCACCCAAGGATTGAGGCTCAGGCATCCATACCTTTCATCCACCATGTATCTTCCGGCTGCTGAGCTTCAAATTTCTAGCTCACCCATTCCTTTCCTGAGGCACAGAACACCGGGGATTGGAGTGTGGGTGGGCAGACAGAGAGGTAAGGGTGGGAGGAGGAGCAGATTGAGTGCTCTCTCCTCTCTATGTATAGGGGTGGGGTCCGTGCGCACACATATGTACTTGGTGGTTGTGGTACTCAGTTACTTGGGAAACTGCAGTCCATTCTGAATAATTTGCCCAGGTTTCAGGTGGTCTGAAACCTGGACACATGATTCAAATTCCAGACAGGTGGCATGAACCTAGAGTTGCCACCTCATCCCTTTAAACCTGAACACATATGAATTACACAGGTTCTGAGGCTAATTTAATGCAGATAAGGCACTAAGTCATTGTAGCACTAACTCATGGTGGAGCTGCTGATTCGTTGCGGGCTGTTTCCGTTTCCTTTTTTACCTGTGATTTCACCAACACCGGGTCTAGGGTCCCATTGAGCTTACTATCAGACAATGTAGGCACCAGTCACTTGAATATTTTTTTCCAATGCTTTAATGGGATATAACTGGAAGAAGTAGCAGGAAATAGGTAGAAGAAGAGTTGCAGGGAAGTTCAAATATCTTTTCTTGGTGTAGCACTGAATAATTGGAATTTTAGGGATGAATATATTTTCCTTTCAAAGTAAAATCTTTGCCTGCCCGGATAGGTCTCTCTCACCAACCTAGCAGCCGATACGCAGCACGAACAAAAAGTCTCTGCCACAGACTTGAGTGAAATAAAACCCCTACGATCCTCTGCCACAGGATGTAGTGGTTTTCAATGAACAGCAAACACAGTACCAGAACCTTTAAGCCGACCCGGCGGTACTTATGCGGTAGAGTAGTTTAGGATACGTCCTCCAATTGAGTCACCAGGCCCTTCTCAAGACCAGTCTTGCATGGTCCCTTCCAAGATGGGTCCTCCCCTGAATCTTCCGGATTGTCCGGCTTCTTCCCTCAGGACAGACAGCACAGGACCATCCCAACGATAGCAGGTCCCAGACAGGCTTCTGGGTCCACCTGCACGGCTGCAGCTCCGTAACCCTCCAGGCCGGAGGGCTACGAGATAGCACTCACTGACACATACCTCTAGGCCAGGAGGGCCACAAGGCAAAAAGCTCCTAGAAACATGGCGTCTGCCCCATAAATACCCTCTCCCAGAATGCAACCCGGAGGACCACCTCCGCCGAGTTATCTCCAGGACAGAAGAGCACTCATTCACTTCAGCATGTTGCCTTTCCAACACCGACCCATGGTAACAACGACACCCACAGGCACGGTGTGAAACTACACGTAACACAGCCAAACTGGAACAGAGGCTAAATCTGACAATAAACTAAATCTGAACTATGTACAAAACATTTGACCCACTAAATTTACCTATAAGCGGTAGATTAAGAAATCTTAGTTACCAACTGTCCTGGATTTCCAGGGACATTCCCGGGATTTAGACTCTATTCCCGATTTTATTGTTTCCCGGGAAATGTCCCGAGAAATCCGGTTCTTCACGGATTTTCGCCGCCGCCGCTAGAGGTCCGCGGCCGGCGGAGACATTGTCTCCCTTGGCCGCCATTTTTAAGAAGACCAGGACGACGGCTGGGGGGGCTAGACAGAGCTCCTTCGTCGCCGCCCACCCTCCGCCCCGCTCTGCCTCGCCCTGCCTACCCCCCGCCCCGCTGCCGGTCTGTTATGGAAAGGGGCGGGGGTTCTAATGTAACCATGCGGCCTGGGGAGGGAGACAGTGTTGTGTATACCCCCTCCTACTAGGACACCTGAGGTAAGAGGGGGCTCCACTGGGGACTCAAGATGTGAGGGGGAGCTCCGCTGAGGACTCCTGATGTGAGGAGGGGCTCCGCTGAGGGCTCTTGATGTAAGGGGGGGCTCCGCTGGGGACTCCTGATGTGAGGGGGGCTCCGCTGGGGACATCTGATGTAAGGGAGGCACCGCTGGGGACATCTGATGTAAGGGGGGCTCCGCTGGGGGAACCTGATGCAAGGGAGGACTCTGCTGGGGGCAACTGATGCACGGACGGACTCTGCTGGGACACCTGATGCAAGGACGGACGGCTGGTGGCAGGCGACGTGGCAGGTGACACGCTCAGGGATCCCACAGATTCAGCATTATGGTGAGTTGAATGATTTCATTTTATATTACAATGTAATAATAGAAATAATGCACTTCAATCATCCTGACACCATAACAATCATGGTCCCAGGGTTATGAAGTGCTAACACCAGGTGTTTGCAGTATCTTTATCTTCTGATTGTTAAACTTTCTAGAATATACGTATTTCCATTGTTGTGTAGGATCTGGGGCTGCTGTCCCTCCATCCCTCTCCCCTCCTTTCCCTCTCCATCCCTCATTCATCTCAGACTCTAACCACACCCCCTTTAAACCACGCCCATTTAAGACACGCCCACTAGTTTGCGTAAACCACGCCCATCACACCACATTTTTATTTTTCACCTGTGCCATACCCACAAATGCATGCCCCGCCCCCTAATTATAACAAGACTCTGCCTACAGCCAAAAAAGTGGCCCTAAATTTTTTTTTACAATGTTGGCAACTATGCTAAGTGAGTTTAATTACCACCTTAATCAGCCACAGAACCTGTGTAATTAATATGTGTTCAGGTTTAAAGGGATGGGGTGACAACTCTACATGAACCCTAGAGCCCGCATGGGTGCCCCCAGGGAAAGCGGCTTTCTGTGCGGGCACCTGATGAAGGAGGGGCTTGGTAAAACCATTGCACAGAGCCGGTAAGTATAACATGTTTGTTATTTTTATTAAAAAAAAAAAAAATCAAAGGTTTACAAACACTTTTAGTGCTGCAAGACATCTCTTATGACAGTATCCAGCAGCTGTGAAGAACTTCAGGGAAGATTTTTTTAGCAGAAGCAATCACCCGCATATAATTACACGTTACTAATATACAGTATATGGTTCTTAATAATAATAATAATAATAATACACTTCAGCTTTATGCAGCCTTAGCTTTTGGTCCCTTATACAGTTTTTTTTTATTATTGACTATATGTCTCCATCAAATCCTCTACTATACAGATACAAGTTCTGCCCTTATCAAATATGGCCGCGCCGTTCACACCGCTGCTAACGTCATGCCTTACAGTGATTCATATTCTTATGAACACGTAGAAACATAGAAGGACCCCATGGGTCCTTCCGTGCCGGGTGCTGTTCTATAGCGCCTGCCAAATAGGAAACCTATTATGCTTTGTTCTGTGAGAGCTAAGCCGGCTAGAGAATTAATATCAGTCAGTGTACAGTACGATGAAGCTAGCGTGATGGAAAACTTCTCTTGGTATTGCAGTTATTTCGATGAAATAGGTCAGGCGTCTTCTGGGGCAGCCCTGAAGCGAGGAAGCCTGCGCGGGTGACGTCGGTCCCGGTGTGGCAGCATCTTGTGTGGAGTGAGTGAGGAGAGGAGTGTGTACAAGATGTAAGTAATGGGGGCTCTGAGAGGGGGAATGGTGGGGGTCATAGACGTTCAGGCACAGCTGGGCAGGAGTGGAGCTCCCAGTGCCTGCCCATGTCCTGGAATGTGGTGAAGCTGGCAGGGGGGCTGCCATTGCTGTTTGCTCCAGTACTGTCACCTTACTCCTTCCTTTCCAGCAAGCTGACACTGAGTGTACCAGGCCCACATCCTACAATGGCAGCTCCCACATGTCTGTCTGGGGCCCAGGCACACTATGGGCTGTGCTGAAGTCTATATGTAGCCACAGATATGGTTATGTAGTATTGTATAGTGTATGGAAGGGTTAACTCCTCCCCCCCCCCCCTTTATCTTTTGCTGCTTGTGTCTATTGGGGAAATTTCCCCTCATTTTCTGTCTCAAAGATGCAACAGGAAGTTAGAGGAAATTAGGGATGCACCTATACCGTTTTTTTTTTATCAGCGAGTACCGATAATTTGCGTCAACACAAAATTAATAGGAGCACATCCCACTGCAAACAATTGCATGTTATTTGAACAGGAATGCGGTGCGATTTCCCCCCCCCCCCCACTGCTACTGTGTGTGTATAGAGAGGGAAGCGCCATCTAGTGGGCAGTTTATTAACCACTTCAGCCCCGGACCATTTGGCTGGCCAAAGACCAGAGCACTTTTTGCGATTCGGCACTGCGTCGCTTTAACTGACAATTGCACGGTCGTGCGACGTGTCTCCCAAACAAAATTGACGTCCTTTTTTTCCCCCACAAATAGAGCTTTCTTTTGGTGGTATTTGATCACCTCTGCGGTTTTTATTTTTTGCTCTAAAAAAAAAAAAAAAAAAAAAAAAGCGACAATTTTGAAAAAAACGCATTATTTTCTACTTTTTGCTATAATAAATATCCCCAAAAAATATATAAATAATTTATTTTACCTCAGTTTAGGCCGATATGTATTCTACATATTTTTGGTAAAAAAAATCGCAATAAGTGTTTATTGATTGATTTGCACAAAAGTTATTTGGTCTGCAAAATAGGGGATAGTTTTATGGCTTTTTTATTGATAATGTTTTTTTTTTTACTAGTAATGGTGGAGATCAGCGTTTTTTATCGTGACTGCGACATTATGGCGGACACATCGGACACTTTTGGCGCTATTTTGGGACCATTCACATTTATACAGCGATCAGTGCGATTAAAAAGGCACTGATTACTGTGTAAATGTGACTGGCAGTGAAGGGGTTAACCACTAGGTGGCACTGCAGGCGTTAAGTGTGTCCTAAGGAGTGATTCTAACTGTGGGGGGGAGGGGCTGTTTGTGACATTACACTGATCATGGCTCCCGATTACAGGGAGCTGTGATCAGTGTCCTGTCACTAGGCAGAACAGGGAGATGCTTTTTACATTAGCAGCTCCCCGTTCTTCCTCACCGTGAGATGATCGCGGATATCCCCACGGACATTGAGTCCACGGGACCCGCCATCGCGGTCACAGAGCTCCTGGCCCGTACAGGTACGTTAATTTGCCTGTACGTGCCCTTCTGCTGCAGTATATCTGCCTGAGGCGGTCGGGAAGCAGTTAAAAAATGTTTTAAAGTGATTGGAAAGTCTTGTTTTTTTTCCCTATAAAAGTAAACGCATGTTATACTTATCTGCTCTGTTGCAGTGGATTTGCACAGAACAGCCTGGATCCCCCTCTTCCCGTGTCCCTCTTCTGGGATCCTGGCCCCTCCCACCTGTTGAGTGCCCCCACAGCAAGAAGCTTGCTCTGGGGGCACCTGAGCCGAATCACAGCTCCCGGTGTCCATTCAGACAAGGAGCCCCGGGCCAGCCCCTCTCTCCCCTGATTGGCTAGCTGACTTTGATTGACAGCAGCAGGAGCCAATGGCGCCACTGCTGTGTCTCAACCAATCAGGAAGGAGAATCTCAGATGGCTGAGACATTTGTGGATATCGCTGGACAGAGAGGGACCTCAGGTAAGTGTTAGGGGGGCTGCTGCACACAGAAGGCTTTTTATCTTAATGCATAGAATGCATTAAGATAAAAAACCTTCTGCCTTTTACAACCCCTTTAACTTACATTAACCACTTGACACTTGCGCTATAGCTAAAATACGTACATTCATTCTCGTGCGCCCTGTGATCAGCAAGTCCTTGGGACTGGCCTCGTCACAGATCAGGGTGAAGGCCCAATGACAGCGGGGCCCTTTATCACGTGATCAGCTGTCAGCCAATGACAGTTGATCATGGAAGTAAACAGAAGCTGGTTACTGGCTTTTTTTTTTTCTTCACGCTTTTAGCGTGAAGACAAGAAAGCCTTTAACCGGCTTCTGTTAGATGGACATCGGTCCCCTTACTGCCCACCAGTGCCACCTATCAGTGCCCACCAGTGTATTCTATCATTGCCCATCAGTACTGCTAATCATTGCCCAACAGTGCTGCTAAGCAGTGCCCATCAGTGAAGGAGAAAAATTTACCAGTTTGCTAAATTTTATAACAAAATATGAAAAATGTTTTGTTAATTTTTTTTTTTTCAAAATTTTTGGTCTTTTTTTGTTTGTTTAGCAAAAAATAAAAAAACCCAGCAGTGAGTAAATACCACCAAAAGAACATCTATTTGTGTGAAAAAAAATGCTGAAAATGTCATATGAGTACAGTGTTGCATGACCGCCCAATTGTCAAGTGTGACAGCGCTGAAACTTGGCCTGGGCAGGAAGGGGGGTATAAGTGCCCAGTAAGCAAGAGGTTAAATACATATCTGCTCAAATGCAAACCCTGCATAGGTGTCCCACCAATGATGGCAAATCACGGGCGCTGGAGGAGAAGTTCCGGGATCCCTGTGGGTATAGGGCGGAAGTGATGTCACCTGGGGGGGGGGGGGGCGCTTCTACATCTCCTCCGCAGCGGCAGGCATCATCCCGGTACCGTTGTTTACAGCCGGTGATCGGCTATCCGAGTAAAACAACCGATGTGGCTAAAAGCCGCTCGGCTGTTATACCAGAGGAGCGGGAGGGGACATCCCCCCCCTCCTGCCGCCTCCCGCCGCTCTTACCGGGCCTCCCATGCGATCTGGAGGCCCGGTGTCCAATCGGCTGCCTTCGGCGGCTGGGGGCGGGCTGGAAGCTATGGGCAGCTTCGTTCCAGCCTTCTCATTGTAAATGCAGAAGCGACGTCATGACGTCACTTCCCGTTTACTCGGCTGCCAATGGCGCCGGTTTAAAAAAAAAAATACAGTGTTCAGAATCACCGTTTTCGGCGATCTGAATACTTTGAAGTGCAAAGGAGGATCGGGGGTCTTTTAGACATCCGATCCCTCCATAAAGAGTACCTGTCACCACCTATTACTGTCACAAGGGATGTTTACATCTCTTGTGACAGCAATAAAAGTAAAAAAAAATACAATTTTTTTTAAACACAATTTCTAAGTATAAAAATAAAAAAAAAATAATAATTTTTTTAAAGGCCCTGCGAGCTCGCGCAGCAAAGAAAACACATATGGAAGTCGCGCCCGCATATGTAAACGGTGTTCAAATTACACATGTGAGATATCGCCGCGATCGTCAGAGCGAGAGCAATAATTCTAGCCCTAGACCTCCTCTGTAACTCTAACCTGGTAACTGTAAAAAAAATTTAAAGCGTCGCCTATGGAAATTCATAGGTACCATAGTTTGTCGCCATTCCACAAGTGCGTGCAATTATAAAGGGTGACATGTTTGGTATCTATTTCCTCGGCGTAACATCATCTTTCACATTATACAAAAAAATTGGGGTAACTTTACTGTTTGGATTTTTTAAAATTCATGAAAGTGTCCCTTTTCCAAAAATTTGCGTTTAAAACACCGCTGCACAAATACCGTGTGATATAAAATATTGCAACAATCTCCATTTTATTCTCTAGATTCTCTGCTAAAAAATATATATAATGTTTGGGAACTCTAAATAATTTTCTAGAAAAAAATACGGATTTTAACTTGTAAACACCAAATTTCAAAAATAGGCTTAGTCATGAAAGGGTTACCTGTCCGGGGATCCCGCGGTGTCTTCACCCGAGCCAATTATTTAATTGGTTCTCGGGCTTCATAGCCGGTTCCCTGCTGGGCTTTGCAAATGGCCCGGCGGCAGGAGAAGGAGGAGGGGGACTTCCAGATGATTTTGCCCCCAGAGATCTGGAAACAAGTCTAAGGGCCCTTCTGCTACATTTCTTTGGAAATAACCCAAATTGTTGTAAATTATTTAGTCTGTAAGAAGGTTATAGAATCCATAAACTATGGTGTATATATCCGAAAATTGATCAATCCTGATGCACTCTCTCTCATCTCTTGAGGCCCGAAAACGCCAGGACAGAAATGTTCCCCAAATGTCCCCTTTTTGGAAAGTAGACAGTCCAAGTTATTTAGTAAGAGGAATGGCAAGTTTTTTGCAGTAGTAATTTTTTGTCACAATTTTTTTTGGAAGCAAAGAAATGTTAAAAAATAGTTTATTTCACTTTTATTTTTTATATACATACTGTCACCAGTGCAGTACAGTGTTGTATAACTGGTATAGCGGTGATCAGAAACACTGGTGACCGTATGTAAAAAAAAAAAAATTATATTTTTCACTTTTTTTTTTTTTTTACTTTTCACAATCTTTTTTTAACACACTGTGATCAGAGCCACATTATGATTGCTTATACCAGTGAATTTCACTGATATAAGAAACCATTTTCACTGAATGAAATGGATTCATTCAGTGTATATTGTTGTGATTAGCGTTGATTGGCCATAGCTAATCACATGGTACAGATGGGCTGTGATCACTGTGACCAATCACAGCTAGCAACACAATTGTACACAATGAATGGCATGAATCAAAGCCATATATTGTTTACAGTTGGCATGTGATCTGCTGTGATTAAACAGGTGGTACCGGCAGCGGCTGGTACACTGATCAGCCATTGGCTGTGTCCGCTGACAGATCGCACCGCAGCGCAACCCTTGGGGTGCACATGAGGTGCTTTCCGGGAGGACGTCATATGATGTCCACCCGGGATGACTAACCCCAAAAGCACATTAAAAACTGATCAGTGTGGAAGGGCTGTAAGGGCTTGTTTACACTAGCAGTTGGGTGACCGTAAAATCACATGACTGAGCCTTTTCTTTACTTCCCCTCAACTGCCCCCCCCCCCCTTTTTTTACTGGAAAGGTGGGGGTGTACACATGCTGCGGCCACAAAGCAAGTTATACTCCGGATGTAAGCACAGCTTGTGTTTATATGTGAGCTTTGCCCCCTTCTTCCTCTGCCACGATCCTCCCTATCTATTTCATTTTTCTGAAGCTGGTGTTTCTCCTGCCTGGCCCTGTAAGTCAGACTTCTCTCACTGACCACCAACTAAATCAGGGCACACTGATCAGCAAGAGGAGCACAAAGATCACTATTGGGCAGGCGTGAGAGGGGCTAAAATATTGATAAAAATCTGTAGAAACATCAGCATGTTTAGGTGTTTTTTATTGTTTATTATAGAAAAGTCAACATCCAACTTACACAGATCAGCCATAACTTTATGACCGTGGGTAAAGTGAATACCATTGATTATCCCGTGACAATGGCCTCAAAATTTGGTGGGATATATTAGGCAGAAAGTGAACATGTTCTCGAAGTTGATGTGTTGAGAGCAGAAAAAATGGGAATCAGTTTGCTGTGTATGGAGCTTTGTCACCTCAAACCAGTCAGGGTGCCCATGCTGTCCCGTGTCCACAGCCACAAGCGCTTGCAATGGACATGTGACCATTAGAACTGGACCACAGAGCAATGGAAGAAGGTGACCTGGTCTGATAAATCATGTTAAATTTACGACGTGAATGGCCGGGTACATTGCTTACCTGGGGAAGAGATGGCACCAGGATGCAGTTTGGGAAGAAGGCAAGCCAGCAGAGGCAGTGTGATGTTTTGGGCAATGTTCTGCTGGGAAACCTCGGGTCCTGCCATTCATGTGGATGTTACTTGACATGTACCACTTACCTAAAATTCATGCTGACCAAGTACACTCTTTCATGGAAGCGGTATTTCGCTGCCTGCTTCCAGGATTAGGGCGTGAGTGCGCCCCCGCTGACACCTGCTGTGATTGTACACAGCAGGAGTCAGTCAGCAAGTTCCGGTCAATAATAGGATTGGACCTGCTGATTGGCAGTGTCCATTCACAGCAAAGAGCTCCTGGCTCACAATTAACACAAAGTTCTGTACAGGGGGAATGATCTCCGTTTCTTATCTCTGAAAAGCAGGGATAAGAAACAAAGAGATCTGTAGTAAAAAGCAACACACATTACATATTGTTAGGCACACATTTAACCCCTCGATCGTCCTAGATGTTAATCCCTTCCCAGTCAGTGTCATTGTGACAGTGTATAGTATTATCACAGATCACTGTATTAATGTCAGTGGCAATCAGTTCCTCCCAACGTCATTCAGTTTTAGGTTGCCCACCGCACTGCATCGTAGTCCCATTATAGGTTGCTGATCACCGTCATTCGTGGTATTAAAAAAAAAAAAAATTGGTGTATTTATACTGTATACATACAGTATATATACCATAGTTTGTAGGCACTATAACCTTCACACAAAATATAACATTTATGATTATTGTTTTTTTTTCTTTTATCAAAGAAATGTAGCAGAATACATAATGGCCAAAATTTATGAAGATTTTTTTTGGATATGTTTTGTAGTAAAAAGTATTGATTTATTTTTTTTTTTCAAAATTTTCTGTCTTTTTTGCGTATATATCTCAAAAAATAAAAAAACAACAGTGGTGATCAAATACCACCAAAAGAAAATTATATAAATTTCCTCTGGGTACAGTGTTGCATGACCGAGCAATTACCAGTTAAAATAGCGCAGTGCTAAATGGCAAAAATGGTCTGGTCATGAAGGGGGTAAAACCTTCCAGAGCTCAAGTGGTTAAGGGACCAAACTGTCCATCAAAACTGTTGCTGTGACTGTTTATAAAGTGTTAGCTATTTTATTATCTGTAGTCTAAAAGTTAGCCACTTTATTATCACAAAATACGATTTTGCAAAGCTATAAAAGTTATTTATGATCAAAGAAACTGAAACACATCATCAGTCAGTCATAACTTTATGGCCACCTACCTAATACTGAGTAGGCCCCCCCTTTGCCACCAAATCAGCCCTGACCTGTTGGGACATGGACACCGCTAGACCTCTGAAGGTATGCTGTGTTATCTGGTACCAAGCCATCAGCAGCAGATTCTTTTAAGTCCTGTAAGTTGCGAGGTGGGGCCTACATGGATCAGACTTGTTTTTTCAGCATATCCTACAGATGCTCAATTGGATTGAGATCTGGAGAATTTGGTGGCCAAGTCATCACCTCAAGCTCGTTGTGTTCCTCAAACCATTCTTGCAGTGTGGCAGGGTGCATTATCCTGCAGAAAGAGGCCATCGCCATCAGGGAAATATCTGTTCCATGAAGGAGTGTACTCTGTCAGCAACAATGTTTAGATAGGTGGTACAAGTCAAGTAACCTCTAAATGAATGGTAGAATCCGAGGTTTCCCAGCAAAACATTGCCCAAAGCATCACACTGCCTCTGCCGGCTTGCTTTCTTCCCATACTCCATCCTGGTACCATCTCTTCCCTGGACAAGCGAAGCGCCCGGCCATCCACATAATGTAAAATATATATTTTTTTTATCAGACCAGGCCACCTTCTTCCATTGCTCCAGGGTTTCAGTTCTGATACCCACGTGCCCATAGTAGGCGTTTTTGGCTGTGGACACTGGTCAGCATGGGCACCCTGACCACTCTGTGGCTACGCAGCTCTATACACTGCAACGATGCACTGTGTGTTCTGATACCTTTCTTTTGGAACCGGCATTAACTTTTTCAGCAAATTGAACCACAGTAGCTCTTCTATTGGCTTGGACTACCCGGGCCAGCCTTCACTCCCCATGTACATCACTGAGCCTCGGCCACCCATGAATGACCTGTTCACTGGTTTATCTTCCTTGGCCCTGACCACTGCAGACAAGCAACTTCCTACAAGAGCTGCTGTTTTGGAGTTGCTCTGACCCAGTCATCTAGCCGTTACAATTTTGCCCTGGTCAAAATTTCTCAAATCATTACGCTTGCCCTTTTTATTTCTACTGTCAACACATTAACTTCAGGGCCAACATGTTCACTTGCTGCCTAATATATCCCACCTACTTTCAGGTGCCATTGTAACACGTTAATTATAGTTCACTTTTTGCCTGCCAGTGGTCATAATTAGGGTTGTCCTGATACCACTTTTTTAGGACCGAGTACAAGTACCGATACTTTTTTTCAAGTACTCGCCGATACCGATTACCGATACTTTTTTTTTAATGTCACGTGACAGTGTTTTTTTTGTTTTTTTTTTACAGTGCTTTTTTTTTGGGGGGGGGGGGAGGGGGTGAACGTTGTATGTGTGTGTGTGTGTTTTTTTTTTTTTTTTTTTTATTTACAATTTTTTTTTTTTTTTACAATAATTTTTTTTATTCTTTATTGCAATATGTGTTTTTTTTTTTTTTTAATCAGCCCTGTTGGGGGGGCTTTGGTGAGATATCAGGGGTCTTAACATACCCCTGATATCTCCCCTTGAGACAGAGAAAGAGACCGAGGATAGAGATTCCCCAGTCCCTTTCTCTGCAGCCTCAGCTGCACTGAGAATGAATGGAGAGAAGACAGCGGCTCTTCTCCATTCATAAACTGACACATTGTAATCACAGGAGATTACAATGTTTCAGTTATGTGAATGGACAGAGTCAGCTGACGCTATCCATTCACAAAGAAAGGAGGAGGGGGACGGCGGAACGGAGAGAGAGAATGGAGGGGACAGAGAAGGGGAGGGGAACGGAGGGGACAGAGAAGGAGAGGGGAACGGAGGGGACAACGAAGGGGACAGAGAAGGAGAGGGGAACAGAGGGGACAGAGAAGGAGAGGGGAACGGAGGGGACAGAGAAGGAGAGGGGAACGGAGGGGACAACGGAGGGGACAGAGAAGGAGAGGGGAACAGAGGGGACAGAGAAGGAGAGGGGAACGGAGGGGACAGAGAAGGAGAGGGGAACGGAGGGGACAACGGAGGGGACAGAGAAGGAGAGGGGAACGGAGGGGACAGAGAAGGAGAGGGGAACGGAGGGGACAGAGAAGGAGAGGGGAACGGAGGGGACAATGGAGGGGACAGAGAAGGAGAGGCACAGCAGAACGGAGGGGACAGCGGAGGGGGACAGAAAAGGAGAGAGGAATGGAGGGGGACAGGAGAGGCACAGAGAATGAAAGAGGAACGGAGGGGACAGCAGAGGGGGACAGAGGAAAGGAGGATGCAGTGACAGTCAGCGGTGAGCGATCACCGCTGTATGTCAAAAAAGCAGCTGAAAGCCGCTGGGGGAGAATCTTGTAACTCCCCCACGCGTCGATCACAGCTGACTTCCAGGTATCGGAAGCATCGGGAGCATTTGCCCGAGTACAAGTACTCGGGCAAATGCTCAGTATCGGTGCCGATACCGATACTAGTATCGGTATCAGGACAACCCTAGTCATAATGTTATGACTGATCCGTGTATAGCTGTGTGAGAGATAACATCATGGTCTTCAATGTGTTTTGCTGCTAAACCCTCAGGAATGAACAAGGAGTCAACACTACTGTTTTAGCTGTCTGCTAGTAAATATGGCTAAGAGACGCTAGGTAAAAACCTGATTCCAGCTGAATAAATGTACATTCATATATTCATTCTCAGGGTGTTCTGGGGAATTGAATAATAAACTATAAACCTACTTAAACTTTCAAGTGTAATGCTAATCAAGTGGTAGGGATTAAGTAGTTGAACCCTGTAGACCGCATTATAAAGATTTGCTTTGGTTGCGCTACACATACCCTGTTTCCCCTGAAAATAAGCCTTACCTCGAAAAATAAGACCTAGCGTGAGGTTCTGGGATGGCTGCAATATAAGCCCCACCCCAAAAATAAGCGCTAATTAAAGTCCTTGTAAAAACACGTAATCTGTCCTGTAAAAAGACTATATAATGTGCAGTGTGTTTCTTTGTATAACTTTATTGTGGAAAATACCTTATTTTCCACAATAAAGTTTCACAAGGAGACGCACTGCACATTACATAATCTTTTTACACAACGGATTACATGCTTTTACAAGGTCTTTAGGGCTTGTTTTTGGGATTAAAGAGTTTCACAATGCTAACTCCTGAGCTGACGGGGAGGAACTTTTTTGTACATACTGTAAATAAATAAAACCTCTCCTGAAAATAGGCCCTAGTGTGTTTTTTGTAGCCAAAATTATTATAAGACCCGGTCTTTGGGGACGCCTCCTTGGCTTGCAGGTTGACTTTTTGCAGCGTTGGAAATAAGTAGACACTTGTCTTATTTTCAAGATCTTTTCCCTGATTAGCTGCACTCAGTGGTCTAGCAAAGGGAGATTCAAATGTACATAGTAATCAGCAGAAGTCATCAAATTATATATAATATTTTTATGTAATGTTTTAGCTGATTGAAATGTTTTATTCGAAAGATATCGCTTTAGAATAGTCAGAAGGCATTTATGCAAAATTGGATGCTGTTATGTTAACTACTTCAGTACCAGCCTGTAAATCCCCTTCATTACCAGGCCATGTTTCTGTTTTTAGTACTGTGGTAGCTTGACTGAATATTACTCGGTTGTGCAACAATCAACCCAAATACACGCTGATGTGACAGTTAGCATGCCATGATTTTTGAAACTGTTAAATTGATGGTTATTTCTGTTTATGTACTGGTTGCATACAATTGGAGGATAATGATGAAGGGTTAAATTACAGATGTGCAGGATAAGGGAGGTAGGGATTAATTTACAGGTCACATAGAGAGGCAAATGGAAGTTAAATATAGGAGCCATCTGAGTACAGCTCGGTTCACTGACAATAATGGGCACGCTTACCTCCAGAGGGCTATTTCTGGAGTAGCGTTTACAAAAGTCTGTCCAAAAATAGATCCACCTCCTTGGTTTTTTTTTTTTTCTTTTTTTTTGTGCAGTGGTAGAAGAGTGGCTAAACTTCAGGCAAACAGGTGAAATACATATAAGGGAGCTATTTTACCTTCTAAACCAGGGGTCTCAAACTCAAATTGCCTGAGGGCCACATGACAAGTTTTCATATCCCATGGGGGCCGCATGCAAACTTTCAAAACTTCAAAAACAATAAATGATACCAGCACTAATCTACTATACTATACCCAGCACTGGTGTCAGCAGACGCATTATTAACCCCCAGCACTGGTGTCAGCAGACGCATTATTAACCCCCAGCACTGGTGTCAGCAAATGCATTATTAACCCCCAGCATTACCCCCCACACTGCACAAATACCCCCCACACTCCATAATTACGCCCCACACTCCATAATATACCCCCCACACTCCATAATTACCCCCCACACTCCATAATTACCCCCCACACTACACAATTACCCCCCACACTACACAATCACCCTCCACATTGCATAAAATACCCCCCACACTGCACAAATTTCTACCCCATTCACCCCACTAAGGACTTTGCCTCAGTGTGATGGCTCACTCACCTCTTCTGGCAGTCAGGATTATCTGCCTCTCGAGTTCTCTCCTCCTGGCTTCCACACAGGTCTAGTAACAGGGGACCCAGAGAACACAATCTCCCGCCCTGAGGTGGCAGCAGGACCCTGGATCGGGGCTCTGGTCGATCGTCAATGCCTAGGTGGGCAGATCGATGAGCGGATCCTTCCTCCGCTCCTTCCTCTGCTCTGTTCTCTCTCTGGGCTGCAGCAGCGGAGAGGACAGAGGAGATGGAGAGGTAAAGCTCTTTGGCGCCTCCCCCTCTGCGGTGCCTGGGTGCAGTTCAAAAAGACGTCCTGGATAGAGGTCGACCGATATGGGTTTTTCTCTGGCCGATGCCAAAACCGATATTTAGAAATGGGGGCGGCCGATGGCTGATTTTTGTGGCCGATATTTTAGGCCGATTAAAAAAAAAAAAACCTCACCCACTCCACTCCTCCCTGCTTGCTCCTGTCACTCTACCACACACTTGATGTCCTCAGTGGCAGGTGGCACTGATTGGCAATGGCACTGGCAGGTGGCACTGCTTGGCAGTGGCACTGCTTGGCACTGGAAGGTGGCACTGGCAGGCATTGGCAAGTGGCACTGGTTTGGAACTGGCAGGTGGCACTATTGGCACTGGCAGGTGGCACTGATTGGCATGGCACTGATTGGCGTGGCACTGGTTGGAGGTGGCACTGGCTAGCACTGGCAGGTGGCACTGATTGGCAGTGGCACTGGTTGGCGGTGGCACTGGCAGGCACTGGTTGGCAATGGCAGGTGGCACTGAATGGCGGTGGCACTGGCAGGTGGCACTGATTGGCGGTGGCACTGGTAGGTGGCACTGGTTGGAGGTGGCAGGTGGCACTGGCAGACTGGTTGGCACTGGCAGGTGGCACTGGTTGGCGGTGGCACTGGTTGGCACTGGCAGGTGGCACTGATTGGCGGTGGCACTGGCAGGCACTGGTTGGCGGCACTGGCAGGTGGCACTGATTGGCGGTGGCACTGGTTGGAGGTGGCAGGTGGCACTGGCAGACTGGTTGGCACTGGCAGGTGGCACTGATTGGCAGTGGCACTGGTTGGCACTGGCAGGTGGCACTGATTGGCGGTGGCACTGGCAGGTGACACTGACAGATGGCACTGATTGGCACTGGCAGGTTTCACATTGAGCAGAGTGTAACTGTGTGTGAAACTGACAAGTAACAGAGAGGAGCTGTCCACACTCAGCGCTTGATGCTTGTATGAAACTGACACGTAACACAGAGGAGAGAGACAGAGGAATCTGTCAGAATTGAGGTTGATGTCGGGGTGGGCGGGACCCAGCAGCTATCAAAGACCAGCCAATGATTGGGCTGCTTAAGAAAAGGGGTGGGCCACATACACGTAGCGGCCCACCCAGATCCCATTGGCTGGTGTTTAATAGCTGCTGGGTCCCGCCCACCCCGGCCGAGTCCCGCTCACCCCCGACATCATCCTCAATTCTGACAGATCCCTCTGTCTCTCTCCTCTGTGTTACGTGTCAGTTTCACACAAGCATCAAGCGCTGAGTGTGGAGAAGGGAGGAGGAACGGCGGCCAGTGTTATATATCGGCCTAATGGCCAAATATCGGTCGACCTCTAGTCCTGGATCGGCCCTGCCCGCGGGCCATTTTTAACCGGTCCGCGGGCCGCACATGACCCGCGGGCCGGTACTTTGAGACCCCTGTTCTAAAGGATTTGTATTTTTGTAAAACCAGTTCTGAAAATTATACAGCACAACCGTTGTATTTACTACCATCATTGAGATATTCTATTGTTTTTCTGTAACAGGAAGTAGTGACCCAGAAAGCAATAAAATACCTGGCAAAGTTTCTAACCCTTTTCCCAATCTAACAAAATTGGGGAGTTTAGTCTTAAAGTGGTTTTAAGGGCTCAAGGTTTTCTTGTCTTCATGCATTCTATGTGTGCCGCTTCCTCTCCCTCCTATACTCACCTGAGCCCCATCGCGATCCCGCAATGTGCACGGAAGCCTTGGCTCTCTGAGTTCTCTCCCTTCTCATTGGCTGAGACAGCAGTGGGAGCCATTGGCTCCTGTTACTTGCAATCACAGCCAGTGAGCCAATGAGAAGAGAGAGGGTGCTAAGCTAAGCTGCAGCTCTGTGTCTGTGCTCTTGCTTGGATGCCCCCACAGCAAGCGTTTTGCTGTGGGGGACTTGGCAGGAGTCCCACAAATAGAGCTTTCTTTTGATGGTATTTGATCACCTCTGCCGTTTTTATTTTTTGCGCTATAAACGGAAAAAGACCGAAACTTTTGAAAAAAAATGATATTTTCTACTTTTTGTTATAAAAAAAATCCAATAAATTCAATTTTAGTCATACATTTAGGCCAAAATGTATTCGGCCACATGTCTTTGGTAAAAAAAAAATGTCAATAAGCGTATATTTATTGGTTTGCGCAAAAGTTTTATAGCGTCTACAAACTAGGGTACATTTTCTGGAATTTACACAGCTTTTATGACTGCCTATGTCATTTCATGAGGTGCTAAAATGGCAGGGCAGTACAAAACCCCCACAAATGACCCCATTTTGGAAAGTAGACACCCCACTGAAATTGCTGAGAGGCATGTTGAACCCATTGAATATTTATTTTTTTTGTCCCAAGTGATTGAATAATGACAAAAAAAAAAAAATTACAAAAAGTTGTCACTAAATGATATATTGCTCACACAGGCCATGCACATATGTGGAATTGCACCCCAAAATACATTTAGCTGCTTCTCCTGAGTACGGGGATACCACATGTGTGGGACTTTTTGGGAGCCTAGCCGCGTACGGGGCCCCGAAAACCAAGCACCGCCTTCAGGATTTCTAAGGGCATAAATTCTTGATTTCACTCCTTACTACCTATCACAGTTTTGAAGGCCATAAAATGCCAAGATGGCACAAACCCTGCCCCCAAATGACCCCATTTTGGAAAGTAGACACCCCAAGCTATTTGCTGAGAGGCATGTTGAGTCCATGGAATATTTTATATTTTGACACAAGTTGCGGGAAAGTGACAATTTTTTTTTTTTTTTTTTGCACAAAGTTGTCACTAAATGATATATTGCTCAAACATGCCATGGGCATATGTGGAATTACACCCCAAAATACATTCTGCTGCTTCTCCTGAGTACGGAGATACCACATGTGTGGGACTTTTTGGGAGCCTAGCCGCGTACGAGGCCCCGAAAACCAAGCACCGCCTTCAGGATTTCTAAGGGCATAAATTCTTGATTTCACTCCTTACTACCTATCACAGTTTTGAAGGCCATAAAATGCCAAGATGGCACAAACCCTGCCCCCAAATGACCCCATTTTGGAAAGTAGACACCCCAAGCTATTTGCTGAGAGGCATGTTGAGTCCATGGAATATTTTATATTTTGACACAAGTTGCGGGAAAGTGACAATTTGTTTTTTTTTTTTTGCACAAAGTTGTCACTAAATGATATATTGCTCACACAGGCCATGGGCATATGTGGAATTACACCCCAAAATACATTCTGCTGCTTCTCCTGAGTATGGGGATACCACATGAGTGGCACTTTTTGGGAGCCTAGCTTCATACGGGGCCCCAAAATCCAATCACCGCCTTCAGGATTTCTAAGAGCGTTAATTTTTGATTTCACTCCTCACTACCCATCACAGTTTTGAAGGCCATAAAATGCCAAGATAGCACAAAACCCCCCAAAATGACCCCATTTTGGAAAGTAGACACCCCAAGCTATTTGCTGAGAGGCATGGTGAGTATTTTGCAGCTCTCATTTGTTTTTGAAAATGAAGAAAGACAAGAAAAACTTTTTTTTTTTTTTCTTTTTTCATTGAGATATTCTATTCTATTTCATCATTGAGATATTCTATTGTTTTTCTGTAACAGGAAGTAGTGACCCAGAAAGCAATAAAATACCTGGCAAAGTTTCTAACCCTTTTCCCAATCTAACAAAATTGGGGAGTTTAGTCTTAAAGTGGTTTTAAGGGCTCAAGGTTTTCTTGTCTTCATGCATTCTATGTGTGCCGCTTCCTCTCCCTCCTATACTCACCTGAGCCCCATCGCGATCCCGTAATGTGCACGGAAGCCTTGGCTCTCTGAGTTCTCTCCCTTCTCATTGGCTGAGACAGCAGTGGGAGCCATTGGCTCCTGTTACTTGCAATCACAGCCAGTGAGCCAATGAGAAGAGAGAGGGTGCTAAGCTAAGCTGCAGCTCTGTGTCTGTGCTCTTGCTTGGATGCCCCCACAGCAAGCGTTTTGCTGTGGGGGACTTGGCAGGAGGGAGGGGCCAGGAGCGCCGACGGGGGACCCGAGAAGAAGAGGATCAGGGCTGCTCTGTGCAAAACCACTGCACAGAGTAGGTAAGTATTAGGCCTCATGCCCACGGACGTTTTTAAAAACGAGCTGTAAAGCTAGTACCGATGCCTGGAAATAGCGGCGTTAAAAGATTTTTACTGCGTTTTGCATTAGCGGTTATGCGCTGTTTTGCACGTTAGCGCTAAGTTTTTTAAGAAAAATACATCTCTCGGCTATATTACACTCCCAAATTACCCACAATGCCTCAGAAACACAAAAAAACGCCGGTGCTAAAAAACGCGCAAAAACCGCGATGTGGCTTTTTCACAGCCCTATCGCCGTGCCTTAGAATGCCCTGGTCCTGGAGGTTTTTATGCAGCTTAAAAACGCCTATGCCATTTACAGCTCAAAAACACCATGGTGGGCATGAGGCCATAGGCTAACGTGGAGAGGCGTTTTTAAGCTGCAATAACGCTCATAAATACGGCAGTAAAAACGTCAGTGGGAATGAGGCCTAACATGTTTGTTATTTTTTATTTATTTATTTTTTTTTAATTGTACCTATAATATCACTTTAAAGAAAGAAACTCTGTCGCCAAAATAAAGCTTTAGAATCATGTGCCCTCTGGAAAAAGACATTGCATACTTATATCTCTTGCTGCCCGTACCACTGATCTTTAAACCTGACCCATAGTACTACCCTGTGAACTCCCTGTGATTGGTGATAAATAGCACTAAATGTACCACTTTTACTTTTTCACTGACCCAGATCAAGTATGCAAATTGGGATTGCGCAGGCAGTCCTTATCTGCATTTTCATTCTTAGCCGGTGATTTAGAAAGACCCTGTCACCAGATTATTCATTTTCAGCTACAATCCTCCCATTATATTATTATATGTGCATTTAGCATATTTTAGGAACATCATTTACCTGTAAAAAGCCTCCCTAATTTAGACACCCAAAAGCTTTGACACTGCTACAATCTTGAATGTGATGTCAGCAGACTCAGAGCTGTTAATAAAATCACACTCTGTATCATTCTCCTTCACCCCCAGCAGCTATATATATAAAGTTATGTAAGGAGGAGCTGGCCCAGCACAGAAAGTAATTAGACACTCCTAGAAGAGGAGAGGGTTATGATGTGCAAGGAGGGAGGAGCTGTGCTTTGGAGGAATTGACTCTACCTGGAGTAGTCAGATTTTCCAGCAAATTCTGAGGCACATTGTAAGTCAATAAAAAAAATGCTCATAGAAATAAAAAAGAGCAAGAATTTAAAATTCTTGATTGAAAAATCAAAGGAGCCAGGCAGAAAACTGGCGGCTGAAAAGCAGCTGCATCTGAACAGATGCAGCCACTGTTTAATTATGTTGATTGCCAGCAGGGCCAGCTTTTAAAATACACCAGATATAGAGGAAGATTATATACTGAGGATGGAAAAATCGTGTTTGTTTTTTTTTTTATGCATGGCTAGCTTTACTGGTTTCTTTTGAAACAAGCAAACACATTTTTTTTTTACATGACTGCTTTTTTGCATATTGAAACTCTGCTGGTAGTAGTACCAAAATATATTACATTATTATCATATGTCCCCCTTTTTTATTATTATTATTATGCATGCAGAAATTAGACTTTAAAGATTTTTTGGCTATGCCTCTCCAATGGATCACAAAGTGCAGTTCGTTCTGCAAGATGCACTGATGCGTTTCAACCTTGATGGTCTTCCTCAGGGAATTGCCCTTGGAAAACAAATCATGAAGCCCTATAGGGTACAAAAGTACAATGAGTATGCATTAAGACAGACTTGCAAACAAACTTGCCCATAAGCAGTCTACCATATAATGAAGATCATAACACAATGCACTTACATAGCTTATGATGTATAACAAACAGATCATGTTATGTGATGCTGAAAGTGGAGTTTCACCCTAAAGTGGAACTTCTGCTCATCGGATTCCCCCCCCCCCTCCGGTGCCTCAATTGGCACCTTTCAGGGGGAAGGGGGTGCAGATACCTGTATAATACAGGTATCTGCACCCACTTCCGGGCGTAGCTAGCCGCAAATGCCCGCCCCCCCCCCCCCGTTGTGTTGTGGGAAACACACAGTTCCCATAACACAACGGGGACCAGTGTAGACGCGCAGCGCGACTCGCGCATGCGCAGTAGGGAACCGGGCAGTGAAGCCGCAACGCTTCACTTCCTGATTCCCTGACCGGGGATGGCGGCAGGGGCAGCCGAGAGACGAGCGATCGATCGGCTTCGGCTGCCAACATCGCTGGACCCTGGGACAGGTAAGTGTCCATTTATTAAAAGTCAGCAGCTGCAGTATTTGTAGCTGCTGGCTTTTAATATTTTTGTTTAAGGTGGAGCTCCGCTTGAAGGTCCACAGAGAAAAGAAGAATTGGAGGGAGGGGAAGGAAAAAAGGTTCGTAGTATCTTCCTCACTGCCCAATATGTGTGTCCCAAGAACAAGTGATAACAGCCAGTTGGATGTTATGGAATTTCCTGGCAGAAAGATGACAAAAACCTATAATGAATAGAAAATAAAAAAGGTATAGCAATAAAGGAAGTATTGACAAAAATATAAAAGGTAATTACAAAATAGAACGGGGTGTCCATACTTACCTTCTCTGTGTAGTGGATTTGCACAGTGTAGCCTGGATCCTTCTCTTCTTGGGTCCCACTTCACTGCTCCTGGCTCCTCCCTCCTGTCCAGTGCCCCCACAGCAAGTAGCTTGCTATGGGGGCACCCAAGCCAAGCTGCAGCTCTGTGTGTCAATTCAGACACTGAGCTGCCGTTCGGACCCGCCCCCTCTCTCCTGATTGACAGCAATGGGAGCCAATGGCGCCATTGCTGTGTCTCAGCTAATCAGGAGGGAGAGTCCCGGACGGCCAAGGGACTCGTGCACCTCTCTGGATAGAAATGGGGCTCAGGTAAGTATTAGAGGGTGCTGGGGCAGCTGCTAAACACAGATGGATTTTTATCTTAATGCATAGAATGCATTAAGATAAAAAACCTTCTGCCTTTACAACTCCTTTAAAATGGAGAGGATGCTGCATCCACCTAGGTAAGTATATATGTTTGTTCGCTTTTTTAAATCCTGAACTTCTCCTTTAAATGGAACTGTATGATTTAGGCTCTGTTTACATCTTGGCGCGTCGGGTGACAATTAAGGTAAAATCGCACGAACAGAATCGCGGGACGCCTGTCGCCCAAAAGAAGCTCTTGTACTTTTTTTGGGCGACAGGCGTCCTGCGATTTTACAGCGTTTGTCGCCCCCAAAAAATGTAGCCACGTTTGGGGTGCTTTTGAAAGTGACAGGGAACGCATGGGCAACCCACGATTCCGCCCATGATTCGGAACGCCAAGATGTGAATGGAGCCTTAGGTCTTGTAAAATTTAGTTTTAGCTTGTATAAGGGCATTATTTACAAATACAGTGATTTATCCTCCTCGTTTAGATATTCAAACAGTCAATTACGCAGAAAGATTCCCTTAGCTCCGAGAAGAAACGCCACCCAGATGAATGAACACAAACAAATAAAACCAGCGCTTATGTAATCAATTAACACAATCTTGATGCTTGCAGATGTACACAGCTTCTTATAACAATTTAAACCTTTCGATGGACTGTATGAGGGTCAGAAAGATGGCACCATACACCTGTTTGGGATATAGGATCTTTATTTAACCCTTATACATGCTGGGCCAAACAGTCAAGTGAGAATTTAGAATTGTTATAAGAAGCTGTGTACATCTGCAAGCATCAAGACTGTGCTAATTGATTATATAAGCACTGGTTTTATTTGAAAAGAAAAAGGGCAGCAAGTTTGAGGCAACTATGGACTTTTATGGTACAGTAAAGACTCACATAATTATACAAAAATATAAATTTATTTAGAACAAATCATGATTAACCACTTCAGCCCCGGAAGGTTTTACCCCCTTCCTGACCAGAGCACTTTTTACAATTTGGCACTGCGTCGCTTTAACTGCTAATTGCGCGGTCATGCAATGGTGTACCCAAACGAAATTTGCGTCCTTTTCTTCCCACAAATAGAGCTTTCTTTTGATGGTATTTGATCACCTCTGCCGTTTTTATTTTTTGCGCTATAAACGGAAAAAGACCGAAAATTTTGAAAAAAAATGATATTTTCTACTTTTTGTTATAAAAAAAATCCAATAAATTCAATTTTAGTCATACATTTAGGCCAAAATGTATTCGGCCACATGTCTTTGGTAAAAAAAAATGTCAATAAGCGTATATTTATTGGTTTGCGCAAAAGTTTTATAGCGTCTACAAACTAGGGTACATTTTCTGGAATTTACACAGCTTTTATGACTGCCTATGTCATTTCATGAGGTGCTAAAATGGCAGGGCAGTACAAAACCCCCACAAATGACCCCATTTTGGAAAGTAGACACCCCACTGAAATTGCTGAGAGGCATGTTGAACCCATTGAATATTTTTTTTTTGTCCCAAGTGATTGAATAATGACAAAAAAAAAAAATTACAAAAAGTTGTCACTATTTGATATATTGCTCAAACATGCCATGGGCATATGTGGAATTACACCCCAAAATACATTCTGCTGCTTCTCCTGAGTACGGGGATACCACATGTGTGGGACTTTTTGGGAGCCTAGCCGCGTACGAGGCCCCGAAAACCAAGCACCGCCTTCAGGATTTCTAAGGGCATAAATTTTTGATTTCACTCCTCACTACCTATCACAGTTTTGAAGGCCATAAAATGCCAAGATGGCACAAACCCCCCCCCAAATTACCCCATTTTGGAAAGTAGACACCCCAAGCTATTTGCTGAGAGGCATGTTGAGTCCATGGAATATTTTATATTTTGACACAAGTTGCGGGAAAGTGACAATTTTTTTTTTTTTTGCACAAAGTTGTCACTAAATGATATATTGCTCACACAGGCCATGGGCATATGTGGAATTGCACCCCAAAATACATTTAGCTGCTTCTCCTGAGTACGGGGATACCACATGTGTGGGACTTTTTGGGAGCCTAGCCGCGTACAGGGCCCCGAAAACCAAGCACCGCCTTCAGGATTTCTAAGGGCATAAATTCTTGATTTCACTCCTTACTACCTATCACAGTTTTGAAGGCCATAAAATGCCAAGATGGCACAAAACCCCCCCAAATGACCGCATTTTGGAAAGTAGACACCCCAAGCTATTTGCTGAGAGGCATGTTGAGTCCATGGAATATTTTATATTTCGACACAAGTTGCAGGAAAGTGACAATTTTTTTTTTTTTTTTGCACAAAGTTGTCACTAAATGATATATTGCTCAAACATGCCATGGGCATATGTGGAATTACACCCCAAAATACATTCTGCTGCTTCTCCTGAGTATGGGGATACCACATGAGTGGCACTTTTTGGGAGCCTAGCTTCATACGGGGCCCCAAAATCCAATCACCGCCTTCAGGATTTCTAAGAGCGTTAATTTTTGATTTCACTCCTCACTACCCATCACAGTTTTGAAGGCCATAAAATGCCAAGATAGCACAAAACCCCCCAAAATGACCCCATTTTGGAAAGTAGACACCCCAAGCTATTTGCTGAGAGGCATGGTGAGTATTTTGCAGCTCTCATTTGTTTTTGAAAATGAAGAAAGACAAGAAAAACATATTTTTTTTTCTTTTTTCAATTTTCAAAAGTTTGTGACAAAAAGTGAGGTCTGCAAAATACTCACTATACCTCTCAGCAAATAGCTTTGGCTGTCTATTTTCCAAAATGGGGTCATTTGGGGGGGGTTTGTGCCATCTGGGCATTCCATGGCCTCCGAAACTGTGATAGGCAGTGAAGAGTGAAATCAAAAATTTACGCCCTTAGAAAGCCTGAAGGCGGTGCTTGGTTTTCGGGGTCCCGTACGCGGCTAGGCTCCCAAAAAGTCTCACACATGTGGTATCCCCGTACTCAGGAGAAGCAACAGAATGCATTTTGGGGTGTAATTTCACATATTCCCATGGCATGTTTAAGCAATATATCATTTAGTGACAACTTTGTGCAAAAAAAAAAAAAAATTGTCTTTTTCCCGCAACTTGTGTCACAATATAAAATATTCCATGGACTCGACATGCCTCTCAGCAAATAGCTTGGGGTGTCTACTTTCCAAAATGGGGTCATTTGGGGGGGTTTTGAACTGTCCTGGCATTTTATGCACAACATTTAGAAGCTTATGTCACACATCACCCACTCTTCTAACCACTTGAAGACAAAGCCCTTTCTGACACTTTTTGTTTACATGAAAAAATTATTTTTTTTGCAAGAAAATTACTTTGAACCCCCAAACATTATATATTTTTTTTAAAGCAAATGCCCTACAGATTAAAATGGTGGGTGTTTCATTTTTTTTTTTCACACAGTATTTGCGCAGCGATTTTTCAAACGCATTTTTTGGGGAAAAAACACACTTTTTAAAATTTTAATGCACTAAAACACACTATATTGCCCAAATGTTTGATGAAATAAAAAAGATGATCTTAGGCCGAGTACATCGATACCAAACATGACATGCTTTAAAATTGCGCACAAACGTGCAGTGGCGACAAACTAAATACATTTTTAAAAGCCTTTAAAAGCCTTTACAGGTTACCACTTTAAATTTACAGAGGAGGTCTACTGATAAAATTACTGCCCTCGATCTGACCTTCGCGGTGATACCTCACATGCATAGGGCAATTGCTGTTTACATTTGACGCCAGACCGACGCTTGCGTTCGCCTTTGCGCGAGAGCAGGGGGGGACAGGGGTGCTTTTTTTTTTTTTTTTTTTTTTTTTCTTTATTCATTTTTTGATTTTATATCTTATTTTTAAACTGTTCTTTTCATTTTTATTTTTTTTTTATCATTTTTATTGTTATCTCAGGGAATGTAAATATCCCCTATGATAGCAATAGGTAGTGACAGGTACTCTTTTTTGAAAAAGTTGGGGTCTATTAGACCCTAGATCTCTCCTCTGCCCTCAAAGCATCTGACCACACCAAGATCGGTGTGATAAAATGCTTTCCCAATGGCGCTGTTTACATCCGGCGAAATCTAAGTCATGAAATGCTCGTAGCTTCCGGTTTCTTAGGCCATAGAGATGATTGGAGCCATTCTGGTCTCTGATCAGCTCTATGATCAGCTGGCCGAATCACCGGCTGCATTCTCAGGTTCCCTGTTGGGACAGGAGAGCCAGAGAAAAACATGGAAGACGGTGGGGGGGGAATCCCTCCCACTGCTTGTAAAAGCAGTCTAGAGGCTAATTAGCCGCTAGGATTGCTTTTACATGAAAGCTGACCGCTGGCTGAAAAGAATGATACCAAGATGATACCTAAACCTGCAGGCATCATTCTGGTATAACCACTCAAAGTCCAGCAACATACCAGTACGTTGCTGGTCCTTGTATTGTAAACTTTTTTTTCATGCAGCCTGTGGGCTGAACGAAAAAAAGATATTGATCGGTGGGTATGCCCACCATTAGAATACCTCCCTTCATCCGCCCACTTCTAATGATGGGCATACATGCACCATTTATATATGCCGAAGCATGGGGGCATCCTCCCGCAAAAGGCAGGAGCAAATTGCTCCTCCACCCACTGCTGCCCCCACGCTTCGGCATATATGCTGAAGTATGTAACTGTGGTGGTGAAATCACCTCCGACAGCGCTGGAGTCACGGCTTTATATATCGTGGGAGCAAACGCTGTTGCTGTCAAGATAAATAAATCCGCGCTGCAACTGAATGGCGTACCTGCTAAGCAAATGATGGTTAACAAAAAAACAAAGTAACATTACAGTATAACAGTAATACTTACCATACCTGCAAAGCAAATACAAAAAAAAACATAGTAAAAAATAAAACATTTAACGCAACCTGTGCCTACCTAAAATATATATATGCCGAAGCATGGGGGCATCCTCCCGCAAAAGGCAGGAGCAAATTGCTCCTCCACCCACTGCTGCCCCCACGCTTCGGCATATATGCTGAAGTATGTAACTGTGGTGGAGAAATCACCTCCGACAGCGCTGGAGTCACGGCTTTATATATCGTGGGAGCAAACGCTGTTGCTGTCAAGATAAATAAATCCGCTCTGCAGCTGAATGGCGTACCTGAAAACAAAAAAGTGGTTAACAATAAAAAAACAAAGTATAAAAAAATTGCATACCTATAAAGCAAACATGATAAAAACATAACAATAAAACATTGCAGTATAGAATACAATAAAAAAGAGCAGAACAATAGAGAGAGAACAATAAAACGACAACTATTTTTGGTTTTTTTATTTTATATTTTTTTTGTATTTTTATTTTTTTATTTTTTTAACACTTTTTTTAGTAACTTTAACTTTTAACTGTAACTGTACCAGGTTTGGGTCTCTCAAAATGCGATGGCATCTTGGGAGACCCTGTGTTAGTGTGCCTAGTCTGTGCAGTGCTGAACCCTACGCTAATACTCCACTAGTGTATGGTAGCGTTCAAAACATTCACCAATGCAGACCAGGATTGTCAGGACAGGAGGGACAAGAATACCGGGTGTCACGCCTAAATCCGCGCTTGCTGCAGACACGACATCTTTTTTGGGGGGCTCGTTGGGTAGGGGTACTCTGGAGGACATAAGGAAAATGCCTCCCATGCAGCCGGTTTACTGCATTTGGATTGGGAAGGTGAGGTGGAGCACCATCTGGAAACAGAAGGGCTCTGACGATCTCTTCCTGGAATTTAAGGAAGGATCCAGTCCGTCCTGAAGCTCTGTATAGCACATGAGCATTCAGCAAAGCCAATTGAAATAAATAAACAGACACTTTTTTGTACCAGCGTCTGGCCTTACGGGCAACTAGGTACGGCGCCAACAACTGGTCGTTGAGGTCCACCCCTCCCATATTAAGGTTGTATTCGTGGACACAGAGGGGTTTCTCCACAACACCAGTCGCCGTAGTAATTTGGGTGGTCGTGTCTGCATGAAGGGAGGTAAGAATGAAAACATTATTATTGTCCCTCCACTTCATAGTGAGCAAATTATTATACTTCAAGCAGGCTCTCTCCCCCAGCCTAAGACGGGACTCTACAAGCCGCTGGGGAAAGCCCCGGCGATTAGATCGCACGGTGCCACATGCTCCAATCTGATGATCAAACAAGTGACTAAAAAGTGGCACGCTCGTATAATAATTGTCCACGTACAAGTGGTACCCCTTTCCGAATAAGGGTGACACCAAGTCCCACACTATCTTGCCAGCGCTTCCTATGTAGTCAGGGCAGTTTATCGGCTCTACGTGACTATCTTTGCCCTCGTAAACCATAAATCTACATGTATAGCCTGTGGCCCTGTCACAGAGCTTATACATCTTGACCCCGTATCTGGCACGCTTGCTGGGAAGGTACTGTTTGAATGACAAGCGGACAGAAAATTTAATCAGGGACTCATCAACGCAGACAACTTGATGGGGAGTAAACAAGTCTGCAAAACGTTGGTTGAAGTGGTTTACGAGGGGCCGAATTTTGTAGAGCCGATCGTATGCAGGGTCTCCACGAGGACGACAGAGTTCCTTGTCGTTGAAGTGCATGAACCGCAAAATCTGCTCGTATCGTGCCCTGGTCATGGAGGCAGAGAACACGGGCATATGGTGAATTGGGTCAGTGGACCAATATGACCGCAACTCACTCTTTTTGGTTATGCCCATGTTGAGGGAAAGGCCCAGAAAGATCTTAAATTCGGAGACCGTAATTGGTCTCCAATCTCTGGCAAGGGAGGACTGGGGAATAGCGGCGATGTGTTGACCAGCGTACAAATTGCTTTGGTCCACAATAGATCTATAGAGATCTTCGGTGAAAAACAGCGAATAAAAATCCAGTGGCTTAAAGTCAACTGTTTCCACCTGAATTCCGGGTTGGCCAGTGAAAGGGGGAAGTACGGGTGCTGCAGAAGTGGTGGGTTCCCAATTCGGATTGGCGAATGCAGCAGGAAGGGCACTATGGGCACGACGGGCCTGTGTTCGTCTTCTTCTTGGTGGCAGCGGGACACTACTTGTGCTTGCCACCTCGCCAGCTTGAACTGCACTTATGGGACTCGCCACGTCACCACGTGATACTGCAGTGCTGGATGTACGACCAGGGTGTACTAGGCCGCTGGTGCTTGCCAGTTCACCAGAAGGAGTAGCGGCACTAGTACTTCTCTGCTCCATACGAGAGCCCTGCGGTTCTTGCACTTCAAGGACAGAAGAAGTTCGGGGTCTGGTACGCCTGACCACAACTCCGTCGTCAGAGCTATCTGTCATGGAGCCGCTGTCCTCTACAGGTTCGTATTCTGAGCCTGAACTTGACAGATGAGTGACTTCCTCTTCACTATCTGCCATGCTCAGAAACGTGTAGGCCTCTTCACTAGTGTACCTTCGATTTGCCATTTTGGGCTCTAAATTTAGGGGTACACTAGTGAGACTCGCAGGCAAAAAAGCTCCTGACTGTCAGCGACTGTATCAAAACGCTACCAAAAAACTGTTAGCGATCGCAGGGATCAGGCCTGACTCTGCGAACGCTGCAGTTATGTGTGCTTAGTGTTTTGTAAGTGTCAGTTATCGATCGATACTGCACTTGGGTGGGCTGGGCTGGGCTGGGCCGAGGGGCAAAACGCAGGTGCTAGCAGGTATCTGGGCTGATCCCACTAACACTGCGTTTATGGGAACCCTAAACTGCTGGGAAGTATAGATCTGATCGGATCAGATATCGATCCGTTCAGATACTATAGCACTAAGGGAGGTGTATGCTGCGTGCGTGGGTTTTAGCGGTACTGACGCTGCCTGGGGCGACGCAGACCTTCTCAGATCCTAAAAACTTAACTTATATCACCGCCGGGCAATTAGGGGGTTAAACCTTTATAAGGTAATAAACGGCGGGTGCCCTAAAACTATAATAAACTATAATAAACTACAAAAAACAAACTAGCTAACCAGCGTCACCCGTAACACTTATACGGTGATCGCTGGTGAAAGGGTTAACTAGGGGGCAATCAAGGGGTTAAAACCTTTAGCAGGTAGTATATGGGGGTCCCTGTCGCTATAAAACACTGACAGCGAACCTATATACTTACCTCCCTAACTAGCGTCACCTGTGTCACTAATACAGCGATCAGAAAAACGATCGCTTAGCGACACTGGCGATGGGGGGTAATCAAGGGGTTAACTTTTATTAGGGGGGGTTAGGGGGGTACCCTAGACCTAAAGGGGGCTAACCAAACTGCCCTAACACTTGTAACTGACACAAACTGACACCAATGCAAAAAAAAAAAAAACTGCTATTGGTGTCAGAGTGACAGGGGGTACAGGGGGGTGACTGGGGGGTGAAATGTGTGCCTGCGTGTTCTACTGTAAGTGTAGTGTTGGTGCACTTACTTGGATGTCTTCTCTCCTCTGCGCCGGGACGAAAAGACCGGCTCGAGGAGGGATGACATCACTTCCTTTCCCTCTGTTTACATTACAGAGGGAAAGGAAGCGTTTTCATTCGCCGGGAGCGATCGGGAGGAGGTGGCCAACAATGGATGGCCTCCCCCTCACCTCTCATCGCCCGCGAACGAGAGCCGACCGCCTATGACACCGGGGGGGGTCCGATCGGACCCCCCACCTGTGGGAGGCAGATCACGTACGGGTACGTGATTCTACCTGCCCGTGCCATTCTGCCACAGTATATATGCGTTAGGCGGTCGGCAAGTGGTTAAAATGTCCCTTTAGAGAAAAATACAGTACACATAGTTTTAAATCTCTGAACGGGAACTGAAAGAATAAACGTATATCCATCCGTGAAGGGGAGATCAGATAATCGTCCTTTATCAGCTCAGCCTCTACATGTTTTGCAGTGAGACCGCTTCTTCAGGAGTATACTTCAGAGTTTTTGGTATATGTGTAGATATCTCTATAGAGAACAAACATATTTATGAGCGAGCCTCAAAACAATAAAATAATATCAATCAAATTTTGGACAAAAGTGGGACCCAACTTTGTAGATCGCATAGTCGACATGTAAGATGAGCCACACTCAAGGAAATACAGAGAATCCATATCTTAGATATTACACACCAATTAGATATTTATCATAGGATAAGGTAGATGGCGGTATGGCCTGAGAGGGCGGGATTCTCCAAAGATTGAACTCAGGAGCTTGAAGCATGTGAGGGAAGGCTATATAAGATATAAATTGAAAGAGGGAGTCTCAAAACACTGCATATTAAAGTCATGTATGCATAGCTGAAACTACCATTAAGACCATATAGTTAATAGTGGTCAATAGAGACACTCATCCTGCTAAGATGGTTGAAATAGGAAGAAAAAAAACTTTTCATCATTTGGACCAAAAGTCCAATCAAAAACAGGTGAGGTTGATTAAAATATATCAGGTTTAGCAGGCTTAACCATAGCCAGAGGTCCCTAGAAATTGGTAAAAGACCATAAACACCAAAGAACGCCAGAATAGGGCATTATAATAAATTGCAACATGGCCCAAGCCTCCACATAGATCCTAACCTTAACATACGCTTCGAGGCAATAGCACTAACGCCATCAGCGCTATCATACAGCCAAATAATGGGAGAGAACTCCCATTATATAGGCCTGGCTCCTATCCAGTTGACGGCACAGCACAGCGCACTGGTGCCGGTGTTCTGCCGAGAAAGTTCCCCTCGGCGGATAAGGACCCCCCTCTACTGCGCAGGCGCAGCGCTTGCGCAGTATGAGCCGGCGGAAATAGCCAAAGCTGAAAAGAATAGAAATCAGCTGTACACAGCGCCTGTGAGAGGGCCCCTCGCGGGCACAGCCTCGCTTTGCTCGGCACTTTTATATTCTCCCTCTAGGTCCTCTTGGATAGTGGGGCTTGAACCTGGACCTAGGGCGCAGGTGCCGTGTACAGCTGATTGAAGTTTTTCAGCTTCGGCTATTTTCAGCGGCTCCTAGTCGTTCATACTGCTCAAGCGCAGCGCAGTACAGGGGGGTCCTTATCCGCCGGGGGAACTTTCTCGGCAAGACACCGGCCGATGACATCACCGGACACAATCTCGGACTGCGCATGCGCAGCACCGCGAAAACGGCAGATAGACAGATATTTCTTTCTGTGATGCCGTCCGCCTGTCCACAAACGGTGTCCGATAGCACCATCTAGTGGATGCCATAGGACAAGAGATCACGCACTCAGCCAGAATATAGAGGACACCCGATGGCAGGAAACAGTACTGCAATAGGCCATATATTCCAAACCATATGGGAACATAAGGGGAGAAAAGGGTAAACAGAACCAATAAATAACTATTGAAAAACATCAAATGCTATAAATTGAAAAAGTTTGATAAGCTAGTGCCAGCAAATCTTTCTTATCATTAAGGATTATTAAGGCTGTTTTTATTTGTATAAATTATTTACAGAGTATTAGCAAAGCTTTAGGCAAGCTACGTAGTTCACCAGTCTTCTCCTGCCCTGAATCCTGATTCCTGCTTTAGTCATCCTAGGCTTATGGAGGAACAAGGTGAGCCCCAAGAGAAGAACAGGCTGAGCGGAATTCCAGATATTTTGACAGGTGTACAGTATTTCTGCCATGTGTTTAGCTGTTTGGTTCAATGTTGCATGACAAAACAAGACTGAAATGCAGCATTTTTGCAAAACTCTGTATATTTATTTTTCTTCTGCAAAACGTTTTTGTATGTATGTAAAATTATTATTTTTTTATTTTTCTTTTTTTTTTATGTCTTCATGCTGATAACGTTTTCACAAGAACACTTTAAATTAGTCAGGCTGTTCTAGTAGGCAGATGGTTTTAGAAATAGAAACTTCCCCTACAAAGTGGAGTTATTTTACACCGTTATTTGTGTATCTAAATTGCTGGTTTAGTGTGAACTATGTAATGTAGGAGTTTAAATGCCAGTTTATTTCAAGATGTTTGCACACAAGTGCTTGAAATTGCAGTTGAAAAGTATTGTCAGTAAAATATATATTTTGTTTTTAATCTTAGGTCAAAAGTAACGTTTAAAATTATACAAACTGCAGACCCCCGGCTTCCTTACAAAGTGTAAGTGTGTTTCTCTATTATTCTTTTTATACATGAAAAATGAAATATAACCAGATATGGGAGTCAGATTTTTTTTTCTTTGACATTATTTAGGCTGTTAGGAGACAGCAGCAGGCATTTTAATATTTCCTGAGATGTAAAATATTATTGGAAATGCTAAAGGAACACAGAAACTAGATAAAGGTGTAAGAGTAATAACATATTGAGCTAGGTCTGTATTTAGCTAACTTGAGAATTCTAGCAATATTTGGTTAGTAAAGGTGATGGAGTCTCCTTAGTCCATCACCTTAGAGGGCAAAGTGACTGTGTCTTTACATAGGGCATGCCTGATCTCCTTATACTCACCTAAACACTTGCCTACTGGCTACTTGTTTCTTCACTGCCAGAATAAGGGGGTGCATGAGACCCTTCTCCCTGTGATAATGACTAGGCCTAGCAGCCACTCACTAAATCCGAGTACTGTCACATCACCGCTCTACTGGGATGCCGAGCACTGTCACATCAACGCTCTACTGGGATGCCGAGCACTGTCACATCACCGCTCTACTGGGATGCCGAGCACTGTCACATCAACGCTCTACTGGGATGCCGAGCACTGTCACATCACTGCTCTACTGGGATGCTGAGCACTGTCACATCACTGCTCTACTGGGATGCCGAGCACTGTCACATCACCTCTCTACTGGGATGCCGACCACGGTCACATCACCGCTTTACTGGGATTCCGAGCACTGTCCCATCACCGCACTACTGGGATGCCGAGCACTGTCACATCACCTCTCTACTGGGCTGCCGACTTTACTGGGTTGCCGAGCACTGTCCCATCACCGCTCTACTGGGATGCCGAGCACGGTCCCATCGCCACTTTACTGGGATGCCGAGCACGGTCCCATCACCACTTTACTGGGATGCCGAGCACGGTCCCATCACCACTTTACTGGGATGCCGAGCACGGTCACATCACCGCTTTACTGGGATGCCGAGCACTGTCCCATCACCGCTCTACTGGGATGCCGAGCACTGTCCCATCACCGCTCTACTGGGATGCCGAGCACTGTCCCATCACCGCTCTACTGGGATGCCGAGCACTGTCCCATCACCGCTCTACTGGGATGCCGAGCACTGTCCCATCACCGCTCTACTGGGATGCCGAGCACTGTCCCATCACCGCTCTACTGGGATGCCGAGCACTGTCCCATCACCGCTCTACTGGGATGCCGAGCACTGTCCCATCACCGCTCTACTGGGATGCCGAGCACTGTCCCATCACCGCTCTACTGGGATGCCGAGCACTGTCACATCAACGCTTTACTGGAATGCAGACACAGCTGAGTACAGTGTCTGCTGCTGAAAAGCAGAAAGCTGTAGGGAAGTGAAGGTAAGGTGAGTATATTGGGTTAAAGGGAACCCCTTTGCAGAGACACTGTCACTATGCGTTGCATGGGCAAGGTGATGGTGTGTCTTTAAAGGGTTAGTTTACCTTTAACAAAAAACTGCCTATGCAGGGAATGGGCACCTTTAGATAAAAATAAGCTGTGCAGCTTTAACTAAAGTTGGATAATGCCCTTGTTATAAGAGTAGGCCATTTTTGTACCTCCTGTAGCCTTACTGAAAAACTGCCTGAAATGGCATCATCCCATCCTGCATCATTGCTAAGACAATCCCAGTTTTTACTGCACACCACCATTACATGTGGTCCATCTCCTGCATCTCAGCATTGCCAAGCTCAGAGCTACTTCATCTGGGGAGAGAGAGCACATGCAAGGGGGTTTGAATCAACTTGGAGTGTCTTACAAGGCAGGGCAGGATGATGACATCTGTAGGCGTTTTTCAGCCAGGCTTTGGGAAGTATGTAAATGGCCTACACCTTATAGCAAGGGAATTATTTAATCTTTGTTAAAGCTGCACAGTTTTTTCATCTTTTTTATACGGTATATATCTACAGGCACCCTTTTTCTGCATAAGGCAGTTTTTGATAAAGGTGAACTAACTTTTTAAGTGTTGCTGTTTAGTACGTTTGACTAACTGGTAACTAGTTAGAACATTAGCATTTTTTTATGGCTACAGCATCCGATAACGATTCACAGCGATTAAGGGCCATATCACATTAGTCATCCTGATGCTGGTGAGAACTGGCCTGCGGCAGGTTTGCTTTGGACGACACAAAGGGGTAGTAAAACACTCACCTGTTTGTATGTGTTGCTCCCTCACCAGCATCAGGATGTGTGACACGGCACTCTCCCATTGGTATTGCAGCTTTTCAGTAGCAAAAGAACAATGCCTCATAGCTCAAGCCAGCAAGAAATCAACATATACAAAGTAAGCATGCAATATCTTTGCATTTTCTGGCAATCCTATCACTTGCTAATTCTCGCTAGTGACAGGATTACTAGTGTGACGTTGTCCTAGGTCTTCAGGACATGACATGTTAAAAGCCAGCAACATTACAGATGGTTCAAGAGTGCACACAGACCTCTGCAAAATAAAGCAAACATGTACATGTCTGAAGATAAATTAATATTTTTTTTATTTTTTATTCTTCAGCCTAAGTGTTCCTGAATGTACGCCATTTACTGCAGTTTTAAAGTTTGCAGCAGAAGAGGTAAGCCCGTGTCTGTAATTTGTATTAAGCAATATTGCTTCCAGTTTTAGAGGAAAGTTGTCACTGTAGCATTTATGGGGTTTAATTCTCATTTATGTATTTCATTTAACTTACGGAGAGTATAAATGATGATATGGAAATGCTCAGAATCCCTCCTGTGTGTATTGACAAGTGACAGTGCAAGGTGACTGGCAACTAACCGCGAAAAATTATGGCTTAGAAATTTTTGCTTTTGGCTCACTGTGTCATATTAAAAAAGGAGGCCGCTGTTGACCCAGTCCACCTGTCAGTTTTTGTTGGATTGACTCTTTATAGTATATGTAAGCCCAATCACTACAATCTCATATAAGCTTTAACATGTATGTCTCCATGCACACGAGGCAGCAGAAAAAATGCCAGAACTGCTGACAGAAAAAAACAGCATAAAAAATGCTCATATGGAGCATATTGTACATGCATTTATAAACATTTTCCCCAAAACACTAGACAAAAAAATGTAAACATAAAAACGATTGACATGCCTAACCGTCACGTTTTATGCACATCAAGCATTTTTTTTTCTGCCTGAAACTGCTCTCAAAAACACACTTGTGCGCCTGTAAATGCCCAAAAGTGTATGGACACATAGGCTAACATAGAGTTGCTTCTACAGGCTGAAAGAGAAAAAAAATGCCAAACAAATGTATAAGTGGCATTTTTCTATGTCCAGAGTGCATGAGGCTTATTTTAATTTCAAAACTAACTTTCAAACTTTTAAAATCTGACTCAAATAATAGTGATCTGGCCCCAGACACCTGTGCAGGCACTTCCTGTCTTTTCTTGATTAATTGTTCTACAATGTCACCCTGTCACACAGGCTTCTGATGGAGACTACAAGTGGCAGTTTTAACACACGTTATATGTAGTTACATAGTTGGTGAGGTTGAAAAAAGACACAAGTCCTTCCAGTCCAATCTGTGTGTGTGCTTAAATGTTAATAGTGCATTGTATATCCCTATATGTTGTGGTCGTTAAGGTGCCCATCTAATAATTTTTTGAAATTATCAATGCTCCTCACCGAAACCACTACTTGTGGAAGAGAATTCCACATCCTTACCGCTCTTACAGTAAAGAACCCTCTACGCAGTTTAAGGTTGAACCTCTTCTCATCTAATTTTAGTGAATGGCCGCATCTTCTTAAATTTCCTTTTGCAGAAATGTTTTTTTCCCTATTATGGGGTCACCAGTATGGTATTTGTACATTAATATCATATCCTCTCTTAAGCGTCTCTTCTCCAGAGAGAATAAGTTCAACGCTCGTAGTCTTTCCCTATAGCTGAGGTCCTCTAGTCCCTTTATTAGCTTTGTTGCCCTTCTCTGGACTCTCTCCAGTTCCAGTACATCCTTCCTGAGGACTGGTGCCCAGAATTGGATGGATTGGACAGAGATAGGGAACACAGCTCAGGAAAGTGACCAGGGGATTACAGGCTATCACCCAGTCCTTGCCCTACTCTGGACAAATCAGTGAGCAGTATGGGTGGAGGAATGTATTTAGTGTGACCCACTGTTGTCATCCTCATCAGGAAACCCATCCTGAAAAATGCCTTGCAGCCACAAGAAGTGTCTGCAAAGAGGTCAGGAAGTCACTTATGAGCTGTGATAGGTCTTCTCTTAATTTTCTCCTCCAGTACAAGGCGGAAGGATAATAGGAAATAATAACTGGTAATTGCATGTGTTATAATTTGTGGCATTATCTGTATATGGAGCAGTGAATCTTTACAAATGTCATTTCTGCTGCTGACATCTACAGCTTGGAAATGGCTGGCTTCCCTGAAAGGTTGGCTTTTGAAATTTTTGTGCTGTTCACAAATATGAGTATTTTGACTGCACTGAATGTTATCCTGTTAAAGAAATAATAAAAGGTTGGCTCTAATTCTTAATGTGAACATACATAAATTGCATTAAACACGTAACCTAAAATGTTCAATTAGAACCATAAAATAAAAACATATATGACAAAGGAGCTTCTTGATGACAAGTAACGATAAAATGCATTGAGGTTGCGCGCTCGCTCGCACTGACATCACTTCTGGTACGCTGGGTTTCCGATCTCTGGCGTGTTGGAACGCACATCGGGAGTCCAAGGAACGGCGTGTATTCCTGCTGCTTTGCTGTATATGTCGGTGCTGGCTTATTAGCGCCTATTAATGTAAGTGCAATATTTACCGCTTCAGCCTTCAGTTTGTACTAGCTGTATTGCGCTATGTGATGATTTTTGTTTTTATCGAGCTTCTGTCTACATATAAGCTTAAGGATATACAGTACTAGCTGAGGTTGACAAGCCTGGGACTATCCCTTCTTGTCCTGATGTTCTAATGTTTACCATCCTTCTAAGGATTTGATTTTTGCAAAAGCTTCTTTCCTATTTTTAGCTATTTGGCGAGTTTGTTTTTCTCCTACATGAGTGATGGTGGAGCACGGATAACAGATTTATTTTCACTACACAGTTTTTTTTTTTTTTTTTTGGTGTGTGGACTTTCTTATAAGGACTTCCTTTGTCATATCTGTTTGCACTCCATGGTCCTATTTAAACGTTTTATGTTACGTGTTTAATGCCATTTATGTATGTTCACATTTTGAATTAGCGCCAACCTCTTTTTATTATTTAACTGTTTTATGGGTGATATATGCACCTGAAAGAGGGGCAGCTTCTTCCTTTATTAATTCACATTTGAATTGTTACACATTTTCATAGAGTTTGGTGCCATCACTTGTTAAACTATACACAATAACTATAAAACCTTTTGTACAAAAAAAACTATACACAATAACTGAATGTTATCCTCTCTCTGCCTTGTGTGTACATTATGCAGCCTCAAGAGCCTCCACAGGAAATTCTGCATATATAACAATTTTATATGCTCTAATGCTGTCACAGCTAACAGGTTCACTTTAATTGATTACATAAATGATAACATCTCTTCTTAAATAGGTTTATCTAAGTTATCCTTCCCAATCCTGCCATATTTTTGCTGTGGTGAGGTGCTGATGGGTTAAGCCACCCACTGGCTTTACTTTTTTTTTTTTTTTTGGAGAGGAAGCTGACATTTTTTATGCTGCAGATGGTAGCTGTCCTACCTTGTCTGTGGTATACCAGCAATTGTAAGAAAATAATAAAATTTTTGTGTTTTTTGTATAATTCTTTTTAAGTACAGTCGTTTAAAAAAGCAAGTACACGCCATGAAAATTGTTGAGTTTTTTTTAACATATTTGAACAAACATTAGATTCATTCAGACAAATTACACATACAAATGACTTGGTGTTTTCATTTTCATAATCCAAATTATTGTTATTTGTCAAGTTTTCATGTGGTGTACCTCTTTTTATTCACATGACTGTAAATGTGAAATCTAGCATGTTTAACATTTGATATTTAGCACTTATGCCCAGCAGGCGGTGAGCTGTGCGCTCTCTGAATGCTCTTTCATACAGCTATTGTGTAAAAAAAAAATAGGTTGCTAAAGGAATTTTTTCTCCCAAACAGAGAGAGTAATCTGTAAAATGGGATGTCCGAAAAGCATGTTGACAATGCTGGGTCTTCTATTTAAGCATGCCAGTTTTTGTTTTTTTAAACTGAATGCAATTGTCACACTCTGTAATGGTTGTTAACTTTTTTTTTTTTTTTTTACTTTATTTTTTTTTATTATTTATGTCCTCACTCACACAAGCACTGAGGCCTGTTGACCTTGAATGGGTTGTGTGTTAATACCACTTGAGCCACCAGGTGCTGCATGTAGGCAGCCCATGTAAGCATATAGGGATACAGTGCCCGAACAGGCAGAGCCATTCATCTTAATGTGATACTAAAGGTACATTTTTGTTTGAATAAACATGTTATACTTACCTACTCTGTGCAGTGGTTTTGCACAGAACAGCCCAATCCTCCTCTTCTCGGATCCCCCGTCGGTGCTCTGGGCTCCTACCCCATCTGAGTGCCCCTATAGCAAACCGCTCGCTATGGGATACTCGTGTGTGTGCTTGCTCCCGAGCCCCCGCTCTGTGCATCCATTGACACACACAACAGGCTCTGCTCCATCCTCAATGGCTGTGATTTGACAGTAGCGGGAGCCAATGGTTCCCGCTGCTGTGTCTGATCCAATGAAGAGAGAGCGAGAGAGAGACAGGCTGCTGTCATGCATATTGCTGGATAGAATTTGGACTCGGGTAAGTATTAGGGGTAGGTCGGGGGGGGGGGGGGAACACAGAAGGTTGCACGCAGAAGAATACATGAAAGTAAAAAACCTTCAGCCTTTAGAACCACTGACATTCACACTCTCCAGTATTAGTAAATCAACTCCTGTGTGTTTGGGGCCGCTCATCCGCAGGGCTGTCAAATTAGGCCAAGCAGATGCTTACATGGACCGCATGCATGCAGCACCTTGTGGTTCAACTCACATAAACACAGCCCATTCACAGTCTACGGGTCTCAATGCCTGTGTGAATGAGGCATTTTACACACTATACTGAATGTTCAATAAAAAAAATGTAACACTGTACAAGTTGTTTAAAAATGCAAACCTAAAATCAAATTGATCTCTTCAATGCAACTCTACTTTTTAAAGAGGAGAATGCAACCACATATGCAATGGCAGCAGCAACAAGTGGATGGAGCAGGGAACGCAGGTGCAAGAGATCTCTGTATCAGTTACAATAGATCTTAGACCGATGAATGTTTCTGTCCTCTATCCTTCTATCCATAATGGAAATACCAGTTCTTGGAAGACTGACTTTGTAATAACTGCCATGGTGTTAACGTTTTTCAATTTGGTCGATTGCTAGTACAGAGGATATCTAAAATGAAAATGCCAGAAATGAAGGCTGTATTTTTAATGCACAGCCGACTTCCTGTTCAGGAATTCTATAGCTGAAAACTGCCAATCAGCCTCCTGCCTTCTTTTTACTGACATGGATTCCTCTGTACAGATGTAAATATCTACTTCTTTGTAGATGGAAATGGTGACTTTCAAGTACACACTCCCCCCATTACAAGGTAACACAAGCATTGTGGAGCCCCAGTTGACACCCCCAAGGCTGTACTCTGTGTTATGAGAATATCTTCCTATATAGTTTTCAGCAGTTGTCAGCATAGTAAACATTTTCATTTTATGGCAGCACTTTTTACAGCATTACTTTTCAAGTGACGCTCATTTGATTTAGTCAGCTGTTGGTGGATACCCTGCTGTTCCACTGTGTGCATTCCCATTTAGGAACCCAATTTTCAGGATTATTTCCTATTGCATATTTTACTTTCTGCAATGTGGTTTTCTATGCGTACTTGGTAAATGAGGGAAGTCGGCTGTAAAAAATTGCTTCCTGGTCCCTTTTTGCCCGGCTGAATAAAATGTCAATGCAGGAGCGGGTTTCCATAGCAACCTCTATTGTGATGATGACATGAAGAACCCTGACAGCCTTCTCTCCAATTGCTCTTCCTGGGTTTGAATGTGTAACTGATTTGCCGTAGCCAATTCTATGCCTGTAATATTGTTACTGTGTCTATTCTGTGTCAGTTCTTTGTGAATCCATGCAAAGCATTATTCTTGGTACAGGCTTGAACTATTTTCCAGAATTACATTTTTTTTTCTTCCTTGAAATTTTTGCTGCTTTAAGTCTCATTTCATAAAAATGATCAAAACCTTAAAAATATCCATTAGATTTCTATCTTGAGTTAAAAAAAAGTAACTCTCTAGTATAACGTAATAGCACTAAAAGGTACCTCCAGCATGCTCATGCCCTTATTAACCATCTGATCAAAATAATAATAATAAAAAAAATAGGAATGTTCTAGTATTTAAACTGACTGCATTGGGTTCCAGAAGATGGGCTGCTCACCTACCACCGTCACCAAAGAAAGTTAAAGTGTATGTCTAAACAAAATAAAATGAAAAAAATATATATTTGGCAGGTCTCTAAAATCTGTACTCCTTCCTCCCACACCCCGCCCCTCCTGCTTTTTAATGCTGCAAGTACAAAAATATAACATGTGATCCTGAAAGAAAACAATACTTTGTGATCCTGCCAGAAAAGCAGTGAGTGCCTAACTGCCTCTGCCTGTAGTGAGCTGACATCTCTACCTCTGCTGCACTCAAATCACAAGCTATGTTATCAGCCCTTTACGAGTTAATCCCCGCTGCACTAAAGAACATCCCCCTTATGCTTAAGAGATAATGAGGAGGAGAGGGAAAAACCTCAGGCAGGGGTGAAAATACTTTTTTGCGTTTTCAGTGCAGCAGGGGGCACTGTGTTGTCAGCTCCCTATGGAAAGTTAGAAACTCTCTGCATTTCTGGCAGGATCAACATGAATTTTTCTGTACTTGCAGCATATTTTAAAGAGATAAAATACTGGGAGTTGTGTCTGTATTGTATAAATGTACTGAGTGTATTACTAATGGAAAATGTGGTTTGCTTGCCACAGAACATTGCTCTGATTATTCCACACTGGGCATACATTTTACTTTTTATTAAATAGAGAGTACAGTGAAAAGCCTGCCGTTTCCAGCACAGTATTCTCTGCATAATGCTGCAGAGAACATTCCCAAATAGGAGGTAAACCCTATCAAATCCCACCTCCCATTCATTAGAATTTAGAGCCCTGAAGCAGGCCAAGTGCAATTCATATTGGTGAATAATATAGCTGTTCTGGTAATAAAGAAAAAGCAAATTGTCTTTATATATTCTAAATTATGGTTTTTTTTTTCTTTAGTTTAAGGTTCCTCCAGAGACAAGTGCGATCATAACAAATGGTAAGTTGCTTTCCTGCCTTCTTGGTCACTGAATACAGGATATCTCATTTGTAACAACTTCTAGTAGATCTTGACCTCTGATGAGGTGACTGTTCATTCCTAGTCTATAGTTTTGGTGTTGAACACATCAGATGTTAGCTGGTGGTCCCTGTCACCTCAAATGCAGCTGTAAACATATCCTAATAGACTGTAAACCATAAAGATTATTTCTATAAGTAATTATAATGTCATAAGTAGTGTTACATGCCTCTACATTAAAGAGAAAATACATTCTTCTCCCCGCACCCTCCCATTTGAGAGTTAATAAACATAAATTCCGTATTACCATTTGTGTAGGCATTTTCTGGTTCCTGGTTGGAAGCCGTCGCAGGAATTGATTCTCCCATTAGCCACACTTGAGTACACCGTTATACATTTTTTAAGTATTACATGTTATTGCAGTTTGATAAAACACAGACATACAAAAAAATATATACAGTGCCTTAAAGTATTCATACCCCTTGAAATTTTCCATATTTTGTCATGTTACAACCAAAAAACGTACATGTATTTTATTGTGATATTATGTGATAGAACAACACAAAGTGGCACATAATTGTGAAGTGGAAGGAAAATGATAAATAGATTTTCACAAATATGTGAAAAGTGTGGCGTGCATTTGTAGTGGGCCTGAGTCAATACTTTGTAGAACCACCTTTTGTTGCAATTACAGCTGCAAGTCTTTTTGGGGTTGTCTCTACCAGCTTTGCACATCTAGAGAGTGACATTTATTTCCATTCTTCTTTGCAAAATAGCTCAAGCTCTGTCAGATTGGATGAAGAGCATCCGTGAACAGCAATTTTCAAGTCTTGCCACAGATTCTTAATTGGATTTTGGTCTGGACTTTGACTGGGTCATTCTAACACATGAATATGCTTTCATCTAAACCATTCTATTGTAGCTCTGGCTGTATGTTTAGGGTCATTGTCCTGCTGGAAGGTGAACCTCCTCCCCGGTCTCAAGTCTTTTGCAGACTTTAACAGATTTTTTTCTAAGTTTGCCCTGTATTTGGCTCCATCTATCTTCCCGTCAACTCTGATCTGCTTCCCTGTCCCTGCTGAAGAAAAGCATCCCTACAACATGATGCTGCCACCACCATGTTTCATGGTGGGGATGGTGTGTTCAGGGTGATAGGCAGCGTTAGTTTTCCGCCCCACATAGCGTTTTGCTTTTAAGCCAAAAAGTTCAATTTTGGCATCATCTGACCAGAGCACCTTCTTCCACTTGGCTTCTCGCAAACTGCAAACAAGACTTCTTATGGCTTTCTTTCAACAATGGATTTTTTCTTGCCTCTCTTCCATAAAGGCAAGATTTGTGGAGTGCACGACTAATAGATGTCCTGTGGACAGATTCTTCCACCTGCGCTGTGGATCTCTGCAGCTCCTCCAGAGTTACCATGGGCCTCTTGGCTGCTTCTCTTATTAATGCTCTCCTTGCCCGGCCTGTCGGTTTAGGTGGACGGCCATGTATTGGTAGGTTTGCAGTTGTGGCATACTCTTTCCATTTTCAAATGATGGATTGAATAGTGCTCTGTGAGATATTCAAAGCTTGTGATATATTTTTTATTACCTCACACTCCTTTAAACTTCTCCACACATTTATCCCTGACTTGTCTAATGTGATCCTTGGCCTTCATTATGCTGTTTGTGTACTAAGGTTCTCTAACAAACCTCTGAGGGCTTCACAGAACAGCTGTATTTGTACTGAGATTAAATTACACAGAGGTGAACTCTATTTACTAATTAGGTGACTTCTGAAGGCAATTGGTTCCACTAGATTTTAGTTCGGGGTATAAGAGTAAAGGGGGCTGAATACAAATGCACGCCACACTTTTCAGATATTTATTTGTAAAAAAAAAATTGAAAACCATTTTATCATTTTCCTTTCACTTCACAATTATGTGCCACTTTGTGTTGGTCTATCACTTAAAATTCCAGTAAAATACATTAAAGTAGAAATCCATTCTAACACTAAAATGCCTGCATCTACAGACAGCCATGATCTAACACTAACCTATCTAGACCTGTAAAGAAGAAATCAGTATACATACCTTTTCTGAAGCTGATCAACCCCGATCCCACGCTGAGCTGTCAACTGTGGCTTTGCTGTGGAGGCGGGTGCAGAGGAGACAGCCGACAACAGAAGTCCCATAGTAACTTTATGGGTGACGTCACTTCCCATTCAGACCAGACCGGATCGGCTTAAAAAAAAGTATGTATACTGATTTCTTCTTTACAGGGAGAGATAGGTTCGTGTTAGATCGTGGCTGTCTGTAGATGCAGGGATTTTAGTGTTAGGCCCCTTTCACACGATAGGCCCGCTTGGATCAGCCTGACCGTTTTTCAGGCAGATCTGAGTGGGCCACCCATTGACTTCTATGGGCAGGCAGATATCAGCGGAGATGTGTCCGCTAACACCTGCCTGCCATCCGATCCGATAAGATCTGCTCAAAACAGACGGATGGCGATACGTTCACCATCCGCCCAGCGAATCGGATGGGATCAGATGAAAACGGACAGGCGGATTCGTTTTGGTCCGATCTCCCATAGAGGACAGCGGAGCTCTGACAGGTCCGTCCCTGCACAGTGAGCAGAGACGGACCTGTCCTCCCAGGCTCAGCGGGGATCAACGGTGCGATCTCCCACTGAGCTGGCGGAGTCTGCTGAGCGGATCCGCCCCGTGTGAAAGTCGCCTTAGGGTGGACTTCTACTTTAACGTTTTTGTTTGTAACATGACAAAATGTGGAAATACTTTTTCAAGGCACTGTATCCTTATTACTACCAGCCTTATGGACTTGTAGAATAATATATACAGAGCTGGGACAGGTGGTATTTTACCCCAATACAGTGGACAAAGTGGTTGTCAAGTTTGCCTTGCAGCTCCAGATCAAGGCTTCTGATCCAACCTGGGACACCATCTGCATGGAGTTTGTATGTTTTGCCAATCTATGTGGGTTTCCTCCCACAGTCCTGAAACCTTGTTAAATTATTTGGCTTCTTCCCAAATTACCCTTGATGTGCATAGAAGTATAGTAATGTTCACTGTGTGCTCCTAGAAGGGACAAGTGCCGATTTAAGTACTTCTTCTACCATATGTACTCTAAATAGCACCGTGTAACATATCAGGGTTCAAATACTGTAATTAAATATTCTATTACATCTTAGATTTTTTGTTAAACCCTCAACATACCCCCTCCTCCGCTCAAACAAACATGCTTTTTGGTTGTAAACCCTCGTGTATTTTCACCTTAATGCATCCTATGCATTAAGGTGAAAAAACTTCTGACACTGAGCAGCCCCCCTGTTTTACTCTCCTGAGCCCGTTCGTTCCCACGGCGGAGACGCGCTCTACCTCTCTGCCCATTGTCTCGGCTCTTGATTGCATAGATTTATAGCAGTGCAGCCATTGGCCCCCGCTGCTGTCAATCCAATGACGTGAGGGGCAGGGCCGAGTCCGCCTTTCTGTGTCTATGGATGCAAAGGCTGGACTCGGGAGCACGCCCACACAGTAACCCCCAGGGAGAGCGCTTCTCCTAGGGGGTTTACCGACGCAGGGAGGAGCTGATAGCGCCGCCCCTAGAAGAGTTGGATCGGGACCACTCCGTGCAAAGCGAACTGCACAGTGGAGGTAAGTATGACATGTTTTGTTATTTAAAAAAAAAAACAAGGCTTTACAACCCCTTTAAGTATATTTTAAAGCCCAATTGTATTAATTGCTTAAAGTGGTTGTACAACCTCACATCTCACATATACCCAGTGAACTAACTGGTCTCAGGTGATTCACAGAGAGGAAACAAATCCTCCTACATAAATTGCACCTGTTTCTCTGCAGTCTTCTCTACGTCTGTTCAAAGTGCAGAATTTATAAAGCTTGTCTGAGCTGTCAAAGTGGGCGGATATCTGAAGAGCTTAGTGAGGAGAGCTCTGAAAGCTGATTGAAAGGGACACACCCCCTTCACACAGGAACAGAGCTGCGGCTGTTAATTATTTGGAGCTCCCACCCCTGTCACCATTTTTCTCTTTGTGTCAGGAAATCTTGTCAGAAGTGATTCATGCTGATAGCAGAGGAACGAAGCAGCAGACAGAAATGACACTTAGCACTCCTAATTGACACACACACATTATAGAGCAGTGATGGCGAACCTTGGCACCCCAGAAGTTTTGGAACTACATTTCCCATGATGCTCATGCACTCTGCAGTGTAGTTGAGCATCATGGGAAATGTAGTTCCAAAACATCTGGGGTGCCAAGGTTCGTCATCACTGCTATAGAGGGATATTTCTATTTATCCTATTTTGTGCCTCTGGCTTCCAAGGAGGTCCTCTGGAATGGCTGCAGCACAATGCTGATTGTCTTCTTGGCAAGATTTATAGTACTCGCCATTCCCTAAATCTCGCCAGAAGAAGGATCATATGGACCTCACTTAGGTGCTGATTACAGAAGCCAGGAGAAAGGTAGGTATGTTAACTTTTTCTCTCCTGCAGGTTAAAACCGTCTTTCAGAAAGGGGCAGCAGTGTAATGCAAAGTCCACTTTAATGTCTTTTTGTCATACTGCAAATAAATGCTGACGCTATCCATTGTCTTATCCAATTACCATTAATGAAGTAGTATTGATTTGTGGCCTGTATAAGAGATTACGTTTAATATACAAAGTGATTAATGTAGTTGATAATACATTTTAATTGAATAGTTAATTAGAGAGGAACACATTAGTTTCAAGCTAGCCATACTCTATACCATTTGACTATACAATCTGCCTTGGATCTATCATCAGCTATGTAGTACAAGGGCCTGTCTGATTTCATACTAATTGGATGAATTGTTTAGGTTTGTCCTCAAATTACATTTTTGTTAAAGTTAGAGTTTAGTTATGTTTTCTTTCTATGGAGCACCAGGGACATCTTATGACATCTGCCTCTGGGTCCTCCTAGCAATGCTGACCCTCTGCCCTGCTGGGGTTAACATCATCCGCAGTGAGTATGAAATAGCTGTGTTGCTTGCCCTTTCTACCTGCCTCCTGCATTCATATAACTCATATTATTCTTTGCCAGAATGCAGGAATGCTTTGCATTCTGGAAAAGAATAATGAGTTCTGTGAATGGGGGAGGTGAGCGGAAGGGGTGGTCAAGCAGCGCAACTCTTTTACACTTGCAGAATCTGATGTTAACCCGCGCAGTGGGATCGATGCTGTGGGCAGAAGATTTTTATAGTATGGAGCAGTCAGTTGGATGTGGCACACACTTCATTAGAGGTAGGTTATGTCCCTGGTGCTGCATAGCAAAGAGAAAAAAATGTAGTTAAACTTCAGCTTTAAATCCAAAGTGTGTTGCTGGCTTTAGAGTTATCGGTACAAATGTGGTTATAGTTGAGGATTCCAGTTTCATCAGATCACATTATATTGCTTTTTTTTTTGTGGCCATTAAAAAAAGCATACATTTGTGCTGGTTCCCCATTTTCAGTGTGGCCGCTTCTATACTCCCTATTCCCAAACAACCACATGTAGAAAGACTGAACCGAGCTGGAAAAACTTGGATGAACAGCGTTAATTAGTAACACACAATAAAGCTCCTATCGCTTTAATATGCATTTTTTATGTGTTTTTTGATGCTTTTTTAAAGCTTTAAAGTGGTTGTTAAGCCACTGATATAAAATCATCCCATCTCCTCTGTAATATAACAATAAGGGCACTTTCACACTGAGGCGTTGGGGCGTCGGTGGTAAAGCGCAGCTATTTTTAGCGGCACTTTACCGTAGTTTTAGCGGCGCCTTTTGGCAGCTAGCAGGGCGCTTTTAACCCCCGCTAGCGCCCAAAAAAGGGTTAAAAGCACCCGCAAAGTGCTGCTGCCCATTGATTTCAAAGATGCTGCTTGCAGGACTTTTTGTAGCGTCCTGCCAGTGTGCCGCTCCAGTGTGAAAGCACTGGACAGGAGAGGCGCTTTACAGGCGTTATTTTTAGCACTATAGCGCCTGTAAAGCGCCTCAGTGTGAAAGTAGCCGATCTGTGCCTATATCACAGCGTCTCCCAACGATCACGTGACTCTTCAGCTCTCTTCTGCCTGGCTGACAGCTCCAGCAGGCGGGGCTGAGCACTCCTGCTGATGTCAGCCAGGAAAGAGAAGAGAGCCCAGGAGTCACGTGATCGCCGTGAGCCGCGGTGATATAGGTACAGATCGGCATATTTTTTATATAACACAGACACTGCGACACTTATTGTTTTATTACAGAGGGAATGGGAGCATTTTATATTAATTATGAGAGCAGCAGGAGCAGGTGGGACAGGCACTGACACAAGCAGACAGGCAGGGAGGGAGGGGGGAGAGGACAGAGCAGGGCTGCGGATGACGGAGGCACGTAAACTGATCACGGTGTCAGCGCTCAGCAGCCATGATATACCGTGGTCAGTTTTCCAGGGGGGAGGGTTTAGCCAGGCAGGTTTTTTAGGTGATAGAGAGGGCCAAATGACACAGCACAAGCACTGTGCCATATAACATGCTTTAAGGGAACAGGATCTGTGTTTTTTTTTTTTTGGGGGGGGGGGGGGTAACGCTTTAATGAAGCTTGGCAAATGCCCTGTGTTTATTGTCTTTCTATGTTCTCCACTGCATGAAATACAAAGCAAAGATAACTCTGAATAAGTGCCTCACTGCGGCCTGTTTCACAGTCTTCAGCTTATATAAGAGCAGTGTAAAGAGCAAGCTTTGAAAAAGCATTGTAGAGCTTTCAGCAAGCTTTATTGAAGCTTTTAAAATACCATTCAACTCCAGTTTGTAAATGTTGAACACATATCCTAATGGTGGTGTTGATTGCCACTTTAAGCAAGCTGCTAGCAGGCTTCAACAAGCTTCAAGAAATGCTATTGGTTTGTTTAAAAGATAAGTTCACCTTGTGAACATGTTACATGTTCCACCCGTTTTTAAGGTGGAACATGTAACATGATCCAGTGTCTGCATCTTCTTCCCCAATCCCCCAACCCGCTGTCACAATTTGAAAACAGTGCGGCCATGCAGGGCTCCGTCCAAACAACTGCTTCATCCAGTTTCCTTTAAACAAATCCATTCATCCATTCAGTTTCCTTTAAACAAATAGACTACAAGTACCTTCGGCCATTGCGGCTGACGGCTTGTAGTTCTCGGTGAACTACAAGGACACTGGTGAGCGCTCTTGTAGTTCATTTATCTGCCTGCCCGTATTGGAGGTATGGGCAGACTGCTATTCTGAGTAAGCTTTAGTCTGGGGATGCCACCCCCTTCCAGACCTCAGTAACCCCCGCCGAGTGTGTCCACCCCAGCAGGTCCCCAGTAGAGGACTGTGATGGCGTGGGCCTGTCAAGATCAGGGGAGAGGGTGTTATTGAAGTCTCCTAGGATTAACAATTGGACAGTGTGGGGTAATCCTCTCCAAAATAGTGTACAACACTTCCAGTTTGAAGGGTGGTGGGATATAAACTACTACAATAATATACATTTGTTGCCAGGCCGTCAATACCACAATTACAAATCTGCCATGGGGGTCTGTATGGACCACCTCAACTTTACACGGGTAGAATTTATCAGTATTGAGACCCCCCTGGCATATGAGGAATACGTGGCATGAAAAGTTCTCTTTTCAAGGCCATCAGTTTGCCACCTGTCAAATGGGTCTCCTGTAAGATCTGCGGGTTGTGCTCCTTGACATACTGGAACATCAGTGCCCTTTTAAAACTGGAGTTGAGGATATGACCGACATTGTTCCCTGATCACGTGACGCCATAATCCCAGGGGAGAATGACTAACTTCAGGGTGAATGAGTCCCAACTGAGTGCCACTTGAGTGTTTTTAGAGCCAGAGCCAAACACACATAACATAGAAAACAATACTACTTCCCAAGCACTGTGTGCTTGTCCTACCGGTACCCGGCACCCCCCAAAAACTCTGGGGATGGGCCGGGAGTAGGTCTATACCCAAAACTGAAATCAACATTCTAAAGCGGTAACCTGAGAACTAGGCCACACTACAGTCCTCCGCAGCACTGAACTGAAACTGCAGGTTCAAGCTTTGGCTATTTTAAGGTCTCTCCAGGTGAGTGGAGAATAGCAGGCCAATAACTTTGCTAAATTCCTGGGATGACCCCAGCTCGTGTTCAACTTATAACAGTAGGCAGGGGTGGGGGGACGTGTATCTCATCACAGCGAGAATAACTGGGCAGTCTGGAACGGTGGTGTAGTTCCTCCAGCTATTGGAGTGCCTCCAAGAAAATGGAGAGCACCAGGTCTATCTCTTCGTAGAAAACAACAAACCGTGAGGGTCAAGTGTGAGTCACGTGTAGAAGTATATTTGAGGTTGCTCCGGTATTTGCCGAAGGTTGTGTAGGATGGAGCGAACAAGGATATGTATGATCCGTGCATCAGGTAGAATTATGAGAAGAATCCTTTATTGCAGGGTGGTCAGCCAGTCATCTGCATCCGCAGGGTTGTCAAAAAAACGGATTGCCCCGTCGTGTTGGACCCGCAGGCGGCTGGGGTAAAGCATGCTGTATTTAATGTTCTTATCGCTGAGTCGTCTGTGAATATTATTGAAGGTTTTCCTCTTTCTCTGCAAGTCAGCTGAAAAGTCAGGGAAAAGAAGAACCGAGGAGTTGCCATATCTGAGAGTAGGATGTTTCCGGGCTTCAGAAAGGATTCTGTCCCTGTAGTTGAAGAAGCGTACCAGAAACGGGCGGGGAAGATTCCCTGGGATGGCACGGCCCGTGGGCACCCGGTGAGCCCTTTTAACCACCTAAGTTGGTGGGACATCCGTAAGGCCCAGGAGGGTTTTAAAGTACTCCTCCTTGAATTCAGCAAGGTGATCCTCCTCTTCTCTCTCAGGTAGTCCCTGAAATCTGATATTGTTGCGCCTCAATCTGTTTTCAGCATCGTCAGATTTTGCAACAAGGGACTGTACTGTGTGCTTCAACTCAGCGATGGAGGTGGCATGGGTGGCTGTAAAATCTTCAGTGGCTGACACTCTGATTTCAGTTTCGGTCATTCTCCCTCTTATTTTGTTGTGGTCGTTTCGTATTAAGTTGCACTTCTCAGCAAGATGGTCAGTGCGCACCAGCAGCAAGGATCGTGGCTGTACTATCTGGAGACGGTGAGGCCAACCCCTCCTCCATCTGAGACTCTCTAGGCTCCATTTCTAGATCGGCCAGCAGGGCCCGAAGCCGACCAATCAGTATGGGATCCGTTTGCGGGGAGGCGGGCGGTGGCAGCCGGACCAGAGTGTTGGTCTTATTGGTTTTAGAGTACCTCTTCCCTTTTTTGGAGGAGGAGGACATTAGGTATTTTACCCAGGGACACCACTATAGAGGTTGATCGATCGTGCCTGGATGGGTGTCCAGTGGATGGCTAGATGCGACCCAAGCTGGCCGTAGGCATCACGTCCCTGGCTTCCACAAGGTGGACAGGCAGTCAATGTGCACCAGCAGCCCCCCCCTCACAGCAGACACACAGGCAAGGGCACAGTAGTAAGGATGTGGGGCTGGCAGTGCCAGTGTAGGGAAGGCCCAGAACAGGGTGTCAGAGGCAGCAGATTGGAGACACTGGGCCTCAGGATACCCCAGTTCAGACAGGCAGTACTTGGCAGCATCCTTGGCCGTGGCAGGGATTTGGATGGGTGACAGGGCAGATGCAGAGAGGAGACCCACGCCTCCGAAGCCGGGCCAGACCGGCCGTGGTGCACCCGCGGGGCAACAGCCACAGGAAACAGCGGGAATTCACGGGCTGGACCAGGCCGCAGCCGACACGGACGTCCCCGAGACTCGGCTTGGCCTCTGGACTGCGCTGGATGGGTGGCAGGTGGGGACGGATGTAATTCCTTGGATCGAGTCTCCCTGGGAGGCCTCAGGCTGGCAAGATGGCGGCAGCCGCAGGTGTCTGGAGGCACGTTTTTCGGGCGTCCACGGGCAGAATTACCCCCAAAAAACGGCCCAGGACATGCAGGGGACTGAGCTGAGCGGGCTGGTAGGTTTTTTTAGCTCTGTAATATTGGTTAGATGCATGGATGGCGACGGATTATTCTCAGGATTCCTGGAGGTCCTCGCAAAAACGTCCGCCGTCGCTCACATGAGGACATGCCCCCCAAGGACTTTCTGTTTATTGGGTCCTTGGGAACGCTTGATCTTAGAAAGCGAGGCGGTGGGACCTCCAGAAACTCTAGTTTGTACCCCAGAGATACTGTGGAGATGACCCATTTGTCCTGGATTTCCTCCCGCCAGACTCCTGAGAACTCCTGGAGCCTTCCCCCACTCGATCGAGCGGGGGCTCCTCTTCATAAGGAGGCCTTGGGAATCTGCTTTGTAGACTTCTGTCCCCAGGGCTTCTTCTGGCCCTGCGTTTGGTTCTGAGGCATTCCTCTTGGAGTTGACGGCGGAGGCCGTCGTAACTGTCTGGAGGCCATTACCCCTAGCGATGGAGAGGCAGAACATTTGAAAGAAAAATGTTTACTCTTCCTTTTTTACCGGAAGAAGGGTACTTTTTCCACCAGATATCTTTTGGATATATTTATCCAAGTCATCCCCAAATAATCGTTCCCTATGAAAGGGAAAACCAGTCAGCAACTTCTTACGAGGCAACTCTGCTGACCAATGCTTAAGCCACAAAATCCTGCGCATGTGAACTAACAGAAGGGCAAGGCGAGACGCCTGATGAATAGAATCTTTAATAGCGTCAACCGCAAACAAAAATCCCTGGGCAATTCTGCCAAATCTGGGACCTCTTCCCCTTCAATGACTTGTTTTACTTTGTCATTAAGAGATTGACAGACGCCGATTGCCGCTACTGCAGGCTGTGCGACTGCACTAGCCATGGAAAATGAGGCTTTAAGCAATGTCTCTAGTCTCTTAACTGCTGGATCTTTAAACACCTGAACATTGTCTACTGGACAAGTAAGACTCTTATTCAGAGAAGAAACAGCCACATCTACTGCTGGTAAACTCAATTTTTTAGTAAATTTCTCCTCCATAGGATACATTTGAGAGAATCTTTTAGGAGGAATAAAATGCCTATCTGGATGATCCTAGTCAGCATAAATAAGCTGTTCCAGCAATGGGTGCATAAGAAAGGCATGTGAACCCTGAGGAGGCTTCATTGAACCTAAAGAGGAGAAAGGTGCTTCAGCCATCTCTGCTAAGCGTAATTTATAACAAAAACGCACTGTTTCAGTGAGTGATTGAACTAACAACCTTTGCGACTGTGAAGCTGAAACCGAATCCTCTGGAATAGAGTCCTCAAAAAAAGGAACCATCCTCCTGCCCCTCTAGTGGGCCCCCCAGGGGCACATCCGGACCCTCTACCCACTCCTGATCCGTAGATGCTGAGTCCAGGGCAGGGGAAGGGGATTTTTCGCGTTTCCTCCCAGCCTGGGAGGAGGATGCGAGTAAACTAGCTATCTTTCCTTCCAAACCAGCCAGGGCTGTAGCCAAATCGTCTTTAGTGACATAGGCAGAGGCTGGAATGTTGGAGGTAGCTACAATGCCTGATGGCTCCAATGGCTTAGCCTGGTCAGCCGCTTCAGGACTTTAAGGAGGCATGACTAGGGTGCTCAGACCCTGACCGCTGCGCTTTTGTGCTCCTTCTCCCTGTTTTTGTCCCTCTCTTTTGAGAATACATAGTCCTAAGCAGAGGTACTATTATCATGCATCTATTGCTGAGCTCAGTCTTAGCAATGGTTAATATGCCGCTATCAATGACATGCAAGATGTGTCTAAATTGCCTGTAGCCAATCACCCAGCGCTTACATGCCCTTGGACTGTGCCTGTGTCCTTCCTTCAACCAGCACTCGGTACACTAAAATGGCTTATACAAGCCGCCGGTCCGCGCCTGTGCCATGAGAAAGCATGCACGCCGATCCACATGTACGCCAGCGGCGCCGAGCCCCGCCCTCTTGTGACGACCTCTCAATCCACAACTGTGAAGGAGGAGCGCTTCGTGCATGCGCGTGCGGTGGTACACAACGGCAATCCCAGGGGGGAGGGGGTGAGTACACTGATGCCTAGATTCTCCCCCCCTTCTTCCCGCTACGAGTAGCTGCTGACAGGAGCCTAGAAAACAGACCCTCCACAGCTACTGCTTGACACAGCTATCCATAGGGACTAGCATGAGATGTTTAAAACTACATATGTTAAAAGCGCCCTCTAGTGGTTGAAAATATAAATACAGGCAAGACAACATCTACTTCCATAGGAATGTCCCAGGATCTTCTTAACTTACCATTCCCGCCGCAGGGTACAAACTGGAATACGCATAGTGACACAAAATATTCGCCCATCACGGCGGTTTGGAGTCATACCAGACCTTCAAGGACGGGGTCTCCTTTTAATGTAGGGTCCACTGCCTTGGACCCGTATAGCGCCCTGCCAGAACAAAACCTGTGGTATGAGAATGTGACCAAGGAGCTGGATCCCAGGGCCCAGCTCTCTTAAAGAGAAGCGTTATGGCAAAAACCTTGTTCTTCTGTACCGAGGCTTGGGTACCATTCACTTTAGCCTTTGATGTATCCGATTGTGCAGCTCCTTGACCCTGCAGGCCTTTCCAGGGAGCTTCTTTAGCACACATCTTAACTGTGACCAACACCTTAGACACTGGCGAAAAAACTGAGATACTCCCTGCGTGGGAGAGGTTATATAGGGAGGGGGACTTCCTGTCTGTAATTATGCCAATGTCCATCACCTGAAGATGGCGTGTAAACGCATACAGTTATTACTGGTGCTCTGTGTCCCGTGATGTACGAAAAAGAAAGTACTTTATAAAGCTTCAACAAAGCTTGCTGAAAGCTCTGCAAATGCTTTGTCAAAGTTTGCTGTTCACACTGCTCTTATACAAGCTGAAGCTCCTATGAAACAGGCCCACTGCTGGAGGTGATATGATAGACTTCTGTGGAGGCTTCGAAAGTGTGGTAAAGCAACATGGGCTAATAATTCTGAACCAAAGTAGCACAAACTTAACAGTATGTACAGCACTGTAAGTTAGCCATTTTATTTAGTGATAGCTGCTTTGATTGGCATTCAAAGTGCTCCAAAAATGTGGTCTTTTTGCTTTTGCTGTGTTCTTACTTTACTTGACCCATTCTGCTTATAATGGTGATCATTGTCACTGGGACAGAAGGTAATGGGAAATCCAAATTATACATGTCCTAAGAACACAAAGGGAGAGGAAATCCTTCACTGGGGATACTTGTCCAAGTGACATCTGACTAAGATGGGTTGTTCCCTGAAATTGGAGAGAGTTCCTCTCAATTCATGTTGTGTATCCAGGAATGGAAGAAAGGACTGAAAAAAGCATGACAGAAGATTTAACCTTTTAGTCTTGGTTATCCAATAAATGCTGGTAGACAAAAGGAATGTTACATTTTTTTAGCCCATAGCGATTAGTGAAATTTGTATTTGATGTCTGTCTTTTTTGTGTTTTATTACAAACAATGCAATTAAATAGAACAGTGAACCACATTGCCCAGCATATTCACAAAGAAATGTTTAGTACTACTGTAGCTCACAGGCAGAAAATGAAATGCTAAGTGTCCCTAATTAACATTATGTACCTTAATTCGTATTTTTATATCTTCACTTGACTAAATTATGTTCCGAGGTATGTTTGCGTATGGGCATGTAAACACTACAGACTTCGGTGATTTCCTATAAACGGTTAGTTGAGCAGGCATTTAATTCTAGCTTCTGACTAAATGTTATGGGTAACTGCATAACATTGCTCTTGAACAATGCATGTCTAGCAAAGCCTGCATTTCTGACAAGCTACACAGCAATAAAGAGAATTCAAAACTGTCAGTGTTGCAGCTGTTTTCCATCATTTTAATTCTTAGAACATTAATTGCATGTTTGTTTAATTTCAGTGTATTTTTTTAACAATTTGAATTTATTTTACAGATGGAGTAGGGCTAAATCCAGCACAGACAGCTGGTAAGTAAACTTTTTTTTTTAATGAAGACATATTGCAAAGTAAATTGTACAAAGCTGTAATCACAAATTGATTTAAATCAGACCATACTCCAGTAGTTTTCACCCTTCCCCCACAAATTAATCAGGATAGTATCACAACTATATCATTATATCATGGGGTTATGCTGTTGCCTTTAGGAGCTGTAAGGACAGCCCAGTATCACCTCTCCCATTCCCAGCATACCTCAGATTTTTTGCTTGTGCCTTAGTAGACTGGGCGTCTTCTCTCATCCGAGAGAACCAAAACTCTTTTTTTTTTTTTCTTTTATTTCTACAGTTACTGCAGAGACTCTGGAGCTTCTTTTTGCAGGTTCTGTACTGACTAATCCTTGGTTTAGCCCTGCAGGCCATGATGCAGGATTCCCAGTGTAAAGAAATGGAACTGATCTGTAATGTGCTTTCTGGGCGCACTAGACTCTGTTAGATGCAGGACATTCCCTCTTTTCTTCTGAGTGAACAGTTGACTCTGACCGCCAACATGCAACAGACTGTGCAGACCTCCCAGAGTTTTGGGTGGATTCTAAACCTCCAAGATTCGACTCTTCTCATTGGTTTGAATATCTGGGTCTAATCTTAAATTTGGCCCTGTCCAAGAGCTTTCTTCCCCTGGACAAACTAGACTCTCCAATCCTATGTTTGGACACTATGGTCCAGGAGCTTTCCAACTTTGCATGAAGGTTTTGGACCTGATGGTGACCAATTCATTTCCATATGCCCAGTTTCACTCCAGACTATTGCAACTCAAGTTTTTGGCAGTGTGAGAACAGCAAGCTTGGTCTCTGGATTGTCCCATACATCTAACTAGCAGGACAAGACTTGCCCTGGCATGTTATGATCAGTTCTACATTGTCTATGCCTTTTAATTGCTAAAACACATTCCTCACCTACTCCGTAGAATCAAGCTGGAGGGCATTCCGGTGAAACCGGATTGCTCTCCATCTTGGACTTCCTCAGTCTTCTGGCAGACTCTCTGTGGTCTCTTCTCTGGCTTTAATGGCCTCGCAGATTAGTGCGTCCCTATGCTCTTGAAGGCTAGGAAGTAGACTTCTCGCAAAGTCTACCATTGCACTTGAAAGACATATTTCTCCTGGTGTAAGGCAAGTTCAGTGCAAGCAAATTCTTTGTGGGACAAACCATGTCTTTTCTCTTTTCTGGTCTGGATCAACATTTGCCATGGAGTACCCTTGAAGGTCACGTCTCAGGTTTAACTATTCTTTTTCAGTGACTGCCTCTCACTCCTTAGTGAAGGCCTTCGCACAAGGTATCACTCACATTGTTCCTCCCATACCCAGTGTGCCCATGAGATCTCACCCTGGTTGCCTTTCTTGCCACTTTCACTTCTTTGAAGTGGGTCTCTGAGTTGGTGGCCTTAAATGTGAACTCCAATCAGTCTTGCAGTTGTACAGGCCCCTCTGCTGTACTGAAATTGCTTTCTCTAGTTTTACTTCACTGTGAGCTTCCCACAATGTGCATTAGTAGCTGCAGCAAGTCAGACAGATCCCATCTCATTCCCTGGCTAGAGGATGCCTAGAATTATTTAGCCCTTTTCTTCTCTCCCCAGCCTTACTATTGCTAGCCCCATTACCTTTCATACATTGGATTTCAGTTCTTTCGAATATGGAATATTACATCTGGGTGTGTCCTAGGGTGGTCTGCTGTTTACAGGAAGCTATGTACAGCTCTTTCCACCAGCCATGATGTGCCCGAAGCACAGAGACCCAGTAAGGACATCACTGGGTCTAAAATAAGGCATGTCCTGAAAAAGGAAAGCTTTTATTTAAAAAGGTCATTAGCATGTTGCTGAGGGGAGATTGAGGAACCATGTAACTGAATACTTCTCCTGTGTCCTGTAATGAACTCCAGAAGGGATTTTACAGTAAGTAAAAATATCCTATTTTTTTTTACCCGTATACTGTTAGACTTCCAAGTGGTTATACCGGGAGGATGCCTGCCGCTGTCTTTTGCGGCTTTACCTGGGATCTCCCATCCCACCGGTAGCTCTGTTCGACCAGCCTGCGCATAGAGGCAATCTAAGAACAGAATGGCTTTGATCACCTCTTTGATATAGGAACTCGAAAGCGTCACTTCTGGTTTCCCCCGGACATCAACACCGCCATTTAAAAAAAATGAAAAACCTTTCATTACACCGACCTTGGTGTGATCATATGCTTTTAAGGGAAGAGGGTAAGTATCTGGGGTCTCCATAAAGAGTACCTGTCACATGCTTATTGTTGTCACAAGAGATGTTTACAGTAAAAATGGGATGTTTACAATAAAATAAGCACATTATCGCTGCGAATGTCAGATCATGGGCAGTGATTCTAGCATGAGACCTTCTGTGTAAATCTTACGTGGTAACCTGTAAAGGCTTTTAAAGCATCCCCTATGGATAGTAAAATTTATGGCATTTGTTGCCATTGCAGGGGCATGCCCAATTTTAAAGCGTGACATGTTTAGTATTCATTTACTCACGGCGTAACATCATCTTTTATATTTTACCCAAAAAAAATGGATTATGTATTGTGTTTTTTTTTTTTTTTTTGCATTAAAATTCAAAAAAGTGTATTTTTTCCCCCAAAAAAATAGCATTTTAAAATACCATGTGACATAAAAAATTGCAACACCCACCAATTTATTCTCTAGACCCTCTCCTGTAAAAAAATATATAATGTTTGTGGGTTCGAAGAAATTTTCTAGCAAAAAATACTGTTTGCTACATGTAAACAAAGTGCCAGAAAAGGCCTGGAACTAAAGTGGTTAACTTAAAACCAGAGCTTTTTTTATTTTATTTTTATTTTTTTAAGCTCCCTGGGTCCTGAGAGTTATAGAACAATATCTTGATCTGTTGGTGATATTAATTTAAAGGGTCAGTCCATCCAAAACTAAAATTCTGTTTATCGTTTTATGTTTGGGAGTTGAATTCACAACTGACTTCTTACATTTCTTACATCTCCCCATTTGACTTTGTGCACTCCGCCATCATGCATTCTCCATATTGTGCAGCAAATAAAGAATCTTTTATAGATGTAGACTCTCCATGGGATGATTGTAATAGGTGGAAGATCTTGAATTCAGGTGCAGCCTGTCAGCCTTTTTAGAACTGACTTCTCAGTTTCTTGTGGGCTGGTTCTTTTTTTAAATCAGAAAAAGGTTTTATTGAACATTCACATATTATCCATCAATCCACGTCACCAGTTTTGCAATTACATAGGATTTGTTATAGCAGATATCGTTCATGTACATCCATACATTGTTTATTTCAACTTTGCTCTCCATCACACTGCATCCCACCTGTAAACCAAAGTACACCTTTACCTCATCTCCCTCCCCCCACCCGCACACCCTACAATGTATATACTATCCTGCATCCCCTAGTTTTAGTTACAGAGATTGTAAGAGTCTGGTCATCACTAGTTCTCTCGGGCTTAGCCCCGGTGTGTCCAGCCATTTGGACCAAATTCGTTCAAACCTGGTAGGGCACCCTCTGTGTTGATATATATACTTCTCCCTTGTGAGGGTTTGTCCCATGTGTTCCACCCATGTGCGACTAGTAGGTGGCCCCACAGACTTCCAAAGTATAAGTTTCCTGGCCTGAAATAGAGCTCTGGAGAACGCGACCCTTACCAATTCTTCAGGGATCTCATCCTCCAGGATCCCCAGTATACAGCACATGGGGTCCATGGGAACCTTCGTTTGAAATACCTCATTGAGTGTACCCATCACCTCCCTCCAATATCGGTGGAGCTTCGGGCATCTCCACAAGAGGTGGATAAGGTCCCCATCATGTTGACGACAACGGGAACATAAAGGGTCTATCGTCCTGTCCATTTTGAATAGCTTTTTTGGGGTATAGTGCACTCTTAACACTATAAACAATTGGGAAACCTTTTGTGCAATGTTAAGGGAGCACGTGGATACGGACTGCAGGGCCTCCTCCCATTGCTCCTGAAATCTGACCAAGGTCCCTTTCCCAGGCCAGCATTGCATTGCATGGGTATGCTCGCAGGTGCCTCACTAATAACATCTGGTAGCATTGAGATATAATGACCTAGGTCTCACTACTGGATTGCAACACATGAAACACCGGCGTGGGCGACAGTGTCCAACCACCCACGTCCCCCTGTGCATGAATTGCATGTCGCAGCTGAAGGTAAGAATAGAACATGTTATCTGGTAGGTTAAATTTATCCTGCAGTTCTGTAAAGGAGAGTAGTTTACCGTTTGCGAATATTTGTGGTAGCAGTTTAACCCCATGTTTGCGCCATCTTGGCCCTTGTAATAATTTGTCCAGCTCAGTATAAGAGCGGTTGCCCCATATTGGACTGAAATCAGTGAAGCCTTGTACCCCCTGAAGCTGTCTGACCTTATTCCAAATTTTTTGTACCAGAGATAATGTTGGGGTCTGTTTGTTGGATTTTGCAAATAGCTGTGCCTCAAGGCCCATGGGGATGGTCTCTGCCCCCGTCGCCATCAACATCAGCTGTGCCGACGAGCCTTTTGGTTCTGGTGTCATAGAGCCGACTAGCTGTTGCAATTGGGACGCTATATAGTACAACCAGGGGTTGGGAACTGCCAACCCCCCGTTGTCCTTTTGATTGCTGCAACTGCTCCAGCTTAATTCTGGGGTTTTTCTTTTTCCATAGTAACCGACGGAAGAGTGTATTTACTATTCTGAAAATTTTTAGTGGGACCACCACCGGGGTATTATGAAGGAAGTATAGCAACTGTGGCATTAGGATCATTTTGATTAAGTTGGCTTTGCCCGCCAAGGACATCTTCAGGTTGTTCCAGGTATTTATTTTGTCTCGAAAACGAGAAAGCAAGGGATAGATGTTTATGGCGCAGTAGTCTCCAATCCTGGGCACCACTTGTATGCCCAGGTATTTGAAACCAGTGACCAGGGGAATGGGGCAGCTATCAGGGAGCACAACTCCGTGATCTCCTTCCAACAACATCAGGGCCGACTTGGACCAGTTGATGGTTAGCCCGGAATAGTGACCGGACGTGTTTATTACGGACATCACCTCCACTAACGAGTGACTAGTGTCCCCTAAGAAAAGTAGCATGTCGTCGGCATACAACATTATTTTTTCATGTAGATTCCCGTACTGGAATCCCTGTATCTGGGCATTATCTCTTATCAGGGCTGCTAGGGGTTCTATCGCGATCACAAAGAGCAGGGGGGACAGAGGGCAACCCTGCCTTGTCCCCCTGCCCAGAGCAAAGGCGCGCGAAACCCTGTCTGTCAATCTAATATTGGCCTGAGGGGACGCATACAGCAACTTAACCCAAGCTATAAACCGTGCACCAAAACCGAACTTTTCCAATACTGCCCACAAATATCTCCAGCTAACGCTGTCAAAGGCCTTGTTGGCGTCTAGAGACAACAGTGCCCTTTGACCCCCGTTATCTGCTTGCATCTGCATATTAAGGAACAGTCTCCTGAGATTTGTAGCCGTTGACTTTTGCGGCATAAAGCCTGCCTGATCCTGGTGTATAATGGAGGAGATGACCCCATTGACCCGGAGCGCCAGGACCTTTGCTAGGATCTTCACGTCACTCTGGAGTAACGATATAGGTTTGTAGGAACCGGGGTCAACCGGGTCCTTCCCCTGTTTGAGTAGTAGGATTACATTGGCTCTCGTCATGGATTCAGGAAGTCTACCCGCATCTAGGCAAGCATCAAAGACCTTTAACAATTCAGGGAGTATTTGTTCACCATAATCATTAAACACCTCCATGGGGAGGCCATCCTCTCCCGGTGCCTTACATGTGGGAAAAGAGCAGGCCGCGGTCTGTAGCTCCTCCAAAGTTATAGGAGCATCTAACTGATTTCGAGCTGCCACCGACAACGAGGGTAAATCTATATTTGACATATACACGGTTAGGTCTGCATCCGAGTAGGCATCCCTCGATTTATACAAGTCGCCATAGAAAGATGCCAGCTCGGAGATAACGACCTCCGGAGAATTAACTATTTTCCCATTGGCTGCTCTAATAGCCCCAATGGCCGGTGACTGCTGTTGAGAGCGTGCGATTTTTGCAAGTAAGCGACCTGTCTTTTCCCCCTCTTCATAGAACGCCAGTTTCGAGAAAAATCTCTTTCTCTCCGCTGTGGAGGATCTCAGCCGGTCCAGGGAATCCTGGGCCGACATCCATGCCTCCCTGGCGGAGTCGGTGGGGCTGGTTACATAAGTTAATTCCAGTTAAGTCCCCAGCTTGTTCTAACAGGACAGAGGAATTGTGTTTGACCTTCTGGATTTCCTGAATAAATGTCCCTCTTAAGTGTGCTTTAAAGGTTTCCCATTTCAAATGAGCATTAGCTAGATGTCGGTGCGTTTTAAAGAAAGCCTGGATCTGGGCGGCTATTCTATCTTGTGAAGTGAAAAGTTTTAACCAGAAAGCATTTAACTTCCAAGGGGCTCTAGGTAGGTTACTGGGGGGCCTAGTAGTTAACCATATAGCTAATGGGGAGTGGTCCGAGACACCTCGTGGGAAATATTCTATTTTAGAGATACTGCCAACCAGGTTTGGGGTGCCTAAGCATAAATCAATGCGAGATAGTGGCCCATGGGTCTTAGAGAAACATTTGGATTTCTGTTACGCCACATATCCATCCATCCTATCTCTGTAAGTAAGCGGCTCAGAGCTGTGCCTCGTCCGCCCCCAGGAGGCTGTACAGGAGGGTGTCTGTCTAATTTTGGATCCAGGTAACAATTAAAGTCACCCATAATCCGTACCGGAATATCCGGTTTGTTAACTAAGTATGAGATTAATAGCTGCAGAACCTCTCTGGAGAACGGAGGGGGCACATATACAAAGGCTAATATCAATGTGGATGTGTACAATTTACAGTGCAGAAACACAAACCTTCCAGATATATCTATCAATGAGTCCAGTTCCTGGTACACTAGGGCTTTGTGTATCAAAACACTTACTCCACGCGAAAAAGCAGAGTAAGTGGAATGATAGGCTTTACCTGCCCAGGCGTATTGCAAAAAGTTGACTGTGTCGCTCTTCAAGTGGGTTTCCTGCAGGCCTATTATGGCCGGGTGAAACTTCCGCAACCCAGCAGAAATCATGGATCTTTTTAATGGGTCATTTACGCCTCGCACGTTCCAGGACACTATAGGTGTATCAGACATAGCGAGGGTTTGAGCCATTTCTAAGGGGCATGTCTCTGTCCTGTATCATTTGGCGTTGCACCCGGTTTCTTCCAAGGTGTAGTCCGTGTGCAGGCAAGGTGACCATTCTAATGTGTGGGGCGTGGGGCAGGCCGACGAGGCACAGTATGCAGTGGAGAAGCAACAGATCTTTGCAGAAGATAAACCAGTTCAGTTGCATGGTGTCACAGATCACATGGTGGATCCATAAATGAAGTAGATCTTGCAAAACAAGTCTCTCTGGCAGTACCCCGTGGAAAGGCATCAAAAACTGTGGGGCTTCGTGGGCCCAAACCGTGCCAACAGGGCACACAAACTCAAACCATAGCAACAATGACAACTTGTATTGTGCGGGGGTGAGGCACATTCACAGCCCACTCGGTTGGTTAGACAAACAAAAAATGTGCCGAGCTCTGTAAGATTTGGTATTCAATCGCTGTCATTGGATGATAAGGAAACGTCCTCTGTGTAAGGAGCAATATAGGAAGTGGAATGTAGGCGCTCTTTTATGTATGGAGTAAGTTGGTCAGTTGAAATCAACCTTCCTCATTTTCCCGTCTGCGGCGTTGTAGATCTTGTTCGTTTCGGTCCAGCCATTCTGCTGCATCCTGTGCAGTTTCAAAAAAGTGATTCTGGTCTCCGGCCGTGACTCTCAGCTTGGCAGGGAACAGCATTGCATATTTGAGTTGCAGTCGTTGTAGCCTTCTTTTGACGTCAGCAAACTTAGATCTCCTGCGCTGCACTTCAGCCGAGAAGTCAGGGTAAAAGGATATCTTGGTACCGTTAAACTGTACAGTTCCTTTTTCTCTGGCTAGCCGCAGAACCACTTCACGGTCCCTATAGTTAAGGAGCCTGGCCAGCATCGCTCTTGGGGGGTTGCCAGGTGGGAGAGGTCTTGGTGGCACTCGGTGCGCCCGTTCCACAGCATACAGTGGCGAAAATGCCTCTTTGCCAAATATATTCTGCAACCATTCCTCAACGAACACCGTGGGGTCTCTGCCCTCAACTTTCTCTGGCAACCCAACTATGCGAACGTTGTTGCGTCGCAGGCGGTTCTCGATGTCGTCGGTCTTTTCAAAGGCCTGGCGTGCATGCTGTGCGGCTCCCCTCACATCCCTGTTCAAATGGGGCATCTGGTCTTCTATATCACTGACCCTCCCCTCCACCGCCGTGGTTCTCTCTCTGATTTTCTGAATGTCCTGACGGAGGAGGGAGAGTGGGCTGGTTCTTAATATCATATATACACGTTTTGGTATTATATCTATTCAATAAGTCAAGCAACAGGCATTGTTTATGTGCTAGTGGCTCTTGGAGTGAACTGCCATGATTTTCCTCTTATCAGTAATGCAACAGGGGTCATTCATTTGTCTTTAATAGAGGTGTAGTGTACACTTGTGTGTTGCCAGTAATAAAATAAGACAAGCACATTCAATTACTCATGTGTGTAGAATTGTATACTTTTTGTCGCTTGTTGGAGGACATGGTAATTGACTTTAGCCGACTCTATTTCCCTGAACCCACTAGTTGGGAAAATTAATTTTAGACCTTCTGATCTTGGATAATTTAAAATTCCTCCTGATGGTTTCTGCATATTTCTATTAAATATTTACTCTCGGCAACAGGGTGCAGCCTAGCAACAGTGGGTAAATGGCCCTGCAGATCAGCTTAAAATGAAGATGTAATTTCAACATGCATAAACCAATTAATTCAGGCTTCTTGCTGGGTAATTAATATACCTGTCATTTAATTCCATAATGAACCTGCCCACTATTAAATGTACTGTAACGGATTGTATTTTTGTTCTCAAAAGAAAAGGTACAGTCATTGCAATAAAATACGTTTTTCTGCATAATCTTCCCCAGTACAACTGTTGTCTTTGCATACCATAGTAATTATAATTGCTTGGAAAGTTAAATGAGAAATGTTAGCATTTTTAGTTGGTATTGCAGAGTATAGATATGGTAGATAATTGCCTGTAGATATATGCTTAATTATCAAGCTTTGCATTTCTATATCCTATGTGAAGATGAAAATGAAAATTAATTTGGAGCTTGCCTAATACGATAATGTGATGTTTTAAATTCCCTTTAATGCTTATGTTTAATTGTAAATATTTGTTTTAATAAGTAAAAATAAGCTGCGCTCTTAAAAGTGACATATTAACCAAATATAGAAAAAAAAATTTAAAAAAAAAATCATATTAGAATATAAGTCCCAAACACTGAGTCGTGTAACTTATAGGGTTGTCCCGATACCACTTTTTTAGGACCGAGTACAAGTACCGATACTTTTTTTCAAGTACTCGCCGATACCGATTACAGATACTTTTTTTTTATGTCACGTGACAGTTTTTTTTTTTTTTTTTTTTAACAATGCTTTCTTTTTTTTCGGGGGGGAGGGGTGAACGGTGTCTGTGTGTTTTTTTTTTTATTAACAATTTTTATTTTTTACAATAATAATTTTTTTATGTGTTTTTTTTTATTAACAATTTTTATTTTTTACAATAATAATTTTTTTATGTGTTTTTTTTTATTAACAATTTTTATTTTTTACAATAATAATTTTTTTATTCATTTTTGCAATATGTTTTTTTTTTTTTAAATCAGCCCTGTTGGGGGGCTTTGGTGAGATATCAGGGGTCTTAACATACCCCTGATATCTCCCCCTTGAGACAGAGAAAGAGACAGAGGATAGAGATTCCCCAGTCCCTTTCTCTGCAGCCTCAGCTGCACTGAGAATGAATGGAGAGAAGTCAGCGGCTCCTCTCCATTCATAAACTGACACATTGTAATCACAGGAGATTACAATGTTTCAGTTATGTGAATGGACAGAGTCAGCTGACTCTGTCCATTCACAAAGGAAGGAGGAGGAGGACGGCGGACCGGAGGGGACAGCGGAGAGGCAGAGGAACGGAGGAACGGAACGGAGGGGGACAGAGAAGGAGAGGGGGACGGAGGAACGGAACGGAGGGGACAGAGAAGGAGAGGGGGACGGAGGAACGGAACAGAGGGGACAGCGGAGAGACAGAGAAACGGAGGAACGGAACGGAGGGGACAGAGAAGGAGAGGGGGACGGAGGAACGGAACGGAGGGGACAGCGGAGAGACAGAGGAATGGAGGAACGGAACGGAGGGGACAGAGAAGGAGAGGGGGACAGAGGAACGGAACGGAGGGAGACAGAGGAGAGGGGGACAGAGGAACAGAGGGGGCATGGAGGAGGATGCAGTGACAGTCAGCGGTGATCGCGTGGGGAAGTTACAAGCACCGATCACCGCTGTATGTCACTGAAAGCCGCGGGGGGGAATCTTGTAACTCCCCCACACGCCGATCACCGCTGACTGTCATAGTATCGGCGGAAGCATCGGGAGCATTTGCCCGAGTACAAGTACTTGGGCAAATGCTCGGTATCGGTGCCGATACCGATACTAGTATCGGTATCGGGACAACCCTAGTAACTTATGTAAAGTTCTCCAGTGAACACTGAAACCTTGAAGGTTCCTCCAATGGAAGATGGACAAACAGCGAAGGTTTAATGGAAATCATGTGACTTTAAGAAACGAACCAGGTCAATCCATCACCCCATAGAGTGCACGCTTACCAGCTGCACAAGTTTAGACACTTGTGGCTAATACCCACCCAGGGCCTTTTCCTCCAAGGACTTTAGGTGTCTGGTCAAGCCATTCAATCTGGAAGGTGATTAGAGGCACAGCTTGCAGGACCACACACGATGTAAGAGGCGATGTCAGCTCAGAAAAAAAGGAGGGAAAATCGCAATAGGTAAAACCAGGTAGTTGTTTATCAATAAAGCAGTATCGCGTATACAGGAGGGAAAATCACCATAGGTAAAACCAAATAGTTGTTTATCAATAAAGCAGTATCGCGTATACAGATTTCCAATAAAAAAATGAGGCCGGCCGGCAACAATCCAAACGCTCATACATTCGGGACGTGAAGAGCACAGTGACGTCAGCACGTCGTTCCCCGATGCGTTTCGTCACTAGTCTGGCGTTGTCCTATTGCACGGGCAGAATACCCTCTCCTTATTTAGAATGTTTTGATCAAAACCTTTCTGAATAATACTCTCAAGTTCCTCCTTGTATCTCCTACCAGGATTGGAGGACAGAGGAGTGTATGTATCCACATCCCCTACTATCCTATTCATTTCTTTCATGTAATCTTTTTTATCAAGGATGATGATTCCTCTGCCCTTGTCTGCTGGTCATATAACCAATTCCTTATTAGCACATAATTAATCAATACCTCTCTCTAGGTCTTTTTTCATCTTAACGTGTTTCAACTTCATATTGTCCAAATCCCTCAACACCATGTCTCTGAAAACCCTCAATGAGGGAGCAAGAGCCCCTGGGGGTTAAACAGTGACGAGTTAGAGAGGCCAGAATGTTGATATTCAATGGACGTTGCCCTATTGCCTTTGATGGGATTAGTAATCAGATACCTTTTTGGATGTTTAGTTTACGCACATACTTATGGACATCCATGTAGATCTGAAATTTGCTCAAACTTTTAGGTGGAGCAAACTTCAGACCCTTGTCCGATATCCCTACTTCAGAGTCGGTCAACACCTGGGAACTGAGATTAAAAATCCCAGTTTCCTTTAGGTCCTTTTCCTTTTTGGACTGAACACGCCCCCCCCCCCCTCCTAGTTCCTCTCTTAGCTCTACGGCCCTTTTGACGGCTTGGTTGGACCTGGGAAAACCCCACGTCTGATGACCCTAGTTATCAATGGCACTTCTATCCTGGTGTTTCACATAGTTGGGACCGTATGAACTATTTTTATGTCCCCCAATGCCACCATAGTTGGTTCTAGGATGGCTGGGTCCAACTATAGGGCCCCCCATATCCCTCAAGGGGAAGAAATTGTTCTGAACTGGAATGTTATAATCATACTCAATTTTATCATACTCCCCATTATAGTGAACGACCGGGTCATATGGGCCACCATTATGTCCATATCCAATTAGGGCCATATCCCTGCTGATTGGTCTGGGCAGGAGCTCGATAGGGTGGAGGCTGCTGTCTCTGGCCATTAGTCTGACCCTGGACCCTGGTGGTGGACCCTGGACCCAACCTTGACCCTGAGCACGTGGAGGGCCATGATTCCAATTTTGATGTTGGCCATGACCATATGTCGAGGGAGGGGGGACCATTCCATGGTTGTTACCCCTATTACTCCCCTGACTTCTATGAGGGGACTGGTATGACGAATGTCTCCCCCCTCTAAGTGGCCAGAGACAGGGGCCTCCACCCTATCGAACTCCTGCCCAGACCAATCAGCAGAGTATGATTATAAAATTCCAGTTCAGAACAATTTCTTCCCCTTGAGGGATATGGGGGGCCCAATAGATGGACCCAGCCAATTCAATACGGTCCCAACTATGTGGAACACCAGGATAGAACTGCTAGTGATAACCAGGGTCATCAGACGTGGGGTTTTCCCAGGTCCAACCAAGAGCTAAGAGAGGAACTAGAGGGGGGAGGCATGTTCAGTCCAAAAAGGAAAAGGACCTAAAGGGAACTGGGATTTTTAATCTCAGTTCCCAGGTGTTGACTGACTCTGAAGTAAGGCTATTGGAAAAGGGTCTGAAGTTTGCTCCACCTAAAAGTTTGAGCAAATTTCAGACCTTCATGGATGTCCATAAGTATGTGCGTAAACTAAACATCCAAAGATATCTGATTACTAATCCCATCAAAGGCAATAGGGCAAAGTCCATTGAATATCAACATTCTGGCCTTTTTAACTCGTCACTGTTTAATCCCCCGGGGGCTCTTGCTCCCTCATTGAAGGTTTTCAGAGACGTGGTGTTGAGGGATTTGGACAATATGAAGTTGAAACACGTTAAGATGAAAAAAGACATAGAGAGAGGTATCGATACATTATGTGCTAATAAGGAATTGGTTAAATGACCAGCGGACAAGGGCGGAGGAATCATCATCCTTGATAAAAAAGATTAAATGAAAGAAATGAATATTGGTGTTAATGAATGTGGCACCCATGCATTTGTTTGGTTGTTGTGTGGTGACTTTGCTGTATGTTTATTGCATAAACAATGCAATTACAAATGCTAGTCTCATTTATATAGGTCATGGTATAGCTAGTAATAGTAATCATATTTAAAGGTTTTTTTTTTTTTTTTATCATTTTAATTCTTATTACAAGGAATGTAAATATCCCTTGTAATAGGAATAGGGCATGACAGGTCCTGTTTACAGGGAGATCTGGGGTCTATAAGATCTCTCCTCTAGCTTGGAAAGCCTGAGATGAAAAAAAAGCAATTTCAGCCTTGCCAGGTAAAAAAACAGCAGTGTTTACATCTGCTTCGGGCAAGCGTGACGTCATAACGTCACGCCTGGCCTCCGAAGGTCATGGAGATTGCCAGAGACCATCTGGTCCGCGGTATTCTCTGTGGTAAACGCCGCAGGCCTCATTCAGATATCACCACTCAAAGTCCAAGATGTCATATGATGACCTTGGGTGGGAAGTGGTTAATGCTCTCTGTCAGTGCTGCTTCCTTGAACTTCCTACACCGCTCCCAAATCGCCCCAAAGATGCTGCTTGCAGGACTTTTTCTTAACTTCCCGCAAGCGCACCGCTCCAGTGTGAAAGCACTCAGGCTTTCACACTGGAGTGACAGGAGAGGTGCTATTTTTAGCGCCAAAATGCCTGTAAAGCGCCTCAGTGTGAAAGTGGCCTAACTGTCAGAAAACAGTATTGGTTTGTCCCAATAAGAACTACCAGAGATATAAAATGGAACAAAAAAGAAAGGGGGGCTGTGTAATGACACAGGTGGGACTTTAAATGAGGCGCACATGAAGTGCGCCTCCTTACCTGGTACAAAGTGATATATAAAGGTTGGGACTTTGTATGAGGTTCGAGACCTGGTGGAGATGCATGTAGAAAATCACGTTTATTGACATGACAATGTGTAGGTGTACATGCATGGGTCATGGGATAGCACATAATTCATATATATACAACATGGGCATAGGCAGCACATAATCGTATCAACTTGGAAACTCATGACAATATGGCAGTGCATATATATAACATGGTACATCAAGGATGCGAGGTAGTGTCAACATAAGAACACATGACAGTAATAAAAATTATTGAGCAATTTCCATGAGTTTCACATACGTAAACACAAGTCAAAAATGCGGCACACTGCATAAAAATAACATGGTATAAATACATGAAGCACAATAGGTAAGGGGATAGCTGATGAAGTTGATTGCTAGTGATAGTGTATGTCGGCATCCTGAATTTCCCGACGCGTTTCGTGTTTGCACACTCATCAGGGGCGGATGCTCCCAAATATCTAAAAGAATGTATATAGGAATTAATAGATCTGATATAAGACTAAATTTTGAAGGAAGCGACAAACAAGCCCATCCAAAGTACTTACAAATGAGGAGTGGTATACAATAGGGGTGTATTGGGTATGAGGCCAATGCAACCAGAGATATGTCCGTCCCGGAAACTGGGGTATAGTGGGGCCGCGTGTGGCTAAAATATGGTGCGCAGAGCTTCCTCAGAATGGGTGGATCGCTCTATATCACAAGCCATGGTACAAAGGGAGGTAGGTGATGGAGACTGCCATAGAATCTACATAGATAAATAAGAATCTAGTTTAAGTATTTTAGGTGGTACTAGCTATTTCAGTAGTATGGCAACTGCCATTAGTGTTACCTGGTAGCGTGCATGGAGAGGTGGAGGATCCTGCTACCTTGTGGTGTGTACCAGTTGTAAAGTTCGTGGCTGTGTGCAAACGGCGTGTTATATACACGTCGCACAGCCGCACGCTGGCTCCTACCGACGTCACGCCGGCTCAGCACGTGTAGGGAGGGGCCTCTGCCTGGACGGAATGGTACCGTCCCCGGCAGGGGATGACCCTCCCAGCTGTGGTGGCTAGGGTGGTGGTGATCGTACCCCACGTAATGACACACAGAGTGAAGTCACACGTGAGGCACGTAGCGTGGCGTCGATGCGCTGAGGATGCCGCCCAGGACCCCCGAACCCCCGCCTCGAAGGGCGGGAGGGAGGCACACAGAGCGCATCGCAGCTTCTGGGATGGGACAGCAGGGGGATGCCTATGGCTCCATGAGAAACCAAACGACCCTATAAAAAAGTGCGCTGCCGCATAACTGCTGGACATGAATACCATGTTCCAAGCAGAGTAAGGCCCCAAAGGTAATGCGTAGCCGGATGGAGCCAAGCGACCTCCACCTGAGCGACAGGGGAACACTGCCAGCTCAGTCAAGAAACCTCCATCCCTATATGCAGCAAAAAAGAAAGGGGGGCTGTGTAATTACACAGGTGGGACTTTAAATGAGGCGCACATGAAGTGCGCCTCCATCCCTGGTACAAAGTGATATAGAAAGGTTGGGACTTTGAATGAGGTTCGAGACCTGGTGGAGATGCGTGTAGAAAATCACGTTTATTGACATGAAAAATGTGTAGGTGTACATGCATGGGTCATGGGATAGCATATAATATATATATATACAGTGGCTTGCGAAAGTATTTGGCCCCCTTGAACTTTTCAACCTTTTGCCACATTTCAGGCTTCAAACATAAAGATATAAAATTTTAATTTTTTGTGAAGAATCACCAACAAGTGGGACACAATTGTGAAGTGGAACAAAATCTATTGGATATTTTAAACTTTTTTAGCAATTAAAAAACTGAAAAGTGGTGCGTGCAAAATTATTCGGCCCCTTTACTTTCAGTGCAGAAAACTCACTCCAGAAGTTCAGCGAGGATCTCTGAATGATCCAATGTTGTCCTAAATGACTGATGGTGATAAATAGAATCCACCTGTGTGTAATCAAGTCTGTATAAATGCACCTGCTCTGTGATAGTCTCAGGGTTCTGTTGAAAGCGCAGAGAGCATCATGAAGACCAAGGAACACACCAGGCAGGTCCGTAATACTGTTGTGGAGAAGTTTAAAGCCGGATTTGGATACAAAAAGATTTCCCAAGCTTTAAACATCCCAAGGAGCACTGTGCAAGCGATCATTTTGAAATGGAAGGAGTATCAGACCACTGCAAATCTACCAAGACCTGGCTGTCCCTCTAAACTTTCAGCTCAGACAAGGAGAAGACTGATCAGAGATGCAGCCAAGAGGCCCATGATCACTCTGGATGAACTGCAGAGAACTACAGCTGAGGTGGGAGAGTCTGTCCATAGGACAACAATCAGTCGTACACTGCACAAATCTGGCCTTTATGGAAGAGTGGCAAGAAGAAAGCCATTTCTCAAAGAAATCCATAAAAAGTCTCGTCTAAAGTTTTCCACAATCCACCTGGGAGACACACCAAACATGTGGAAGAAGGTGCTCTGGTCCGATGAAACCAAAATCAAACTTTTTGGCCACAATGCAAAACGATATGTTTGGCGTAAAAGCAACACAGCTCATCACACTCAACACACCATCCCCACTGTCAAACATGGTGGTGGCAGCATCATGGTTTGGGCCTGCTTTTCTTCAGCAGGGACAGGGAAGATGGTTAAAATTAAGGGGAAGATGGATGCAGCCAAATACAGGACCATTCTGGATGAAAACCTGTTGGAGTCTGCAAAAGACCTGAAACTAGGACGGAGATTTATCTTCCAACAAGACAATGATCCCAAACATACAGCAAAATCTACAAAGGAATGGTTCACAAATAAACGTATCCAGGTGTTAGAATGGCCAAGTCAAAGTCCAGACCTGAATCCAATCGAGAATCTGTGGAAAGAGCTGAAAACTGCTGTTCACAAACGCTCTCCATCCAACCTCACTGAGCTTGAGCTGTTTTGCAAGGAAGAATGGGCAAGAATTTCAGTCTCTCGATGTGCAAAACTGATAGAGACATACCCCAAGCGACTTGCAGCTGTAATCGCAGCAAAAGGTGGCTCTACAAAGTATTAACGCAAGGGGGCCGAATAATTTTGCACGCCCCACTTTTCATTTTTTTATTAGTTAAAAAAGTTTCAAAAATCCAAAAGATTTCGTTCCACTTCACAATTGTGTCCCACTTGTTGGTGATTCTTCACAAAAAATAAAAATTTTATATCTTTATGTTTGAAGCCTGAAATGTGGCAAAAGGTTGAAAAGTTCAAGGGGGCTGAATACTTTCGCAAGCCACTGTATGTGTATATATATATATATATATATATATAAGTATGTGAAACTCATGGAAATTGCTCAATAATTTTTATTACTGTCATGTGTTCTTAAGTTGACACTACCTCGCATCCTTGATGTACCATGTTATATATATGCACTGCCATATTGTCATGAGTTTCCAAGTTGATACGATTATGTGCTGCCTATGTCCATGTTGTGTGTGTGTGTATATATATATACATATATATATATATATATATATATATATATATATATATATATATATATATATATATATATATATATATATATATATATATGTGCTATCCCATGACCCATGCATGTACACCTACACATTTTTCATGTCAATAAACGTGATTTTCTACACGCATCTCCACCAGGTCTCGAACCTCATCCAAAGGCCCAACCTTTCTATATCACAGAGATATAAAATGGCCACAAAAAAAAAATATTTGTGTGTGTGTGTATATATATATATATATATATATAAACTCGGAAATCTCCACTAAATCTTTGAAGCAGCTGGAAATTTATTAAAGTTAAATTTCTGCCAATCCGAGCTTTCCAATTCTGGCGGATATCATTGAAAGCATGCAAGGTCTTCATTGTGGCTTTCCTGTTTGTGGCCCATCTTAAAGTGTTACTAAACCCAAAACCATAAAATCAGTCTGTATGTGCAGTAAAGCACGCTTGTTATGCTCACTGTGGAACCTAAGGGGTTAATCCTCCACATTGTGTAAAAAAAGCTGCTTGATCTGGTATGCACAGATCCTCCTCATGCATTGTCCCCCTGGACAAGTCCAGATAAGACGGATCCTTTGGAGTCAGTCTGCACATGCTCAGTTTGGTGTGTATTGCTAGAAAGGTTTTTTTTTTTTGGTCGAGTGAATGTGATCAGCACAGGGCCAATCGGCCCTGTCCAGACAGGGGGTCAGGAGCCCTGCAGCCTCGTAGGACAGCTCAGTGCAGTATGAAATCTCCTCCTACAAGCTTTACCGGGAACTGATAGAAATCACAAGACTGCTATATACTGCTGATGAGAGAAGGTATTTAGCAGTTTATATTTACTAAAATAATTGCATTTCCGTGCTCTGTGTATTGTGGGAGACCAGATATAGTGAATGTAGGGTCCTGGGATTAGTAACAATTTAAGTAATGTTGCCACCTTCCCTTTGTGAAGTTTCCATATACTTAGTGCATCTTATTTTAAGGGGAAATTTGAATTTGCTTTATGTGCTCCTCCTGTGGCTTGCATATACCTCCTGGGGCATCGTTGAGTGCAGGAAACTTGTTGAGATATCTACATCTAGCAATTTACTTTGTGGCATAACTCAAAGCATCAAATCGTAGAAATCATCAAATATGTCTGTGTGATTTAGGATGATTTTAACATTGAATTGTTCTTATTAAAGTCTTTAAAAAATTCTTTTGTATGTGTTTTTGGATGGCACCTAAAAAATCCCACAAAAATGTCTTCATTCATTGTGACCATTTATTGGGGATGTGACATAAAACTATAAACAGAATTTTAGTTTTGGATGGACTGACCCTTTAAATTAATATCATCAACAAATGAAGATCTTGTTGTATAACTCCCAGGAAGCTAAGAAAAAAATGTCTGCCTTTTAAGTTAAGTTAGCTCCAGGCCTTTTCTGGCACTTTCTGTTTACATGTAACAATTAGTAATTTTTGCTAGAAAATGCCTTAGAACCCTCAAACATTTTATTTATTTTATATATATATATATATTTATTTTATATATAGATACCAAACATGTCATACTTTAAAATTACGCATGCCCGTGCAATGGACTTTACAGGTTACCACTTTTCCCTATGAAAGCTGGTAAGGGGAAATCTCTAATGGAGCCCTGACTAGAATTCTCATCCTTCTCCGCTATCAAAAACTAAATGGTAAACATTTGACTGATTATGCACTTTAATTTCACACAGAATCCTAGTTGAATCTAGAATATGCCGTTTTGACCTACATTTTGTAATTTACTTTTTTTCCAGGAAATGTTTTCCTCAAACACGGCTCTGAACTCCGACTCATTCCCAGAGACCGAGTGGGCAGCTCTTAATACCTTCTGGACGTCTTGCTTTCTGGAACATGGAAAGAACATACTTATTGAGGGCCTAAAAAAAGATCAGACTCTGAATTTTAATTTAAGATTTAATTCAGTCAGGCCCTGTTCTCCTTTAAAATCAAAGTGACTTTGAAGATTAAAGATTTGGAAGATTTAATTATGGCTTCAGATGTCTTTAAAACCATATAGCCCTGGCGCTCTATAGTCTGTCAACGTTAATGTGTATAAAAGAACGCACAGTGTATGTTTAAACTGTAACACTGGCTGTGTACAGGAAATTCTAATACAGTCGAAGAGGAATATAACTTTTTATCTTGTGAAATTGGGTTACATTTACTTATGTTTTTTTTTTTCCTATTTTTTTTTTATTTAACCTAATAAAACTGCGCTGGTGGCACAGTTTTAATGATCTGACTTTCCGCATTGATAAGTTGAGATCACTCCAGTTTTCTGCTGCTCATTAAATGAAAGGACCCAGAGATTAAATGATTTCTGTGTTTGTAAGGGACTATATATGTATAAAAATTGTGTCAGAAAATGGTGTTGAAAGCAGGATTCCGAAAATTTGCTCCTCAACAGTCAATATTTCATGCATTTTCCTTTATAGTCTTTGGTGTATCTGCCATTAATAGGATGTGAGTGTAATCTGCATTACACCGTTTTCTTACACAACGTTTTAATGTGATTGGTTCACATACATAATTTAGAAGCTACTTTTCCACTGTTTTTTGCTGTTTTTTTTTTTTTTGTAGAAAAATAAAATGGTGGTAAATAACTAGTTGTTTAGTTCTGAATTTGTTAGTGTAGGATAAGAAAAAAAAAATCATCAAAGCAAAAATATAAACTTTCATACCCTGTATAAAATACCCTATTGCCATTTTAAATACATATGTCGCTATTGCTCAAAGAAGTGTCACCTGTAATTCTTGAAGAGAATGAATATTTCATTTACCATCCTTCATTCTTTTATGGGGTGCCTCACGTTTAACCGCTTCAGCTTCAGAAGGTTTACCCTCCTGACCAGGCCATTTTTGCGATACGGTGCAGTTAATTTTACTGATAATTGCGTGCCCGTGCGACCCTGTACACAAATAAAATTGATGTCCTTTTTTCCTACAAATATAGCTTTCTTTTGGTGGTATTTGATCACCTCTGCGGTTTTTATTTTTTACACTATAAACAAGAAAGTACAAGTTTGAAAAAAAAAATATATTTTTTTTAATTCTGCTATAAAACATATCCAATAACTAAAAAAAAATTAAATTTCTTCATCAATTTAGGCCAATATGTATTTTGCTACATGTTTTTGGTAAAAAATCCAAATTAATGTATATTTATTGGTTTGTGCAAAAGTTATAGCGTCTACGAACTATGGGATATATTTTAATGTATTTTTTTTCACTAGTAATGGAGGCGATCAGTGACTTATAGCGGAATTGCGGCGGACAAATCAGACACTAAGTGATACCTTTTTGGGGACCAGTGACCAGTGCTAAAAAATATGCACTGTCACTGTACTAATGACACTGGCAGGGAACATCAGGGGAGATCAAAGGGTTGAATGTGTTCCTAGGGAGTGCTTTGTATCTGTGTGGGGGATGCTTTAACTGTGGGAAGATAGAGATCTGTGTTCCTGCTTAGCAGAAATACAGGATCTCTGTTTTCCCTACTAACAGAACGGCGATCTGCCTTATTTACATAGGCAGAGCGCCGTTCTGCCTCTGTCAGGAATGATCGTTGGGTCCTGGTGGACATCGGGTCCGCCGGACCTGTCGATTGGCTCCCGCTGTATCCTAATTATGGGTGTAACAGGTTGAGAAAGGTGAACTTAACTTTTAATCATTCAAAATCACACACATTCAGAATTTGCAAAAAAAAAAAGGACCTGTTGGAAGTCACATCTTTAATCCAGTAGAACATACCTGCATGTCTACACCCCAATATAAATGATGGTTTGAGGATGCAACTGAACCTTCCCCTGATTTGTCTTGTAAAAGTTGTACACTGTGAGGTACAGGGCTTAAAATTAGATTTCTTCTCTCAAAGTAAAATGAGGAAATGGTTTTATCTGGATTTATTTTATGATTTCAAGAGTATAAATCTTCTTTTTTTTTTATTCCATTAGACCAGCTTTCCCCTGTAATACTTACAATATATTTCATTACTTGTATAAAGCACACCTATATATATATCTTTATAGATATATATATATATTTACCGTATTTATCGGCGTATAACACGCACCCCAAGTTTAGGAGAGAATTTTAAGGAAAAAAACTTTTAGGAGGGAAGTTTAAGGAAAAGAAACTTACATTAAAATGCCCATCAATGCAGCCTCATCAGTGTTCATTTGCAGCCTTGTTAGTGTCATTGCAGCCATTTCCATGCCAGTGCAGCTTTGCCCCAGTGCAGCCTTGTCAGTGCAGTCTTGTCAGTGCAGCCTTGTCCCCAGTGCAGCCTTGTCCCCAGTGCAGCCTTGTCCCCAGTGCAGCCTTGTCCCCAGTGCAGCCTTGTCCCCAGTGCAGCCTTGTCCCTGCAGCCTTGTCCCCAGTGCAGCCTTGTCCCCAGTGTCCATGCCTGCCGCCACCGCCGCCATACACATGCTAGTAGTTTTAAATATGGCGCCGCAGAGTTCGGAGGGACTCGGCGCCGGCGGAAGTGAACGAACGCCGCCGAGATACACATAGCCGAGGGTTCTCGGCTCTTTCCGGCGCCGCTCACAGTCCCGCCCCGTCCCGCCCTATGATGGACATAACAAAGGTCCAATGGCGGGACTGTGATCGGCGCCGGAAAGAGCCGAATACACTCGACTATGTGTATCTCGGCTCTGTGATTTCGGCGGCGCTCGTTCAGCACTGCCGAGTCCCTCCGAACTCCGCGGCGCCATATTTAAAACTACTCGCTATGTAAATGTCGGCGGCGATCGCCGACATTCACATAGCGATAGCGGGGATCGGCGTATAACACGCACCCACCACTTTCCCCTGATTTTAAGGGGAAAAAAGTGCGTGTTATATGCCGATAAATACGGTATTTCAACCCTTGATGTATTTGCTTCTAACGTGCTAATATGACTGAACATCTTCATAGCTGAATATTATTACTTCTGCAGTATTTTTTCCGAACTAATACCCATTAATGTGGAGAAGGATTAGTAGGTGTTTTTTCTTTTCAAGTGACTCATGCAACTAAATTGAAATAGAAAAAAAATCTTCCAGTAAAAGCAGGCTTTTAATACTTAAAGAGGAGTTCCACCCAGGGGGGCCATTAAAAAAAAAAAAATTAAAAGTCAGCAGCTACAAATACTGCAGCTCCTGACTTTTAATTGGACACTCACCTGTCCCTGGGTCCAGCGGTGCGGGGGATCGAAGCCCCGCTCGTCCCCCCCCTCCGCTCGTCGGCGCCGGCATTTCAACTGTGGGCGCCGGGCTGTGGCTTCACAGCCTGGCACCCACTGCGCATGCGCGAGCGGCGCCGAGCGCCGTGATTGGCCGCTCAATCACCTGGGACCTGCAATGGGTCCCAGATGATTGACAGGAGGGAGGGAGAAGAGCCGAGCCCTTCCTGTGCCAGGGGGAAGTGATGTCACCAGCCCAGGCAGACGAAGGGGCAGACTACGAGGGACCACCTAGCAACAGGCATTTAGAGGTAAGTAAAAAAAAGAAAAAAATATCCAAATGTTTTTTTGTTGTTTTTTTTTAGAATTTTTTAGATATGTTTGTTTTTTTGGGTGGAACCCCACTTTAACTATTCTGGCTACACTGACAACTTTTGTTGTATTAAAGAAGCTTAATTGTCCAGTGTTATGACATAGGGGTTGGTAGGTGCAGAACCCAACCCAAGGCACTTTAATACTTATTGGGGTTGATTTACTAAAACTGGAGCGTGCAAAATCTGATGCAACTCTGCATAGAAAACAATCAGCTTCCAGGTTCTATTGCCAAAACTTAATCGAAGAAGCTGATTGGCTAACATGCACAGCTGCACCAGATTTTTCACTCTACATTTTTAGTATATCAACCCCATTCTATTAATTTTACTCCAGAAGCTAGTAGTCGTAGTGGGAGAATGGACTCGTAAAGATGGTGATCTCTTGCTGTCTTATGTAATATGACCCTAGTTTCTGATTGTCTCCTATTACATGTTCCCAGTCTCAAATTACATGTTTAGCATATCTACAGTCTGTGAAATCTTCTGCATTATATATCCTGAATATTATGTGCAACCCCCCAAGGGATGTCAGGGGCAGCTGATGAAACCCATATATTTGGTAAGAGGAGCATCGGTGATCCAATGGCAAGCACCTTGTGCTTCAGATACACTCATTAAAGGAATATTTCACTTTAATATAATGTATATACATATATTTTATACATAAATGTTATTAAAATTCTCAGTTTCAATCTTCAGCTGTTGTAGTTCTCTAAAACTTTGCACAAATGTGAATGTCACCTCCTTGCAATATACAAAACCGTATGGAACACACTGACACTGAATGACAGCTGAAGCTGACCATACTGGTAATTTTCAAATGAATGTTTGAAAACTCTAATTTTCCCAAAACGTCTTTCAGGACAGCACCCGAGAGATCATGGCTCCTTCTCCCACAGGAAACACCTCATCAATCAAATCTTTATCAGGAGGCCTCCACGTTGCTTTCATCAGTTTTTTGTGTTTCCTCCAGCCGGAGGAACACCTCTGGTGGGAGCCATGATCTCCCAGGGCTTTCCTGGGAGATAAAAGGTTCTCACCTGTCAGTTTTTTTGCTAAGAGAGTGAGCCTCCCACTTGCCTCTTGCTGGATGGTCCCATGGGCTCCCTCTCCCCCTTCAATGCTCGGGGCGAGCCTGTACTGCCTGAGAGTGCTGCCCTATTTTCTTGCAGGATGGGCGGTTTGCTGTGATCCCCCGCTGGCTGCCCGCATTGCGGGACAGCGACAGTGCAAGGCTGAGAAGCCGCCGTTGTTCTGGGGAGTCCTCAACCACGTCCTGTGTAGTGTACAGGAAGAATCCTGACTATCTGGAACAAGGTTCCAAAACTGGATTCCGCTTTCTCACAGGTCTCAGGATCAACTGACCTTGCCTTTGAAGATATGGGCACACTAAAGGAGGATGGACCTGCTTCTTAAAAGAACCTGGCAATCGGTGATGAACAATCTGAAGCCAGCAATGGCAACAACATGCATTGCTAGGAATTTAGAACACTGTATTAACCAGATGAAAGTTCATGTTACTGCGGATTCCCCAAAACAGGAGATTTTGGACTCCTTTACAACTTTATCTGCAGCAGTATCATATATTTGCGGATGCCTCGGCAGAATCTATATGCATGTCGGTCAGGTCCGCAGTGTTAACACACTCTGCTGGGAGGGCCTATGGCTAAAACCTGGCCCAGGGACGCAGCATCAAAAAAACAGGCTGTGTAGCATTCCCTTCAGATGGGTTTGCTGTTTGGTTCTGAACTAGAATCCATTCTTGACTGAACGGCTGATAAAAATAAATTGTTTCCGGTCAAGAAGAAGCAGGTGCAGACCCGTAAGCGTTTTTTTGTTCGTCCTCAAAAAGGACAGCACAAAGGGGAAACGCAGAGCAAAAGGAAATCATGGTCTTTACAGAAGCCCAAAAGTAGGAGTGGAGTGCTCTTCAATTCTGCGACTTCTGGAAAGCCGCAGTGACTCCTCCCTTCTGGTCGGAGGAAGACTCCAGGAGTTTCTTCCACAGTGGAGAGGCATTTCATCAAACCAATTTATTGTAAACATGCTCTCCCAGGGATACGTGATTGAATTCATGGAAGAACCTCCAAAAAGATTCTTGGTGACAAACGCCCCAAGGGATCCAGCCAAGGCTCTCGCCATGAAGTCCCTAATCCAGGAACTGAAATCCCAGAGTCATTGTTCCGGTCCCAACAGGGGGGTTCTTACAGGGTTTCTACTCACACGTATTCCTCGTTCAGAAACCCTCAGGAAAGTTCCGTCTCATCCTAAATCTCAAGATGCTAAATCGATCGGTAGAGTACAGAAGATTTCGGATGGATTCCATTTTCTCAGTAAAAAACCTCCTGAACCAAGAGTGCTACATGGCATCAAAAGATTTACAGGATGCCTACCTCCACATACGCATTGCCGCCAGGTCCCAGAAATATCTGAGGTTGGCATTGAAAGTAGGGAAGAAGGTGGTACACCTGCAGTTCATGCACTCCCATTTGGCCTGTCATCGTCCCCAAGAGTGCTCACGAAGGTAATGGCCGAAGCGTTGGCCCCTTTGCATCTAGAAGGAATCTCAGTGATTCCTTATCTGGATGACCTGCTGTTTTTCTCTCAAACCAGAGAAGCGCTTCAGAAGATTTTGGTCAGAGCTCGTGCTCACCTAGAATCCATAGGATGGATCTTAAACCTCCAAAAGTCAAATCTGTTTCCCTTGCAGGAGGTGTTATTCTTGGGTTTCCGTATCAACTCAGTAGAGCAAAATATTTTTCTTCCAGAAGAAAATCAGAAAAAATTGGTGGACGTGGTGTCGGACAGGAGCTGATTGGAATGTAACATCAGGAAGATCATGTCAGCATTGGGAACCCTGACCTCATCCATACCGGCAATTCAGTGGGCAGGGCTCCACTTCAGACCTCTGCAAAGTTTGTTGTTAAAAACCTGGGATCACCAGCAAGATTCACTGGACTCGCTAGTGAAGGACCCCACCATGGTGAAAAGGAGTCTTTGGCGGTGGAAGAACCAGACAAGGTATTCAGCAGTCTGTTATGGTCCTTCCCAATCCAAGTAAGATTAACAACAGATGCCAGCTCCTGCGGTTGGGGGGCTCACATGACCGGTTGGTGGGCTCAGGGCTCGTGATCCACAAGAGAAGCAGTAAGCTCATCCCTAGGGGTAGATGCTCTGACGCAAAGTTGGAAATTTCACCTTTCCTAAGCTTTTCCCCCTTTTCAGCTTATCCCTCAGGTCATAACAAAAATCCAGAAAGAGGATACGACTGTAATCCTAATCACTCCCTTCTGGCCCAAGAGGGCTTGGTTTTCATCCCTTCTACAGATGCAACTCGAACCGTATTGGCACCTTCTGTTGAGACAAGACCTGCTGATACAAGGTCCCCTGCTTCACCAGGACATAGCAAAGCTAAAACTTACAGCTTGGCTTATAAGGAGCAGCTTTTGTGGAGAAAAGGATTTTTGGATAGGTTGGTTGCTACCCTCCTAGCAGAAAGAGTGTTACCAGAGCAATTTATTCCAAAGTCTGGAAAGTTTTCAACTCCTGGCGCACAGCATCCGCAAATCCTGAAGAGGTTTCTTCTATCCTGCAGTTCCTGCAAGAAAGAGCGAACGAGGGCCTAGCTGTCAGTACCCTCAAAGTTCAAGTTGCCGCACTGGGGGTATTTGTGGAAAAATCTATCTTATCAGAACTCCAAGTGATCAGATTCTTTAATGTCCTCACCTGGTCCAGGCCAGTAGTGATCAGAAGCTGTCCAAAGTGGGACTTATCAGTTGTTCTACAGGCCCTTACCAGGGAACCTTTCAAATCCATTTTTTTAACCTCCCTGAAACTGATTAATTTGAAAACAGTTTTTTTAAGTGGCTATAATGACAGCTCAAAGAATTAGTGAGCTGCAAGCCTTGTCAATCAGGGAGACATTTTTTTCTATTTTTTTTTTCAGACCGAAAGGTTGATTCCGTCCAAAATTGAGCTCAGGAGATGATTCTTCCAACAGGTAAACCATCAGGTAAGAAGGAAGAATTCCATACCTTGGATGTTAAAAGAGCAGCCTTAAGTTACCTGGAAGCCACTAAGGACTTTAGGCGTTCAGACGCGTTATTTGTTTCATTTGCTGGTAGTAAAAAAGGAAGACAAGCTACCAGAGGGACCATTGCCTGATGGTTGAGAGTGGCTATCTCAGAGGCCTATTCTCTTACAGGCCAGGAGAGTCCAGTTGGTATTCGGGCTCATTCTACAAGAGCTTTGGCGGTGAGTTGGGCAGAAAAAGCTGGTGCCACCCCTGAATAAATCTGTAAGGCAGCTACATGGACTAGTCTGACGACCTTTGCCCGTCATTATAGGTTAGACCTGCTGACGGCTGGGGACCAGACTTTCGGAAGGAAAGTCTTACAGGCTGTTGTCCCACCCGAATTTGGGTAAGTGTCGATTACCCTCTCGGGTGCTGTCCTGAAAGCTGTTTTGGGAAAATTCAAGTTGTTGCTTATGTGTTGCAGCCGGGGCTGGAGGTTCTCTACAAACAACTAATGGAAGCAACGTGGAGGTCTCCTGATAAAGATTTGATTGATGAGGTGTTTCCTGTGGGAGAGGGAGCCATGATCTCTCGGGTGCTGTCCAGAAAGACTATTGGAAAACAAGTTACCGGAAGATCTAACTTGAATTTTTACATTTGATAATGCCAACAATGACCTGATGAACACCGTTCAAAATTACTTTAAAATTTTGTTTGCTTACATTTTAATATGAATGGAACTTCCCAAATGAAAACCACCTTCACTGTTAGAAATTAAATTGTTCAAGAAAAAATGTCAAACCTGTTCCTTTGAATTTTCTCGCCACCACAGTCAATAGCAAATGTTGATTTGACCATGCGAAAGTTGAACAAAGGTCCTGAAAATGAACATTTTCTGTTTCATTTGTTTTTTTTAGTATTTTTAAAAAGACAAAAAAGCGAGTACTTTACAGAGCAGCAATCATTCCTTGCATGCTCTTAATCATACAAGAAATGGTACATAAGTGAGGGGGAGAGAAAAAAAAACACCACAAATAAATCTTGGTAAACGGGTTCGGTTTTCCATAAGGCCTCGGGTTAATGCATGGACATCAACAGAAATAAACAGAAAAAATAAGCATTGAGCTAAAAACATAGTATAATACACCAAGGACATTAACACTGGGTGGTAGATTTCCAGACGACTGCCCTTTAAGTCAGAATAAGGACCAATAAGTCATAAAGATCTTGAGGTCGAGATCTCACTAAAGTGTAATCACTGTGAATAGGCCTACAAAATGTAAAAGCCTTAGTCCAGTGAATATAGCTTCCTAAGTATTTCCCGTTTCCAGGCAATAGACGGTCCCCCATAAGGGGCTCCAATCCCCCGACTATAAAAATAAGCCGTTTGAGTAGGAAAAGAAGGGGAAAAAATGGGGAGGGGGAGGGGTGGTGCATTATGCCAAGGCTGGCTAGAATCAAGGGAACCTTAGAAGAGGTTAAAAAAGAGGGAGGGAAAAAAAGTGAATCCATCTGGGGTTCCTCCAGTTATTATCGGCTTCGCTCTTCCCGGATCTGCAAATAGGCCAACCAAGGGGACCATATTTTATCAAAGGTAGATTGTTTATCTCGTAGGAACCTCACGATTTTCTCATTCAACATGATCCACGTAAGTTTCCATTTCACTAAGGCAATATCTATAACAGGGCTTTTCCACGCTGTTGCTGTAGCGATTTTAGCAGCTAAAAACATAAAGTGGATCAAGGTCTGGGCATGTCATGGAACATTTTCAAAAGGCTTATTTAGTAGGGCTATACTCGCATCTTTAGTGATATTAACCATCGTGACTGAGAAAATAAACGAGTAAACCCTTATCCAAAAGCAATGACCCTTATGTCACGTCCACCATACATGCATTGGTGTACCTATCTGGCCACAACCCCTGAAGCGTGCTGCTGAGGTGCCTGGATACGTTTTGAACAAACGCTCCGGTACCAAGTACCATCTGGCGTGGACTTTATTGCCTGCTTCTAGCAATATCAAGGCAATATTTAGGCTACCAATATAAATCTGCGTACTCCATTTACGCCAGTCCTCCACCTCAGGAGTTATGGACAGATCCCTTTCCCACACCACCTGGTAGGATAATCTATCAGTAGTGTTGATAAACAGTTTGTATAGTATAGTGAACCCCCCCCCCCCCCCCGTAGAGCAGCTTCCTGCATGCACCTGTTTTCAAACACGGTACGGACTGCTACATCAGAGAGAAATCCATTGTGACCGCTTCACCAACTGGTAAATGTTCTTGCATTGTTCTGTTGATGTGTAAGGCTTCATGTAAACACAGCCTACACTGACCGCCCGCCATGGGAAAATGCAAAACGTGGCAAAATCACGGTGCTGGCCTGCAGTCAAAATGTTCCTATCCTCAACGCAATTCTTTCGCATTCAGGAGAGGGAATTTGAAGCACTCCTAACCAAAGAAGCTCCTAAACTCTGCTAAAGCCTATGTGTACATTGACACATAGTGGATGATTTACTAAAGGCAAATAGTCTGTGCACTTGCTCTGAATCTAAGGGGCACATGCAAGGAAAATTTAAAAAAACATACTTTTTGCTTGCACATGGTTGTATGATAGAAATCAGCAGAGCTTCTCCTCATTTCAGAGCCTCCCCTCAGATCTAGAGCAACTGCACTTCCAAGTGCACTTGTAGTGCACTGTATGTATGCCCTTAGTAAATAAATCTCATAGGCTCGTATGCAGTTGAGTTTAAGAGCTTTGGCAAAAAAATGCCAAGAGCTCCTAAACTCAAATTTAGGAGCTGTAGTGTACATGAAGCCTTAGATCAACAGGCCTCTGTATAAAGTGTGTACCTGTAAAGCATATGAATCCATATAAGGAATTATAGAAATACTGGCAGACATCATTAGGGGTCTGCAATTGGGTTGCATTTATGGAATTGTACTTTTCTATTAACTGCTAGCTTTAACCACTTGCCGACCGCCTAACGACTATATATGTCAACACAATGGCACGGGCAGGCAAAATCACGTACCTGGTATACGTGATTGCCTTCCCGCGGGCAGGGGGTCCGATCGGACCCCCCCCGGTGCCAGCGGCGGTCAGCTTTGGTCTGGGAGCGTTTAGAGATGAGGGGGAGGCCATCCGATCGTTGCGCCCCCCCCCCTCGCGATCGCTTCCAGCCAATGACAATCATCCCCTGCCTCTGTGTAGTACACAGAGGCAGAGGATGTGATGTCATCTCACCTCGGCTCGGCAGTTTCCGTTCCGGCGCCGAGGAGAGAAGACATGTGAGTGCACAACACAACACACACACACACAGTAGAACATGCCAGGCACACTTTACACCCCCGATCACCCCCCAATCACCCCTCCCCCCCTGTCACACTGACACCAAGCAGTTTTTTTTTCTGATTACTGCATGGTGTCAGTTTGTGACAGTTAGAAGTGGTAGGGCAGTTAGTGTTGGCCCCCTGTAGGTCTAGGATACCCCCCTAACCCCCCCTAATAAAGTTTTAACCCCTTGATCACCCCCCGTCACCATTGTCACTAAGCGATCATTTTTCTGATCGCTGTATTAGTGTCGCTGGTGATGCTAGTTAGGGACGTAAATATTTAGGTTCACCGTCAGCGTTTTATAGCGTCAGGGACCCCCATATACTAATGTTTTAACCCCTTGATTGCGTCTAGTTAACCCTTTCACCACTGATCACCGTATAAGTGTTACGGTTGACACTGGTTAGTTCGTTTATTTTTTATAGTGTCAGGGCACCCGCCGTTTATTACCGAATAAAGGTTTAGCCCCCTGATCGCCCGGCGGTGATATGCGTCGCCCCAGGCAGCGTCAGATTAGCGCCAGTACCGCTAACACCCACGCACGCAGCATACGCCTCCCTTAGTGGTATAGTATCTGAACGCATCAATATCTGATCCGATCAGATCTATACTAGCGTCCCCAGCAGTTTAGGGTTCCCAAAAACGCAGTGTTAGCACGATCAGCCCAGATACCTGCTAGCACCTGCGTTTTTCCCCTCCGCCCGGCCCAGCCCAGCCCACCCAAGTGCAGTATCGATCGATCACTGTCACTTTTAAAACACTAAACGCATAACTGCAGCATTCGCAGAGTCAGGCCTGATCCCTGCGATCGCTAACAGTTTTCTTGGTAGCGTTTTGGTGAACTGGCAAGCACCAGCCCCAGGCAGCGTCAGATTAGCGCCAGTACCGCTAACACCCACGCACGCACCGTACACCTCCCTTAGTGGTATAGTATCCGAACGGATCAATATCTGATCTAATCAGATCTATACTAGCGTCCCCAGCAGTTTATGGTTCCCAAAAACGCAGTGTTAGCGGGATCAGCCCAGATACCTGCTAGCACCTGCGTTTTGCCCCTCCGCCTGGCCCGGCCCAGCCCACCCAAGTGCAGTATCGATCGATCACTGTCACTTACAAAACACTAAGCGCATAACTGCAGCGTTCGCAGAGTCAGGCCTGATCCCTGCGATCGCTAACAGTTTTTTTGGTAGCGTTTTGGTGAACTGGCAAGCACCAGTGGCCTAGTAAACCCCGGTCATAGTCAAACCAGCACTGCAGTAACACTTGGTGATGTGGCGAGTCCCATAAGTGCAGTTCAAGCTGGTGAGGTGGCAAGCACAAGTAGTGTCCCGCTGCCACCAAAAAGACAAACACAGGCCCGTCGTGCCCATAATGCCCTTCCTGCTGCATTCGCCAATCCTAATTGGGAACCCACCGCTTCTGCAGCACCCGTACTTCCCCCATTCACATCCCCAACCAAATGCAGTCGGCTGCATGAGAGGCATTTTCTTTATGTCCTCCCGAGTACCCCTACCCAACAAACCCACTCAAAAAAGATGTCGTGTCTGCAGCAAGTGCGGATATAGGCGTGACACCTGCTATTATTGTCCCTCCTGTCCTGACAGTCCTGGTCTTTGCATTGGTGAATGTTTTGAACGCTACCATTCACTAGTTGAGTATTAGCGTAGGGTACAGCATTCCACAGACTAGGCGCACTTTCACAGGGTCTCCCAAGATGCCATCGCATTTTGAGAGACCCGAACCTGGAACCTGTTAGTTATAAAAGTTACAGTTACAAAAAAAAAGTGTAAAAAAAAAAACACAAACAAAAATATAAAATAAAAAAAAAATAGTTGTCGTTTTATTGTTCTCTCTCTCTCTCTCTCTATTCTCTCTATTGTTCTGCTCTTTTTTACTGTATTCTATTCTGTAATGATTTATTGTTATTATGTTTGATCATGTTTGCTTTTCAGGTATGCAATTTTTTATACTTTACCGTTTACTGTGCTTTATTGTTAACCATTTTTTTGTCTTCAGGTACGCCATTCACGACTTTGAGTGGTTATACCAGAATGATGCCTGCAGATTTAGACATCATCTTGGTATCATTCTTTTCAGCCAGCGGTCGGCTTTCATGTAAAAGCAATCCTAGCGGCTAATTAGCCTCTAGACTGCTTTTACAAGCAGTGGGAGGGAATGCCCCCCCCCCCTTCACCGTCTTCCGTGTTTTTCTCTGGCTCTCCTGTCTCAACAGGGAACCTGAGAATGCAGCCGGTGATTCAGCCAGCTGACCATAGAGCTGATCAGAGACCAGAGTGGCTCCAAACATCTCTATGGCCTAAGAAACCGGAGGCTACGAGCATTTTACGACTTAGATTTCGCCGGATGTAAACAGCGCCATTGGGAAATTGGGAAAGCATTTTATCACACCGATCTTGGTGTGGTCAGATGCTTTGAGGGCAGAGGAGAAATCTAGGGTCTAATAGACCCCAATTTTTTCAAAAAAGAGTACCTGTCACTACCTATTGCTATCATAGGGGATATTTACATTCCCTGAGATAACAATAAAAATGATTAAAAAAAAAAAAAAATGAAAGGAACAGTTTAAAAATAAGATAAAAAAGAAAAAAAAAAAAAAAAAGAAAAAAAAAAAGCACCCCTGTCCCCCCTGCTCTCGCGCTAAGGCGAACGCAAGCGTCGGTCTGGCGTCAAATGTAAACAGCAATTGCACCATGCATGTGAGGTATCACCGCGAAGGTCAGATCGAGGGCAGTAATTTTAGCAGTAGACCTCCTCTGTAAATCTAAAGTGGTAACCTGTAAAAGCTTTTAAAAATGTATTTAGTTTGTCGCCACTGCACGTTTGTGCGCAATTTTAAAGCATGTTATGTTTGGTATCCATGTACTCGGCCTAAGATCATCTTTTTTATTTCATCAAACATTTGGGCAATATAGTGTGTTTTAGTGCATTAAAATTTAAAAAAGTGTGTTTTTTCCCCAAAAAATGCGTTTGAAAAATCGCTGCGCAAATACTGTGTGAAAAAAAAATGAAACACCCACCATTTTAATCTGTAGGGCATTTAAAAAAATATATAATGTGTGGGGGTTCAAAGTAAATTTCTTGCAAAAAAAATAATTTCTTCATGTAATCAAAAAGTTTCAGAAAGGGCTTTGTCTTCAAGTGGTTAGAAGAGTGGGTGATGTGTGACATAAGCTTCTAAATGTTGTGCATAAAATGCCAGGACAGTTCAAAACCCCCCCAAATGACCCCATTTTGGAAAGTAGACACCCCAAGCTATTTGCTGAGAGGCATGTCGAGTCCATGGAATATTTTATATTGTGACACAAGTTGCGGGAAAGAGACTATTTTTTTTTTTTTTTTATTTGCACAAAGTTGTCACTAAATGATATATTGCTCAAACATGCCATGGGAATATGTGAAATTACACCCCAAAATACATTCTGTTGCTTCTCCTGAGTATGGGGATACCACATGTGTGGGACTTTTTGGGAGCCTAGCCGCGCACGGGACCCCGAAAACCAAGCACCGCCTTCAGGCTTTCTAAGGGCGTAAATGTTTGATTTCACTCTTCACTGCCTATCACAGTTTCGGAGGCCATGGAATGCCCAGGTGGCAAAAAACTCCCCCAAATTACCCCATTTTGGAAAGTAGACACCCCAAGCTATTTGCTGAGTGGTATAGTGAGTATTTTGCAGACCTCACTTTTTGTCACAAAGTTTTAAAAATTGAAAAAAGAAAAAAAAAATTTCTTGTCTTTCTTCATTTTCAAAAACAAATGAGAGCTGCAAAATACTCACCATGCCTCTCAGCAAATAGCTTGGGGTGTCTACTTTCCAAAATGGGGTCATTTGGGGGCGGTTTGTGCCACCTGGGCATTCCATGGCCTTTGAAACTGTGATAGGCAGTGAAGAGTGAAATCAAAAATTTACACCCTTAGAAATCCTGAAGGCGGTGATTCGTTTTCGGGGCCCCGTACGCGGCTAGGCTCCTAAAAAGTCCCACACATGTGGTATCCCCATACTCAGGAGAAGCAGCTAAATGTATTTTGGGGTGCAATTCCACATATGCCCATGGCCTGTATGAGCAATATATCATTTAGTGACAACTTTTTGTAATTTTTTTTTTTGTCATTATTCAATCACTTGGGACAAAAAAAATGAATATTCAATGGGCTCAACATGCCTCTCAGCAATTTCCTTGGGGTGTCTACTTTCCAAAATGGGGTCATTTGTTGGGGTTTTGTACTGCCCTACCATTTTAGCACCTCAAGAAACGACATAGGCAGTCATAAATTAAAGGCTGTGTAAATTCCAGAAAATGTACCCTAGTTTGTAGGCGCTATAACTTTTGCGCAAACCAATAAACATACACTTATTGACATTTTTTTTACCAAAGACATGTGGCCAAATACATTTTGGCCTAAATGTATGACTAAAATTGAGTTTATTGGATTTTTTTTAGAACAAAAAGTAGAAAATATCATTTTTTTTCAAAATTTTTGGTCTTTTTCCGTGTATAGCGCAAAAAATAAAAACGGCAGAGGTGATCAAATACCATCAAAAGAAAGCTCTATTTGTGGGAAGAAAAGGACGCAAATTTTGTTTGGGTACAGTATTGCATGACCGCGCAATTAGCAGTTAAAGCGACGCAGTGCCAAATTGTAAAAAGTGCTCTGGTCAGGAAGGGGGTCAATCCTTCCGGGGCTGAAGTAGTTAACCACTTCAGCCCCGGAAGAATTGACCCCCTTCCTTACCAGAGCACTTTTTGCGATACGGAACTGCGTCACTTTAACTGACAATTGCGCAGTCGCGCGACGTTGCACCCAAACAAAATTGACGTCCTTTTTTTTCCCCACAAATAGAGCTTTCTTTTGGTGGTATTTCTGCTGTTTTTATTTTTTGTGCTATAAACAAAGAGAGCGAGAATTTTGAAAAAAAGCAATATTTTTTTACTTTTTGCTATAATAAATATCCCCAAAAATTATATAAAAAAACGAATTTCTTAGTTTAGGCCGATTATTTATTCTTCTACATATTTTTGGTAAAAAAAATAAGCGTATATTGATTGGTTTCCGCAGAAGTTATAGCATCTACAAAATAGGGGATACATTTATGGCATTTTTATTATTTTTTTTATTAGTAATGGCAGTGATCTGCAATTTTTATCGTGACTGCGACATTATGGCGGACACATTGGACACTTTTGACATTATTTTGGGACAATTGTCCTTTATACAGCGATCAGTGCTATAAAAATGCACTGATTACTGTGTAAATGATGCTGGCAGGGAAGGGGTTAAACACTAGGGGGCGATCAAGGGGTTAAGTGTGTCCTAGGGAGTGATTCCTGTCATGTTGCTAGGCAGAACAGGGAAATGCCTTGTCTACTTAGGTGTCTCCCCGTTCTGCCGCTCCGTGTCACGATCGTGGTCCCCCGGCGAACATAGAATCCGCAGGACCCGCGAGCACGCTCACTGAGTATGCGTCGGGCGTGCACACCCACAATGCGGCGTCTTAAAGGGGATGTACAGGTACGCCCATTTGCGCAGCCACGTCATTGTCCTGACGTACATCGTTGTGCACTGGTCAGCAAGCGGTTAAAGTGTTCACCTTGTAAGAAAAAAATTGAAAAGGTAGACTAACTCTGTACACCCTTCCACCCCTCTGGTCCCTGCTGTACTCGCCTCTGGGGATGCTGAGCTGTTGGTACCCACGCAGCTGATCCAGCGGTCTGGGGATTTGGAATCCCCAGTCTCCTCTGTGCAATGCTTCTTGGACAGATCAAAGCAATTCACTGAGCAGGCGCTGCCCAATCAGAATTTCTCTGGAGCGCTGCACAGAGAAGAGAAAGAATTTCATGTTCCTGGACCAGCTTCATGGACACTGACAGCTCAGCATCATAGGTAAGTACAGCAGGGACGGAGGAGAAGGGAGGAGGAAGAGAGTGGGGGGGGGGGGGGGGGGTTAAGGAAGTTGTACAGTGTTTGCCTTTTCATTTTTTCTGAAAAGATGAACTAACATATTTTCCAAGCTACCAAAAACATGGCATTTCACAGATATTATACAAGCATTGTCACCATGTTGATTGCAGGATTTGTTTTAAAATTACCATCTGAATAACACTCATTTCATTTAGTCACTTGTTATATGATAAGCAGTCATCCCATTGTCTGCAGTGTGTTTCATACACTTTTAAACACATGTTTTTGCAATTGCACATTGAAGTTTCAAATGTCGCCATATGGGACCTATTAAGCAAATGTGTAAAGTCAGCTGTAGACAGAATTACTTCCTGGTCCTTTATTCCACCTGCTGATTAGTATTTCGGCAGTGGAGCCGGTTCCCTTGGCAACTCACACTGTGATGGTGACATGGAGGGTGAACCCTGACAGACATCCTTGTATACATTCTTCCTGGGTTATAGTTTGTTAGAACTGGTTTGGTTCTAGTCATACAGACACTTTTTTATCCATGATATTGATATAACATGACTGACTGTCTAACCCATATTAGTTCATCATTATGTGATCTAGAGGAATGCAGGTACTGTCAGCCTAAAGAAACATCACTTCAATGCAATTACATTTTTGGCATGTCATTGTTAAACTATAACAATATAAACTGATCTCAATCTCTTAAAGGGTTTGGATGGAGAATGGAATATATCCAATTTGTTATATTTCCCCTCTGGATATCTATTAAAATCAAGCGCTCCTTGTGGCATTTTGTAAAGCAAGATATTAAAGTGAATTCCACCTTTATCTGGGTATTGTCATGCCAAATGTATTCAGACCCTTAATTACAGTGCCTTGAAAAAAGTATTCATACCCCTTGACATTTTCCACATTTTGTCATGTTACAACCAAAAACGTAAATGTATTTTATTGGGATTTTATGTGATAGAACAAAAAGTGGCACATAATTTTGAAGTTGAAGGAAAATGATAAATGGTTTTTAAAATTGTTAACAAATATCTGAAAAATGTGGTGTGCATTTGTATTCAGCCCACATTACTTTGATACCAGCTACAATCTAGTGGAACCAATTGCCTTCAGAAGTCACCTAATTAGTAAATAGAGTCCACTTGTGTATAATTTAATTTCAGTAAAAATACAGCTGTTCTGTGAAGCCCTCAGAGGTTTGTTAGAAAACCTTAGTGAACAAACCGCATCATAAAGGCAAAGGAATAGGCCAGACAGGTCAGGTATAAAGTTGTGGAGAAGTTTAAAGCAGGGCTAGGTCAACATCCGATGGATGTTGGCTCAAACTTGTCTTGCATACACACGGCCACACAAAGTTGTCGGAAAATCTGATCATTCTGAACGCGGTGACGTAAAACACGTACGTCTGGACTATAAACGGGGCAGTAGCCAATAGCTTTCATCTCTTTATTTATTCTGAGCATGCGTGGCACTTTGTGCGTCGGTTTTGTGTACACGCGATCGGAATTTCCGACAACGGATTTTGTGGTCGGAAAATTTTATAGCCTGCTCTCAAACTTTCTGTGTCGGAAAATCCGATGGAAAATGTGTGATGGAGCCCACACACGGTCGGAATTTCTGACAACAAGGTCCTATCACACATTTTCCGTCGGAAAATCCGACCATGTGTACGGCGCATTAGTTGTGCACTCCACAAATCTGGCCTTTATGGAAGAGTAGCAAGAAGAAAGCCATTGTTGAAAGAAAGCCATAAAAAGTCCTGTTTCCAGTTTGTGAGAATCCATGTGGGGAACACAGCAAACATGTGGAAGAAGGTACTCTGGTCAGATGAGACCACAATTGAACTTTTTGGCCTATAAGCGAAACTAACACTGCACATTACCCTTAACACACCATCCATTGTGAAACATGGTGGTGACAGCTAATATTGCTTTTCTTCAGCAGGGACAGGGAAGCTGGTCAGAGTTGATGGGAAGATGGATGGAGCCAAATACAGGGCAATCGAAAACCTGTTAGTCTGCAAAAGACTTGAGACTGGAGCAGAGGTTCACCTTCCAGCAGGACAATGACCCCAAACATGCAGCCAGGGCTGCAATGGCCCAGTCAAAGTCCAGACCTTAATCCAATTAGAAATCCGTGGCAAGACTTGAAAATTGCTGTTCACAAAAGCTCTCCATCCAATCTGACAGAGCTTGAGCTATTTTGCAAAGAAGAATGGGCAAAAATGTCACTCTCCTAGATGCGCAAAGCTGGTAGAGACATCCCCAAAAAGACTTGCAGCTGTAATTGCAGCGAAAGGTGGTTCTACAAAGTATTGACTCGGGGGGGCTGAATACAAATGCACACCACACTTTTCACATATTTATTTGTAAAAAAAAATTGAAAACCATTTATCGTTTTCCCTAAACGGAATACTTTCCATCCCCACGGTAGCTTATAACCTGCCCCTGTGGGTTACATTAAATTGCCCGTACCACAAGAAAGCTAGGGATCAGATTAAATGAACACATAAATAATATAAATAAAAAGTTTTTAAAAGCAAAATATCTATCTAACCATTTTAGAATACACCATAATAGAACCCTAGCCTCATGTCTTTTATTGTGATTGATAGAGTTGAGCCAAATTGGAGGGGGGTGTTTGACACAAAGGATTTCAAGAAATTAAACAGAATTAATTTAAATCTTTGAATTAAATACTTTACATCCTGCGGGTATGAATTTGGAGATCGGTTTGAAGGGTGATGACATGGGATGTTAACTGAGACGTATGGGAATGTATTGGCCTCCATCCCTGTAACTATATGCAAAAAAGGGGGGAATGTGGGACTTTGAATAAAGAGAGTGTGGCGAAACTAAAGAAATTCATATCAGTATAAAAAGTCTATATGTTTATTTACTAAACAGTAAATGGCATGACATATAACAGTGATATAACAACAAAAATACTGCGCTTGTGTCAGGGCTGGCTCAGCCCTTCCTTCTGTGAGTTGGCCACTCAGCTGTCGGCTAATTGCCAGCTCTCATCTCTCTCCACCGTTAACCACCTGTTGTGGATCTGCTCGTCAGTCCCGCCTACTTAAAGATCTCCAGCTCACTTCATTCCTGCCTTCGCCTTGGTCACATCACAAGAAACCATCTCCTGCTTTCCTGTTTAAAGACTGGCTTTGCTGACATCCCTTCTGGCTCCTTATCCTGCTTGCTGTTCCTCTAATTGGATCCCTGACTTCTGGCCTGGCTGATTACCCGATTTGGTTACTGAACCCTGGCTTGGCTGACTACCCGATCCCATTACTGGACTCTGGCTATGCTTTGACTACGCTTACTCTATTTACCTTTTTATTTTTATTAATAAACAAGTGTGATTTTACTGTACTTCTGTCTCGGTCTGGTTCATGGTTTCTGACAGCTTGTGTGTTGAGTGCAAAAAATAAGCAGCAACAAAAAAATGTGAGAGATATACACATGAATATATATGAAATACAGAAAAAGTTGCGCTAAGTGAACATAATATGAATACAAATAGAGTCCAACATTTGATTGAAAAAGTGTCAGCAATCTAACAGGATAATAAGTCCAATTCCTTGAGACGTGCTGAGTGCTATAAACTCCAGACAGTATCCTTCACCAGGTGAATCACCAACATAAAGTAAAGCCCCACACAGTGGATCCTCTGTTATTGAAGGTCAAATAAACATAGGGAATTGTCAGCTCCTGACATCAAGGGAAACAGTGGTATAAGGTATATGCATCTCTCCAACAGTCCCTCCAATGGCCAGATCAGAGCCTCATGCCCGCCGAGCAAAATCCCAAAGGAAATAAAAAAAGGGGGGCTTCCAATAGCGTAAAAACCTTTTGTAAGGCGTTTATTCAAACACTGTGTACAGCATTGGATACATGGTGCATTAAAAACATAAAAGGCTGCAGCTAAAAGACTAAAAATTTGCGAGTTTGAATAAACGCTTTACAAAAAATTTTACACTATTGGAAGCCCCCTTTTTTATTTCCTTTGGGATTTTGCTTGGCTGACATAAGATTATTGCCTATTTTTTCAGTGTTCTGTGATTGGGTAAGATGGAGACTGTGACATCATCATCCCACCTCTCCTCTCGTGCATTCAGAAGATGCCTTGTATTTATTGAAAAACACTACTAGTTGTTCTGTGAATGTATCGTTTTTTTTCAGTGCAGCGCTGTCTTATACGTGATCAAACATGCTGAACATAAAAAATGTGTGACAAAAACAACACCAAAATAACAAATTCCACCAATAAGATATTTGCTTAAACAACATACATAATGTCATTCTTTATAAACATATGTCATTATTCAATCAGCACGTGCTGTATAGTCCTCCTACGTAGTCTGTGTAGCTTAAACAATTAGTGCTGATATATAAACGTGCCAATGATGTTATTCATATCCTAAATAATTCATGCAGATTGATCAATTATTGTGCAATCCATATATTTCACTTGTGATCGTACCGCCAACTGTAGTGCTCTTCTCTTCACCGACGAATCTACACTATATAACCAAAAGTATTGGGTCGCCTGCCTTTACAAGAGCATGAACTCAAATGGCATTCCAGTCTTTGTCCATAGGGTTTAATATTGAGTTGGCCCACCCTTTGCAGCTATAACAGCTTCGACTCTTCTGATAAGGTTGTCCACAAGGTTTAGGAGTGTGTCTATGGGAATGTTTGATCATTCTTCCAGAAGCGCATTCGTGAGGTCAGGCACTGATGTGGACGGGAAGGCTTGGCTCGCAGTCTCTGCTCTAATTCATTCAAAGGTGTTCTATTGGGTTGAGGTCAGGACTCTGTGCAGGCCAGTCAAGTTCCTTCAACCCAAACTCGCTCATCCATGTCTTTATGGACCTGGTTTGTGCACAGGTTGCAGTCATGTTGGGAACAAGGAGGGGCCATCCCCAGACTGTTTCCACAAAGTTGGGAGCATGAAATTGCCCAAAATGTCCTGGTATACTGACACCTTAAGAGTTCCCTTCACTGGAACCCCTGAAAAACAACCCCAAACATTAATCCCCCTCCACCAAATGATTTGGACCAGTGCACAAAGCAAGGTCCATAAAGACATGGATGAGCAAGTTTGAGGTGGAGGAACTTGACTGGCCTGCACAGAGCTCTGGCCTCAACCCGATAGAACAACGTTGGGAGGAATTGGAGCGTAGACTATGAGCCAGGATTTTTTGTCCACATCAGTGCCTGACTTCACAAATGCGCTTCTGGAACAATGGTCAAACATTGCCATAGACACACTCCTAAACCTTGTGGACAGCCTTCGCAGAACAGTTTAAGCTGTTATAGCTGCAATGGATGGGGCAACTGAATATTGAATCCTACAGACTAAGACTGGGATGCCATTAAAGTTCATGTGCATGTAAAGGCAGGCGTCCCAATTCTTTTAGGTATTAGTGTCTATACCCTCACCTCCAGTATTTGTTTCAAAATAATATTAGGTCAAATAAAGCCTTTCCCTTTTAGTCGGGTAGGTGTGAGTTCAGATGTTCCTCCGGATCCAATTCTCTCAGAAATTCAATCCATCTCCATCCTCCATCATCATCAACATATTTCTTCCACCAAAACTCACATGAAGATAGAGTATCATAGTGTAAAATGTTTTCCAATAGTATTTATTAACCTCCCTGGCGGTATGATTATTTCGGATTTTAGGTGCTGAAAGCGGTACAATTATTTTGCATAGAAAATTTGGCGTTTTATATTGTAGGTCTTTAATTCTTAACAATAACACACTTAAATCTGTCCAAACAAGAGTCTAGTAGATATCCTGGGTATGATAAAGTTTGAAACACAAAAACATAAATTATAATATAATAAATAAATATAAATAATTAAAATATATATATAATATAATAATAATAAAAAAAAATTTCCCCACGATTCACTATCGCTCAATTCTGCAAGTGTTCTAATTTACTATCGCTGTTTTCTAGCTGGTCTAAAGCCACTTTTGACGTAAAGGGACACTTTTTGGTTGCTATGGACAATTTCCAGTTTCCAGGCAGAAAGAACAGTATATATAATATAAAACTGCATGCAGGGCATGGGCCAAAGCACTGGGGACAAAAGGGATTTGAAATAATTTCATACAGTACTGTAATCTGTAAGATTACAGTACTGTATGTTTTATGACGTTTACAATTTTTTGAATTTGCCGCCAGGCTCCACCCCCGTGCGTCGCGACACTCGCAGGGAACGGAGCCTGGCACGGAGAGGCTTCGGAGGAGACAGAGCCCGCAGACAGCACAGGGGACATTGCAGGATCCTGGGGACAAGATGTAATCCCGAGTGTGGCTCGGGGTTACCGCTAATGGGACTGAATTTTAACCCCCGAGCCACACTCGGGAATACCGTCAGGGAGGTTAAAAACTCACATTTAAAAGTACATATCTGATGTACTGCAGACAAGAAGCCTCTTTCCTCTTGAGGGTACTGGTCTCCAGACGTTCACAAAATGGCAGATCACAAACTACCTGTCGTGCAGCTTGACATCATCAGCCCCTCCATGCGCGTTACATCACTAAAGACGTGACTTCATCAGGGGATCAGATCCGCGGATTGTTCTGTGAATGGTGGCAGTGCACTGGACCCGGAAGATTGCTGCAGTAGCGGCAACTTCTACAGTGATTTTTAGCTCTGGTATGAGATATGCATTCTTACATTGGTCTAACTTGTATAAAATTCATAACTAAATTTTAGCTTTCATATATTTCTAAAACTAGAGATGCATTTGCTAAATAGGTATTTTAAAAGTAACATAGTGATTGGGGCTACAGTGACACAGAAAAGTATTTCACAGTGCTGGTTACATTCCAATCATCCTTCATTTGCTACAATGAAAGAAAAGGGTCGCTTTTCTTTTCACAGTGGAGTGGCTGGAAACTGCCCCATAGACCGAGCTGTCTTGTGGATATAATCCAATAGGACTGACAGATAATGATAATACAGTGGACAATGGTTAAGGTAATCCTATTATTTGAGACAAGGACATTATTGGGAGCCCAGGGCACAGATAATGGGAGATGGGAATAAAATGTGATTTTTTCAAATATACATTCCTACATCTTGAAAGTTCAGTATTGTAATAAAGATAGAAACCTAATCAATAAAAAAAAGAATTGTTGCTAAGCTGGAACAAATTGTGCATCTGAAATCACAGGTGCAGACATCATCCCTTGCCTGGGCTCAAGAGATGAATGATTAGTCAAGGAAAGCAACGCAAGTTGCCTATTAGCCTGAATAAAAAACTATGCACTATATTACACATGGAACTTTTTTTCCGGTGAAAGCAGAGTATTAGGCTGAGAGTCAGCAATGTAAATTTGTTTTTATTTTAAATAAACAAATTACTGGACATTGATATATAATATATATATACAGTATCTCACAAAAGTGAGTACAGTAAAACCATGGTTTGGGAGCGTTTTGCAAGACAAACAAATTGTTTTCATAAATTTTGTCTTAATATACAAGTAACGTCAAGCCACAACTATATATAAATAGATATATAGATATTGATAGATATATGCAGTGGATATAAAAAGTCTACACACCCCCATTAAAATGTCAAGTTTCTGTAATGTAAAAAAATGAGGCAAGGATAAATAATTTCAGAACTTTTTCCACCTTTAATGTGACCTTTAAACTGTACTCAGTTGAACAACAAACTGAAATCTTTTAGGTGGAGGGAAGTAAAAATAGAAAAAATAAATAATATGGTTGCATAAGTGTGCACACCCTTAAACTAATACTTTGTAGAAGCACCTTTTGATTTTATTACAGCACTCAGACTTTTTGGGTAGGAGTCTATCAGCATGGCATATCTTGACTTGGCAATATTTGCCCACTCTTCTTTGCAAAAACACTCCAAATCTGTCAGATTGCCAGGGCATCTCCTGTGCACAGCCCTCCTCAGATCACCCTACAGATTTTCAATTGGATTCAGGTCTGGGCTCTGGCTTGGTCATTCCAAAACTGTAATCTTTTTCTCGTGAAGCCATTCCTTTGTTGATTTGAATGTATGCTTTGGGACGTTGTCATGCTGAAAGATGAAGCTCCTCTTCATGTTCAGATTTCTAGCAGAAGCCTGAAGGTTTTGTGCTAATATTGACTGGTATTTGGAACTGTTTATAATTCCCTCTTCCTTGACTGAAGCCCCTGTTCCAGCTGAAGAAAAACAACCCAAAAGCATAATGCTGCCACCACCAAGCTTCGCGGTGGGTATGGTGTTCTTTTCGTGATGTGCAGTCTTGTTTTTGCGCCAAACATATCTTTTGGAATTATGGCCAAAAAATTCAACCTTGGTTTCATCAGACCATATCAAATTTTCCCACATGCTTTTGGGAGACTTCAGATGTGTTTTTGCAAAATTTAACCAGGCTTCGATGTTTTTCTTCATAAGAAAAGGCTTTAGTCTTGCCACTTTTCCCCATAGCCCAGACATATGAAGAATACTGGAGATTGTTGTCACATGTACCACACAGCCAGTACTTGCCAGATAGTCCTGCAGCTCCTTTAATGTTGCTGTAGGCCTTTTGGCAGCCTCCCTGACCAGTTTTATTCTTGTCTTTTCATCAATTTTGGAGGGACGTCCAGTTCTTGGTAATGTTACTGTTGTACCATATTTTCTCCACTTGATGATGACGGTCTTCACTATGTTCCATGGTATATCTAATGCCTTGGGAATTCTTTTGTACTCTTCTCCTGACTGATACCTTTTAACAGTGAGATCCCTCTGATGCTTTGGAAGCTCTCTGTGGACCATGGCTTTTGCTGTAGGATTCAACTAAGAAAATGTCAGGAAAGACCTACTAGAACTGCTGAACTTTATTTGGTGTTAAACTGAGGCACTTTAAATGATGGCAGGTGTGTACTGACTCCTATTTAACAGGAGTTTGAATGTGATTGCTTAATTCCGAACACAGCTACATCCCTAGTTATAAGAGGGTGTGCGCACTTATGCAACCACATTATTTTAGTTTTTTATTTTTACTTCCCCCCTAAAAGATTTCAGTTTGCTTTTCATTTGAGTTGTACAGTTTATAGGTCACATTAAAAGGTAGAAAAAGTTCTGAAATGATTTATCTTTGTCTCATTTTTTTTTATCACAGAAACCTGACATTTTACCAGGGGTGTGTAGACTTTTTATATCCACTGTTGGTGTGTATGTATGTGTATGTATATATGTATGTATGTGTATGTATATATACCGTATTTATCGGCGTATAACAACCACTTTTTTCCCCTTAAAATCAGGGGAAAATTGTGGGTGCGTGTTATTCGCCAATCCCTCGCTGATTGCGAGCGGAGGATCGAGCCGCCAAGATACATAGCCGAGTGTACTCGGCTTGGCTCCGCTCACAGTCACGCCCAGTCCCGCCCTACGGTGGACATAACATAGGGACTGGGCGTGACTGTGAGCGGAGCCGAGCCGAGGACACACTGCTCCGCTCGGGACTCCTAAGGACTGCCGAGAGGACCCAAGACCCGCCAAGATACACAGGACATCCGGCTCTGTATCTCGGCGGGCGCCATTTTTAAACTGGAAGACTGTAATGACAAGGCTGCAATGACAAGGCTGCACTGACAAGGCTACACTGACAAGGCTGCACTGACAAGGCTGCAATGACACTGGACAAGGCTGCAGATGTACACTGATGAGGTTGCATTGATGGGCATTTAAATGTAAGTTTTTTTCCTTAAACTTCCCTCCTAAACTTAGGGTGCGTGTTATACGACGGTGGGTGTTATACGCCGATAAATACGATATATATATATATATATATATGCAGGTAGGTAATGTTGTGGTTGGGATTCGAACCAGCGACCCTTTTTACTGCTAGACGAGAGTGCTACCCATATATATATATATATATATATATATATATATATATATATATATATATATATATATATATATATATATATATATATATATATATATATATATATATATATATATATATATATATACACACAGTCGGGACGGAAAGCATTCAGACCCCCTTAAATTTGGGATGACCAGAACTCTTCCTAGAGCTGGCCTTCTGGCCAAACTGAGCTATCGGGGGAGAAGAGCCTTGGTGAGAGAGGTAAAGAACCCAAAGATCACTGTGGCTGAGCTCCAGAGATGCAGTCGGGAGATGGGAGAAAGTTGTAGAAAGTCAACCATCACTGCAGCCCTCCACCAGTATGGGGCTTTATGGCAGAGTGGCCCGACGGAAGCCTCTCCTCAGTGCAAGACACATGAAAGCCTGCATGGAGTTTGCTAAAAAACGCCTGAAGGACTCCAAGATGGTGAGAAATAAGATTCTCTGGTCTGATGAGACCAAGATAGAACTTTTTGGCCTTAATTCTAAGTGGTATGTGTGGAGAAAGCCAGGCACTGATCATCACCTGTCCAATACAGTCCCAACAGTGAAGCATGGTCTTGGCAGCATCATGCTGCAGGGACAGGACGACTGGTTGCAATCGAGGGAAAGATGAATGCGGCCAAATACAGAGATATCCTGGATGAAAACATTCTCCAGAGTGCTTAGGACCTCAAACTGGGCCGAAGGTTTACCTTCCAACAAGACAATGACCTTAAGCACACAGCTAAAATAATGAAGGAGTGACTTCACAACAACTCCATGACTGTTCTTGAATGGCCCAGCCAGAGCCCTGACTTAAACCCAATTGAGCATCTCTGGAAAGACCTAAAAATGGCTATCCACCAACGTTTACCATCCAACCTGACAGAACTGAAGAGGATCTTCCAAGGAGGAATGGCAGAGGATCCCCAAATCCAGGTGTGAAAAACTTGTTGCATCTTTCCCAAAAAGACTCATGGCTGTATTAGATTAAAAGGGTGCTTCTACTAAATACCGAGCAAAGGGTCTGAATACTTAGGACCATGTGATATTTTAGTTTTTCTTTTTTAATAAATCTGCAAAGATGTCAACAATTCTGTGTTTTTCTGTCAATATGGGGTGCTGTGTGTACATTAATGAGGAAAAAAATGAACCTAAATGATTTTAGCAAATGGCTGCAATATAACAAAGAGTGAAAAATTTAAGGGGGTCTGTATATTTTCCGTCCCCACTGTAAACATATTTCATTAATAGATGACATTAAAACAATATCTGAAGACGATTGACAGAAACCCACTACCAGTACAGCATGCTTGGCATAGCGGTAAGGGGAAGTATTTTGCTTATTGATCAGTTTACTCGATGACCTAGTCATAGGAACAGGACTGTGTCATTAAAGCAGATTTTCATAAGTTTGCTCCTCCTCATACCCACCCTTACCCCCTCCACTACACAAATATCTTTTTTTATGGCTTATTTTATTGTTCATTGGATAGGTTTCAGCCTGCCTCCCCATCCTCCTTCCTCACCTAGGTGAACTCCTGCATATCCCAGGAGGCACAGGAGCACTACAGTCAATCAATTTGCTAAGGAGGAGGGGGCAGGCCTAGCAGCACATCATCAGGTGGCTGCACCTAAAACCAGAAGAGCCAGCAGTCTCCTGTTGACATCACAGGGGAACATGGCGGCACAGACAGGACCTGAGCAGCGGCTCAGGAAAGAGGAGCTCAGTAGGACAATGCTGGATACATTGGGTGGGTATCTGAATTGAGGATAACTAAGCATCAGGTAAGCAGGGTAAAAAAAAATAAGGGGGGGGGGTGAAGTTCCTCTTTAAGTGAGTACTGTGGGTATATATACAGTATATATGTACAGTATGTTTATTGTATTTATATATTGTTCATCAAGCAGGAGCATCATTTCATCTACATACAGCAAGCTCAAAAAAAGCACAAAGGATGCTTGTGTATAGAGTTCTATTTTCAGCCCCATCATTTTTTTAGTGTTGGCCGCCTTCCCCCTGAAAAAAAACTTTCATTGCTTCTTATTTTAAAAGAACACAACAGCCCAGGGGAAAATTGTTTGGTAATATTTTCAGAAGAGACCCATGTATAAAATACCAGCTAAGCTTTGCTAAAACCCTTACTGATGCTTATTTATATAGCGCCATCATGTCCCATGGCGCTATACAAAGTACGGGTTATAACAAAGGAGGTTAGTAGAGGTAATACAATACAGTGTTCCAAAGGCTAGTACATGCAGTTGTTAAGTAAATTTTAACAAAAAAAGGAAGTAACATTTTAAATATTTAGCACCAAAGAGAAATACAAAAGATGATTATGAATGTCAATGCAAGCAAAGTATGTTGTTTTGTAGTATAGTCTGCTAAGGGCATTTATTGACAACATGAAATGAATGAAAGCCAATTGCACTCAGTTCCCGTGAAATGGTCAGCCAGCTGTGTAGGATTGCATTGTCTGCGCTTGTCTCTGTACACATTCGGAGTATTTTCCCCAGCAGTCAAGTGATTTAATAAATGTTCAGAGGCTATTGAAATTACAAAGTGATAAGCAATCTTCTTCACAAGTGTTCAGATAAAGAAAGCTAAACGTTACACAGCGCACGATGGAGAGAAAAAACAGAATTAATCAGACAAATTTATATTTTTTATTTTTTTATTTTTTCACAAGATTGCTTTTTGGTTGCCGGCTGTAGCAGCATAGTCTTTCATAAAAGAAAAGTATTGATTCTTTCTCTTATCTAAGTATTCTGACTGAATTCTTACCTGGGAGGATGGCACATAAGAGAGCAATAATTCACGATCTCTCATGATATGCTGGTCATGACCAAATGAATTAATAATGTGTTTTGTTTCCAACTGAATCGTTTTTTTCTTTACAAACTTTGTTGTTTTTGGACTTTGTAAAAGGAAAAGTCCACTTTTAATAAAAGAAAATGATACATCGTGTACAATTGCTACACAGCTACTTTTGTAATTGAGGCCCAGTTCACACTGGTGCAACATACTCTCCATCTTTGGGAGCACAGGTCGCATGACATGTTAACTGGTCTGACACAAGTCGATCTGACTTTAGAAAAGGTTCCTGCACTACTTTTGTCTGACTTTGGTCCGTTTTCAGCCCATTCAATATCATTGGAATCAGATCAAAGTCGGATCCTTGCCCTAACCATCCGACTTGTGACATCTGACATGGTGATTACAGCGTCAGGAAAATGAATTTAAGTCACAATGGGATTGTTTTGATTGGTCAAAGGACAAGTCAGACTATCTCAAAGTCGGAGCAAAATCGTATCCTGTTCATTCAAGTCGGAGGGAAGTAGGACCAATGTTGCAAGGCAAAGTAGGATGACAGTCATACATCAGTCGTGTCATACCAGTGTGAACCCGGTCCTAGTGTTATTAAAAAAGAGCTTTTCCGTTTTATCTGCAGGTACTGTTATACTTTAAAATGGAAAAGAATTCAAATATCCCTTGATATACAATAAATATCTCCCAATTTGAAATTAAAAAGAGGGATGTCCTTTAGCACAAAGAATGTAGATAAAGTACTCACCCCTGACACGACCCCTGTTACGTGGACCAGGAGGAGTTAATACGCAAAAAAAACCAAAAAACAATTGAATAAACTTACAAGTTCTTTTTTTTCACCACTACTTTTACTTAATACTGATTTTTAAAATAAATGCAATCATTTAGAGGTTGGACTGTAGTATTTACTTTTGGCAATTAATAATACATTTTATTGACTACAAATCAATGCATCATACCAGAAGATGTTGTTTTCCCAGAAGTCCACACTGACATATGAGTCACATTTCAGGCATTTCCTAAATAGAGGTTTCATTTTTGGCTGGATGATTTGTAATGCCCCATTCAGATCTATGATTTATGCTAGCATGCAGGTTTGCATGCTTGGGGGCAGGAGTCCTTTCATTTCTGTTTTTATTTATTTTATTGGATTATGTTATAAACATTTTCACTTAATTTTATTACTATACACAGGGGGGCTGGCAAGCCTATGTGATAATGATAATGGTGTGACAGGTAACATGGGTAGGGTATCATGGACAGTTGCCCAGGGTGCAAAATGTTTGCAGTAGTGTATAGTGTGATGCAGGATCCCTCTGGCCAGCTCAGCGGGGCATTCCTGAATTCCCAGCATGTGGCTCTGCATGGCTGTAGTGGGCAGGAAGCTCCCTGTACAGCCTGGTTTGGATAAGCTGCTGGAGCACAGCTACTGCATACATGAACTCAGTGCACAGTAGGATAGAACATGTCGCAGCCACGTCTCCATCCGAGCTACCACACGTCTCCTTCCCCTGTCCTGTCTGGTGCCTTGAGGAAAGGAGGGAGGGCACATGTCCCAAAATAAGGAGCTCTTACCTGCCTCCATTCACGTGCAGCACCAAAATCAGCCACAGATTCCTTCACATGATGTCACCCACCCCAATCCTCCCCAGTACTCCACACCCACACCTTCACTGTCCCTGCCCCTTGCTCTGGGCGTTGGCAACCCAGGTTATGTCACTGGTGACAGGTCCACTTTATAGAGACATCTTGGGCCTATTAAACCCCTAACATTGCCCCTGCACTGAGACCAAGCAGGTTGAGGACAATGAGTGCCTGAACTGCTTCTCTTCTAGCCACAGCTGGCCAGGATTTGACAGCCATGAACCTGGAAGTGCTCAGAGTGGAATGCTTATTATTCACTACACAGATCCTCCTGGATCCTCATCGTGACAATGTTTTCCTGGTCCTGGACTCCCAAGAGCCATGATATAATGTACAGTGGCTTGCGAAAGTATTCGGCTCCCTTGAACTTTTCAACCTTTTGCCACATTTCAGGCTTCAAACATAAAGATATAAAATTTTAATTTTTTGTGAAGAATCACCAACAAGTGGGACACAATTGTGAAGTGGAACGAAATCTATTGGATATTTTAAACTTTTTTAGCAATTAAAAAACTGAAAAGTGGTGCGTGCAAAATTATTCGGCCCCTTTACTTTCAGTGCAGCAAACTCACTCCAGAAGTTCAGCGAGGATCTCTGAATGATCCAATGTTGTCCTAAATGACTGATGGTGATAAATAGAATCCACCTGTGTGTAATAAAGTCTCTGTATAAATGCACCTGCTCTGTGATAGTCTCAGGGTTCTGTTGAAAGCGCAGAGAGCATCATGAAGACCAAGGAACACACCAGGCAGGTCCGTAATACTGTTGTGGAGAAGTTTAAAGCCGGATTTGGATACAAAAAGATTTCCCAAGCTTTAAACATCCCAAGGAGCACTGTGCAAGCGATCATTTTGAAATGGAAGGAGTATCAGACCACTGCAAATCTACCAAGACCTGGCTGTCCCTCTAAACTTTCATCTCAGACAAGGAGAAGACTGATCAGAGATGCAGCCAAGAGGCCCATGATCACTCTGGATGAACTGCAGAGAACTACAGCTGAGGTGGGAGAGTCTGTCCATAGGACAACAATCAGTCGTACACTGCACAAATCTGGCCTTTATGGAAGAGTGGCAAGAAGAAAGCTATTTCTCAAAGATATCCATAAAAAGTCTCGTCTAAAGTTTGCCACAAGCCACCTGGGAGACACACCAAACATGTGGAAGAAGGTGCTCTGGTCCGATGAAACCAAAATCAAACTTTTTGGCCACAATGCAAAACGATATGTTTGGCATAAAAGCAACACAGCTCATCACACTCAACCCACCATCCCCACTGTCAAACATGGTGGTGGCAGCATCATGGTTTGGGCCTGCTTTTCTTCAGCAGGGACAGGGAAGATGGTTAAAATTGAGGGGAAGATGGATGCAGCCAAATACAGGACCATTCTGGATGAAAACCTGTTGGAGTCTGCAAAAGACCTGAAACTGGGACGGAGATTTATCTTCTAACAAGACAATGATCCCAAACATACAGCAAAATCTACAAAGGAATGGTTCACAAATAAACGTATCCAGGTGTTAGAATGGCCAAGTCAAAGTCCAGACCTGAATCCAATCGAGAATCTGTGGAAAGAGCTGAAAACTGCTGTTCACAAACGCTCTCCATCCAACCTCACTGAGCTCGAGCTGTTTTGCAAGGAAGAATGGGCAAGAATTTCAGTCTCTCGATGTGCAAAACTGATAGAGACATACCCCAAGCGACTTGCAGCTGTAATCGCAGCAAAAGGTGGCTCTACAAAGTATTAACGCAAGGGGGCCGAATAATTTTGCACGCCCCACTTTTCATTTTTTTATTAGTTAAAAAAGTTTCAAAAATCCAAAAGATTTCGTTCCACTTCACAATTGTGTCCCACTTGTTGGTGATTCTTCACAAAAAATAAAAATTTTATATCTTTATGTTTGAAGCCTGAAATGTGGCAAAAGGTTAAAAAGTTCAAGGGGGCCGAATACTTTCGCAAGCCACTGTATATGTACTGTATATATATAGTAAAATATAATACATATCAGTGACAATATGAGTGACAATCCCCGGTGCTATGGTGTTATCACGCTTACTCTCTCATACTGGTCACTGGAAGGTAAAGATGGCACCTCATGGCAAAGAACTTTCTGGGTATCTGTAAAAAAAGAATTGTTGCTCTACATAAAGATGGCCTGGGCTATAAGAAGATTGCCAAGACCCTGAAACTGAGCTGCAGCACGGTGGCCAAGACCTTACAGTGGTTTAACAGGACAGGTTCCAGTCAGAACAGGCCTCGCTATGGTCAACCAAAGAAGTTGAATACACATGCTCAGCATCATATCCAGAGGTTGTCTTTAGGAAATAGACGTAAGAGTGCTGCCAGCATTGCTGCAGAGGTTGAAGGGGTGGGGGTGAGCCTCTCAGTGCTTAGACTATACACTGCACACTGCATCAAATTGGTCTGCTAGGCTGTCGTCCCAGAAGAAAGCCTCTTCTAAAGATGATGTTCAAAAAAGCCCGCAAACTGTTTGCTAAAGACAAGCAGACTAAGGACATGGATTACTGAAACCATGTCCTGTGGTCTGATGAGACCAAAATATACTTATATGGTATAGATGGTGTCAAGCATGTGTGGTGGCAACCAGGTGAGGAGTACAAAGACAAGTTTGTCTTGCCTACATTCAAGCATGGTGGTGAGAGTGTCATGGTCTGGGGCTGCATGAGTGCTGCCGGCACTGGGGAGCTACAGTTCATTGAGGGAACCATGAATGCCAACATGTACTGTGACATACTAAAGCAGAGCATGATCCCATCCCTTCGGTGAGACCTGTCTCCAGATTGGCCAAAGCATTAGGCGATCCTATTGGATGCCTAATGCTTTGGCGGAAGAGGAGACACGGCGGAGGAAGCCTGAGGAGCTTAGCGGACACAGGAGCCGCAGCCGCCTCTTCCCACCACTACAGAAGAGGAGGAGGAAGCCCCGTCACTCGGTAAGTGCCGCCAGACCGGCTGCGGGGGGGTTAGTGAAGTGAAAGCTGAGCCGGGGGACGCGCCTGGCTGAATTTGATGAGCACAAGTGGCTGCATTTGATGGGCACAAGTGGCTGCATATACTGGGCACAAGTGGCTGTATATGATGGGCACAAGTGGCTGCATATACTGGGCACAAGTGGCTGTATATGATGGGCACAAGTGGCTGCATATACTGGGCACAAGTGGCTGCATTTGACGGGTACAAATGGCTGCATATGATGGGCACAAGTGGCTACATTTGATTGGCACAAGTGGCTGCATATGATGGACACAAGTGGCTGCATTTGATGGGCACAAGTGGCTACATATACTGGGCACAAGTAGCTGCATATGATGGGCCCAAGTGGCTGCAGTTGATTGACACAAGTGGCTGCATTTGATGGGACACAGTGGCTGCATATGATGGGGCACAGTGGCTGCATATGATGGGCACAGTGGCTGCATATGATGGGCACAAGTGGCTGCATTTGATGGGCACAAGTGGCTGCATTTGATGGGCACAGTGGCTGCATATGATGGGCACAAATGGCTGCATATGATGGGCACAAGTGGCTGCGTTTGATGAGCATAATGGCTGCATATGATGGGCACAAGTGGCTGCATATGATAGGGCACAGTGGCTGCATATGATGGGCACAGTGGCTGCATATGATGGGCACAAGTGGCTGCATATGATGGGCACAAGTGTCTGCATTTGATGGGCACACATGGCTGCATATGATGGGCACAGGTAGCTGCTTATGATGGGCACAATGGCTGCATATGATGGGCACATTGGCTGCGTTTAATGGGCATAATGGCTGCATTTTATGGGCACAGTGACTGCATTTGATGGACACAGTGAGGCTGCAATTGATGGGAGGGGGTTTCAGTATTTTTCAGTTTGTTTGCGCCCCCCCCCAAAAAAAATTTGGAGCACCAGCCACAACTGGAGTGTACTCACTTTTGTTGCCAGCGGTTTAGACAGCTGTGTGTTGAGTTATTTTGATGGGACAGCAATTTTACACTGTTATACAAGCCGTACACTCACTACTTTACATGTGTTGTCACATGATAAGATATAATAAAATATTTACAAAAATGTGAGGGGTGTACTCACTTTTGTGAGATACTGTATATAAACAATGGTAAGTGTATGTAAATCTATACTACCACTGCGCCTGATGGTCATCACTGCTTTTAATAGGCTAGATGTATGCAGCTGCATGGAACATCTTTGGCTCCTTGGATAGATTAATGTATGGGTTTCTGTGCCTTTGTGAGCAAGAATGATTTAAGCTGTTGATATAATAGAATATATGCAGTATCAATTCATATAGAGTGCAATAATTGTACATTCTTGCATAAACATCACTTACCGAGTAGCTAGCCTCCACTTAAGGGAGAGCTGTGGTCACAGAATGCGCTTTCATTTTATAACATCATCATTGTAATAACAATACAAACAATATTTGACAATCCTATATACGCTTATTTGAAAATTTTTCCTTTCATGGTGTGAGTGCTGCTTGTCTACTGAGCATCTCTTTCCAATGCTTCCTTGATTCCTTGCATGCTTTGAAGCATCTATTTTGCTATTTGCTTCAAGATCAAGCAGAGTAATAGGAGTAAGCTAGAAATAATTGAAGTTCAGTGTAAAAATGAAAATAATTATTTAACATTTTGACCATAAATACGCTTTAATATTTATTTTTCAAAATCTTCATGAAGCTGGAACTGCCTTAGAATCTGTGCGTCATGAACAGACTGTACAAATAAACTGCAATTGCCCCAGCCTATAACTGGCTTTAACAGCAAAGATCACATGGAAGGGCGCCACATGTCAAACAAAATCAAAAACAAATTCCCAGCTGAACTTACCAACCAGCCTGCAACAAACCGAATTGTCCTGTCTAACAGTTTATGTTAAAAATAGGGGTTTTGTTTGCACACATTTGCAAATAACATGCGTAAGCTGCAGAGGCCACAACGTGCAACCCCAGTATTATCTGCAGTCCAAACTCTATACATTTTGCGAGTCTCCATAGTAGAAGCACATACAGTGGGGACGGAAAGTATTCAGACCCCCTTAAATTTTTCACTCTTTGTTATATTGCAGCCATTTGCTAAAATCATTTAAGTTCATTTTTTCCTCATTAATGTACACACAGCACCCCATATTGACAGAAAAACACAGAATTGTTGACATTTTTGCAGATTTATTAAAAAAGAAAAACTGAAATATCACATGGTCCTAAGTATTAAGACCCTTTGCTGTGACACTCATATATTTAACTCAGGTGCTGTCCATTTCTTCTGATCATCCTTGAGATGGTTCTACACCTTAATTTCAGTCCAGCTCTGTTTGATTATACTGATTGGACTTAATTAGGAAAGCCACACACCTGTCTATTTAAGACCTTACAGCTCACAGTGCATGTCAGAGCAAATGGGAATCATGAGGTCAAAGGAACTGCCTGAAGAGCTCAGAGACAGAATTGTGGCAAGGCACAGATCTGGCCAAGGTTACAAAAAAAATCTGCTGCACTTAAGGTTCCTAAGAGCACAGTGGCCTCCATAATCCTTAAATGGAAGACGTTTGATGGTGAGAAATAAGATTCTTTGGTCTGATGAGACCAAGATAGAACTTTTTGGCCTTAATTCTAAGCGGTATATGTGGATAAAACCAGGCACTGCTCATCACCTGTCCAATACAGTCCCAACAGTGAAGCATGGTGGTGGTAGCATTATGCTGTGGGGGTGTTTTTCAGCGGCAGGGACAGGACGACTGGTTGCAATCGAGGGAAAGATGAATGCGGCCAAGTACAGGGATATCCTGGATGAAAACCTTCTCCAGAGTGCTCAGGACCTCAGACTGGGCCGAAGGTTTACCTTCCAACAAGAAAATGACCCTAAGCACACAGCTAAAATAATGAAGGAGTGGCTTCACAACAACTCAGTGACTGTTCTTGAATGGCCCAGCCAGAGCCCTGACTTAAACCCAATTGAGCAGCTCTGGAGAGACCTAAAAATGGCTGTCCACCAACGTTTACCATCCAACCTGACAGAACTGGAGAGGATCTGCAAGGAGGAATGGCAGAGGATCCCCAAATCCAGGTGTGAAAAACCTGTTGCATCTTTCCCAAAAAGACTCATGGCTGTATTAGATCAAAAGGGTGCTTCTACTAAATACTGAGCAAATGGTATGAATACTTAGGACCATGTGATATTTCAGTTTTTCTTTTGTAATAAACCTGCAAAAATGACAACAATTCAGTGTTTTTCTGTCAATATGGGGTGCTGTGTGTACATTAATGAGGAAAAAATGAATTTAAATGATTTTAGCAAATGGCTGCAATATAACAAAGAGTGAAAAATGTAAGGGGGTCTGAATACTTTCCATCCCCACTGTACAGTATATATTAATTGATAGATTAAAGGCAGGTTTGCCTGGAGGGAGCCCACTCCTACTTAAAGGCACACGGGTGCACTGGAAGCAAATAGCACAATAGCAGCAAATGTGTGCAGTGCACCACCTCACCAAATAATCAACAGTACAAACAAATGGCAACTGCCCCAACATATAACTGGCTTTAACAGCAAGGAGCCTATGGAAGGGCAACACATGTCAAACAAGCCAGACAATTTCCCAGCTCAACCTACCAACCAGCCTGCAACAAACTGAATTGCCCCATCCAACAGTTCAGAACAGGGGTTTAGTTTCTACATATTTACAAATACATGCATTAGCTGCAGGAGTCGCGACAAGGCACAGAAGCTGGAAATCCCGTTGGATCAAAATATTGAAGCACCACACAGAAATGTTGAAATCCAAAAACATGTTAAACTTAATAGCCAACGCTCTTAAGACCCCCACCCCCCCTTCATCAGGGCTACATCATCATATATGAACATATATGAACATATAAAAATGTTAAAATAGTAATAAAAACACATATAAATAGATTAACAAGTAAACAATTCACAATCATGTAATGTAATGTATTGTGAATCTAATATCAAATAAAAGTATGCAGGAAAACCGTATTGATAATGCATACGTTTATATGATAAGTAATTATGAAAACCAAAGCGTGCTATGTAATAGAGTCAGCATAATGCATACAATTTTTAATTCTCAAAAAAAATTATATATATTATGACGAAAATCTCATTTACTAAGTAATATCCACCTAGTATTCCATGCAACACCAAATCCATTTTCTCAAGCATCTTGGAAATCTTGTGACCACATTCTGCACATCATAAACTACTTGGATGTTGAGTGAATGGTGTCCTTTGCAATTGTAATACATTTCCTGCTTGACTTAAGGTGGAAAAAAAGGCAGATGGGTGTATTCAATGGCACGCATAACATTAAGAATATTGGCCAAGGTGTGATAACAACTTTTTATTTGGTCCCATTCCTGCCTTGAGGATGGCATATAGTTATATATATAGCAATCTTGCGCAGCCCATTGGTTAACAGTCTTGAGAATGAGGAGTTTAAAATCTCCACAACTTCATTGGACTCTATTTGATTCAATGCTTTTCCCAGAAAGTGAAGTACTGCCAATAATTTCACCATCTCCAGTATGGCATGACTATGTTGTGTGCTGGGCTCCAGAACACCATATAACTTGTTAAGTTAGATAATCCAGCTGTCAGAAACCATGAATCAAACTGAGACAGAAGTACAGTTAAATCTCACGTGTTTAATAATAATAAAAAGGGTAAACAGAGTAAAACGTAGTCAAAACATAGCCAGAGTTCAGGAACCGGAATGGATAGGCAGACAAGCCAAAACGTCAGGGAGCCAGAGATGAGTCAGAGATGACGAGCAAGATATCATCAACAGGTGAGTCACTGTGGAGAGATAGGAGCTGGCAATTAGCTGACAGCTAAGCGGCCAGCTCAGAGAAGGAAGGGCGAAGCCCAGCCCTGACACCAGCAACGTATGCACAGGGAAGTATCTTTGGAAGATTACTGTGACCCTGCTTATTCTCCTTCATTTCCTTTAGATGACTTTAAATTCAAGCAATATGTTCTCAAGTTACATTTAACTTGAGTGTATTACATCAAATTTGTAGATGTGAGCACAGCACACTTCAAAGATTGATAGGCTGCATATACTCACTGCTAAAGGCATGTGATAAAAACTGCATTGTTTTGTACTTTTTTAGGGATTGACTGTAATGATTGCGTCCCACATAAATTTATTGAATTTGTGGTAATTTGCCACAAATTTGATCTTTTAATTTAATGAAGTGCCAATATAAATGCAATATTTCATAGTAAACGGTCACATGATACAATTATCGCATGTGTTAACTCTTAGTGAATTGACACCACTAACACAAGCATATGCCTAGTGTTAAAAAGTGCAAAACTGCTATTTTGACCCTTTTTTGGTATTAAAAAACAAACAAAACAAATACGGATAAAATACAGGAAAAAACTAAAAAAAAAAATTTATTTTATTATATTGTTTAATATATCATGCATGTTGTGACAGTGCAAGGCCCTACCACTGGGCAAATGGAAGTAAATATGATGCAGGGTTTGCACGCAGGCAGAGTGTGGGACTCTGGAATATTGAATCTTAACCCGAGAAAGGTGTTCTTTCAATTCTCTCCAGGTTTTGGTATTCCCGGGTTGGGTTCTGGAGTTTGGAGATTTCAGAGAGTTTTGGGAGGTTAGAAATCTCCAACCTAGTGTCCAGGTCTTGCAGGCTTTGATTGCAGCCCTTATAATGAAGGACTTGGACATAGTTCAGGGCTCCTGTTTGGAGACAGGTGTGCTTTACTCAACGGACTGCACTGCATGCTGGAAGAGAGATTCCTTGTACATAGGACATAGGAATTGTCAAAATGACTAGGCGGGTCTGGGAGACCCAGCGAGCAGGGTCAAATAGGTGAGTCCAGAGGACTGAGGGAATCTGGAAGTCTCAAAGGAGTGAGAGAGTCTGGGTGTCAAAAGAACCCCTATTGAGAGGGGAAAAAATAGTATGAATCATAATCACAAAATGTAAAGCAACAGTGCACAATATTTTTTATTTGCTTTTATTTTGTGTATTTTAGTTTTTATTATTAAACATAAAAGTAAAATACAATTATTATACACAAATGTTTCACACCTATTCTCTAAAACAAGCAACTTCAGACTACAACCAAAAACAAACAAAAGAATACTCAGTGGTCCTGTGGGGGCCTTCAATGCTATTTGGGTGACAGTACCTTGTCTATCAACCCTCCAAATGGACAAAAAATGGTCCCCCAATGCTTTCATGCAATTCAAACTTATCTAATTTTGTTTATTTAGGTAAATTCAGGTTGAATGGAATAAAACTTCTCATTTGTAAACTTCTGAGGCTCTAGTGGCCCAACAGGAATGAGACCTATAGGTACCTGCTTCATATAATATAATGAGCCAGTGGACTCTGCTGTTGGTCTGGTGATAATGGAATGGATTTACCAAAAGCCAATAAGATTTTCACTTTGTAAAAGAAGCTGCAGAGCTTAGAAAATGTTGTGAAATTCCACTTTGCAAAGAATACCCAAACACGTGCAAGGAAAATGCAAACACAGCATTTTTTTGTTTTGTACATGATTAGATGCTTGACATCAACAGGGATTCGTCTCATTCACTAAGCGAAGGGAACCTTCCATGGCAAAGCACAACTTCCTTTGCAAAAATGAACAGTCTGTTTGCCTTTAGTAAATCAACCCCAATGAGTGGAGAGGAATTTAGTGCTAATACTGCTCTCTTGGAAACACTCAAGCACAAGTGTAGAATACTTGCCAACACTCTGGTGTGTCCCAGTTATAGCTAGTGAGGAATATTAATTTAAGACTCCCTTATTCATAGCTTTGTTACATCAATAAAAGCTGGTCTCCAATTTTACTATAAAAATTATCTCTCAGTTCCGGACACCCCTAAAAACCAAAACAGCATAGCTGCAAATAAGACAGATACTAGTAAAGCACCATTCTTAAACACATATCTCAACATTATCCGCAAAGGGAACAGGATAGCAAGAGGTGAAAACAAAGATACTTATTTTTGTATGTGCAGTCATGCTGTTCTGGCTTTTGAGGGTGTCTGGAACTGCAACTTTCCTCATTAGAACACTGCAAGCAGTGGTGTATTTAGGTTTTGTGCTGCCCTAGGCCTGACTAAACGCATGCACCCCCCTAATTTAAATACGACCCACCCCATCCTGCCGAGGCCACACCCCTTCCTGTTTAAAACCCACCCTATCATCTGTAAACAACACCCCTTCCTCTTTAGGCTCATTTGGCACCTTTCAGGGGGGAACGGGTACCTGTTTCTGACAGGTACCCTTCCCCACTTCTGGGAGACTGCGTTGTCCCCTCTGAAGTTTGCCCCCCTCCTCCTTCCTCCGCTGGGCCATTCAGAAAGTGCAACGCGCTTCGCACATGTGCAGTAGTGAACCGGTCGGTTTCCCTTACCATGAATGATAGTGGCAAAACCCGAGAGCCAATCCGAAAATCGGCTGAGGTGTCGACATCGCTGGATCCCTGGACAGGTAAGTGTCCTAATATTAAAAGTCAGCAGCTACAGTATTTTTAGCTGCTGAGTTTTAATGCTATCACGGGGGGGGGGGGGGTCTCACTGTGCCCATCAATTGCAGCCTCACTGTGCCCCATCAAACGCAGTCACTGTGCCCGTCAAACTCAGTCACTGTGCCCATCAAATGCAGCCACTGTGCCCATCAAATGCAGCCACTGTGCCCTCAAACGCAGTCACTGTGCCCATCGAATGCAGCCACTGTGCCCATAAAATGCAGCCACTGTGCCCATGAAATGCTGCCACTGTGCTATCAAATGCAGTCACTGTGCCCATCAAATGCAGCCACTGTGCTATCAAATGCAGCCACTGTGCCCATCAAATGCTGCCACTGTGCTATCAAATGCAGTCACTGTGCCAATCAAATGCAGCCACTGTGCCCATCAAATGCAGCCACTGTGCCCATCAATTGCAGCCACTGTGCCCATCAATTGCAGCCACTGTGCCCATCAATTGCAGCCACTGTGCCCATCAATTGCAGCCACTGTGCCCCATCTAACGCAGCCACTGTGCCCCATCAAACGCAGCCACTGTGCCCCATCAAACGCAGCCACTGTGCCATCAAACGTAGCCACTGTGCCATCAAACGTAGCCATTGTGCCCTCAAACGCAGCCACTGTGCCCATCAAATGCTGCCACTGTGCCCTCAAACGCAGCCACTGTGCCCATCAAATGCTGCCACTGTGCTATCAAACGCAGCCACTGTGCCCATCAATTGCAGCCACTGTGCCCATCAATTGCAGCCACTGTGCCCATCAAATGCAGCCACTGTGCCCATCAAATGCAGCCACTGTGCCCCATCAAACGCAGCCACTGTGCCCCATCAAACGCAGCCACTGTGCCCCATCAAACGCAGCCACTGTGCCATCAAACGTAGCCATTGTGCCATCAAACGCAGCCACTGTGCCATCAAACGCAGCCATTGTGCCATCAAACGTAGCCATTGTGCCCTCAAACGCAGCCACTGTGCCCTCAAACGCAGCCACTGTGCCATCAAACGCAGCCACTGTGCCCATCAAATGCTGCCACTGTGCTATCAAATGCAGCCACTGTGCCCATCAAATGCTGCCACTGTGCCCATCAAATGCAGCCACTGTGCCCATCAAATTCTGCCAGTGCCCATCAAATGCTGCCAGTGCCCATCAAATGCTGCCAGTGCCCATAACACTGATATACACTGCAGGAAAGCAGTGCAGGGGAGGGTAGGCGGAGCTTAAGTCTCCACCTGTCACCTGTTGCTTATGGGGGCGCGAGTGACACACGCCGCCCTCTCGCATGAGAGAAAGCCCCCCCCCCACCCGTCTGGCTGATTCCCGGCTCCCGCTGCCGCCTCCCGCACACATGCAGCCCACGGCGGCCGGCTTTCTGTAGCGGCGCCGCTGTGTATGGGCGTGCTTGTCAGAGAGTAGGGGGTGTGAGATACACGCCCGCACCCTCTGCCAAGCACACCCACACACAGCGGCGCCGCTACAGAAAGCCGGCCGCCGTGGGCTGCAAGTGTGCAGGAGGCGGCAGCGGGAGCCGGGAATCAGCCAGACGGGTGGGGGGGCTTTCTCTCATGCGGGGGGGGCGGCCTATTTTGCCGCCTCCCGCAAAGTGCCGCCCTAGGCCTAGGCCTTGTCGGCCTAGGCCAAAACACAGCCCTGACTGCAAGTGCATCAGCTGATTATTAATGTAAAGCTACTCACATTTAGATTCACTTTGCACATTGATCAGTACAAAAGGTATTCCTCATAGCAGAAAAGGGTAGGAATCTTCAGCAGAGTTTGTTAAAATCCCTGAAATGTATATAGATCAGCCAGAGGGGAGTGTTTTTTTCTTCTCAATAAAAGTACAGTTACTCTTTTAACCACTTCTATACCAGGCACTTATGCACCTTCCCGCCCAGACCAATTTTCAGCTTTCAGCACTCTCACACTTTGAATGCCAATTACTCAGTCATGCTACACTGTATCCAAACAAAATTTTTATCATTTTCTTCTCACAAATAGAGCTTTCTTTTTGTGGTATTTAATCACCACTGGGTTTTTTATTTTTTTGCTATATAAGAGAAAAAAAAGCGAAAATTTTGAAAAAAAAACACTTTTTTTTAGTTTCTATTGTAAAATTTTGCAAATAAGTAATTTTTCTTCATAAATTTGTGCCAAAATTTATACTGCTACATATCTTTGGTAAAAATAACCAAAATTAGTGTATATTATTTGGTCTTTGTGAAAGTTATAGAGTCTACAAACTATGGTGCCAATCACTGAAAATTGATCACATCTGATCACACCTTATTTACTGAAGGCCTATCTCATTTCTTGAGACACTAACAAGCCAGGAAAGTACAAATACCCCACAAATGACCCCTTTTTGGAAAGTAGACAGTCCAAGGTATTTACTAAGAGGCATGGTGAGTTATTTGAAGTTGTAATTTTTTCCCACAATTCTTGGGAAAATTAAGATTAACAGGTTATATCTCTCACACAGCATATGCATAATTGCAACTACACCCCAAAATACATTCTGCTACTCCTCCCGAGTATGGCGATACCACATGTGTGAGACTTTTACACAGCCTGGCCACATACAGAGGCCCAACATTGAAGTAGCACCTTCAGGTGTTCTACAAGCATAAATTGCACATATCCTTTCTCAACCACCTATTACACTTTTGAAGGCCCTGGAGCACCAGGACAATGGAATTGTCCACAAAATGACCCCATTTTGGAAAGAACACACCCCAGCGTATAATCTATGAGGCATAATGAGTCTTGAACGGTTCCTTTTTTTCCAGAAGGTTTTGGAAAATGTGGAAAAAAAAATGAAAATGCATTTTTTTTACACAAAGTTGTCATTTATAAGATATTTCTAACACATAGCATGTACATAGCAAAAATAACACCCCAAAATGCATTCCGCTACTCCTCCTGAGTATGGCGATACCACATGTGTGAGACTTTTACACAGCCTGGCCGCATACAAAGGCTCAACATTGAAGTAGCACTTTCAGGCGTTCTACAACCATAAATTGCACATATCCTTTCTCAACCACCTGTTATAGGGCGTACACACGGTCGGACTTTGTTCGGACATTCCGACAACAAAATCCTAGGATTTTTTCCGACGGATGTTGGCTCAAACTTGTTTTGCCTACACACGGTCGCACAAAGTTGTCGGAATTTCCGATCGTCAACCACGCGGTCACGTACACCACGTACGACGAGACTAGAAAAGGCCGGTTCAGAACCAAGCGCGGCACCCTTTGGGCTCCTTTTGCTAATCTCGTGTTAGTAAAAGTTTGGTGAGAGACGATTCGCGCTTTTTCAGACTCATGGCTTTCAGATCGTTTTCTGCGGTTCAGTTTGTGCTTGTGGGTTTGTATCTGCTCTTCAGTGCGTGCAGCAAGTTCCACGTGACTTTAGGTAGTCATTGTATTCTTGTTCGTTCGTTACTGGTTTTCAGGTCGCTCTTCACAGGCCTTGCTGTTCTTCAGTGCGTTCTGTTACTTCGTTCTGAGCAGCCGACCGTTTTCTAGCCATGTTTCGTATGCGTACTCCTCGTAGAGTTCGTGCTGTGCGGGGGCTTGGTGTTGGGGTCCTGACCTTGACACAAGTCCAGTCCATGAACAGGGTGGGGAGGAGTTCATGGACCAAGAATTGGTTGCTTCAGCGTGACCAGTTCTGTCATATGCCTTTGCTCCGTGAGATCCGTGAGAATAATCCTGATGATTTCAGGAACTTTCTCAGGATGACGGACCCCGTGTTTCACCGTTTGTTGGCTTCGCTGACCCCCTATATCAGCAGGCAGGATACCTGCATGAGGCAAGCCATCACTTTGAGCAGAGGTTGGCCGCTACCTTGTGGTATTTGGCCACAGGGAGAAGCCTGCAGGACTTGAAGTTCTCGACAGGCATCTCCCCCCAGGCTCTGGGGATCATTATCCCAGAGACCTGTTCTGCCATCATCCAGGTCCTGCAGAAGGAGTATATGAAGGTAAGATTTTTATCCTTTAATATCACATTTTATTGTATTGAATGTTTGCTAATATATTGTATTTCTTTCCTCATTCCCTAATTCCCATGATTGTAATATGCTGTGAATGTCCCCTTTGTCCTCATGCATGCTGGATTTTTATGTAATTATTATTTTTGGTCCTTCATACATATTTGCCCTTCAATAACCTCCCCAGCATGGTGTCTCCTGGCCTATATTCACCTCATGTAGTCACTTAACAATGTATTTTATCTGCTCCATAGTAGTGCTTTACCCCAAACACCCCCTAAAATGTTTGGTAATGTTATTTTTGATTTAAATTCAGGCAGAGTGCCAGAGGCTTTTTTTTGTGGTGTCCCCAAATTTTTAGTAACCCTCCCTCCCCCCAACTGCTAAGTCAGCTGATCCCAATTCTCTATCCTCAATCATCTATCTGCTGACTTTGCCAATCCCATACACACTATACCCATCTCTTTACTGGTCAGATTTATGGATGAATTCCCCAAAGCATGTAGTGCAAGGGCCTGCCTGTATAATTTCCAATGGTACTGTTTAAAGTTTTTGTATCCTATTATTATCTTGATAGGTAATAGCAGAATGTTCAAATGTGCTCAAATGTGTACAGTGTGTATTTATATCTTTGTATTCAGACACTTCTTACCTGTCCAGTGGTCTGCCAATAGTGTAACTAAGGAGGGGCTGTTCCAAGTAATACCCATTATTTAGGCATTCATCTCTCAATGAAGTGAAGAGGGTTACCTGTCCAAGAGTTCCCCCCCCCTATAATTTTGGAAATGGCCCATGAGAGGGGGGGGGGGATATGATAGGTGTACCTTATACTTTGGTGTTGTTAAATTCCCCTTAATAAATGCTATCTGGAGGTTGCCCCATAATGTTTGTGTCTAATCTGCTTGCCATGTTTCTGGGAAAAAATAGTAATGTTTATTGTTTTTTCCTCAACAGTTTCCTTCAACGCCACAGGAATGGCAGACTGTGGCATCCCACTTTGCCCAGCGGTGGGACTTTCCTAACTGCGGAGGGGCAATTGATGGGAAACACGTCCACATCGTCCCACCATCCAACTCGGGGTCGTACTATTATAATTACAAGGGGTTTAATAGTATAGTGATGTTGGCGGTGGTGTCGGCTAATTACGAGTTCCTGTATGTGGACGTGGGGAAGAATGGCCAGATGTCCGATGGTGGAGTCATCGCCCAGACGGAGTTCTACAGGCGTCTCCAGAATGGCAGCTTGGACTTGCCAGCTCCAGAGGACAATGTTGAAGGTCTCCCATTTGTGTTCGTTGCTGATGAAGCGTTTGCGCTGGGGGACCACCTGATGCGGCCATTCCCGATGAGGACCCTCACCCCGGAACAGAGGGTTTTTAATTACCGGCTGGCCAGAGCCCGAAGAGTGGTGGAGAACACATTTGGAATCCTGGCAGCCGGTTCCGACTATTTCTGACACCCATCCATATGGCGGAGTATAAACTGAACCATATAATACTTGCCTGCTGTGTTCTCCATAATTTTTTAAGAAAACATTCAGCCAACTATGCTGGCTCAGTTGGGCCTGAGGCCGGAATCCAAAATCCATCAACACTGACGGCGCTTGAAAGTGGCCGTCCTGGCTTGCCCTCCCTGAATGCCCGTGATGTCCGGTTACGATACCTGGAGTTCTTTGCGGGTAGGGGGGCTATCAATATGCCAGACAATCTGTGAAACCTTTTTCAAATAAAAAACAACCAAAAGAAATTCTTTGTGGACATTTACTGCTTGTGTTTGTTTTAGCTGACCCTGACAGAAATGTGTTGAGTGCAGAAAATGTCGTGATTGGGTAACCTTATAAAAAACACTGTTGGCTGGTACTTCCTAAATGCAAAAACACATTTCACTACAAGTGCACTTGCAACTGCACTGAAACTGCACTTGTAGTGCAAAGTGTATTTGCCCTTAGGAAATAACCCCCATGTTTGCATAAAACAGCAATTACATCACCCCAAAAGTGTTGTAGTGTTGAGACAATAATCCACACATTCTTGAGTAACCAACTTTTTTTATAGCTGCACAATCACATGTGCATTTACCAAAGGTTTTTAAAACAAACCAACATGTTTGTTGTATAACAATTTTTGCTGTAGCATAATCAAAAATCGAAATGTCCTTTTCTGATAAAACAGGCCTGTGTAAAACCATCAAGAAAGCCAAAAAACTTGAACTTACAAGGTTCACATATAGTAAAACCTGAAGGCTATATCAGACATGAGTATTTAGGAACTGTGTTTGATATAGCGTTCAGATGGGGGGAAATCACCCCTGGAAAAGCCAAATTTGGAAGATGCACACCAAGTTCAGAATGTCAACATGTGCTATCTGCCATCAGGGCGGATCAAGGGACGTGTTTTGGGGAAGCAAGCCCTTCCTCACCGCTACTTTATAATTGAGGAAGGTGTTGCACCCCCAAAACGCGTCCATTGATCTCCCGTGATGTCAGATAGCACATGTTAGCACACTGTGTGCATCCTCCAAATTTGGCTTTTCAAAACATTGCAAAAAGATTTAAAAGATTGGACCACAATCCCAAAAGTGATTTTGTGGGCTTTTAAATTCGCCCCAAAACATCAATGATGTAATTATTTTTTTTAATAACATCACTGATTTTCTGCTGTATGTTGTGCAATTCGAGATTACACCCCATGATCTCCCCGATCAGGATCTGGGCACTTTCTGAAGTAAAGCGATCTCTATCCCTCACATCACGATCACCTAAAAAGAGATAAAGAAAACAAAAACAGGTATCAAAAATCTGCCACCATCCATCTCTTTTACCTGAGCCTGTGGTCGCAGACACTCACCTGTTGTGGTGCCAATCTCCACCACATCTTCTTCTTCCTCCTGCTCTTCTTCTTGGGTTGGGGGTATTTCACCTTCTTCCATAGGTGGGGGGTCTGTGGTCTCCTGGGATGAGGGATGTCCTCTGAGTCTTTTCTCCCCTATGTAAAACAAAAATGGTATACTTAGCACACAGATATTTGATGGCAGAACTAGAAATAGGAAACATTGCTTGGAAGTGGGGTAAAATTATCGATTTTAGCCGAGTTCCAAGATGTAATTTTCTTATTGCCCTTTGTCAAGCTGCAATACTTTACCGGTTTAGTACAAAGTTCACAGATGGAGACCCCCCTATAGTATACACTGGAGCACCTGTGTGGCCCCCCTAATAAAAATGGTGTTCTTGTGTCCCACACTAGTGCTCCAGTGTCCAGATGTGAAAACAGCTGCTCAGTGTCCTCTCCTTACACACAATCTAGTTGCATTTCATTCTAGTAACAAACCCATCTACACAAACAAATATTTGGCATCCAAGTAGGCCCAAAAAAAATGTGGGAAAATGCATATGGCCTAAACAATGGTGTTTTAGAGGCCCAAAGAAAAATGTTTGATACGAACGAATAATGGGCCCATGAACATTAAAGTTGCCCTTTTAAACGTTACAATTACTAAAAGCATATGGAGCAGAACGAACGGAATAAAGACAGAATGAATAGGAACACAGCACAACTACTTACTTTTTTGCAGCACTCTCCGGATCTTTCGGTACTGCTCTGGCTCTCTTAATTTCAGGTCCGACCACCGCTTCCGGAGCTGATCTTTTGATCTTCGGACCCCGAAATTCCTCCCAAGACTCCTGACCATTTTCGCCATGATCTTGGCCTTTCTGATGTTGGGGTTGGGGTAAGGCCCATACTTCCCGTCATAGTCGGACTTCTTCATGATGTCCACCATCTCCAACATCTCCCCAAAGGACATATTTGTGGCCTTAAAACGTCTCCTTCTGGATCGGGACGTGTCCGGAGACGGGCTTTCCTCCTCCTCCTCCTCGTTCCTGCAATTAGCACGCACCTGCTGTGACTCCGCCATGTGCTCTTCCCCCACTGCACCGAACGAAAAGGGGCGGGGAATAGACTAGAAAGAACATCAGGGGCGGGCGGAGTTACACGCATGCGCAGTGTATATAAAGCGTAACACGCGTGCGTATTACGTACGATCTGTGAGCGGAGGGAAGGAGCATTGGAGGCGCCGATCGTAAGAACGAAGGTAAGAGACAAACTTGTGCCTATACTGCTTCTACATTGAGGCCTATATTGTAACAAGATTAGGAGAGTTTTGTCTGACATTAGGCTTTGTCTTGTGTTGTGTCTTGCAGTGAACATGGATATGGTACTCAAAGATAATGACTTCATGTCAGTATTCATAGATATGCTAAGGGAGCTGCCCTGTCTGTGGGAGATTAACCACCCCCATTTCAAGAACCAAGCAAAGAGGAAGGCAGCACTGGTGCAATTGTTGGTAATTGTGAAGCAGGTGATCCCCACGGCAGACATCACTTATTTAAAGATCTTAATTGGTGGCCTGAGGAGTACATATCTGAGGGAGCGCAAGAAAGTCCTGGATTCGCAGAGATCCGGAGCAGCAGATGACATCTATGTCCCCAGGATGTTGTCCTACGACAGGCTGCATTTTCTGGCAGGCCAGACTGAACCCAGGCCTCCCCTCTCCAGTCTTCCTTCCATGCTTCCTTCCCCCCCGGCTGAGGCTTCTGACGCCCAACCTGGGCCTTCCAGGCCACATGTGGAGGAGCCCAGATTGATCCAGGTATAGCATTCTTCTAAATATTTCTGCTTGTCCAATCAATGATGTTAACTAGATGTTAGTTGGGAGTACTAATTTAGGATTGTGATTGATGAAGCAAAAAATAAAACCATGTCCCTTTTTCATACACAGGGAAGTCTCAGCCAGGAGGTGGCCGGGCCGAGCCGGCTGCCTGATCTGCAGGTCCCTCCACCCCCCCTGAAAAGAGAAAGTGGCAGTAGGAGGAGTGCCCTAGAGGAGGCTACCGGAGGAGTCTTTTGGAGGGCTACAGAGGTCCTGGGAGCACGACAGACCGTGGAGGAGGACATTGCTGCCGTCATTGCATATAAAATGCAGGGGATGGAGGAGGGCCAACAAGTAAAGTGTAAGGCGCTCATATCGGAGGCTCTGGAGAAAGGTATGAGGGGCCAAATTACACCTGAGACACACCTTTGTGATGGTCCTCCTCCTGCAGGTCCTCCTCCTCGTCCTCCCTCTCCTCCAGGTCCTCCCAGTCCTCCTCCTCCTCCAGGTCCTACTCCTCCTCCTGCCACATCTCCAACTGCACAGCCACAGCCCGGAAGAAAGTGTGAAAGGAAGACCAGAAAGTGAGGACCCTGGATCCAGTCTGGTTGGCCAAAAGATGCAGCCTCTTGTGGTACCACAGCCTGGGGACACAGATGTCATCTGCTGCTATCCGGATCTCTGCGAATCCCGGACCAGACTGCCCTCCCTTATATATGGACTCCTCAGGCCACCAATTTTGATGTTGAAGAATTGATGTCTGCCGTGGGGGTCCCAGGCTTTACTAATTTCTCATGTTGATCCAGTGTTGCCTTCCTCTTTGTTTGGTTCTGATACCTTAATAAAGGATTTTTGTTTTGAATTATACTCTCCTATGTGTTTTACTTCAAAAATGATGGTTTGTTTGTGAGGATTCAGGTACATTTCAAATATACAATGTGAAATGAACAAGGGACACCAACAACAAAACAATCTCCTTGAGATTAAATAATAAAAGATATCAATGGTGTTGGGGTAACTTGACACACAAAACACACACAAAAATATTCTGGAGTAAAAATATAAATAACATTGAACAAAGATCAGCCTTGGAAAAAATCCAAACATTACAGAAAAAAAAAAGGCGTAAAATAAAAAACAAAAAAAATATAAAAAAAAAAACTGTCAGATGTGACAACTAATAACAATATATTGAGGGAATCCCAATAAAAAAACACGAAGAAAACTTTGTGAGAAGTGTGTGTGAATATGAGCAGCAAAACTACTTAATTCTTGTCACATTATAAAGAAGAAGAGAGTGCGCTGTATTAAACCATTTTTAACATTGCAGCGTGACGAAAGTGCTGTATCCATTGCGAACGCTAAGTTTACCAGAACGAGCTGTCCCGTGTCGGAATTTCTTCTGAGCATGCGTGGCACTTTGTGCGTCGGAACAGGCCACACACGGTCGGAATTGACGCGATCGGATTTTGTTGTCGGAAAATTTTATCTCCTGCTCTCCAACTTTGTGTGTCGGAAAATCCGATGGAAAATGTCCGATGGAGCCCACACACGGTCGGAATTTCCGACAACACGCTCCGATCGGACATTGTCCATCGGAAAATCCGACCGTGTGTACGGGGCATTACACTTTTGAAGGCCCTGGAGCACCAGGACAATGAAGTTGTCCACAAAATGACCCCATTTTGGAAAGCACACACCCCAACGTATAATCTATGAGGCATAATGAGTCTTTTGACTTAATGAGGAATAATGAGTCTTTTCACCCCAAAATGCATTCCGCTACTCCTCCTGAGTATGGCGATACCACATGTTTGAGACTTTTACACAGCCTGGCCACATACAGAGGCCCAACATCCAAGTAGCACCTCCAGGCATTCTAGTAGCATTAATTACACATATCATTTTCTGACTACCGATCACATTTTTGAAGGCCCTTCATATTTCTAACACATAGCAGGTACATACCAAATAACAAAAGATTACCTGTGGTTTTAGAAGTGCAGTGGTCCACAGAGGAGAGCATCGGTCCAGGCAGCAGGCAGGAATGAGGTCAGCGACAGCAAAAGCAATCATCCAGGCAGCAGGCAGGAATACTGTCCATAGTTTGTACAGGCAGAGATACTGTCAGCACAGCCAGAGCACAGCCAAAGCACAGCCAAAGCACAGGTCCAGGTAGCAGGCAGAGGTGTCCTGGGAGAAATACTGTCCAAAGTCAGTAGAGGCAGCGGGCAGATATATGGTCAATACGGCCAAAGTATTGGTCCAAGCAGCAGGAAGAAACATGGTCCATAATGTAATGGGTCATTACAGGCAGCAATATGGTCAGCACAGCCAAAGTATTGGTCCAGACAGCAGGAAGGACCATCAAGTTTAGGGCCAGGGGGACAGGGGTAGAGGCTTCTCCCACCCAAATCCCTTTGAAGCCTCAACCTGACCCTGTTCTGGGAGCACAGAAAACAAAAAACTGGTTTTCTCTACTCAAAACGCTATTCTGAAGCCCCTCACATATGTGAGACCCCTGTGTACTAAAGTAGATGGCCAAAAAGATCAGTCCAAGTGGCAGGCAAAAACATGGTAGATTAACAGGCCAAGGTCGGTGCATGTGGAAGTCAGAAACATGGTTTAAATCGGCAGGCAGAGGCATCGTCGGTAAACAGGCTGAGGTTAGTGCACGTGAAGTCAGAAACGTGGTTTAAATCGGCAAGCAAAAACATCGTCGGTAAACAGGCCAGGGTCAGTTAATTAACATGGTAGTAGGCAAATGGGGAAATGGCAGTCTGTTAATAATAAGGGGAACTAATATTGGATGGATGTATGATAATTTTTGAAGCGATCTCCAATGCACAGGCCAGGTTGGGAGGGACATTGGGGACAATAATAGCTGGTATCTCTTCTTACTCCTCCTCTGCTGCATACAGGGCATTTCTTTTGGTCTCTTCTTCCAGATTCTGTGGGGGGGAATGTGATAGGGAAAGTGTTGTCTGAAGGGACACACGCCGACCCCGATCGCCACGCTGCGCACTCCCGTGGGCACGCGTTACGGGGTTATCCTGCTGAGCGTCGTATGATGCCCAGTCAGGATAATGCAACCACTTCCCGGCCGTCAATGTGCTATAGGCCGGGCGGGAAGTGGTTAAGGAATGTAGAGGATATAAGTGTTACTGAGCTAGTCATCTGCAGACATTTTTGTTCATATGTAACCCTTACATCCTTGGCAATAAAAGGGTTGAAGTATATGTCACCTCAAAAAATTTTCCTTCGGTTTTGTATAAAGTGGGTAAGTATTAGAACCCTTACCGGGTTTTTACTTCTATCCAGGGCTTAGTTACAGAGGTTTTTCCTCATTTACTATTACAGTGCCCACAGATTCACCAGTCAGGAAATTAGGGAAAATCTGCAACAGGGACACAGACATAAATAAAAAGGTGAGGGGTTCAAGCCCTGTTACCAGCTACAGTCATGGCCGAAAATATTGTCACCCTTGCATTTCTGTCAGATAATGAACCACTTAACTCAGAAAATTGTTGCAATTACAAATGATTAGGCATGTTTATTTCCTTTGTTTGTATTGGTATGACACAAAAAAAGTGGAGAAACAAAAAGGCCAATCTGACTCATTCTACACAAAACTCAAAAAATGGACTGGATAGAATTACTGGCACCCTCTCAAAATTGTAAGAAATTTCATTCCAAATTTGTGATGTTCCTGTAATTTGTAATTAAACTCACCACACAACCAGTTAAAATGGTGAAAAATTGTCTCAAGCTTTCTGTTGTGTGTCTGTGTGCCACACGGAGCATGGAGAAGAAAAAGAGCAGTAAAGAATTGTCTGAGGATTTGAGAACAAAAATTGTGGGAAAACATGGACAATCTCAAGGTTACAAGTCCATCTCCAGAGATCTTAATGTTCCTGTGCGCAACATTGTCAAGAGGTTTACAGAAAATGGCACTGTAGCTAATCTCCCTGGACATGGATGAAAGAGAAAAATGTATCAAAGATTGCAGCAAAGGATTATTGGAATGGTGGATAAAAAACCACGATCGACTTCCAGACAAATTCAAGCTGACCTTCAGGCACAGGGTACAACTGTGTCAGCTTGCACTATACGTCACCATCTGAATGAAAAGGGACACTATGGTAGGAGACCCAGGAGGACCCCACTACTGAAACAGAAACATAAAAAAGCCAAATTGGAGTTTGCCAAAACTTTTCTGAGGAAGCCAAAGTCCTTTTTAGGAGAATGTGCTGTGGACAGATGAAACAAAATGGCAGCTTTTTGGTAAAGCCCATCATTCTTCTGTTTCCAGAAAAATAAATGAGGCCTTGTTAGAGGTTCACTGATGTTTTGGGGTTGCTTTGCTGCTTTAGGCTCTTGGCCGTGTGCATGGCATTATGAAATCTGAAGACTACTAAAGAATTCTGGTATGCAACGTAGGGCCCAGTCTCAAAAAATTGGGTCTACGTCGAACGTCAAAAAGCACCCAAAAATGGTTTAAGGCAAGTGGTTACAAGGGGTGTGCTACCAAATATTAAATTGAGGGTGCCAATAATTTTGTCCAGACCATTTTTGGAGTTTTGTTTGGAATGTGTTTTTTGGAATGTGAAAATTTGGCTTTTTGTATCTCCTCTTTTCTGTGTCATACCAACACAAACAAAAGAAATAAACACAAGAATGCCTAAACATTTGTTATTGCCACAATTTTCTGGGCAAAGTGGTGCATTATCTGACAGAATGCGAGGGTTCCAATATTTTTGGCCATGACTGTAAACGGACTTCACTACAGATGAAGGCAGCTGCCATGCAGACACATCAGGGGTTATTGCAGTCACAGGCATCAGCAAGTACAGGAACTTATTTTTATGTATTTTCTGACCACTTTTGTCCAGTGCCTGTATTAGCCTCCAATGTGTCTGAATAACTGTTTCATTGATTCAAAGAGATGAATGAAGACTCACTTCTGCTTTGAATGTTTGTCTACAGCAAAAGGTCACAGCAGTGATCTGTGTCTAGAGACAAGGATATCGTACTGATATAAATGATGCTTTAGGCTTTGCATCTTCCTTGAACAATCTTTAAACAATCTACACAGTCTTCGAAGTCTAGCATCCAGATCAAAACAGATTTTGAACTGGAATATAATTCAGAAGTTGTCCTCTCCATCCTCTATTCTTTATTAGCCTTCATTCAGAGTGTCTCTTTTTGTTTTCTTTGAGCCCACAGTCTGCTGCACAAAAACAAAACACCAAAAGGTGCATGTGAACACGCACAAAAAATGCTCTAGAGTGTGACAAATAGTCCCCTCCCAAAGAGGAAGAACCCTTCCCTAACCCCCCTGGGGAGCAAGACACCTGATGGACTCAGGTCCACCTAGCCAAAAGCCGCAGTGGACCCCATTCCTCATGATCAGCCAAAGCCAACCAACAAGTACTGGGTGGAAAGCTTTACCGAAGAGGGTCCCCCAAGGCCGTGGAGGAAGGAACCTAATGGTCACATATTCTCTCCATACACTTCAGGGCAGGCCAATAGGCAGGCCACACCCTACCATCCTAAGTGAAAAGGTAACACACACAAAAATAAAGCAACAGATTGTGGTAGAAAACGTAAATAAAAAGTGGCAATGTGTTCAGCAATGGCTAGATTTTATGGGCAGGGTGTCTCTTATTTATTTTCCCCACTAGAATGCCCATCTTTATACCCCTGACATCAGTATTTTAATGTATTGTAGGTAAAGTGTCAAAACCTAATTTTTCCTACAACATAGATTCTTGCTCATTTTGTGATGTGAGTTTGTTCAAACATCTAGCTTTTCAAAATCTCAATAGAACAATAAGAGGAAATGATCTGATACATCGCTCCTGGGTACAAAGCATTCCTCATATGAAAGCCATGTTCTTTTTATTTTCAGAGCAATACCTCACTTTTATTAAGGAATGATTATTCGCTTGCCATCAAGTGTCTTCCGTCACTTCTGATAATTTTGTTGCCCTGCAGATTTACATTGATATTCTATAACATAACCTTAATGAAAAAATATGTCCCCGAGCTCCAAAGGCAAATTTGTAGGAGAGAGAGGTACAAAAGTTAATATAAGCGCTTAGAGATGCCTGGAAGAATTACAATATGCAGGGTAGAGCCAAAATGCTAATCTGCAAAATACAAGAATAGGTAGAATTAGAAGAATATTAAAACAGCTATGCTATGAAGGGTGTGGGCTGAGTGACCTCATATGATTCGGCACCTCATCCCTTATATTAATCAAGTACAAAAAAAAGAATTGAATAGGGATTATAGTGGTGCCTTATATATAGAAGATTAAAGTATTTTACTTAGAAAATGTAAATTTTATTATAAATGTATACAAAAGACAACAAACATAGAGTACATAAAATATAGGCAAAGTAATATACAGACAGTGATACTGGCCAAAGTATCCATATATTTGAAATGGTCACTGATGCATGTCAGGTCCCTACATGTTTCGCCAAACAATGTTTTTTCTTCAGGGCTTCTTCAGTGGCTGTTGAACACTGATGATCATATAATACCCTGAAGAAGCCATTGTTTGGAGAAACATGTAGTGACCATTTTAAATATAAGGATATTTTGGCCAGTAATAGGAATAAATAATTTATAATATAATAATAGAAATAAAAGTGATCACTTTTTTTTTAAAAGAAAGTGTAAAAAAATAAAGTAAAAAAAAGAATAAAAAAAAAAATAAAAAATTTAATTGCCCCTGTCCCCGCATGCTCGGCCACAGAAGCGAACGCATATGTAAGTCATGCCGACATAAGTAAACGGCGTTCAAATAACACCTGTGAGGTAGCGCCGTGTGTGTTAGGGCAAAAGCAACAATTCTAGCCCAAGACCTCCTCTGCAACTCTAAACATGTAACCTGTAAAAAAATTTAAAGCGTGTGGAATATCATCTGTGTAAAATCATCTTTCACATTATACAAAAAAATTTGGCTAACTTTTCTTTTTTTACATAAAAAGTTGCAACAACCATTTTGTTACCTAGAGACTTTGCTAAAATACATATATAATGTTAGGGGATTCTGAGTAATTTTCAGGGAAAAAATGATGATTTTTACATGAAGGAGCAAAGTGCCAGAATTGGCCAGGATGGGAAGTGATTAAAGTGAACCTGCATCCAGACAATGCAAATTTAAATATTCTCAAAAAGTAGGTATAGAGCTTTAAAACAATCCCTCACTGAGCTATGTAGCTGGGGGCACTATGGAGCAAATAATCCTCAAAATTAACAGCAGAAGCACTAAAGTTGTTCAATCATTCTCCTAGTAGCTCCACCGCCACCTACTTTCCTGTACCAGAGTGTTTGTTTTGTGCTTATATTGAATATTAGAAGGTTAGAGGGTTGTCACTGTGAGAACTAAAATTACTTCACAGCAACTACTCTGAAATTTGAGGACGAATTGCGCCACAGTGCTTTTTGCTACACAGATCACAGTAGGTGAGATTGAAAAAAGACACAATCAGTAAGGGCTTGTTTTAAAGGTTCACTTCCTGAGCCACTTGCTCTCCACCGCCAGCCATCTTGTAGTCTCCCAGTGCTCTCCAGGGCTCCCATTCACATCCATAGGCTTCAGTGACAGCTAAAACCTGCTTGGCTCTCCTACATCTGGATGATTATTGGACGATCTGACCCACCTGAGGTAGAAGACCCACATGTTTTAAGGCTCTTAACCCTTTACTTCTCGACAGGTGCTGCAATCCCTCCCAAGAAAGCTCATACTGTTCTGCGAGGGTGAATCCCCAGAAGCTTACCATGCATGATGTTTTTACATGTACAGCATATGCCTGATATCACTACATTGTCTTGTAAGTTGCCAATTCTCATGTGAATAAATTAATTTTATACTGCTACACTCAGATGCTCCCTCTGCTGTCCTTATCTATTACCATAGAGAATCTGCATTCTCTTGATAGGTGCTGCACTACAGTGTTTTGGAATCACTCCACCACCTCACCAAGAATCCCCAAGCCATCTCCCTCCAGTGCGTTGACCACATACATGTCTGTACCATATCTCTCCACATTCTTGCGAAAAGTTCCTTGCAAAAATGATATTTTAGGCTTGTTTGGCTTTTGATAAATAACTTATATGCTGGCTGTTCATAGCTTTTGGGGTTTCCAGTGTGGGCTTTTTCCCATTAATGTTCCAATTTCATCCAACCACTTCGGCCATTTCAACACCCATTAAAGTTTATCATTATTGCAGAATAACCTAAGAGTTAGGGAATCTGCCTAGAAGACAGTGACCTTGCAGCCTTTGAAGCTTCAGAGAAAATAGGGAGCTGCCAGGTAAGTTATTACAATACCTAACCCTATATAAAAACTACTGTAATGTTTACCTTGCCATAGGTAAAATTTACTTTAAGAACAATTATTGCAGTAACATGCAGTATAATGCACATCAAATAGGTGTGAAGCAGTGGCTGCCTGGCCCGGTGGTGCCGTCTTTTTCCATTGCACTCATCTATAGAGCCCTATTGGTCATTTGATTGTCTGTCTGGTGTCTGATGTTTTTTCTGTATGTGAGCTCCTTTTTGTCACCAGACAACGTTGTCTATTTATGGTGATAAATGATGATTTTTTGCTATTTGGATGTCTATTTTGTCATCTTTTACAATAAACAATTTTTGACATATTTTGCTCTAATTCTGGATAATATATGCCTGGGCTCTATTTACGTGGTACTTGGTTCTGTGCCTTCTCTGTGGTACAGTGCACATTTTTCATGTGAAGCAGTGGCAGCTGGTGCTGGAGGAAGAAGCAGAAACGGGAGCAGGAGGCGTTGCCTGTCAGCTGCAGTACTCTTGCTGCGGCCATCTTGGATATTGTTTCGGCTGTGACATAGTCCTGCAGCCAGCGGGGGGAGAGACTGGGAACAGGTTCTGCTTCTGGCCTCAAATCGCTCCATCAATGGAGAGTGTTGACGGGCAGCGGGCTGGGCTAGAACCGGATCTCCGCACTCACCCTACGGGCGGAGCCCTCCAGCAGTCTCGGCTCTCCTGGTGCCCGACACTGTGACTTTTGCTATGAGACAGTCTTTAGCCTCCTGTCCTGATTGGCCAGGGCAGGAAGCCAGAAGACAATGCCGATTTGCTGGTATCACAGAGTGGGAGGGCTCGGGCGCAGTGCTCTGCGTCCTGAGGAGGACATAAAACCTGCCAATTGGGGCTTCAGGCTGTGGTCATGTGCTTGTGAGGGGGTGACCAGGTACAGACCTGTTGGCACCCTGCACAGTCATACCTCCCAACATTTTGAGGTAGGAATGAGGGACACCTACTAGCAAATGTATGTAGGCATAGGACACGCCCCCTGCCACACCCCCTTAAAGGAGAATTAACCCCAAAACAAAGGTTAATTAAATTCACAAGTGCCTTTTTTTTAACCACTACTATTCCTTTATATTGGCTTTTAAAATGTACAAATGCAGCAATGTAGATATTGGATGAAAGGTTTAGCACTGGGAAACACTTTTTGAATGATAAAAAGTGCATTTTATATACAACTATATAGATCAGAAATCAGGGACAAATGAGGAGGAATGAGGGACAGAGGGACATTGCTCCAAATCAGGGACTGTCTCTCGAAATCAGGGACAGTTGGGAGGTATGCGCACAGTGCACGGCCCCACAGAGAGTGTGGGCTGGGGGGTGGCGCCCATGCGCCCCTTCGTGGAACAGTCCCCACAAGCTAGCCTCAAATCCATGCCACAGAAATTGATTTACATCAGAGAACAGCATAAGATTCAGTACAACTCTCATCATTTTCATACCTGATTTTTAACTAGTTACAAAGGTTCTGCTTTAAATAACCACAATGCAAGTCTACATATCTGCAAGTCTGTGTTGGGGCACAGTCATCATTATCATCTGCTGCAATCAGCTCCATAGGGGGGGCAATGTTTATTGATCGCTCCAAATGCAACTGAAAGGGAAACACTCAGTGACTGCACATCTACAAACGCTGTGACACAGATTTTTTTGAGTGCAATTTGTTTTTCCTAGCAATAAAAAACACTTGGAGAGATTTGGAGTTGATACAAAAAGGCTTTTGCATCATGGTCTTAATACATAATTTATTATTTACTAACGCTAAATTGTGGTCGTCTATCTAGAACAAGCAGGAGTGTACTTTAACCTGGTAGAAATCCCTCCACAAATATAGAAACCATTGTATGAGAAACTCTGATTAATATCATCAGAAAATGCATGGTATAGGAACTGTATATCACCGATGCCTCAACCATAATAAATACTTAACCAGCGGAAGGCAAACCCACAGAAGTGTTACCTTAAAACACTAAAGATCCACCATGATAAAATGTATGTCTGCTTCATTTTTTATTTGAAACCTACATAAAATCTTAAAGTGAGCCTGTGCATTTCCCATGTAAAGCAACAGCATTCACTTAATTGCTACACTCCCCCGAATGCAACCATAATGGGGGGGGGGGGGGGGGGGCACAGGTTTCAAATACATCTGTAAGTTTTGAATGCTAAAAATTCTAGAGGTATGCATAGCTCTGCAAGACTAGATTCGTCAGAGTTGGTCCTGATAAGTATAATAATATACTATCGGCAGCCTTTTTTATTTAATTTAGTTTTTAGCTATAGTGTTGTTTTAAAGTGGTTGGAAACCTCAGACATGAAATATGAACAGAGCATATCCCTCTATAGTGTGTACTTGTCTCAATTAAGAGCACTAAATGCCATTTCTGTCTACTGCTTCCTTCCTCTGTTATCTGCATGAATCACTTCTGACAAGTTTTCCTGACACCAAGAGAAAAATGGTGACAGGGGAGGGAGCTCCAGCTGATTGACTGCCTCAGCTCTGTCCCTGTGTGCTGTGTGAAAGGGTGGGGGGTGCCTCTTCTCTCCAATCAGCTCTCAGAACTCTCCTCACAGAGCTCTGCAGAGTGTAACTTCAGCTCTCCGCCCCCTTTTCTGAACTCTCAGACAAGCTTTATAATCCAACACTTTGAACAGATGTAGAGAAGAGAAGACTGCAGATAAACAGGTGCAACTTATGTAGGAGAAGTTGTTTCAACTATGTGTATCACCAGAGGCCAGTCACTTCACTGGTTATATGTGAGGGTTTACAAACACTTTAAGGCCCCTTTCACACTTGGCGGATTCCACTCTGATCAGCATGGGATCTGTGAGCTGATGTCCTTCTGATCAGAGCAGAGCAGGTGGATGTCCACTCAATTAATGCAGAGCGGACACGGGACAGACCCTGCTCTGCTCTATGGGCAGTCGGGTGTAACTGAAATCTGACAGGCCAATTTGATCAGAATGAACATATAGGAGGGACTTAACCCATTAACCCTTCAGATTTCAAGGTAAGAAATCCGCTCAAAAAATTAATGATAGCATCAGGCCCATGTTCAAGATGAAAAGTAGTTAATAAAAAAAATGCGGCGTGCTCAGTGCACTGCGCCAACTTGTGGGCATGGCTTAAATTGTGCTAAATATTGGGTGTGGCTTAAAGGGGGTGTGGTTTAATAGAGTCTGAGAGGACTTACATAGTGCAGAATGTGGTAATATTAAATAGGGAATGTACAGTGTGGAGTGTACAGTGGTGGGTAATATGTGCAGGAGAGGAGTATGGAGTGTACAGCGGTGGGTATTATGTGCAGAAGAGGAGTATGGAGTGTACGGCGGTGGGTGTTATGTGCAGAAGAGGAGTATGGAGTGTATGGTGGTGGGTAAAATGTGCAGGAGAGGAGTGCAGAGTGTATGAAGGTGAGTGGTATGTGCAGGAGAGGAGTGTGGATGTATGGAGGTGGGTAGAATGTGCAGGTGAGGAGTGCGGAGTGTACAGTGGTGGGTAGTTTGTACAGGATGGTTTCAGTAAGGCAGTGGGCATTGTCAGAATTTTTTTGTTTTTATTACTTTTTACAATTTTATTATTTAATTATTTTTTACAATGTATTTTTGTATTATTTTCTTCACAGTGATTTGGGGGGGGGGGGGGGGGGTAGTGGACAGTGTCAGTAGGGCAGTGGACAGTGTCAGCAATTTTTAGTTTTTATTATTTTATTATCTATTTATTATCTGTTATTTTTTAAAATGTTTTTTATTTTTTTAAATAATTTGGTAAATATTTTTTTTTCACAGTGCTTCTGAGGAAGGGGGCAATAGACTGTGTCAGTAGAGCAGTGGATGGTGTCAATAGTTTGTTTATTTTTATGTATTTATTTTTTTACAATTGAATTTGTTTTCATTTTTTTTTCATAATGCTTTTTGGGGGGAGAGGTTTGGGGCAGTTATGCTATTTCTTTACAATTTTATTATTTTTTTTACTATTTAATTTTGTAATATTTATTGTTTTTTTCTTTTTTTATCAGCCCTGTTGGTGGGCTTTGGTGAGATATCAGGGGTCTAAACAGACCCCTGACATCTCCCCTTTGAGACAGGGAAAGTGACTGAGGACACAGATGGAAGATGAATGGAAAGGAGACACAGAGGCTCCTGTTGATTCATAAACTGAAGCAGAGAAAACACAGTTTACTCTGCTCAGTTATCAGAGGTTATCAGAGGACACAGGAGCAATCGGTAACGATCGCTCACTGTGTCTAATTCAGAAAAGGAAGAGGCCGGTAAATTACGTATTTACTGGCCCCTTCCTCCGCTCTCCATCCTGACACATCCCCCCAGCAGCTGGTGGGAGAGGAGGGAATCCGACTGCAAGGCGGCGAGGGGGGGCGGAGGATGAGCATACAGTGGGGCGGAGGAAGATATGGGTGCGGAGGAGGACACCGGGGCAGGGGAGGACACAGGGAACAGCAATTTTATATGCTATACAGTGGCAATTCATACATGTGTGCAAGGGACCCACACTGTACACATGGATGATTGTCACCTTGACAGTCGGGAATGATCAGTGTGGCGGCAGGGACAGCTGCAAGCACCGATTTCCCTGTATAGCTTTTCAGCTGACAACCACGGGAAGGAAGAGGAGGAGAAGCGGCTCCACCCCAAACTCGCTCATCCATGTCTTTATGGACCTTGCTTTGTGCACTGGTGCGCAGTCAAGGGGCCATTCCTAATTTGTTCCCACAAAGTTGGGAGCATGAAATTGTACAAAATGTATTGGTATGCTAAAACCTAAGAGGCTAAGCCCAACCCCTGAAAAAAAAAACCCACACCATAATCCGCCCTCCAACAAATGATTTGGACCAGTGCACAAAGCCAGGTCCATAAAGACATGGATGAGCAAGTTTGGGGTGGAGAAACTTGACTGGTCTGCACAGAGTCCTGACCTCCGATAGAACACCTTTGGGATGAATTAGAGCAGAGACTGCGAGCCAGGCCTTCTCATCCACATCAGTGCCTGACCTCACAAATGCGCTTCTGGAAGCATGGTCAAACATTCCCATAGACACACTCCTAAACCTTGTGGACAGCCTTCCCAGAAGGGTTTAAGCTTTTATGGCTGCAAAGGGTGGGCCAACTCAATATTGAACCCTATGGACTAAGACTGGGATGCCATTGAAGTTCATGTGTGTGTAAAGGCAGACGTCCCAATACTTTTGGTAATAAAGTGTACATTTTAAGATTAAATTGCTGAAGCTCAAGCAAGTGGATTGGATGACACCAACATACTGCACATATTCTTTATATAAAGTGCTGTGAAAAAGTATTTGCCCCCTTTCTGATTTTTCTTTTTTTTGCATATTTGTCACACTTACATGACTCAGATCATCAAACAAATCTTATTATTACACAAAGATAACCCAAGTAAATAGAAAATGCAGTTTTAAATGATTGTTTCATTTATTAAGGCAAAACAGCTGTCCAAACCTGCCTGGCTTAATGTGAAAAAGTAATTGCCCCCTAAATCTAATAACTGGTTGTGCCACCCTTGGCGGCAATAACTGCAATCAAGCGTTTGCGATAACTGGCAATGAGTCTTTCATATTGCTGTGGAGCAATTTTGGCCCACTCTTCTTTGCAGAATTGTTTTAATTCAGCCACATTAGAGGATTATCCAGCATGAACGGTCATGATACAGCAGTCTCAATAGGATTTAAGTCCGGGCTTTGACTAGGCCACTCCAAAACCTAAATTTTGCTTTGTTTGAACCATTTGGAGTCGGATTTGCTTTTATGTTTCGGATCATTGTCCTTCTGCATAACCCAAGTGCACTTGATTTGGAGGTCACAAACTGATGGCCGGACATTCTCCTTTAGGATTTTCTGGTAGAGCTCAGAATTCATGGTTCCATCTATTATGGTAAGTCATCCAGGTCCTGAAGCTGCAAAGCAGCCCCAGACTATCACGCTACCACCACCATGTCTGACCTTTGGTATGATGTTCTTGTTATGAAATGCTGTATTAGTTTTATGCCGGATGTAACAGGACGCACACCTTTCAAAAAGTAAAATTTTTGTCTCATCAGTCAACAGAATATTTGCCTAAAAGTCTTGGGGATAATCAAGATGTCTTTTGGTAAATGTGAGATGAGCCTTTGTGTTCTTTTTGGTCAGCAGTGGCTTTGGCCTTGGAACTCTCCCATGGATGCCATTTTTGCCCAGTCTCTTTCTTATTCTTGAATCATGAACACTGATCTTACCTGAGGCAAGTGAGGCCTGCAGTTCTTTAGATGTTGTTCTGGATTCTTTTATGACCTCCTGGATGAGTCGTCGTCGTGATCTTGGAGTCATTTTGGTTGGCCAGCCACTCCTGGTAAGGTTCACCACTGTTCCAAGTTTTCTCCATTTGTGGATAATGGCTCTCACCAGGGTTCGCTGGCATCCCAAAGCCTTAGAAATGGCTTTGTAATCCTTTCCAGACTAATACATGTCAATGACTTTGTTTCTTACCTGTTTTTGAATTTTTTTAGATCACGGCATGATGTGTTGCTTTTTGAGATCTTTTAGCGTGCTTCGCTTTGTCAGACAGCTTCTATTTAAAGAGGAAGTCCACCCACATCAATCAAAAAAAAAAATATTAAAAGCCAGCAGCTGCAAATACTGCAGCTGCTGACTTTTAATACATGGCCACTTACCTGTCCCAGGGTCCAGCGATGTCGGCAGGGGACGCCAAGAACCCGCTCGGTTCTCGGCAGCTGCCGCCGCCATCCTAGGTGGGGGAATCAGGAAGTGAAGCGTTGCGGCTTCACTTCCCGGTTCCCTACTGCGCATGAGCGAGTCGCGCTGCGCAATCTGGATGGTCCCCGCTCTCTCCTGGGAGCTGTGTGTTTCCCAGGAGACAGCGCGGAGGGACAGAAAATGTGCCAAATGTGACACCGGAGAGGGGGAGGGTTCAGAAAAGCGGAAGTTCCATTTTTGTGTGGAACTCCGCTTTAAGTGATTTTTTGATTCAACAGGTCTGGCAGTAATCAGGCCTGGGTGTGGCAAGTGAAATTTAACTCAGCTTTCCAAAAAAATGTGGTTAATCACAGTTCATTCATGATTCAGCATGGGAGGGGGCAATTACTTTTTCACATAGGGCCAGGCAGGTTTGAACAGCTTTTTTCCCTTAATAAATGAAATAATAATTTAAAAACTGCATCTTGGATTTACTCGGGTTATCTTTGTGTAATATAAAAATTTGTTTGATGATCTGAATCATTTAAGTGTGAGAAATATGCAAAAAAAAAAAAAATCAGGAAGGGGGCAAATACTTTTTCACAGCACTGTATCTCTGCAATTAATCTCACTCAAGGATCTGCCACTGTATAAAATTTTCATTTTTGGGGTACTTTGTTATATTTTCATTTATTCCTGACAGATATTAATAAACTAACTAACTTTCAGTGTTTTTTTTTCACATCCTTTTTTTTTCTGCAAGAAAAATTCACACCAGGCTCCCTCTGCTAAGACAGAAATAGAAATCTTGGTGAAGATAGCCTCTGTGCAGCGATTAGCTCATCCAGGGGAGCTATTTGTTGTGCTAGCTGTTACCTCCTCAAGCTATGAGTCACCAAATTATAGATATTCCTTGCAAGAATGCTTTCATAATGTCATTTGGATTCTTTCTCCAGAACAAATAACATGGATTATTTATACATACATTATTTGATTGTGTCGACATCTGTTAATTACACCGAACAAATGTATTTGTTATTAAAATTCTAACATTGACAAGACGATGTCAACAGTATTTTATTCTAATAAAAGCTTAAACTGTGGTTTCTAATTTTGTGGTCGCTTCCAAATGAAAAATCATGCCTTTTGTATCTCTACAGAACCGTCGCAGCAAACATGCACAGTGGAGATCTGTCAATCTCAGTCTGAATCATATGGTCTCAGACTGCCAATCACTGCTAGAGAGCAGGATCAAAAGGCTAGTGCTACAGCCTATCTATAAATATAATTTATAACTACACATAGAAATGTTTTTTTTTTTTTTTTTTTTAAATATTAGCGCCCACTGAAAAGATTTCTTCATTAACCTTTTGCCAATCACATAATACATACGTGCATTGGAAGGATGGGTGGGCCCTAATACCTACATGCCGCACATATGCATCCATGGCGGCCAAGGTTCCTGTGCTGAGAATGTGTTCACTGTGTGCTCCCAGCACAGTGGTCGAGCTGTCACAGAGAGCTTCCAGTCTTGGGACAGGAGGGACAGGCTCCAGATCATGTAACCACTTGGAAAGCCAATCACAAAGATCATGTGATTGCAGGGCCAAGACAAGGGGTGGGAAGGATGGGTGGCTGCCCTGGGCACTGTGGTATCATGTGAGGTGGGGGGGGGGGCACCACAAGGAGGTTGGGGGAGGGGATCTCTGTTGGGAGGGGGGGATTTGTGGGGCGGCAGCGGATAGGAATTGTTCTAGGAGGGAAAATTTGGGGAGATGTGCTAGGAGTGGTGATTTGAGGGGATTTGTGCTCAGAGGGGATATATGAGGAGTAGATGATTTGTACTAGCAGGGGAATTTTTTTTGAGGGTGTGGATTTGTGCTGGTGGGGTTGGGGTTCAAATATTTGTGCTTGGAAGGGGATTTCAGCAGGGGGTGGATTTGTATTGGGAGAAGGAATTCATGTTGAGGGGGTAAGCATGCAGATTAGTGCTTACTTATTTTTGGAAGGAGAGCGAGGGGATTTGTGCTGACAATCACTTAATCCTCATACATCTTGGGGGGTGGGACAATTTGGCATGTTCGCCCTGGGCTCTAGATGACCTTGTCCCGACACTGCGTGATTGGGAAGTCCATCCCGCCTCCCGGACGGTGGTCAGGCTATGGATGTTCAATTTTTTACATACTGTTTTCTCATCAACCAGTAAATGAGCTTTAAAACAAACTGACCCATGTGCCTGAAAGCACGGTGGAACAATTTATACTAGATGTTCATTGTAGAAGTACTGTAGTCGGATTCTAGTTGGGTTCTCAACTTTAGCTCATCTTACTCCCCTCAGTCGGCAGTGACTTAGCAGCCTTCTGATGTAACCAAAGTGCACCTAATCTGTGTTTACATTAAAAGCTGGAACCCTGCAAAGTCACTGCTGCTGAAAAATTTACTTGAGCCTGGCTATAGTACCTCCATTATGTATTTTAAAGATTAATTATTTCACAGTACCTATAGCTACAGAGGTCAATGAGTGCTTGATTTCAACACCTGCCCTAACATCTAGCTGCTGCAGTTATGCAGCAAACTGGCAAAGCTGTCACTAACAGCTCACAGTCATTGCTTGCGATTGGAAGCCAGCAGGATGGGATCCCAGTGATGTGACAGCCACAAAGTACTATCAATATTCCCATCCCACACTTTCCTGGATAAGGCTTCAGGATAAATGGGTGCTGCAGCAACAACCAGCTGGAACTGGAGACATCACAGATCAAAAGCACATATTCGCCAGCACACCACAGATCGTCCAATACATCCAAATCTTTATTGAAGAATGATCACATCACGTAAGACAGTGCAATGTTTTGTAACCACACTGGACCCCTACGTCAGGCATGTCCCTGATATAGGGGTCCAGCGCGGCTCTGAAACATTGCACTTGTCTTCTGTGATGTGATCACTCTTCAATAAAGATTTGGACGTATTTGATGATCCATGGTGTCCTGGCAAATATGTTCATTTGTGCTGTGACAGCCAATCACAGCAATCCTGTGATTGGGAAGCTGCCTTCTCCTCCCAATGCTAATGTTGATTCAGGGTAAATCAGTAATTTTTTTTATATTTGCGTTATTTTTTGTTTTGAATTATCATGGTATTGTTCATATCTGATATAAGAAAAACTGAAAGACGAGATATACTATTTTAAAACTAAGATTTCCTAGACACTGGGGGTGACATGTAAGCTTCTGTGAAGAAGTACAATCCAAGCTCTACTATTTGCATGCATAATTTATGGGGCAGTTACTTGGTCAAACAGTTTTGGAAAAACATAGCAGCTGATGAGTAAAAAGAAAGAAGAATTTATAATGGCATCAAAGTAGAACTATAAAATCACATGCTGTCCAAACCAGAAAGACTGAACTCTCTGCTTTTTCTAACCACCCCCTGGAATGCAGTGGCGGCTGGTGGGATTTTCTTTTGGGGGGGGCAGCAAACAAGCACCCCCCTGTGGGCGGCTGGCGGCGCAGCACTGACAGCAACCCCCTTGGCAGCTGGCAGTGCGGCACTGACACCACCCCCCCCCCCCTCTGGGAGACAGGCAGTGCGGCACTGTAACCAAACCCCCCCAGGGAGGCCGGCGGCACAGCACTGACAATCCCCCCACCCCCCCCTCCCCCCGAGCAGCTGGTGGTCAGGCACCTACCCAATCTAGGGCTGCCAGGCTGCGGTGTCCTCTCCTCCTCTTCCAGGGTGTGGGCAGTGGCTCCTGTGTCCGCTTCCTCCCACAGCTTCCTCGGCCATGTGTCTTCTCTCTGTTCCTCCTAAGTGCTAGGCATCCAATAGGATCACCTGACGCTTTGGACAGTCGGGAAACAGGTCTCACGACCTGCCTCCTGATTGGCAGGGAGAAACTTTAGTGTGAAATTAGCGAAAATGTATTCGCTATCGTCACACAACTAGGTGGGCTCGGGACTCAGTGTTCTGCGTCCCGAGCTCACCCTTTTTTGGAGCCTATTAGAGCCTCTGGCTCTAATCAGGTGCTTCAAAAAACACTCCCCCCCATTGGAATCCATAGTCCAGCGCCCTGATATGTAGATCAGGGGGCCGGACACAGGGATGAGGGGGGGGATGGCGCCCGTGTGTCCTCTATGGATGGGCCGCCACTACTGTAATGTTTTGTTTTATATTTTTTTTACTTCCCCCTCCCTCTCCCTTTCTGTCTGTTGTCTACTGCAAGGGCAGAGCGACTGTTATATACTTGATATATACTGTATGCTATTTTACCATTTTTGAAAACTAAAATGATCTAATTGTTGTGACTATACATTTTTTACAGTTATATTATTCTTAACAATCCTTCTAATGTTTATAGGAGACCAGAAGAGTCCTGAGAAAGTGGGGACTCCCATGAAACACGTAGACTGTTCTTAAACTATATAACTTTGTATAATTAGGTGCTGTTTTAAAAAATCATTATATGGGATGTTTGTTACCTTAAAATATGTAGTAAAAACATTACATTTTTTAATACTCAGTAGTTATTTTAAAGGTCACTATCGAAAGCCTATTAAAAGTCCCATTTTTCTTGAGATATGGTGAGGTTTTCTAAATACTTATTGATCCTGCTAGTAGAACCATTGGTTTGGCTTTTTATTTGATAAGGTGACAACATTATTCCTTCTGCAGTGGGATCATTCCAGTGTTGTCACCCTTGCTGCTACTGTACTTAGTTGTAGTAGATGTTGGCACCATTGGTAGCTATACCAGTAAATCGACATGTCTGCAGGAGCTTAGGGAAATTATGTAAAAGTCGTGCTCAGACCATCCCACCCCTCCACAGGTGTCTAGCAGGGAGCTTTGAGAAATTCTCCATCCCATGGGTATTTTTAATTTAAAAAGCACTAAATTACATTTATTTTAGACATTTACCATGCCATCCTGCATCAAAAATACCTGTTTATAACTCTGTGAGGAAAAAAACTAGAGGGTCTAGATGGACTTCAAGTTACAAAATGAAACATGTAGCAATTACATATGTTATACCAGCCTTTCTCAACTTTTTGAACACTGAGAAACCTGTGAAACAACTTTCAGGTCTCAGGGAACCAGTGGCGGCTGGTGCTCAAATTTTTTTGGGGGGTGCAAATGAATTGAAAAATTCTGAAAAATACCGAAACAAAAACATCAATTGCAGCCACTGTGCCATCAATTGCAGCCACTGCGCCCATCAAATGCAGCCACTGTGCCCATCATATGCAGCCAACTGTGCCCATCAAATGCAGCCACTGTGCCCATCATATGCAGCCAACTGTGCCTATCATATGCAGCCAACTGTGCCCATCATATGCAGCCTCTGTGCCCATCAAATGCAGCCTCTGTGCCCATCAAATGCAGCCAACTGTGCCCCATCAATTGCAGCCTCTGTGCCCATAATATGCAGCCACTGTGCCCAGCAAATGCAGCTAACTGTGCCCACCAATGGCAGCCTCTGTGCCAATAATATGCAGTCACTATGCCCAGCAAATGCAGCCAACTGTGCCCATCATTTGCAGCCTCTGTGCCAATGATATGCAGTCACTATGCCCAGCAAATTCAGCCAACTGTGCCAATAATATGCAGCCGCTGTGCCCCCCCCGCCCGCTCGCTGTCTGCCAGGCACTTACCCCATTGTGGTGGCGGGTCAGGCGGCGAGCTGTGGGACGGGTAGCGCGGCAATGGCTCCTGTGTCCTCCATGCGTGTCTTCTTCCTGTTCTGCTAGGCGGCCAATGGGATCGCCTCTGTCTTCAGCCAATCATTACAGTATTACATCCGCTCCTCCTGATTGGCTGAGAGGTGGTTCTGTGTTAGCAAAGCAAATGGCTCTAATCAGGTGCTTCAAAAACAGCCCCCGCCTCTGTAATATATGCGCCCGGCGTCCGAAAAGGGTCTGGATGCCTGAATGGGGGGCCTACAGCGCCCATGGATAGATTCATGCAATGCATGAATCTATCCATACTACACAGAGGGGGTGGCTGGAGAAAGGGGGCAGCGCCCGTGCGCCCTTAATAGACACACCGCCACTGCAGGGAACCCCTGCTAATAATTGCTATATCTACAGCTCACAGTACATTAGTGTGATGGTGTCAGAGTCCTGGATGTGAGGCCGAATTGCAGAGGGGGCGCCCCTTGCGGCTAAGTGCAGCGTAACCCTGGGAGTGAGACAGGGAGTACGGTGCCCAAAGGTGCACGGGTTGCCAGATCGCTGTTGCTGAGTAGCAGATAGCAGGGAGCTGCTGGGGTGCGCTGGTAAGGTTGAAGGGCAACCGTGCAAGGAGGGATTCCAGGTATGGAGCCGTGGAGCAACCAGGAGCGGAGTCAGAGCCAGGCCAATGGTCATTCAGCACAGGAATCAGTCCAAGGTGAGGTACAGCAGGATAATCAGGAACAGAGAAGGTAGCCGAGCCAGGGGTCAAACACAGGAGGACGATCAAGGTACAAATGCGGAGCCGAAGAATAGTCAGGTACAAGCCGGGGTCAATGCAGGCGGAATACTGGGAGCAGTCAGGCAAGCCGAGTAGTAACAGGAAGCAGATATCACAACAGGAACAAGGAACACAGGAACAAGGAAAACAGGAAGCTGATGATAATCCAGCAACCAGCATGCACCAGCAGCAGGCTTAAATAGGCAGAAGGGCGCCACCATGAGGAATACTGGCAGAATTACCCGTCCTACGGTTATCACCCTGACAGTGGGTCAGTGTGAAGAATGCTTCTTACACTTATGGTCAGTAGGACTCCCTATCCCTACAGATAACTAAACATATAATTGGTGTCACTGATTACTTATCTGAGAGGCAGAAATTGCTCATTGCTCAAGCAACCCCTAACAATCTCTGGAGAAATCCTATGGTTCCACTGAACCCTTTGTTGAGAAAGGCTGTGTTATACCATTTTTTTTTTTTTTTAGAAGATGTAGGTTCTGCAGTAGACTTATCTTTTTCTTTGTGCTCCATTTCAGCTATAGAATATGATATACCCTATGCATGATTGGACACACACAAAAAAAAAAGCTTAACTCCTCATTAGAGAACATCTCACTTTACGTGTTCTTGAATTACATTGTTTAGGCACTGTGTGTTGCCTTGATTCAATATAAGTATTACACCTTTCCAGCAGCTTTGTAATGTATATGAGTTAGTTAAACCACTTCATACCTTATAGAGCTCAAATGAAAAAAGAATTACTGCATGGGCTCAAAGGAAATCACAGCCACAACACTATACCCTCTCTAGTGACGAGATGCACAAGAATCACAGAGACTTCAAGGAGAATAATAAAGCACGCCTCTCACTGATTCCAAATGACATGACAACGTATTGAAAATTCAAAGACCAAATGTCAGCTCCAAGCTTCCTAGAGCTCACTTTTATGTCAGGTAATTGTTTCTGGATAATCACTAGAAATAGCTTTATCTTTATTTTTTCTATGATTATACCCTATGGAACGCTTCTAACAGAATTCAAATAATTACTGTTATGGCAGTTTTTTACAGTTTGGAGAATACACCTGGATTCATTAGTGTCAGTCTTGTGCAGCTAGACAGAAAAAACTGCAGTACAATGTGTATTTATGGAAAATGACATTCTCTCTATTTTTTTTTTTGCATTTAGAAATGCAAAGTTATTTTTTGTGAAACTTATGCCCTGTACACACGACCAGTTTTGCCGTCGGAATAAACTCTGAAGGTTTTTCCGACGGAGTTTCGACAGAATTCCGATCACGCTGTCTTGCCTACACACGGTCACACCAAATTCCGACCGTCCAGAACGCAGTGACGTACAACACATGTGACGGGACTAGAAAATGGAAGTTCAATAGCCAGTAGCCAATAGCTTCCATCTCGTACTTGCTTCAGAGCATGCGTCATTTTTGGTGCGTCGGAACAGCATACAGACGAGCGGATTTTCCAATAGTAATTTGTTCAGTCGGAAAAATATAGAACATGTTCTCTATCTAAGTCCGTCTGAATTTGACAGAAAAAGTCCGATGGGGCATACACACGGTCAGAATATACGAGGAAAAGCTCCCCCTTCCGCTCGTGTGTACGCAGCTTTAGTAACCATTACCACAATAGAAATTCAAACTTCTGTTTATTCTTTTAAAGGGCCCATAGCAAAGAATGTGGGTAATTACTGGTTGGAAATAATTTTATGGATATTGCCCGATATATTACTGTGCTGCTAAAATGTTTTTTTTTTTGGGAGGGTTGCCTGCCATGCCCTGAATACAGACAATTATTAGGGTATCTGATTTCCTAATTTTTAGATCAACGTGTATAGCCAGGTTTGCGCAGCCCCTAAGTGCTCCTGGTTTCCAGACTAGGTTGCAGGTTTTAGAAATGCCCCCGAAAAATGTTGATGCTTTTTTATGTTTGATCATCATCAAAAGAATACTCTGCATATTAAGTTAAGGTTGAACACATGCAAGTATAAAAACAATCAATACAACTAAATACCTAAATTTGTCTTGATATCATCATCCTATAATTTCTTGCACAGCAGCACTCATTGTGGTAGAGGGTTGGTCATGACTAACGGACAATCAGGCTCTGTTGCTGTTGTTACAAGACAGTGCCATATCATGGTAAAAAATGCATTTAGAGTGCAGTTTTGCAGAAAATATATTGCGGGCTCTGGAAACTGTTTGGTGTCACCTAGGGTTCTCAACCATACAGAGTAAGGGGTTCCAGGATGCATGTATTATACAAAGAAAACTGTTTTTTAGGTTTCTCTGGGATTGGGTTCTGGAGCCTGGTGGCTTTGTAAATTCTTGAGGGGGATGAAGCCTCCAACCCTTAGTCCATGTTTTGCTGACAACCAGTATCCCCTAACTGTGCAGGCTTCACATAACAATCAGGGTGGGAGCCAGCGAAGCAGGGAGCTGTGAGATGGTCCATGTAGGTACAAAGAGTCTGAGTTATGTGAAGTGCCATTAGTATGTGTTTGCTAGAAAATTCAATTGGGCTCTAACTACTGTATTTAACATTTATTATTGAAGTCAATTGCTGCCCATCGCCAGGGCTTTTTTTCAGCAGGTACTTGGGGGTAAGCTGTTCCGGCACCTCCAGCCCTGAATGTATGAAATGGCAAGGGGCACAAGGGTGTTCTGGAGAGTCTATTGTTGCTGGTTGCTGGGGGATCTTTTATCCCTGGTGGGACTATTGTTGCTGGTGGGGGTCTATTGTTGCTGGGGGGCAGTTGTTCCTGGGAAGGATCTACTGTTGAGGAAGGGGTCTATTGTTGCTGGCTTCTGGAAGGTCTATTGATGCTGGCTGCTGGGGGATCTATTGTTGTTGAGGGATTTATCGTTGCAGGGGGCATCTATTGTTGCTAGTTGGGGGTTCTATTGTTGCTGGCTACATAGAATTTACTATACTACTTTTCTTGTTATCATTAACAAATTCCATGCAAATTAATTTGAATCACAAAATTATACTTGGTTCTGTATTCTATAAAAGGTGGATAGTGGGTATTGGGTGAAACCAAGGGATGGTGCTCAGAGGTGGGTAGGGGTGGAGACATGGGGTGACTCAGAAGGGGGGAGTAGCTGTACCTATTCTCTAAGAAAAAAAGTTCTTGTGGTGTGCCTTTTTTTTGGTTTTTGTTTGTTTATAGAAATGCATTAGACACAGTTCCCCATAAACGTTTACTGTACAAAGTAAGGTCAGTTGGCATGGACTATAGGGTGAGTACATGGTTTGAAAACTGGCTACAAGGGCGAGTTAAGAGGGTGGTGATAAATGGGGAGTACTCAGAATGGTCAGGGGTGGGTAGTGGGGTTCCCCAGGGTTCTGTGATGGGACCAATCATATTTCATTTTTTCATAAACGACCTTGAGGATGGGGTAAACAGTTCAATCTCTGTATTTGCGGACAATACTAAGCTAAGCAGAGCAATACCTTCTCTGCAGGATGTGGAAACCTTGCAAGAAGATTTTTGGGGTGGGCAACTACATGGCAAATGAGGTTTAATGTGGAAAAATGTAAAATAATGCATTTGGGTGGCAAAAATATGAATGCAATCTATACACTGGGGGGAGAACCTCTGGAGGAATCTAGGATGGAAAAGGACCTGGGGGTCCTAGTAGATGATAGGCTCAGCAATGGCATGCAATGCCAAGCTGCTGCTAACAAAGCAAACAGAATATTGGCATGCATTAAAAAGGGGATTAACTCCAGAGATAAAACGATAATTCTCCCGCTCTACAAGACTCTGGTCCGGCCTCACCTGGAGTATGCTGTCCAGTTCCGGACACCAGTCCTCAGGAAGTATGTGCTGGAAATGGAGCTAGTCCAGAGAAGGGCAACAAAGCTAGTAAAAGGACTGGAGGATATTAGGTATGAAGAAAGCACTGGACTTATTCTCTCTGGTATAGAGACACTTAAGAGGGGATATGATTTCAATTTACAAATACCATACTGGTGACCCCACAATAGGGATAAAACTTTTCGGCAGGAGGGAGTTTAATAAGACACGTGGCCACTCATTAAGATTAGAAGAAAAGAGGTTTAACCTTAGACTGCGTAGAGGGTTCTTTACTGTAACAGCGGTAAGGATGTAGAATTCACTTCCACCGGCGGTGGTTTCAGCGGGGAGCATCGATAGTTTCAAAAAACTATTAGATGAGCACCCGAATGACCGCAAAAATTCAGGGATATACAATGTAAAACTGACATATAATCACACACATAGGTTGGACTTGATGGACTTGTGTCTTTTTTCAACCTCAGCTACTATGTAACTATGATTAAAAATGCAAAAACAAGTATCTGTTTTTCAGATTTATAACTATCTTAATTACATATAGTTTTCCCTGGTTCTCTAACACAGTATTTCCCATGACAAGTTACCAGAACAGCAAAAAAAAGTGGCTATGGAAATTATTTCACAATGGTGACAACTTCATCACTGCTGTCAGGAACATCCCAGACCAAGAGATGTTCACAGGTAGGTTTCCTGCCATACGCAACTCCTGCAGCACTTTGGCTTCCCATATCCCAGCAGCCACCACAGCTTTCTGCAGCAACTCAGAGAATGTAGCAATCACAGAAGCTAGAAGAAGTTCACAGACAGGAAGAACCAGGTGGTCCAATCGGATCAAATTTGGACTTGCAGCAGGCAAGAACAGTCAAGGGATCATAATTAGAGACAACAAGGTGCTAGTTTATGTAAACATGGACACAATCACGCCAGAAAATCGTTATGGCAATAACCTAGATGGTGTTCCTAATCAATGAATAGGAGACAGAGTCGGCACTGCAACCTTTAAAGCACTTTACTGGTCAGATGCCGAAGCACATATCAGAGTTGCATTTAAAAAATATCTATATGGGCTGAGTGTATGATACAACTATGACATTAGATGAGGTAGAATAGGGTCCAGTTTAATTCACAAATATATACAGTGCATGAAATAAAAAATATACAGCTCCTACTTAGTCCTAATTGACTGATAAAGTAAATCACTATGGTAAACTCACCTAAAACATTAACCTACAATGACAAGGAAAATATTCCTTTCTGATCTCCTAAGGCACATGTGTCAAACAATAGGCTGAATCTGGCCCCCCAGGCCGTTTCATGAGGCCCTCGCACCTCTCCTGCATCTACTGCACCCCCCTCGTGCAGCCACGGAGAAGCTCGTCTCTACCCCCCCCCCCCCTCCATCAGCACTCAGCATCAGAGAGGGGAGGATAGAACTCTTCCTACAGATCCTGCACCTCTCTGTGCAGCCATAACAACCCCTTGTCTCTGCCTCCCCTGGACTCAGCAATCAGCAGACTCCAGAAGCTGACTCCAACCCTCCTCTGGTCCTCCTCTAGACCCTGCACTTTTTGCTTCCCAGCTCCACCCATGGCTTCTGCCCAGCAGCAGCACAAGGTAAGGTGGATGCATTGTGATATAAGCGAGTGTGGGGACTCTTGACTTCTGATGGTGGGTGGGGGCTGCTCTAGACATCTAGTCTTACAGATACAGATACAACCGGCCCTTTGAGGGCAACCATAATGCTGATGCGGCATGCGATGAAATTGAGTTTGCCACCCCTCCCCTAAGGCATCCTTTCTCAGACAGGGTTCTGTGAAACCTTAAAGTGACTGTAAAGGCAGAAGGTTTTTTTATCTTAATGCATTCCTAATACTTACCTGAGCCCTGTCTAGATCCAGCGATGTCTCGGCTGCCCGGGACTCCCCTCCTTATTGGCTGAGGCAGCAGCGCTGCGCGATTGGCTCCCACTGCTGTCAATCAAAGTCATTCAGCCAATAAGGAGATAAAGTGGGCGGGGTCTGAATGGACACATAACGCTGTGGCTCAGGTACCCCCATAGCAAGCTGCTTGCTGTGGGGGCACTCAACAGGAGGGGGGGCCCAGGAGCACCGAAGAGGGACCCAATAGGAGGAGGATTCAGGCTGCTCTGTGCAAATCCATTGCATAGGGCAGGTAAGTATAACATGTTTGGTTTTTTTAATTTAAAAAAAATAAGACTATACAATCACTTTAAGGTTCCTCCAGAGTCCACTAGGAGATTCATAATCAATCAGCAATTTCTAATTTTTAGATAAGTAACCACTAACACCAATGATCGTTTTCACTATATGTACATGATCCTTTAAATTGTAACTTTATCCAAAACTTTTTTTGTTTTGTTTTGTATTGAATAAAGTACACGAAGGTAAAAAATGGTATTGCTATTTGAGGCCTTGTTAGGGAGTATTTTCCACACTTCCTGTTTTAGCGACTACGTTATAACCCGGATAAGACAGGGACAGGGACATAGGGGTTAATTTACAAAAGGCTGTTCACTTTGCAAGGGAAGTTGCACTTTTCTAGGGAATTTTCCCTTAGCTTAGTGAATGAGGTAAAGCTGTGCTGACTTTCATCATCCAATCATTTTCATGCAAAAATACTGTTTTTTTTTTTCCTTGCACGTGATTGGCTATTCTTTGCAATGTGAAATTTCCACGACATTTGCTAAGCTCTACAGGGAAAATTAATTTGCAAAGTGCAGCTTCCCATGCAAAGTGAACAGAACATTTGGTATTAGTAAATCAACACCACAGAGAGCAATAAAAGTACGGATAGGGGTTATAAACGTCCCAACTCTCCTTAATGGAGTGGGGTTTTTTTGCTGTATGTGTCCCTCTTGGAGAGTCCCCTTTCCACATCACAATTATTTTTTCACTTGATAGGGCTACAGAGAGCAGTAAAAACTGACAGAGGTTGTAACCCCTTTTCACCATACCAAAAAAAAAGCATGATATACATAAATTTTTTTTTATATGGTTTAAAGTAAAATAACTTTCAGGTTAGATTAGCCTGCCATTTGTGGTAAGTTAGGAAATGTCCTTTATATGTTAACAAGAATATGAAAGGGAAGGAAAATGCAGCATGGCATTGGTACATTACATACCAGATCATGAAAGAACATCTTTCACATTGCTCAGTGAAATGTAAGCTGTGTCAAGCAGAATCCCCATGGATGAACAATTTTATTAGGCCAGGCTTCATTACAGACACGTTCAGGGAGCAGGTGGTAAAGGTGGCATCATAATAGAAGGTAATGAGAGCAGATCAAGCAATTGAGTGGAAACCAGAATCGGTGTCACTGAAGACAGCAGATCTACTGAAGATAATCAATGCCATGCTAAAGAACTGCGGCTGGAATGAGAAAAAGCTAAAGCTATGTGTGTGCACCCTATTGACTTGATCTTAAAGGAAAACACATCAGTCAAGAGCATTCACAGGAACATTTCAGATTAATGTGGGAGGTAGGTGTTGTCACCGTTCACCCTCATTGATTACCACCTACACAAGGTCCCTGCCTGTTTTATCAGTACTGAGCACCTGAACGTTAAATTGATGAAGTCCATCCATTATTCACATTAAGAAGTTGTCTTTACAATGACCTGCTTTAGAGTAACCGTGGGCTTTTTCATTTGTCACCTCTCCTTTGAACATGCGGAATGCGTTATAAAAAATTGTACAGTGAAAGCTTAGTCATCTCTGTAAAGACTGTTGAGTGAAAACAAAAAACAAACTGCATTCAGGTCCAGATCCAGCAAGGCTGAATACAGAAAACACAGTGAAAGAAATGGGCAGGCGCTGAAACCAGTAAGTCTGGAGTCAACAGTAATTGCCAGCCAGGCCAGATTTCATAGCCAAGGGATCTAGCCAAGAAAAAACGGAAAATTGTATCATACTTACCGTAATTTTCCTTTCCTGATGCCTATCCATGGCAGCATACTAGTGATAGAGCTCCGCCTCGACTCCTCACTCAGGACCAGTGAATAGCATAAATTAAAGACGTAGTCCCTCCCCCAACATTCTCCGTAAAATAGAATACCGGGGGTGGGAGCGTATGCTGCCATGGATAGGCACCAGGAAAGGAAAATTACGGTAAGTATGATACAATTTTCCGTTTTCCTGGTGCCTCCATGGCAGCATACTAGTGATAAATAACTAGCTGACACGGGTGGGATAATGCTTAACAATAAATGTTTAATTAGAATGAGACATTGCAGCCTGAACTGCCCTTCTCCCGAACTCAACCGTTGTGAGAGCTCCTGGGTCGATACGGTAGTGTCTGAGGAAAGTATTGCGAGAAGACCAGGTGGCGGCCCTGCACACCGTCTCTAATGACACGTTAGCCCTTGCTGCCCAGGAGGTTGAGACTGCCCTTGTAGAATGAGCACTCACTCGGGATGGAGGTTCCATATTCTTTATCCTGTAGGCCTTCTGGATTAACTTTACCACCCAAGATGCCAGAGTTCTGATGGAAGCTTCTTTGCCCCTGTATTTACCGAATGGAACAATCAAGAGTCTTTCCGAGTTCCTGAAGGGTCTAGTGGCCTCTAGGTAGGCTCTGAGCACTCTGGATATGTCTAGCTCGTGACATGATCCTGAATCTGCTTCAGCAAATACTGGTAGTGCCCAGGGCTCCAAAAGGTGGCTTGGAGTAGTGACCTTAGGTGTGAACCCCCGAAGGGGACGAAGTTCTACTCTATCGTGAAAAAAAGAGATGTGGTCATCACCTATTCCCAACGAGTGGAGTTCTGAGATCCTTTTACCAGATGTAATGGCTAACAGAAAAAACGTTTTCAGTGTTATGTTCCATATTGTCAGTTGTTCCACTCGGGTAAATGGATGGTCAGAGAGGACTTCAAGGACCAGGGATAAATCCCACTTGGGAAAAGACCATCTGGCAGGTGGCCGGATCTTCAGCACTCCTCTGAGGAAAGTGACTACTAAGGGCTCTTCCGCCCATCTTTTATTTGTTGCGGCAGAAATTGCTGCTACTTGCACTTTGAGAGAACTTAGGCCAAGACCCAGATCAAGTCCTGATTGGAGGAAGCCGAGAACACCCGATGTAGAAGGAGAGATTGGATTAAACTCATTTGAGGCAGCAAATGACAAGAACTTGTCCCATATTCTTGAATATATAGCATTGGTTGCTGGTTTCCTGGCTCCTAGGAGGGTTGTTATGACCCCTGGGGAGCATCCTAGGGACTCGAACCTTCGCCTCTCAGCCTCCAGATTCGAAGGTTCAGCTTCTGAGGGTCTGGATGAACTAAACTGCCCTGCGTCAGAAGTTGAGGGAAAGGATGGATCCTGATTGGAGAGCTCACACTGAGGCGCATAGCTAGAGGAAACCAGGGTCTCTTCGGCCAATATGGGAGTACTGCCAGTACCTGGACTGTTTCTCTGAGAAGTCTCAGGAGGAACTTGAATATTAATGGCCGGGGGGGAAGGCATATGCGGTGGTGAACCTCCAGGGGCATGACAGGGCATCTACTTCCTCCGCTTGCGTATATGGAAGGCGAGAGACGAACCTGGTCAGTTTGGCATTCCCCGGGGTGGCAAATAGGTCTACTTGAGGGGGATCCCAGAGGTTGGCAATCTGATGGAAGACCTGGGGATGAAGAGCCCACTCGTTATTGTCCAAGAATTTTCTCGACAACGTGTCTGCTTCCGTGTTCAACCTTCCCGGGAGATACATCGCCCTGAGGTCTAGGACGTTCTTCTCTGCCCAGAGCATAATCGGCTCCACTTCCCTGAGGAGTGATGTGCTGTGAGTGCCCCCCTGCCTCTGCAGGTATGCGACAGCTGCCCTGTTGTCCAGGCGTAAAAGTACTCTCTGGCCTCTGATCTGAGAAGTCAATGAAGTTAGTGCCAAGAACGCTGCTCTCATCTCCAGTATGTTGGATACTACTCCCTGGGTGGAGCAGGACCATCTCCCCTGTATCCTGGTTTCCCCGCAATGGGCTCCCCAGCCCTGTCCACTTGCGTCGGACGTAACTGTGATCCAGAAGAGGGAACCCAGATAACGAGGTTTGGAGAGGTTTTCCGGCAGAGTCCACCAATGAAGGCTCCTGCGCATTGCTCCCATCAGCAGAATTGTCTGAGAGAGTCGCTGTTTCTTCCACTGCGCCAAGAAACCCGTCTGAAAATACCTCAAATGCCAATGGGCCCAAGGAATCATCGGTATACAGGCAGACATTGTGCCAATGAGGCTCAGGCATTGCGATGCCGTTAGATACCGGCTCGCGATGGTTTTGACCATCTTCTGGATAATAATCCTCATCTTCAGGGATGGTAATGACACTGTCCCCTCCCGGGTGTTGAACATCGCACCTAGATAGATCATCCGCTGTGTAGGTGCAAGCTGACTCTTCTCTGAGTTTATCAACCATCCTAGTTCTCTCAGGGACTGGAGAAGAATGTCTCGGTGATACACCAACTGACCCGGACTGCTTGCTAGGAGGAGGATGTCGTCCAAATAGTGGTATATCCTCAAACCCCTCTCCCGCAGGGGAACCAAAGCGGATATTAGAATTTTGGTGAACACCCTGGGGGAGGTGCACAGACCGAAGGGCAGGGCTTGGAACTGCAGGTGGATCCGACCTACTGCAAATCTGAGATACTTCTGAAAGGCAGGTAGAATTGGCACGTGTAAGTACGCATCCTGCAGGTCGATTGATATCATCCAATCTGTTGGCTGTACTGCCTGAATAATTGTTTGTAGAGACTCCATCTTGAAGCTTTCTGGGTGTATGTGCCTGTTGAGTCTTTTTAGATCGATCACAGGCCTCCATCCACCCGTTCTCTTTGGAACCAGAAACAGAGTGGAATAGAAGCCTGCGAAGCGCTCCGCCAAAGGAACCGGTACAGCTGCTCCCTGAAGTTGGAGTGACGATACGAATTGTCTTAGGGCTTGAGCCTTCCGCAGAGAGGATGGAATTTCTATTCGTGTGAACGAATTTTGAGGTGGAGGATGAGAGAAACTCCAAAAGTGTCCCCATTGGATTGTTGAGAGAACCCAGGGATCCTGGCATTTGCTGGCCCAGACTGGAAGAAAGAATTTTAGTCTGGCTCCCACCGGGAGTGTCTGGGCTAATCTGGTGTCAAAAGGACTGCTTCTGCTCATGTGGAGTCTGAGGGGCCTTTGACTTTCTGCCCAAGAAGGATGCCTGAGTGCCCCTCCAGGTCTTTTGCCATCTCTGAACTGCCATGCTTGTCTGAAATCTCTAGGGTTTGACTGGCGGAACCTGGAAGAACCCCCTCTGGATCTTCGCATCCTTCTGTCTTGGGGAAGCATACCTGACTTTCCTCCTGACAGCCTAGATTAGGGTTGTCCCGATACCACTTTTTTAGGACCGAGTACAAGTACCGATACTTTTTTTCAAGTACTCGCCGATACCGATTACCGATACTTTTTTTTAATGTCACGTGACAGTTTTTTTTTTTTTTTTTTGAGGGGGGGGGTGGGGGTGGGGGGCGGGTGGGGTGGGGGTGGGGGTATAGTGAACGGTGTCTGTGTGTGTGTTTTTGTTTTGGTTTTTTTCATTTACATTTATTATTTTTTACAATTTTTTTTTTTATTCTTTATTGCACTATGTGTGTGTTTTTTTTTTTTTTTAATCAGCCCTGTTGGGGGGCTTTGGTGAGATATCAGGGGTCTTAACAGACCTCTGATATCTCCCCCTTGAGACAGAGAAATAGACTGAGGATAGAGATTCCCCAGTCCCTTTCTCTGCAGCGTCAGCTGCACTGAGAATGAATGGAGAGAAGACAGCAGCTTCTCTCCATTCATAAACTGACACATTGTAATCACAGGAGATTACAATGTTTCAGTTATGTGAATGGAAAGAGTCAGCTGACTCTCTCCATACACACAGCGGAGAGACAGCAGAACGGAGGGGACAGACGAAGAGAGAGGGGGACAACGGAAAGCCGGAACGGATGGGGACAGCGGAGGGGGACAGAGGAACGCATGGGGACAGCGGAGGGGGACAGAGGAACGCATGGGGACAGCGGAGGGGGACAGAGGAACGGATGGGGACAGCGGAGGGGGACAGAGCAAAGAAGAAGGACAGCGGGAGGTGGACAGAGGAACGGAGGAGGACAGCGGAGGGGGACAGAGCAAAGAAGGAGGACAGCGGGGGGGGGGGGGGGGGGGGGACAGAGGAACGGAGGGGGACACAGCAATGGAGCAGGACAGCGGAGGGGGACAGAGGAACGGAGGAGGACTAAGGAGGAGGAGGTGACAGTCAGCGGTGATCGCGTGTGGGGGAATTACAAGCACCGATCACCGCTGTATGTCACTAAGCAGCTGAAAGCCGCGGGGGGAGAAGCTTGTAACTCCCCCACACGTCCATCACCGCTGACAGTCAAGGTATCGGCGGAAGCATCGGGAGCATTTGCCCGAGTACAAGTACTTGGGCAAATGCTTGGTATCGGTGCCGATACCGATACTAGTATCGGTATCGGGACAACCCTAGCCTAGATATGGCTTTATCCATTTTGTCTCCAAATAATGCCTTCCCGTCGAACGGGATTTTGAACCAATTTTGCTTGGAAGCCAAATCCGCCGTCCAGGGTTTTAACCACAAGGCCCTTTTCGCCATTACTGAGTGCAGCATAGATCTTGCTGAACACCTAATCGTGTCTATAGCTGCTACTCCAACGAAGTCTGCTGACAATCTAATTTCTTCCAAGGCTTTAATTATGTCTTCCTTGGGGACATCCTGGCGTAGCGCTGTTTCAATGTTATCCGTCCAAGCTCTAATGGCATTAGATACGGAGGTGAGGGCGATCGCTGGCTTACATGCCGCTCCTGCAGCTAAATAGCTCCTCTTGAAATCCAGATCAATTCTTCTGTCAAGAGGATCCTTGAAAGAAGCAGAATCTTCCATAGGCAGGGTAACATTCTTTGCGAGTCGCACCACTGATGCATCTACCACAGGTATGGAGTTTAGTGATTTTGTTCCTGCCTCCGGCAAGGGATACAACTTATTGAAACGGCCCAACAACAGCTTTTTATCAGTCCTAGACCATTCATTTTGAATGATTTGCGTAATTTCTCCCATCAAAGGGAAGAAAGCCTGTTTCCTTTTAAGGAATGGGAAGTAGCTTTTTGCTTCCTGGGGAGGTTCTCCAGTATCCTCCCAAGCTATTGCGGCTCTTACTGCCTGGATGAATGGCTTTACCAATGAATGGCTGAAGCCGGAAGGATCTGACTCCTCTGACGAATCGCCCGAGAGGTCTTCGGGTGGGGAATCTCTGGCCAGTCGGCCTGATGGAGGTAGAGGCGTACTGGCCGCGGAAGGACCAGGAAGAACAAGCTCAACATCCTGTGCCTGTGACGTCTGCGGGACTGGCTGGGCAGGAACCAAGGCCGCAAGCTCAGAGAAGGAGTCCTTCATACATCTTTTGAGCAGGTCCACCACCTGCTGGTTTTCTAACTCGCGGCTGGACGCATAGTCCGCAAAACAGTCCTTGCAGACTACTTTATTCGGCAGCGGACTAGCCCCACAGGTCCAGCACTTCTTCTTCTTGTAGGAGAGGGGGACCGGTCCCGTCTTGTGGATCTTGACCTCTGTCGTGAAGAATGGGACTCACGTCTTGACGAGCGGGACCGGTGGCGTGAAGAACGAGATCTGCGACTTGGGCTGTCGTCATCGCAGTGCCTTGAGGATTTTTCGGTCCTCTTGGAGTGGGTAGGGCTATGATTTTAAGAAAAAATCATGTCAGGCCAGCGAGCGCACTTTTTTCTTTTTTTTTTTTTTGTTATACTCACGTATAGGTGGTCCCATACCTAAGGGAGGTGTGAGGATCTTTGTTGCGAGATGAGTGGCTCATTTCGGAGTTGGGCATAAGGATCAGCTGCAGAAGAAAAAATAGCAGAAAAGGTAAGGAAGAAAAGGAATGTTTTGTCTCTCTTTTTTTTTTTTTTTTTTAAGGAGGCACAATTCCATTTTGTTCCCCTTTTTTTTTTTTTTAACTTACCACAGAGCAGCCAGAGAGACCTTAGCAGGGCAGCCAAGGAAACTCTGACCATCAGTTCCCAAAGTTGATCCTAAATAGCCTAAGGGTGGGTGGGGCAGTCCCATTAACCCCCAGTCCTTCTGCTCCCTTACTTTTTTTTTTTTTTTAATTTTTGGAAGAAAAGGGCAAAATTGGCCCTTTTTCCAGAATCAAAGATGGCCGCTGCGGCATCGAGAGACCGTGCACGCGCCCGCGCATGCGCAGTAGAACCGCCTCCGAGCCGCCGAGAAGACGCCTGGAAGCCGAGAGCGACGGCTGGATCGCGCATGCGCAGTCTAACGAAGGGGACGCCGAGCCCACGCTGTCTGCAAGAGAAGGAAAAAAACAGACACAACACGACCCCCACAACAACAGAGTAACAGATGTCTCCAGAACACATTAGGTATCACTATGTTTACAGCCTTTATACTCATATCTTCATTTAAGGAAAGAAAAAGGGATGATACAACAAAGGAAAAGAGGGGGGGGGGGGGAGACAAATGCAACTTTTTTCAAAATTAAGGGGTTGGAAAGAGAAAAAAATGAAAAATCACAGGCCTGGAAGAAAAGGGAGCTGATCCTTATGCGACTCCTTTTGGCTTCATCATAGGCTATGGTGGCAGACTGCGTTCCTGAGGAAACTCTGCACGAAGACCCCAACAGATCCACAGAGGGGTTCCCAGTCTTATCAGCGCTGTGAGCGGCCCAAGAACAGGGACTGCGCACGGGAAAGGCTAAAACCGGCGGACGCTGCCGACTGCAGAGGTATGGACATACTGCTACTCTTCACCAGCACAAGAGGTATGAGGAAAAAAAGGAGAATGTTGGGGGAGGGACTACGTCTTTAATTTATGCTATTCACTGGTCCTGAGTGAGGAGTCGAGGCGGAGCTCTATCACTAGTATGCTGCCATGGAGGCACCAGGAAACTATTTTGCTTACAGGTGGTGCTTGATGATCTTTAAAGCGGAAGTAAAGCCACCCATAAAACAGTTTCATTTGCGGCATGTGCCAGAAATGTAACATCCCCATTGGTTGTGCTCTCAACCAAATTGTCAAACCATCCAATGGCTGAAGTCATAACTGATCACATGTGTAGCATCATGGCAGTTGTAGATTAAACAGGGGCAAAGATGGCAGCTTCCTTGGCTGAAAACGATAGGGGGGTTTACTTACACTTTAAGGTGCAGCTTTTCCAGAGTTCCTATGGAGCTGTATGGTAGGTAGGGATGAGCCAAACACCCCCCAGTTTGGTTCGTATCCAGAACATGCGAACGGACCGAAAGTTCGTGCGAACATTCGAACACCGTTAAAGTCTATGGGACTCGAATGTGAGAAATCAATTTTAAAGGCTAATATACAAGTTATTGTCCTAAAAAGGGTTTGGGGACCCCGGTCCTGCCCCAGGGGACATGTATCAATGTAAAAGAAAGTTTTAAAAACAGCCGTTTTTTTGGGAGCAGTGATTTTAATGATGCTTAAAGTGAAAAAATAAAAGTGAAATATTCCTTTAAATATCATACCTGGGGGGTGTCTATAGTCTGCCTATAAAGTGGCGCGTGTTTCCCGTGTTTAGAACAGTCCCTGCACAAAATGACATTTCTAAAGGAATAAAAGTCATTTAAAACTGCTTGCAGGTGTAATGTAATGTCGGGTCCCGGCAATATGGATGAAAATTATTGAGAAAAAAAGGCATAGGTAACCCCCCAGCCCATTATCAGGCCCTTTGGGTCTTGTATGGATATTAAGGGGAACCCCAAACCCAGATTAAAAAAAGAAAAGGCGTGGGGCCCCCAGACCCTATATACTCTGAACAGCAGTATACAGGTGGTACAAACAAGACAGGGACTGTAGGTTTGTTCTTAAGTTGAATCTGTTTGTAATTTGGAATAGGTACATTTTTTAAGTGTAGCTCCAGCCAAAAAATCTATTTTTAAGCTTTTTGGATAACATAGGGAGGGGTTATCATCACCCCTGTAACATTTGTTTTGCTGTCTGTACCCCTGTTTAGAAGATTTCACCTCACTTTCTGTCCCAATGACAAATGGATTTTGAAAATTCTGTTTTTTTAGGGAAACAAGGATTGGTGATAATAAAGCATCAGTGGAGACGCCTTTTTCCCATATTAACTTTTACAGGAGAGAATTTCCCTTCCTAGGGGTAGATTTCCTCTCACTTCCTGTTGTCTCCCTCCGTTTATAAGTAGGAGGCGTTTGTAAGTCGGATGTTTGAAAGTAGGGGGCCACTGTTTATAACTAAATGGTCTGCCCTATATACTCTGCAGAAATTTGGGCCTTAGGTGTTGGTGGTACCAGAACACTGTAAGCCCTCACAGTTACTCTTGGTGGGCGCTGGAATGAGCCCTGCTGTGAAATATTATATCAAGAATTGTAATTACATGCCCTTCTTGAACAGGGTAAGAAAAATTGGGCCTTTGGTGGTGATGTGGTGGTGTTGCCACAACACTGTAACCCCTCACAGATTCTGTTGTTGAGCGAAGGAACAAGCCCTGCTGTGAAATATTAGATCAAAAATTGTAATTACGCACCCCTGTTAAACAGAGGCAGAAAAATTGGGCCTTAGGCGGTGGTGGTGACACAACACTGTAAAGCCTCACAGATACTCTTGTTGAGTGCAGGAACGGGCCCTGCTGCGAAATATTACAGCAAAAATTGTAATTACACGCCCCTGTTGAATAGGGGCAGAAAAATTGGGCTTTAGGCACTGGTGGTGGTGCCCAGAACCAAAAATGTTCTTAGAAGCTATCAACATGAACATTGAGGAGGAATAGGGTAGTCACTCAGCATAACAGGATAGTCACCCAGCATCAGCATAGGCAGTCTTCAAGGGATCTCACATGCATAAAAAAATTAATTGGTTACATCACCATCAGGTGCTTGGTAGCTGGTGATCCAAGACAGATTCATTTTTATGAAGGTGAGCCGATCAACCGAGTCTGTGGACAGGAGCACTCTGTGATCGGTTACAAAGCCTTCAGCAGCACTGACAAGACTGACCTGTCCTGGATGCAGGACAGGCCAGTAGCTCAATTGCATACTGTGCAAGCTCTGGCCAGTGATCCATCCTCAAGACCCAGTAACCCAGTGGATTTTCAGTTGGAAAGGTCTCCAAGTCTGATCTTGCCCCAAGGTATTCCTGCACCATGTAAATCAGACGCTGGCGATGGTTGCTGGAACCGATCAGACCTTGGGGCTGCGGACTAAAAAATTGTCTGAACGCATTGGTCAGACGGCCACCTTCACCACAGCTCCTTCTGTGACTGACCGAAGCCTCAGCAACATGTTGTCCAGGAGGACCAGGAAATTGCAACCTCCCAGGCTCTGGAAACGCATTGCACAAGCCTTTCTGCAAGGCCTCCCGAAGATGTTTCATCCTCTGCTCCCTCTGCGAAGGCTGGATAAGTTCCGCAACCTTACCCTTGTAATGTGGATCAAGAAGGGTTGCCAGCCAGTACTGATCCCTCTCCTTGATACCACGAATCCGATTGTTCTTTTGCAGGCTTTGCAAGATCAGGGAGGCCATGCAGCGTAGGTTTGCTGAGGCATTCGGTCCAGAGTCCTCTGGGTCACTAAGGATGACATGATCTGCAGCCACCTCCTCCCAGCCACGTAAAAGTCCATGGGTTTCTGGGGACTGAAAACGATCACTTGAAGACTGCTGCTGATGCTGAGTGCTAGGCTCCACCTCCATGCTGACACAATCCTCCTCCTCCTCGTCCTGTGTGATAGGTGGGCCTGCAGGAATACTGTCTGGATAAAGGGGGCCTTGAGAGATAAGGAAGTCCTCCTCTTCCTCCCTCTGTTTTGCCTCAAGTGCCCTGTCCATTATTTCACGCAGTGTGTGCTCCAACAGGAAGACAAGAGGGACAGTATCACTGATGCATGCACTGTCACTGCTCACCATCCTCGTGGCCTTCTCAAATGGTGACAGGACAGTGCATACATCCTTGATCATTAGCCACTTGCGTGGCGAAAAAAAGCCAAGCTCCCCTGACCCTGTCCTGGTGCCATACTCACACAGGTACTCATTGATGGCCCTCTGCTGCGTGTGCAGCCGCTGCAGCATTGCCAACATTGAGTTTCACCTAGTGGGCATGTCACAGATGCGGTTCTTGGGCAGGTTGCATTCCTTTTGAAGGTCAGACAACCGAGCACTGGCATTATATGACCGGAGGAAATGGCGTTTCCTCCGGTCATATTCGGTCACTGATACTGCAGCTAGCAAAATAAACTGCCTGCCTGTAGTATGAGAACACCACCAACCTTTTACAGGTAGCTTTAGCTGAACACTGTGCAGAGCTCGCAAAAAACTAACTTGTAGCTTTTTTAGCTGCCTGCGGTAGTGATAGGATCAGGAAAACACCACCAACCTTCTACAGGTAGCTTTAGGTGAACACTGTGCAGAGCTCGCCAAAAAATAACTTGCAGCTTATTTAGCTGCCTGCGGTAGTGATAGGATCAGAAAAACACCACCAACCTTCTACAGGTAGCTTTAGCTGAACACTGTGCAGAGCTCGCAAAAAAATAACTTGCAGCTTATTTAGCTGCCTGCGGTAGTGATAGGATCAGGAAAAAAACACCAACTTTCTACAGGTAGCTTTAGCTGAACACTGTGCAGAGCTCGCAAAAAAAAAACTTGTAGGTTTAGCTGAACACTGTGAGGAGTACGCACCACACTAACTTGTAATTTTAGCTGAACACTGTGAGCAGGACGCACTACACTAACTTGTAGTTTTAGATGAACACTGTGCAGAGGTCTCACTACACTAACTTGTAGTTTTAGCTGAACACTGTGAGCAGGACGCACTACACTAACTTGTAGTTTTAGATGAACACTGTGCAGAGGTCTCACTACACTAACTTGTAGTTTTAGCTGAACACTGTGAGCAGGAAGCACTACACTAACTGTAAATAGTCTAGCCTGACTGTGGTACTAATAGGATCAAAAGAACACCAGCAATTTTCTTCAGGTAGCTGTAAATACTGTAACAAGACAAGCCTGCCTGTCAGTAGGAAGATAACAGGAACGGATCTAGCTAAAATGAATACAGTGTATATATATATATATATATATACAACACCTGGGATGCATATATATACACAATACACTGTAAGTGCATCTAACTCACTGATTGTCCTGCCTAATCTAGCTAACTCAAATGAAATGACACTGTCTCTCTGTCTCTCTATGTATCTCAACGCCGGAACACACACTACACAGGGCCGCCGTGCAGGCGGCCTTATATAGTGTGGGGCGTGTTCTAAACCCCCTGAGCCATAATTGGCCAAAGCCACCCTGGCTTTGGCCAATTACAGCTCTCTCTACCGACGACGCTGTGATTGGCCAAACATGCGGGTCATAGTGCATGCTTGGCCAATCATCAGCCAGCAATTCACTGCGATGCCGCAGTGAATTATGGGCCGTGACGCGCCACACGAATTTGGCACGAACGGCCCATAATGTTTGGAATTCGCCGAATGATCGAACAGCCGATATTCGAGTCGAATATGGGTTTGACTCGAACACGAAGCTCATCCCTAGACAGTATATATATTTTATGCACTGCGGATCACTGAGTCACTTGCCTGCCTACCTGAAAGTATATTTCAAAACGTACAACAGCAATGGCCTGCAGTCAGATAAAGGCTTGGCTAGAATGGAATAGAGTGGATATATATATGTTGGAGACTGTATATATATTTAATGCACTGCGGATCACTGAATCACTTGCCTGCCTTCCTGCCTGCCTGAAAGTGTATTTGAAAACGTACACCAGCAATGGCCTGCAGTCAGATATAGGCTTGGCTAGACAAGAATGCAGTGGATATATATATATGTTGGAGACTGTATATATATTTAATGCACTGCGGATCACTGAATCACTTGCCTGCCTGCCTGCCTGAAAGTGTATTTGAGAACGTACACCAGCGATGGCCTGCAGTCAGATATTGGCTTGGCTAGACTGGAATGCAGTGGATATATATATGTAGGAGAAAGTATATATATTGTATGCACTGAAGATCACTGAATCACTTGCCTGCCTGAAAGTGTATTTGAGAATGTACACCAGCAGTGGCCTGCAGTCTGATATATAGGCTTGGTTAGACTGAAATGCAGTGGATATATACATGTAGGAAACAGTATATATATTTTATGCACTGCGGATCACTGAATCACTTGCCTGCCTGCCTGAAAGTGTATTTGAAAACGTACACCAGGAATGGCCTGCAGTCAGATATAGGCTTGGCTAGACTGGAATGCAGTGGATATATATATATATATATGTTGGAGACTGTATATTTATTGAATGCACTGCGAATCACTGAATCACTTGCCTGCCTGCCTGCCTGCCTGCCTGCCTGCCTGAAAGTGTATTTGAGAATGTGCACCAGCAATGGCTTGCAGTCAGATATAGGCTTGGCTAGACTGAAATGCAGTGGATATATATATGTAGGAAACAGTATATATATTTAATGCACTGCGGATCACTGAATCACTTGCCTGCCTGCCTGAAAGTGTATTTGAGAATGTACACCAGCAATGGCCTGCAGTCAGATACAGGCTTGACTAGACTGGAATGCAGTGGATATATATATGTAGGAGACAGTATATATATTTTATGCACTGCGGATCACTGAATCATTTGTCTGCCTGAAAGTGTATTTAAGAATGTACACCAGCAATGGCCTGCAGTCAGATATAGGCTTGGCTAAATTGAAATGCAGTGGATATATACAGGTAAAAGCCAGTAAATTAGAATATTTTGAAAAACTTGATTTATTTCAGTAATTGCATTCAAAAGGTGTAACTTGTACATTATATTTATTCATTGCACACAGACTGATGCATTCAAATGTTTATTTCATTTAATTTTGATGATTTGAAGTGGCAACAAATGAAAATCCAAAATTCCGTGTGTCACAAAATTAGAATATTACTTAAGGCTAATACAAAAAAGGGATTTTTTAGAAATGTTGGCCAACTGAAAAGTATGAAAATGAAAAATATGAGCATGTACAATACTCAATACTTGGTTGGAGCTCCTTTTGCCTCAATTACTGCATTAATGCGGCGTGGCATGGAGTCGATGAGTTTCTGGCACTGCTCAGGTGTTATGAGAGCCCAGGTTGCTCTGATAGTGGCCTTCAACTCTTCTGCATTGTTGGGTCTGGCATTCTGCATCTTCCTTTTCACAATACCCCACAGATTTTCTATGGGGCTAAGGTCAGGGGAGTTGGCTGGCCAATTTAGAACAGAAATACCATGGTCCGTAAACCAGGCACGGGTAGATTTTGCGCTGTGTGCAGGCGCCAAGTCCTGTTGGAACCTGAAATCTCCATCTCCATAGAGCAGGTCAGCAGCAGGAAGCATGAAGTGCTCTAAAACTTGCTGGTAGACGGCTGCGTTGACCCTGGATCTCAGGAAACAGAGTGGACCGACACCAGCAGATGACATGGCACCCCAAACCATCACTGATGGTGGAAACTTTACACTAGACTTCAGGCAACGTGGATCCTGTGCCTCTCCTGTCTTCCTCCAGACTCTGGGACCTCGATTTCCAAAGGAAATGCAAAATTTGCTTTCGTCAGAAAACATGACTTTGGACCACTCAGCAGCAGTCCAGCTCTTTTTTTCCTTAGCCCAGGTGAGACGCTTTTCGCGCTGTTTCTTGGTCAACAGTGGCTTGACACGAGGTATGCGGCAGTTGAAACCCATGTCTTTCAAGCGTCTCTTGGTGGTGGATCTTGAAGCACTGACTCCAGCAGCTGTCCACTCCTTGTGAATCTCCCCCACATTTTTGAAGGGGTTTTTTTTCACAATCTTGACTAGGGCGCGGTGATCCCTATCGCTTGTACACTTTTTCTGACCACAGTTTTTCCTTCCCTTTGCCTCTCTATTAATGTGTTTGGACACAGAGCTCTGAGAACAGCCAGCCTCTTCAGCAATAACCTTTTGTGTCTTTCCCTCCTTGTGCAATGTGTCGATGGTCGCCTTTTGGACAGCTGTCAAATCTGAAGTCTTCCCCATGTTTGTGTAGGCTTCAGAACTGGACTGAGAGACCATTTAAAGCCCTTTGCAGGTGTTTTGAGTTAATCAGCTGATTAGTTTGTGGCACCAGGTGTCTTCAAAATTTAACCCTTACACAATATTCTAATTTTGTGACACACGGAATTTTGGATTTTCATTTGTTGCCACTTCAAATCATCAAAATTAAATGAAATAAACATTTGAATGCATCAGTCTGTGTGCAATGAATAAATATAATGTACAAGTTACACCTTTTGAATGCAATTACTGAAATAAATCAAGTTTTTCAAAATATTCTAATTTACTGGCTTTTACCTGTATATGTAGGAAACAGTATATATATTTTATGCACTGTGGATCACTGAATCACTTGCGTGCCTGAAAGTGTATTTGAAAACGTACACCCGGAATGGCCTGCAGTCAGATATAGGCTTGGCTAGACTGGAATGCAGTGGATATATATATGTTGGAGACTGTATATATACTTAATGCACTGCTGATCACTGGTCTGCAGTGAGATCTAGCTAAACTGGATACAGTGTATATATATATATATATATATATATATATATATATATATACACACAAAACCGGGATGTATAGATATACTAAATACACTGCAGCTAACTGAATCAACTGCCTGCCTGAAGTATATTAGAAACAGTACAGCAGGAACGGTCTGCAGTGAGATCTAGCTAAACTGTATACATTGGATATATATATATATACCACTCTGACTGTGTGTGTATATATATATATATATATATATATATATATATATATATATATATATATATATATATATATATATAATACACTGCAACTAACTGAATCAACTGACTGCCTGAAGTATATTAGAAACAGTACAGCAGGAACGATCTGCAGTGAGATCTAGATAAACTGTATACATTGGATATATATATATATATATATATATATATATATATATATATATATATATATATATATATATATATATATATATATATATATATACCAGTCTGACTGTATATATATATATATATATATATATATATATATATATATATATATATATATATATATATATAAATATATAAAATAAATACAATGCAGCTAACTGAATCAACTGCCTGCCTGAAGTGTATTAGAAACAGTACAGCAGGAACGGTCTGCAGTGAGATCCAGCTGAACTGGATACAGCATATATATATATATATATATATATATATATATATATATATACAAAGCCGGATGTATGTATAGTAAATACACTGCAGCTAACTGAATCAACTGCCTGCCTGAAGTATATTGAAACAGTACAGCAGGAATGGTCTGCAGTGAGATCTAGCTAAATTCTATACAGTGGATATATATATATATATATATATATATATATATATATATATATATATATATATATATATATATATATATACCAGTCTGACTGTATATATATATATATATATATATTAAATACATTGCAGCTAACTGAATCAACTGCCTGCCTGAAGTATATTAGAAACAGTACAGCAGGAACGGTCTGCAGTGAGATCTAGCTAACTGAATAAACTGCCTGCTCAAAGTAAATGAAATGACACTCTCTCTCTCTCTCTCCACCAGCAACACACTACACAAGGTCGATGTGCAGGCGGCCTTATATAGTGTGGGGCATGGACTTAACCCCCTGAGCCATAATTGACCAAAGGCACCCTGCCTTTGGCCAATTATGGCTCCCTTTGCTGACAGAGCTGTGATTGGCCAAAGCATGCAGGTCATAGTGCATGCTTGGCCAATTATCAGCCAGCAATGCACTGCGATGACACAGAGCATTATGGGGCATGACGCACCGCTCGAATTTGGCGTGAACGTCCCATAATGTTCAATCTTCGGCGAATGATCGAACAGCCGATGTTTGAGTCAAACTCATGTTCGACTCGAACTCGAAGCTTATCCCTAATGGTGGGTACTCCTAGAGTGAAAACCGTGAAATGGCAGATAACAAACAGATAAGGACCAAAATCAGGACACAATCTCAAGATATAATCAGCAACAACATGATAAATGAAAAACAAAAATATTGAAAAGAGATATTTACTAAAAGCAAAGGGAGCTTGCTGGCTTCAGCTGTTAGGCTCGATTCACACAGGGGCAACACGACTTCAACGCGACTTTGCAACGCGACTTCAACGCGACTTCAACACGACTTGTGGATCCGACTTTGCCCTGCGACATGTGTCCGACTTTCAATGAACGGGGATCCGACTTGGATCCCCGCCACTGTGTTTGGTATTAGGGGGAACTCTGCGCCAAATTTTAAATAAAAAACCGGCATGGGTTCCCCCTTCAGGAGCATACCAGGCCCTTGGGTCTGGTATGGACCTTGAGGGGAACCCCCTACGCCGAAAAGACGGCGTGGGGGGTCCCCCCCAATCCATACCAGACCCTTATCCGAGCACGCAGCCCGGCCGGACAGGAATGGGGGTGGGGGCGAGCGAGCGCCCCCCCTCCTGAACCGTACCAGGCTGCATGCCCTCAACATGGGGGATTGGTGCCTTGGGGGAGGGGGGCGCGCTGCGGCCCCCCCACCCCAAAGCACCTTGTCCCCATGTTGATGAGGACAAGGGCCTCTTCCCGACAACCCTGGCCGTTGGTTGTCGGGGTCTGCGGGCGGAGGGCTTATCGGAATCCGGGAGCCCCCTTTAATAAGGGGGCCCCCAGATCCCGGCCCCCCACCCTATGTGAATGAGTATGGGGTACATCGTACCCCTACCCATTCACCTAGGGAAAAAGTGTCAATTTAAAAATAAACACTACATAGATTTTTTAAGTATTTTATTAGACAGCTCCGGGGGTCTTCTTCCGACTTCGGGGGTCTCTCCGGTTCTTCTCCACGCTCTCCGGATCTTCTGCCGGGCTCCTCCGCTCTCTTCTGCTCTTTTGCCGCTCTTTTGCTAAAGCGGAGGAGCACGGTCTTCGGTCTTCTGCCCTCTTCTCTTCTTCTGATGTTGACACGACGCTCTCTCCGGCTAGAATGCTCTCTGTGCGCTCTGCTCTGACTTATAAAGGCGGTGACCCCGCCCCCTTATGCCGTCACAGTCCCTGGGCATGCTGGGATTATGACGACATAAGGGCAATGGCGACCCTAGGGGGGGGCCAGAGGGGGCCCTGACCCCCCCAACATTATGCTGGGCCCCACCATGTGCCCCCCCAAAAAAAAAATTTTTTTTTTTTAATTTTTTTTTTTTTTTTTTTTTTTTTACAAAAAGGCAATTTCTTTTTGTTTGTATTCATATCGGATGTGCCGCATCTTACTCGGGCCACTGCTGGGGTAAAACAGTCTCTATTGAGAGGGAGAACGTCCCCAGTGGGTGATTCCTCCCCCCTCCCTCTGCTCGCTGACACTGCCTAATGCGAGCGCTCACACAATCACGGCCGCCCGATCTGCTCCTTCCCCTGCATCCTCATTGGCAGGGAGAAGAGCCAGTTGCAGGAAGGACTCCACCAGGACTCTCAGTTACTGAAAAAACAGACTGAGGGCAGGGGCAGGACAGCAAGAGGAGGTTGGGGAACCCCACAGTGGCAGAACACCAGGGCCCGGTGGCAAGACAACCTTTGCAACCCTGATAGTTCTCTCACTGCTTTGGACCCTTATATTTTCTTGGTATGCTGGTGACATATATCTCTTGTTTTCTGTCACCCTGGGGGGGCCCCAATACAGTAGGAAGGGAGCTCACTGCAGAACATGTGAAAGGGCCGTTGTGGGATCGTAGTAAAGGGGTAAAGGGCCCCAGGATAGATAGATATATCTATATATCTATCTATCTATATATATTTTATCTATCTATATATATATATATATATATATATATATATATATATATATATATATATATATATATATATATTTGCGTTTTATATTGCCCCCCTATTTTTGTCCCTGTCCCCCCATGTGCCCCCCCTAAATATGAAAGCTGGAGACGCCACTGCATAAGGGGGGCGTGGTCATCGGGTGATGACCACGCCCCCTAAACCGTCACAGTCCCAGCATGCCCAGGGACTGTGACGGCATAAGGGGGCGGGGTCACCGCCTATATAAGTCAGAGCGGAGCGCTCAGAGTGCATTCCAGCCCCAGAGAGCGTCGTGTCAACATCAGGAGAAGAGAGCAGAAGGCAGAAGATTGAAGACCGGGCTCCTTCGCTATAGCAAAAGAGCGGCAAAAGAGCAGAAAATAGCGGAGGAGCCCGGCAGAAGACCCGGAGAGCGCGGAGAAGAACCGGAGACCCCCGAAGAGAAGAAGGCAGGAGACCGGGCTCCTCCGCTATAGCAAAAGAGCGGCAAAAGAGCAGAAAATAGCGGAGGAGCCCGGCAGAAGACCCGGAGAGCGCGGAGAAGAATCGGAGAGACCCCCGAAGTCGGAAGAAGACCCCCGGAGCTGTCTAATAAATTACTTTAAAAATCTGTGTAGTGTTTTTTTTTAAATTGACACTTTCCCTAGGTGAATGGGTAGGGGTTCGATGTACCCCATACTCATTCACATAGGGTGGGGGGCCGGGATCTGGGGGCCCCCTTATTAAAGGGGGCTCCCGGATTCCGATAAGCCCTCCGCCCGCAGACCCCGACAACCAACGGCCAGGGTTGTCGGGAAGAGGCCCTTGTCCTCATCAACATGGGGACAAGGTGCTTTGGGGTGGGGGGGGGCGCAGCAACCCCCAATGTTGAGGGCATGCGGCCTGGTACGGTTCAGGATGGGGGGGCGCTCGCTCGTCCCCCACCCCCATTCCTGTCCGGCCGGGCTGCGTGCTCGGATAAGGGTCTGGTATGGATTGGGGGACCCCCCCACGCCTTTTTTTTCGGCGTAGGGGGTTCCCCTCAAGGTCCATACCAGACCCAAGGGCCTGGTATGCCCTTGGAGGGGGAACCCATGCCGGATTTTTATTTAAAATTTGGCGCGGAGTTCCCCCTCAAGATCATCTGAGCACAAGTCGCATGCCGAAGTCGGATCATGCGAGACGGCGATCCGACTTTGATCCAACTTCAATGATAGTCAATAGGCTGAAGTCGGATCAAAGTCGGATCAAAGTAGTACAGGGAGTACGCTCTGAAGTCGGAGCGACTTCAGTAGTGTCTATTAAGACGCTCCCATTCACTGTAATGTGAATCTCTTTCTGGGGCAACTTGGGGCGACTTGAGGGCTTACAAGTCGGATCCCAAGTCGCGGTAGTGTGAACCGAGCCTTAGTGTGCCTCTTCCTGTTTGAAGCTCAGTGACAGCTGAAGCCAGCAGGACTGTTTGTAAACAAACCCTTGTGTGATCACTATGATTGGCTGTCATAGTAATCGCATGATCAGGAACCATGCTGATGGTTCCCAAGCATTAGTTTAGACTAGCAGCTGTCAAAGACAGCATTGTCTTAGAACTAAAACAGAACAAGGAACTTACCATACATGTTCAGCTCATTGTACAATCTTGGCATATGTAGGTGCTGGGACAATGTAACTTCAGACAGAGAGAGAGAGTAATGCCGCGTACACACGAGCGGACTTTACGGCGGACTTTGCCCGGCGGACTGGATTTCGTCGGACAATTCGATGTGTGTGGGCTCCAGCGGACTTTGTTTTCTCAAAAGTTGGACGGACTTAGATTTGAAACTTGTTTAAAGTTTATCCGTTGAAATCGAGTCCGGTCGAAAAGTCCGCCGTCTGTATGCTAGTTCGACGGACTAAAAAGCCATGCTAGGTCAACTATTGGCTACTGGCTATGAACTTCCTTGTTTTAGTCCGGTCGTACGTCATCACGTACGAATTCGACGGACTTTGGTGGATTGTGTGTAGGCAAGTCTGTTCATTCAGAAAGTCCGTCGTAAAGTACGTCGAAAAATCCGCCGGGCAAAGTCCGCCGTAAAGTCCGCTCATGTGTACGCGGCATAAGAGCTATACGTGCATTAACGTGATGTTTTGGCACCTAGTAACCTATTGTAAGCTGTACAGGAATCCAGAAGATCGCTGAGAAATCCTCAGCTTATGTGACCTGTGACCAGCCCCTGTACTTGCATCTGTGTTTTGACCAAGATTTTTTTTCTCTCTGCTTGATCTCGATATTCTGTTTTGACCTTATCTCCTGTCTGCTGATTTAATACCTTCTCTCCTCATCTGATGCCGACCTTCCCCCAGCACGACTCTGCTTCTGCTTCCTGATTCTGTACTTTGCTGCCCAGTAGTTGCTGATGCCTGCCAGCCTGACTGCGCTTCAAGATCCTGCATCTGCAAGTTTCTAGATTGCTTCCTGTATGGATTCCAGTCCTGCGACCGCTGCATCTCCTGCACAACCCACATACTTGCCAACAATCCCAGTTTTTGGACCCTTGTCCCGATCTGAGGCGGGAATTCGGGACTGTTACAAGTAGACAATTCTCTTGTACACTGAAGCCAGGTCAACTGCATGGAGGTCCCTCCCCTCTCCACTGAACACAGGGAAACAAGACCTGCAAAGACACATGGAGCTGCCGCCAACCCTCTATCCTGTGGCGTGCTGCCGGTCTGTGAGTGGCAGAGCCAAGGAACTCTACTGCACTGGGGACCTGATCTAAGGAGGCACTCCACTGGGGACACCTGATCTAAGGAGGCACTCCACTGGGGACACCTGATCTAAGGAGGCACGCAACTGGGGAAACCTGATGTAAGGAGGCACTCCACCGGGGATGCCTGCCGCTGGGGACACCTGACGTAAGGAGGCACTCCCCTGGGAACACCTGATGTAAGGAGGCACTCCGCTGGGGACACCTGATGTAAGAAGGGGCTCCACTGGGGACACCTGATGTAAGGAGGCACTCTGCTGGGGACACCTGATGTAAGAAGGCACTCCACTGGGGATGCCTGCCACTGGGGACACCTGATATAAGGAGGCACTCCCCTGGGGACACCTGATGTGAGGAGGCACTCCGCTGGGGACAACTGATGTAAGAAGGCACTCCACTGAGGACACCTGATGTAAGGAGGCACTCCACTGGGGACATCTGATGTAAGGAGGCACTCTGCTGGGGACACCTGATGTGAGGAGGCACTCCGCTGGGGACACCTGATGTAAGGAGGCACTCCGCTGGGGACACCTGATGTAAGGAGGCACTCCGCTGGGGACACCTGATGTAAGGAGGGACTCCGCTGGGGACACCTGATGTAAGGAGGCACTCCGCTGGGGACACCTGACATAAGAAGGGGCTCCAGTGGGGACACCTGATGATCTGGTGGCAGGCGACATGGCAAGTGACATGCTCAGGGCTCCCACTGATTCTGCATTATGGTGAGTTGAACTATTTCATTTTATATTACAATGTAATAATATAAATAATGCGCTTCAATCATCCTGACACCATACCAACCATGGTGCCGGGATGATTAAAGCGCTAACACCAGATCTTTGGAGTATCTTTATTTGCTGATTGTTAATTTTTATGGAATGCACATATTTCTAATGTGGTGTAGGATCTGGGCCTGCTGTCCCTCCATCCCTCTTTCTTTCCTTCCTTCTCTCTCCTTCCCTCCCTATTTCTTTCTTTCTTTCCTTCTCTCACCTTCCCTCCCTATTTTTTTCTTTCTCCCTCCATTCTTCATTCATCTCAGACTCGGACCACACCCCTTTGACCCACGACCCATTTAAGTAACACCCACTATTTAGTTTAAACCACGGCCATTTTTCACAGCCACACACGCTTTCCCCTCTACACCATGTCTAAAAATGAATGCCCCATCCCCTAATTATATTAAGACTCCGCCTACAGACAAAAAAGTGTCCCTATACATTTTTTTTACAATGTTGGCAACTATGCCCACAGTGTCTTCCAACCAGGATCCTCTACAGACACCCGTGCCACTCTTTGCCCTTTTATACCCTGTCATCAACTTCAGGGGAATTGGGACAGGAGGTGTAGGGGAAGCCCTCTCATCTACTTGGCCTCTACCAAGTGCGCGAGGTCCATAATGTGTAAATATGCTGAGCATACTTGCACATCATGTTAAAAGCTCCTGGCAAATTATGTCTATCTTGGCTGGAGTTGGACTTTATCATACTGTAGTAATTTTCTAGTGATATTATTAGGAAATTATACAATTTCCCTTATTTTAGTGATGTTGCCTCTGTTTGACTTCTAATTACAGATTAACACAAGCTTATACATAGGAAAGGCAGCTTCATACACTTCTTCTCTGTATGTTATTGGATAATGGTTTCCATTTGCACTATACTTATTATTAAGGGTTTTATTTACAATAAAAATTTGCATAGCAATTTGCCCACTGAAAGTTGGTGTACATCTGTTCTGTGCAAATGAGGCAAAGAAACAATTGTCATCAAGCTATTTTCTGTGTTGATTGAATGTTTTTCATTGATTCAAACCAGTAAATACCACAGGTGGCAACTAGATGGGGCTAAGTACCATGTGAAATTCCTATGATATTTAGTGCCATCTAGTGGCCAAATGTAGTATTCAGAAATATTCAATCAGCACATGAAATAGCCTAATAACATCCTCTTTTTTGCCCCATTCGCACAGAATGAATGGGGCAAAAATTCAATGAGCAAACTATTATGCATTTTGCAGCTGCCCTGATACTCTTCTTATCCAACTTCTTTTGCTGCCCGCCCCCTGTGCTCTTCGACCCCCAGTGCTCTCCAGCCCCCCCCCCCCCCAGTGCTCTCCAGCCTCCCCCCAGTGCTCTCGGACCCCCTAGTGCTCTCCAGCTCCCCCCAGTGCTCTCCAGTACTCTCCGCCCCGCCAGTGCTCTCCAGCACCCCTAGTGCTCTCCAGCTTTCCCAGTGCTCTCCGGCTCCCCCAGTGCCCTTCGGCTCCTCCAGTGCCCTTCGGGTCCTCCAGTGCTTTATGCCCCCTGTGCACTTCCCCCCTGTGCTTCCTGCCCCCTGTGGTCTCTACCCCCCTGTCCTCTCCAGCTCCCCCCAGTGCTCTCCAGCCCCCCCACTGCTCTCCAGCTCTCACCATGTCTCCAGCTACCCCAGTTCCCCTTTGGCTCCCCCAGTGCTCCCGGGCCTCCCCAGTGCTCCCTGCCCCCCTGTGCTCTCCACCCCCCCCCCCAGTGCTCTCCAGCCCCCCCGTGCTCTCCAGCTCCCCCCATGCTCTCCAGCCTCTAGCTCCCCCCTAGTGCTCTCCGGTTTTGCCCAGTGCTCTCCAGCTGCTCCCCAGTGCTCTCTGGCTCCCCCCCCCAGTGATCTCTACCCTCCCCCCATGTTCTCCACTCCCACCAGTTCTCTCCACCCCCGCCAGGCTCTTTGCTCCCCAGTGCTCTCCAGCTTCCCCCTGCTCTTTGCCCTGCACCTCCCCCAGTGCTCTTTGCTACCCCCATGCTCTCCAGCTCCCCCCAGTGCTCTTCACCCCCCCTGCTCTCGCCCCCTAGTGCTCTCCAGCCCTCCCCCGAGAGCTCTCTGCTCCACTTCTCTGCTCTCTGCCAACCCTGTGCTCTTTCCCTGCCCCCCTCACCCCCCGCAGCACTGCTAGGCTCCCCACTCCTTTCTCCCGCCGGCTGCTGCGGGGGATCTGTCAGGATGAAAAATGGGGGAGGGCTGGTATCATGGGCTGCCCAGTCTAAAATGCCCAGGCCTATTTTTTGTCCCACTCTGGGCCTGGACATCACCACAGTCTGGGTAACCAAGTGGCTAATGAGTTAGAACTGGGCAGGATGACCAGAAGAAGATGGCAGCACTCGTAACCAACGGGAGTACTGACAGCAGGGCAGTTTACTATAATGTACTAATGTGCTAACACATTATGGCTAAACGTTCCAGGAGCCAATTTAAAAAAAGAAATTGACGGACATTTAATTCCATTTTTAATAATCATACATGACATGTATTCTTTATCATGCTATTTGCATTGCTGTATGATTATTTCAGCAGTAAAAGGAAACTATTTAATGGACGTTAAGGTGAAAAGTTGAAGAAATGAGCCTGCCACGATAAGAAACATTAAAATGTATCCATTTGTATAATATGCTTCATTGGAGGTTCCGCATTTAATTGGCCAGCACAATGGTTTGATTTATTACACTCCACGGCTGAAAGATGAAAACAAACATGGAGGTGTAGTGGGGTTTTCGCAGATGTTTACATCTCCTGGGGAGAACATTTAATTTTTTTTTCAAAAAGCCATCTGGATTTCAGTGCTCTCCCTAGAGGGGTAATTTTGACTAGAATTCAAACAGTTTTATGTGAATTAGCATACAGGGATAGTTTTCAAGTGTAACCTGAAATCATTTGGTGAAATAACATGACTATTTTTAACTTTTAGTACCCACTAATAAATGGAATACAATTAATTCCTAACTGGTAGCTTCATTAGTGACTGATAAGTGAGTCTTCATTATATGTAATTATCAATGCTCACACAACACCACAACAGAGCTGCTTTCAAGAAATAAGAAAACTACTGTTGCTGACTAAAGCTGGCCATACTTTATACAATTTTCTTTTTCAATTTCCTTTAGATTTACCTTTGACTATGTGGTACTAAGGGCCTACATGATTGTATACAAATTGAAAGTGTTTGACCTCATTTTATATGGTTTTGGTAAATCTAAAGGAAAATTGTGTGTACTCTTTATGTATTATATGTATGGCCATCCTTATTTTTAAAGGGATACACTTTGTGATTTTGTTATTCCAATTCATTCTTCATTACTTAACCACTTGCCATCCGCGCTATAGCCGAAAGACGGTTACAGCGCGGACTTAATTTGCCGGGAGGGTGTCCCTGGACGTCCACGCAGGGCGCGCATGGCGCGCTCTGTGATCAGCGAGTCTAAGACTCGCCTGATCACAGATCGGTCGATCCCGACCCCTTACCACGTGATCAGCTGTCAGCCAATGACAGTTGATCATGTGATGTAAACAGGGCCGGTAATCGGCTATTTTTCCTCCTCACGCTGATAGCGTGAGGAGGGAAAAAAAGCCAATCACCGGCGGCTGCGAGAAGGGCACCGGTCCCGGTCGTGGAGGTGTCACTAGCGTCACTTACCAGTGCCCACCAGTGTTACCTAAGAGTGCCCACCAGCTCCACCTACCAGTGCCCACAGTACCACCCATCAGTGCCCTCAGTGTCACCTATTAGTGCCCTCAGTGCCACCTAGCAGTGCCCACAGTGCCGCCTATCAGTGCCCACAGTGCTGCCTATAAATCACCACTTAGAGAAAAAAAGGAATCTGACAGGAAGTAGGTTCTATGGGTGTGCCACATCCCAAATACATAGAAAAGAGTATTGGTTCCCCTAGGGCGGGGCACTACCACACAATTGGTACAATATAAGTAAAAAGAATAATTTTATTGCATGACAAAGAAAAATATATACAAATCAAAACAAAAACATACAATGTTCACATATAATGGGATAAATATAAATATGGATACAAAAAGGAATACAATGAAAAAAGGGCCATCAATGGAAGTGGATAGGTCTCACTGAACTGACGCGTTTCGGAAAATCCTTCATCAGGGTTCATTGAGTGAGAGTTAGCATTTTCAATATACAAACAATGCATAAGTATCCATATCATTAAAAGCAGCTTCACAGATGTCTCCCTGGCAATGTCCACTTTGAGGTTAATTAAAAAGACTCCCCTAGGCTAGGTCAAAAAGTGCCAGAGGGAAATTGCCCCCAATTGCGCTGAGGGTCACCGCGCCCTAAGACCAGGTGCGGTGTCTGTGTGCAGGCTGAGGTCCAGAAGGCTAAGGGCCTATTGTGAATGTTCAAGAATATATCCTTGAATAGTCAGGTATGAGAGGGAGAGGGAATCTGGGCTGTTGGAGCAGACAGATGGAAGAGTATAGACCGAACATCCCAATCCTAGCTGGCAGGTACCTGTACCCCCCCCCCCCCCAACACACCTCACAGCTGTACCTTCCCCTGCTTTCACATCATGTCTTCACAAACTAAACCCAACCAAACTTTCACTAACAAGCCTGCACCACCACTAATGCCCCCGCATTTGCAGACCCATTTCTTCATCCACATACAGTATCTCACAAAAGTGAATACACCGCTTAATTTTTTGTAAATATTATATTATATCTTTTCATGTGACAACACTGAAGAAATTACACTTTTCTACAATGTAAAGTAGTGAGTGTACAGCTTGTATAACAGTGTAAATTTGCTGTCCCCTTAAAATATCTCAACACACAGCCATTAATGTCTAAACCGCTGGCAACAAGAGTGAGTACACCCCTAAGTGAAAATGTCCAAATTGGGCCCAATTAGCCATTTTCCTTCCCCAGTGTCATGTGACTCATTAGCGTTACAAGGTCTTAGGTGTGAATGGGGAACAGGTGTGTTAAATTTGGTTTTATCGCTCTCACTCTCTCATATTGGTCACTGAAAGTTTAACATGGCACCTCATGGCAAAGAACTCTCTGAGGATCTGAAAAAAAAGAATTGTTGCTCTACATAAAGATGACTTAGGCCAGGGCTTGACAAATTTGCTTGGAATCTAGGAGCCAGTTAAAAAAGTTAGGAGCCAGGTTTTTTTTTTTTAAACTACCAACAAAGCTTTATTTTCAATATAAAAATTAACCAATCTTAAATTTACACAGAGACGACTAGAACGAATGTGACTGCTTTCATTTCCTGCCATGCAGGGACACAAGACCGCCATATCCCTGCTAAGAGTCCAATCAGGTCCGCCTGAAAAACTGACAGGCGAACCTGATCAGACAGCCCGTGTGAAAGGGGCGAAGCAGGGAGATGACAAATAATAAATTAATTTTAATTAACCACTTCCTTCCCGCAGGACGACTATATACGTCCTGTCTTTGAAGAGAAATACCGTTGTTATGGTAGCAGCTAGCTACCATAACGCCGGTATCTTCTTCAAGAGCCGGCGGTTCTCTTTCAGATAAAAGTGGTCTCTGCAGCAGATTCGCAGCGAGATCACTTTTATCGGCGGCAGGAGAGGGCCCCCCTACCGCCGCGCTCCGGTGCCCTTCACCGCTTACCGTGGCTGTCGGTAATGGCAGAGGCGATCCGGATCTGTCCCTGGCCTGACATGGAGACGAGTGAGAGGAAGATGGCCCCCCCGCCCATCTCCAAGTCATTGCAGGGCGGAAGCAACGTCAAATCGTCACTTCCACCATTAGCTCTTAAAGGGACATTTTATTATTTTTTTTTCAAATGACAATTTTTTTTTTTTTTTAATGCATTTTAGTGTAAATATGAGATCTGAGGTCTTTTTGACCCCAGATCTCATATTTAAGAGGTCCTGTCATGCTTTTTTATATTACAAGGGATTTTTACATTCCTTGTAATAGGAATAAAAGTGCCTTTTTTTTTTTTTTTTTAAAGAACAGTGAAAAAATAAAAGTTAAAATAAATAAGAATTTTTTTTTTTTAAATGCCCCATCCCTTGTAATAGAAATAAAAGTGACACAATTTTTATTTTTTTTTTAAAACAGTGTAAAAATAAAAAATAAAAAGTAAAATATATAAGAAAAAAAAATATTTTTTTTAAACGCGCCCCGTCCCGCCGAGCTTGCTTGCAGAAGCGAACGCATATGAGAGTAGCGCCCGCGTATGAAAGCGGTGTTCAAACCACATGTGAGGTATCGCCACGATCGTTAGAGCGAGAGCAATAATTCTAGTCCTAGACCTCCTCTGTAACTCAAAACATGCAACCTGTAGAATTTTTTATACGTCGCCTATGGAGATTTTAAAGGGTAAAAGTTTGTCGCCATTCCACGAGCGGACGAAATTTTGAAGCGTGACATGTTGGGAATCAATTTACTCGGCGTAACATTATCTTTCACAATATAAAAAAAATTGGGCTAACTTTACTGTTTTCTTATTTTTTAATTAAAAAAAGTATTTTTTCCCAAAAAAGTGCGCTTGTAAGTCCGCTGCGCAAATACGGTGTGACAGAAAGTATTGCAATGACCGCTATTTTATTCTCTAGGGTGTTAGAACCCCCAAACATTATATATATTTTTTATTCTAAGTAAAGGGAAGGAGATGAGCGGGCAGTGAAAACAGGCAGGGGAAGCTCCATTAGCATTGGTGGATGTCTTGTCATACCAACGGCCACCACCAGAGGGTGCCCGATTGCAGAAGGAACCATAGGACAGCAGTAGGCCGCAAAGCCGCGGTCTCAATTACCGGCGCGGCCCAACGCGATCGCACCGGGAGGGGGGGTGTCGAACGGACACAGGATACCCCAGCTGTACCACCCCAGGCACCAGGTCGCTAATTCTAGTCGCAAATGCGACCTGGCGCCCGGGGTTTGTCGAACCCTGACTTAGGCTATAAGAAGATTGCCAAGACCCCGAAACTGAGCTGCAGCATGGTGACCAAGACCATACAGCGGTTTAGCAGGACAGCTTTCAATCAGAACAGGCCTTGCCATAGTCGAGCAAAGAAGTTGAGTGCACGTGCTCAGCATCATATGTAGAGGTTGTCTTTGGGAAATAGACGTATGAGTGCTGCCAGCATTGCTGCAGAGGTTGAAGGAGTGGGGGGGTTAGTCTGTCAGTGCTCAGACCATACGCCGCACACTGCATCAAATATGTCTGCATGGCTGTCGTCCCAGAAGGAAGCCTCTTCTAAAGATGATGCACAAGAAGCCCGCAAACAGTTTGCTGCAGACAAGCAGACAAAGGACATGGATTACTTGAACCATGTTCCGTGGTGTGATAAGACCAAGATAAACTTATTTGGTTCAGATGGTGTCAAGCGTGTGTGTCGGAAGCCAGGTGAGGAGTACAAAGACAAGTGTGTCTTTCCTACAGTCAAGCATGATGGTGGGAGTGTCATGGTCTGGGGATGCATGAGTGCTGCCGACACTGGGGAGCTACAGTTCATTGAGGGAACCATGAATGCCAACATGTACTGTGACATACTGAAGCAGAACATGATCCCCTCCCTTCGGAGATTGGGCCTGTCACGGAACGTCCCACACTCTGCTTGAGTGCTTCCGTCATATACCACTTCCTACCAGTCTGGATACAGATATCAGAAATTCCAACCGCTCATAAGCACAAAACAAGGCAACACTTGTTTCACTGCTAGCATGGACTGACTTTTTATTTGAGATCTCACACAAATATATACAGCAGGATGACTAAAACCTAACCTAATTAACATGAGCTAATTATCTAATCCTTTATCCAGCCTAGGTGACTAAGAGACATGACCTTTTAGAACACACTTGTGGTCACCGAGCTTCATACAGTAGTATTCTCACAATAGCAGGAGCAAATTACAATTAACAATACAAACAGTGATCTCCCCCCCTCCTCAGCCTAGTCATCAACAAACTATAGTAGGAGTAGACTGTCCCATTTTAAGCAATCCAAGACATACCCTCCAAGTCACCATTTCCCATATGGCACACACAGGGTCCCTAGAGTCTGTGTGTCCTGGGGGACAAGGACCCAAATCCAAAGTAATACCACCTCAAGGGTCCCTAGGCATACAGCTCACAAAGAGCACCGTTCCCCCAAATGCCAGGGCCCCCTTATCAGTCGGCAAGAGGCTAGCATTCAGTCCCCTCCAAAAGCCTCTGTGCTGGCTAGGTCTGTCACAGGGCCGCAGGGCAGTATTTCAACATGATAATGACCCCAAACACACCTCCAAGATGAACACTGCCTTGCTAAAGAAACTGAGGGTAAAGGTGATGGACTGGCCAAGCATGTCTCCAGACCTAAACCCTATTGAGCATCTGTGGGGAATCCTCAAATGAAAGGTGGAGGAGCGCAAGGTCTCTAACATCCACCAGCTGTGTGTTGTCATCATGGAGGAGTGGAAGAGGACTCCAGTGGCAACCTGTGAAGCTCTGGTGAACTCCATGCCCAAGAGGGTTAAGGCAGTGCTGGAAAATAATGGTGGCCAAACAAAATATTGACACTTTGGGCCCAATTTGAACATTTTCACTTAGGGGTGTACTCACTTTTGTTGCCAGCAGTTTAGACATTAATGGCTGTTTGTTGAGTTATTTTGAGGGGACAGCAAACTTACACTGTTATACAAGCAGTACATCCACTACTTTACATTGTAGCAAAGTGTCATTTCTTCAGTGTTATCACATGAAAAGATATAATAAAATATTTACAAAAATGTGAGGAGTGTACTCACTTTTGCGAGATACTGTAACTCCTAACCCCCACAAAAATGTCACCCCTCCCCCCAATCATAACACTGCATGGCCTAATAATTATTAAAGATGAACTCTAGTCAAACATCTAAATACAAATATAAAATACATACCTATAAGGGAGCTGTTTTACCTGTAAAATGTAAAATAAAATTTACCCAAAATCATTAAAAGTAAAAATAAGTTACTTTGTTGAAAAAGATCATATATATTATATACTGTATATTCTATTGTGTTTGTAAGATAATAAAACAATCAACAAGCTATTCCAGCTATAAATACCTGTTTCAAAAAATTTGTACTGCAGAATATTTCCACATCTAACTGCTCTCCATGAGCAAGCCAGTATATTTGCTGAATGGCTTATAAAAAAAAGTGCAGCTCACCACCAAGACTAAACGATTATAAACACAGTAATCGCTCATAGTGACATACAGTGTATAATGCTTACAAAGGCAAACCATTAAGCTAACATATTTTACTAAAGAAAAGGAATAAATAATTCGAGGCATACAAAATTCACAGAAAACAGCAATTGACTTCCAGAGGGAAAACTTTTTCTTAGCACCCACACAGTGACTATATCAATTAACCTTGTACAGTGTCCTCTGTCTGCTGAATTTAGAATATTAATGCTCCTCAAAAAGAAGCTTTGGAAGCTCTAACAAGCAGAAAAGAGAATACAAAATAAATTCTCGACTCGTTTGTTTTAACCCTTTCATGTAAATTACAAATGTGTTCCCGTCTTATACTGTATCCATGTGAAATGAACAAATGTCACAACCTACAAAGACCTTTTAAATATTTGAAATCAATAAAATGTAAAGAATCTTAACAAAGCGTGTTCATGTTCTAAAAACTCACATCTTCTATTGTGCTGTCCCCTGCAGATTCACTAGTTGCAGCCCAGTCCTCTTCTGGGTTGAATGACGCCGAATATCATTCAACCCACATCCCGTGAGTCCAGGGCATCAAGAACCCACTCTCTAGGGGCCACTCGGGACTAACAGAAGAATTATGCAGAGTGTGAGACCACATCATTCAGGACCTGCTCTGTGCCAGAGTAGAAGAAAATGTAGAAGACCATACTGACACAACTGGATACAACTGGTTCAAAGACTTGTGCATAAAAGGCAGAAGGATGGTGGGGTTGGGTAGGAAGGCATAATTGATTAAGGGTTGAAGGCAGAACTGGGTTAAAGGAAAAAATGTGTGAGGCGGTTAGGTTAAATTGCAGTGGTGCTCCATTGGGTCTTTAGGGCTCTTTCACATTTCATAACATCATTTGAAGAAGTAGCTCTATTTTTTTCCAAAATAAAATTTTTAGTCTACATGCAGGCAGGTGGTTTTGCCCATCAGCAGAATTCCTGCATTCGGGGCTTATATCCCTGAATGCATATGGCCCTAAATAAGAAAACCATACAACATCCAGTTGCTGTGCATGTCAGCCTGTCATAGATGTTGATAGGCTTCTGGCCACGATGCTGGACCCAACACCTGTGCTTTCAAGGTTCACGAAATTGCTAGGATTTTATGCTGATAGGCCAAACCGCCCAATGCGCGTGAGGCCCTAAAGATGCATTTCGAATGACTTTGCTGTTAGTAAATCAAGCCCGCATGTGTTATACTCCTAAATAGGTTATTAATTAATTAATCTCTCAGTAAGGTCTTACTGACCCATGTGCATGGGAGGAATGTGGACACATGCACGTGTTCTGGTACACAAACCCTGTCACCAACTTTGAACATTGCATATACAGACAAATCAAGTATTTTAATTGCTCATTTGAAGTTTTTTTTTTTCCTTTCTATCTTTTGATAAATTATTTTTTTCCACTTGCAATTTGCCTTACTTGCTAAAAAAAATGACTAGTCAATTGTACAATTGTACAGGCTGAGGCTTTACTGTATAAACTAACATGCCGCAGAAGATACTTAGAGATTTAGAGAGGAATGTTAGGTGCAGGAAGTAAAATGTCCACCTTGGATACCACATCCTTACATTGGTAAAACATAGTACAAAAAATAGAAAGGGACTTTATATGTGGTATCAAGGCCTGTACATAATAAATATCCCATAAAGTATAACATCTTTTATTGATTATTATTTTATTGCTATCACATTACAATACAACAGCTACACAATTTTTAAAGACCCTCCACAGCAGGGGTAGGCAACCTTTGAGAGGTGGAGATCTACCTGGACAACATAGAAGAGATCAAAGATCACCGCAGGGTGCTGCACTTTAAAAAAAAAAAAGAAATTAACTAGCAAGCCCCCCAATAAAAAATAAAGACGACATAAAGAAAACTTAGAAAGATCTAATAAAACTAATGCCACTGTAAAAATATAAACTCAGTCTACCTTACAATTTTGTTTTAGTGAAAAACACTGTTTTCACTTTCATTCACAATTTTTTCATGTCTGTGGAGTAATTGGTTATCCCCACAAGTCTGATGCCAGAGCTCATAATGAAAGCAGAACATCTATTACTGCGGGTCAATTTGCTCAACTAGTTGCAGGCTTGGCTGTCTGCTCTTATTTCTGACCAGTCTAAGTAGTATGTAGGGCAGTGTACAGAGATTAGTATTATGTAGGGCAGTGTACAAAGATCAGTAGGATGTAGGGCAGTGTACAAAGGTCAGTGTTATGTGGGGCAGTGTACAGAGGTCAGTGTTATGTAGGGCAGTGTACAGAGGTCAGTAGAATGTAGGGCAGTGTACAGAGGTCAGTAGTATGTAGGGCATTGTACAGAGGTCAGTAGTATGTATGGCAGTGTACAGAGGTCAGTATTATGTAGGGCAGTGTACAGAGGTCAGTATTATGTAGGGCAGTGTACAGAGGTGAGAAGGATGCAGGGCAGTGTACAGAGGTCAGTAGTGTGTAGGGCAGTGTACAAAGGTCAGTAGTATGTAGGGCAGCGTACAGTGGTAAGTAGTATATAGGGCAATGTACAGAGGTCAATAGAATGTAGGGCAGTGTACAGAGGTCAATAGTATATATGGCAGTGTAAAGAGGTCAGTAGTATGTAGGGAAGTATACAGAGATTAGTATTATGTAGAGCAGTATATAGAGGTCAGTAGGATATTGGGCAGAGTACAGAGCTCAGTAGGATGAAGGAAAGTTATATAGAAGTCAGTAGTATGTAGGAAAATGTACAGAGGTTAGTAGTATGTAGGAAAGTATACAGAGGTCAGTAGTATATAGGGCAGTGTACAGAGGTCAGTTTTATGTAGGGCAGTGTACAGAGGTCAGCATTATGTAGGGCATTGTACAATGGTAAGTAGTATGTAGGGGGCTCAGAAAGGTGCAGGGGGTCAGGAGAGTGCAGTGCAGGGGGGTTAGGAGGGTGCGGTGCATGGGGGTCAGGAAGGTCTGGTGCAGGGGGCTCAGGAAGGTGCAGTGCAGGGGGGGTCAGAAGGGTGCATTGCAGGGGGGTCAGAAGGGTGTGGTGTGATGAGAGCCTACCTTACTGTGACTGATGGTACAGGGGGTTCAGAAGGGTGGAGTGCAAGGGGGTCAGGAGTGTGCGGTGCAGAGGGGTTGGAAGGGTGCAGTGCAGGGGGGTCAGGAGGGTGCGGTGCAGGGAGGTCAGGAAGACATGGTGTAGGGGGGGTCAGGAGGGTGCAGTGCAGGGGGCTCAGGAAGGTGCAGTGCAGGGGGGTCAGGAGGGTGAATTGCATGAGGGTCAGGAGGGTGCGGTGTGATGAGAGCCTACCTTACTATGACTGATGGTACAGGGGGTTCAGAAGGGTGCAGTGCAGGGGGGGTCAGGAGGTTGCGATGCAGAGGGGTCAGGAGAATGCGGTGTAGGGCGGTCAGGAGGGTGTAATGCAGGGGGTTAGGAGGGTGCGATGCAGGGGGGTCAGAAGGGTGCAGTGCAGGTGGGTCAGGAAGACATGGTGCAGGGGGGTCAGGAAGACATGGTGTAGGAGGGGTCAGGAGGATGCAGTGCAGGTGGGTCAGGAGGATGCAGTGCAGCGGGGTCAGGAGGGTGCAATGCAGCGGGGGGTCTGAAGGGTGCAGTGCAGAGGGGTCAGGAAGGTGCAGTGCAGGGGGGTCAGGCAGGTGCGGTGTGATGAGAGCCTACCTTAATATGACTGATGGGTAGAAATGGCCAATAATTCAAGGATCAATTAGAAAGAGAGGGCTGTTAAGTACAGAGAGAGAGGGAAGCAATGATCTTCACAACATTTTGAAGGAACATGGTTAATGGGCAGATCTGTGGGACAAAATTCACAGGAGTAAGAGCTCAGGCAAGAGCACAAACCCACCCGGGCTATTCTGGAGGCAGCGCCTGCCCCTTTGCATACATGCCGCTGTGGGGCGGGGCCTGCCTCTGCAGCCTGGCATTGGCTGAACACACACCTCTGCAGCCTGGGATTGGCTGAACGGCACCTCTGGGGGAAATCACTTGGTCGGCAAGCAGGAATCTATTCGCAATATACTGGTCACCTTCCCGTGTTCGACCGTCGATCGCGATCAGCATGTTGCCGAACCCGACACCGACCTTGAGTATTAGCATAGAGTAGATAAAAAATAGGGATATGGTCCAAAATTTTTTAATTGTAGTGTGGGGCCCATGCTGAAGCTTTTCAACATCTTCCCCTTTTCAGGACAGGGCTTTTTTATCCCATGTGGGTGCCCCCATTAAATCATTGATTTCCAAATCCATATAGGAACAAGTGAACAATGTACAGTGACAAAAATAATTACATAAAAACATATATACATATTATGTACTACAGACAGAGAACGCAGGCTGGGGTTATTCTACAAAAATGAAGATACTGCTGAGGATACGGCAGAGTAAACATAGTCAGCAGCAGGGCAGTTTTAATTAGAGTCAATAGGCCTAACTGGTGTATGCCTAATGTAGCCAGGTGCCACCGGTTATACAACTGGTGAGCAGCGAAATAAGAGGGCTGCTGTCTGCCTACACCCGAGCCGACAGATTGAGCCTTGGGGAGGACTAGATTTGCAGAGAGACCGAGCCTTGTGGGACCTGATTTCAGAGTATTGCAGACCGCCAAGTGATCTGGATCAGATACCTGTGTATCGGGAGGGATGACCTGAACATCCATGCTTATCTCAACACTGATACAATTGATGGTGGAGAGAATCCCTCTTGTTTAGCAGCTGACTAGCCATCTGCTTCACATTATTAAAGGGACAGCTACAAGTGCACCACCTACAAAAGGGGCCCTAACATAACTTTCCAATGCAGACAATTAGGCCCCAGATACTTTCAGACACCTTCAGGGTCACCCCTTTAGCAGTAACACATATGCCTACCTGCTAATGGGGTGATGTGCATAGTGTGCACACGAGGACTTTCAATTTCTTGAATTAGTTGACACTAATACATTAACTCTTGCTATAACTGGTATATGGCAAAAAAGACATAAGGGAGCTCTTTAAAACAATATAAGTCTATAACCTAATAACATAAATCCATAACAGTACCTCTATTCTATATTCAAAATGATAGCATAAAATTCTGTGACAATTCATATATGTACAAAATTATATAAATGTCTAAATGATATTAAAAATAGTAAAGTGAATCACTGGGGAAGCCCCTGAGGAAGTCAATGTGATGAAACATGTACATGCTAATGGGTCTTGTGACGTTACCATGTCTAGTGATACACATACAGCATTCCAATCCACAAAATATGGTTATATCTTCAGAAGTCTATTTATGAGTGGAGATGTTGCCTTTTGAGTGGATCATTCAAGCGCTGTTTGAACTGCTGTGGTGTGGAGGTCTAAAAAAGAGAGGGAGACACTTTTCTTTGGGTGGAGGCACCAGGTGGTGATTGTTGTGACACATTTGCAGTGGTGACTGACGATACAAGTTTTCCACTACATATCTCAAAGGACTATGAGGTTGACTTACTAAAGGCAGATGGGCTGAGCACATTGCAAGTGCAATTGCATTCTGCAAGGGCATTTGTTCCGGAGCTTAGTAAATGAGGGGAAGCTCTCCTGACTTCCATCACCCATTTCATGTGCATGCAAAAAAAAATTTTTTCATGTTTTTCCCCTGCCTGTGATTGGGTATTCTTTGCAGTTAAGCGTCACTTCATTTAATAAGCTCTGGAGTGCAACTGCAACTGAACTTGCAAAGTGCAAAGTTTATTTTCCTTTAGCAAATTGATCCCTTTGTTTCAAGATTATATATTTATATAAATATATTTATATAATTTGGTACATATATGAATTGTTGCAAATTTTAACTTTATGCTTTCATTTTGTATATGGATATATGTTTTATTATAGAATTATATTGTTTTAAGCGCTTCCTTATTATATTTTGATTTATCATTTGTTTGAAAAGTTTAACCTCTTCTGGACCGCCCGCGCAGAAATACTGTGGCAGGGTGGCCCTCCTGCACGAAATCACTTACCTGTACGTGATTTCGTGCACTGGGTCTGGTGGCATAATCTATCTATCAATGATCTATCTCATAGTTTGTAGACGCTATAACTTTTGCGCAAACCAATCAATATTCGCTTATTGGGGTTTTTTTTACCAAAAATATGTAGCAGAATACATATTGGCCTAAATTGATGAAGAAATTCGATTTTTTTTTTTACATTTTTTAATTGGATATGTTTTATAGCAGAAAGTAAAAAAAGTAAAAAATATATATATTTTTTTTTTCAAAATTGTCGGTGTTTTATTGTTTATAGCGCAAAAAATAAAAACCGCAGAGGTGATCAAATACCACCAATAGAAAGCTCTATTTGTGGGGAAAAAAAGGACATCAATTTTATTTGGGTAAAGTGTTGCACGACCGCGCAATTGTCATTTAAATAACGCAGTGCCATATCACAAAAAATGGCCAGGTCACGAAGGGGGGTAAACCTTCCGGAGCTTAAGTGGGTAAAGGCAGCAGCTCTTTTGGACCTATAGACATATAATTTTTTGGGGGCAGTGTAATATTAATAAGCTGGTATATATTTGTGTATTTGTATATATATTTTAAGCTGGTATATATTCGCGTGGCACTGCTATGGTATATAATAATGTGATACAGAGAAGGTATATAATAATGTGATACAGAGAAGGTATATAATAATGTGACACAAAGACAGTAAATAATAATGCGGCACTACAATGGTATATAATAATGTGACACAAAGATGGTATATAATAATGTGACACAAACATGGTCTATAATAATGTGATATAGAGATGGTATATAATAATGTGAAACAAAGATGGTATATAATAATGCAACACTACAATGGTATATAATAATGTGACACAAAGATGGTATATAATAATGTGATATAGAGATGGTATATAATAATGTGACATAAAGATGGTATATAATAATGCGGCACTACAATGGTATATAATAATGTGACACAAAAGATGGTATATAATAATGTGACACAAACATGATCTATAATAATGTGATATAGAGATGGTATATAATAATGTGACACAAAGATGGTATATAATAATGCAACACTACAATGGTATATAATAATGCAGCACTGCAATGGTATATAATAATGTGACACAAAGATGGTATATAATAATGCAGCACTACAATGGTATATAATAATGCAGCACTGCAATGGTATATAATAAAGTGACACAAAGATGGTATATAATAATGCAGCACTACAATGGTATATAATAATGCAGCACTGCAATGGTATATAATAATGTGACACAAAGATGGTGTATGATAGAAGGGCACTGGTATATAATACTGTTTTACTTTGAGATGTTATGCAATAATCTGGCACTGAGCTTATACATAATGGAAAACTAAGCTGGTATATAAATATGTATATTTTAGGATTACATTTTTGATATGTTTGTACGCTGTAATTTAAATCATTCTATTTCTTGGAGGTGAAAGATGAAATATGACATACAACTGCTTTCCAATAATTTGCCTCGCTAATTACATCAAGGGCCCTAGGACATGTATAAGTATTTTTTTGTGGTATTTATATCTAGTTTGATTTGATTTCATAACATAGGTATTATCATTCATTTAATCTCAATCGTTGCCAGCAGCAAATCTCATTTTTCATTTGAATTTCATATGAAAAACACCGGCAATGTAAAATGATAAAATTATGGGACAGCAGAGCTGAATAATGTTGTGTAGGAGTATTATCTTCCTGAGAGTTTCTGAATCTTATTCTAACAAATCTGTGCATCAAAATATACGATCTCATCACAGATAAAGCCAAAAAACTCCATACTTTTTCTTATTTTTTAGAGAGAATGAAGACAGGTTAGAACCTCTGTAAAGCATTCATTGCTACTAGTGTCATTATTGTGTGTGATTACTCTTCATTTCCTGTCCCAGGGAAAGGGTGTGAGAACAACAGAAAGAGACAGTAAATCTCTCCAATGACAGCCACCAAACATCTTTTTTAACCACTTGACCTCCGGAAGATTTACCCCACTTCATGACAGGCCATTTTTTGTGATATTCCACATCATTACTTTAACTGACAATTGTGCGGTCGTGTGATACTGTACCAAAATAACATTTTTCCCAAAAGTAGAGCTTTCTTTGGGTGGTATTTGATCACATCTGAGGTTTTTATTTTTTGTGCTATAAACAAAAAAAGACAGACATTTAAAAAATTTTTTTTTTTTTTACTTTCTTGCTATAAAACAATTTCTTCATCAATTTAGGCCAATATGTAGCGTTTACAAACTATGAGATATATATATATATTTTTTACTATTAAAGGCGGCGATCAGCGACTTATAGCGGGACTGTGATATTGCAGCGGACAATCGGACACCCAACTGACACTTTTGACACTTTTTGAGGACCAGTGACACTAATACAGTGATCAGTGCTAAAAATATGCACTGTCACTGTACTAATGACACTGGCTGGGAAGGTGTTAAACATCAGGGGTTATCAAAGGGTTAACTGTGTGCCTAGCTACTGTGTTTGTGTACTGTGGGAAGTGATTTTACTAGAGGAAGGCATGGATCCATGTTCCTGCTTTGCAGGAACACAGGTTCCATGCCTTCCCTACTGACAGAATGGCAATCTGCCTATGTAAATAAAGCAGATTGCCATTCTGGCTGTCTGCCTAACGATCGGTGGGTGATGGTGGGCATCGAGTCCATGGTGCCCACAGATCAGCTCCTGCTGTGTATAATCACAGCGGGAGCAGATCGCTGGTGGCGCACATGCGCACCCCAGACCAGGAAGTGTCCAATCACATACTAGGTACGTGATCTGGTGCAGCAGTGCCACCTTGCTGCAGTATAAGTACGTTATACTGGGGTCAAGAGGTTAAAGGGGAATTTCACTCCCCTCTGTTTTTTTCTATCACCTTCTTACTTGTTATACAGCTTCATCCTCTGTCATTAGGATCCTGCCAGTAACAGGCAGATTAGACCCATCGGTGCACGATTGCGGGCGTCTATGCGCATGCGCACATGCACTCGTTAGTGTCTGGCGGGTTATTTAAACCTGTCTGGCATTTGCATCATTGCTGTTTGCTCTGCAGCTCTGTGTATGTGTTCCCTGAAAACCTGATATCTGCTCCTGTTTTGACCCGGCTTGCTTTGAGACCTGCCCTGTTATCCGCCTGTACCTGATCCTTGGCTTGTTTGACGATCCCTCTGCCTGCTCCTTTTGTACCTCTGCTGCCAGCCTGCTTTCCGACCCGGCTTGTCTGACGTTCCTGAACTTCCATCCAGCCTGCTGAGCCTGTCTGCTGAGCCATCCCGGCTGCTCACCTGTTTGCTGATTCATCCAGTCTGCTGGGCCTGTCTGCTGAGCCATTCCGGCTTCTCACCTGTCTGCTGATCCATCCAGTCTGCTGTCCTGTCTGCTGAGATGTCCAGTCTGCAGTTCCTGTTTACTGATCCATCCTGTCAGCTGTGCAGGCCATCTGATCCTTCTGCTGTTGATCCTGTCAGGCACTCATACCACTCCGCACTCCTGCACCCCTGTCACCACTACCAGGGGCCCTCGAGTCTGAGGCATAGGAGAGGCCATCCTCTGCAATTCGGGCTCACCCTTTAGATACGTAACATCCTCATTTCACATACTCACCTGTCCACTACAGGAATATAATTCTCACAGAATTGTTGAAAGGTGAAGAGTATGATGAAGTGCTGCAATACTTGAACAGAGCGAAAGTTCACTTTCTGTGAAGAAGCTACATGTCCAACAATCCCTGGGTCTCTCTGTCTGAAAGTGTTGCAGGTGAGAGCTAAACAGTTATTCGATCTGACATAGACACAAACAGGCAGAGCAATAAACAAAGAGATCACAATGCAGTCTTTTATCACACTAACACTCCCACATTTGTGATGCAACAAGAGGAAATGGCAAAGAATTTGGCTGTCCCTTAATAAATAGGAACAAGCTAGGTGCATGAATACATGGACATCAGTCATGACACTACAAACTGCAGCCACAACATGTGAGCCCTACTCCTGGACCTCTCTGCTGCCTTTGATATGGTTGACCACCCCCTCTTCAAAAAACTCCACGCCTTTGGTCTCCTTGACTGCACTCTTTGCTGGTTCTCTTTCTACTTATCCAACTACACCTTTAGCATTACTTACAATTCTACTTCCTCCTCTCCTCTTCCTTTTTCTGTTGGGTCCTCCAAGGTTCTGTTCTTGGACCTCTCCTATTTTCAATCTATACCTCCTCCCTGGGTCAGCTGATAGCCTCCCATGGCTTCCAACACCACAAACTTTTTCTCTACCCCTCAGCCCACTCCTTCAGTCTCTTCACGTATCACTAATTTACGATCAGATATATCAGTCTGGATGTCACAACACTTCCTCAAACCTAATCTATTCAAAACCGAACTTATCATTTTTCCTCCCCCACGTGCCTCTTCCCCTGATCTGTCTGTCAAAATCGATGGCGCAACTATAAGCCCATCCCCGCATGCCAAGATCCTAGGAGTAGTCCTGGACTCTGAACACTTCTTTAAGCTCCACGTCCAATCACTGTCCAAATCTTGCCACCTCAACCTCTCCAACATCTCCAAAATACGCCCCTTTCTAACTAATGACACAACAAAGCTCTTAATTTACTCCCTGGTTATCTCTCGCCTCGGCTACTGCAACTCCCTCCTCATTGGCTTATCTCTGCATAGTCTATCCCCCCTTCAATCCATCATGAATGCTGCTGCCAGGCTCATCCACCTTACCAATCACTCTGTGTCTGCTACTCCTCTCTGTCAATCCCTCCACTGGCTTCTGCTCACCCAATGAATTAAATTCAAAATGCTAACAACTACCTACAAAGCCATCCACAACTCTGCTCCCAGCTAGATCACTGACCTAGTCTCAAAATACCAACCTAATCGTTCACTTTGTTCTTCTCAAGACCTCCTGCTCTCTAGCTCCCTCATCACCTCCTCCAATGCTCGCCTCCAGGACTTTTCCAGAGCCTCTCCAATTCTATGGAACTGCTTACCCCAATCTGTCCGATTATCATTTACTCTATTAGCTTTTAGACGATCCCTAAAAAACCCTCCTCTTCAGAAAAGCCTACCCTACCCACACCTAACAACTGTATTTTCATTTTCTCCATCTGATCATCCCCCACAGCTATTACCTTTTGTTCCACTTGACCCTCCCTTCTAGATTGTAAGCTCTAACGAGCAGGGCCCTCTGATCCCTCCTGTATTTAATTGTATTGTAACTGTACTGTCTGCCCCCATGTTGTAAAGCACTGCGCAAACTGTTGGTGCTATACAAATCATGTATAATATTAATAATTACAAGGTAAGATAAACAAACATAACAGGGAATATAACTACGCTAAAACCCAGTATAAAAAAATTTTGAAAATGTACAACACCTGTAAGCAATCACTAGCTTCCTGTAATTTAGCTATCCTTCTTTGCAGTTATTTTTGACATACTGTTGCTGACCCTGCCTTGGCTAAGGGCTTTACCCCATAATGCATGCCAAAGCATATAATGTGGTAACACACATTGCCGTGTCTTTCATTTATGAAGCACTGCATTGTTTATGATCCCTTTCAGCTGACTTCAACAGGGCCATGCAGAGCAGCAAACTGAGAATCTATTATTTTACCAAAATGCACAAAGTATATAAGCAGTCCAGTTGGAAACATTGTATTTTCTAATGTATATGCTTGACCTGCATGGTGAAACACAGCAATATACACATTAATGCATTTGGTAAGATTGAGCCATTTTTACCTCTGATTGCCTGCCAGTTTGACCTAGCTTTGTGGATTACAAGGATTCAATGTGACAGCGCTATAACTAAATAAAACAAAATAAAAGAAAACCAAGGAAAACTAATCCCAACTGTTGGGATTAGTTTTCCTTGTTTTTCTTTTATTCTGTTTATTTAGTTATAGCGCTGTCACATTGAATCCTTATTATCTGTATTTGTGTGTATCTCACACTTTTGACAGCAGCTTTATTTATTTATTTTTAATTTAGTGTTTAGTTTTAGCGCGCCCATTTTCTAATTTTCTATCTTTGTGGATTACAGTTTGGATTGATGTTCTTCCCTCATATTTGCCTTGCAAACTACCTTAGTTTTTGTTGCATCTGTTTGAGAGACAGCTGGAGTTTACCTATTATCTAAAGCAGTCATTCTCAACTAGGGTTCCCTTAAGAGGTTTCTAGGGGTTCCTCAAGCTGTGGTTGATTGACCTTCCTTTTGATGGTGCCTGTGTAGATCCGAAGCCTATGCCATTTGGCAGAGCCAGTAGCATGAACCCAATGATCTTTAGCTTTCTGTAAGCACAATATTCAGACCACTATTGTAAGGGTGGTCCAAATGATTATTAATGTAAGGAGAATTTTCCCTACTGTTCCCCAAAAAATAGATTTTAGCAGGGGTTTCTTGAGACCTGGAAATTATTCCTATGGGGTGTACACACGGTCGGACTTTTTGACCGGACTGGTCTGACGGATGACGACGGACCAAATCCGGAGGACAATCCGATCGTGTGTGGGCTTCACCGGACCTTCAGCGGACTTTTCCAGTCGCAAATCTGACGGACTTTAGATTCACAACAGGCTTCAAATCTTTAAGTTGTAACTCCGCCGGACCCAGAAGTCTGCTCGTCTGTATGCTAGTCCGATGGACAAAAACCGACGCTAGGGCAGATATTGGCTACTGGCTATCAACTTCCTTATTTTAGTCCGGTGTACGTCATCACATACGAATCCATCGGACTTTGGTGTGATCATGTGTAGGCAAGTCCGTTCGTTAGAAAGTCAGTCAGAAGTCCGTCAAAAGTCAGTCGAAAGTCCGCTGGAAAGTCTGTCGGACCAGTCCGGTCGAAAAGTCTGCCCGTGTGTACGCGGCACAAAGGTTCCACTGGGGATCAAAGAAAGAGATACTGATCTATAGTAGATTTCTCATGGTCAGAAACTCGTATTCCACTGTTGTTTCTTACAGGAGAGTTTCGGTGCTATGCTGGTCAGATGAAGGCAGTGTCTTTTTTCCTCATTGATGAAGCTCAAAGATGTACATAATTCAATTTTAGTCTCATCTGACCTTAAACGCACCTTAAAGATTCTGCAGCCACATGGAAAAATGTGTTATGTTCGGATGAGACTAAAATTTATTGATTTGACCTCAACACTAAACGATATGTGTGGCGGAAATCCAATACAGCTCACCTTCCAAATAACACAATTCTTAACCTCCCTGGCGGTAATCCCGATTGTGGCTCGGGGTTAAATGTCAGTACCATTAGTGGTAACCCCGAGCCACACTGGGGATTGCATTGCAGAATCCTGGTCCAGTGTACTTACCTTGTCACCAGGATCCTGTGATGTCCCCCTGCTGTGTCTGCGGGCTCTGTCTTCCGCCCAATGCTCTGTGTGCCGGGCTCCATTCCCTGCGAGCGTCACGACACATGGGGCAGCGGCAAATTCAAAAAGTACACAAAACATATCACACATAATACACTGTAATTTTACAGATTACATTACTGTATCAAATCATTTCACATCCCTTTTGTCCCTAGTGCTTTGTCCAATGCCCTGCATGCAGTTTTGTATTATATATACTGTTCTTTCTGCCTGGAAACTTGAGATTGTCCATAGCAACCAAAAAGTGTCCCTTTATGTCAAAAGTGGTTTTAAACCAGCTAGAAAAGAGCGATAGTAAATTAGAATACTTGCAGAATTGAGTTATAGTGAATCATGAGGAAATTCATTTTATTATTATTATATTATTATTTTGTATAATTATTTATAGTTATTTATTATATTATAATTTATGATTTCGTGTTTCAAACTTTATCATACCCGGGATGTCTACTAGAATTTGTTTGGACAGATTTAAGCGAGTTATTACTAAGAATTACAGGCCTACAATATAAAACGCCAAAATTTCTATGCAAAACAATGTACTGCTTTGAGATGCAAAAATCTGACATAATCATACCGCCAGGGTGGTTAAAGTAAAGCATGGAGGTGGTAATATTCTGTAATTGGGTTGTTTCTCTGCAGCAAGGTCTGGAGCACTTGTCAGGATAGAAGGATAAACTGATGAGGCAAAATACTGTCAAATTCTTGAGGAAAATCTGCTGTCCTCTGCCAGAAAATTGTCAAAGGGAAGACACACAGGTGTGCCTGGGCATACCCTAATCACTGCGTGCGGTGCCAATTCCCCCCGATTGCCCGGGATTCCCCTCATATTGCGCACCCCGCGCGCACTGCTGCTGGCTTCCCTCCTCTCCTATCCCCCCGGCTCCTGCAAGGGGTGTTTCAGAATGGAGATTGGGGGAAGGGACTGGTAGATATGTCATTTACTGGCCCCTTCCTTTTCTAAATGAACACAGTGAACACACTCACTCACTGTGTTCATTCATAACTAAAGCATAGTAAACTGTGTGTGAATAAACAGGAAGCCGCTCAGCACAGAGCATTCGTTCATTGTCCAGTACAGCTGAAGCTACAGAGAAAAGCATGTGTGTTTGAGCTTTGGCATGCACACCCTAATGCAATGGGCTGCGCACAAATATGGTAAGACAGTTTACCTTCCAACATAATAAAGACCCAAAGCACATGGCAAAAATGACCACACAGTAGTTGATAGAGAAAAAGCTGAATGTCCTTGCATAGCTTAGTCAGAGCCCAGACTTAAACCCCATTGAAAATCTGTGGAATGACTTGAAGACTGCAGTCCACAAACGGTCACCATCAAATTTAACTGAACTTGAGCAGTTCTGCAAAGAAAAGTGGGCAAATATTGCAAAGTCTAGATGTGCAAAGTTAGTAGAGACATATCCCAATAGACTAAAGGCTGTAATTAAAACAAAAAGTAGTTCAACAAAATACTGACATAAGGGGGGGGGGGGGTGATCCTTTTTCCAACTCAGTGATTCTGTTTTTGATTTTTATTCTTCTGACATGTTGGTGTTAAATCTTTCACTTGGATGTTATAAGTTGCACTAGTAAATACTGGATAAATCAAACACTGGGGTTGATTTACTAAAGGAAAATCCACTCTGCACTACAAGTGCACTGCAAGTGCACTTGGAAGTGCAGTCGCTGTAGATCTGAGGGGAAGATCTGAAATGAGGTGAAGCTCTGCTGATTTTATCATCCAATCATGTGCAAGCAAAAATGCTGTTTTTTATTATCCTTGCATGTCCCCCTCAGATCTACAGCGACTGCACTGTCAAGTGCACTTGCAGTTCACATGTAGTGCAAAGTGGATTTGCCTTTAGTAAATAAACCCCAGTGTGTCTGTCTTTATTTCAGACTGCAAAGCAACAAAAACAATATTTGAATTTCAATCAATATTTTACTTTAAAAGATAAGGTGCTTAGGCTGTGCAACTAAATAAGATTTAAACAACAATTTGGTGTTAATATCATAGATAAAGCAAGTGTCAGTGCATAAATAGAAGTCTGTGTCTCCAAAAGTAGTATAGATATTGTGTATTCCCACACCATGCAGTTCAAATATAATGATTTATTCAACAGTTCTCCAGATATATCATGCCTATAGTGCCCCCACAAGAAGTAAGATGCTCACTCACCAGATAACATTGATCCCTGAATACAGGAAGGTCCATATGCGCTTTAAATGTTTTAACAGTAAGAAAGATTCCACAGGTCAAAGCAATCAATCCTCCAAAATGGGCTCACAGATGGCTCCCAAATCACAATTTTACATCTTCAACAAAGCTCAAAAGAGAGTACCAGGTAATAGAGAAAAATGCTCATTGTGTGTCAAATACGGAAAGTTCTCCCCTGGATGTGACATCAGTGGATGCTGGAAAGAATGGCTTTCACCAATGCGTTTCACCATGAGGAGTCTTTAGGAAGCACGTAAGCCTCCATATTACCAGAGTCTTATATAACACATGACCGTTTGTGTTAAGAATATATTGGCTGCATATATGGTATCCTGATCAGGCATAACCAAAATACATAAGAAAAAATGCCCTAATCTAAGATCTATTGTCTAATGCAACTACGATGCACCTACAAAAAAATGAACAGGATTCCCCCTAAATTACTATATACCATAAATTATTCTATAGTTTACATTCAGATTACTAAATGAATAACTATCATATATTGTATATATAAATATAAGCAGTAATACAAATCAATTGTAAAAATACAAATTAAAAAAATAACTTGTCTATATTAGTGCCATTTAGTGGGTGTAATAGAATATGACACAATAATGCCTAAATTTACAAAGTACACGAGAAAACCTATATTATAACAATTTTTAGCAAACATAAATGTATTTGGATACTTATTAAAAATTGGTTAGAAAATAATTTTGATCAAAAATAATATTTAGCCTTTGCAGGAACAAAAGTATTGAGCTCATAAATCCATTTAGTCTCGTTTTGTGAACCTTTACAGAATACAGGGGGAATCCTGTTAATTAGCATTTCTGTGAATGTCTTTATTGCTTCTGTAGGTACACCGTAGTTGCATTAGACAGTAGGTTCTAGATTAGAGCATTTTTTCATATGTAGTTTGTTACTGGCCGATCGGGATACCATATTTGCAGCCAGTATATTTTTAACATGTAACATTTTTGGCCCACCAATCACAAACACTCATGGGGTATATACAACTCCAGTAATATGGCAGCAGGCAAACTTCCTGAGAATGCCATACGGTGAAACGCGATGAGGCCAGACTTTGAACGTAATTTCCTGCATCTGGTGATGCAACGTCCATAAATGGAGCTCATACCGGCTCCAATGGGAGCGGAGTGGTGTGGCAGCCTATACACAATGCTGTATATACTGGTGTCTAGACTTGGGACTATCAAATGTGAGTGCAATATATATTTACTTTTATTTGTTTTATCACATTTATGGAAATAAATACTACACTATGAGCATTTTTCTCTAATACCTGGTATTCTCTTTAAGCTTTAATGGAGATGTAAAGGTGTGATCGGGAGCCATCTGTGAGCCTGTTTGGAGGAATGGTTGCCTTGAGCTGTGGAATCATTTCTGTTAAAATCTATAAAGCGTGTATTGACCTATATTCAGGGGTCAATGCTATCTGGTGAGTGAGCATTTCTTGGTGACTTTGAACTGATGAATCCCGACATGTTTCGCCCAAAGGGCTTCTTCAGGGGTGATGTATCCACTAGGGGTTAAGGCATTCCTGGGGTTACACATATGTAACTTGAGTCTATAGTCAGAACTATTCAAAGATGTTCTCAATGAAGCCAAGCCAAAACGGACTACACGTGTCCACAGGAGGCATACAAGGACCAGAAAAATCTACTTCTAGAGATAACCACATGGGGACATAAGATCCTCAACTTAAGGATACAGTGTATATAAGCATGAGACTCTTCAGTTTGCAATGTACACCTGCCCACCTGGCTCTGTGACATAATCTAAAAATCTTCCTCCCTCTTAATTTATTCTTTCAAAAAGGTTTGCATTTAGAAGATATTTTTTGGATAGATTTCCTCCGCCCATACATTCAAGGTATAGTCACTCTGGCATTTACTGAAATGTACAGGAAGGCCCGGCTTCAACGTAAGGAGCTTTTACAAGACTGTGTCAGCTCATACTAGGTACAGCTCTGCTTTTATACAAGAATATCTATTTGTTGTGTTTGTTATTTTTAACAGCAGTTGGCCATGTTTATTTTCAGAAGGTTTTTATTAAATTTCAAACCCCTCTGGCGATTATCCAGCTTCAGCGTGTTCAATACAAGGAAACACGGAACCTTTACACTCATGCCACATATTCAGATAGATGGGCTGCCTCCGGCACATTTATCAGGAAAACCTCAATTTTACAACAGGTGCCATGCTCTGCAGACACATGAATAATCCTTGTTGTCTGACTCACCTTGTCTCATGGCACCAGTTTATAGTAAATTTTTCACAAGCCAGTGTAGACACGGGTCTGCCTCCCTGAACGCTGCAGACAAGGCTCATTTGTCTTACTTTTGTATAACTCTACCTACATCAACTTTGATATTAAAAAACCCAATGCTCCCGACAAGAATTACTGTTGTGCTATAAAAGCCTGTTTAACAAAGAAGACATCAATTACATTTTTTTTAATAGAGGCTCCTAAAGCCACAAATCATCATCACGTCATTTGCCCTCATTTTCTGAAATCTACATTGGATTGTGTGTCGGAATAATTCTATTCAGACTGTCATTTAAATGGCAACTTCTTAATTTTTATTAGCAGCCAGTATTACTTTTTGTCTTAGCTATGTGCACGGACTGTGCTTGCTGTTCATGCTCAGTCATGCTTTCAGGCTAATTTTGGTAATGTGCAGTATAGACATAAAGAGACATATTCAAGGTCGTAAGATGCTGGCATATGCTTGACATATGGTCTGTGGGTAAATGTATTCACTAGTGCCTACCGTTCCACTTTTCACATGACTAGAGAGAAGATTGAGACGGAGAGGTTAGCTTATATAGATAAAAGAAAGAGGCATAGCTATAGAAAGATCATTTAGCTATTTCCTATGGCTAGACAAAAGATAGAGACATAGGGGCTGATTTACTGAAGGCAGAAAGACTGTGCTCTTTGTAAGTGCAGTCACACTAATTTTCCCCAGAGCTTAGTAAATATGGTAAAGCTCTGCTGATTTCCATCATCCAATCAAAAGTTTTTTTTTCCCTTGGACCTGATTGGGTATTCTTTACAACATGAAGTGTCAACACATTCACTAAGCTCTAGGGAAAATTAGTGCAGTAAGGTGCAAGGATAATTGAAAAAAAAAAGCATTTTTTCTTGCACACGATCGGATGATGGAAATCAGCGGAGCCTTACCATGTTTACTAAAATCTGGGGAAAATGAATCAGAAACAGAATCATTAAATTTATCGTCATTTTACAATAACAATCATAAAATGAAACAGAGTTGTAGCTCCCTCACATTAAAAAAAGAAATTCCACGCCCAGCATAAAAACACTTAGAGAAAAAGAGGAGGCTCTCATAGCAAAAAAAAAAATCTTAAGATTCTTTATTATTAAAACAAGCAATACACTCAAATTTTTCATGTGTCTCGACTGACACAAACATTCAAACTTCAACAAGAAGCTTGGTTTGCTTCCGGCTGAAAGCTCCAAGCCGCTAGCACAATCACAGCATGTGTGGTGATGTTACGGCCAAACCCCGCCCTACACGTTTCGTCATCGGAGGCTCTATATTCACAGCTATTTTTACTATACAGACCCCCAAACAAGAAAAAAACTGAACTATAGTGAGTCTTTGGACTCATCTTAACATCTCATGTGTCCTTACCTCTAAAACTCTCTTGCAGAATTTTGTCACAAGCATCCAGAGGTGGACAGAAAATAAATAAAGGGAAACCATGCTCATAAGTTAGTAGGCTCCTGCCTAAATTGGTCCTAATATGTGTATGTATGAATGTGAGTTATAGATTGTAACAACTTGAGGGCAGAGACTGATTTGAATGTAAATATTCTTTATATGTAAATCGCTGTATAAAAAGTTGGCGCTATATAATTATTACCTGTAATAAATGAAAAGAAGCAAATTATCAAAACCCGTACATATTGAGGTTTGGCATTGCCCCCTTATCATGCTATATATAAAAAGTTAATAAAGCGCTACCATCAACCTTAATATAGCACAGTGATCTAATAAATAATGTGATCCAATAAAGGATGTGATCCTATAAGGAATAAATAAACTAATCATATATATGTGTCCAGTAAACCACACTAGATATAAATGCATTACTGTTCTTCCAAAATGCTTGTAGATTTCTGGGGATACTGGGAAAAAAGTCACATACCACTCATTTGTAAGATAAAACACAAAAGGACAACGATACCCAAATTGTCAGGTGTGTAGTCTCTGCTGATGTTCACATGTGGTGAATTGCTTTCAAACCTTCATTGTTTTCAATCTGTCATAGATTGATATTGCTCAAACAAAAGAAAGGACATACCTCATTGCGCAAATAAATAAACTAAAAACGACACGTGAGTAATAAAACACAGTTGCACTCACACATGCCCTGCAATAAGATCGCATTTAAGAAGGTCAGTTGCATATATTTAGAGACAATCTCCTCACTTGGCTGTTCCTGCTCACACAGCACTGGGGTTACTGGCTCCTCCTAGAGCTGGGCGATTTTCTCCAAAAAAAAATAAATCTGCGATTTTTTTCAAAAAAACTTGATTCACGATTCGAATCGAGTTTTTTTTTTTTATGGACACCGCGCCGGTCCTGAGGAGCTGCGGGCAGGAGTTTTTAGGCGAGGCCGCGGCTTCGGCCTAGTCCGCGGTGTCCGGCGTTTTTTTCTTCTTTTTTTTTCACCAGGACCGGCGCTGACACGCGCCGGTCCTGGTGAAAAAGAAAACGAAAAAAAAAAAACGATTTGCTGAAAATTTGAATGGATTTGACCTCTCAACTCGATTTAAGATTCAAATCGATTTTTTCCCCAACCCTAGCTCCTCCTACGCGTTACATCACTGGCACGTGCTTTTTTCATCCTTTATTGGATCACATTATTTATTGAATCACTGTGCTATATTAAGATTGATGGTAGTGCTTTATTAACTTTTTATATATTTACTTTTTTGTGATATCAGCACATAACACAATAATAGCAGTCACTATCATTTGTTCATCTTAATATAATTTTTGGTTCACAATTTGACGCTTTAGTAATTTTTATTACCCTTATCATGCTGCCATAGGCCCTCCAATAATAAATACAGCTATGGCTTTATGCTGTTTTTATTTGATCTGTTAAATTTGGAGTCAGTAAGCAAAATGGCTGTTTCCTTGTCTAAGCGATCTTCAAAACGTGGCATCCACATTTTGCTTATTTTATTACTGGCTTTATTTACTGCTTTTTCACACTTCAGTGTCTCTTAATTGAATTTGAAAGATTCAGTGCTGGATTTAATTCGTAGTAAGTGCACCATAAACTAAAAATGTTGACTTCTAGAAATTCAAGAGCAATTTATGTTCCTGTTTTTATCTTACTTCACATTTGTCAACAGTGTTATTTATTCTCATCTGCGGCCAATAAGCCTCATATGCTCACATTTGTTGGCATACGCACCAAAACAAATGTTTATAATAATTTTTGTTACTTCTGGGAAATTCCTTTTGGTGCGGCATGCTTGCAAATGGAGCATATTTTTTTTCATACAATATCTGGAAACCTTTTGTGATTTAAGAATCCTGACTTTAAAGCCAAAATCCTCAATTAAAAAAAAAAAAAAAAATCATTTTTTTTATTTTGTTATTTTAAAGCTAAACTCCAGGCTAATGTAAAATATACAAATAATGTCAGCTCTGTATACATTAGAATATCATTAAATGTATTATTTGAATGCAGTGAAAGTACCTAACCTTGCATTAGTTTTACCTCTCTGCAGTCCCTGTACAGCAGAGACTAGGCTGGAAAAGGCAGCAAAGAAGCTGGTCACTTGTGCTGCAGTGCTCATGTGCTAACAAAAGGACATGCTGATGGGAGGAGAGAGCATAGGTATGCGCAGCCTATTGCATTAGGGTGTGCACCCCAAAATGCAGACACACGTGTGCCTATATATATATATATATATACAGACACACACACTCTAAATATATGTAAACATTTTAAAATGTAGTAGTCTAGTGGATGGTGTCAGTAAGGCAGGGGTTGGTGTCAGTATTTTTTTTACATTTTTATTATTTTATTTTTGTATTATTTTTTACAATTTTTTTCATGTTTTTTACAATTTTTTTAGAAGCTTTGGTGAAATATCAGCAAAGGAATCTGCGCTGCACAGGGTGATTAGGGTGTTCCCAGACACACCCGGCACACCCCCTGCACACGCCTATGGGAGAGAGCATTGTGGCAGTGAGATGAGTCCTTCAATCTGTTGCTTATTCTTCATGGAAATTGTCTCTGCTGTCACCTTATAGGGCTGCTGTGCCCTTGAAATATCTGTGGTTTCTTGTTTCTTATGTGGAACTTTAGTAAATTCTGCCATTTCAATCATCAGTTTGGTGTGCTGACTTTCCTTCAGTAGTTCGTTTATATCACTGTCATTTTATGCCGGAGAGATTGTTTCTTAATTAATGTCCTATAAGGAGAAGGCAAGAAAGGACACTGGGACAGGAACACACAGATGGCAATAAAAACACTGTCAGAGATTTTAACCCATCTCCACTCTACTAGAACAAAAAAAAAGTTTGGGGTGTAGTTGGGCTTTAACCACTTCAGCCCCGGAAGGATTTGCCCCCTTAATGACCAGGCAATTTTTTGCAATACGGCACTGCGTCGCTTTAACTGGCCGGCAGACATTGCGCCTCTGGCCACGCGCATCGGGTCCCCCGCTGGGCAGTGGGCACGCGCCTGCTATAGCTTTTTAAAGGGCCGACATACAGCTATGGTGATTTGCCCTGGAGAACCAACCTGCCGCAGTATAACAACGGTGGCTGGTCCACTACTGGTTAAAGTGTTTGCCTCGCAATCCTGCCAGAAATCAAGTAAGCTCCTAACTTCCTGTTGTTGGCTTATAACGTTGCTGCACAAAACTTCCAAGTGGTGTTTTCAGCTCTGGAGAGTTTTGGGATCTAGAACACCTCACAATGTTCCTCTCCACATGCATACATCAAAATCTTTCCCATCAGAATGAACTTGACTCCAAAGAGCTTACTCACATATTGGGATTGATTTACTAAAAGCAAATAGGCTGTTCATTTTGCAAGGAAATTTTCATTTTCTCTTGCAGAGTGCAAATTCCCTTGAAAAATGAACAGCCTATTTGCCTTTAGTAAATCAAATCGACTGTATGTAGTGAAACAGTGAAAAAAAAATACAGTGTGTGAAATGAACTCTACACATCATCCCTATTCAGGCATCATCCTAATAATGTGTCGTCAGAACAAAGATAACAGAGGTCCATCCACCCCATGGGACAACACCCAGGGTAAGGAGGTAAACCCCCAAAAATGGGACTTCGAATTGTGCCTGACTGGGAAAGACAATAATTCTGTATACAGATATATAATAAAAGCACAATTTTTTATTACAAAATTAAATTATTGCATTAAAAGTGCAAAGTACATCCAATGCCATATTCCTACATATTTTACAATAACAACCAGTCAGTATAATTTGTAAACATATAGGATTGACGCGTTTCACATAACTTGCTTCCTCAGGTTCCACGCTTGTACAGAGCTAGGGAATAGATATGGCTCAAATCTTTAATAGAACAATGTACAGGGAAGGACTATGACAGTCAAAAATAGGCAGAAATCATGCACATAATACTGTAGGTCTAGCCAAGTCTGACTAAAAAAGTCTGGGCATAAATCTCTCCAGTGAATTTTGTTGTTTTTTTCTTTTTCGCTTTTCTTGTTTGTCCTTATTTGTTTGCCCTAGCCATATCTATTCTCTGTACACCTGTGGATCCTGAGGAAGCAAGTTATGTGAAATGTGTCGATCCTATATGCTTACAAAAGATACTGACCTGTTGGTATTGTAAAATATGTAGGAGTATAGCATTGGATATACTTTGCACTTTTTAAAGCAATATTTTAAATTGTGTAATTAAAAAAATGTGCTTTTATTATATGTCTATATTATTGTCTTTCCCAGCCAGGCAAAATTCAAAGTCCCATTTTGGGGGGTTTTCCACCTTACCCTGGGTGTTGTCCCATTGGAAGGATGGACCTCTGTTTTCTTTATTCTGGCTATGTAGTGAAATGGCTCCTGAGAGATATTTTCCTATCAAGGGGGGGGGGGGGGGGTTGTCAGCTGGAACTGACAGTGGGCAACCTGCTGATCCTCCAACTAGATAAAGACACAGGCCATGTTAACAATATTTCCCACAACTTCCAGGGTTCATGAGCACTCCCAGGGCAGATTAGTTTCTCTACTTCCCTCCCTCAGCGGCTCAGAGAGGCCACACCTGAATAAGCAGAGGAAGCTGGGAAAGTGAACCGCAGCCAAGATGGCAGGTCCTCCACTGTGAGGACTTTGTTAAGGTCTGATGACAAGCAGCTCATTTTTTCACTCATTTGTTTTACAATTTGTTTGTCTGAGCATTTGTCCATATTATTTTTACATTTGTTTGTACAGGTGTAAGTATACTGTATTGCTTTATTGCTCCACGTAGTGATACAGCCAGCAAGTCTGCTGCTTTTCAAAAGAACAAACTCTCCAGCAGAATGTATCAGTTACAGAGATGAGACAAACCATTTACCACTGACACCACTGCTTACATTGATCATAATTTATTTATGTAAAAACTTTATCCCAAAAGAAAAAAAATATTTGCAGTAACTGCTTATAAAGCATTCAGGGCCGTCTTTAAGGCAGGGCAAAAGGGGCAGCTGCCCTGGGCCCTGTCATTGTTGTGGGGCCCAAAGCAGCTGCCTCATACTTGCCAACTACCCTGGCTTAAATTTCCTCGTCCCTCAAGGTTTTAGTCCCATGCTGTGTCCCAATATCTCAGTGTGAAGTGCTGCTACTAATGCTGCCCAGCTCTGCCCTATTGTTGTGTGCATTCATATGTAAATAGCGGCATCCGGCGGCATTGATATGTATATCATGCCCCCCTGAGGTAATATCCACAGTAATCTATAGTAACCAATCAACAAGCATAAATCATGTGCTGTAACCTCTAGCAACTAATCAGTGAGCCGTAATGTGTGCTGTAACCTCTAGCAACCAGTCAGTGAGCGGTAATGATACACTGTTACCTCTGGCAACCAATCGCAATAGCTGCCTGATCTGATTAAGTAAACTGATTTTGGGTCTAGGTGCTATTTATTGTATGTCTCAGAGCAGGTGGAGAGTGAAACTGCATGGGGGGGCCCCAAGAAAAGTTTTGCCCAGGGTCCAATCAATATTAAAGACGGCCCTGAAAGCATTAGCTGGATTTTGGCATACATTTTTTAGTGCGTCTAAATCTACTAGTATATCCAGGGGCGGACTGACAATTCATGTGGCCCCCAGGCAATAGGAGATTATGGGGTCCCACAGTATACACACACACAGAATACACACATAGAGAATACACACACAGAGAAAACACACGCAGAGGATAGGTACCGGAGAGGTGGGGCAGCTATAATCTTGGGATTTAAAAAAAAAAAAAAAGATTTTTATATACTGTCCCTGGTTTTATTGAGGCTGGCAACCCTGATGGGGCCCCTTAGTGGTATGGGGCCCTTGGGCGGTGCCCGAGAGCCCAAATGGTCAGTCCGCCCCTGAGTATATCCAACAACCCCCTCCCAGACTGAAAATTCTGCTGTCCAAAGGTGTCCCCTGTACTCATTCATCCAGAGTGGGGTCTGTCTAATACAGGAGGTATGTTACTGACCAGATTCCAGTAATGATCTGGCAACCAGATCAAAATTCCAGCTCTGCTGGATCAGTTCCAGAAAGTTCCCAGTTATGATCATTATAAATAATAAAAATTATTTGTGTATTTTATATAGGAGTTTATGCACTGAAAAAAGTTATAACCTAAAGCACCTCTTTATAATTCTTATAGTTAAGTCAACTTTCCTTTTACATTTGGGTATTGTTCATCGTAAACCATAAAACAATGTTGTGGTTATTTACATAAAAGCTGGGGGCACATATTTTTCTACCCTCCTGCCGCCAAGAAATGTAGGACAAGTGGGACTGACAATAAAGACTTTGCTGCATTTGCAAAATGTGACTCTAAAAAGCAGATAAGCAATAGCCTCACGTTTGTAGTGTTGGTGAATAAAATTTTCCCCTTCCACAATACCCTGTGGACTTAGCATCAGCATTAGAGAAGTGTTAGTTTTATGAGTAATCTCAACGCAGAACATTGGGGATTTTCCACCTCTTTTGAAATCACACATTTGGATTTTTTGCATGTTTAATTATGTGATTAGATGCTAAATTCGATTTAGTCATGCCCTGAATCCTCCAAGCATGATCAGTCAACACGGAACACACTTTTAAATATTTATCAAGGCTTTGTTTACCTTTGTTTTTGCTATGTCCTTTAGAATGTATCTCATTACATGTACACAGGCTATAAAATAAAACACTGTAGAAAGTTATTAACACTTAAGACCTCATTACATAATATTTAATTTAGCAGTCGAAAGTATACAGTATATTTGATCAATCTTACAATCTTAATTTCAAAATTAATGTTTTTTTGGGTTTTTTTGGGTAATACTTAGGGGTCTATTTCTAAAACATTAGTTGTGCAAATGTCAGAATTGTTTGTGCAAGCTGAATGAAATGGCACTGTGATTTGTCCAAGAGTTGAATTCTTGTTTCATCAGCTCCATCTAGTGGCCAAAATGCAGTTTTCTCATTGAAGTATTTCAGAAAACTATAAGGCATTTTGGCCACTAGACGGAGCTGACGATACAGACATTAATCTCTTCAAAAATGACAGTAACATTTAGTTCTGCTTGCATTATTACTTCTAAGATTTGTGCAATTAATGTTTTTAACATAATGTCTTTATTTTTTATTGGTCCACTGCCACATGAGTCCACTGCCACATGACTCACCACAATGGCAATTTTGGTAGCGGAAACTGCTGATCCATTGCTGCAATCTCCGTTAGTCAACTGGTCTGTTCACTGACCCTCTTACCATGACATTAAGATGCTGCCACTTAAGTCTTTGGTACTATGAGGACCCTGCTAATGGACTCTTCTTATAATCAATGTGAACCATCCTTGTCACCAGTGTGCTCCCACCCCTCAAACCTAAAGAAAGAAGACTAGGGACCTGTTATATGGCCATGGATTTAGGTATGAACTTTGGGCATTTAAGCAAGTTTAAAAAAAAAAAGTAGATATTGGTTTAAGGGTGGTGGTTTTTTTTTTGAAGATCAGCTTTAACCACTTGCCTAATGGTCATTTTTACCCCCTTCCTACCCAGGCTAATTTTCAGCGCTGTCGCACTTTGAATGACAATTCCGCGGTCGTGCAACACTGTACCCAAACTACATTTTTATAATTTTTTTCACACAAATAGTTTTCTTTTGGTGGTATTTAATCACCACTGGGTTTTTTATTCTTTGCTACTTAAACGAATAAAGACCGAAAATTTTGAAAAAGAAACAAAAAAACTTTTTCATAGTTTGTTATAAAATTTGGCAAACAGGTAATTTTTTTCCTTCACTGATGTGCACTGACAGGCTGCACTGATGGGCACTGATAAGGTGGCACCGATAAGGCAGTACTGATGGGCATTTATGAGGCTGCACTGATAGGCAGCACTGATGGGCAGCACTGATAGGTGGCACTAATAGGTGGCACTGATGGGCACTTAAACATGGCACTAATGGGCATTGATAGGTGGCACTAATGGGCACTGGTAGGTGCCACTGATAGGTGACACTCATTAGGAGGCACTGATGGGCACTGATGGGCAATAGTGGTAAAAAAAAGCACTTGTGGGTTTAACTAGCTTTTTTTGTATAACTCTCTTTTAAGGGCAGGGGGTGTGTCCTATGCCTGCATACTTTTGCTTATATGCTAATAGGTGTCCCTTATTACCATCTCAAAAAGTTGGGAGGTATGACAGCCATTGTCTACCGTTTTTTACGTTTAGGAGACACCCCAGAGAAATACCATGGAGAGCCATTGTGTACATACATTTAGACATGGCGTGGCTGCAAAGAGGTTCTAGAAAATAAGAAGTAAGATGCAATAAAGCATGTGAAAAAAGATAAAAAAATGGTAATTGTTTATGATAGTGACAAACTTAATGTTGTTCTTCTAGGGTTTAAATCTACTTTAATTGTTGTATAGGCACTTTTCTTCTGTTTTCATTAATTATTCACTTACCAAGCTGACATCCATGCTAACTGGAATAATTTGCTTTTTAAAGTAGAATATATATACATATGTTAAGAGGAATGGTGCAGCGCTAGAAATTAAATCCCTATGTTTCAAGTCATTTGCCATAAATTTACCATTGTTATTATAAGATATACAAATTCCTTTGGAGGTATATCGTTTCCGGGTCGGAAGTTTATACTTCCTGTCCTCTGATTTCCGCCTGTCTAATCTTCCTGTTCCTATAAATACACGTCCGTTTGCGTCACAACCACGCCCCTGATGACGCATGTTGATGACTAAACATTGGGCGACCAGAGACTGGCGACGCAGGATGCGGTTGGACGGTGACACGGCAGCCATCTTTGTAGTTAGAAGCGCTGGACGCTTCTTACTGCTTTATACATTCTTACTAAATGTGAGTGGCTTTTACCTTTATACAATAAAATATCCTTGTTGATGGAATTTGCGCAATGAGCGTTTTTCTCTTTACTCCCCATATATCACGATTGTTGAGGCGCATACATCCACTGGACTATACTTGGTTCTTAAACCTGTCACAAGGAGGAGACCTTAAGCCTTCCATTTAGTTCAGAGGGGAATGAATATGTTTATGCTACTCCACTGGAGGATTGTTGGTCTATCCTAGGAAGATTGCCTCTTGCTATCTGTTTTCCACACACGTGTATAACCCATACACTGATGGTAAAGGTCAGTTTGTTTGGGTGTTGGTGATGGTGTACATCTCCCTTTTGAGTGTCCTTTCATTATGGATCTTGCTAAATAGAGTGTTACCATTTCCTTCGGATGAAGAGGACTTTGTTTAGCTTTTATTTAGGACATTAATATTTAATTTCTAGTGCTGCACCATTCCTCTTAATATCCTTTTAAATGTATCCAGCAATTTTTTGTGTCAGCAGCTTTTTATTTTACATCATATTAAGCGCAACAGATTTTGTTTTTTATATATACATATGTAGCACCCTCATCCTAAAATAGGGTTGCAGGTAAATTTAGTTGTGCTGGGTGGAAGCCAGCCTGGTTAATTTGTAGTGTTTAGAGGTCAAATAGCTTCCCTCCTAATCCTGTTTAGCTGTGATTTCTCTCTTTTGTCAGTAGGTGGTGCTGTTGCCTTTGACATTTGAGTGATGAGCTACAGTGAGTTCAGTTTATAGATAAACATACCTGTCTCAGCCAATCATATTTGCTGCTATGCATGCTGAGAAAGGGTATTTATTTGGGAGAAGTCAGATGATCAGGGTTAGTCTTCCCTGCCCAGGGCTGCGGCCTGGGTAGAGGTGTGTGAAACAGCTCCTGGCTGCTAGGCCTGAAGCCTTAGGCCTATCCAGGTGGCCATCGGCTGCTAGGTCTGTCTGAGGCCTATTCAGGTGTCTAAGGTTCTGATGAGAAAAGCCTGCTCAGTATCCAGAAACAAATTCTGAGAGGGATGGAGTTCTAAGGAAGCATCAGATGTGACTCTTCATCAGGGCCGGTCCCAGGCGGGTGCACGGGGTGCAGTGCACCCAGGCGCCAGAGAGGTGGGGGCGCTGAAGCGCCAGAGTGCTCCCCTCCCTCCTCCTCCTCCCCTCCGTGTCCAGAAATATCCGGCCGTGCCGGCACCGCTGTGCTTTACATTGCTAGAGCGAGCCTGTCCCCCCTCCCTCCTCCTCCTGTCAGAGGAGAGCAGCCGCCGGAGATCGGAGCGGCTGGTCTCTGTGTTGAGAGAGACCAGCCGCGCAGTGACTTCGCTGGGGGGAGGGGGGGCGGCCCGTGCCTGCAGCCTGACACAGGTTCTCTCTCTCCTCCGCTGTCTCTCACTCCCGCTCGATCTGTTCTTCACCCGGGCGGCGCGGCTGCACACTGTCCTCTCTAGCTGCTGCCCGGGTGTTAATGTGTCTGTCTGTACTAATGGGGGGGTTGTCCTGGGGGGTCTGTACTAATGGGGGGGTTGTCCTGGGGGGGCGGTCTGTACTAATGGGGGGTTGTCCTGGGGGGTCTGTACTAATGGGGGGGTTGTCCTGGGGGGTCTGTACTAATGGGGGGGGGTTGTCCTGGGGGGTCTGTACTAATGGGGGGGTTGTCCTGGGGGGGCGGTCTGTACTAATGGGGGGTTGTCCTGGGGGGGTCTGTATTAATGGGGGGGTTGTCCTGGGGGGTCTGTACTAATGGGGGGGTTGTCCTGGGGGGTCTGTACTAATGGGGGGTTGTCCTGGGGGGCGGTCTGTACTAATGGGGGGTTGTCCTGGGGGGTCTGTACTAATGGGGGGGTTGTCCTGGGGGGTCTGTACTAATGGGGGGGTTGTCCTGGGGGGTCTGTACTAATGGGGGGGGTTGTCCTGGGGGGGCGGTCTGTACTAATGGGGGGTTGTCCTGGGGGGTCTGTACTAATGGGGGGGTTGTCCTGGGGGGTCTGTACTAATGGGGGGGTTGTCCTGGGGGGTCTGTACTAATGGGGGGGTTGTCCTGGGGGGGCGGTCTGTACTAATGGGGGGTTGTCCTGGGGGGTCTGTACTAATGGGGGGGTTGTCCTGGGGGGTCTGTACTAATGGGGGGGGGTTGTCCTGGGGGGTCTGTACTAATGGGGGGTTGTCCTGGGGGGTCTGTACTAATGGGGGGGTTGTCCTGGGGGGTCTGTACTAATGGGGGGGTTGTCCTGGGGGGGCGGTCTGTACTAATGGGGGGTTGTCCTGGGGGGGTCTGTACTAATGGGGGGTTGTCCTGGGGGGTCTGTACTAATGGGGGGGTTGTCCTGGGGGGTCTGTACTAATGGGGGGGTTGTCCTGGGGGGGTCTGTACTAATGGGGGGGTTGTCCTGGGGGGTCTGTACTAATGGGGGGGGTTGTCCTGGGGGGTCTGTACTAATGGGGGGGTTGTCCTGGGGGGGCGGTCTGTACTAATGGGGGGTTGTCCTGGGGGGGTCTGTACTAATGGGGGGGTTGTCCTGGGGGGTCTGTACTAATGGGGGGGTTGTCCTGGGGGGTCTGTACTAATGGGGGGGTTGTCCTGGGGGGTCTGTACTAATGGGGGGGTTGTCCTGGGGGGTCTGTACTAATGGGGGGGTTGTCCTGGGGGTCTGTACTAATGGGGGGGAGTTGTCTTGGGGGGGTCTGTACTAATGGAGGGGGGATTTGTCCTGGGGGGTCTGTACTAATGGAGGGGTTTGTCCTGGGGGTCTGTACTAATGGAGGGGGGTTGTTCTGGGGGGTCTGTACTAATGGAGGGGGGGTGTTTGTCCGGGGGGTCTGTACTAATGGAGGGGGGGTCCTGGGGGGGTTCTGTACTAATGGAGGGGGGTTTGTCCTGGTGGGGGGTCTGTACTAATGGAGGGGGGTTTGTCCTGGTGGGGGGTCTGTACTAATGGAGGGGGGTTTGTCCTGGTGGGGGGTCTGTACTAATGAAGGGGGGATTTGTCCTGTTGGGGTCTGTACTAGTGGAGGGGGGGTTCTCCTGGGGGGTCTGTAGTAATGGAGGGGGTTTGTCCTGGGGGGTCTGTACTAATGGAGGGGGGTTTGTCCTGGGGGGGTCTGTACTAATGGAGGGGGGGTTTGTCCTGGGGGTCTGTACTAATGAAGGGGGGATTTGTCCTGTGGGGGTCTGTACTAGTGGAGGGGGTTCTCCTAGGGGGTCTGTACTAATGGAGGGGGTTTGTCCTGGGGGTCTGTACTAATAGAGGGGGGGGTTTGTCCTGGGGGTCTGTACTAATAGAGGGGGGTTGTCCTGGGGGGGATCTGTACTAATGGAGGGGGGGTTGTCCTGGTGGGGGTCTACTAATGGAGGGGGGGTGGTTTGTCCTGGGGGGGTCTATACTGATGAAGGGGGGTCTGTACTGAGAGAGGGGTTTATACTTAGTGGGGGTCTATACTTAGTGGAGGGAGGTCTGTACTGAGGGGCGACTGAAGTTGGTGGAAGGAGGGTGACACCATGTTATTCTGCACCTGGTGACACCAACCCTAGTGACGTCACTGCAGCTGCAGGCTCTTCTTTCGCCCCTTCCCCTCCCTCTCCCTCTCCTCCGCACGTGCACTGCTATACTAGTGAGCGGCGCTGGCCAGCACAGCCTCCCACTATGTTTCTTCCCCCGCCTTCATATCAGCCAGGGAAAAATAGAATAGAAAAAGGAGAAGAGGATTGTGGGACATGTAGTCCCGAGGACTGGCAGCCCCACTGTAACACGGAAACTGCAGTCCACACAGCATGCTCAGCTAAATGGGAGAGAGAGAGATACAGGAGCCTGGGAAAGCTTTCAGGGAAGTGCACCCAGGACTCCAGAGGGCAGTGCTCAGGGAACACCATCAGAGAGGAAACCCCGCTGCCCTGCGCCACCAGAGGGAAAGTCACACAGCCTGGTGCCATCCCTGGCGGAGAAAGGAATGGAGTCATTGCCAGAATACAGATCTGGGTGCTACCCAGCGGAGTCACCACGGGCAATTCAGAGTGAGCTTACTCCTGATCAGAGGAACCATCGCTGGGTCAGGTGAGAGGGCCAATCGGCCATTATCTACTAATGTCCATAGGAACTGCAGTCTCTGACCATCTCCTGTATTATATCTGCAGTCTCTGACCTTCTCTTGTATCATGTCTGCAGTCTCTGACCATCTCCTGTATCATGTCTGCAGTCTCTGATCATCTCCTGTACTATGTCTGCAGTCTCTGATCATCTCCTGTACTATGTCTGCAGTCTCTGATCATCTCCTGTACTATGTCTGCAGTCTCTGATCATCTCCTGTACTATGTCTGCAGTCTCTGACCTTCTCTTGTATCATATCTGCAGTCTCTGATCATCTCCTGTACCATGTCTGCAGTCTCTGACTGTCTCTTGTATCATGTCTACAGTCTCTGACTATGTCCTCTACTATGTCTGCAGTCTCTGATCATCTCCTGTACCATGTCTGCAGTCTCTGATCATCTCCTGTACTATGTCTGCAGTCTCTGATCATCTCCTGTACTATGTCTGCAGTCTCTGATCATCTCCTGTACCATGTCTACAGTCTCTGATCATCTCCTGTACCATGTCTGCAGTCTCTGATCATCTCCTGTACCATGTCTACAGTCTCTGATCATCTCCTGTACCATGTCTGCAGTCTCTGATCATCTCCTGTACCATGTCTGCAGTCTCTGATCATCTCCTGTACTATGTCTGCAGTCTCTGACTGTCTCTTGTATCATGTCTACAGTCTCTGATCATCTCCTGTACTATGTCTGCAGTCTCTGACCATCTCCTGTACTATGTCTGCAGTCTCTGATCATCTCCTGTACTATGTCTGCAGTCTCTGATCATCTCCTGTACCATGTCTGCAGTCTCTGATCATCTCCTGTACTATGTCTGCAGTCTCTGATCATCTCCTGTACCATGTCTACAGTCTCTGATCATCTCCTGTACTATGTCTGCAGTCTCTGATCATCTCCTGTACTATGTCTACAGTCTCTGATCATCTCCTGTACCATGTCTGCAGTCTCTGATCATCTCCTGTACTATGTCTGCAGTCTCTGATCATCTCCTGTACCATGTCTACAGTCTCTGATCATCTCCTGTACCATGTCTGCAGTCTCTGATCATCTCCTGTACCATGTCTGCAGTCTCTGATCATCTCCTGTACCATGTCTGCAGTCTCTGACCATCTCCTGTACTATGTCTGCAGTCTCTGATCATCTCCTGTACCATGTCTGCAGTCTCTGATCATCTCCTGTACTATGTCTGCAGTCTCTGACTGTCTCTTGTATCATGTCTACAGTCTCTGATCATCTCCTGTACTATGTCTGCAGTTTCTGACCATCTCCTGTACTATGTCTGCAGTCTCTGATCATCTCCTGTACTATGTCTGCAGTTTCTGACCATCTCCTGTACTATGTCTGCAGTCTCTGATCATCTCCTGTACCATGTCTGCAGTCTCTGATCGTCTCCTGTACTATGTCTGCAGTCTCTGATCATCTCCTGTACCATGTCTGCAGTCTCTGATCGTCTCCTGTACTATGTCTACAGTCTCTGATCATCTCCCGTACCACGTCTGCAGTCTCTGATCATCTCCTTTATTATATCTGCAGTCTCTGATCATCTCCTGTATTATGTCTGCAGTCTCTGATCATCTCCTGTACCATGTCTGCAGTCTCTGATCATCTCCTGTACCATGTCTGCAGTCTCTGATCATCTCCTGTACCATGTCTGCAGTCTCTGATCATCTCCTGTACCATGTCTGCAGTCTCTGATCATCTCCTGTACCATGTCTGCAGTCTCTGATCATCTCCTGTACCATGTCTGCAGTCTCTGATCATCTCCTGTACCATGTCTGCAGTCTCTGATCATCTCTTGTATCATGTCTGCAGTCTCTGATCATCTCCTGTACTATGTCTGCAGTCTCTGATCATCTCCTGTACTATGTCTGCAGTCTCTGACCATCTCCTGTACTATGTCTGCAGTCTCTGACCATCTCCTGTACTATGTCTGCAGTCTCTGATCATCTCCTGTATTATGTCTGCAGTCTCTGATCATCTCCTGTACTATGTCTGCAGTCTCTGTCCAGCTCTTGTACCATGTCTGCAGTCTCTGTCCAGCTCTTGTACCATGTCTGCAGTCTCATTCCAGCTCTTGTACCATGTCTGCAGTCTTTGACCGTATCCTGTATTATGTCTGGGGACTCTTTCTAACAGAAGCCCTCTCTGTGTGCATCAGAGAGGTTCCCCTCCAGGTCTCATTAGTGTTCTCTCTTCCTGTATTTTCTTTATTGTTAAGAGATCATGGGAGGATTTCAGGGTAACAAAGACTTCTTAGGGGAGCAGCTCTGTATTTGAGTCGTTGCCATAGAATCATTTGTAAAGGGGTGGAGTTGGTAAGATGACCACGCCCATGTGGGGGCGCCAGAAATATTTCTGCACCCAGGCGCCGGTGACCCTAGGATCGGCCCTGCTCTTCATGGACTGGAGATCCATGAGGTGGCTGGGAGAGCTTCAAGAGAGAACTCATCCAAATATTTCAGTATGATGCAGTGAGTAAAGCTTAGTTACTATAGGAGACAGCCTATCCTACAAGGTACAGATGTGCTGGTTCAGCTTAAAGACTCTTTCCCTGTACTGCTGTCTACCTTATCTCACCTATTTTTGTTTAAGGAGTCTGCCAATCTGCCTATTTGCTGATCATTACTAAGAGTGTCCTGTGCCCTATCCCCTCTCTCCCACATTTTTCCTGAGAAATAAACTTCTCTCTTGTTTAAGCATAAAAGTGACTGGCGCCCAACTTTCTTTCTTGTTCATCGCCCACTATGCCTCGTAACATGCAACCTGAGGAAGTATGTCAGCCCCCCCCTACCTCTGGTAGTCATCACCAGGCTCCTGGAAAATTGGGGTAGGCGCTACACATATACTGTATATACTGTAGTATATGTGACTATAGTCAGCTTAAAGAGGAGTTCCACCCAGGGGGGCCGTCAAAAAAAAAAAAATTAAAAGTCAGCAGCTACAAATACTGCAGCTGCTGACTTTTAATTGGACACTTACCTGTCCCTGGGTCCAGCGATGCGGGGGATCGAAGCCCCGCTCGTCCCCCCCCTCCGCTCGTCGGCGCCAGCATTTCAACTGTGGGCGCGGGCTGTGGCTTCACAGCCTGGCACCCACTGCGCATGCGCGAGCGGCGCCGCGCGCCGTGATTGGCCGCTCAATCACCTGGGACCTGTAATGGGTCCCAGATGATTGACAGGAGGGAGGGAACAGGTAGACTACGAGGGACCACCTAGCAACAGGCATTTAGAGGTAAGTGAAAAAAAAATATATCCAAATGTTTTTTTGTTTTGTTTTTTAGAATTTTTCCAGGTATTTTTGTTTTTTGGGTGGAACCCCACTTTAAAGAAAAATGCTAGTCAGAATAGAAAACCTCATGTGAGTGAGGGGTGTATTAGTACTTCCTGGATGATTGTTGTGGTTAACAAAAGTTGTGAACAATTAGTCTCCAGTGGCTTCTGCTTTGGCCTGAGCTTAATTTGCTACTATCCCGTTTCCATGTTTAATAATGAATGAGTTTCCTTGTCCCTTTACAAATAATTATTGTGCTCTCTGCTTTATGGTGCAGACAGGGCCGGCCCAAGACATTGTGCTGCCTGGGCCCAAGAATAAAATGCAGCCCCCCCCCAAAAAAAAAAAAATCACGCTCACCAAAAGGCCCCCACATTCATTATTTTTTTTTTTTATCATAACAATTAGAACCAGAATTCAGTTTATCAAGAAGTCAGTTTTACGTGCAACATTGGTGGTGGGGTTCAGACAGAGGCGGCGGTGGTGGTGGCGAGGGGGGGTTTAGACACAGGCAGGGTTGGTAGGAGGGTTAGACACTGGCAGGGGTGATATTGGGGGTTAGACACAGGCAGGGGTGGTAGAGAGGGGTTAGACACAGGCAGAGGTGGTAGGGGGATAGACACAGGCAGGGGTGGTAGAGAGGGGGTTAGACACAGGCAGGGGTGGTAGGGGGGTTAGACACAGGCAGGGGTGCTAGGGGGTTAGACACAGGCAGCAGTGGTAGGGGGTTAGACATAGGCAGGGGTGGTTGGGAGGGGTTTGACACAGACGGGGGGTTGTGAGGGAGGGGTTAGACACAGACAGGGGTGGTAGGGAGGGGTTAGACACAGGCAGGGGTGGTAGGGGGTTAGACACAGGCAGGGATGATAGAGGGTTAGACACAGGCAGGGGTGGTGGGGGGGTTAGACACAGACAGGGGTGGTAGGGAGGGGGTTAGACACAGGCAGGGTTGGTAGGTAGGGGGTTAGACACAGGCAGGGGTGGTAGAGAGGGGGTTAGACACAGGCAGGGGTGGTAGGGAAGGGTTAGTCACAGGCAGGGGTGGTAGGGAGGGGGTTAGACACAGGCAGAGGTTGTAGGGAGGGAGTTAGACACAGGCTGGGGTGGTAGGGAGGGGGTTAGACACAGGCAGGGATAATAGGGGGTTAGACACAGGCAGGGGTGGTGGGGGGGTTAGACACAGACAGGGGTGGTAGGGAGGGGGTTAGACACAGGCAGGGGTGGTAGGTAAGGGGTTAGACACAGGCAGGGGTGGTAGGTAAGGGGTTAGACACAGGCAGGGGTGGTAGAGAGGGGGTTAGACACAGGCAGGGGTGGTAAGGAGGGGGTTAGTCACAGGCAGGGTGGTAGGGAGGGGGTTAGACACAGACAGGGTGGTAGGGAGGGGGTTAGACACAGACAGAGGTGGTAGGGAGGGGGTTAGACACAGACAGGGTGGTAGGGAGGGGGTTAGACACAGACAGGGTGGTAGGGAGGGGGTTAGATACAAGCAGGGGTGGTAGGGAGGGAGTAAGACACAGGCAGAACCTGCCACCGGGGTCAAGGGTCCCACCGGGTCCCATGGTAGGGCTGGCCCTGGGTGTAGATCAGTAACTATGCACTGCTGCTCATTTAATCTCATTTAATCTTTAACCAACTGACAGGGTTATAAGCGTAGCAGAAACAACTGTTCAAAAAAAATGTGTGGATCAGGAGAACCAGGGGCTTACTTATATCTTTATTATACAAAATGTATATAGCACCAACAGTTTGATCTGCCCTTTACAAAATAAAGGGAGACAGTACAGATACAATGCAATGCAAGACAAGCAGATAAGGAGGGTCCTGCTCCTGAAAGCTTACAATCTAAAAGACAGGGGCAAGTGATACAAAAGGTAATAACTCTTTAGGGATATGTTGATGTGTAAAATTTCAGTCGCTAGTTAGAGACGGGATAGGCTTCCCTAAAGAGATGGGTTTTAATGGACTGCCTAAAGGTGGACAGAGAAGGAGATAGCTAGACAGATTGGGATAGGGAGTCTTAGGAAGTCCTGGGAGGTGAGTATGCTGGAGAGCTGGAAGTCTTGGCAGGAGTGAAGAGGGTGGTTTGCAGTGGTGGCCAGTCCATTAGGGGCGCAGGGGTGCCTCCCCCCTAATCCATGCGCCTGGCCCCTAATCTCCATGCAAGGTGCCGGACGCATGGGTTTCAATGGGATGCACATGATTAGAGCCTGAGGCTCTAATTGGCTTAAAAAAAGGGTGGGTTTGGGGCGCAGAGCATTTCGCCCTGAGCCCACCCAGTTGTGTGACAATAGCAAATAATATTCGCTACTGTCTTCCTGATTCTCTTCCTGGTCAGTCGGGAAGCAGATCCTGAGACCTGAGTGGCCAGGGAGTTTCAGGACTCCCGGCCACTTGGGTCTCAGGACCCACTTCCTGTTTGGCCAGGAGGAGAAGCAACATCTGTTCGGCCAGAAGGAAAGCCCTGGCTCATCCCTTTGCTGGAGCGAGGAGCAGCAGCCCTACCCCTCATCCTCGATCTTTGTCATCCCCTAAGGTAAGGCTGCCTACCTGTCCGACTCCCATGGGGGGGGGGTTTGGGTCGCGGTGCGAGTGAGGGGGGGGGGTTGTTTTCCACCTTTGTGTGTTGTTAATAGTATTCTCAGTTTTGTTCATTGTGCAAGCGTATGTCGTTGGAGAGACTGGTAGAGAAAGTTGGTGGATACTGAACAGTTGGTAAGGTAAATGTGTCTGGGAGCAGCTTTCATGATAGACCGACTGAAGGATAACCTATTTAAAAGAAGGCTGATAAGATGAGAGTTTCAATAGTCAAGGCGAGAGATAACAAGGGAGTGAATAAGTATCTTGGTGTTGTCATTGGTTAGAAAGGGGCATATTTTGAAAATGTTGTGGAGGTTGAGACAGCAATTGGACAATGATTGGATGTAGTGCCGAAAGCCAGTATCAGAGTCCAGGATTACATCCTGCACCCTGGCATGAGAACAGGGACTAATAGTTCTGCTATTGATCTTGATGGAATGGTCGAGGGAGGGGACATGGGGGAGGAAATATTTTGAGCTTAATTTTGGAGAATGGTGTGACATCCATACTTATGTTAATTAGTGAAGTGTGGGGCAAAAACTTGTGGCAAAATATAAATATTCCATGGACTCAACATGCCTCTCAGCAAATAGCTTGAAGTGTCTACTTTCCAAAATGGGGTCATGGGGGGGGGGGGGTTGTGCTATCTTGACATTTCATGGCCTCCGAAATTGTGATAGGTAGGGAGGAAGTGAAATCACCATTTTACGCCTTTAGGAAGCCTGAAGGCGGTGATTGGTTTCCGGGGTCCTGTACACGGCTAGGCACCCAAAAAGTCTCACACATGTGGTATCCCCGTACTCAGGAGAAGCAGCAGAATGTATTTTGGGGTGTAATTCCTCATATGCCCATGGCATGTTTGAGCAATATATCATTTAGTGATAACTTTGTGCAAAAAAAAAAGGTTTGTCATTTTCCTGAAACTTGTGGCAAAATATAAAATATTCCATGGACTCAACATGCCTATTAGCAAATAGCTTGGGATGTCTACTTTCCAAAAACGGGTCATTTGGGGGGGTTGAACTGTCCTGGCATTTTATGCACAACATTAGAAGCTTATGTCACACATCACCCATTCTTCTAACCACTTGAAGGCAAAGCCCTTTCTTTTTGTTTACATAAAAAAATATATATATACTTTTGTTTTTGCTAGAAAATTACTTTGAACCCCCAAACATTATATATTTTTTTAAAGCAAAGGCCCTACAGATTAAAATGGTGGGTGTTGCAATTTTTTTTTCACATAGTATTTGCGCAGTGATTTTTTTAAACGCTATTCTTTTTGGAAAAAAAAGCACTTTTTAAATTTTAATGCACTAAAACACACTATAAGAAGAAAAGAAAGAACAAGGCCTTCCAAAGGGGTCACAGTAACTGAACACTGCGGTTGAATTTAATTACATTTAATTTAGAAAGAACACTCCATAATATCAAATATGACAAGAGCTCTGAGGAAGTTAGCTGTTATTGGCAAAATATGTCAGCATGATATCAGCACGTACGTAATGATGGAGGGGTCGTAGCACTAATACAAATAGTGTATTGAGGCAGTGGTGATGGAACAGCTGAGAGCTTGCTGCAGGCGGGGATGACAATGGATCCAATACTCAGATCAACTTCCCAAAGGCTGAATTGCTATATTTATTATCTAAATAGTTGTATACTAATAGTGCGGTAGATCTGGGCACCACAATATTTTTTCACTAAAACACACTATATTGCCCAAATGTTTGATGAAATAAAAAAGATGATCTTATGCCGAGTACATGGATACCAAATACGACATGCTTTAAAATTGCGCACAAACGACAAACTACATACATTTTTAATTGCCTTTAAAAGCCTTTACAGGTTACCACTTTAGATTTACAGAGGAGATCTACTGCTAAAATTACTGCCCTTGATCTGACGTTCACGGTGATACCTCACATGCATGGTGCAGTTGCTGTTTACATATGACACCAGACCGACGCTTGCGTTCACCTTTGCACATGAGCACAGGGGGACGGGGGTGCTTTTTTTTTTCTTTTTTTTTTCTTTTTTTTCTTATTTATTTTGCGTTTTTATTTTCTTTTTTAAACGGTTCCTTTCATTTTTTTTCTATCATTTTTATTGTTATCTCAGAGAATGTAAATATCCCCTATGAAAGCAAAAGGTAGTGACAGGTACTCTTTTTTGAAAAAATTGGTGTCTATTAGACCCTAGATCTCAACTCAGCCCACAAAGCATCTGACCACACGAGATCGGTGTGATAAAATGCTTTACCAATTTCCCAATGGCACTGTTTATATCCAGCAAAACCTAAGTCATGAAATGCTCGTAGCTTCTGGTTTCTTAGACCATAGAGATGATTCTAGCCATTCTGGTCTCCGATCAGCTCTATGGTCAGCTGGCAGAATTACCGGCTGCATTCTCGGGTTCCCTGTTGGGACAGAAGAGCCAGAGAAAACCATGAAAGACGGTGGGGGGGCTGTTCCCTCCCACTGCTTGTAAAAGCAGTCTAGAGGCTAATTAGCCACTAGGATTGCTTTTACATGAAAGCCGACCGCTGGCTGAAAATAATGATACCAAGATGATACCTAAACCTGCAGGCATCATTCTGGTATAACCACTCAAAGTCCAGCAGCATACCAGTATATGGTTGCTGGTCCTTGTTGGGCATATATTGTAATGGTTTTTTTTTTCATGCGGCCTGTGTTCTGAATGAAAAAAAAAAATTGATCAGTGGGTATGCCCACCATTAGAATACCGCCCTTCATCCACCCACTTCTAATGATGGGCATACATGCACCATTTATTTATTTTTAACAGTGGAGTGAAATCACCTCCTACAGTGCTAGAGTTGCTGATTTACGTATCGTGAGAGCAAACGCTGTTACTGTCAAGCTCAGCTACCAGTCATCTCAATCGGCCCTCAGACGGGGATCCAGTGCCTTACAACATCGCTAGGAGCATCATGAGCCTGAACCAGCACCTGGAATTATCGCTGTGTCATCGCACAGAGGATTGGTGAGAGGGTGCAAACCCAACATCCTTCTTTAAACCATACTGACACTGCATGCAGACACCAATTTCCCTTTTTAGTGTCACGAGATCTTTGTTTGGAGCTGCCATCTCTAGTAGTTTACCCTTTTAAATCTCTAACGGAACATTCTAGAGGATTACTGCTCCACGCAAGCTTGTTTAAACCTACTCTTTTTAAACAAGGGCCCCACCGTTTGCTAGCAGAATACACTAGTATTCTTCACGTCAGGACCGGCAACATTACAGAACTGTGCTTACTGTACTTGTGTAACCCTTTTTATTTCGTTGTGTGTTTGCCTCTCAAGGGTGTTTGCGGCCCAGAAGGAGCTGAGGAGTTGACAAGTCTTCTCTCCTCCCTCTCTGCACCCGTGTTAAGGACATATAGATTACTGCCCTTTCTATACCTGCAGTTGCTAAATATTGAAGGGTGTCTTTTCTAATTTATTAGTTATTTGTAGCAAGGTTTAACAGTGTTGTAAGTTTCCATATACTTTAAACCGTGCTAATATATTCAACTTGTTTATTACGACCAGGTGTGTGTCTATTTTTGGTAATAATCCACAGCCAGGGTAACGGTATTTACTGCATGTGTCCTTAAATGTGTTTGCAGTAATTTTATTTAACCAGGTGTGTCAGAGGGGCTGAGGTCATTCTTGAAATTGAGTCGGAAGGTGGTAAAGAAGTGGGGGGGGGGGGCGGAAAAGTGGAATTTCCCTTTTTTTGGGTGCAGTTCCATGTTAATAAAGACATTTAGGAAAAGCCTATTTCTGTAGAAACAAGAATTCCAATATATTATTAAATCAGGAAAATGGTTATGTTGTAAGCTTTTATAAGCAGGTATCCCAGTGTAAAATAAGTCTATGAAAAATGAGTAGGTGTTGATATATGAGTGTATGAACAATAAGCATTGAAATAACATGTAAGTAATCTCACTGGAGTTCAGGTTTATTTTGTCTGAATTAAAAAGTAGTGACCTTCACATAAAACAGTGTGAAATGAGACAGAGAAGAGAAAATGGTAAACATAAAACGTTTTTGAGACATGCGCATCTAATACCTAAAGGTCATGTGACACTGGCAATACTGTAATGTGTCAATGAGGAAGCGAGTTCTCGCTCGTCCAGTCATCGAGGGAGCAACACATGGAAGTGAATAATCCTCCTACCCTATTACCTCTGTATAGTGATCTTGTTGTTTGTGCTGATGTGCCATTGTCTTTTTCTGGAATTCAGTAGGTGCGGCCCTGAGTAGACTACAGCTGACCATACATTCCTGATTACAAACAAATTGAAACTGTTTAGGTTTGACCTTATAATATATGGTTTTGGTAAATCTAAAGGAAAATTGTACAAGGAAATTGTATAATGTATAGCCAGCCTTATCCTCTTCACGTCGGCCATACGCATATATGCAGTCTCTCGGTGGGTTGGCCTTAATGGCGAGAGGCCGCATATATGTGTACCTATGTAAATGTAAACAATGCTGTGCTGAGTTCTCAGCAGGTAATGGAAAGCTCCTGATCGCTACTTGCAAGTAGCGATCAGGAGCTTTCCGATCATGTGACCGCTGTGACAGCCAATCACAGTGGTCACATGACCGAAATACCCACTTCCTGTCATCTGAAACCTCTTAAGGGGCTCGGGAGGTGTCGGGGCTAAGGGTTTAATGTGGCCCCTGGAAGCTTTATCCTTCCAAATTCAGCCCAGTATGTTTTATCTGAGTTTGACATGCTATCAGTAGAGTTTTATTTTACTCCTTATATGTTATCTCATCTTAACCTATGTAGAGTGGGGACGGAAAGTATTCAGACCTTACATTTTTCACTCTTTGTTATATTTCAGCCATTTGCTAAAATCATCTAAGTTCATTTTTTTCCTCATTAATATACACACAGCACCCCATATTGACAGAAAAACACAGAATTGTTGACATTTTTGCAGATTTATTAAAAAAAGAAAAACTGAAATATCACATGGTCCTAAGTATTCAGACCCTTTGCTGTGACACTCATATATTTAACTCAGGTGCTGTCCATTTCTTCTGATCATCATTGAGATGGTTCTACACCTTCATTTGAGTCCAGCTGTGTTTGATTATACTGATTGGACTTGATTAGGAAAGCCACACACCTATCTATATAAGACCTTACAGCTCACAATGCATGTCCGAGCAAATGAGAATCATGAGGTCAAAGGAACTGCCTGAAAAGCTCATAGACAGAATTGTGACAAGGCACAGATCTGGCCAAGGTTACAAAAAAATTTCTGCTTCACTTAAGGTTCCTAAGAGCACAGTGGCCTCCATAATCCTTAAATGGAAGACGTTTGGGACAACCAGAAACCTTCCTAGAGCTGGCCGTCCGGCTAAACTGAGCTATCGGGGAAGAAGAGCCTTGGTGAGAGAGGTAAAGAAGAACCCAAAGATCACTGTGGCTGAGCTCCAGAGATGCAGTCGGGAGATGGGAGAAAGTTGTAGAAAGTCAACCATCACTGCAGCCCTCCACCAGTCGGGGCTTTATGGCAGAGTGGCCCGATGGAAGCCTCTCCTCAGTGCAAGACACAAGAAAGCCCGCATGGAGTTTGCTAAAAAAACACCCGAAGGACTCCAAGATGGTGAGAAATAAGATTCTCTGGTCTGATGAGACCAAGATAGAACTTTTTGGCCTTAATTCTAAGCGGTATGTGTGGAGAAAACCAGGCACTGCTTATCACCTGTCCAATACAGTCCAAACAGTGAAGCATGGTGGTGGCAGCATCATGCTGTGGGGGTGTTTTTCAGCTGCAGGTACAGGACGACTGGTTGCAATCGAGGGAAAGATGAATGCAGCCAAATACAGGGATATCCTGGACGAAAACCTTCTCCAGAGTGCTCAGGACCTCAGACTGGGCCAAAGGTTTACCTTCCAACAAGACAATGACCCTAAGCACACAGCTAAAATAACGAAGGAGTGGCTTCACAACAACTCCGTGACTGTTCTTGAATGGCCCAGCCAGAGCCCTGACTTAAACCCAATTGAGCATCTCTGGAGAGACCAAAAAATGGCTGTCCACCAACGTTTACCATCCAACCTGACAGAACTGGAGAGGATCTGCAAGGAGGAATGACAAAGGATCCCCAAATCCAGGTTTGAAAAACTTGTTGCATCTTTCCCAAAAAGACTCATGGCTGTATGAGATCAAAAGGGTGCTTCTACTAAATAAGTGCTTCTGAATACTTAGGACCATGTGATATTTCAGTTTTTCTTTTTTAATAAATCTGCAAAAATATCAACAATTCTGGTGTTTTTCTGTCAATATGGGGTGCTGTGTGTGCGTTACCACTTCAATACAGGGCACTTATACACCTTCCTGCCCAGACCAATTTTCAGCTTTCAGTGCTGTCGCAGTTTGAATGACAATTGCGCGGTCATGCTGCACCCAAACTAAATTTTTATCATTTTGTTCCCACAAATAGAGCTTTCTTTTGGTGGTATTTGATTACCTCTGCGGTTTTTATTTTTTGCTAAACAAATAAAAAAAGACTGAAAATTTTGAAAAAAATAAAAGTTTTGCTTTTGTTTCTGTTAAAAAACGTTGTAAATAAGTAAATTTTCTCTTTCACTGATGGGCACTGATAAGGCGGCACCGATGAGGTGGCACCAATGAGCGGGCACTGACGATGGGCACTGATATGCTGAATGGATGGGCACTGGTAGGTGGCACTGATGGGTGGTACTGATATGCAGCACTGATGGGCATTGATAGGTGGCACTGATGGGCACTCATGGATGGCACTGGGTGGCACTGGTGGGCACCGATGGGCACTGATAGGCGACACTGATGGGCACTGAAAGGCTGCAAAGATGGGTTCTTATGGGTGGCACTGATAGGCGGGACTGATGGGCACTGATAGGCGGCACTGCTGGGTACTGATGGGTAATGATAGGCGGCACTGCTGGGCACTGATACGTGGCACTGATGGGCATTGATACACAGCACTGATATGAGGCACTGATAGGCATCCCTGGTGGCACTGGCAGTGGTAGGCATTGGAGTGGGCAATGATTGGAAGCTGCCTGGGCACAGATTGGCAGCTGCCTGGGCACCGATTGGTATTTCCCTGGGGGTCTAGGGGGCATACCTGGTGGTCCAGTGTGGATGGGCATCTTGGTGGTCCTGGGCGGCTTCCCTGGTGGTCCTGGGCAGCTTCCTTGGTGGTCCTGGGTGGGATCTGAGTGGGGGCTGTGCTGATAAACAATCAGCACAGACCCCCCCTGTCAGAGCAGCCGATCGGCTCTCCTCTACTCGCGTCTGTCAGACACAAGTGAGGAAAAGCCAATGACCGGCTCTTCCTATTTACATTGTGATCAGCCGTGATTGGACACGGCTGATCACATGTTAAAGAGTCTCCGTCAGAGACTCTTTACCTAGATAGGAGTTGCGGTGCGTCAGACTGACACACCGCAACAACGATCGCCGCGATGTGCGCCCCCGGGGCCGCACAGTGGCTCAATATCCTGATCACGTCATATGACATCTGGTCAGGATATTGAAACCACTTTGCCGCCGTCATTTTGCTATATGGCGGGCGGCAAGTGGTTAATGAGGAAAAAAATGAACTTAAATGATTTTAGCAAATGGCTGTGATATAACAAAGAGTGAAAAATTTAAGGGAATCTGAATACTTTCTGTCCCCACTGTAAAGCGTTTGCCATTTTTCAGGGAGGCAGCACTGCACCCAGGCAGAAGGGCAGAGGCGGCTCTTTAACCACTTCCTGTCCAGTGACATACCCGTACATCGCTTGACTTTCTGTGGTTGTACCAGGATGATGCCTACAGCTGCAGTCATCACCCTGGTATCGTTTTTTAAGAGACAGTGGTCAGCTCTCTTGTAATAGCAATTGGAGCGGCTTCCTACCACCTTCCACAGCTCTGTGGGGCTCTCCTGTGCCACCAGGACTGGCTTTGAATGACTGTTCGTGACAGTAAACAGGAAGCGATGACATGACATCACTTCCGGTTTAATCAGAAACCATCAGCGCCAGTTTTTAAAAATCCAAAGCATTCAAAAATACTGATCTTGGAGTTTTGAATGCTTTTAAAAGGGAAAACAGTACCGGTCACATGCCCTGTCACATGCCTATTGCTGTCACAAGGATGTTTACATTCCTTGTGACAGCAATAAAAGTGTTCATAAAAAAAATGAAAGCAACAGTGTAAAAAAATATAAAATTAATTTAAAAAAAGTGCCCCCATCCTCCCGTGCAAAGATGAACGTGCATGTCGGTCCCTCATACACGCAAACAGCGATTGTCACACACATGTGAGGTATCACCGAGAACGTTAGATCATGGACGAATCATGTCTCAGGGTCTGATGAGGAAGCCACAGCCGTTTACTGTGAACAGCTGCAGCTTTCTCTTCAGACCCTGAGACCAGAACAGTATACCGTGGCTGGGGTGGGACAAATTTAGATGGGGGAGGGGGGGCGCCAGATTTTAGTCTTGCCAAGGGTAGCACAAAACCAAAATATACTACTGTATATAGTTATTATTTCTGGCTGCTCCACAAGGATGATTTCCATCATAGAAAGAATAGTTTCCATGTCTTGTTCTGATGAGCATGCTGTATCTGTGCTAGAAACTGGAATTTTGATCTAGTTAGGTACAATTAGCCATAAATGATTTGTTGGCATTGCTAATACTGCCATTCTAAAGAGAACCCTAAATCCCATGTCTGTAGATTTGTTATTAAGTAATACTACAGTACGGCAAAAATATACCTTTAAAACTTCACTGAAAGCATTCTTCATTAATGTTGTTATTTTACTATGTTCAGAATAGTTATTATGTCTTGCGAAAAGTAATTATCAAGATCGATAATAGCTCGAAGTGTTTTGGCCATTGCGCAGATGATGCCAAAACACTTGGAGCTCTTGTCCATAAACCTTCTGCAGAGCGGAAACTGTTTTATAGTCCAGTCATAAGCAGGACAAACGCGGGAGGCTGATTTCATAAACTAATGCATCCCTGCTCACAGCAGAGAACCATTACCCTGAACTGTAAAAGACTTTCCAAACCAGAAATACAATTTTACATTTTAGCAAGCCTTGGATCCCTTATCCACTTTTACCCCTGATAGGCAATGATTTCTGCCGCTTACTACTTCATACGCTGGAAGCGAATATTTTAGCATTATAAATATTACATTTCAGGTTTTTGGAAAGAGGCCTAAGGATTTTAGAACATTGCGACGCATAATGAATCATGACTACAGACTGAGGTACCGCAGGATGATTTGATGTGCAATTCATGCGTACAGAGAATTAATTAACAAAAAAAATAGAAAAAAATCTTCTTTTGAAATTGCCAACAGATTTATGTAAACGGATGTCACTCAAATAATTATTCAAACACATTTTAGGAGAATTTCAGTACAATAAAATTGTGTTCACCTTGTACACACTGTTTAAGTTCATAAGCCACTATGTTCTGTGGTCTTATAAGCTTCCTGCTTATATTTGTACTTGAAACGTCAAATGTCAACCCATCAGTCATCACAAAGGTCTATTTTAATAAATGGTATTGGTCAAACTCACCTGATTTTAAACAGGTTTCCTGCTCAGAGCACAAAACATATTTGTCTGTGTGTTAAGAGGGGAATTGTTTTCTAAGGGGATTTCCAGGGAAACGTTTTCTTTTACATCAGAACCCATTTATACAGTCCCACCCTTCCATAGTGCATCCTTTCTCTAAGGAGAGGAATGTTGCAATTACAGATTTTACTCGCTTTGCAAATCTGGCATTGTAATATGGCCTTAAAGTACAATAGTAGACTCCAGTTGGACAAGGGGTTTCTGATTTTCTTCAACATCCTCTTTTAATGGTGCCAGCTACTTAAAATAATAAAATTACATATGCATATTCAAAAAGGACTATTGCATAATTTGCTTGTAAATAAGCCTTTCTATCATTGCTGTGTAAATTATTATAGGTTATTTTTGGGCAGCTATGAATTTGAGTACAAATATTCTTCTATTCACAGAAAAGTCCCCTCATGTTCACCACCAGGTCTGTATACAGAAATCCAGAGCCATGGGGAGCAGAAAATAACTGTCATTAAACCTGCATAACAAGGTAATGGAATTTTATAAAGTTGGAAAAGGATATAAAAAAAATCCAGAGCCTTGAATATGCCAGTCAGTATTGTTCGATCACTTATTAAGAAGTGGAAAATGCCGGTATTTCTTCATACAAAGCCAAGGTCAGGTAGATCAAGAAAGATTGCAGCAACAACTGCCAGAAGAATTGTTCGGGATACAAAGAAAAACCCACAGATAACCTCAGGAGAAATACAAACTGGTCTGGAAAATGACTGTGTGGTTGTGTTTAAGAAGCACATTAGAACGATACTTGAACAAAAATGAGCTGCATGGTCGAGTTGCCAGAAAGAAGCCTTTACTGCGCCAATGGTTACAATATGCCCGACAACACCTTGACATGCCTCACAACTTATTGTAATCTGGAGTGACAAGACCAAAATAGAGCTTTATGGTCACAACCATAAGCCCTATGTTCAGAGAGGGATCTCTAAGGCCTATAGAGTCAAGAATACCATCCCCACTATGAAGCATGGTGGTAGCTAACTGATGTTTTGGGGTGGTGTGAGCTCTAAAGGCACTCTTGTGAAATTTGATGGCAAGATGAATGCAGCATGTAATCAGAAAATACTGGGAGACAATTTGTATTCCTATGCACAAAAGCTGTGTATGGGACGCTCTTGGGCTTTCCAGCACGACAATGACCCTAAGCACAAGGCCAAGTTGACCCTCCAGTGGTTACAGCAGAACAAGGTGAAGATTCTGGAGTGGCCATCACAGTCTCCTAACCTTAATATCATTGAGCCACTCTGGAGAGATCTCAAAGGTGTAGTTCATGCAAGACCTGCAAGCATTTTGCCAAGATGAATGGGCAACTATACCACCTGCAAGAATTTAAGATAGACAACTAATACAAAAGACTTCACGCTGTCATTAATGCTAAAGGGGGCAATACACAGTATTAAGAACTAAGGGTATGCAGACTTTTGAACAGGGATCATTTCATTTTTTTCCTAGTTGCCATGTTTTGTTTTACAATTATGCCATTCTGTTATGACCTACAGTTGAATATGAATCCCATACAAAATAAAAGAAATGTGTTTTGCCTGGTCACTCATGTTTTCTTTCAAAATGGTACATACACTATATTGCCAAAAATATTGGGGCGCCTGCCTTTACATGCACATGAACTTTTCTTTTTTAAACTGTGCTTTTTATTAATTTTTATAACACCAAGGATACATTAGGAACATAATACATTGGAAATTCAGTGTACATGTATCAGTCCAGTATCAACTGCATTTCTGTCCCCCCCCCCCCTTTTATAACAACACAAAAATTCAACCGTATTCTACAGATTTTCATAACGGGTTGATCTTTAGCCAATTCCCGGCCAAATAAAATTTATTTAACAGTTCTAAACTAAACAGCCTTAACCAACCAAGCACTTGCACATATATTAATGAACAGTGGAAGCTTGAAAATATAATTCTTACTCCTCAGGTACCGCAGGCAAATAGAAGTTTTCGTCCACATCATAGCCTAGCAGACACATCACCTTATCCGCATTTCAGGAGTCCAACCCATCATTCAGGGAATTCACATGTACAGTGGGGCAAAAAAGTATTTAGTCAGCCACCAATTGTGCAACTTCTCTGACTTAAAAAGATGAGAGAGGCCTGTAATTGTCATCATAGGTATTCCTCAACCATGAGAGACAAAATGTGGAAACAAATCCAGACAATCACATTGTCTGATTTTTGAAAGAATTTATTTGCAAATTATGGTGGAAAATAAGTATTTGGTCAATATCAAAAGTTCATCTCAATACTTTGTTATATATCCTTTGTTGGCAATAACAGAGGTCAAACGTTTTCTGTAAGTCTTCACAAGGTTGTCACACACTGTTGCTAGTATGTTGGCCCATTCCTCCATGCAGATCTCCTCTAGAGCAGTGATGTTTTGGGGCTGTCACTGGGCAACACGGACTTTCAACTCCCTCCAGAAGTTTTCTATGGGGTTGAGATCTGGAGACTGGCTAGGCCACTCCATGACCTTGAAAGGCTTCTTACAAAGTCATTCCTTTGTTGGCTGGGCAGTGTGTTTGGGATCATTGTCATGCTGAAAGACGCAGCCACGTTTCATCTCCAATGCCCTTGCTGATGGGAAGAAGTTTGCACTCAAAATCTCACGATACATGGCCCCATTCATTCTTTCATGTACACGGATCAGTCGTCCTGTTCCCTTTGCACAGAAACAGCCCCAAAGCATGATGTTGCCACCCCTATGCTTCTCAGTGGGTATGGTGTTCTTTGGTTGCAACTCAGCATTCTCTCTCCTCCAAACACAATGAGTTGTTTTTCCACAAAACAGTTTTACTTTGGTTTCATCTGACCATATGACATTCTCCCAATCCTCTTCTGGATCATCCAAATGCTCTCTAGCAAACCTCAGACAGGCCTGGGCATGTACTGGCTTAAGCAGGGGGACACGTCTGGCACTGCAGGATCTGAGTCCCTGGCGGCGTAGTGTGTTACTGATGGTAGCCTTTGTTACATTGGTCCCAACTCCCTGCAGGTCATTCACTAGGTCCCCCCGTGTGGTTCTGGGATTTTGGCTCACCGTTCTTGTGATCATTTTGACCCCACGGATCTTGTGTGGAGCCCCAGATTGAGGGAGATTATCACTGGTCTTGTATGTCTTCCATTTTCTAATTATTGCTCCCACAGTTGATTTCTTCACACCAAGCTGCTTGCCTATTGCAGATTCAGTCTTCCCAGCCTGGTGCAGGTCTACAATTTTGTTTCTGGTGTCCTTCAACAGCTCTTTGGTCTTCACCATAGTGGAGTTTGAAGTGTGACTGTTTGAGGTTGTGGACAGGTATCTTTTATACTGATAACAAGTTCAAACAGGTGCCATTAATACAGGTAATGAGTGGAGGACAGAGGAGCCTCTTAAATAAGAAGATACAGGTCTGTGAGAGCCAGAAATCTTGCTTGTTTGTAGGTGACCAAATACTTATTTTCCACCATAATTTGCAAATAAATTCTTTAAAAAATCAGACAATGTGATTGTCTGGATTTGTTTCCACATTTTGTCTCTCATAGTTGAGGTATACCTATGATGACAATTACAGGCCTCTCTCATCTTTTTAAGTGGGAGAACTTGCACAATTGGTGGCTAACTAAATACTTTTTTGCCCCACTGTATCTGAGAGTTCAGTCCACTCTCCCCATATTTTCATGAATTTACTAGCACAACCCTTAGCTTCATAAGTGAGTTTGTAAGTCGGTAATACCTGGTTAATCAAAGTTTTCCAGTGATTAAGGGAGATTGGTGTGGAGTATATATAAGTGTAGGAATTGTTTTTAATATGAGCTCCGCTCCACATCCTCGAAAATCGCCAATATACACCACTTTGGACTGCAAATATTGGGTAAGTTAAAGTTAATCGCAATAAAGTGGGTTACTTGTGACCAAAATGGTCGTATATTTTCGCAGCTCCAGAGCATGTGGAGTAGATCACCCGTGTCCTTATGACATGTATGGCAAATAGGGTTGTTTAGTTTACGCATACGGAAGAGCCTCACTGGAGTGTAGTAAATTCTATGAAAGATACGTAATTGTATCACTCTGTCCCTGGCAGAAATTGCAGTGACAAAATACGTTCTTCCCAGTTTTCATCCGAGAGATCTGGTATGTCCGCTATCCAATGGTTTTTCAGAACCTGTAATCGAGTGGATTTATGTTGACCCAAAGTCTTATAATATGAGGAGATCAGACCTGTGTGTTCTGGTTGTATTAGAGCCCCTTCCAAGGTAGAGTTTTGAAAGGAAACACTGCTAAGACCTAATTGTGACAGGGCTGCGTGCTTTAATTGAAGATATTTAAAACGCCATGTGTTAGGTATTCCAAGTTCCCGCTGCAGTACTGGATATGTTTTAAATTGGCCTTGGTCATATAATTGATGTATATATTTGAATCCCTTTGTAGCCCAAAGGTAGGCGTCAGGTAAGTCATTAAAATGATGAAATGTGGGGTTAAACCATATACAATGATTAGTGGAAATGGGAGCTGGGTTATCTGGAACCAAAGAGAGAGACATTGTCCGTATATCTTAAGAGAGACCTTTAATAAATCTGTACCCTTAACAGCTCTAACCGTTTTCCTGAAAATTAAGTTATTCAGAGCTTCATAGGAGGAGAGCAAGGCCGCCTCCGCAGCAGTAGCAGCATTATCCAACTGTGGAAAAAGCCACCAATTTATGTAGACCAGTTGTGATGCATAATAATAAGGTCTTAAATTTGGTACAGCCAATCCACCCTGAGTTGTAGGCAATTGTAATGTAGTCAGAGCTATTCTAGGGTTCTTAGGGAACCACAAAAAAGTTGACAATAGAGAATCAATTTCCTGAAAATTGCCATTCCTATTTGCCAAAATATATAAAAATTATAAAAAAATAAAAAAAAATACTTTTAAAGGATGCTATGCACGGTAAGAGGTTATTCATAATATAGTTGGAAATCAGTAATTGTACTGTAACTCCCAAATATTTAAACACTGAAGTGACTTGTAACGGACAGTCTATGGGAAGATCAAATGGGAGGGTGGGATCCACAGGGAACACACTGGACTTGGTCCAATTTACCTTAAGACCAGAGAAAGTTCCAAAGTTACTGATAAGTTAAAGCTTCCTAGGGATCGTAATACTGGGTAGGAGAGGTAAAGTAACATATCGTCTGCATAGAGTGATATTCGTTCTTCTAGTGAACAAATCCACATACCTTGCAGATCCGGGGACAACCTAAGAAGTCTGGCCAGGGGTTCTATAGCAAGCGCGAATAATAGTGGGGAGAGTGGGCATCCCTGCCTGGTGCCCCGGCGAATTGTGAAGGGTTTAGAGATTATACCATTAACCCTAATATGGGCTAGGGGTTGGTCATACAGTATACGGATCCAGGTGAGAAAGTTATTTCCAAACCCACATTTCTCCATTATACAGTACCTGACCGCGAGAATGTGTTTCCAGCGCGATCCCATCGCACTGGTTCTCGGTGACAGGGTACTGTACATCTCGCGCTGTCTCGCTCATCGGGAAAGGAAAACTGCGTTTTTTCCTTTCCCGATGAGCGACAGGCATTGCTGACAGGTGTCTGATATGAATCATGAGGGGGAACGCCGTGCCAAATTTTAAATAAAAAACCTGCATGGGTTCCCCTTCAGGAGCATACCAGGCCCTTAGGTCTGCTATGGATTTTAAGGGAAACCCCCTACGCCGAAAAAAGGGCATGGGGGTCCCCCCAAAATCCATACCAGACCCTTATTCGAGCATGCAGCCGGCCGGTCAGGAAAGGGGGTGGGGACGAGCAAGCGCCCCCCCTCCTTAACCGTACCAGGCCGCATGCCCTCAACATGGGGGGGTGGGTGCTTTGGGGCAGGGGGTGCCCTGCGGCCCCCCCACTCCAAAGCACCTTGTCCCCATGTTGATGAAGACAAGGGCCTCTTCCTGACAACCCTAGCTGTTGGTTGTCGGGGTCTGCGGGCGGAGGGCCTATCGGAATCCGGGAGCCCCTTTTAATAAGGGGGCCCCCAGATCCCGGCCCTCCACCCTATGTGAATGAGTATGGGGTACATCATACCCCTACCCATTCACCTGGGGGGAAAAGTGTCAATAAAAAAACACAGTAGACAGGTTTTTAAAGTAATTTAATAGGCAGCTCCAGGGATCTTCTTCCGACTTTGGGGGTCTTCTTCCAACTTCTCCATTCTCTCCGGCCTCTTCTCCTGGTGTCCAGTTCTTCTCCCGCTCTCCGGCCTCTTCTCCGGGTGTCCAGTTCTTCTCCCACTCTCTGGTTCTTCTGCCGGGCTCCTCCGCTATCTTCTGCTCTTTTGCTGCTCTTTTGCTAGCGGTGGCCCGGTCTTCTCCGTCGTCTTGTTCCCTCTTCTCTTATTCCGATGTTGACACAATGCTCTTTCCCGCTGTAATGCTGTGTGCGAGGTGCGCAACGACTTATATAGGCATGGGGCGTGGTCCCCGGGTGATGTCACCCGTGACCCCACCCCTTATGACGTCACGGCCCGGGGCATGATGGGACTGTGACGTCATAAGGGGTGAGGTCACAAGATGACATCACCCGGTGACCATGCCCCATGCCTATATAAGTGATTGCGCACCCACTCACACAGCATTACAGCGGGAGAGAGCGTTGTGTTTTGTCCCCAGTGTCAAAAACCCTCTTATGCTGATACAGTAAGCGCTTCTGAGTCCTTGACACCAGCGCCAGTTTATAAGCCCTTCGGGCATCTTGTAACGGTTGGTGACAACATGGGGAGGGATCCAGTTGGTGACAAAATGGGGAGGGATCCCTGACATAATTCTCCTCAGCCTTCTTCAGCTTGGAAGCCAAAAGTAAGCTCTTGTTACTCATTAGCTTTCTTAAGGTCTGAAACTCCTTTCATATATGCTCCTCTTAGTACCGCTTTGAAAGCGTCTCTGGCACTTCCGGGGCACCCTCCTGCCAAAATCTGGTTATAGCATCTGCGCAAGTGTATAGGACCAATGGCTCCACCATCTAATAAGGACTCCACCAAACCTGGCCACCTGGAGGCCTAGACACCCACACAGTAAGCTCCAAGGGAAAGTGATCAGAAAGTGCCCTTGGCAAATAAGACACTTCCTCCACTTTCTGTAAAGTATCTCGAGATAGGAAAAATATGTCAAGTCAAGACAGAGATTTATAAGACTCCGATGAGCAGGAAAACTGCCTTTTATCCAGGTGTTTCCATCTCCAAATGTCAATTAAGTCATAAGCAGCTGCCTAGTCTCTTAAGGCATGCCACTGTGGTCTAGTACATCGAAGTCTATCCATCTCCGTATCCATGACAATATTAAAATCACCCCCTACAATAAAGTGGCCTTGCACCATAGGAAGCACTGTGGCCATACAATCAGCAAGTCTTTGTATCTCAAAAGGTGGCGGAATATAAACACTCACTATGGTATACATTACTTCCATATACTTAAAGACCAGAGCAACTCAGCATCCCTGTGGGTCAGACCTCCACAACCTGAATCGGTAGAGATTTGAGAATTAGGATAGATACTCCCCTAGAATGGGTGGAGTATGTTGCATGAAAAGCATGTGCGATTTGGGGCTTTTTTAAAGCCATAACCCTGGATCCCACTAGATGAGTCTCTTGAAGTAGTATAATATGCGTTTTTGTGCGTTTGAGATAGTCAAAGACCAAAGATCATTTAATCTTTGAGTTTAGGCCTCATTCCACGTAAGACATTCAAGACTCATATTTGGGGAGAGGGGGCAATGACTCAAAAAATATTAGAGTACGACCTCGGGCCCATCTAGGTGTCCTATATCCCACATAGCGTGAGTTAACATTTCCACAAGTTGACTATGAGAACAGCAACACATAATTAGTACCTTTCTGGAGCATGGCTGTGCAGTGCAAAAAGAACAAAAGAAAAAAAAAAAGAGAAGAGAAAAAAAGAAAACACAGTAAATACCAACTTCCCTGTCCCCCCTCCCCGCTTATTGCCCCAAACTTCAACTGGCTTTATCCCAGTAACCATGAAAGTAACCAGAGTGGTGACCAGAAAGCTCCCCAACTAATGTAGTAGTAGTTCCATATCGTCTACTAGAAAAACTTAAAAATTACTGCAAAAAAAGTACTGTGAATGACATGTCGAGCAATAGTAGCACCCTTATATGATAAAACATAGGGTTGTGCATCCTTCTGATACCAGCCTCTGGCATATATAGCTGTTATACATTGCATAGGTAATCAAGAGTCAGTTGTGGAAGTAGAGCACCGGGCATCCTAAGTGTGTCTTCTAATGAGTAGGACCCAGAGCATTGCAAATGCAGAAGAATCAAAGTCAAACCACCTCAGCTTCTGCTTCTCTATGACTGCCGAGTAACTCTGCAGCATTCAAGAGAGTCATAAAAAACAGAGCCAACAATGCAGCAACAACGGTTGCTTGCAGAAACTTGACAAGTTTTGGGAACCAACAAACTATTTTAAGTTTTATTTATGAGTGCAAGGACTTATCCTAGACCATCTAGCCAATCAGAGGCTTCTGCAGGAGATAAGAAAAACTGAGCCTTTCCATCATTGATGACACTCAGTTTGGCAGGGTATAGCATACTGTAGCTGAGTTGCTTGTCTTGCAGGCGCCTTTTCACGGCAGTAAAAGCAGTCCTCTGTTTCTGGGTGGCGGTGGAAAAGTCTGGAAAAATTGAAATTCGATCACCATTAAACTTGATGTCTGAGAGCTTACGTGCCATGCGCATTATGGCCTCCTTATCTCTGAAATGAAGTAGCTTTGCCAGTAGAGGGGGCAGGGGAGCTCCTGATGGCGGGGGTCACATAGGAACTCTGTGCGCCCATTCAATTGCGAACAAGGAGGACAAATTCTCCGACCCCACTAGCGATTTCAGCCATTTTTCCAGAAAAAGTTCAGGTTCTTTGCCTTCAGTTCCTTCCAGAAAGCCAATGAAACACAGGTTGTTCCTGCATATGCGGTCCTCCAAATCCCCCAGCCCCAGCGTGTTCCTTTAAATCTTGTTGCTGCAAACATAGATTAGCAGATATAGGTTGTACTGTATCTTCCATATCGCTAATGCGTTGTTCTGCGGTAGAGATCCTGGAACAAATCTTTTGCATGTCATGTTTAACGATTGAAAAGTCCAGCCTAACTGATTCAATCTGTGTTGTCAGTGTGGACTGACAATGCTGAATAGCTTCCATGACATGCTTTAAAGTGAGCTCCTCTTCCTCCCAATTTTCCTCTCCAGCTCCCCCGGGGGTCATATTTGGCTGTGAAGGGCCCCCAGGCTCGCTGTCTGCTTCCCACCTGCATGTATCATCCCACGGGTCTGACTCCTCCACCTCTGAAGACGCAGCCGAGGCTCACAAACATGGGCTTGGCAGGGAGTCAGCAAAATGTTCCTTTATAGTGGTCGGTGGTTTAGTATTTTTGGCAGTGACAGTGTGAGAGCTGGGCTGCGAGACTCACCGGTGTGTTGCTGCTTATCCTTTGGCGGCTTCTTGCATGAGGAAGAAGAGCCGGTGCCATCTTTGGATCTCCCCGCAGTCTGTGTTAACGGATGTTTGTCGGCTGATTTAGTCCCCGCCGGGCCATGTCAAACCATCTTTGCAGGCACAGGTCAGTGCTGGATGTGTACCCGATCCCTTAATGCATACCTCCCAACTTTTGAACTTCAGAAAGAGGGACACTTATGGGAGGAAGCGACTGACCGCGCGCTACGTGCACTGCGGCAAAAAGAAAGATTCTCACTGATGCATACAAAAACCCCAGCAAAGTCATTTAAAAAAATAAGAATAAAAAGCTTCCATTACAAATGATTTTGCATAAACTATGGAAGTGTGCATTACACAAAGTGTGGAAGGATTCAGAAGTGCGTTATGTACAGAGTGCAGGGTTCAGGATAAGGCTAGATACAGAGTGCAGGGTTCTGGGGTGTGTTATGCACAGGGTGCAGGGTTCTGGAGTTACATATAGAGTGCAGGGTATTGGCATGTGTTATGTACAGAGTGCTGGCACAGTGCATGGTTCTGGAGTGCGTTGCGTACAGAGTGCAAGGGTTCAAGAGCGCTAGGTACAGAGTGCAGTCATCCATCCACATGTCACTGTTGCCCTTCTCCTCAACTATAACATCTGAACCCGCCCCCTCCCCCCACACACACATATAACACACACCACACACATAACACACACATATAACACACCACACACACACACACATAACACACACCATAACACACACATATAACACACACCACACCACACACACACACACATGCATAACACACACACACACATGCATAACACACACACATAACACACACCACACACACTTTTGTAAAAGTAGCACCTTTCTGTAGATGTCTTCTATCCAGTGCAGCCACAGCTTCCTTCTCCTTTTAGTGCACTGGGTATCTTCGACTCCTGGAGCAGGAAGGAGATAAGGATTAGGGGGCAGCTCACCCCCCTCCTCCCTCCTCGAACACGCTGCAGTCAGACTTTTGTCCCGACTTTAGTGCAGACTGCAGAGCAGAGAGCCTGTTGAAGGAGAGAGCTGAGCTGTTACTTTCACTTTCAACTGCAGAAGCCAGGCTTCTGTATTTAGGTGAAAGTGGGGAGCTGCCTGTGAGTGCAGGGCTAATGGAGGCTGAAAAAACTCTGGGGGAGAGGAATAGATAGCTGATCCTGGCCAGCAATCTATGAATGCCGGTGTGGTGTCACTGGCTCTTTCGCTATGCACTGGTTTGACAGAGGGGCGGGTCTGGATAGCAGTCCCGCCCCTAGCCGACATCACACTCTCTTTTTGACAGGTGAAGTCTCTCATTGGGGCTGCACAGTGCACATCCAGCTGACTTACTAGCCAATCCCTGGCTGTACAGGATGTGCACACTGCTGCAGGTCCTATTGAGAGAAAAATTAGCTTGTAGTTAACAGCATTATGCGGGACAAATCACCTGTATGGCGGGATAGCGGGACAAAGGTGTCAAAGCGGGAAAGTCCCGCCCAATCCGGGACTGTTGGGAGGTATGCCTTAATGTAGTCGAAAAGGGTGATTTATGTCCAGATGCTTGTCAGGATCTCTCGGTGCCGGAGGAGCTTGTGTGCCTCGCTGCCTACATGTCTGCCTCTGGACATTAACTTTAATGGCATCCCAGTCTTAGTCCATAGGGTTCAGTATTGAGTTGGCCTACCCTTTGCAGCTATAACAGCTTCAACTCTTTTGGGAAGGCTGTCCACAAGGTTTAGGAGTGTATCTATGGGAATGTTTGACCATTCTTCCAGAAGCACATTTGTGAGGTCAGGCACTGATATTGCACAAAAAGGCCTGGCTCGCAGTCTCCGCTCTAATTCATCCCAAAGGTGTCCTATAGGGTTAAAGTCAGGACACTGTGCAGGCCAGTCAAGTTCCTCCACCCCAAACCAGGCCTTCTTGTCCATATTGGTGCCTGAGCTCGCAAATGCTCTTCTGGAAGAATGGTGAAACATTCCCATAGACACACTTCTAAACCTTGTGGACAACCTTCCCAGAAGAGTTGAAGCTGTTATAGCAGCAAAGGGTGGGCCAACTCAATACTGAACCATATGGACTAAGACTGGGATGCAGCCTTTTTCAACCAGGGTGCCTTCAGGTGTCTTTAGGGGTGCCTTGGCAAAATACCTATAAATTGCCCAAAAACTGTATGGATCAAGCCTGCCTATTAGTTACACAAGGTTTTCGTTGTGCACCATTACAGCTTTCCAGCCGCTAGTGTCCTAACAACCAATGGTGTGTTCAGTTAATAAGGAGGATGTTGGACACCTGCCCTGCTCCTTCAGCACCAGGGTCAAATTAGCTGAGTGAGGGAGAGAAACGAAGGAGAAGAGAAACATTGGAATACTAATTAGTACCAGTGTGCAAAGATGTACTTGCTTTGGAAGAATAAATCACTGCTAATGTTGGGTGTCCTATGCATGTGGATGTTGCTACAATATGCAAAACTATTAGGTTCTTTTTTTTTTTAATTTGGAATAGGGTGCCTCGAGATTGTGTGAAATTTTAAATGGTGCCTTGACTGAAAAAAGGTTGAGAAACACTGATATAGTGTATATTACCAATTTTCTAAGGGTATGCAAACTTTTGTGCACAACTGTACTTACATCATTCTGATTGCCCAAGCACACAATACTACATTGTCTATTTCTTCTTTGTTGATACAACCATGGTGTTATACAAAGATATTGGGCATTACTGACTTCAAAAGGGCATATTTATTATTTCTTCCACCATATCTATTAAAATTTTAGACATCATGCCTATCAGTTGTCATCATCATACTCTAGGAACTGTATAGACTGACTAAGGTGCAGGCCTCAGACTTTTATTCTTATCTTGGCTTCAAAATCTAGGAAGCATCCGATCTTTTAAACATGTCAAGCAGGAATTCATACTTTTCAGCCTTCACTAGTTGTGTGCTTGTTTTAGTTCAGTGACAGCACTGGCAGGTATAGTTGATCCAGATTTTCAGAGGATGTTAAATTTGGATCTAATTTTATGGACTTGAATGGTTAAAACTGAATCCAAATTGTTATATTTGGCAGTTCGGATATCCACAATGCTTCCGGGAGAAAAAGACCAAAGGCTGTTTAAAAGGCTGTTTCTCCTCTATATCTGCTTTTGCTTTTGCCTTTGCCTGAACACCCTTGGCTTGAATGCCCCTGAGTCTCATCCTTTAATTTTAAAGAAGTCCAGCCTGAGCTTGTTTGGCTGGGCTTCTCCTAAGGGTCACAGAAGTGCAATTCGTTTTGCACTCCTGTGACCCGTTTTCAGCAGAGAGCCATCTAAAGTCCGTTTCTGCTGCCGTCACCAAGTTCAGTCCAGGCACAGCGCCATCCAGACTTCGAAACTCTGGATCCGCCAGGTGCCTGGACTGATAGCCGTGTCCGCCTCTTAGCGAGCTGCTGAGACAGCCACACCCTACCCCTCCACAGCTCAGCGCTCCAGTGAACGTGGAGGAGCAAAGCAGGAGAGCTGCTGATTGACAGTCAGCAGCTCTCCTCTTCGGGAGCCGAGAGAACCGAGCCATCAGCGGTGTTCGATGGCTCAGTTCTCAGTGCAGAGATGCTGGGGGGACAGATGCTGCATCCACCTAGGTAAATTTGATTAGAGAAAAAAATGCAAACCCATACTTCTCTTTTAATATCCGCAGTAGAATTTTTAACCACTTAAGCCCCGGACCATTTGGCTGGCAAAGACCAGAGCACTTTTTGTGATTCGGCACTGCGTTGCTTTAACTGACAATTGCGCGGTCGTGCGACATGGCTCCCAAACAAAATTGACGTCCTTTTTTTCCCACAAATAGAGCTTTCTTTTGGTGGTATTTGATCACCTCTGCAGTTTTTTTCGCTATGAACAAAAAAGTAGCGACAATTTTGAAAAAAACGCATTATTTTTTACTTTTTGCTGTAATAAATATCCCCAAAAAATATATAAAAAAACATTTTTTTTCCTCAATTTAGGCCGATACATATTCTTCTACATGTTTTTGGTAAAAAAAAATTGCAATAAGTGTTTATTGATTGGTTTGCGCAAAAGTTATAGCGTCTACAAAATAGGGGATAGTTTTATGGCATTTTTAATAATAATTTTTTTTTTTATTAGTTATGGCGTCGATTAGCGATTTTTGTCATGACTGCGGCATTATGGCGGGCAGATCGGACACTTTTGGCGCGATTTTGGGACTATTCACATTTATACAGTGATCAAAGCAATTAAAAATGCATTGATTACTGTGTAAATGTGACTGGCAGTGAAGGGGTTAACCACTAGGTGGTGCTGTAGGGGTTAAGTGTGTCCTAGGGAGTGATTCTAACTGTGGGGGGGAGGGGCTGTGTGTGACACGACACTGATCACCGCTCCCGATTACAGGGAGCAGTGATCAGTGTCAGTATCACTAGGCAGAACCGGGAAATACTTGTTTACATTAACATTTCCCCGTTCTTCCTCTCCGTGAGACGATCGCGGGTATCCCCGCGGACATCGAGTCCGCGGGACCTGCGATCGAGCTCACGAAGCTCCCGGCGGGCGCAAGCTGCCTCTTAAAGGGCAACGTACAGGTACGTGACTCTGCCTGTATGTGCCCTTCTGCCGACGTATATCAGCGTGAGGCGGTTAAAAGAAGTGGCTTAGACTGTTTTTGGCCACGTTATCTTATTAGGCGGGGCAGCCAAGAGTTTCCCAAACCATTCTGCACAATTTGTATTATTTGCTGCACTATAATATATGCTCTACAACATACACCTTTTGGTAGTATGGTTCAAATTTCCATTTATTTTAGTAGGACTCAGAAATTTGTTAATTTTTAAATAATTCAATTAAATTTAATCAAATGTAAAAAAAAATTATATTAATACAATTTAAATACTTTTAGAAATAAACCACAACTGATTGATCTTTTCAGAAGTTCTCTAATCTTTAGTGACAAGGTAGTCAAGCCAGAAACAGGAATCCGTCTTTAAAGCCTTCACCCTTATGCCCTGTATACACGATAGGATTTTCTGACGGAAAATGTTCTATAGGAGCTTGTTGTCGGAAATTCCGACCGTGTGTGGTCTCCATCGGACATTTTCCATCGTAATTTCCGACAACAAAATCAGTTGTCGTAAATTCCGATTGCGTGTACACAATTCCGACGCGCAAAGTTCCATGCATGCTCAGAATCAAGCAGAAGAGCCGCACTGGCTATTGAACTTAATTTTTCTCGGCTCGTCGTACATGTTGTACATCACCACGTTCTTGGCGTTCGGAATTTCCGACAAGATTTGTGTGACCGTGTGTATACAAGACAAGTTTGAGCCAACATCCGTCGGAAAAAAAACATGGATTTTGTTGTCGGAAAATCCTATCGTGTGTATGTACAGGGCATTAGGCTTCATGCACATGGCTATAGAGAGATCATGCAGCGTCCAAAGCCTGAGCATAAGTCTGTGCATGTGGTGCTTTACGCATCCTCCAGCACGTAACCGCGTACAGCTGCATCTTACAAATTCACCTCAATGGGCGGCTGTATGCAGCAGCTGCAGGTCCTGGGACAGGCTTTGCATGATGTATGGTCCCTGTATGGCCATGTGCGTGAAGCCTCAAAAATAAGTCATCAGTAGAGACTTTTTTTGCTACCGCCATCACAGGTTCACTTTAGCACACCAGCCCCTGTGCCAAACACTAGATTTCCATTCCAGAACTGCATATTGGGAAACGGTTGAGGGTGAAAAGATTTTATATTCAGGGCACTTTCAAACTATATTTATTGGCTGGCATTTTTCCACACTGGGTAAACGCCATCCACCTCAAAGGCACATAGAAAGTCCAAATCAAGGTAATTACCGCTCCAGGTGATATTGCTTGTGTTCACACCGTCCTAGTATATAGGAGATGAAGGGTGCCTGCTCAGCAAAGTCAAATGGCAGAAAATGGAGAAAGGACAGCTGCACTCCGAAATAATGCCTTTATTGAATGAAGCTTAATCCAAACATCAATCAGAGACACAGGTCCAGATAATATGTATCATCTGGACCCGTGTCTCTGATTGATGTATGGATTAAGCTTCATTCAATAAAGGCATTATTTTGGAGTGCAGCTGTCCTTTCTTCATTTTCTACACATAGAAAGTCAGTGCATTCTATGTCCCTCGTTCCCACCACAATGCTGGTGTAATATGCGGTGCAATGCAGTGCAGAAAAATGCAAACATGCTGTATTTTTCCTCAGCACACCAAGGCTGGCCATACATTATACAATTTTCCTATTCAATTTCCTGTAGATTTACCTTCTACTATGTAGTGGCCTGTGTAAGGGCCTGCCTGATTGCATATAAATTGAAAGTGTTTAGGTTTGACTTATATGGTTTTGGTAAATCTAAAGGAAAATTGTACAAGAAAATTGTATAATGTATAGCCAGCATTAGTGGCTCTGCATGTCATTGTACTGCAGTGCATCCTGCTGTGTAAAAACATGAATAACCTGTCACTTTGTGCACTTCAAAAAATGATCAAAAAAAAGTAAACCGTATGATTCATGGAAACGTACTTCACATCACCTCCTCACTACATGTCTCCACAGAAGAAAACTGATTGCTGCCTTCAGGCTATAATGGAGCATTAATCATGCAGGCAATGTGAACAAACACAAAGGATTTGTAGTGTTATGTACCAACTGGTTATGGAAATAATGATAGGAATACTACAGAGTGGGGGTCATCAACCTGTAGATTGCAGACTGCGGTCTGGGCTTGCTGACCCGCCATTCCAGAGCATCAAACAGAGTGCAATGCAGAGGGACTACTTGTAAAGTTGGAGCTGTAGTAGGGAGCAAAAGCTGCATAGGCCGATGACTCCTCTGTATAGCTGGCTCCTTTTCCATGTGGAGTAATACCAACTGCACTCCACCTCTTATCCTGGCTAACGGTCTCCAATGTGGTGACACCAAGAGGAAAGAAGAGATTTTCAGGACAGTGTGAAGCAAAACACTGGCTGGGTATAGTAGTATAGGGCTGCTTTCACACTTAGGTGCTGCGGTTTACCCCCACCTGTAGCTGTAGTGTACCTACAGTTTTCCTGCAGGTTTGCTGTACTTAGCCATAGATTTCTTTTAAATCCTGCTGTTTTACCACCCCCCCCAACTTTACGCGTGAACAAGCCGCTGCCGAATGCAACTAAGGCACTGCTGCTCCTCTGAAAAGCAATCTGAGTGTGTGTTGACAGGTGGTGAGAAGACCATATGTTGCCTCCTCACCACCTGATTGAAACCCATGATTGCTGTACAATGTACACGATTGTGACACGATAGTATGGCAATTACAGGTTTAAATCAGGTGTGAGAAGGCAACACTGGGTGACACTATGCCCGGTGATCTTTGACTTCTCCTGTGTTTTTCAGGTAGATCTCCACCTCTTTAAGGTTGCCTACCCCTGCTATAGAACCAGGGATATGCTGACTGCATACAGGGACAGTTTACATTAGGCAGATTCACTAAAGCAGTTGTGAATCTCCACACAAGATAAAATAATTAAACCATACATTTCTTTTCACATGATTGGGTGATTGAGGGGAATATTTAAATTATTTATTATATGGAGATTCTCAAAACTTTCAATAAATTAGCCTCTTTGGATCATAAAACAGCCAGATCCATTTCGAGCCGGTTCACACTGGGGCGACTTGTCAGGCGACCTAGCCGCCTGACAAGTCGCCTCCCATTCTGTACAATGGAACCGTTCTAATCGGAGCGACGCAAGTCGCTCCGACTTAGAAGAAAGGTTCCTGTACTACTTTGGGGGCGACTTGCATAGACTTCTATACAGAAGTCGTCTTGCAAGTCGCCCCGGCAGTCGTGTGCAGGTCGCCTCGGTGAGGCGACCTGCAAGTCGTGCCGCGTCTAGTGTGAACCGGCACTTCATGTATGAGTATTTGCTGACTTTTCCATAATACCATAGTTGCCAACTGTCCCGAATTTCCCGGGACATTCCCGGGATTCAGACCCTTTTCCCGGTTTTCGAGATCCCAGGAAATGTCCCGGGAAATCCTTGTTTTACCGTTTTTTCGCCGCCGCCGGCTACCGCTAGGGGTTAGCGGCCGGTGGAGACAATGTCTCCACCGGCCGCCATGTTGCAGAAGACCAGAACGCAGAGTGGCTGCCAATAGAAATTGAGCCGCAGCGCCGCCCACCCCCCACCCCGCTGCTGGTCTGATAATCTGTGACCTGTTGTGGGAAAGGCCGCAGGGTGGGGCGAGGGGGGGTGGGCAGCCTCCCAGCCGGCTCAATTTCTATTGGCAGCCACCTGGCCGGCTCCACCTATTGTTCCACGCTGCCTGTTAGAGAGTTTCCGCTGCTGGGGGAGGGGGGCTGCTCCACTGGGGGACACACCGGATGTAAGGGGGGCTTCTCCACTGGGGGACACACCGGATGTAAGGGGGGATTCTCCACTGGGGGATACAACGGATGTAAGGGGGGCTTCTCCACTGGGGGACACACCTGATGTAAGGGGGTCTTCTCCATTGAGGGACACACCTGATGTAAGGGGGGCTTCTCCACTGGGGGACACCTGATGTAAGGGGGGGCTTCTCCACTGGGGGACACACCTGATGTAACAGGGGCTTCTCCACTGGGGGACACCTGATGTAAGGGGGGCTTCTCCATTGGGCGACACCTGATGTAAGGGGGGCTTCTCCATTGGGGGACACCTGATGTAAGGGGGGCTTCTCTATTGGGGAACACCTGATGTAAGGGGGGCTTCTCCACTGGGGGACACACCGGATGTAAGGGGGGCGTCTCTACAGGGGGGACACCTGATGTAAGGGGGGCTTCTCCACTGGGGGACACCTGATGTAAGGGGGGCTTCTCCACTGGGGGGCCACATGATGTAAGGGGGGCTTCTCCACTGGGGGACACATGATGTAAGGGGGGCTTCTCCACTGGGGGACACCGGATGTAAGGGGGGCTTCCCCACAGGGCGACACCGGATGTAAGGGGGTCTGCTCCACTGGGGGACACCTGATGTAAGGGGGGCTTCTCCACTGGGGGACACTGGATGTAAGGGGGGCTTCTCCACTGGGGGACACCTGATGTAAGGGGGCTTCTCCACTGGGGACACCGGATGTAAGGGGGGCTTCTCCACTGGGGGACACCGGATGTAAGGGGGTCTGCTCCACTGGGGGACACCTGATGTAAGGGGGGCTTCTCCACTGGGGGACACCTGATGTAAGGGGGGCTTCTCCACTGGGGGACACCAGATGTAAGGGGGGCTTCTCCACTGGGGGACACCAGATGTAAAGGAGGGCTCCGCTGCTGGGGACACCAGATGTAAGGAGGGGTTCTACTTCTGGGGGCACCTGATGCAAGGACGGACTCTGCTGGGGGCACCTGATGTGAGGACAGACTCTGCTGGGGGCACCTGATGCAAGGATGGACTCTGCTGGGGGCACCTGATGCAAGGATGGACTCTGCTGGTGGCAGGCGATGTGGCAGGTGGCATACTCAGGGATCCCACTGATTCGGCATTATGGTGAGTTGAATGATTTAATTCTATATTACAATGTAATAATAGAAATAATGCACTTCAATCATCCTGACACCACAACAACCATGGTACCGGGATTTCTAGAATACACACATTTCTATTGTTGTGTAGGATCTGGGGCTGCTGTCCCTTCATCCCTCTACCCCCCTTTCCCTCTCCCGCTTTCCCTCTCATCCCTAATTCATCTCAGACTCTGAGCGTGGCACACCCCTTTGAGCCACGCCCATTTAAGACACGCCCACTATTTCGTGTAAACCACGCCCATTTCTCGCGCTGCGCTTTTTTTTTTCCCCCTATGCCGAGCCTACAAACGCATGCCCCACCCCTTAATTATAATAAGACTCCACCTACAGCCAAAAAAGTGTCCCTAAAAATTTTTTTTACAATGTTGGCAACTATGTAATACAGCTATCAGATTGAATCGCTGTCAAAAGTTTGTAGATTTCACCTCCATAGCATCTCTAAAATATGCCCTTTTTAACTAATGAAACCACCAACCACTCCCTCGTTATCTCTCGCCTTGACTATTGCAACTCCCTTCTCATTGGCCTACCTCTCCATAGGCTATCCCCTCTTCAGTCTATCATGAATGCTGCTGCCAGACTCATCCACCTTACCAACTGTTCAGTGTCCTCCACCCATCTACTGGCTTCTGATTGCACAACAAATTCAATTCAAAATACTAACAACAAAACGTAAACCCATCCACAGGTCTGTCCCCAGGAACATCACCAATCTCATCTCTAAATATCTCCCAAACTGTCATCTCCGTACCTCCCAAGACCTTCTGCTCTCTGGTTCTTGTGACTCCTCTTCCCATGCTCATCTCCAGGACTTCTCCAGGACATCTCCCATCCTCTGGAACTCTCTACTTCAATCTGTCCGGCTATCTCCTACTCTGGCCACCTTTAGGTGGTCTCTGAAAACTCATCTCTTCAGGGAAGCCTATCCCGCCACCAACTAACCCTCTTGTATTTTATTGTAGTGTAACTGTAATCTCCCTTTAGATTCTAAAGCGCTGTAAAAACTGTTGGCTTTATATAAATCCTGTATAATAATAATATTAATATTTAAAGCAAAAAAACTTTTTACGTTTTGGATAGAGTGGGGAGGGATTAGAACACCTGTCAGGTTTTTATTGCTTTGTTGCCTATATTCCCATTGCACACGTATCTGGAAACAGGACTCATCAGTAGTGGGTGTTGTAGCGACTACCAACTGGATTCCTTAAACCTCACAGATAAATGCATATATTTCCAAGCACACTAAGGATCCTCAAATATTGTCCAAAGGTTTTTATTGCAGAAAATTCACATCACAAGAACAACGTTTCGAAGCCACGCACAACCCCTTCACATGCCTAACGAAGGGGTCCTGCTCAGCTCTGAAAAATTGCACTTGTTCTTGTGATATAATCTTTAAAAGCCTTTGGACAATATTTTAGGCTTTTATTGGTGTCTGTGCCCCCATTAGGGAGATTCACCCTGTCTATCTGTCCTGTTAACTGTTATCATTGAAAGTGCAAGTAAAAAAGATCCCAAATTTTGGGTTGTCACCAGAACAAGAATGCCGAGGAAATCTTCCAAGGGGAAAATAATTCTGGTGACAACCTCGCTTCTTGTTGTGGTTATGGGGCAACAAGTTGAGGAAAATCTCCCTAATAGGCAAAAAATAAAATAAAATAAAAATAACTACATTTATAGCCCTCCCTTAAGCAGCTCTTAGATTAGTCTTTTTATTTTTCATTCGACCAATGGGCTGAATGAAATAAAACTGACTTGATTCCCCCATCTCCACACTTGATATGGATGGGGGGAATCCTCCCTGCCGTCAGAACGGCTATAGCCTGCAGTGATGATCGAGTGGGGAAAATCTGACAGGGCAGTTGTACAGAAGTTAAAGTGATTGTAAAATGTTCATTTTTTAAAAAAATAACAAACTTACCTGCTCTGTGCCAGGGTTTTGCATGATCGAGTGGGGAAAATCTGATCGAGTGAGGAAAATCTGACATTGCAGTTGTACAGAAGTTAAAGTGATTGTAAAAGGTTCATTTTTTAAAAAATAACATACTTACCTGCTCTGTGCCAGGGTTTTGCACAGAGCTGCCCCGATCCCCCTTTTCTGGGGTTCCCGGCGGTGCTCCTGGCTCCTCCTCCTTATTGAGTGCCCCCACAGAGGGCCGCTTTCCATGGGGGCACCCGTGCGGGGACCCTCCTGAGTCCCGTTGCTGCGTCCATTGACACAGACAGCAGGACTCAGCCCCGCTCTCGGCTCCCGTGTCACTGGATTTGATTGACAATGGCTCCTTCTGGTATCAATCTATCCAATCCATCCAATGAGGACCCGAGACAGCGGCTGGAGCTGCTGGGCTCATCCCCTGGAACAATCAAGTTCAGGTAAGAGGGGGCTCTAGGGGGCAGCTGCAGCACAGAAGGTTTTCACCTTACTGCATAGAATGCAGTAAGGTGAAAAAACCATGAGACTTTATAACTCCTTTACTTCTGTACAACCTCCCTGCCCGTGCAAGGATGAAAATTCAGCTGGTCCCTGCTGAATCTGCTGTATGGGCAGCTTTACTCTATCCAAAATGAAAAAAAAAGTTTTGCCTTTAGTTCCAATTTAACCAGTGCTGGTAATTAAAATGTGACTATTGTATAGAAAAATGAGCAGACCCCTATGGTGTTTTTCTTATGTAATAACTGGACAATTATTTTTCATGTATTTTAAAGTAACTATTTTCGCCGCGTGTTTAAGCTTCATGGTGCTGTTTAAATGGATGTATTTTTATATTAGTACAATTAGGAAAAGCACTCCCCCCATCTTTTTCCTGCTGTTTAAAAGACTTTCCTTTACTCGCTGTGCCATGACTTTACACAGCTGTACTGGCCAGAAACCATTTTGACTACAATAATTAGAAAAATCTTTTTATCCATTTTGCTGGCAGTTCTTGCCTTATTATTTAAATATGTTCTGGGTTGTTTTTTCAGCATTAGTTCTGTCAAACAAATGGAGTTGGCAGAAGCATATGCCACTGGAACAAACTCATCAAAGATCACTAGTTCCCCCTATTGGGCACAGATTGTAAGTCTTCAGAAAAGCGGAAATACAGAATACATCTTCCTATATAAACCTTAATGGGCTCACCCTAAATCATTTAATATGAACTGAGTGTGTATTACACCAGAACAACAAAAAATAAGCATTGAACTGCCATTCTAAATCTGTCATTTTCCAGTTTTAGCTTGTATCTGTTTTAGAGCTACTGGAACAAGGCAATCCTATTTTGTATGATCAGTGGATTTAAAAGTAGACTTCATCTTTTACATGCACAGTGTTTTGTGTAACTTTTAATGATTTCAGTAATAGACTTATTATGTTTAAAATCTGTTTGCTATTTGTATAGTCCTATAAAGCCCCCATTTTTTTAGTTTTTTGCTATCTACAAACCCTAAAAAAAACTATAGTAATTTTATTGTTTTTTTTTTTTTTTTTTTTAAATACTGCAGTATAGCTGTGAAAACCCTTATACAACCCCTGCCCATTAATAAAATGACATATCACAGGTCCTTCCTTTTATTCGGAGGGGGTGCAATCTTTAAGCCTCGTACACACTATCGACAACAAAACTGGAATTTTGTTCGAAGGTTGTTGGCTCCAACTTGTCTTGCATACACACGGTCACACAAATGTTGGCCAACAATTACGAACATAGTGACGTACAAAACGTACGGCGAGCTGATGTGATATCTCCATTACGAATGCTAGTTTTACAAGACCGAGCGCTTACGGCTCATCCTTGTTTCCGAGCATGCGTGTTTGTACTTTGGAATTTTGTCCGACACACTTGTGTACACACGATCGGAAAGTCCGACAACACACATTTGTTGGTGGAAAATTTGAATTTGAGAACATGCTAACCATCATTTGTTGTCGGAAAGTCCGACAACAATTGTCCGATGGAGCATACACACGGTCGGATTTTCCAACATCCAACATTTCCTGTCGGAAAATCCGATCATGTGTACGCGGCATTACTGCTGAACTAATCAGTGCTTACATATTCAGGGGTGAGGGCCATGCAGCGCAATAATACTTTGAGCCCAGACTGTGTGATGATTCCACCCTTGAAATTTGCCCATGACAGCCTAAGCTCAAAGGTAGTGGGTTGAATGATGTTGGCTATCATTTAATATGGAAGAATGATGACATCTAATTACAGAAAATAATTACTACAGGGGTTAGCTTCAGAGTAAAGGTAAGTGCTGCAGAAAAAGCTACTTTGTATTTTACCTTTTAATTGTCTATTTATTGTTTTAAATATTTATGCAAATATTATCAGTTTATTGTAAATAATCTTATGAATGAGCAATAATGTCTTAAAAGCATTGTTTCTGAAAACATATTGTAAATACATACAGTATCTCACAAAAGTGAGTACACCCCTCACATTTCTGTAAATATTTTATTCTATCTTTTCATGTGACAACACTGAAGAAATGACACTTTGCTACAATGTAAAGTAGTGAGTGTACAGCTTGTATAACAGTGTAAATTTGCTGTCCCCTCAAAATAACTCAATACACAGCCATTAATGTCTAAACTGCAGGCAACAAAAGTGAGTATACCCCTATGTGAAAATGTCCAAATTGGGCCCAAAGTGTTAATATTTTGTGTGGCCACCATTATTTTCCAGTACTGCCTTAACCCTCTTGAGCATGGAGTTCACCAGAGCTTCACAGGTTGTCACTGGAGTCCTCTTCCACTCCTCCATGATGACATCACAGAGCTGGTGGATGTTAGAGACCTTCCATTTGAGGATGCCCCACAGATGCTCAATAGGTTTAGGTCTGGAGACATGCTTGGCCAAGCCATCAGCTTTACCCTCAGTTTCTTTAGCAAGGCAGTGGTTATTTTGGAGGTGTGTTTGGGGTCGTTATCATGTTGAATACTGCCCTGTGGCCCAGTCTCTGAAGAGAGGGGATCATGCTCTGCTTCAGTATGTCACCGTACATGTTCTGCCCTAGTTCTGGCAGCACTCATGCAGCCCCAGACCATGACACTCCCACCACCATGCTTGAAAGTAGGCATGACACACTTGTCTTTGTACTCCTCACCTGGTTGCTGCCACACACGCTTGACACCATCTGAACCAAATAAGTTTATTTTGGTCTCATCAGACCACAGGACATGGTTCCAGTAATCCATGTCCTTAGTCTGCTTGTCTTCAGCAAACTGTTTGCGGGCTTTCCTGTGCATCATCTTTGGAAGAGGCTTCCTTCTGGGACAACAGCCATGCAGACCAATTTGGTGTAGTGTCCGAAGTATGGTCTGAGTACTGACAGGCTGACCCCCCACCCCTTCAACCTCTGCAGGAATGCTGGCAGCACTCATACGTCTAAATTCCAAAGACAACCTCTGGATATGACGCTGAGCATGTGCACTCAACTTCTTTATTCGACCATGGCGAGGCCTGTTCTGAGTGGAACCTGTCTTGTTAAAACGCTGTATGGTCTTGGCCACCGTGCGGCAGCTCAGTTTTAGGATCTTGGCAAACTTCTTAAAGCCTAGGCCATTTTTATGTAGAGCAACAATTCTTTTTGTCAGGTCCTCAGAGAGTTCTTTGCCATGAGGTGCCATGTTGAACTTCCAGTGACCAGTATGAGAGAGTGAGAAAGATGACACCAAATTTAACATGCCTGGTCCCCATTCCCACCTGAGACCTTGTAACAGTAACGAGTCACATGCCACGGGGGAGGGAAAATGGCTAATTGGGCCCAATTTGGACATTTTCACTTAGGGGTGTACTCACTTTTGTTGCCAGCGGTTTAGACATTAATGGCTGTGTGTTGAGTTATTTTGAGGAGACAGCAAATTTACACTGTTATACAAGCTGTACACTCACTACTTTACATTGTAGAAAAGTGTCATTTCTTCAGTGTTGTCACATGAAAAGATAAAATAAAATATTTACAAAAATGTGAAGGGTGTACTCACTTTTGTGAGATACTGTATGCGCATGTGGGCACCCATATTTGCTCATTATTATATGCAGATTGTTTCAAGATTAGCACTGTCCCTCCCTGTCAATAATAAAATGATTTCAAGGTAAATCTTTTGGAAAAATTCTAAATGAGGATATGTTATTGTTTATCTTTGGGAACACTGACAAAGAAGAGACATATTGGGGTTGATTTACTAAAACCACAAAATGTGGTGCAGGAGTGCATGGTTGCCAATCAGCTTCTAACTTCAGCTTGTTGAAGTAAGGCTGGCCATACACTAGACAATATGAGAAACCAATAGCTCCGCGCTTAGGTGATAAAGGAACTGCAGCCCCCCAACCCAGAATTGCACCAATGTGCAGTCAAAAAACCTACAAAATATTACCTACAAATATTTGTAGGTAACATACTGATGGCAATTACTTTCCAGCCTATGCATCCTTCTTACTTCTACACATTCATTTTAACATTTTAGACTCTGCATCACTTATTTAAGTATATCCTTTTTCTCACATTAGAAGTTCCTTTTAACACTATAGTGTACACTGATGGTAATGCCTATGAGGATATATTGGACAGTTTACTAAGTTTGTATACGAGGTTTGCATAAGGTCCATTTTTTATTTTGTAAGCCATTGGATGTATTGATTTGTATGGGGTAATACAATTCCTACCTCGAGATACAGGTCTTTATCCCCCTAATATGCGCATTGGCATTACTGTTTAGTGGGTCTATTTTGAATAATCCATTTATATTTTATATTTTATTTTATATTTCATTTTTTATATTCCATATTTTGCTATTTTAATTTTTATTTTATTTATTATATATTTTTTCATGTTTATAGATTACCCTTGCTTTGATATGTTTCTGTAAATTTACTGATGTACCAGGGCCTTAAGAGTGCTTATATGTTTTTAATATTCCCTTCTCCCCTTTTATTCTGTTTTTATGATGGAGGCGCCGTATACAATTGAACACAATGAGTTGATATTCTTTTCGCCCACTAGATGGCACTTTGGATTTATTCCATCATGGCTGAGGGGCGGGTTTTCCACCATGATTGGCCTCCGGGCGCCTCCATCGCATATATAAGACGTATGGAGTACCAAGATGGCCGCGCCTCAGATGACGTCTGGATGACGAAACGCGTAAGGCGTGGCCACGTGATACGCATACGTCTTGTCCTACTGCTTTACTTCCGGGTGTGGAACGAGCGGTGGAACGCACGCTGCACCGCGCTGTTTTTTCCCATTCAGTTTGACTGCCAACCAGGCAGCGGGACATTGTTTGCCCGTTTTAATCATATTTTAATAAAGCCTTTACAATTTTTACGGAATTACGCGATGGGACTCATTTTTATTTCATATGGATGTGCCTGCGGGGATTGACTGGAGCCAACCCGGACACCGTGAGCGGAGATTCGATTAGGAGCCTTCACCAGGGACCATTGCTGCAGGATACAGCTGACAGGCTTGATACCCCTGCAGGGGTGTTCTCTTTCGGTGAGTGAGGGCACATTGGGGGGCGTTTGGAAGACAGGAGGATTTCACGTCACTAAGAGCACTGCTAGATGGTTTAAAGAGACTCACTATCTGCACTTTATGAAGAACTTTACAATACAAACTTTTCTATTTTTATTTTTTTATTAATATTCTTTGGGACATTTTGTGGACTCAAGATTTATGATGAATTTTTAACCTCTTTATGTGCATTTGTGATTATAGATTCCATATTTTAATTTATGCACTATTGGTGTTTTTTAATTTATGCACTACTGATGTTTATTATGTTTAGTACATGTTTTTCAAGGATTTCCTGATAGCTTGTTTGGGAATTCATTCCACCTTTTTGATTCACCTAGGCTTTGATCCATTTTGTTTATTAAGGAGTGAATACACGCTGCACTTTTTATGGGGGCAGGTGTTGCACACACTTTAGAAATTCTCACTTAATTGTGTTTTTAATCCTACATATTGTTAGTTATGCTCAGTTTTTTTCACAGTTCACTTGATACACTACACTAGTTTTTTCGTATTTCAGTGGAACAGCGCCAATCACCCCTTTTTTGACTCTATACACTAGACAATAGACATGTGCACACAGAAATATTTTGTTTCGGAATTTCGTTTTCGTCCGAAAAATAAATTTATTTAGTTACTCCCGAAATTCGTTTTTATTTATTTTGTTTTTTCGTTAAAAATTGCATTCGTCCGAAAATCCAAATTAATTAAGGTCGAATCTGTCATTGAAGGCTTATGGTGTCTGTAGAATGTTCAAAGAAGATTCGACTTAGCAGCTAAACTGTACGTGTACATTTCCGGACGAATTTTCCGCCTACAAGCTAGCTGTAGTAGAATTCTAATGTTGTATGACTAGTAATAATTATATTTATTATTTTACTAGTGAACCAACATTAGAATTTTTCTATAGCCTATGGGCGAATGCATTTGACTGGAAATGTACGATTACAGCGTCGTACAGTTTAGCTGCTCCGTCGAATCTTCTTAGAACTTTCGACAGACACCATAAGCCAAAGATTCAACGTTTGTATGTTTTTCGTTGCTTTGTTGAATCTTCGTCGTTCATGTTGAATGGTCTACTCTACCCCAACAGTCAGCCAACTTTCACATTCGTTTCTTCAGATATTGATATGGCTTTATAATATAGAATCTATAATAATAAATCCCCCCCCCCCCCACAACACGGGCAGCCTCTGAGGCTATCACAACACTAGCAACACTAGTATCACTATCAAGTTCACAACACTAACACAATAGCAGCAGATTATTATGAAAAAGTTAAGTTGAACTGTAGCTTGCTTCACTATTGTTCTGCTGCTGTGCTTATGCTTAATTGCTAAATAATTCAGGTTCTCTGACAAACGGACCAGCTAAGATTGACTGTCTTCTGAAATGATTCAGTGTGTGTGTCTCTCTCTGCTAGCAAATCGTAAGTGAAAGTAAGTTGGCTGTACGTGTGTACTTAGTTCTAGCTATTTTACTGCCCTTCCTCTTTGGTTACAATCGGCCAATAACATTCATCATCATTATTTTTATTTTGCTTCCCCCACCCAATTCCAGCAGCGATCTTTTCTCTCTATGTCAAATCTTTTCTCTCTATGTCAAATCTTTTCTCTGTATGTCAAATCTTTTCTCTCTATGTTGAATAATCTTGGACTAATAGAGTTATGCCCCGTACACACGGTCGGACTTTGTTCGGACATTCCGACAACAAAATCCTAGGATTTTTTCCCACGGATGTTGGCTCAAACTTGTTTTGCCTACACACGGTCGCACAAAGTTGTCGGAATTTCCGATCGACAACCACGCGGTCACGTACACCACGTACGACGAGACTAGAAAAGGCCGGTTCAGAACCAAGCGCAGCACCCTTTGGGCTCCTTTTGCTAATCTCGTGTTAGTAAAAGTTTGGTGAGAGACGATTCGCGCTTTTTCAGACTCGTGGCTTTCAGACCGTTTTCTGCCGTTCAGTTTGTGATTGTGGGTTTGTATCTGCTCTTCAGTGCGTGCAGTCAGTTCGTATCAGAGTTTTCTGTGTGATCTTGCCTGCCTGTTGCTGTTTTTCAGGTCGCTCTTCACAGGCCTTGCTGTTCTTCAGTGCGTTCTGTTACTTCGTTCTGAGCAGCCGACCGTTTTCTAGCCATGTTTCGTATGCGTACTCCTCGTAGAGTTCGTGCTGTGCGGGGGCTTGGTGTTGGGGTCCTGACCTTGACACAAGTCCAGTCCATGAACAGGGTGGGGAGGAGTTCATGGACCAAGAATTGGTTGCTTCAGCGTGACCAGTTCTGTCATATGCCTTTGCTCTGTGAGATCCGTGAGAATAATCCTGATGATTTCAGGAACTTTCTCCGGATGACGGACCCCGTGTTTCACCGTTTGTTGGCTTCGCTGACCCCCTATATCAGCAGGCAGGATACCTGCATGAGGCAAGCCATCACTCCGGAGCAGAGGTTGGTCGCTACCTTGCGGTATTTGGCCACAGGGAGAAGTCTGCAGGACTTGAAGTTCTCGACAGGCATCTCCCCCCAGGCTCTGGGGATCATTATCCCAGAGACCTGTTCTGCCATCATCCAGGTCCTGCAGAAGGAATATATGAAGGTAAGATTTTTATCCTTTAATATCACATTTTATTGTATTGAATGTTTGCTAATATATTGTATTTCTTTCCTCATTCCCTAATGACCATGATTGTAATATGCTGTGAATGTCCCCTTTGTTCTCATGCATGCTGGATTTTTATGTAATTATTATTTTAGGTCCTTCATACATATTTGCCCTTCAATAACCTCTCCAGCATGGTGTCTCCTGCCCTATATTCACCTCATGTAGTCACTTAACAATGTATTTTATCTGCTCCATAGTAGTGCTTTATCCCAAACACCCCCTAAAATGTTTGGTAATGTTATTTTTGATTTAAATTCAGGCAGAGTGCCAGAGGCTTTTTTTTGTGGTGTCCCCAAATTTTTTGTAACCCTCCCTCCCCCAACTGCTAAGTCAGCTGATCCCAATTCTCTATCCTCAATCATCTATCTGCTGACTTTGCCAATCCCATACACACTATACCCATCTCTTTACTGGTCAGATTTATGGATGAATTCCCCAAAGCATGTAGTGCAAGGGCCTGCCTGTATAATTTCCAATGGTACTGTTTAAAGTTTTTGTATCCTATTATTATCTTGATAGGTAATATCAGTATGACCAAATGTGCTCAAATGTGTACAGTGTGTATTTATATCTTTGTATTCAGACACTTCTTACCTGTCCAGTGGTCTGCCAATAGTGTAACTAAGGAGGGGCTGTTCCAAGTAATACCCATTATTTAGGCATTCATCTCTCAATGAAGTGAAGAGGGTTACCTGTCCAAGAGTTCCCCCCCCCTCCTATAATGTTAGAAATGGCCCATGAGAGGGGGGAGGAGGAATATGATAGGTGTACCTTATACTTTGGTGTTGTTAAATTCCCCTTAATAAATGCTATCTGGAGGTTGCCCCATAATGTTTGTGTCTAATCTGCTTGCCATGTTTCTGTGAAAAAATAGTAATGTTTATTGTTTTTTCCTCAACAGTTTCCTTCAACACCACAGGAATGGCAGACTGTAGCCTCCCACTTTGCCCAGCGGTGGGACTTTCCTAACTGCGGAGGGGCAATTGATGGGAAACACGTCCACATCGTCCCACCACCCAACTCGGGGTCGTACTATTATAATTACAAGGGGTTTAATAGTATAGTGATGTTGGCGGTGGTGTCGGCTAATTACGAGTTCCTGTATGTGGACGTGGGGAAGAATGGCCGGATGTCCGATGGTGGAGTCATCGCCCAGACGGAGTTCTACAGGCGTCTCCAGAATGGCAGCTTGGACTTGCCACCTCCAGAGGACAATATTGAAGGTCTGTGAATAAGTGAATGATTCCGCGCCACAAAAATAAGTGATTGGTAATGCAGCTACACCCTAAACAAAAATGAATAGAATCATTGATGCATACATGTGAGAAAAAAATGAGAGGGGTAGGGGAGCGCTAAAAAAGGTAGGTCAAAAAAAGACTAATACATAAAAATTGTTCAATGTGAACTAATAGATACATTCAAGTGATAAATACCAGCCTGCCTAAGTGGAAAGAAATTGAATAAACAAAATCATAAACCTGAAAGCAAAAAATATAAATGTGTTCAATAGTGATCTTAACCACTTCAATACCAGGCACTTAGACACCTTCCCGCCCAGCCCAATTTTCAGCTTTCAGCGCTGTCACAATTTGAATGACAATTGCGCGGTCATGCCACACTGTACCCAAACAAATTTTTTATCATTTTGTTCCCACAAATAGAGCTTTCTTTTGGTGGTATTTGATCCCCTTTGCGGTTTTTATTTTTTGCGCAACAAATAAAAAAAGACAGAAAATTTTGAAAAAAAACACGTTTTTCTTTGTTTCTGTTAAAATTTTTTGTAAATGAGTACGTTTTCTTCTTCAATGACGGGCACTGATGGGCACTGATACGGCGGCACTGATGGGCACCGATCAGGTGGCACCAATGAGGTGGCACTGATGAGGTGGCACTGACGGGCACTGATGATGGGCACTGATAGGTGGCACTGATGCGCACTGATAGGTGGCACTAATGGGCACTGATAGGTGGCACTGGTAGGTGGCACTGATGGGCACTGATAGGTGGCACCGATGGGCACTGATAGGCGGCACTGATGGGCACTCGTAGGTGGCATTGATGGGCACTCGTAGGTGGCATTGATGGGTAGTTATGGGTGGCACTGATAGTTGGCACAGATGGGCACGGATGGGCACTGATAGGTGGGCACAGATTGGGCACAGATGGGCACCGATGGACACTGATGGGTGGCACTGATGATTCTGATTGATGGCAGTGATGCCCCTAAGTGTGGCATTGCTGGGCATCACTGCAACATAATTGTGCCAATCAGTGCCCATTTGTGGGCACTGATTGGCACAGATTTGGCACTGACTGGGCACATGTGGATGGCCATGGGGTACATACCTGGCCATTCACATGTTTCCCTTCCCTGGTGGTCCTAGTGGCGATCCCTGGTGGTCCAGTGTGGTGATCTGCGGGGGGGCTGCGCTGATAAACAATCAGCGCAGACCCCCCCTGCCAGGAGAGCCCCGATCGGCTCTCCTCTACTTGCGTCTGTCAGACGCGAGTGAGGAAGAGCCGATTAACGGCTCTTCCTATTGACAGCGTGATCAGCCGTGATTGGACACGGCTGATCACGTGGTAAAGAGCCTCCGCCGGAGGCTCTTTACCAAGATCGGTGTAGCGGTGTGTCAGACTGACACACCGATCCACCGATCGCCGCGATGCGCGCCCCTGCGGGCGCACGGTGGCATGTTATCCTGAAGGACGTCATATGACGCCCAGTCAGGATAACACAACCACCGCCCAGCCGTCAATCCGCTATAGGCCTGGCGGGAAGTGGTTAACATATAATAATGTAATATATATTCAATACATCAAATGTGCAATAAAGTAAAAAAGTCCGTCAAAAACTCAAAAGTTGATTGTGATGAAATCCTGATGTGAATCTTGATATCAAAAAACGTGAGCAGCAAAATCCCTTCACCGTCACTGAAAACAACACACCAATGTGCTCATGGGAATGGGTGTACGCTTACCAGATGGAGTTGACCAATTTAATTAAAAAAAGGTCAAATAGGCTTTAGCAAGATAATGCTTGCTGCAATGGAGAGGAATAAACCAGACTCTTGTCCTCACATCACAGGGTCTCACGCATGGGATATAAAATAGATGGAGAGGAACCAAACATAGTGTAACACCATTTATTTAAAATACATGTAAAAACACAGCATAGCCAAATGGCTACTCACATAAAAGGTGCCATCGCCCGGCACTGAGGCTAGGAAGAGTATCTTTGGAGTGGGGAAATCGGCTCTGTGGGGAGGAATTCCCAGATGGTTGCGGCAACGGCGTGCGTTCCACCCTCGACGGACAAGCGAACCACGGAAGCCGGATGTGATGTAATTGTGTGACCAAGTACCGCCTCGGTACTCCTCTACTTGCGTCTGTCAGACGCGAGTGAGGAAGAGCCGATTAACGGCTCTTCCTATTGACAGCGTGATCAGCCGTGATTGGACACGGCTGATCACGTGGTAAAGAGCCTCCGTAAATTGCGTGACCAAGTACCGCCTCGGTACTTGGTCACGCAATTACATCACATCCGGCTTCCGTGGTTCGCTTGTCCGTCGAGGGTGGAACGCACGCCGTTGCCGCGACCATCTGGGAATTCCTCCCCACAGAGCCGATTTCCCCACTCCAAAGATACGCTTCCTAGCCTCAGTGCCGGGCGATGGCACCTTTTATGTGAGTAGCCATTTGGCTATGCTGTGTTTTTACTTGTATTTTAAATAAATGGTGTTACACTATGTTTGGTTCCTCTCCATCTATTTTATATCCCATGCGTGAGACCCTGTGATGTGAGGACAAGAGTCTGGTTTATTCCTCTCCATTGCAGCAAGCATTATCTTGCTAAAGCCTATTTGACCTTTTTTTAAATTAAATTGGTCAACTCCATCTGGTAAGCGTACACCCATTCCCATGAGCACATTGGTGTGTTGTTTTCAGTGATGGTGAAGGGATTTTGCTGCTCACGTTTTTTGATATCAAGATTCACATCAGGATTTCATCACAATCAACTTTTGAGTTTTTGACGGACTTTTTTACTTTATTGCACATTTGATGTATTGAATATTTATTTCATTATTATATGTTAAGATCACTATTGAACACATTTATATTTTTTGCTTTCAGGTTTATGATTTTGTTTATTCAATTTCTTTCCACTTAGGCAGGCTGGTATTTATCACTTGAATGTATCTAATGTTGAAGGTCTCCCATTTGTGTTCGTTGCTGATGAAGCGTTTGTGCTGGGGGACCACCTGATGTGGCCATTCCTGATGAGGACCCTCACCCCGGAACAGAGGGTTTTTAATTACCGGCTGGCCAGAGCCCGAAGAGTGTTGGAGAACACACTTGGAATCCTGGCCAGCCGGTTCCAATTATTTCTGACACCCATCCATATGGCGGAGTATAAACTGAACCATATAATATTTGCCTGCTGTGTTCTCCATAATTTTTTAAGAAAACATTCAGCAAACTATGCTGGCTCAGTTGGGCCTGAGGCCGGAATCCAAAATCCATCAACACTGACGGCGCTTGAAAGCGGCCGTCCTGGCTTGCCCTCCCTGAATGCCCGTGATGTCCGGTTACGATACCTGGAGTTCTTTGCGGGTAGGGGAGATATCAATATGCCAGACAATCTGTGAAACCTTTTTCAAATAAAAAACAACCAAAAGAAATTCTTTGTGGACATTTACTGCTTGTGTTTATTTTAGCTGACCCTGACAGAAATGTGTTGAGTGCAGAAAATGTCGTGATTGGGTAACCTTATAAAAAACACTGTTGGCTGGTACTTCCTAAATGCAAAAACACATTTCACTACAAGTGCACTTGCAACTGCACTGAAACTGCACTTGTAGTGCAAAGTGTATTTGCCCTTAGGAAATAACCCCCATGTTTGCATAAAACAGCAATTACATCACCCCAAAAGTGTTGTAGTGTTGAGACAATAATCCACACATTCTTGAGTAAACAACTTTTTTATAGCTGCACAATCACATGTGCATTTACCAAAGGTTTTTAAAACAAACCAACATGTTTGTTGTATAACAATTTTTGCTGTAGCATTATCAAACATCGAAATGTCCTTTACTAAAAAAAAAGGCCTGTGTAAAACCAACAAGAAAGCCAAAAAACTTGAACTTACAAAGTTCACATTAGGTAAAACCTGAAGGCTATATCAGACATGAGTATTTAGGAACTGTGTTTGATATAGCGTTCAGATGGGGGGAAATCACCCCTGGAAAGGCCAAATTTGGAAGATGCACACCAATTTACGAATGTCAACATGTGCTATCTGCCATCACGGGGATCAAGGGACGTGTTTTGGGGGAGCAAGCCCTTCCTCACCGCTACTTTATAATCGAGGAAGGTGTTGCACCACCAAAACGCGTCCATTGATCTCCCGTGATGTCAGATAGCACATGTTGGCACACTGTGTGCATCCTCCAAATTTGGCTTTTCAAAACATTGCAAAAAAATTTTAAAGATTGGACCACAATCCAAAAAGGTGATTTTGTGGCCTTTTAAATTCGCCCCAAAACATCAATGATGTTATTTTTTTTAATAACATCACTGATTTGTTGCTGTATGTTGTGCAATTCGAGATTACACCCCATGATCTCCCCGATCAGGATCTGGGCACTTTCAGAAGTAAAGCGTTCTGGATCCCTCACTTCATGATCACCTAAAAAGAGATAAAGAAAACAAAAACACGTATCAAAAATCTGCCACCATCCATCTCTTTTACCTGAGTCTGTGGTCGCAGACACTCACCTGTTGTGGTGTCAATCTCCACCACATCTTCTTCTTCCTCCTGCTCTTCTTCTTGGGTTTGCGGTATTTCACCTTCTTCCAGAGGTGGGGGGTCTCTGGTCTCCTGGGATGAGGGGTGTCCGAGTCTTTTCTCCCCTATGTAAAACAAAAATGGTATACTTAGCACACAGATATTTGATGGCAGAACTAGAAATAGGAAACATTGCTTGGAAGTGGGGTACAATTGTCTATTTTAGCCGAGTTCCAAGATGTAATTTTCTTATTGACCTTTGTCAAGCTGCAATACTTTACCGGTTTAGTACAAAGTTCACAGATGTAGCCCCCCCCCCCTATAGTATACACTGGAGCACCTGTGTGGCCCCCCTAATAAAAATGGCGTTCTTGTGTCCCACACTAGTGCTCCAGTGTCCAGATGTGAAAACAGCTTCTCAGTGTCCTCTCCTTACACACAATCTAGTTGGCATTTCATTCTAGTAACAAACCCATCTACACAAACAAATATTTGGCATCCAAGTAGGCCCCAAAAAAATGTGGGAAAATGCATATGGCCTAAACAATGGTGTTTTAGAGGCCCAAAGAAAAATGTTTTATACGAACGAATAATGGGCCCATGAACATTAAAGTTGCCCTTTTAAACGTTACAATTACTAAAAGCATATGGAGCAGAACGAACGGAATAAAGACAGAAAGAATAGGAACACAGCACAACTACTTACTTTTTTGCAGCACTCTCCGGATCTTTCGGTACTGCTCTGGCTCTCTCAACTTCAGGTCCGACCACCGCTTCCGGAGCTGATCTTTTGATCTTCGGACCCCGAAATTCCTCTCCAGACTCCTGACCACTTTCGCCATGATCTTGGCCTTTCGGATGTTCGGGTTGGGGTAAGGCCCATACTTCCCGTCATAGTCGGACTTCTTCATGATGTCCACCATCTCCAACATCTCCCCAAAGGACATATTTGTGGCCTTAAAACGTCTCCTTCTGGATCGGGACGTGCCTGGATCCGGGCTTTCCTCCTCCTCCTCCTCGTTCCTGCAATTAGCACGCACCTGCTCTAACTCCGCCATCATGCTCTTCACTCACTGCGCCGAATGAAAAGGGGCGGGGAATAGACTAGAAAGAACGTCAGGGGCGGGCGGAGTTACACGCATGCGCAGTGTATATAAAGCATAACACGCGTGCGTATTACGTACGATCTGTGAGCGGAGGAAGGAGCATTGGACGCGCCGATCGTAAGAACGAAGGTAAGAGACAAACTTGTGCCTATACTGCTTCTACATTGAGGCCTATATTTAACAAGATTAGGAGAGTTTGGTCTGACATTAGGCTTTGTCTTGTGTTATGTCTTGCAGTGAACATGCATATGGTACTCAAAGATAATGACTTCATGTCAGTATTCATAGATATGCTAAGGGAGCTGCCCTGTCTGTGGGAGATTAACCACCCCCATTTCAAGAACCAAGCAAAGAGGAAGGCAGCACTGGTGCAATTGTTGGTAATTGTGAAGCAGGTGATCCCCACGGCAGACATCACTTATTTAAAGAAATTAATTGGTGGCCTGAGGAGCACATATCTAAGGGAGCGCAAGAAAGTCCTGGATTCGCAGAGATCCGGAGCAGCAGATGACATCTATGTCCCCAGGATGTGGTACTACGACAGCCTGCATTTTCTGGCAGGCCAAACTGAACCCAGGTCATCCCTCTCCAGTATTCCTTCCACGCTTCCTTCCCCCCCCCGGCTGAGGCTTTCTGACGCCCAACCTGGGCCTTCCAGGCCACATGTGGAGGAGCCCAGATTGAGCCAGGTATAGCATTCCTCTAAATATTTCTGCTTGTCCAATCAATGATGTTAACTAGATGTTATTTGGGAGTACTAATTTAGAATTGTGATTGATGATGCAAAACATTACAACCATGTCCCTTTTTTCATACACAGGGAAGTCTCAGCCAGGAGGTGGCCGGGCCGAGCCGGCTGGCTGATCTGCAGGTCCTTCCACCCCTCCTGGAAAGAGAAAGTGGCAGGAGGAGGAGTGCCCTAGAGGAGGCTACCGGAGGAGTCTTTTGGAGGGCTACAGAGGTCCTGGGAGCACAACAGACCGTGGAGGAGGACATTGCTGCCGTCATTGCATATAAAATGCAGAGGATGGAGGAGGGCCAACAAGTAATGTGTGAGGCCCTCATATCGGAGGCTCTGGAGAAAGGTATGAGGGGCCAAATTACACCTGAGACACACCTTTGTGATGGTCCTCCTCCTCCTCCTGCAGGTCCTCCTCCTCGTCCTCCCTCTCCTCCAGGTCCTCCCAGTCCTCCTCAAGGTCCTACTCCTCCTCCTGCCACATCTCCAACTGCACAGCCACAGCCCGGAAGGAAGCGTGAAAGGAAGACCAGAAAGTGAGGACCCTGGATCCAGTCTGGTGGGCCAAAAAATGCAGCCTCTTGTGGTACCACAGCCTGGGGACATACATGTCATCTGCTGCTATCTGGATCTCTGCGAATCCCGGACCAGACTGCCCTCCCTTATATATGGACTCCTCAGGCCACCAATTTTGATGTTGAAGAATTGTTGTCTGCCGTGGGGGTCCCAGGCTTCACTAATTTCTCATGTTGATCCAGTGTTGCCTTCCTCTTTGTTTGGTTCTGATACCTTAATAAAGGATTTTTGTTTTGAATTATACTCTCCTATGTGTTTTACTTCAAAAATGACAGTTTGTTTGTGAGGATTCAATGGTGTTGGGGTAACTTGACACACAAAACACACACAAAAATATTCTGGAGTAAAAATAAAAATAACATTGAACAAAGATCAGCCTTGGAAAAAATCCAAACATTACAGAAAAAAAAAAGGCGTAAAATAAAAAACAAAAAAATATATAAAAAAAAAAAATGTCAGATGTGACAACTAATAACAATATATTGAGGGAATCCCAATAAAAATACACAAAGAAAAGTTTGTGAGAAGTGTGTGTGAATATGAGCAGCAAAACTACTTAATTCTTGTCACATTATAAAGAAGAAGAAAGTGCGCTGTATTAAACCATTTTTAAGATTGCAGTGTGACGAAAGTGCTGTATCCATTGCGAACGCTAAGTTTACCAGAACGAGCTGTCCCGTGTCGGAATTTCTTCTGTGCATGCGTGGCACTTTGTGCGTCGGAACAGGCCACACACGGTCGGAATTGACGCGATCGGATTTTGTTGTCGGAGAATTTTATCTCCTGCTCTCCAACTTTGTGTGTCGGAAAATCCGATGGAAAATGTCCGATGGAGCCCACACACGGTCGGAATTTCCGACAACACGCTCCGATCGGACATTGTCCATCGGAAAATCCGACCGTGTGTACGGGGCATTAAGGTTAGGTACATTCGACCACAGGTTCGATAGACACAGATCACTATTGTCAGCGTCATGTTGAATCTCCTATCTATATCAGCAGTATAGGCATTTCCCCATGCGCCTGCGTGGTAGAATTGCACATCGGCGCGTACCGTTTCACAGTCAGCGGGTACGAGAGTGTGTCCCGAACGGATCAGCTCACGTGGGTGCACTACGCAGCGCATCAATACGAACGCGTGCACGCACATTGGGACGTTTCCCTGGCGGGCCTATATAAAGACAGCTATGTCCTGTGTTTGTTGCTGGTTTGTCTTTTCAGCTCCTGTGATCTGTTCCTGAATCTGTGTACCTGTGCCTGCCCGTTGTGACCCGGATCGACCTCGACCTTGCTTGAACCTCTCTTGTGCTTGACCCTCGGCTGCCTTCTGGACTTCTCTACCTGCTTGACTACCTGTGTTTGACCCTTGGCCTGCTCCTGGACTTGCCTCTGCCTCATCCTAGTGTGGATCATCTGCCTGCCTGACTACCTGTGTTTGACCCCCGGCCTGCTCTTGGATTTTGTCTCTGCTTCACCCCAGTGTTGGACTATCTGCCTGTTTGAATACCCGTGTTTGACCCCTGGCCTGTTTCTGGACTTCTGCCTTGTGGTTGACCCTCAGTATCCGGCTCAGCCACCCTGCACGGATCTCTTCTCTACCTGAAGAACCGCCCAGCTTTTCTACTACCTGCTGACGACCCGTGCTCCTTCGTGCCCAATACCCGCTGTGCCACTCCCAAAGGGTATCGTGCGCCCAGCTGCAAGGGGAGCCTCTCTCAGCAACTCGGCCTTGGTGAGTACCTGACACTCATACTCATTCACATAGGGGGGTGGGCGGGATCTGGGGGCCCCCTTGTTGAGGGCATGCGCAGAGCCCCCCCTGCCCCAAAGTACCCATCCACCCCATGTTGAGGGCATGCGGCCTGGTATGGTTGGGGGGGGGCGCTCGCTCGTCCCCTCCCTTTCCTGACCTGCCGGGCTGCATGCTTGGATAAGTGTCTGGAATGGATTTTGGGGGGAATGGTACGGTATGGACCTGGGGGGGACCCCATGCCGTTTTTTCTCTCGAATTTTTTTTAGCCGGCAATTCTTTTTTTTACAATTTTTTTTTTTTACATTCAGCAGGAAGCCCGCTGACAACTGATGGTTAATCAGTTGTTAAGGACGCAGCAGCCGGCTTCCCGGCCCCCTCCTTAACAACCGGCTTTATACAGTGTAAAAAAAAACGCAAATTGCGGTAAAATCACGGTAAAAACGCCTGTCCAAGAACACGGCAAGCACCGCAAAAAGCACTGCAGAAACGCTAAAAAGCAACATGTATATATGTGCATCGAGCCTAGTAGGGTAATAGTAATATTAGTGTAATATTTATACTGGCCCAGAGACCCTTTACCTCCCTTCACACAAAGAATGAATTTCAGCTTTTTTTTTTTTTCCGCTTACAGGATATTTGAAACCGACACAGTTTTGCTAGATCAGAAAAGCAATAGAAAATAGTAGACCGTTCTTAAAGAAGAAGTACAGCCAAAGCTCATTTGGCTGTACTTCTCCTAGGAGGAGTGCAGGTTGTTCTGAGGCCAGCAAGAAGTCACCCTGGATGTTCCCAATTGAACTTATGGACTTTTTGTTGAACTCAAGTATATCTGTGTACACATGCCACCTATTATGCCATATTTTCCTTTCTATTTTTTTTTTTTATTTTTAATACTTTTTATTGAAAATTATTAAAAGAACAAAAAACAGTCAATGCGACAAAATTGGTAGGCAGAGTTTGCAGCCAAATCCGAAGTACAATACACTTATACAGTACATACATAATAAGTAAGCAGAGCTCTGCCACCTTCACCACGTTTCACATTGTCTAACTTTTATACTCGCAATGTCGTGTAAGACCCATTTTCACTCTTTCCCAGACCTCAGCCCCTCCCTCCCATTCCCCCCCCCTCCCCCCTACCCCGAGCATTCCCCCCTCCCACCCTCCCCCCCAGCATTTAGTGATTGCTCACATGTTATTAACTCTAAGGGTTACACTGTTGAGTTTAAAATTGAACCATATCCAGCTTCATTTGTTCTCTATCTGGTTAACCGGGTCTTGGTGCCTTAAAGACTCGCTCCCTGTAGGTTTACAGTAAATGCTAAAGGAGATGTTGGGTACTCATCTCTTGTATCCAGGGTCTCCATATTTTAATAAACTTATTGTAGCTACCTTTTCTAATATGTATGGTCTTTTCTGTCCATATCAAAGAGTTCATGGCCCTAAGCCAATCCTCTGGAGTTGGGGGTGTTGCGGATAGCCAAGATTGCGCTATGAGCTTTCTTGCCTGATATAAGCACTTTACTATAGTGGAGATTGTATTGGGGTTCCCCGTTTCTCCCCCTACCAGCCCCAAAACGCACTCCCTGGCTTCTAATTCCACTTTAACTTTGAACCTAGTGTTTATAGTTCTAACGATCTCGGACCAATATCCTTTCTATTTACACATGGTCTGGGCAGGGAGGTTTTGAGGGGCATTTTTCAGTATTTAAAAAAAAAGTGAAAAAAATTTAACAACAGTGGATTGGCTGATATTAACCACTTCCTGCTGGTCCTTTAGCAAATTGACAGCCGGGCAGGACTCTTGTCGCTCCAGGCGGTCGTCATATGACATCCTCCCGGAACGTGCCTCATCCATTGTTTGCAACAGTCATGTGATCTGCTATGACCAATCACAGCAGATCACATGACAGTTGTAAACAATGGATACTTTCATGCCATCCGATGTGTAAAATTGCATTGCTAGCTGAGATTGGTCACAGTGATCACATGATACAGACAGGGCCAATCACAGCCAATTTGTACCATGTGATTAGATGTGGCCGATCACAGCTCATCACAACAGTACTCACTGAATGAATCGGTTTCATTCAGTAAAATGATTGCTTATTATATCAATTAAATGCATTGGTATACGCAATCATAATCTGTAAAAAGAAAAGATCCTGATCACTTCCCCAGAATAGTACAGTGTTACTATGGTAATACTACATTGTTCTGGTCACAGTGTGTTACAAAAAATACATAAAAAAATAAAAAAAAAGAAATAAAAAAATTGAAAAAATGTATTCATTTTTTTTTTTTTACATACTGTCACCAGTCAGCATCCCTGATCACCACCACACCAGTTATATGATGATATTGTACTGCACCGGTGACAGTATTTAAAAAAAATTGTGAAAAAAAAAAAAAACTATTTTGTTTTAATTTTATAAATTTTCTCAAAAACTGTGACAAAACAAATTACAACTTCAAAAAACTTGCCTCTTACTAAATACCTTGGTCTGTCTACTTTCCAAAAATAGGTCTTTTGGGGGATATTTGTACTGTCCTGGCATTTCTAGGCCTTAAGAAATGAGGCCGTCAGTACATCAATTTTCAGATAAATACTGTATACCATAGTTTGTGAACTCTATAACTTTCTTACAGACTAAATAATATACTCCAATTTTGGTTATTTTTACCAACGTAAAAATGTAGCAGGATACATTTTTAAATTTATGAAGAAAGATTATTTATTTGCAAAATTTTATAACAGAAATGAAGAGAAACACATTTTTTTTCATAATTTTCAGTCTCTTTAAATGTAAAAAATAAAAAACCCAGTGGTGATTACATACCACCAAAAGAAAGCTCTATTTGTGTAAAAAAAAAAAATGATAAAAATCTCATATGTATACAGTGTTGCATGACCATGCAATTGTCAAAGTGTGACAGCGCTGAAAGCTGAAAATTGGCCTGGGCAGGAAGGGGGGGAAAGGGCCTGGTATAGAAGTGGTTAAATTACAGTATAAGTTCTTATATGAATAAGAGGTAGTTTACCTGATCTACTCGCCTATTAATTTGATTGTATTAAAGCTGAGCTCTAATCAGCCATATAGCTTAAGTATGTTGTGCATTCCCCCCCTTACATTTAGACCACAGTTAGTCTAGGGGAGGTTTACTTACCATACTCATCCTTTCACCAGCACAGGAGTTCTACTCCACTCTTAGTATGTGGGCAGCCCCACCATCCTCACATACAATATAGAAATGTTGGATGTACATTGTACTTACCGCACAACCATCAAAGAAGAGCGGCTTTGTGAATCCGGTTGTTCTGTGGGGAGGAAGCCTGCAGGAGCGAGGAATACGGTAAGTATTTTTCAGCTTTAAGCCTCACTTGGACTAAATGAGGTCTAAATGGAAAGGGGGGGTGACAAAATAGTGAAATTGTGGATACAGACTAGGGCTACTGACTTACGCTACCCTAATAAATTGCAGATGGGTCTGCTACAGTGTAAGGTCATTAATATATTCCAGGGAACAACTTCATAGTTTGAATTGGTAAGCTGAATTAATGGTAATTATAGTTCTCGCCTATAATATTAATCTCATCAATATTAAATAAACAGCCTATCCTGCCAAGAAACGTGACAGACGCCACCAGCTATTTTGTACTTACATTGATCTACAACCTGCTCAGGGCTCTTGAAGCTCCCTATCATGATTGCCAGATCCACTAACCGCTGTTAATTGATTTGAAACACCAGTTTAACAGAACAAGTTTGAAAATGCCTTAGATTGTCATATATAGCGCCAAATTCTTCATTCTGAGTATGTGTTTGTTACAGACAGTGAATGCTCTGGTATATATTGTGGTATAGTATTAGAAGGGAAATACATTATTATGACTTGTCCTATGGATGAGCTGACTGCTGTAAAATGAATAATTTGATTTAAAGAATATGCTTGTATCCGCATATAGAGTTATTTAACCAACCAGCTAAGTTATTTTACCTCTACTATTTTATGATAATTTTCCCCAAAAAATGTATATTCAAAACATAAATATCACTTAGGGATGAATTTATTTATTTATTTATTTAGCATGAAATAGGCATTCCAAAGAAAATTATATTACACTAATGGAAGTCTGCAGGCTGTGCTAGAATTGTAACATATAGAAAAACAGGGAGGGCACACCGACCTTGTACATTACCAAAGATAAAATTTATTTAAATAATAAAAACAAAAGTCATACTCACAAAAAAAACGTTAAAAAAAGGCTTAACATTGCTCCAAGAATTCAGAGCCATGTCTTCTAGACACCTGCAACCTGGACTGGGTATTAGGAGGAACCAGATGGTATCGCAAACGGCTTACGCGTTACGAGGGAGTACTCTCTTCATCAGAGCCTCAGCGATAGCAGACTAGCTTTCTCTAGATTCCCTCTATATAGAGTCATTCACATGTCTGAGTGGACGCCGACTGGAGCCTGCCACACCCATCCGGGTGGGCCCCGCCCACCATGTCAATCCATCAAAATGTACCATATGCTAAATCATACTGTTAACCATCCAAATATGTCTTCACTCCCTTAGAGAGGGGGCTATATCACTGCACTGACAGCGGGGTGCATCTCCCGTATCTCCCCGACCATCATGTCATTTCATTTTACAACCAGATCCAATGCTCCATATGTCACATTATGGCATAACATCAATTAGTCGCTCCAAACTTCACCTACCCTTTTGAAATGTTATATCTTTCCATATCATGCAATCCACCTTTCCTGCTAATAGATGGGATGGAGGGGATGCTGGAGGGGGAGTGGAGTGGAGGAGAGAGAATGGGGGTGAGAGCGAGTGCGCCTCCATTGTTTAATTGGAGCTTACAGTTGTAATATTATGGTAGAGGGTAAGGGTATAGCATGCGTACCACTAGCCAGATCATGTGGCAAGCAAGCTATATCGCAACCAGGAAGTGCGAGTTGATTTGCGTTCCACCCGCCACTTCCGGTTGCGGCAGACATCACTTCCTCCCTGCTGGAAGTTCTAACAGACGTAATTTCCGGTGCAAGAGCTCAGAGTGCGCAATGACTAGAGCTATCTGGCTCACACGGCTCCTCTCCCTCTAGCGGTGCAGCGGCCCATTGCCCGATCCTATTGCCTGTAAGATCGTGCAGCAAGATCGTGCAGAGGCTCACAGCTATCCATCGCCCTAGCATTGGCCAGGGAAGCAGCCATTCCCCCCTAAATTAGTAGGGACAAAGGGCAAAGTGTATCAGTGCAGAACGGCCGTCCCCACAATGAGTGGGGCCTCTAAAATACCCACCATTACTCCAAGGGGAGAACGAGGGGAGATTGGACACTGTTTAGTAGCTAAAATATAAAAGATATAAATGAATAGACATGGAGATAAAAAAGGATGTATATTTTTATATATAGAGAGAGATCTCTCTCTAGCAAAATGGAGGGATAGGCATAGAGTGGCTCATAGGCAGAAGTCCCACCAGACATGTGAACCCCTAATGTGCCGTTGTAATGGTATACCATGGGGACTAGTGGTACATACATAAAGACATGCACACATACACACACACACACACACACACACATACTTAAAGAATGTGTGTGTGTATATATATATATATATATATATATATATATATGTATGTATAGAACGCCAACATGCATAGATATGAAACCGTATATACACATATATAAACGTAAATAATATTATCAGTATATGGTCAGTATATGGTTGGTTTATGTAAACCCAATCACATTCGTGAACCTGTATCTTATTGTATTAAAAACATTATAAAAAAACATTATAAGAAACATTATAGAAATTTGTCTCGGTCAATTCGACCATAAGTGCATTACCATCAAGAAGTTCCATATTTATAGCTAGAACAATAACTGGGCAATGAGCTAGAGGGAAACATTCGAGCCTAAATGCATATTGTCGTAACCATAAAAGTAATTATTAAGAAAGTTAAAAGCCAGTCCAAGATGTGCGGGGTTATGTGCCTCACACTCCCTTGGGTGGCCCAATGCTACGCTTTGATCCACTATATGTTTCAGCTTTAAGGACACCCATTATTCTGAGGAGGGCAGCAAGACCTTTGACTGTCCATATTTTATCCAATGGGTTGACTACACCACTTACACATGGACTGGGGATTGTTTTGTGTGCTAGAATTGTCACTGAGGATAAATTTACCAACCAATAAAAAGCTATAGATTGCACTGCTTTCCCCTACTCACCATTATCCGTCATTGCCTCCTGCTTCCTTAATGCAGTCACCAAATTTATTGTGGACCATTAATGACTGCACTCACTGCTGGGGGCTAGTATGGTCAGATTACTGGGAGGCGATGTTTGTTAGAAATTTGCAAGAAGTAAAACATCCAAAGTAGTCATACTAGATCATATTATGAGGCTAATTTACTAAAGAAATTGAGAATTTTCATTAAAAGTTTTGTGTAAATAGTGATTTCAATTGGACAGGCATGTGAAAAGCATCTGCACATGGTTGGGTGTTCAAAATGATCAGGAATGTGATTTTCATATCATTGTATAATGGAAGAGAATATTCACATAAGTTTTAAATGAAAATTCTCAACTCCTAGTAAATCAGCTAAAATTTCTGTATCTTCCCTACATATTAGGTAAGAATAGTGGGATGGACTGGAAACTATACTGTTGAAATTATGAGGAAAATAGACACACATACAACTTTTTTTTTTATTATTATTAAAGTGGAAGTCCATGCAAAATCTAAAATCTCTGCATCTATAGACACCAGGGACCTAACGCTAACCTCTCTATCCCTGTAAAGAAAAAACGAGTATACATACCTTTTTGGAAGCCAATCTGACCCGCTTCGCCCGGATCCCATGCTGAGCTGCCAGCCGAGGCTTCTCTGTGGAGGCGGGTGCAGAGGAGACGGAGAACATTGTAAGCCCCATAGTAACTTCCCGTTCATTTCAAAGCCATTGTCGTCTGTTTCCTTTGCAGAGCTTCCGGCGCTGGAGATCGGGTCGGAGCGGGTCAGATCGGCTTCCAAAAAGGTATGTATACTCATCTTTTCTTTACAGGGATAGAGAGGTTAATGTTAGATCCCTGGTGTCTATAGATGCAGGGATTTTATATTTTGCATGGACTTCCACTTTAAGTTTGAGTTCTGTAAAAGATGTTCTGGAAGCAACCTGGAGGTGGTGGATGACAGTGTAATGAGGGGGTAAGTGACGTTCTGGCCAACAGTGAAATAAAGTACAGAAAGCGCTAGAACATGGCATTATTCTATATTTATTGTCTCTTATTTGTTCATGTTTGAGACTAGTAACAATAGCAACTGCTCAGGTTTAAAACTAGCAAAAATGGGGAAGGTGTACATGACAAAGCAAAACAAAATTCCCCAGCACATTGTCGATCTGGTCAGCACAAAAATTAACTAAACCACTACTACTAAATTACTCAGGGTAAAAATCAGAGGCTTTTGAACAAAAATGGCTACTGCCTCAATCTACAAATGGCTTTTACAGCAAGGTGCACATGAAAGGGCTTTGCACACAACAAACAAAACAAAATGTATTTCCCAGCACACCTACCAGCTAGAGAGCAAAAAAAAAGGCTTTTATTTGCACAACATTTGCAAATATTTGTGCAAGGCCCCTCTGCATAGTGCACTTATAACTCTAGTCTATGTATTCTGACTCCAACTGTTGTAATAGTGACTAATCTCTTGCTGAGACCTCTATGCCTGGCCTGTATAAGCAGATATAATCACCACGGACAGTCTTTATCAGATAGCTTGAACTCACCAGACACATCTTTTCCATCAGCGTAGGTTTTATTGCAAGCAGGAGATTATAGCAGACAGCAAAATGTAACAGATGATTGAAAGACAGTATTTGCAGGTCAAAACATGGTAATGTGTTCCCCTATGCGAGCAGATTGCATTAAAGGGTTAGACAAGTGGTCATCTCTATCCCTTAGCATAAAGAAGCAAAACAGGAAAAGGAAGTACATAACAAAGTGGGAGGGAACACGATAAAACAGAAAAGTATGGTGCAATAAGTAAAATAACCAAGATGGCAGTATAATAACCAATGTACATAAGTCCTGCATATCTGGTAAGCGGTCACCCCTTCTTTTACCATTATCTGGCTTGTTCAATACCTAAGGAGATTACATTCCGCAATTTGAAGGAAGGACTGCTTATAAGAAAAAACCCACATTGTTGTTTTTGGGTTTTTTTTAGGACTTTTATTAAATATTCACATTTTATGTGGACTGCACACTATTGGAATAATCAATTTATTTATAGCTAATGTTTAAATAATATGAACTTTAAGTTGAAGGAGTGCCTTTAACCACTGTTGATTTTGAAATTAGTAGTGCACCTGAATTTATTTTTACTACATAAGTCAATAACAATGGCTTATGAAAATTAAAGAGGAACTGCAGTCAGCTCACATAATTTGTAATAAAAACATCTTGCATTCGGAGCTTTCTGGTCCCCACCAGTGACTGTGCTGGGAGCGAAGTAAAGTGTTTACATGGGGCCGTATATATGTGGCCTCTCGGCGTTACAGCCTACCTGCCCAGGGGCCTCATATATGTGTACCCCTAGCGGGAAGGGGTTAAAGGGGCAGAGACACACCGGAGGTCCAGTACCGAACAATAGCAGACATTTGCAGCAATATACAGCATACAGCAAGCTAAACAAAGATGGCAACCACCCCAATCTCTAGCAAAGTTTTGGAGCAAGGTGCACATGGAAGGCCTTTGCATAAAGCAAACAAAAAAAAACAGAATTTTTTTTTGCATACCTTTGCAAAGAGATGTCAAGTCACGCTGCTGCATCAAGCAACCTCAGTAGTATGGCCCCTAACTCAAAATCTCTCCCTATCTGAGTTCATGACTATGACACATATACAGAGCAATACACAAATTGAGAGCACGCTTACATGGAATTAGCTCCCCCTTTCCCCAAATGTTGATCCTGAACTTTTCACTACCTCTTCTGCTGTATGGACCTGCAAAGATTAGCGTGTTTCACTGTGACAGCATACTCAGCCCCTGGCCATGGCAGGAACGAGGGATTATTAAGAGACTGAGCTGAGCAAACTGCTCATTTTTGCCTTGCTTTCCATGCATTTGTGAATGTATTACTGCTTTTTTATTTAATAAATCTGTATTTATTTTCTGCATTATGGTTGACTGCGCTGTTCTCCCACTTTTGTCTATACATTAGAAGTGACTAGGACCTAAATAAGCTAGCTATAGCCTACTTATTTGTGCATATGTCAGTTAAATTAGTCATGAATGTTGCCTTTTGCTGTAAAACAGAGAGGTCACGTAATGCATTATAGTGCCGGGGATATACAGCATCTACGAGCACTGTTATTTATAGATTATTAAATGACTAACTAGAGGAGACTGTCTAATTTGCCACAATGTTCTCATCTTTTCTAACACAGTGCAGCTGCAGTTATCACCAATGTACAGAGTTCCCACTTGTCCTATTACATGGAATTAGAAATAAGCATACCAAATTGGAATGTTCAGTATTCTTGCAAATCAGTGAAAGAACACTTTTTTTTTTTTTTTTTACAGCTCGCTCATATTCAAACAGATAAAGGAAAAGATAGGGCATCAAATTGTGAAAAAATAGGATTCAGCCCAGGTTCACTTTGAGCTGCGGGAATGAAGCCGTGTGAGTTCAGCTGAACTCACACGATTTAACTCCTGCATGTCAGTCCCGATTTCGGCCACGATTTCAGAGACATCTGTGCAGGTTTCTGCACCGATGTCAATGTAAATCACAGCCTGAAATCGCAAAAAGTAGTACAGAAACTACTTTTTGAAACTGGTGCGGCGCTGCAAATGCAGCATTGAACCGATTAGGACGGTGCTATTGCCGGCAATTGCTGCCGATTTGACATGCGATTTGACACACATTTTAATTTAAAAATTAAAACATTTGTCCCAGTTTTCAGCCAGATCTCTTTATGCATTTTATACTCTACATGTAGGATATTTAGGAAATTTTGGACAATGCAAGACAAAACTATTCAGAAACTAGATTAAGTGTTGCCAGAACACTAGACTGGACTGGTTTTACAAAAAAAATGCCCTAAATAAATTAAACAATGATCATTTAGGCTAGGTTCACACTAGTGCGAATTTGATGTGGGTTTCCCATGACAGTGTGACCGGATCTCTATGAAGTCGGTTCACACATCTCCGTGGCGGCTGCGGAGCAGCTTGTACAGGAGTTCTGTACTTCTTTGGCTCTGTTTTAGCGCCAAATTCAGGCAAAAATTCCATCCTGATTTGTCCCTAAAATGGAGAACATGGACGCACCGGACCACTGCTATGAGCCGCATCCAGCATTGGTGTGAACCCAGCCTTAGTCTTAGCTTGTAAGCTCTAACAAGCAGGGCCCTCTCATTCCTCTTGTATTGATTTGTATTGTAACTGTACTGTCTCCCTCAATGTTGTAAAGCGCTGCACAAACTGCTGGCACTATATATTATAAATTCTGTATAATGATAATAATAATACATTTCATGGACATTTGCAAGCAAGCTACACAACTGTTATTAACATGGGACAGGTAACAGACCTGTACCTCCTCTGCTTGGGTTATGGCCCCTTTAAGGGGGATGATAAGAGATATCTTGCGTACTCAGGAGTTCTCATCTATGCAGGGTGAGGGGTTCTGGGGTAGCCTGATTAGAAAGGAAAGGACTGATTGGCCACTTTCTCAGGATTGATAAGTCCTCACCGAGGACCCAGATTTCAGAGGCTCAGAAAGACTTTGGTTGAAAGGTGCCTCCAAACTTTAAATACAGGGACTTTGGTTTCCAAAAGAGTTAACCAGTCTGCAGGGGAGTCCAAAAAAGGCAAAGGAAACAGTCATCAGGTGTCTGTGACATGGAGTAACGCAGAACACAGCTGAGTGAGCAGTGTGAACTAGCTTGTGACTGAGACACAGTTGCTGAACTGTGGAGACCTCCTCTTTGGGACTCCTGAGGCAGGCGGGAACTCAAAAACCCTGTTAAGGGACAAGTGTTACTGGCATTGAACTGAGACTATTTTTTTAACAGAAATTTATGGACTATTTTTTGCTTCTTTTTCCTTGCTGTAGAAAAACTATTTTCTGTTTTCCTGTTTTTTTGACAATAAAAGAGCCATTTGCGTTTACCAATACAACTGCCTGGTGATCCTGGGCTTTCACATATTACAGCAGTAATTAAATAGATATATGACTAAGAGAATAAATATATAAATCTATATCACACATAACATATATACAATACAGAACACAAAAAAGGATGATGTAATTAGATAGATAGATAGATAGATAGATAGATAGATAGATAGATAGATAGATAGATAGATAGATAGATAGATAGATAGATAGATAGATAGATAGATAGATAGATAGATAGATAGATAGATGCAAACACAAAGAAGAAGATCATTATTATACAAATTGTATTCAGAGCTATGTAGATCAATATTAAAGGGATTACACTAAAGGGTCTATTTATAAAACAGAGAATGTGACTTTCACCAACTATTCTTTGGTTAAGAATCAATCACTGCCATTTAAAACATATGGACCTTGGAGATTTGGTAAAAGTCACATTCTCTGCTTTTTAAATAGATTCCTAACTGTATTCTTGTAGATTGCACTATATTATGAATTTGCAGAACTGCAAATTGGAAGGAAGCTTAATTAATTAGAAATTACCGTTGATTACAAAATTTGTAATATATATATATATATATATATATATATATATATATATATATATATATATATATATATATATATATATATATATGTTCAATAAATCTCTTGAGTTTCTAATTAATGAAAGCATACATTTTTTTCAGAAATGTTCATTTTAGATTTCACTTTAGATTGTAAGCTCCATGAGCAGGGCCCTCCTATGTATTGTAATTGTACTGTCCCTCTTTATATTGTAAAGCACTGCGCAAACTGTTGGCGCTATATAAATCCTGTATAATAATAATCATTTTACACATACAGTACATAAGTATACTATAGGCCCATATCATTTGATGCTCCCTATTCAGAACTCTCATAAGGATAGCCTCCTATAGACATAAGTCCTACATGAATAAGTAAGGTCAAGCTAAGTCACTGAGCACAGCACTCTCCATGAGATATTTCCAGAAATTGTCCAAATAAGCATTGTCATGGCAACTGCGATCAAATATGACACCATTGTGTTGGAAAACTATGAAAATGAATTATTCATTGTAAAACATCATTCATGCATGCGACACAGCCTGTGATATGCCAACACCAAGCACAGGCTTTGTCTGAAAACACATTTAAAACCATAGCAAATGCCCTCAGTATGCAGAAATAGACCTAAATTTGGCCTTGCATGGAAAAATTTTACATTATAGCAACATAATCTAACTTGTCCACTTGGCTTAGTAAAGTAAGTGAAACATTTAAAATAAACATAAAAAAATGCATAAAACGCACAGCCATGGCCAACTTGCACTGTTGATTTCAGCTTGACATCGAGAATGCCAAACTGATAAGGCTGAAAAAAGCTATGTGTGTTTAAAGAGAATAAGTCTTGACTAGACAAATTCAAGAATTTGTCAGGAGCGTTTAACGCTCCTGTTCCATGACAGCTGCTGGTCTCATTCCAGCATCCTGGTTTTGACTGACCTGCACTCTCCCCGTCTGACTGTCCACGTGCAGGGTGATTGATGTAGACACAGCCTCTGTGTGGAGACCAGGCCTGTTTTAAGCCTGCCAACCCCTTAATACCATGATGTTGTTTGCAACACGTGCTTCAAGCTTCCTGTTTGCCTGCCTTGTTCTTGTACCTTGACCTTTGCCTGCACCTGAGCCCGGCCCTGCCAGCTACTTTGGATTCCCTTGTTGATGACCTTAGATCAGATTTTGACTACTCTTTGAACTCTTCCTGCCCTGAACCTGGACTGTCACTGGACCACACTGCCTATCTGCCAACCACAAGTACTTGTTTGCTGTGCTTAGTTTGTGCCTGCTCTGGCGTGATAGCTAGGCACCACAGCATTGTATATAAGACCTGGGAGCAACTGAGTACTGGTAGGCCTGCTCACCTTATGGGAAATGAGACTACTATAGGCAAAGAACACAGAAACCAGCTATAGTGTCTGACCACCAACGCTAGGGGTAGGCGTGACAAAATTATAATTGTCTAATTATGAGGCAGACAACAAGGCAGAAAATATCTGACCTCACCCTGGCTCTCAGAACCTGTATATAGTCATGCTCAGCCAAGGCTAGATAAAGCCAAATATTGGGGTAAATACTTACTAGGTCGAGTTATTAGACTTTTAGCCAGAATATTCAGATTCTTTGACAAGCCCAGTGTTGACTGACGCTTCCTGCTGTCTCATGATAATTCAGAGGCAGTAAGAGTAATCTGAAACAAAGAAGTAATCCCTCTATGCAGTGTGAGCTAACCCAATATGGCAGCTCCAGAACACACTCTACACTGGTGTTTCTCAGCCCTGATTATCAGTGGCTATCAGAAGTTTGCGTTTCATAGGTCCTTTCACATAATCACAGGTGTAGTTTTGTATTTTGTTTTAAAGGATAGCGGTAGCTTTAAACTAAAATTTCTTTGTAGACCTCCACATCTACCCTATTTGCCCAGGGTTACATATACAAACTGCAGAAGCAGACTGCACAGCTTATGGTGCCCAGAGAAACTGACACAGAACAACATGCAACAAATTACGCCAGTGTTTGAGGAAGTCAGATACCTGTACGGTTTAGGAGATATTAACTTTGCATGCAGCCTCTGACATCAGCGGCGCATGTGCGCAAGGCCCGGCTGAAGGTCCGGCAGACGATGCTGGACCTTGCCGGGAAGAAGACTACTGCGCGAGATGTAATCGCGGCTTCGGCCACTCACAGCGCCGGAGTAGCGATACCCAGAAGAAACGCAGAGGGAACATGTCAGCTCCCTCGGCGTGGACTGGGATCAGATGTGGAAGACTCGTTTTAAGGTGAGTATTTCATAATGAGCTAGTATGCGCTGTATACGGGCTCATTATGCCTTTGCCTGCAGGTTTTTTTGTTTAAAAAAAAAAATTCTGTGCGGGTATACAACCGCTTTAAAGATGATGTCTTAAAAAATACACAAGGAAAATGTTGTCTTTTTAATAATTTATTCAATAAATGTATCAATAAATGAAACCATGTATTGTGGAAAAGGTGAGTACACCCTTGGTCTGATATTGACCCTTTTGCAGGAACAACTTCTTGTAGGTAATCTATTTAATTAGATCTCTGATCTCTCTGATATCAACTTGGTGAAATGTATGACCACTCCTTCAACATCAGTTGCAAGATGTTTGTGGGTTTCCTTACATGAATTGCCCATTTCAAGTATCCCACTGGTTTTAAGTAGGTCAGTTCATAACCCTGTATTTCTTCATTTTGAGACATTCCTTGGTTGATTTGCGTGTATGCTTCAGATCATCATCTTCTTAAAAGATTTGTTTCCTGTTCAAGTTTAGCTCTTGGACACATGGCCTCACATTTTCATCAAGCACACTTTAAGATGGAGAACTCATAGCTGATTGGATGACTGACAACTGCTTGTGCCATGGAGACCATAACTTTTCTACCACTATGCTTCACAATTGGTACAAGGTTCATCTTCTGTTTGCACCAAACATGTCTACTGTAACTGTGGCTAAGCAATTTTATCTTTGATTTGTAAGTCTACAACACATTTTTTCCGGAACGACTGGTCTTGGCCTATATGTTGAATGGCCAACAGGAGTCCTGTTTTAATATTCTTTTTGATTATAAAAGGTTTTTTTTCTGGCACACCTCCCAAGCAATTTAAATAGGTACAAAATTTTTCTGATTGTAGATGAATGGGGTTCTTGGAGTCTCCTGTTAGCATCAGACAGTCAGCACTTGGGCTGAATTTGCTAGGCCAGCAATTTCATTATTACACCATTTGTAGATTATTTTTCTTCCACCCAATGATTGATTTAAAATATTTTGGTAATTTTGAATCCCTTGCCAGGCTCATAGGCACTGGTAGCCTTGTAAAGCTTTTTTGATCTTGTCATGATAACACAACATGTCAATAGCAAAGAGAACACCAGATTCCTGATATTTGAGGTTTTAAATAAAGCAGGTTTGCCAAATCTTCAATTTCATTCATTTAGATTATGAGAGTGAATACGCCATGTCAGTTTTGTGTGTCATATATTCATGTATATCACCTTTATCTGTAGACACAACTTGGATGAATATCTAATGTTTGCCTGCTAATATCTGTTGAAAAAGTCAACAATTTCCATGAGGTGTACTTTCTTTTTCACGTGACTGTATATTTAGTATATTGGTCATTTCAGTTATACATTTATATGTGTAAACTTCAGTAAAAAAAAAAATCTAAATTGAAGGCATCAGGTGTATCTATTTTGTTGCGTATTTTTCTAGGAACTGGTCACATTAGCGAGCTGTAAATATCAGGGATTGGAAGTATAAATAAATTGATTGATGGATGGATCAAAACCAATACAGGTAGCCATTCACTAGATCATTTTCCTCACATACACACATCTTTCCTGTACAGTACATGCCTATGTGCAATGCTGTGACTTGCCCAGCACTAATCTTAAAATAAGCAACAATGGGCTATTGGTCAAAAAATTCCAAACTGTCTCACATGCCTGTTCCCCAGGTATAGAGTGTCAGGGAATGTCTGCTGTGATTTAAAGTAATGTATTAAACCCTACTGTAATCTGTAAAAGACACGGATATTACACAATTGCTGTCTTTTTCATATGGATACTGGTATAAACCTATTGGTGGACACAGACGTTATGCCCAGCTGTCACATTTAAAACAGAGGTGTTAATGAGAAGATCGTGACATGGTATCACTTCTGATTTTAGGGCCTGATGCACACTGGTTTATTGTAAAACGCTGTTTCTCCAGGAGAAAATCAGTGTTTAAAACTCACCTAAGCTGCCTTTTTTCAAACCAGCTTAGCAGCGTTTGGTGTTAGGGCATTTACTTTCATTGGCCCCGAATTGTAATTTATTCTGACTATTAAAATGAGTAAACACTTAATAAGTGCTAAACATGCCTAGCGTTTAGGTGCGTTTAGGCACGTTTAGCAGCATCAAGCGTTTTTTTTCTTCCCAAACTCTACTGATCCTGGACACACTGGCAGTGGGGTTTTTTCCTGCCTCTAAACTCTCCTGCCACTAAACACTGCTGAAAGTCTATGTGTGCATGAACAGATAGGCTAACATGCAGGGAAGTTTAGAGACAAGAAAAAAAAAACACCAGACACCCCTAGGAGCAGCTGTAAAAAACATCCAGTGTGCACCAGGCCTAAAATTCATGCCACCGATGCAGATAATCAGCCTGGAAAAAAAACAACATCTTGGAATCTCTTATTCAAATGTTCCAAGGGGTTCCAGCCCATCCGCTGCATAGACAGTACATAGAGATAGACTTCTATTTCTCTGATAGGTGGTAAAGGGCCTACTATTTCATCAAGGGATGTCTGGGGAACTTCTATCATTTATCCACACAATTTGAAAATCTCCATCTTAGCTTCAGTATGTTGTATGTAGTAATATAGACCTTCTAAAATAAATATCAGGGATATAGAATGTCTGACAAATTTTATTTGCATTGTTTGATTTTTGTTTGCACAAGAAGGTTTCATTATATTCATCTGATGCCCCTCAAAGCTTATAGTGGCTAATGTTTCCTCTATTATGTAAATTCCAAGTTGTTAGCATTGAACGGGCAAATTTCAAAGACGTCGGAGACATGAGATAATGCCTTAAAGCAGAATGACACTGTATCTGAGCACCACAAACAAAAAAGGCTATTTCTCTAATTTTTAATATTCGAACAAACTCCCCCATCCATCCATGTCTCCGTGCTTTACTTTGCTGAGAAATCACTTTGAATAACACCCCCCTACCAATTCTGGATGTGGCCATCTTAAGTAGGGACAGTTTATTTGTGTAGCATTTACTTCCTGGAATATGTCTGCCTTCAGTTTAGGCATGTGTTTAGCTGAGAAAACCCCTCCTCCCCTCCCGAAGACTCCTTGAATATATGATATCAAGGCCTGGAAACCAGGAAGTAACTGAAGAAATGTAAAAAACATAAAATAAAACAAGTAAATATAATATACCTTCCTAACTATTTACTAGCTAGCAGCATAAGTATTAAAAATAATCAATGTTGATTGAGAGAGTGAAGTTCCGCTTTAAAGTGGTTGTAAACCCACGAACAAAACAAACAGAAAAAAAGCTGCAAGACAAAGGCATAATGAGCTAGTATGCATAGCTCATTATGTATTACTTACCTTAGATAGAAGTCCCCGCAGCGGTCCTCGTTCAGCGTTCCGGCCGGCGACATCGCTCCCTTTTTTTTCTCTGGGTATCGCAGGCTCCGGTGCTGTGATTGGCCGTAGCCACAATGACGTTACTCCCGCGCATGTGCATGGGAGCCGCCAGTAACGGCACAGTCTTATGCCCTGTACACAATGCCGGTTTTGCTGTGGGAATAAACTCCGAAGGTTTCTTCGATGGAACTCCGACGGAATTCCATTCTAGCTTTCTTGCCTACACACGGTCAAACCAAAGTCCGACCGTCCAGAACGCAGTGACGTATAACACGTACGACGGGACTAGAAAACGGAAGTTCAATAGCCAGTAGCCAATAGCTTCCGTCTCGTACTTGCTTCAGAGCATGCGTTGTTTTTGGTCCGTCGGAACAGCAAACAGACAAGCGGGTTTCCCGATAGGAATTGGTTCAGTCGGTAAAATTTAGAACATGTTCTATTTCTAAGTCTGTCAGAATTTTCAAAAAAAAAAAGTACGATGAGGCATACACACGATCGGAATATACGATGAAAAGCTTCCGTCAGACTTTTTCTGTCGGACATTCCGCTCATGTGTACGCGGCTTAACTGAAGCAACGGCACGTACGTGCCGTTGCTTCAGTGCGCATGTGCAGATGACATCGATACATGCAGATACAGGGGATATCTCCTAAACCGTGCAGGTTTAGGAGATATCCAGGGTAGCTACAGGTGAGCCTTATTATAGGCGTACCATTAGTAAAAAGTGGTTGTAAAGGGTTTACAACCACTTTAACACCTGCAGATTTCTCGGAATCAGAAGACTTCCTGCCCGTTTTTTTTGCATCATTTGGTGGTCCTAATGGTGGTTCTTGGGAACCTCCAAAATTATTGCTCATAGAGGCTAAAAGCTCAGAAGCAGATTAATCCTCAGATCAAAGCTCCTGGTTCACATAAACCCGGGTAGCTGTGATCTTCAGGGACCACTCTCTGTAAGTACATAAAAAAGTTCAAATCATCTTGAGGGGGGGTGGGGGGTTTGTTAAGAGGCAGAAAACCCTTTTTATGCAAACATAAACAATCTCAAGAGAATTAGGTCAGCCTGCAAATCAGAACACATTCCTCCACTTGCCTGTCACTTCCAATCAGATGTAAAAGCTAGGACAAGGAGATGGACTGCTATATGTAAGAATTCTGTTTTGCAAATTTTTCCATTAATGTTACATCAAGCCGAATACCTTGGTAAAATTGAAAAGGCTGTAATTCCCATAGTTATGTAAAGTTACACATGAATGAAGTGAGTGGAGTCTCTGGGTGCTGCCATTATCTGAGCGAAGAGGTCCTGAGTTCTGGTGCATTACTGCATTGTATGGCTCCGGGGCCATAACACACTGGGGATAAGGAGGCACGGGAAATCTGACAGATATTATCTTTGTAAGTCCACAGAAGCGAAAGGAACAGGAAGATTAAAGTGAATTAATAGAACTACAGACTCAAGTCTGGCTGGGGACAGAATAAATCAAAAAATGAATTTCTTTGTCAAAGGCGCATTCTGTTGGCAGCTAATTTAAATTAACCCATCGAGATAAGAAAAAGTGGTTCTTATAAAACTAGTATGGCTTTACCGCCTTCAAAAGGCTCTTTATTGATCACAATAGAAATTATGAAAAGTTGGATTCAGAATAGACGAGGCCAATCCATATTATGTTAAACAGGATTAAAATGCATTATGCCGTATTGTGTTTCCTTACAATACATAAAGAATTGATAAGTGGTTTTATACCCTTTCCATTTGCCATGTATTATAATGCTGTAAGTGAGCTGTTAGTAGCGTCCATTAATTTAATTTTTCGAAGGATATAGGGGGTCATTTACTATAACTCCAGGAAGTACTGGGCACTATGGCAAATAATAGAGCAAATTTTAGCCAAATGGAAACAAAACGGCGAATTTGCGCATGAAAATCAGCGATATAAGCGGAGAACAAACGTTTGTAAATTCTAAATTGCCACTAATTAGCGCTTCCGCGTATATACAAATGCCAATTCTCATCAAGTTGTTATATAGCACTGTACTGTAGCCATGATCCATGTATGTGAAAGAAACATTTTTTATCAGAGATGAGCTCTAGTTCCCGTGCATCTATTGATTTATATTGCAATTAGTATTCCTATTTTTTTTTTCCTTCTTTTGCTAAGAAATGCAGTTCTGAATGATTATTACATAGTAATGTCTGCTATTCTGTAAAGTTACATGTATTAATCATTTAGGTTACCTATTTGTTGTATGTTGTTTTTTTCATGTTTTTGATTTATTATTTAATAATTTAGTTGACTATAACGCAGTAATTATTTATGTTCATTCTTTAATAATACTACACTATTATGCAGGTCTTGTACTTAGCACAATGGCTTAGTGGTCTGCTTTGATATCTCCACACCACTCATGGTATGAGTTCAAACAACAACCTACCATCCACCAGCTCTGTTTATTTTTTCAGTGCGCAAGTGAATTAAAATAAACAAACAAAGAAATGTAAACTGCCCTTTAGCTAGTGTGTGGTGTTTGGAATGTCACATCATAATATAATTGAATACTTACATACCATTGCATGCATTTAAAGAGTTAATACAATAAAAACTTTCACATTAAACTGCATTGGCTACTTGGCAATCACCTATTTTCAGTAAATAAATATACACGTATATTTGTGTTGCTTTGGCTAATTGGCTAACAGTAATTCTCCTTTTCTCCACCAATAGTAATCTTTTAGGATTCTTCTGTGGGATTTGAACCCATGAGTCTTTCAATACCTGAATGTTTGAAGGTAGAGGTGCTAACTGCTAGCCTATTGGGCTGAGCACAATTATATATACAAAATACTTTTACTAGTGTTTGATGTGTTATATACTATACAATAAAGTTTATCAAATGTAAACTGCTTGTTAGCTAGTGTGTGGTGTTTGGAGATTCACCCCATAATATTAGTGAATACTTACATACCATTGCATGTATTTGAAGAGTTAATACAATAATATCAACCACATTAAAGTGGTTACACATTAAAGGCTACTTGGCATTCACTGTGTGCTGCTTTGGCTAATTGGCTAACTGGCTAACAGTAATTCTCCTTTTCTCCACCAATAGTAATCTTTTAGGATTCTTCTGTGGGATTTGAACCCATGAGTCTTTCAATACCTGAATGTTTGAAGGTAGAGGTGCTAACTGCTAGCCCATTGGGCTGAGCACAATTATATATACAAAATACTTTTACTAGTGTTTGATGGTTTATATACCATACAATAAAGTTTATCAAATGTAAACTGCTTGTTAGCTAGTGTATGGTGTTTTGGAGATTCACACCATAATATTAGTGAAGACTTATTTATTTTTATTTAAAGCGGGGGCTCACCCACACCGCCAAAAAAAAAAAAATTAAAAGCCAGCAGCTACAAATACTGCAGCTGCTGACTTTTAATACATGGCCACTTACCTGTCCCAGGGTCCAGCGATGTCGGCAGGGGACGCCGAGAACCCGCTCGGTTCTCGGCAGCTGCCGCCGCCATCCTAGGTGAGGGAATCAGGAAGTGAAGCGTTGCGGCTTCACTTCCCGGTTCCCTACTGCGCATGCGCGAGTCGCGCTGCGCGTCCCTAGTGGTCGCTGCTCTCTCCTGGGAGCTGTGTGTTCCCAGCAGACAGCGCGGTCGGGACGGGAAGAGGCATAGACTCCCATGGGAGTCTATGCCTGAAGTGGGTGCAAATACCTGTCTTAGACAGGAATCTGCACCCCCCTCCCCCCTGAAAGGTGCCAAATGTGACACCGGAGGGGGGGAGGGTTCCGAAAAGCGGAAGTTCCATTTTTGTGTGGAACTCCGCTTTAAGGTACTTCTATAGTGCCGTCAATTTACGCAGTGCTTTACATATACATTATACACTAATATGGGCCCCTACCCTCAAGGAGCTTACAATCTAAGGTCCCTAACTCACATTCATATACTAGGGCCAATTTAGACAGAAGCCAATTAACCTACCAGCATGTCTTTGGAGTGTGGGAGGAAACCGGAGTACCCGGAGGAAACCCACGCAGGCACAGGGAGAACATGCAAACTCCAGGCAGGTAGTCTTGTGGTGTGGTTGGGAATACAAACCAGCGACCATTTTAGCCAAATAAAATTTCAACAGGCGAATGTGCAAATGAAAAACTAGCGCTATTAGTGAGAAACACATGTTAGTAAATTTTAAGCTGGCGCTAATTAGTGCTTCCGCGTATATGCAAATGCCAATTCCTACCAAGTTGTTATATAGTACTGCACTGTAATCATGATCCATGTATGTGAAAGAAACATTTTTATGTGAGATGTGCTCTACCTCGTGTGCATCTATTGATGTATGTTGCAATTAGTATTCCTAGTTTTTTCTTTCTTTTGCTAACTAATGCAGTTATGAATGGTTATTACATAGTAATGTCTGCTATTCTGTAAAGTTACATGTATTAAACATTTAGGTTATCTATTTGTTGTATGTTGTTTTTTAATTTAGGTGACTATAAAGTGGTAATTATTTATATTCATTCTTTAATCATACTACACTATTATGCAGGTCTCATACTTAGCTTAATGGCTTAGTAGTCTGCTCAGATGTCTCCACAGCACTCATGGTACAAGTTCAAATACCAGCCAACCTACCATCCCCCAGCTGTGTTTATTTTTTCAGTGCACAAGCGAATTAAAATAAACAAACAAAAAAATGTAATCTGCCCATTAGTTAGTGTGTGGTGTTTGGAATTTAACACCATAATAGTATTAAATACTTACATATCATTGCATGCATTTGAAGAGTTAATATAATAGAATCAGCCACATTTAAAGTGCATTGGCTAATTGGCATTCACCTATTTTCAGCATATGCTGCTTTGGCTAATTGGCTAATAGTCATTTGCTTTTTTTTCACCAATTCAATCTTTTAGTATTTCTCTGTGGGATTTGAACCCATGAGTTCTCTCAAGGTAGAAGTGCTGACCGCTAGCCTATTGGGTGTAGCACAGTCATACATAGAAAATACATTCACTAGTGTTTGATGTTTCTTCTCCCCGAGCTGTCTCTCCTGCTGCCACCATCTTCTCCCGCTGATGTGTTCTTCAGCGCAGCCGGTTACCCACTAATAAAAAAAAAGCCGCTCTTCTTGTGGCGGTCTTCTGTGGCCATCCGATAATGTCACCCGGAGAGTCCGCTCCATGGCTATGTAAGAGACACTACACAGCGGGTGACAACACAGCGGAGGAAGACCACAATGGAAGAAGAGCAGCTTTTTTTTTTATTAGCGGGTAACCAGCGGTGTGGAAGAACACAGCAGATGGCGGCGGCAGGAGAGACGGCTCTGGGAGAATACAGCTCGGGGAGAAGATGGAGGAGGGAGAGACAGCGTCTGGAGAAGATGGCTCAGGGAAGAAGACAGCTCGGAGCTATTCTACAATAAAGGACTTGTCAAAAACCGGCTATTAATTTTTTTACATTTCACTGCTTTTTTTGGTGAATGGGTAAGGGTAAAATGTACCCCATACCTATTCACATAGGGGGCAGGATCTGGGAGCCCCCTTGTTAAAGGGGGCTTCCAGATTCTGATAAACCCCCTGCCTGCAGACCGACAACCACCGACCAGTGTTGTCAGGAAGAGGCCCTTGTCCCCATCAACATGGGGAAAAGGTGCTTTGGGGCATGTGGCCTGGTAAGGTTCAGAAGGGGAGGGTGCTCACTCGTCCCCCCCTATCCTGACCTCCAGGCTGCATGCTCAGGTAAGGGTCTGGTATGGATTTTGGGGGCCCCACATCAAATTTATTTTACATTTTGGTGTGGGGTTCCCCTTAAAGTCCATACTGAAGGGCCTGGTATGTACTGGGGAGACCCTACGACATTTTTTTCCTTGAATTTTGGAATTCCATACCATATTTTTGAATAAGTACATACCATTGCATGCATTTGAAGAGTTAAAATATGGAATAAAGCAAGCTGATGTGCTTTGCCTAATTATGCTTCTGAGTACAATGCACACTTCTGGGAGGTGATGCTGTCAGTGGGATTTGAATTCATGGCTTGAACTTTTGGGGGCAGCAGGGTATACCGCTATGCTACAGAGCTGAGCACTTACCTACAGAGAAAATACATTTACTAATGTTTGATTCAATACAATAATGTTTTGCATTTCAGGCATTAATATTATAGTAACAACCATGCTCGTGCCGATGTGGCATTGGCTAATAGGCATTTGCCTCTTTTCAGCATATGCTGCTGAGTACAATGCAAGCTTTCAGTAGGTGATACCATCTGTGTGATTTTCAGCCATTTGAGCACAATTATATTGAGAACATATGTTTACTAGTGTTTGATGGTGGGACTACTTTATATTCTAGGTATAAAATAGTACTCAGCACAGTGACTTAGGCACCTTTCACACTTGTGCAACCTGAAAGTTGCAAGATTTTAATGCGACTTTAAGCAATGCCTATGTAATCTTGAGGTCTATGGACGCAGGAGTCGCAGGGAAAGACACGCAACTTTCCCATTATTTTGCATCAGCAATTTTGCCGCAATTCCAGGGAATGCCTGTGTAAACTTGAGGTCTATGGATCTCAACTCGCATCAAAGTCAGACCAAAGTAGTACAGGGACTACGTTGAAGTCAGTGTTACTTGAAGTCGCACAGATATGAATGGTACACATTAAAAATCATGGGGTATGACTTGTCATACGACTCTGATGTCCAAAGTGTGACTCAGCCCGACTTTGTCAGCGATTTCAGAGACATCAGTGCACTTTCCTGCACAGATGTCTAGTGAAATCACATAGGTCCCAACTGTTCTCCTTTAAGAAGGTGTCCTATGCCTACCTACTTTTGCTAATAGGTGTCCCTTATACCCATCTCAAGAAGTTGGGAGGTAAGAAATCGCCCCCTGAAGTCACCCAAAGTAGTGCAGGAACTACGTTTGGGAATTGTTGTGGCGTCGCACCAATTCGGACAGTTCCATTGCCATCAATAGGTGCCGATTTGGCCTACAATTTGACATGTCAATTCAGATCTATGTGAACATGGGTGAAGTTGCATAGATATTAGAGCTGCACGGTTCTGGCCAAAATGAGAATCACAATTTTTTTGCTTAGAATAAAAAGATCACGATTCTCGCGACGTAAAATCTTTCACATTATCCCACAAAAAATTGGGCTAACTTTTCTTTTTTTTTAATTCATTAAAGTACTTTTTTCCAAAAAAAATTGCATGTGAAAGGCGCAAATACAGTGTGACATAAAATATTGTAACAATCACCATTTTATTCTCTAGGGTCTCTACTAAAAAAAATATATATAATGTTGGGGGGTTTTAAGTAATTTTCTAGCAAAAAAAAAAAAATGATTTTAACCTGAAACCAACAAATGTCAGAAAAATGTTTAGTGTTTAAGTGGTTAAACTTTCCTCACTTACACAGAAGTCTATTTAATTGACAAATTGTTACAAGGTTTCTAGTTAAGTTCACTGATAAAGAATGTTCTAATTCTTGGCAGACTTCCTGGTTTTTTGGCTGTGGCTTCAGAAGAGCAGAGAGAGTTCTTTGCATAGCAAGAATCGTGAAACTCTTTTTTCAAGATCGTAAAGGGGGAAAAAATCACGATGACGATTAATCGTGCAGCTCTAATAAATATGCATGGAAATCATGGGGACAACTTTTCATGTGACTGAGGTCCAAAGCTCCATGAAAAGTCACCCAAGTGTGAAAGTAACCTAATGCGATTAATTGATAACACCTTTGAATAAGGCCCCATTTGCTCTTGTGTGACCTTAAAATTGCACAGCTTTGTCATGACTTGAAGCAATGTCTGTGTAATCTTGTGGTGTATGGACCTCAAATCGCATCAAAGTCAAACCAAGGTAGTGCAGGGACGAATTTGCTACACCTTCAGGATGCACAAGTGACAATAGGGCCAAATTCAAAGGTGTTATCCTTGAATCTCATTCACACTGCTGCGACCTGAAAGTCACACTATTTTGCTGCCACTTTGCCGCTGCAACTTGGCCCCAACTTCTGGGAATGCCTGTGTAATATTGTACCCGATATACCTCAAGTCACACCAAAGTAGTACAGGGACTACTTTGAAGTTGGTGCGACTTAAAGTAGCACAGATATGAATGGTTGTCATTGAGAATCATGGGGTACAACTTGCAACTCAGAGGTCCAAATTTGCTGGAAAATTCACCCAGCTGTGAAACAAGTCATATATTTTAATAAAAGGAGCTCTCATTTATACTTGCATAGTCCTTACTGATTTACATCAGCAGAACAAATACAGGAAGTGATGTGTGCACATGGGACGGAAGCAAATGTGTGGTGATGCCAAACAAATCAATGAACCCCACCCACACCAAATCTAACTATGACATCCACCCCGCATTGATTAAGTACAAGTACATATCCTACACTTACCCAGCCAATGAGCAGCGCCTCCTCTCTGCTAAAGAGACCTCGCCATGTCCACCTATATGGAGATCCTGACCAGCACAGGAACTTCCGGGTGCATACAATGAATAATTTCCAGGTCAGAAGGTGAAACCACGCTTTTGATTGCCGCTGCGAATATGTGATCTCAACCATGATTAGTATTTTTTTATTTTTAGATATGCAAATCTGTATTTCTACATATATTTGAAGGTAAACTTAAGGGAGTTTGCTAAGACATGGTGTCCCTGGGTTAGCAGCAGGTGAATTACAAAGGCAAAAGGCCCACTTTGAGCCCTGGTTCACACTGACAGCGGGAGGAAAGCGTTCAGCTGAACTCACACAATTTCATTCCTGCATGTCAGTCCCGACTGTGGGGGCAATATCAGAGACATCAGTGCAGGTTTCTGCACCAATATCAATACAAATCGCACCAATTAGAACAGTGCAATTGCCACAGATTTGACATGTCAAATCACACCAATGTGAACCAGAGCTGACACATTCAAACACTACCTATCCACCAGCTGAATTCATTACCTGCAATTCTCCACAGCTGTTAATGATAAAGGTGGAATTTTTATATATAACTTGCAGTTGTGCAGAAGCCTAGGTTTACATTGGAGCGATTGGTCATGCGATTTGAGAGATCAAATCGCATGACTATTGGTAATGGCACTGTTCCAATTGATGCAACTTTTTTTTTGTCGCACCGCATCAATTTGCTAAAGTAGTTCCTGCACTACTTTTGCCGATTTCAGGTGCGACTTCTATAGACATTTGTGTATGAAGCCACCTGAAATCACACTGACCTTGCTACTTTGAAATCGTGCTACTTCAAGTGAAGTAGCGCAATTTCAAAGTAGCATGTGAACCAGGGCAAAGAGATTAGTTTTTTGGTGCACAAATACATATTGAAATAAAATATAAAAGAGATATTGCATTTTCCCAAAACCACCACCCACAAAAACTAAAGAAAGAAAAGTAGAAGAAAAAAAAAAAAAAAAACCACACACACACACACCACAACAAAAGCTCAATGTATTTATTTTACCAGCAGAAAAAAAAAAAATTTACATTTACTAGCTTCAAAAAAATTTGGACAGGATATATGGTACTACATTTAGCAACGGAATTTTAAGGGCCCTGCTCATAGGAGCTTACAATCTAAAATTAGACAAAACCTTAGAGTGGACACAGCTTTAATTTCAGTGTATAGCGGGAACACATCACATTATTATCTGCAAGATTATAGAAACATACTTAACAGTCATTCTTACAAAGCATTCCAACTGAATATTGCAAAAGACTTACTCAAAACACCCACCACCAGCCCACAATTCACACATACATACATTGGTGACCATGTTCTGCTGGAAGCTGCATTTCGGTGTACACGATTAAACGAGATCAAAAATAGTAGGTCAGCAGATGCTTCCAAACGATGTTTGCATGATCAGACAGGAACAATACACACACAACATTGACAGCATGGCCACATAAACCCACTTTTGATTGAAAAAATGCACAAGAATTTCATCAAATCTCCCAATATCATTCCTTCTCCATCACAACAAAAAACCTGACCTTCTCAGGCCAAACGAACCCCCCTACTGCAGGCCTTTATATAAGAGAGGTTGTATTGTTAGCACACTGACACACCCAATAGAAGTACACGCCCACCAGTATCTTTCAATCTGTCTCTTCATGTATGTCTAAAGTGATTGCACCTGATGAGCTGGAACACATAATACTATTTGCAACTGTGTTAGCCCTTGGCTATGTGCATCAAATTTCCAACTACAGGACAAAGATCAAAGTCCATTTGCATCCACATAAACAAAGCAACAGTTTTCTAAGCATATGTACACGTGCAGTGTAAACCCTAAAATTTGAAATGTCCAAGTCCCTGGGCATGATTAGTGCTAATAAACATTAACGTAAGTCCCTGGCTGCAATGAGCTTCCAATATAAAGTCCAAAATTAACAATCTTACATTAGAACCTATTTCAACAGGAGACAAATAAGGTGCCAGCATGTCTTTGGATTGTGGTGAGAAACCCACACAGGGAGAACATATAAACTTCAACACAAGGATTAGCATGTTGGGGAATTGAACCAACATCCCAGGTGCTGCTAGACGGAACTGCTACCCACTTAGCCACCAGGCAGCCTCACACATGTTCTCTACATCTCTGTGGTGTGAACCAGCCCTAAGTCCATAGCCATGCTCAGTGTCACAAGCAATATACAATATATTGGCCTAAGTATTGGGATGCCTGCCTTTAAACACACATGAACTGTAATGGCATCCCAGTATTAGTATTGGGTTCAAAACTCATTTGGCCCACCCTTTGCAGCTATAACAGCTTCAACTCTTCTTGTCCACAAGGTTTAGGAGTGTGTCTATGGGAATGTTTGACCATTCTTCCAAGTGCATTTGTGAGGTCAGGCACTGATGTTGGACGAGAAGGCTTGACCTACAGTCTCCTCTCTAATTTATCCCCAAGGTGTTCTGTTGTGTTGAGGTCAGGACTCTGTGCAGGCCAGTCAAGTTCATCCACCCCAAAATCACTCATCCATGTCTTTATAGACCTTGCTTTGTGCACTGGTCCAAATGATTTGGTGGAGGGGGATTATGGTGCAGGGTTGTTTTTCAGGGCTTGGCCTCTTAGTTTCAGAGAAGGGAACTCTTGAGTTAAAATGAGAGTTATTTTCAGGTCTGAGCATGCTCAGTTGTGTTGGCACCTAGTTGTCCAAAACGGGGAATTTTTCACTTTTCAGACTTTTAAAGATATTTCAGTGTAGAAATCGCTTTTTCACACAGTTTAAAAGCAGATAATCTTTAAATAATATACCGCATATTTCAGTACCATTTAGACAATTATATCATGTTCTAAACATTATTTCCATGTGCAATTCTCTAGGTTTTAGCAGAGTAAGGGTTTGGGCTCTATTTAGTTTCAGGGAGCTATAGTAAATTCGATTTTGGGAGTATTTTCTCACCAGCGCTATAGTGAATACCGTTTTAGCGCGAATTAGCGCTATTAGCGCTAATGCGCGCTAAATTGCCGCGAATTAGCGCTAATTCGCGGCAATTTGCGCGAATTAGCGCCATAGCGCTATAGTAAATTACCCCCATATTGTAATATTGGTATCCTGTTGTACTTGAGTTGGAATTGCCTTTTCTTCTCTCCTTACAATTAGTCAGGTGCAGACACCTGTTAACTACTTCAATACAGGGCACCTATACCCCCTTCCTGCCCAGGCCATTTTTCAGCTTTCATCGCTGTCACACTTTGAATGACAATTGCGCGGTCATGCTACACTGTGACCATGTGAAATTTTTTTATTATTTTCTTTACACAAATAGAGCTTTATTTTGGTGGTATTTAATCACTTCTGGGTTTTTGATTTTTTTCCTAAAAAAAAAAAAAAAGACTGAAAATTTTGAAAAAAATAAAAGTTTTTCTTAGTTTCTGTCAGTAAATTTTGTAACTAAGTAATTTTACTCCTTTACTGATGAGCGCTAATGAGGCGGCACTGATAGGCTCCACTTATAGGCACTGATGAGGTGGCACTTATGGGCACTGATGAGGCGGCACTTATGGGCACTAATGAGGAGGCACGACTATGCCGCACTTATGGGCACTGATAGGTGACACTGATATGTGGCACTGATGAGCACTGATAGGCGGCACTGATGGACATGGTGGGTGGCACAGATAGGCAGCACTGGTGGGCACAGATAGGCGACATAGATAGGCGGCACTGATGGGCACTGATGGGCGGCACTGATGGACACTGATGGGTGGCATTGATGGACAGCAGTGATAGGTATTGATGGGCAGCAGTAGTGGGCAGCAGTGATATCCAGCACTGACTGACATCACTAATGGGCACTAATTACTTACACTTGTGGGCACTGTTTGCTGGCACTGGTGGGCACTCACTGTTGGCACTGGTGAGCACTCACTGCTGGCACTGGTGGGCACACTGCTGGCACTGTGGGTGCTTTATTGTAATCAGTGCCCTGATTACATGCCTAGATGTCCTCTGTGAGGAAATGCCGCTGATCGGATCTCCTCTCCTCACACTCTGTCAGTGTGAGGCGAGGAGAGCCGATTACCGGCATCTCCTTGTTTACATGTGACCAGCTGTGATTGGACACAGCTGATCACATGGTACTTGCTGACTGGCTACTGTTCATATACGTCGGCAGTTTAAAGATTGCTATCTCGGTAACAGCAGCAGCTGCTGCCACAACCGAGGTATCCATCTTTAGAGCCGGTGGTTCTGTATGCGATAATGGTGGTCTCTGCGGCGGATTCTCTGCGAGATCCCCATTATCGGCGACGGGAAAGGGGCCACCCCCCCTTCCGCCTCTCTCCCGTGCCCTCCGCCCCTTACCGGAGCTGTCGGCAGCGGCGAAGGCGATCGGGACCTGTCCGTGACTGGGTATGGAGACAAGTTAGGGGAAGATGGCCCCCACCCGTCTCCATACTATAGCAGGGCGGAAGCGACGTCAATTTAATTTAATTTAAAAAATTAAATCTTTTTTAAAAGCGCCCCGTCCTGACGAGCTGGATGATGGCACTGTAATTATTTTAATTTAAGAAAAGTACCCTTTTCCTAATCAATATAAAGCTGTCACTTGACCCAGCTCTTTCCCAGCCTATGTGTAGTACACACAGATCGGTAGCGTCCAGGGAAAGGAGGGAGACTGCAGTAGTGCTCACGTGTGCCTAATCCGTGCCTCATTCATGCCCATCTGTGCCTTATTCATGCCCATCTGTCCCTCATTCATGCCTCATCTATGCACATATGTGCCTCATTCATGCCCATGTGTCCCATTATTCATGCCCATCTGTGCCTCATTCATGCCCATCTGTGCCTCATTTATGCCTCATTCATGCCTCATCTGTGCCTCATTCATGCCCCATCTGTGCCTCATTCATGCCCCATCTGTGCCTCATTCATGCCCATCTGTGCCTCATTCATGCCCATCTGTGCCTCATCCATGTCCATCTGTGCCTCATTCATGCCCATCTGTGCCACATTCATGCCCATCTGTGCCTCATTTATGTCCATATGTGCCTCATCTGTGCCTCATCTGTGCCTCATTAATGCCCATCTGTGCCTCATCCATGCCTCATGTGTGCCTCATTCATGCACATCTGTGCCTTATCCATGCCCATCTTTGCCTCATTCTTGCCCATCTGTGCCTCATCCATGCCTCATCTGTGACTCATTCATGCCCATCTGTGCCTCACCCATGCTTTATCCTTGCCTATCCATGCTACATCAGTGCTCATCCATGCCTCATCCGTGCCACATCTATGCCACATCCGTGCCACATCAATGCCTCATCCGTGCCACATCTGTGCCACATCAGTGCTCATCCATGCCACATCCATGCCTCATCTGTGGTCATTCATGCCCCATCCATGCCTCATCCATGCCACATCAGTGCTCATCCATGCCTCATTTGAGCCTCATCTGTGGTCATTCATACCACGTCCATGCCTCATCCATGCCACATCAGTGCTCATCTATGCCACTTCAGTGCCACTACAGTGCTTATCAGTGCCCTACAGTGCCTCACAAAAGTGTAATAGGAAGTCAGGGAATTTGATTTGTAATGTTATGTCCCTAGAGCACCTGACGGTGCCCACCCAAATGTTGGGCCTCTGTATGTGGCTAGGCTGTGTAAAAGTCTCACATACAATATGTGGTATCGCCATACTCAGGAGGAGTAGCAGAATGTAATTTGGGGTGCAATTTGTGGTATGCACATGCCATGTGTTAGAAATATCTTATAAATGGACATATATATTTTCATTTTCTTTCCACATTTTCCCAAATTTGTAAAAAATTACATGTTCAAAAGATTCATAATGCCTCATAGAATATACGTTGGGGTGTTTGCTTTCCAAAATTTCCTGGTGCTCCAGGGCCTTCAAAAGTGTAATAGGTTGTCAAGAAATTATATGTGTATTTTATGCTCCTAGAACGCCTGGAGGTGCTACTTGCATGTTGGTCCTCTGTATGTTGCCAGGCTGTGTAAACGTCTCACACATGTGGTATCACCATATTTAAGAGGAGTAGCAGAATGTGTTTTGGGGTTTATTTGCAAGTATGCTTATGCTGTGTGTGAGAAATAACTTGGTAATATGACAATTTTGTGGGAAAAAAAATCTTAATTTTACAAAGAATTGTGGGAAAAAAATGACAACTTCAAAAAACTCACCATGCCTCTTACTAAATACCTTGGAATGTCTACTTTCCAAAAAGGGGTCATTTGGGGGGTATTTGTATTTTCCTGTCTCAAATAATGAGATAGGCCGTCAGTACATCAGGTATGATCAATTTTTAATGATTGCCACCATAGCTTGTAGACTCTATAACTTTCACAAAGACCAACTAATATATACTTATTTTGGTTATTTTTTACCAAAGATATGTAGCGGTATAACTTTTGACCAAAAAATTACTAATTCGAAAATTTTTATAACCAAAACAAAGAAAAATGCATTTTTTTTTACAATTTTTTTTTTTTTTTATAGCACAAAAAAAAAAACCAGTGGTGAATAAATACTACCAAAAGAAAGCTCTACTATTTGTGTGAAAAAAGGACAAAAATTTCATATGGGTACAGTGTTGCATGACTAAGTAATTGTCATTCAAAATGTGAGAGTGCTGAAAGCTGAAAATTAGGAAGGGGCTATAAGCGCCCAGTGGGGCAAAAAAAAAACAGCCTTTGGAATAAACAGAATAAATAAATAAATAATACAAATAAACTATTTAAAATTGGGCTACAACTATATATTTGAAATCAAATATTTATTATTTTGTTGAAATATGGTGTGGGTGGATTTTTTGCCAGTCACAGGCCACGCCCCCTCAAGCCTGTATCTTAAAATAAGAGGGAGGTGAAGCCACCATTAATCTACATGTAATATCCCGCACCCCCCCCCCCCTCCATTGTGTTTAGCTGGTTAATGGCCATGAAGGAGGAGGGAGGGAGGGGGCTGTCATTTACCACTGTGTATCCGGCAACATGTGTGACTCTATAGTCACATGGGCTGCTCAGATGTAATAGGGAGGAAATGCTCAGCATAGAAACTCACTGGAAATTGAGCATGTGCAGAGTTACCACTACAGCTGCAAAATACCTACAGTAGCTGAATTGGGGACATAAACAGAAGGTGGAGATAGAAAGAAGCAGAATTAATGTGGATTTTTGCAGAATACAGAAGACGAATCTCATAGTGACTGAGTGAGTATGAACAGCATGTAATACAGCATTTATTGATAGTTTTTTATGATGTGGGTTTTGTGATAATAATAAAAGTCACTAACTGTCTTGTGTAGGCATTCACATAAGTTTCATAGCTGTTTCATACAGGGTGTAGGCAGGAAGAGAAGACAGAGAGAACAATCATTCTGTAACTGCAGTGGGGAATAACAAAATCACCAACCTGGCTATGCTATCTGGCAGATGTGCCTTTTTGAAAAATATGACAGTCTATCTGTGGGTATACCTATTCACCAGGAATTCAGGCTTGTAAGTCATAGGAGTTCAGTAGGAGTAAAAGCTTGGGTGACAGGATGCGAAGAAGCATCTACAAAAACTCAGTAGGTATGGGGCTGTGGGGAATGGGGGAAATGGGGGAAGGTGGGTAAATTAAAGTGGTTGTGAATCCTTATATATACCCACTCTCCTACATAAGTTCTACTTGTTTGTCTGCAGCCATCTCTTATTCCCAGTAGAGATGGGCCCGATGTTCGTGTCAAACGTAAGTTCGTAGAACAAACAAACATATGGTGCGCTCAGGGGATCTTTGCCCGCCGACGAGCGCCCCATAATGCACTGCGAGATCACAGTGCATTAATGGCTGCTGATTGGCCAAAGCATGCACCTGACCTGTATTAGCAGGTTTTTTGTGCTTGGAAGCTTGTTGTATGCAGAGAATAGCTTTACTTTCATGGAGGATATCTTTATCATGTCTTACAGGAAACAGGACAATACAAGTACATTTATTGAGGAAAGACAAGCACTTCCTCTTGTTACCTTACCATAGAATACATATTATAACACTGCAGTGCCACCTACTGGTATAGATAGGTATAATGCATATATATATATATATATATATATATATATATATATATATATATATATATATATATATATAATATATATATAGTTCACAATATAACTAACTTGCTGTTGCTTTTCTAACACCCCTTCTCTCAGCTTCTTCTGGAAATAACTATGACGTTCCTTCAACAAAGACTTGGTGAGTGCATCAGCAGTCATCTCCTCTGACGGCAGTATTGAATGTCAATAATACCTTGCTGTTGATTGTCCCTCAGTAGGTGATACTTGACGTTGATGTGTTTAGTCCTGGGATTGACCCTTTCTGATTGCGTAAGCTCTATACATCCTTGGTTGTCTTCAAAAATGGGAATTGGTTTTGACATGTTTATCCCAATGTCCACAAAAAGTTGACAAATCCCTTTCACTTCTTGACATGCGTGTGCTGCTGCAATGTACTCTGCTTCGGTTGAAGATAGAGCAACAGTTGTTTGCTTTCGACTAAACCAACTCATGGTTCCTTCCCCATACTGGAAGATGAACCCACTTGTGGATTTGCGGTCTGTACAGTCACCGGCCCAATCGGCATCCACATACCCAACCAGTTTTGGATCTGATGTTGCTGGTAACTGTAACTTCATCTGAATTGTTCCTTTTGAGGTACTGCATCACTCTTTTTACTGCGTTCCAGTTACGTTGACAGGGAGCCAAAACTTTCCTACATAGTATGCCCACTGCTGCGGCTATGTCTGGTCTTGTCACAGTGGCAACATATAGCAGCTTACCGATTGCTCTGCGATATGTAACATTGTTGGGTAGCAAGTTTTCTGCTTCATTGCTCTTTTGTTAGCCTAGTTCCATAGGAGTTTTCACTTCCTTTGCATCTTGCATATGGAATTGTTCCAAGATTTCCAAGATTTTCTGAGACTTGTTGAGAAGATAACTTCCATCCTCCTCTCTCTCTATCTGGATTCCCAGATAGTAGCTAAAGTTCTATGATTTCAAATTTTTCTTTCAGCGTGTAAACTATCTGATTGTAATCCCCTTCTTGTTCAAAACAGGTTATAATGTAATTAACCACTTGTCAACCGGGCACTTAAAACCCCCTCCTGCCCAGACCAATTTTCAGCTTTCAGTGCTCTCACACTTTGAATGACAATTACTCAGTCATGTAATACTGTACCCAAATGAATTTTTTGTCCTTTTTTCATACAAATAGAGCTTTCTTTTGGTGGTATTTGAACACCTCTGGGTTTTTTATTTTTTGCACTATAAATGAAAAAAGACCGAAAATTTTGAAAAAAAACACGAATTTTTCTTACTGCTATATATCTTTGGTAAAAATAACCCAAATTAGTGGATATTATTTGGTCTTTGTGAAAGTTAGAGAGTCTACAAGCTGTGGTGCAAATCATAAAAAATTGATCACACCTGATGTACTGACGGCCTATCTCATTTCTTGCGACCCGAACAAGCCAGGAAAGTACAAATACCCCCCAAATGACCCCTTTTTTTAAAGTAGACATTCCAAGGTATTTAGTAAAATGCATGGTGAGGTTTTTGATGTTGTCATTTATTCCCACAATTCTTTGCAAAATGAAGATGTTTTCTTTCCCCACAAAATTGTCATTGTAATAAGTTATTTCTCTCACATGGCATGTTTATACCACAAATGATGCCCCAAAATACATTCTGCTACTCCTCCTGAGTATTACGATACCACATGTGTGGGACTTTTTCATAGCCTAGCCACATAGAGAGGCCAAACATGCAGGGAGCACCATCAGGTGTTCAAGGAGAATAAATTACACATCTAACTTGTTGACTACCTATTAGACTTTTGAAGGCCCTGGAGCACCAGGACAATGAAACATGACACTGACGTGGCACTGATGACAGATGGGACTGATACGTGGCACTGATGACATGTGACACTGATGTGGCACTGATGACAGATGGCACTAATACGTGGCACTGATGACACGTGACACTGATGACAGATGGCACTAATACGTGGCACTGATGACACGTGACACTGATGACAGATGGCACTAATATGTGGCACTGATGACAGATGGCACTGATGACAGATGGCACTAACACGTGGCACTGATGACATGTGGCACTGATGACAGATGGCACTAATACGTGGCACTGATGACAGATGGCACTAATGCATAGCACTGATGACACGTGACACTGATGACAAATGGCACTAATACGTAGCACTGATGACACGTGACACTGATGACAGATGGCACTGATACGTGGCATTGACACGTGACACTGATAACAGATGGCACGTGACACTGACAGCTGGCACTGATGACAGATATCACTAATATGTGGCACTGATGACAGATGGCACTTATAGGTGGCACTGGGGACAGATGGCACTGACAGGTGGCACAGGGGACAGATGGCACAGGGGACAGATGGCAGTGGGGACAGATGGCACTGACAGATGGCAGTGGGGACAGATGGCACTGACAGATGGCAGTGGGGACAGATGGCACTGACAGATGGCAGTGGGGACAGATGGCACTGTGATCACTTTATTTGCCTTTTTTTTCCTGAGACTCACAATCTGCAGCCGCTAGCTCTCCCTCCTCACACGCTGTCTCTGTGTGAGGAGAGAGAGCCGGCGATGAGAGATGATCTCATATGTTTACATATGAGATCATCTCTCATTGGAAGCTCCGATCGCGCTGTAAACGGCCGCTGTGATTGGCCATTTACAGCGATCTGTGACTGGCTGTGTCCAAGGGACACGGCCAGCACAGAATTTCCCCGATGCGCGCCCACGGGAGCGCGCATCATGGAAGTAAACAGGATGACGTCCAGGGACGCCCTCCCGGCAATTGGCGTCCGCGCTGTAGCCGTCTTTCAGCTATAGTGCGGGCGCGAAGTGGTTAACATACTGCAGACAAGGATATATATCCATTTGTCTTCTTGATTCTTGGAGTAGAGACAGGGGTCTGCTTTGCTTCTTGAGAATCCCTTTTTAGTAAGTATTTCATTCACTTTCTCATTCCACATCCTTAAGACCGTAGATGCTCTTCTAAAGTTTACACACAAGGTTGTCTTCTTGCTCAAACCCTGGTGGTTGCGCCATGTAGAGATCTTCCCTAATGTCTCCATATAGGAAAGCAGTTTTAACGTCTAGGTGTTTCACTTGCATACCCTTCCTGGCTGCAATGGTAAGAAGCGCTCTGATGGTGTAGTGTTTTGTGACGGGAGCGAATGTTTCATCGTAATCTTCACCAAATTTCTGGGAGTAACCCTTGGCAACTAGTCTGGCTTTGTATTTGTGGATATTCCCTTCTGCATCTGACTTTACTTTGAAAGTCCACTTACCTTCTATAGTTTTGCGGTTAGGAGGGAGCTCTGTGAGTGTCCAGGTTTTATTTTCTTGAAGTCAAATAGGAAATGAGTACAGCGCTGCACCAATAATCGTGTGAGAAAACAAAAAAAGGGTTACACAGTAAGCAGCTGACACTCCTCTTAGACAAAGGAAAATAAAATTAGGAACCATATACAGTGTAGCGCTATAAGTGTAAATATAATAAGAAAACAAACAAAATGAACTAAGCCTAAACCATTACTGGGGGGGCCACAACAAACAATTCATCGAATTCAAGATTGCATGTAAATAACTGAATACAATACAAATTAAGCAAAGTGCCACATACTATCAAAATAAATTAATATGGTGTAAAAACAATGTGAAGAAATATAAAAGTGTTAAAGAGTGAAACAAAATTGTTTTTTATGACAAAAATGTTCAAAAATGCTAAAGATTATGATCTGAATAGAATTCAACACCCACCACCCAAAAAAGTCTCTGAAAATAGAATAATGGAAACAATGGTGAAGAACTTTTGCCAAGTGAGTAGATGAAACACCAGGTAAATGAAACTTCTAAATGAGTGTCGGGACCACCACCAAAGCATCGGAGGAGGCTTACCGGAACCAGGTAACTTGAAAAGACATACGTCTTACAAGTCCCAGAAAGCTTGTTTAGCCACCAAGGCTGGTAGGATGGATCCTCAGATGTTCTCAACTTCCATTGGGGGAGGGGAGAGGAGAAAAAGGTAGAGATCCCGTCGTAACCTCAGCCGTCCAGACTCATCAACAGGCCAACCGGATAAAATTACATGCCATGGGAGAAATAAAACTCACATGGCATGATATCGTTTAAAACATAAATTTATTATAAAAATTTAACAGGAACACTCACATTTGTGAAGATCAGAATAAGCTCAAACCAATATGGTAAACGCGGTAATCGTAGGGAGTCCACCCAACATGTTTCGGCTAACGAGCCTTCATCTGACCCCGACACTCATTTAGAAGTTTCATTTACCTGGTGTTTCATCTACTCACTTGGCAAAAGTTCTTCACCATTGTTTCCATTATTCTATTTTCAGAGACTTTTTTGGGTGGTGGGTGTTGAATTCTATTCAGATCATAATCTTTAGCATTTTTGAACATTTTTGTCATAAAAAACAATTTTGTTTCACTCTTTAACACTTTTATATTTCTTCACATTGTTTTTACACCATATTAATTTATTTTGATAGTATGTGGCACTTTGCTTAATTTGTATTGTATTCAGTTATTTACATGCAATCTTGAATTCGATGAATTGTTTGTTGTGGCCCCCCAGTAATGGTTTAGGCCTAGTTCATTTTGTTTGTTTTTTTATTTTCTTGAAGTGACTTTAATTTTTCTTCTGCCGCCATTCTCCATTTATTGGCACATTTTGGCAGTTTTTCTATGTCTTCCCAGGATGTTGGTTCAAGTACGTTGTGCGTTTTGACAGTCTATGACAGCTTGCGGGGTGATATCCCCTTTGTAGTCCGAGTGGATCTTCCGATTTCAGGCAGTTCAGCAGGATCTGGTGGGGAACTTGATTTAGACAATGTGAGTTCCACCTCTTGTTCAGACTTTTGTACAGGTTTGCTTTGATCAACCTTTTCTTCTGGTTTGCTTGGCATATTCACTTCACAGCTTTCAGAGATTGGTGTTTCTGATGATGGGCTTTCATCAAAATAAACACTACCGCTTATTGTCACTTTGTGAGTCTTTGGTGTAGGATTCTGTAACCCTTAGTTTTCTCACTGTAGCCTACTAGAATGCCCTCTATGGCTCTGTTCTCCAGCTTGGATAACTTTTCACTTTGAATTTAGGCATATGCTATACATCCAAACACTCTGATGTGCCCTACGCTAGGCTTTAAGCCATGCCACATTTCAAATGGAGTACTTTTAATGGCTCTTGAGGGTAGTCTATTCTGTAGGTAGGTTTCAGTCATAACTGCTTCTCCTCAGTACTTGTAAGGTAGGTTGGCACCCGACAACATGCATTATGACAAGTGCAATATTTCCTTTCTGCTACACCGTTTTGTTCAGGAATGTATAGTGCAGTTGTCTGGTGTACTATTCCTGGTCTCTTCAGATATAAGGCCACTTCTTTGCTTATGTATTCTCCCTCCTTGTCGGTATGTATTATTCCTAGTTTCTGTTGGAATTTGTTGCTAGACATGGCAACGAACTCTTGAAGTTTGTCTGATGTTTCATTCTTGTGTTTTATCAGATAAGTAGTTGTGTTCCTGGACTAATCATCAATGAAAGTCAGTAGATATCTGTTCCCGCCTGACGTGGGAGTTTTCATTGGACCGCATACATGATATCATGATGTATCTTCAGTTTCCTGTGTGGCTGCTTTGACTCTTTCTTCTGTGGATAGCTGTAGCTTTTGCTGCTCGGCTTTCCAGATAGAACAGTCCTTTTTTAAAGGATCGGTCCTTTTATAGGAAAAACAGACTCTGCTTTCTTTGTTGTGCTTTGTGCCTTTGTACATCTTAAGAGCTTTGTCATCATGGTGCGTGTTTTCTTTCCTTCTGTCATATTCATCAATTACTTTCCCTTTGACATATTCTAGCATCAGCTTCTGCTCATGTCTGGTTTCTAAAGTGTTAATAAGAGCAGTATATGTCTCTGGTAGGCTGCAGAGGAGCAGGGCAACAATATGGTTATCTTTGATGTCTTCTCTGATGGTGCATAGCTGCTTTATGATCTCTAGCATAGCTTTCACGTAGTCACACATTTGCTGGCCTTCTTGTAGTCTCGTCTTGTACAACTTTCTTAGGAGAAACAACTTGCTGTTTATACTTAAACACTCATACAGTTTCTGTAATGAAGTCCACATACCTTTGGCCTTTTTCTCTGTTCTTATGTGGATAAGCTGGTCATTTTCCACTAACAAGCTTATAGTTGCTTTTGCCTGTCTATCCTTCCTATCCCTTTCCTCCAGCTCTTCATTTGTGGGTCTGTCTGTATTCAGCATCTGCAACAAGTCATCCATGCTAAGAAAAAATTATAGTTTAAACTTCCATAGCTGTAGTTGGCATTGTTCAGCTTTACTATTGCAAACTTCAGATCTGAACCGCTTGCCATGTTTCAGTAGTCTGTATACAGTATTAATTGACTCACTGTACTCACTGAGTATTCTTTTCAGTGCCTCTGGGTGCTGCTGGGTGCCTGGGATATCCTATCCAATGCCTGGGTGCCTAGGACCCATAACCTATTAGCAGGTTATTGAATAATGCGCTTGAAAGCTTGTTGTATGCAGAGAATAGCTTTACTTTCATGGAGGATGTCTTTATCATATCTTACAGGAAACAGGACAATATAAGTACATATATTGAGGAAAAACAAGCACTTCCTCTGGTTACCTTACCATAGAATACACATTATAACACTGCAGTGCCACCTACTGGTATAGATAGGTATAATGCATATATATAGTTCACAATATAACTTGCTGTTGCTTACCCAACAACCTGTATGATTTGGCCAATCACAGTGCGATGTACAGTGGGAGCCATGATTGGCCAAAGGCAGGGTGCCTTTGGCCAATCGTGGCTCAGGGGCTAAGTCCACGCCCCACACTATATAAGGCTGCTTCCAACGGCGGCCGTGTATAGTGTGTATTAATGGAGAGAGGTTAGGCAGGGTAGTTAGTGGATTGAGCGTGCAGTCAGTGTAGTGTATAATATGCAGTGCAGAGTATATAGTGCAGTCAGTGTAGTGTATATAACTCAGTGCAGAGTATATATTGCAGTCAGGGTAGTGTACATCGGGTAAATCACATCCCCACCCATTCACCAAAAAAGTATCAAAATGTAGAAACCACAAAAAGACAGTTTTTGACAAATCCTTTATTAAAAAATAAAAAAAAGTGCCAGACGGACCCAAAAAATTGCAAAAATGGAAAACGCTCCGCCTCCATGGGAGGCCTCCCACCGACTGCGAACATCTTCGCTTTGACAGCTCTTATATAGGCAACAGCGGGGCCACCCTGTGACATAACTAGGTGACCTTGCTCCCTTCTAATGTCATGAGGCTTCCAGGAAGGGTGTCCCTATCCTTTCCTTACTCATCTGGAACTTTCCCCTACCACTATTTACTGTCCCAGACAGATGGGTGACCTGTCCTTAATCTACCCACACGTGAAATGCACCAAGTCCGGGAGCCAGGGTCTTAAATAGACCCCTGTTTTTAACCCATATTGTTAGACAGGTCAATTTGGTTGGTCGCGGGCTGGTCAGTAAGTTGAGCTTGGAAATTTCTTTGGTTTTATTTGATGCCCTTCCAGTGCTCCTTGCCAGTTAAATGTGTGTGGGGGGGGGGGGGCAGTGTCTGTTTGTTTGTATTGTTAATATATTGGTCAGGCAACGCACTGACACCTTTGATGCTATAGTGCTGTGTGCTGGGTGTGCTGTGTGCTGGGTGTTTAGTGTGCACCCTTAAGGAGGGGTGGGCTCCCTCCGGCTTACCTGCCCTCTGCCTATCCAATAAAATGCATGTGCTTCTATTGTGGAGACTCTTAGAAGTTAGAGTTAGAGACTAGAGGGTGCCTTGATGGGGCCTGTAGCTTACGCATGTATTTGCAAATGTGTGCACACTAAACCCTTGTTTTTAATGCATACTGTTATGCTGGTCAGTAAGTTGAGCATGGAAATTTCTTTGGTTTTATTTGACATACAGTACATTGCCCTTCCAGTTATCCTTGCTGCAAGAGCCAGTTATAGGTGGGGTAGTGGCCATTTGTTTGTATTCTTAAATAAGCTCTGTCTGACCCAAAATGGCCACCAGAGTCACATCACGTGGAAGCAGCCAATCTGATAGCTTTCCTAGTGATCCAGGAAACCATAGCGGAGCTATGTTCCTCTTGACTTCCCCTCCAACTGCAATGCCGCTGCGGTCAAGTGCCACCTATTATTATTATTATTATACAGGTTTTATATAGCGCCGACAGTTTACGCAGTGCTTTTCAACATTAGGGCAGACAGTGCAATTACAATACAATTCAATACAGGGGGAATCAGAGAGTCCTGCTCGTTAGAGCTTACATCTATCTAGGAGGGAGGGTCAAGTTATACAAAAGGGTAATAGCTGTGGGGGATGAGCTAATTGAGAAAATAGTGCAGTTGTTAGATGGAGGCAGGATAGGCTTCTCTGAAGAGGTTTTTGGGATTGCCTAAAAGTGGATAAATTTGGAGACAGTCTGACAGATTGGGGTAGCGAATTCCAGAGGATGGGGGGAGGCTCGTGAGAAGTCCTGGAGGCGGATATGGGAGGAGGTGATGAGGGAGCTAGAGAGCAGAAGTTCTTGGGAGGAACAAAGAGGGCGATTAGGTTGGTATTTTGAGACTAGGCTAGTGATGTAGCTGGGGGCAGAGTTGTGGATGGCAGTGTACATTATTGTTAGTATTTTGAATTTAATTCGTTGGGCAAGTGGCAGCCAATGGAGGGATTGGCAGAGAGGGGCAGCAGACACTGTGCAGTTTGTAAGGTGGATGAGTCTGGCAGCAGCATTCATTCTGGATTGAAGGGGCGATAGTCTATTTAAAGGTAAGCCAATGAGGAGGAAAATGCAGTAGTCAAGGCGAGAGATAACCAGGGAGTGAATCAAGAGCTTTGTGGTTTAATTGGGAGTGGAGAAAACAGGCTGCACCTGCCTACACACTGACCAAACATTGAGCTTATATTATGCAGCCTCAGAGTTATAGCAACAGCAGGTGACCGAAGAGAGAGAATTGTGTACCCTAGAGAGATGACCCTATTCAACTCTGTGACTGTTCACAGTGCAGAGGGTACAGCCAGTGTTAAAGAGAAATAAAGAGAGATGTATAAGCTGTAAATAAAGTCATTGCTCAGGGTAGGCCACGGGTCTTGCTAAGGTAAGTGAGCAGCTGGAGTATGGGAGGTATCTTGTAACTCTGCTTGGATGGGCTGGAAAGGGTGTTTGGTACTAATTCCATAAACGTGAACTTGTCCTTTAAGCAAGATACAATATGCTTATCAGTAGATCTTTGAACATGAAGCAAATGTGTGGACATGTTTTCAGTAATTGAAGAGCTCTGATTTAAATGTCACTTGGGAAACAATATGGAGATATTTAATGGACTCAAATACCATTTACGTGCCCTGTCCTACCCCAGCTCCAAAATCATTTATCTTATTTAATAATGCATTGAATAGAGGATCATCATAGATTATCTTGAGCCAAGGTTGGATAACAGGTTTGCTCGATCATTATAAAAAATGACTTGTATTATTGAAGTAAGCAGCACAGAAAGATAATCAGTTTTTTCTATTCATGGCAAAAAAAGTTGTTATGACAGAGCTAGGAAACATTTTGAAAGAAAAGAATTTGTTAAATTAAGAGAAAATATATTTATATATTCAGATGCCCTACAACGTGAAATAAAAACCTATTTATTTATACAAAAAAAATTAATATAATGAGAATCCATCAGAAAAATATTACAGCGCACACATGCAAAAACACATTCACCTCCAGCAAGGCTAGTTTAAAAACACCTAAACAGTCTCAAAAAAACATTTTCAAAAATATGGGGATTTGGTCACACCATATTGCTATATGGTGCTAAGCCCACTTACTGCGACAAAGTACCCCATGATCAGTGGGTCCTACACTATCCATAGATTTGGGAGATCCTGCTTCTCTCAACCATGAGAGCTACACTCTTCTAAATGGGAGAATATTGAGGTCTCCACCTATGGGCCCCCTTTATTTAACTGTGCACAACACACCCATCACCCTACACCCTCTGGCAGTAGTCGCAATCTACACAATTTAGTCTCCATTCCTCTTCTTGCCAACACCAGCCTCCCTCTCTCCTGCGCCCTCTGGAACACCCGCTCTGTCTGCAACAAACTCACTGCTGTTCATGACCTCTTTGTCACTAATTCCTTTAATCTACTTGCTCTCACAGAAACCTGGCTCCACGAATATGACACCCCTTCTCCTGCTTCCCTCTCCCAGGGTGGCCTTCACTAGACTCACTAATGGATGCAAGGGAGGTGGAGTGGGATTCCTCCTATCCCCCCAGAGCACCTTCCAGGTTATTCACCCTCCTCCCTCTTTTTCACTCTCATCATTCGAAGCCCACTGTATATGTCTATTCTCTCCTACTTCCCTAAGAATTGCTGTGATCTACCGGCCCCCTGGACCATTATCGACTTTCCATGATGAGTTTTCAGCCTGGCTAACCTACTTTCTCTCTTCGGATATTCCCACAATCCTTCTCGGTGATTTCAACATCCCTGCTAATACAAACACTCCTGCTACTTCTAAACTTCTTAGTCTAACCTCTTAATTTGACCTGAAGTAATGGGTACAGGGTTCTACTGACTCTGATGGCAACACCCTTGACCTTGTATTCTCTTACCTATGCACTCCATGCAACTTCTCAAACAATACTTTTCCTCTCTCCGACCACCACCTTATTAGTTTCTCTCTCCCCCTGTCTTCCACCACCTTTCCCTCCAATCGCCTAACCATCACCCGTAGAAACTTTCGCAACTTCAACTCCTCTCTCCTCTATTCTGCTACCGACCACCTCTATGACAAAATCTCTCCCCTGTCCTGCCCCAACCAAGCCATGTCCATCTACAATAAATCTCTGTCCTCCACCCTGGACAAGCTCGCTCCCCTCACTACACGCAGAATCAGGCCTCGACCCCTACAACCCTGGCAAACAGATGACACTAAAATTCTCAAAAAACGTAGTCGCGCTCTTGAGCCTCTGTGGCACAAGACTAAGTCTCTCAAAGACTTCAACCAATACAAATCTGCCCTCCAAAAATACTATTCTTTCCTCCACACTGCCAAGCAGACCTATTTTACAACTCTTATTAACACCTTCTCATCCAATCCCCGTAAACTCTTCTCTACCTTCCACTCTCTTCTTTGTCCTCCACCGCCTCCCCCCACTGACTTACTCACTGCCCAGGAAATCGCTAATCACTTCAAAAACAAGATTGATACAATCCGTGATGAAATCTCCACTCTACAGGTATCTCCCCCAGCTAAGACCCCATGTCAACAGATACAACTGACACTCCCCCTATTCAAATCTGCTACTCCAGACGAAGTTGCTAAACTCCTTTCTATCGCCCACCTAACCACCTGTCCCCTGGACCCTATTCCCTCTCAAATGCTACGGTCACCCCCTGACCCCATCCTACACTCTCTAACCCACATCTTCAATCTCTCCCTCACCTCTGGCGTCTTCCCCGATGCTCTAAAACATGCACTGGTCACTCCCATACTTCCAAAAGCCGTCCTTGGACCCTACCAATCTTAACAACCTTCGCCCTATCTCCTTGCTCCCCTTTTCCTCTAAACTCCTTGAATGCCTGGTTTACAACCAACTGAGTGACCACCTCATTAAAAACAACCTTCTTGATCCCCTTCAATCTGTATTTCGCCCTCAACACTCCACAGAAACTGCTCTTTTAAAACTCACAAAGGACCTACTAACTGCAAAAACCAACGGACACTATTCTGTACTCCTACTTCTGGATCTTTCAGCTGCCTTTGACACGGTTGACCACCCCCTCCTCCTCGAAAAACTTTACTCCCTCGGTCTCCGTGACTGTGCTCTTCAGTGGCTCTCATCCTACCTATCCCAACGCACCTTCAGTGTCACTTACAATTCTACTTCCTCCAATCCTCTTCCCTTCTCTGTCAGGGGCCCCAAAGGTTCTGTTCTTGGACCTCTTTTATTTTCAATCTACACCTCTTCCCTGGGTCAGCTGATAGCCTCTCACGGCTTTCAATATCATTTCTATGCTGATGACACACAAATCTATCTCTCCACCCCTCAACTCACTCCATCAGTCTCCTCACGCATCACTAACTTACTAACCGACATATCTGTATAGATGTCACACCACTTCCTCAAACTCAACTTGTCCAAAACCAAGCTTATAATATTTCCTCCCCCACGTGCCTCTTCCCCTGACTTCTCTGTGAAGAGCAATGGCAAAACCATCCACCCGTCCCCACATGTCAGGGTGCTAGGTGTTATCCTAGATTCTGAACTCTCCTTTCAGCCCCACATCCAATCACTTTCCAAAGCTTGCCGCCTCAACCTCCGCAACATCTCTAAACTATGTCCCTTTCTAACCAGTGAAACCACAAAGCTCCTGATTCACTCCCTGGTTATCTCTCGCCTTGACTACTGCAACTCACTCCTCATTGGCTTACCTTTAAATAGACAATCCCCCCTTCAGTCCATCATGAATGCGGCTGCCAGACTCATCCACCTTACAAACCGCTCAGTGTCTGCTACCCCTCTCTGCCAATCCCTCCATTAGCTACCACTCGCCCAACTAATTAAATTCAAAATACTAACAATAAATTACAAAGCCATCCACAACTGTGCCCCCAGCTACATCACTAACCTAGTCTCAAAATACCAACCTAAACGCCATCTCCGTTCCTCCCAAGATCTCCTGCTCTCTAGCTCCCTCATCACCTCCTCCCATATCCGCCTCCAGGACTTCTCCCGAGCCTCGCCCATCCTCTGGAATTCCCTATCCCAATCTGTCAGACTGTCTCCAAATTTATCCACTTTTAGGCGATCCCTGAAAACTTTCCTCTTCAGAGAAGCCTATCCTGCCTCCATCTAACAACTGCACTATTTTCTCCATTAGCTCATCCCCCACAGCTATTACCCTTTTGTATAACTTGACCCTCCCTCCTAAATTGTAAGCTCTAATGAGCAGGGCCCTCTGATTCCTCCTGTATTGAATTGTATTGTACTTGTACTGTCTGCCCTAATGTTTTAAAGCGCTGAGTAAACTGTCGGCGCTATATAAATCCTGTATAATAATAATAATAATAATGACACAAGTGAACACTAATGAGAGGTACTTAATGAGGGAGCAGGGTGTTCCTATCCCAAAAGGATTTGGTCAGAATCCATACAATACAGTGCCTTGCGAAAGTATTCGGCCCCCTTGAACTTTTCAACCTTTTGCCACATTTCAGGCTTCAAACATAAAGATATAAAATTTTAATTTTTTGTGAAGAATCACCAACAAGTGGGACACAATTGTGAAGTGGAACGAAACCTATTGGATTTTTGAAACTTTTTTAACTAATAAAAAAATGAAAAGTGGGGCGTGCAAAATTATTCGGCCCCCTTGCGTTAATACTTTGTAGAGCCACCTTTTGCTGCGATTACAGCTGCAAGTCGCTTGGGGTATGTCTCTATCAGTTTTGCACATCGAGAGACTGAAATTCTTGCCCATTCTTCCTTGCAAAACAGCTCGAGCTCAGTGAGGTTGGATGGAGAGCGTTTGTGAACAGCAGTTTTCAGCTCTTTCCACAGATTCTCGATTGGATTCAGGTCTGGACTTTGACTTGGCCATTCTAACACCTGGATACGTTTATTTGTGAACCATTCCTTTGTAGATTTTGCTGTATGTTTGGGATCATTGTCTTGTTGGAAGATAAATCTCCGTCCCAGTTTCAGGTCTTTTGCAGACTCCAACAGGTTTTCATCCAGAATGGTCCTGTATTTGGCTGCATCCATCTTCCCCTCAATTTTAACCATCTTCCCTGTCCCTGCCGAAGAAAAGCAGGCCCAAACCATGATGCTGCCACCACCATGTTTCACGGTGGGGATGGTGTGTTGAGTGTGATGAGCTGTGTTGCTTTTACGCCAAACATATCGTTTTGCATTGTGGCCAAAAAGTTCGATTTTGGTTTCATCAGACCAGAGCACCTTCTTCCACATGTTTGGTGTGTCTCCCAGGTGGCTTGTGGCAAACTTTAGACAAGACTTTTTATGGATATCTTTGAGAAATGGCTTTCTTCTTGCCACTCTTCCATAAAGGCCAGATTTGTGCAGTGTACGACTGATTGTTGTCCTATGGACAGACTCTCCCACCTCAGCTGTAGTTCTCTGCAGCTCATCCAGAGTGATCATGGGCCTCTTGGCTGCATTTCTGATCAGTCTTCTCCTTGTCTGAGCTGAAAGTTTAGAGGGACAGCCAGGTCTTGGTAGATTTGCAGTGGTCTGATACTCCTTCCATTTCAAAATGATCGCTTGCACAGTGCTCCTTGGGATGTTTAAAGCTTGGGAAATCTTTTTGTATCCAAATCCAGCTTTAAACTTCTCCACAACAGTATTACGGACCTGCCTGGTGTGTTCCTTGGTCTTCATAATGCTCTCTGCGCTTTCAACAGAACCCTGAGACTATCACAGAGCAGGTGCATTTATACAGAGACTTGATTACACACAGGTGGATTCTATTTATCACCATCAGTCATTTAGGACAACATTGGATCATTCAGAGATCCTCGCTGAACTTCTGGAGTGAGTTTTCTGCACTGAAAGTAAAGGGGCCGAATAATTTTGCACGCACCACTTTTCAGTTTTTAATTGCTAAAAAAGTTTAAAATATGCAATAGATTTCGTTCCACTTCACAATTGTGTCCCACTTGTTGGTGATTTTTCACAAAAAAATTAAATTTTATATCTTTATGTTTGAAGCCTGAAATGTGGCAAAAGGTTGAAAAGTTCAAGGGGGCCGAATACTTTCGCAAGCCACTGTACACAAACAAAATATTTGGGGGGCACACCTTCTCATTAAGGCTGGTGCAGCCATAAGACCATACAATAGAAGAAAAATATTACAGCGCACACATGCAAAAAGACATTCACCTCCAGCAAGGCTAGTTTAAAAACACCTAAACAGTCTCAAAAAAACATTTTCAAAAATATGGGGATTTGGTCACACCATATTGCTATATGGTGCCAGGTCCGGACTGGGAATAAAAACCAGCCCTGGAAATAATTTCATACCAGCCCCATAGCATTTTTATACCAGCCCAACTGCATAACGTCGTTATTTTTTTGTTCACAAAAGGGAAAACCCTGCATTTTAAAGCACATTTGAAGAGTGTATTATCTATAGATAAGAGAGACATGGAATTTACAAACAGCAGCAATTTTTTATTTTTTTACTGGCAAAAATCATGGCATTTACTGGCACATTTTTTACTGATACTGCAAAAAAAAAGGTGCCGTAAATGGCAGGTTTCAGTGCAAATATCAATATTTAAGCTATAAACTGCTATTAGCAATGTGTTAAGTTAAACAAAAGTCAAACACCATATTTATCCTCTTACATGAAGGTCAGATTAATATAACCCAGCACAGAGTTCCCCCCATACATCAGGAGGATTCCCCTTTACAGTGCAAGGGAACTCTGACATAAAGGGGAACATTGCAGATCATGATCTAAGCGGGAACTCTGATATAAAAGGGGGGCACTGGTGACCAGAGACCCCACTTATATCAGAGTCCATTGCTTTCCCCTTTACATCAGAGTTCTCACTTACATCAGGGTCTGCAGCATTGCCCTTTACATCAGAGTTCCCCCTTGCACTGTAAGGTGGAATCCTGCAGACTATGATGTAAAGGGGAACTCTGGGAATGTGGGGAGGACTCTGGTGACCAGAGACCACCTTCTGCAGAAAGAAAACACTAAGGTACGGGGGTTTACTGATATAAGGGGAAACCTATATATCAGTGCCCCCTTACAATATTGTATTGACCCCCCCCCCCTCTCAGGTAGGCCTGGCGGCACTGTCACTGACCTCCTCTCAGGTGCACCGTCCAGGGCTCAGTCAGTCGGCTCCAGCTCGGTGGCTCTGGTTTTATCCCGTAGTTTCCTCTCCACAGTCCACACATGTCTGACTTCTCCCATGACCCCCATCCCTGCGCCACTCCCACTATTGACTCCGCTCCAGACTGCAGACGTGATATAAGACAGGAGATGGTCAGAGGCTGCGGATGGTACAGGAGAGGTCAGAGGCTGCGGATGGTACAGGAGAGGTCAGAGGCTGCGGATGGTACAGGAGAGGTCAGAGGCTGCGGATGGTACAGGAGAGGTCAGAGGCTGCGGATGGTACAGGGGAGGTCAGAGGCTGCGGATGGTACAGGAGAGGTCAGAGGCTGCGGATGGTACAGGGGAGGTCAGAGGCTGCGGATGATGCAGGGGAGGTCAGAGGCTGCGGATGGTACAGGAGAGGTCAGAGGCTGCGGATGGTACAGGAGAGGTCAGAGGCTGCGGATGGTACAGGAGAGGTCAGAGGCTGCGGATGATGCAGGGGAGGTCAGAGGCTGGAGGGGACCGCAGGGGTGGTCAGAGGCTGCGGAGGGGACCACAGAAGAGGTCAGAGGCTGAGGAGGGGACGACAGGAGGGCTGAGGAGGGGACGACAGGAGGGCTGAGGAGGGGACGACAGGAGGTCAGAGGCTGAGGAGGGGACGACAGGAGGTCAGAGGCTGAGGAGGGGACGACAGGAGGTCAGAGGCTGAGGAGGGGACGACAGGAGGTCAGAGGCTGAGGAGGGGACGACAGGAGGTCAGAGGCTGAGGAGGGGACGACAGGAGGTCAGAGGCTGAGGAGGGGACGACAGGAGGTCAGAGGCTGAGGAGGGGACGACAGGAGGTCAGAGGCTGAGGAGGGGACGACAGGAGGTCAGAGGCTGAGGAGGGGACGAGAAGAGGTCAGAGGCTGAGGAGGGGACGAGAAGAGGTCAGAGGCTGAGGAGGGGACGAGAAGAGGTCAGAGGCTGAGGAGGGGACGAGAAGAGGTCAGAGGCTGAGGAGGGGACGAGAAGAGGTCAGAGGCTGAGGAGGGGACGAGAAGAGGTCAGAGGCTGCAGGGGGGACAGGTGGTCAGAGGCTGCAGGGGGGACAGGTGGTCAGAGGCTGCAGGGGGGACAGGAGATCAGAGGCTGCAGGGGGGACAGGAGGTCAGAGGCTGCAGGGGGGACAGGAGGTCAGAGGCTGCAGGGGGGACAGGAGGTCAGAGGCTGCAGGGGGGACAGGAGGTCAGAGACTGCGGATGATGCAGGGGAGGTCAGAGGCTGCGGATGGTGCAGGGGAGGTCAGAGGCTGCGGATGGTGCAGGGGAGGTCAGAGGCTGCGGATGGTGCAGGGGAGGTCAGAGGCTGCGGATGGTGCAGGGGAGGTCAGAGGCTGCGGATGGTGCAGGGGAGGTCAGAGGCTGCGGATGGTGCAGGGGAGGTCAGAGGCTGCGGAGGGGACCACAGGAGAGGTCAGAGGCTGAGGAGGGGACGAGAAGAGGTCAGAGGCTGAGGAGGGGACAGGTGGTCAGAGGCTGCAGGGGGGGACAGGTGGTCAGAGGCTGCAGGGGGGGACAGGTGGTCAGAGGCTGCAGGGGGGGCAGGAGGTCAGAGGCTGCAGGGGGGGGCAGGAGGTCAGAGGCTGCAGGGGGGACAGGAGGTCAGAGGCTGCAGGGGGGACAGGAGGTCAGAGGCTGCAGGGGGGGACAGGTGGTCAGAGGCTGCAGGGGGGGCAGGAGGTCAGAGGCTGCAGGGGGGGCAGGAGGTCAGAGGCTGCAGGGGGGGGGCAGGAGGTCAGAGGCTGTGGGGGGGCAGGAGGTCAGAGGCTGCAGGGGGGGACAGGTGGTCAGAGGCTGCAGGGGGGGGGCAGGAGGTCAGAGGCTGCAGGGGGGACAGGTGGTCAGAGGCTGCAGGGGTGGGCAGGAGGTCAGAGGCTGCAGGAGGTCAGAGGCTGCAGGGGGGGTAGGAGGTCAGAGGCTGCAGGGGGGGTAGGAGGTCAGAGGCTGCGGGGGGGGGGGACAGGAGGTCAGAGGCTGCGGGGGGGGGGGCAGGAGGTCAGAGGCTGCGGGGGGGGGGGGGACTGCAGGGGGGGCAGGAGGTCAGAGGCTGCAGGGGGGAGACAGGAAGTCAGAGGCTGCAGGGGGGAGACAGGAAGTCAGAGGCTGCAGGGGGGAGACAGGAAGTCAGAGGCTGCAGGGGGGGACAGGAGGTCAGAGGCTGCAGGGGGGGACAGGTGGTCAGAGGCTGCAGGGGGGGCAGGAGGTCAGAGGCTGCAGGGGGGGGGGCAGGAGGTCAGAGGCTGCAGGGGGGGGGGCAGGAGGTCAGAGGCTTGCGGGGGGAGACAGGAGGTCAGAGGCTGCAGGGGGGACAGGTGGTCAGAGGCTGCAGGGGGGGGGCAGGGGGTCAGAGGCTTGCGGGGGGGGACAGGAGGTCAGAGGCTGCAGGGGGGGACAGGTGGTCAGAGGCTGCAGGGGGGGGACAGGTGGTCAGAGGCTGCAGGGGGGGACAGGTGATCAGAGGCTGCAGGGGGGGGGCGGGCAGGAGGTCAGAGGCTGTGGGGGGACGCAGGAAGAGGCACAGGCCACCAGACGCCAGACACTGAGCGCTGCAACCGCTTTACCTTTAAAAATGGCGCCGCTCGGCACCATCGTGTCACTGCGCATGCGCCCGCACTTCCGAAAATTGCCGAGCGTGTACGGGTTTTCCCGAGCACGGCCAACCTCGGAACAGCGCTGGCGCCTGCGCAGTTGCACGTCGGCCCGGCCCCCGCAGCCATTTTTCTTTCAGGCGCCGCTGCCCGGCGGCCGCAGGGTAGCCAGACCACCGGCCCACCGGGGGATTTCCCGGTATCCCGGTTGGCCAGTCCGGCCCTGTATGGTGCTAAGCCCACTTACTGCGACAAAGTACCCCATGATCAGTGGTTCCTACACTATCTATAGATTTGGGAGATCCTGCTTCTCTGAACCATGAGAGCTACACTCTTCTAAATGGGAGAATATTGAGGTGGGCTTAGCACCATATAGCAATATGGTGTGACCAAATCCCCATATTTTTGAAAATGTTTTTTTGAGACTGTTTAGGTGTTTTTAAACTAGCCTTGCTGGAGGTAAATGTCTTTTTGCATGTGTGCGCTGTAATATTTTTCTTCTATTGTATGGTCTTATGGCTGCACCAGCCTTAATGAGAAGGTGTGCCCCCCAAATATTTTGTTTGTGTTATGCCGTGTACACACGAGTGGAATTTCCGACAGAAAGAGTCCAAAGGGAACTTTTCATCGTATATTCCAATCGTGTGTATGTCCCATTGGACTTTTCCCGTTGAAAATTCAGACGGACTTAGATATAGAACATGTTTTAAACTTTTCCGACAGAACTAATTACTATCGGTAAAACCGCTCGTCTGTATGCTGTTCCGACGTACCAAAAACTACGCATGTTTTGAAGCAAGTACGAGAAAGAAGCGGTTGGTCTGGTAAAACTAGCGTTCGTAATGAAGATAGCACATTCCTCACGCTGCAAATTCTGTGATCTTTTTAATGCAGCGCGTTCTTTTGTGCTTTATAATGCTAGAAGAATGAAATTGTTTTGCTGCTGATATTCACACAGAGTTCTCACAAACTTTCTTTATTATTTCTCGTGATCTCATGAATAATCTTTTATTATTTTAAAGCCAGATCTCCAGAATAATGTTTTGAAATATTTTTTATAGTCATCTTTTTTTAGAATTTTTTATTTCATCAAGATCTCCTTTTGGATTCTCGCAAAATTAGTTTATAGTGATCTCCATAATATTTAATTTTTTTTTTGGTGTGTCAAGTTACCACAATAACATTATTATCTTGTAACCTCAAGGAGGCTGGTTGGTGTCACTTGTTAATTTGACATTGTATTTTTGAAATGTACCTGCATACTCACAAACAATCTGTCCTATTTTTATAAAAACACATAGGCAAGTATTTTCAGAGAAAATAAAATATCTATTTATTCTGGGTAACAAAATAAAGAGGAAGGCAATGCTGGAGAAACTTTTGGAATTTGCAAAGCCTTTTGGCCCCAGGGCACACATCAAAATTGTTATCTTGAGGAGTCCATATAATTTTGAGCCCAATCTGGTCCAGGACTCCCAAAGATCAGGACAAGCAGCAGATGACATATATGTCCCCAGGCTTTGGCACTACACCAGCCTGCGTCTTCTGTCAGACCAGACTGAACCCAGGCCATCACGTTCTTCTCTTCCCTGCAGCCTTCCCTCACACTTCCTCACAGAGTCACACTTCCCTGCAGCCATCCTTGGAGGCTGTGGCTCTGGTGGTGGACTTGTGGCAGGAGGAGGAGGAGGAGGATGGGTGAGATCATATATTTGGCTGTTCTCTGTCAGCTGGCCCCTCAACCCCTTCTGAAGGGCCTCAACAATAATTCCCTCACAGAGGAAGCATTGGCCCTCCTCCAATTTCAACAATCTTGTGGCTAGATAGCAGCCATAGGCCTCTTCAGCATCGGGTTGGCTTCTAAAGACATCAGTTGCTTCCCTAATGAGGCCCAGTGCTGCCACCTCCGTCTTCGTCCCCTTCCTGGACCTTTTTGTTTGATGGCAGAGGGGAGGCACCTGGGATTGGGTGAGGCTCCTACTGGGCCCAGCCACCTCTTGGCTGATACTAGGCCCGCCCACCTCCTGGCTGTCACTGGGCACAGCCACCTCCTGGCTGACACTGGGCACAGCCACCTCCTGGCTGCCACTTTCCAGAGCTCATCCTGTGTATAAAAAAGGAACATAGTTTTAGTTTTTGCTTCATCAATCACAGACAATTTTTAGCTCATGACTTGCAAATTGAATGTTAATAAATAGAAAAGACTATCATTCTGACCCCAGCATTTTTCTTTCTTGTCCCAATCATTTTTGGCCACTACTGTCTATTCATATGTAAATCACTTGGTGTTAAATCATTAATTAGTTATCAATTATAACATCTAGTTAACATCATTAATATTAGGACAATACATATGTAGTAAAATAATATACCTGGCTCCAGCTGGGCGCATCCACTTCTTCCAGGATGGAAGGGCGAGGTTGTTCCTCGTCAGCCTCTGCTGGGGTTGAGGGAAGGGTGGAGGGAAGGCTGCAGGAAAGGGTAGAAAGTGATTCCCTGGCTTCAGTCTGGTCACCCAGAAACCGCAGTTTGTTGAAGTACCACAGCCTGGGTACATACACTTGCGCTGCTGATGCTCCTGATCTGAGTGATTTCTGGATCTTATTATGCTCCTTCTTATACATATTCCTCAAGATCCCAATTTTACTTTCCAAAAACTTTCCAAAAACTGGATGGTTGCATCGAGGACCCGAGTCTTCACAAATTCCAGAAGTTTATTCAGCGTTGACCTCCCTCCTAGCTAATATAATATAAGGTGTTTTTCACCTCCCACAAATTCCTCATCTCCCTGTATCTGTCTATGAAACTGGCCATGAATTATGGGTCAAGTGATTCATCTTTGCTGTAGGACAATACACAAGACAAAAACACTAATGGCAGCCTAAACTATATTAGGAACAAAGAATACGGAGGAGAGATGGGTTTGCTTTAAGAGCATATTAAATAAGGGCATTAGCCAATGTATCCCATTGGGTAATAAATTTAAAAGAGCGAACAAACATCCTGGATGGCTTAACTCCAATGTAAAAATGCATATAAAAGCAAAGGAGAAGGCCTTCAAAAAATACAAGGTTGAGGGATCATCATCAGCATTCAGACTTTATAAAGAATGCAATAAGAAATGTAAGGGTGCAATTAGGATGGCTAAGATAGAACATGAAAGACACATAGCGGAGGAGAGCAAAAAAAATCCCAACATTAATAAATCACCGGGACCAGATGGCTTGCATCCGAGGGTACTTAGGGAACTCAGTCAGGTGATTGCCAGACCGTTGTTCCTAATTTTTACAGACAGTCTATTGACTGGAATGGTACCAGCTGATTGGAGAAAAGCCAATGTAGCACCAATATTTAAAAAGGGCCCAAAAAACATCCCTGGGAATTACAGACCAGTTAGCCTAACATCAATAGTATGTAAACTCTTGGAGGGGATGATAAGGGACTATATACAAGATTTTAGTAATAAGAATGATCTCATTAGCAGTAATCAGCATGGATTCATGAAGAATCGTTCTTGCCAAACCAATCTATTAACCTTCTATGAGGAGGTGAGTTGCCATCTAGATAAAGGAAGGCCCGTAGACGTGGTGTATCTGGATTTTGCAAAAGCATTTGACACAGTTCCCCATAAACGTTTACTGTACAAAATAAGGTGCATTGGCATGGACCATAGGGTGAGTACATGGATTGAAAACTGGCTACAAGGGCGTGTTCAGAGGGTGGTGATAAATGGGGAGTACTCAGAATGGTCAGGGGTGGGTAGTGGGGTTCCCCAGGGTTCTGTGCTGGGACCAATCCTATTTAATTTGTTCATAAACGACCTGGAGGATGGGATAAAGAGTTCAATCTCTGTATTTGCAGACAATACTAAGCTAAGCAGGGCAATAACTTCTCTGCAGGATGTGGAAATCTTGCAAAAAGACCTGAACAAATTAATGGGGTGGGCGACTACATGGCAAATGAGGTTCAATGTAGAAAAATGTAAAATAATGCATTTGGGTGGCAAAAATATGAATGCAATCTATACACTGGGGGGAGAACCACTGGGGGAATCTAGGATGGAAAAGGACCTGGGGGTCCTAGTAGATGATAGGCTCAGCAATGGCATGCAATGCCAAGCTGCTGCTAATAAAGCAAACAGAATATTGGCATGCATTAAAAGGGGGATCAACTGCAGAGATAAAACGATAATTCTCCCACTCTACAAGACTCTGGTCCGGCCGCACCTGGAGTATGCTGTCCAGTTCTGGGCACCAGTCCTCAGGAGGGACGTACTGGAAATGGAGCGAGTACAAAGAAGGGCAACAAAGCTAATAAAGGGTCTGGAGGATCTTCGTTATGAGGAAAGGTTGCGAGCACTGAACTTATTCTCTCTGGAGAAGAGACGCTTGAGAGGGGATATGATTTCAATTTACAAATACTGTACTGGTGACCCCACAATAGGGATAAAACTTTTTCGCAGAAGAGAGTTTAATAAGACTCGTGGCCACTCATTACAATTAGAAGAAAAGAGGTTTAACCTTAAACTACGTAGAGGGTTCTTTACTGTAAGAGCGGTAAGGATGTGGAATTCCCTTCCACATGCGGTGGTCTCAGCGGGGAGCATTGATAGCTTCAAGAAACTATTAGATAATCACCTGAATGACCGCAATATACAGGGATATGTAATGTAATACTGACACATAATCACACACATAGGTTGGACTTGATGGACTTGTGTCTTTTTTCAACCTCACCTACTATGTAACTATGTAACTATGTAACTCTCATTATCATATCCCAATCTAGGCCTCAATCTTGAAGCAGTATAGGCCACTGTGATGGACCAAGTTCAAATTTTACCTTCATTGAGGATGCTTGCCACTTCCGTTCGTTCATCCTCCGCACACAGATCGTACATACGACACATGCATGTTAGCTTGATATACACTGCGAATGCGCAAAACTCCGCCCACTTCACCCGCCCCTGACGTTCTTTCTAGAATATTCCCCACCCCTTCTTTCTTCGGCACGCAGTAGGAGCAACATGGCGGATAAAGAGCAGGTGTGTGCTAATTCCACTAACGAGAGGAGGAAAGCCCGGAAGCCCGAAACGACACGATCCCGGAGGAGAAGATTTAAGGCCTCCAATATGGCCTTTAGAGATGGTGGACATCTTGAGGAGGAACGACTATAATGGGAAGCATGGACCGTACCTAAACCCTAATTTGAGAAAGGCCAAGATCATGACTAAAATTGTGAAGAGTCTGCGGCAGAATTTTGGGGTACAATGATCCAAGGAGCAATTAAGGAAACGCTGGTCAGACCTGAAACTGAGGGAGCAGGATCAGTATAGAAGAATCAAGAGAGTGCTTCTAAAAAGTAAGTAGTTGTCAAGTGTTCCTATCATTATTATTACTTGCATGCTGCTCCATGTGATTTTCTTTACTGTTGTACAGTTTAACCGCTTGCCGACCGCCGGCCGTCAATTGACGGGCAGGTGGCGCTGCTCTTGTTGCGGGCGGGCATCATATGACGTCTTTGCTTTCCTAGGCCACCAGGGGGCGCGCGCGCGCGCCGGCGATCGCGTGCGCCCGCCGTGTCACTAGGCACCCGGTGCGCGTGCCCGGCGGCCGCGATGTCTGCCGGGCACCCGTGATTACCGGTAACACAGCAGGACAGTGGATCTGTGTGTGTGTAAACACACAGATCCACGGTCCTGTCAGAGGAGAGGAGACCGATGGTATGTTCCCAGTACAGTGGAACACCGATCGGTCTCCTCCCCTAGTGAGTCCCCGCCCCCTACAGTTAGAATCACTCCCTAGCAACACAGTTAACCCCTCGATCACCACCTAGTGTTAACCCCTTCACTGCCTGTCACATTTATACAGTAATCAATGCATTTTTATAGCACGGATCGCTGTATAAATGTGAATGGTCCCAAATATGTGTCAAAAGTGTTCGATGTGTCCGCCGCAATATCGCAGTCACGATAAAAATCGCAGATCGCCGCCATTACTAGTAAAAAAATTAAAAAAAATAAAAATGTTATAAAACTATCCCCTATTTTGTAGACGCTATAACTTTTGCGCAAACCAATCTATTTACGCTGATTGCGATTTTTTTTTTACCAAAAATATGTACAAGAATACATATTGGCCTAAACTGAGAAAAAATTTGTTTTAAAGAAAAAAAAATTGGATATTTATTATCGCAAAAGGTAAAAATTATTGTGTTTTTTTTTTAATTTGTCACTCTTCTTTTGTTTATAGCGCAAAAAATAAAAACCGCAGAGGTGATCAAATACCACCAAAAGAAAGCTCTATTTGTGGGGAAAAAATGATAACAATTTCATTTGGGTACAGTGTTGTATGACCGTGCAATTGTCATTCAAAGTGCGACAGCGCTGAAAGCTGAAAAATGGCTTGGGCAGGAAGGGGGCGAAAATGCCCAGTATTGAGGTGGTTAAAATGGTGACTTTCATGTTGGTGGGCACGGTAATCGGTTGTAGGAAACATTGTTCGCTCATTAAATACGATGTTTTGTGCAGATACAGGTTAAATACATTTGGTCATGCCTATTTGTATAAAATTAAGTTTTGTACATTGCAGTCTAGATGTGTTTGTAACTAAAATGAAATGCAAGCTTGATTCAGTGTAATGTAAGGAGCGGACACTCAGCAGCTGTTTACACATCTGGACTCAGGAGCACTAGTGTGGGACACAAGAACAAACTTTTTAGGGTGTCCCACACAGGTACTCCAGTGGATACTTTTGGTGTGAAAATTGTCAGAAAAGGGTAATTATTCCATCTTTGGTAAGGTAAAAAATCATGTCTTCAGCTTAGAACTCTGCCCAAAACAGACAATTGTACCCCACTTCCAAGCAATGTTTCATATTCACATTTCTGGACTCAAATATCTGTGTGCTAAGTATACCTTTTGTTTCATTCTCATAGGGGAGAAAAGACTCGGAGGACACCACTCGGAGGACACCAGGGACCCCACACATCACTAAGAAGGGGAAGTCAGCCCAAGACAACACCCCGAGGATCTGGAGGAAGGAGAAGTGGAGGAAGTGGGCGAGATTGTCACCAAAACAGGTGAGTGTCTGACACCCCAGCTTCAGGTAGTCTATGTATGCCTGAATATTTCTAAATACATGTTTTTAATCCAATTTTTAGGTGATGTGCTGGTTGTTGAACAGCAAGCTGAACATTTCACAAGTGACAGTGCCCAAAGGCTCATCCATGACATCATGCTGTGGAATGGTGAAATCGACATTATAAGGTAGAAACGGAATGTTATGGAACAACAAATGAAGAACATAATAGATGTGTTGGGGAGAATATAAATTTCTTTCAAATCCCATCCATTTTCACATTTGTTGGACTAAACCAATTGTTTTTTTGTAAAATTTAAAAGCCAAATTTTGAAGATGCACATGGTATGTCAACATGTGCTATCTGCCATCAGGGGATCTCAATGTACACGTTTTGTGGGTGCAACCCCTTCCTCGTAACTAGTAGGTGAGAGGAATGGGTTGCACCCCCAAAACACGTCCATTGATCCCCCATGATGGGAGATAGCACATGTTGACATTAGGCATGGGATCAGGAAGGAAATACCCATTTTGACTCCAAATTTGTGTGCATCTTCAAAATTTGGCTTTACAGGGGTAACATCACTCCATCTGATGAAGGCAATATCAAGACATTTTTGATACTATAATGTCTGACATTGCCTTCAGTTTTTATACGTTGAACTTTGTAAGTTACAGAGTTGTGTATGTTATGTTTTGAAACATGCCTGTTTCTAAAAAAAACAAAAAAAAACAAAAAAAATTAATTGAGAAAAAAATATATATATTTTTCTAAAAAATTTTATAACACACATGCGAATGTGCACAGAGTAAAAATTTTGCTAATCAACAATGTGTGGCTTCTTCTTTCAATGCTGAATACCAGTTTTGGAAGTAATTTTGTGTTTACAGTGACAATGGGGCTTATTTAATAAAGGAAAATCCACTTGGCACTACAAATGCACTAGAAGAACCTAGGAGACAGCCAAAAAGAAACACAAGCAATAAAGAAAATGCAAAATTTTATCAGATTATTTTTTGTATTTTTAAAAAAATATTTTAGACGTTGTCTGGCATTGCAATGGCCCCCCTACCCGTAAAATAATTGACATATTTATCCCGAACTTCACGGGCGCTTTGGGGTGCCAAGCCAGGACGACCAGTATCCAGGCCTGTCAGAGGATTTGAAGGAAGTCCAGCCTCAGGCCCAACTGAGGCAATATAATTGTGGGCATTTTTTCTTTAAAAATTGTGCAATAAACAGCAGGATAAAATGATGTGGTTGAGTTTGTATTCTGCCATGTGTATGGCTGTCAGAAACAGGTGGAACAGGCAGGCCATTATCCCGAAGGCATTCTCAACGACCCTTCTGGCTCTGGTCAGCCGGTAGTTAAAAACTCTCCTCTCCGGGCTGAGGGTCCTCTGGGGGAATGGCCTCATCAGACCCCCAGACCGAACGCTTCGTCAGCAAGAAAGACGAACGGGAGTCCTTCAACGTTGTCCGCATCAGGTGGCAATCTCAGGCCACCACTCTGGAGCCATTGGTAAAACTCCGTCTGGGTGAAGACTCCTCCATCCGACATCCGGCCATTCTTCCCCACGTCCACATAGAGGAACTCATATTGTGCTGACACCACCGCCTTTAACACTACACTATTAAACCCCTTATAGTTATAATAGTAAGACCCCAAATGGGGTGGTGGCACGATGTGACGTTCTTCCCATCTATAGCCCCTCCACAGTTGGGAAAGTCCCAAAGGTCGGCAAAATGGGAGGCCACAATCTGCCATTCCTGTAGCGTTGAAGGAAACTGTGGAGTCGAAACAGAAAAATATATATTAGTACTTTTGCACAAAACATTGCAAGCAGATTAGATACAAACAGGGCTTTTTTTCTCAAACAATAGGTGCTGGAACTTAACCACGGCCCCACAAAACCCCTCCCCCTACACATACCCTCCAAATCATATCAAATAGTGGGTGTGTTCAGTCAAATTTCACGAAAACAGTAGGAGGGTCTTAAATACCAGGATTGCATTACATACAGAGTGCAGAGCTGTCACTTGTAAACACAGAAACCAGACTTCTGTGTTTACAAGTGATTGTGGTGAGCAGGCACCAAAGGGTCTGAGCCAGAGGTGGTGGAACTGAGTTCCACCAAGTTCCCCCTGAAAAAAAGCCCTGGATACAAACATTCTTGGCCAACATCAGTATAACATTTATTTTAAGGAGTATTTGAAGACAAAAATATAAGGTACACTTATAAGATCCCCCCCCCCTCTGATGGGCCATTGTAAATATTTTAGGGGGGAAGGGTTCGAGCTGAGTTTGGGACCCCCAAAAAAAGCCTATGGCACTCTGCCTGAATTTAAGTACAACAAAAACATTTGTACACATTTTAGGGGGTGTTTAGGGTAAGCACTACAATGGAGCTGACAAAATACATTGTTAAGTGACTAGGCTATAGGTGTATATAGGCCCAGGATAGCATGCTGGGGAGGTTAGTGAAGGCAAATATGCATGAAGGACAAAAAAAGAGCATTAAAAGATTACAGCATGCATGAGAACAAAGGGGACATTCACAGCATATTACAATCATGGTAATTATGGAATGAGGAAAGAAATACAAAACATTAGCTAACATTAAATACATAGAATGTGATGTTAACCACTTAAGGACCGCCTCACGCCGATGTACGTCGGCAAGGCGGCACGGGCAGGCAAAATCACGTACATACACGTGATCTGCCTCCCGCGGGTGGGGGGTCTGATCGGACCCCCCCGGTGCCTGAGGCGGTCCTCTTTTGTCCCCCCGGCGATCGGAGGTGAGGGGGAGGCCATCCGTTCGTGGCCCCCCCTCACGTTCGCCGCCGGCCAATGGGAACATTCCTTTGCTGCTGTATGCTAAACAGCAGCAAAGGAAATGATGTCATCTCTCCTCGGCTCGGTATTTTCCGTTCCGGCGCCGAGGAGAGAAGACATCCATGTGAGTGCACAAACACTACACACACAGTAGAACATTCCAGGCACACAAAACACCCCCGATCCCCCCCCCCCCCCCCGTTCGCCCCCGTTTCTGATTACTGCATGGTGTCAGTTTGTGACAGTTACAGTGTTAGGACAGTTAGGGTTAGCCCCCTTTAGGTCTAGGGTACCCCCCTAACTCCCCCTAATAAAGTTTTAACCCCTTGATCACCCCCCCGTCACCAGTGTCACTAAGCGATCATTTTTCTGATCGCTGTATTAGTGTCGCTGGTGACGCTAGTTAGGGAGGTAAATATTTAGGTTCGCCATCAGCGTTTTATAGCGACAGGGACCCCCATATACTACCTAATAAAGGTTTTAACCCGTTGATTGCCCCCTAGTTAACCCTTTCACCACTGATCACCGTATAAGTGTTACAGGTGACGCTGGTTAGTTCGTTTATTTTTTATAGTGTCAGGGCACCCGCCGTTTATTACCGAATAAAGGTTTAGCCCCCTGATCGCCCGGCGGTGATATGCGTCGCCCCAGGCAGCGTCAGATTAGCGCCAGTACCGCTAACACCCACGCACGCAGCATACGCCTCCCTTAGTTGTATAGTATCTGAACGGATCAATATCTGATCCGATCAGATCTATACTAGCGTCCCCAGCAGTTTACGGTTCCCAAAAACGCAGTGTAAGCAGGATCAGCCCAGATACCTGCTAACACCTGCGTTTTGCCCCTCCGCCCGGCCCAGCCCAGCCCACCCAAGTGCAGTATCGATCAATCACTGTCACTTACAAAACACTAAACGCATAACTGCAGCGTTCGCAGAGTCAGGCCTGATCCCTGCGATCGCTAACAGTTTTTTTGGTAGCATTTTGGTGAACTGGCAAGCACCAGCCCCAGGCAGCGTCAGGTTAGTGCCAGTACCGCTAACACCCACGCACGCACCGTACACCTCCCTTAGTGGTATAGTATCTGAACGGATCAATATCTGATCCGATCAGATCTATACTAGTGTCCCCAGCAGTTTAGGGTTCCCAAAAACGCAGTGTTAGTGGGATCAGCCCAGATACATGCTAGCACCTGCGTTTTGCCCCTCCGCCGGCCCAGCCCAGCCCACCCAAGTGCAGTATCGATCGATCACTGACACTTACAAAACACTAAATGCATAACTGCAGCGTTCGCAGAGTCAGGCCTGATCCCTGCGATCGCTAACAGATTTTTTGGTAGCGTTTTGGTGAACTGGCAAGCACCAGCGGCCTAGTACACCCCGGTCGTAGTCAAACCAGCACTGCAGTAACACATGGTGACGTGGCGAGTCCCATAAGTGCAGTTCAAGCTGGTGAGGTGGCAAGCACAAGTAGTGTCCCGCTGCCACCAAGAAGACAAACACAGGCCCGTCGTGCCCATAGTGCCCTTCCTGCTGCATTCGCCAATCCTAATTGGGAACCCACCACTTCTGCAGCGCCCGTACTTCCCCCATTCACATCCCCAACCAAATGCAGTCGGCTGCATGAGAGGCATTTTTATGTCCTCCTGAGTACCCCTACCCAACGAACCCCCCAAAAAAGATGTCATGTCTGCAGCAAGCGCGGATATAGGCGTGACACCCGCTATTATTGTCCCTCCTGTCCTGACAATCCTGGTCTTTGCATTGGTGAATGTTTTGAACGCTACTATTCACTAGTTGAGTATTAGCGTAGGGTACAGCATTGCACAGACTAGGCGCACTTTTACAGGGTCTCCCAAGATGCCATCGCATTTTGAGAGACCCGAACCTGGAACCGGTTACAGTTATAAAAGTTCGTTACAAAAAAAGTGTAAAAAAAATAAAATAAAAAATATATAAAATAAAAAAAAAATAGTTGTCGTTTTATTGTTCTCTCTCTCTATTCTCTCTCTCTATTGTTGTGCTCTTTTTTACTGTATTCTATTCTGCAATGTTTTATTGTTATTAAAAAGTGTAGGGGTGGCTAGATGGTACCAAGGGATACAGCACCTCATCCCCAAAATAATGAAATAATTAATGGGTTTGTGGAAGGGGGATTATGGCGGTGCTAAAGTCAAAAGGGTTTTCAGAGAAGAATAAATGAGAAAGAGTGTAAAAAGCAAAAAATTACAAAATTTATTGATAATCTAACATAGAAAAAATATACATTACAGACAATTCATGTTATGCTCTAAAAGACGATTATGGGTACATGTACTGTAAGTGACCCTAAAGATGGTAGAGTGGGCCAGATGGAAAATGGCCGTTGAAGAGGGAGGGCTCGATTTCCTACATGTTTCGCCAAGACATTGGCTTCTTCAGGGAACAGGAGCTCACAAGATAGATATATAAAACAATTCTGTATGGTAAACATAGAAAACATCATGAGAGCGATAATTTAACAATACATTGCATGGTATAGACAATAGAGAGTTAAAACTGTGGCTGGACAATCATGCGACCCATAGGCTCCACACAAAATACCGGTAATGCAAACATACCTGGGGCGTCAGTGCCCGAAAAGGGAGGGAGGAGAGGGGGAACACGGCCACTTGAGGGGATCCCCGCAGGGGAGCGGGCAGGCCGCGCCGTAAATTATGCCTGCAGGGGGCATACAGTAGACCTGGCAAGGGAATGTAGAGATAACCATGAGTCAAAATGCACTTGTAATGATAGTCTAGAGATAAGAGATTGCACATCTGTGCATTGTATTAAAGAAAATACGTAAAATATATATATAGGTAAATGTATCTGTATCTCTGGAAAGGAGAGTGCAAACTTACATGTATGTTTAAAAACAGTAGAGAAGAGTGGTCACGAGGTGCCTGTAATAGGTGTGTGCACACAACAAGGAAAAACCGTCAAAATTGGACCAAATCTGCAATCCAATTAGACCAGGCCTAATTAAAGGAATGAATAGTATTAGGGGTGTTGCTGATAGTGACTAGGGCCATATAAGGTAGTTATGCCAGTACTCACTTAGTAGTATCAGCTGTAGAGAGAAATTCTCATAGCAGCACATTCACAGGTATATAATGCCTGTCCGGGAGTTGAAAGAGGTAGAAATTACAATAAGTCCTGTATAAGGTGTAAGAGGACAAAAAAGGAAAAAAATGAAAAAAATGAATGAGGGCATTGAGATGTAACTGAGCATAGGCAGGACTGCTGGAAAGAAGTCTGTTACCTAGTCCATCATGGCGCAGACAATGTTGCTTGAGAAGATCAATGTTGACCAGCACAATAAAGGCAGGTCCAAGGTGGCTCCTAAAAAGTGTATAGGAGCATGATGAGTAATTCGTTTTGGGAAGCATGAGGTAAAAATATATTGAAAAACAGGAGTTACCTTGTAATTGTGTGCAGAGCAAATGCAGGCACGTCCCTCGTCCATCAAGGAACTGAGGGACTGGCCGGTTACTTGTATGCCCCCCACACCTGATCAGATAATGATCAGGTGTGCGGACGCTTAATGAGGGGTATCCACGGCTGCGCACAGCACGGTGCTTCGGAACTACATGTTCCATCATGCACCGCGCGCGCATGCTCAGAGCATACGGACCGTGTGGCGAATGGGGAGGCGAGCAGCCCTGGAATGGGAGGTGCCAGGGTGTCGCCTCATACCATCTGCCGATGGAAAAGGAGGGCCGGAGAGTCTGAGAACAGACGTAGGCACCCAGGGGCAGACAAAGGTCTGCGCCTTGGCGTCCGTACAGACAAAAACAGCGCTGGCCATGTCAGCCCCAAGCGGGGAGAGCCCGTGTAGTGTCTACCCACCCCCCACACGTAAACACCTCCCCCCAATCAGGAGCTAGCCAAAGCGCCAGAGACCGAGTGCAGACCGGCGGTGGGGCACGGCGGGGCATGAGGGGTAGTGTGCTGAGACACAGGATGGGGGGACAGAGCCCAAACTGCCCAACAATCCACAAGGGCCACTGGGGGAAGTGGGAAGTGCCTGTGTGTCAGCACACAGCGTCCAGCCACAATGTGTGTGGTGTGCATAGAGAACCACTGGGTCCTAGTGAGCCAGTGGGATTTGTAGTAAAAATGAGAATACAAGACAAGAAAAGATAAATCAAAGAAACAGTCCTATAACGAAGCTTATATACTACCACAAATATGTCAGGGAATATATTTCAGTAATATCAAGAAGGGTTTAGTATAACATATGAGTACAAAAGGGGGTACACTTGTAGATTAAACAGGGATGTGGAAGATATTAGATCAATAGAGATACTTGTAGGAAGAGTACATTCATAACAAATGCAAATGGCACAATATTCTGCAATATCAAAAAAGGGAACTGTGGAGGAAACCACAGATGGAGCCATGGCAAAAAAAGAGAAAAGATCAGGAAGCTCAGAAGAATAGGGAGATGGAAGAAGGGCAGGGGGGCAAGGAGAGGGGGAGGCAGATGGAGAAAAGATGAGTGAAGGAACCACAAACGACGTTGCCTAGGGAGTGGACATGGAGAAGGGGGAAATATATGATGTGTAAATATTAAAGAAAGGGCTTGAAACTAATATATTCGTTGAGTCCTGGAAAGATGGTGGCATTTAATGTATGAATCCATTTTGTTTCAAGTCGTAGTAGTTGGTTGTCAGTACTGCCGCCTCTTACATGTGGCGGAATGTGTTCAAGTGCGGAAAATAAAATAACGTGGGGGTCAGAGTTATGTTGGGCAGCGATGTGCCTATTGATGGCCGTAGTAGTAGTGTTCTTGTATAATGGTTTTATATGATCGCGAATGCGAATCTGAAAGGGGCGCTTAGTTTTGCCAACATAGAATGAGCCGCATTGGCATTGAGCCAAATATACGACCCCAACAGTGGCACAAGTGACGTGATGTCTGATGGTATGTGTATTTCCATCGGGTAAGTTAACAGCTTGAGAATTAGCGACAAATGCACATATGTCACACTTGCCACATTGGTAAGTACCGGTGGCAGTGGGCCTATGTGCAGTATCAGTAGAATGGTGGCTATGGATCAGACGATCACGAAGAGAGGGAGAGCGTCGATAAGTAATATCAGGGTACGTGTTGATGTATTTGGCAATGATGGGGTCTGATGTAAGTAGAGGCCAAAATTGTTTAAGGACATCTTTGATTTGAGTGTGCTGATTAGAGAATTGGGTAATGAGTCGTGTGGGTTGTTTAGAGTCCAATGGTTTGTCAGGAAAAACCAGATCTTTTCGGTTAAGTTTCTTTGCCTTATGGAATGCTTTTTTTAACAGAGAGTGGCTGTAGCCTCTGTCTAAGAGTCTATTATAGAGGTCATGTGCAGCCCTGAAAAAATCTTCCTCACGGGTACAATTTCGTTTGATCCTTACATATTGGGGGGGGGGTGGGTAGACACTACACGGGCTCTCCCCGCTTGGGGCTGACATGGCCAGCGCTGTTTTTGTCTGTACGGACGCCAAGGCGCAGACCTTTGTCTGCCCCTGGGTGCCTACGTCTGTTCTCAGACTCTCCGGCCCTCCTTTTCCATCGGCAGATGGTATGAGGCGACACCCTGGCACCTCCCATTCCAGGGCTGCTCGCCTCCCCATTCGCCACACGGTCCGTATGCTCTGAGCATGCGCGCGCGGTGCATGATGGAACATGTAGTTCCGAAGCACCGTGCTGTGCGCAGCCGTGGATACCCCTCATTAAGCGTCCGCACACCTGATCATTATCTGATCAGGTGTGGGGGGCATACAAGTAACCGGCCAGTCCCTCAGTTCCTTGATGGACGAGGGACGTGCCTGCATTTGCTCTGCACACAATTACAAGGTAACTCCTGTTTTTCAATATATTTTTACCTCATGCTTCCCAAAACGAATTACTCATCATGCTCCTATACACTTTTTAGGAGCCACCTTGGACCTGCCTTTATTGTGCTGGTCAACATTGATCTTCTCAAGCAACATTGTCTGCGCCATGATGGACTAGGTAACAGACTTCTTTCCAGCAGTCCTGCCTATGCTCAGTTACATCTCAATGCCCTCATTCATTTTTTTCATTTTTTTCCTTTTTTGTCCTCTTACACCTTATACAGGACTTATTGTAATTTCTACCTCTTTCAACTCCCGGACAGGCATTATATACCTGTGAATGTGCTGCTATGAGAATTTCTCTCTACAGCTGATACTACTAAGTGAGTACTGGCATAACTACCTTATATGGCCCTAGTCACTATCAGCAACACCCCTAATACTATTCATTCCTTTAATTAGGCCTGGTCTAATTGGATTGCAGATTTGGTCCAATTTTGACGGTTTTTCCTTGTTGTGTGCACACACCTATTACAGGCACCTCGTGACCACTCTTCTCTACTGTTTTTAAACATACATGTAAGTTTGCACTCTCCTTTCCAGAGATACAGATACATTTACCTATATATATATTTTACGTATTTTCTTTAATACAATGCACAGATGTGCAATCTCTTATCTCTAGACTATCATTACAAGTGCATTTTGACTCATGGTTATCTCTACATTCCCTTGCCAGGTCTACTGTATGCCCCCTGCAGGCATAATTTACGGCGCGGCCTGCCCGCTCCCCTGCGGGGATCCCCTCAAGTGGCCGTGTTCCCCCTCTCCTCCCTCCCTTTTCGGGCACTGACGCCCCAGGTATGTTTGCATTACCGGTATTTTGTGTGGAGCCTATGGGTCGCATGATTGTCCAGCCACAGTTTTAACTCTCTATTGTCTATACCATGCAATGTATTGTTAAATTATCGCTCTCATGATGTTTTCTATGTTTACCATACAGAATTGTTTTATATATCTATCTTGTGAGCTCCTGTTCCCTGAAGAAGCCAATGTCTTGGCGAAACATGTAGGAAATCGAGCCCTCCCTCTTCAACGGCCATTTTCCATCTGGCCCACTCTACCATCTTTAGGGTCACTTACAGTACATGTACCCATAATCGTCTTTTAGAGCATAACATGAATTGTCTGTAATGTATATTTTTTCTATGTTAGATTATCAATAAATTTTGTAATTTTTTGCTTTTTACACTCTTTCTCATTTATTCTTCTCTGAAAACCCTTTTGACTTTAGCACCGCCATAATCCCCCGTCCACAAACCCATTAATTATTTCATTATTTTGGGGATGAGGTGCTGTATCCCTTGGTACCATCTAGCCACCCCTACACTTTTTGAGCAATACAAGCTTTAATGCTTATGGTCCTCTTGGCTAGTTTTGGTCCCTGATATATTTATCTTAACACTCCCATATATACAATATAATATCTGTTAATACAATACTTTTTCTTCCTTTACTCTATGTGCATTTTCAAAAATCCAGTGCTTCTGGTCATTCATATGTCATTTTGGCAATTTGTATTCTTTCTTATCTTCACCTTGTCTTCAATGTGACATATCATTGCAATATACGTATACCTGTTCAATTATATTTTTTTGTGTGTAATTCCAGGATCGTTTTCCTCCCCTTCCGGGGGACCCCAGGTGGAGCCATGGCAGACTTCTGTGGTGAGGCCTGGGAGGGTCTCATGACCCGTATCCAGGCATCCCAAAACGCTTCTACCATAACCGACGCTGAACTAGATAGGGCATTTATTAGACTACAACGTCTTTTGGAAAAAAAAGTCAGAATTTACTGGCACAAAACTTACTTTGAAAAATATGCGGAACATAAAATAATCCCCTGGGGATTAAGAATACAACTCTTCCCCAATATCAAAAAAATTAATGACACACTAAAGACATCTTGGGAAAGCAATCTCATATCATGCTCTCTCAACATGCTCTCCATGCTGTGCTACGAATATACCACCGAGTTGGCACAACTTGATGTTGCAATCAACCGATGGTATACAGATCACGCTTTGGGCCTGCCTTCCCCCAGGTATAGCAAGCGGGACAAAACCCTGCGTGCACACCTGGAGGAGTACACACTCACGACTATCAATGATAAAGAAAGTAAATTCTTGAGAGACCTAGCGGCCCATGAAAATGGCTACGCCTACAATTGGGACAACGCTAAGGAAACCAAACCCAGAAACAAACCTTTCACCACTAACATACCTACTTCGAACAATCATGCCTCTAACACTTTATCTGCTTCTTTTTCATCCAGCACCTCCACTGTATACCAAGATTTGACACAGGAACAATTGGCAAAAAGAAGAAAAGGCGATCTATCGGCCATGTCCTCGGAGTCACTACATCGCACACTAGGACCCACTCCTCCTCTGCATCCACCCACAGGTCACTCCAAGACTGCTCACGTATCCACTCCTTTCACTAAAGCACAACCCAAGTCGTCAGCGATCCCTAAATCATCTACCACTAAGACACTTGCAGGCACAACGGCACCTTTGCACTCCCAAACGCACACTACCTCTCGGAGGGTAAGTGAACCCACTATCACCTCTATGTTTCCAGCCAACTCTGCTGTGGCAGACCCTAAACTTGCACCCATTTTTTTAGGACAGGGCCAAGACTCCCTCCCAAGCCCATCCCCCGATCCACACCCACAAACGTTAGTGATCCAGGAAGATCAACCACCCCTGATGTAATTAACCTATCCTCCATTCCACTCAACATGGATCAGATCCATGTACTTCAACTAGGCCTCACATTCTGTCCTTCCAACGACTTCGATAAATTTGCCTTTATCAAAGACGTGCATCTCTTTGCACGTAAACTTCTCTTCAAAGTGATCTATGACAAATCTCATTCTAGCACTGCACTTGCTCAAGATGCGCACTCCAATCCCCCCCAACAGGTCCCCACCTTAGCGGAAATACAAGCCCTTGAGGAATTAATGTCACTTTGGGAGGAGGGCTACACTGATGGTGATGACTTTCTTGATCTTGCTGATCCTGAGGCCACCACCCTTGGTGCTCCTTCCCCCCCCCCCGCTTCTTTTAAACCCAAATCCATGAATTTTCCAAACCTTTCTACAAATCCCAACATATGGGCTTTTGTACAACAGGTTACTAACTCCATCGAAGGCCTAAACCTCAATTCCTCGTACCCCTCCAACCTAACCTTGGCTCACATTAAGGCCATCAAATCCTTACAAAACCATCCCGAACTGACCATTAAGCCAGCCGACAAGGGTGGCAACGTGGTGGTGATGGATGTGTCCTTTTACGAACAAATGTGCCTGGATATCTTAAATAATCGTGAGTGGTATAGACCAATCTCTAAATCACTCATTGATCATTACATATCCGAATACCAACAGTTGATATTTGCAGCTCACCAAAAAGGCATCATAGACTCCAACACATGGAAGTTTCTCAATGTGAAAGAACCCACAACCCCTACCTTTTACTCCCTTCCTAAATTGCACAAATCCCTAGACCACCCCCCTGGTCGTCCAATCGTTTCTGGTCGTCAATGCCTCACAGAATCTGCCAGTGCACTGGTAGACAAATATTTGGCACCCCATGTTGTAGCCCTGCCCTCATATATAAAGGATACTATCCACCTCCTTCGTATACTAGATGGCCAATCCTTGCCCAGTGGCACATGGTTGGTAGCCCTAGATGTGGAGAGTTTATACAACATAATTCCTCACAACAGAGGCATCTCAGTTATTAGCAAACTCATTCGAGCCAGAGGCCCCCAATATGACAAATATGGGGACTTTGTCCTCGAACTATTGAGGTTCATACTTACACGCAATTACTTCATGTTTGGCTCCTCCCACTTCCTCCAGGTACAGGGTGTGGCTATGGGGACCAAGTGTGCCCCTGCCTATGCCAACCTGTACCTGGGGGGGTGGGAGAGGGAACTCTTTGATCCGACTCACCTTAATCCTTACCTGTCCAGGGTCATATCCTGGTACAGGTATATTGATGACTTACTGCTGTTTTGGGCAGGTACCAAGGAAGAACTAACTTCATTTGTACAAAGCCTTACCAAAAACACATATAACCTTAGGTTTACCATGGAGTGCAGCCAATCGCAGATCCATTTCCTGGACCTCGAGATTGGTGTGCAACCCAATGGTCAAGTCTACACTACCCTATACCGTAAACCCTCTTCGGGCAATACAATCTTACACGCCCAGAGTACCCATCCCGAGCCTCTCCTTAGAAGTATTCCATACAGCCAATATGTAAGGATCAAACGAAATTGTACCCGTGAGGAAGATTCTTTCAGGGCTGCACATGACCTCTATAATAGACTCTTAGACAGAGGCTACAGCCACTCTCTGTTAAAAAAAGCATTCCATAAGGCAAAGAAACTTAACCGAAAAGATCTGGTTTTTCCTGACAAACCATTGGACTCTAAACAACCCACACGACTCATTACCCAATTCTCTAATCAGCACACTCAAATCAAAGATGTCCTTAAACAATTTTGGCCTCTACTTACATCAGACCCCATCATTGCCAAATACATCAACACGTACCCTGATATTACTTATCGACGCTCTCCCTCTCTTCGTGATCGTCTGATCCATAGCCACCATTCTACTGATACTGCACATAGGCCCACTGCCACCGGTACTTACCAATGTGGCAAGTGTGACATATGTGCATTTGTCGCTAATTCTCAAGCTGTTAACTTACCCGATGGAAATACACATACCATCAGACATCACGTCACTTGTGCCACTGTTGGGGTCGTATATTTGGCTCAATGCCAATGCGGCTCATTCTATGTTGGCAAAACTAAGCGCCCCTTTCAGATTCGCATTCGCGATCATATAAAACCATTATACAAGAACACTACTACTACGGCCATCAATAGGCACATCGCTGCCCAACATAACTCTGACCCCCACGTTATTTTATTTTCCGCACTTGAACACATTCCGCCACATGTAAGAGGCGGCAGTACTGACAACCAACTACTAGGACTTGAAACAAAATGGATTCATACATTAAATGCCACCATCTTTCCAGGACTCAACGAATATATTAGTTTCAAGCCCTTTCTTTAATATTTACACATCATATATTTCCCCCTTCTCCATGTCCACTCCCTAGGCAACGTCGTTTGTGGTTCCTTCACTCATCTTTTCTCCATCTGCCTCCCCCTCTCCTTGCCCCCCTGCCCTTCTTCCATCTCCCTATTCTTCTGAGCTTCCTGATCTTTTCTCTTTTTTTGCCATGGCTCCATCTGTGGTTTCCTCCACAGTTCCCTTTTTTGATATTGCAGAATATTGTGCCATTTGCATTTGTTATGAATGTACTCTTCCTACAAGTATCTCTATTGATCTAATATCTTCCACATCCCTGTTTAATCTACAAGTGTACCCCCTTTTGTACTCATATGTTATACTAAACCCTTCTTGATATTACTGAAATATATTCCCTGACATATTTGTGGTAGTATATAAGCTTCGTTATAGGACTGTTTCTTTGATTTATCTTTTCTTGTCTTGTATTCTCATTTTTACTACAAATCCCACTGGCTCACTAGGACCCAGTGGTTCTCTATGCACACCACACACATTGTGGCTGGACGCTGTGTGCTGACACACAGGCACTTCCCACTTCCCCCAGTGGCCCTTGTGGATTGTTGGGCAGTTTGGGCTCTGTCCCCCCATCCTGTGTCTCAGCACACTACCCCTCATGCCCCGCCGTGCCCCACCGCCGGTCTGCACTCGGTCTCTGGCGCTTTGGCTAGCTCCTGATTGGGGGGAGGTGTTTACGTGTGGGGGGTGGGTAGACACTACACGGGCTCTCCCCGCTTGGGGCTGACATGGCCAGCGCTGTTTTTGTCTGTACGGACGCCAAGGCGCAGACCTTTGTCTGCCCCTGGGTGCCCACGTCTGTTCTCAGACTCTCCGGCCCTCCTTTTCCATCGGCAGATGGTATGAGGCGACACCCTGGCACCTCCCATTCCAGGGCTGCTCGCCTCCCCATTCGCCACATGGTCCCGGTGCATGATGGAACATGTAGTTCCGAAGCACCGTGCTGTGCGCAGCCGTGGATACCCCTCATTAAGCGTCCGCACACCTGATCATTATCTGATCAGGTGTGGGGGGCATACAAGTAACCGGCCAGTCCCTCAGTTCCTTGATGGACGAGGGACGTGCCTGCATTTGCTCTGCACACAATTACAAGGTAACTCCTGTTTTTCAATATATTTTTACCTCATGCTTCCCAAACGAATTACTCATCATGCTCCTATACACTTTTTAGGAGCCACCTTGGACCTGCCTTTATTGTGCTGGTCAACATTGATCTTCTCAAGCAACATTGTCTGCGCCATGATGGACTAGGTAACAGACTTCTTTCCAGCAGTCCTGCCTATGCTCAGTTACATCTCAATGCCCTCATTCATTTTTTTCATTTTTTTCCTTTTTTGTCCTCTTACACCTTATACAGGACTTATTGTAATTTCTACCTCTTTCAACTCCCGGACAGGCATTATATACCTGTGAATGTGCTGCTATGAGAATTTCTCTCTACAGCTGATACTACTAAGTGAGTACTGGCATAACTACCTTATATGGCCCTAGTCACTATCAGCAACACCCCTAATACTATTCATTCCTTTAATTAGGCCTGGTCTAATTGGATTGCAGATTTGGTCCAATTTTGACGGTTTTTCCTTGTTGTGTGCACACACCTATTACAGGCACCTCGTGACCACTCTTCTCTACTGTTTTTAAACATACATGTAAGTTTGCACTCTCCTTTCCAGAGATACAGATACATTTACCTATATATATATTTTACGTATTTTCTTTAATACAATGCACAGATGTGCAATCTCTTATCTCTAGACTATCATTACAAGTGCATTTTGACTCATGGTTATCTCTACATTCCCTTGCCAGGTCTACTGTATGCCCCCTGCAGGCATAATTTACGGCGCGGCCTGCCCGCTCTTCTGCGGGGATCCCCTCAAGTGGCCGTGTTCCCCCTCCCCCTCTCCTCCCTCCCTTTTCGGGCACTGACGCCCCAGGTATGTTTGCATTACCGGTATTTTGTGTGGAGCCTATGGGTCGCATGATTGTCCAGCCACAGTTTTAACTCTCTATTGTCTATACCATGCAATGTATTGTTAAATTATCGCTCTCATGATGTTTTCTATGTTTACCATACAGAATTGTTTTATATATCTATCTTGTGAGCTCCTGTTCCCTGAAGAAGCCAATGTCTTGGCGAAACATGTAGGAAATCGAGCCCTCCCTCTTCAACGGCCATTTTCCATCTGGCCCACTCTACCATCTTTAGGGTCACTTACAGTACATGTACCCATAATCGTTTTTTAGAGCATAACATGAATTGTCTGTAATGTATATTTTTTCTATGTTAGATTATCAATAAATTTTGTAATTTTTTGCTTTTTACACTCTTTCTCATTTATTCTTCTCTGAAAACCCTTTTGACTTTAGCACCGCCATAATCCCCCGTCCACAAACCCATTAATTATTTTATTGTTATTAGTTTTATCATGTTTGTTTTTCAGGTATGCAATTTTTTTATACTTTACTGTTTACTGTGTTTTATTGTTAACCATTTTTTTGTCTTCAGGTACGCCATTCACGACTTTGAGTGGTTATACCAGAATGATGCCTGCAGGTTTAGGTATCATCTTGGTATCATTCTTTTCAGCCAGCGGTCGGCTTTCATGTAAAAGCAATCCTAGCGGCTAATTAGCCTCTAGACTGCTTTTACAAGCCGTAGGAGGGAATGCCCCCCCCCCACCGTCTTCCGTGTTTTTCTCTGGCTCTCCTGTCTCAACAGGGAACCTGAGAATGCAGCCGGTGATTCAGCCAGCTGACCATAGAGCTGATCAGAGACCAGAGTGGTTCCAAACATCTCTATGGCCTAAGAAACCGGAAGCTACGAGCATTTCATGACTTAGATTTCGCCGGATGTAAACAGCGCCATTGGGAAATTGGGAAAGCATTTTATGACACCGATCTCGGTGTGGTCAGATGCTTTGAGGGCAGAGGAGAGATCTAGGGTCTAATAAACCCCAATTTTTTCAAAAAAGAGTACCTGTCACTACCTATTGCTATCATAGGGGATATTTACATTCCCAGAGATAACAATAAAAATGATTAAAAAAAAAATGAAAGGAACAGTTTAAAAATAAGATAAAAAAGCAAAAAAATAATAAAGAAAAAAAAAAAAAAGCACCCCTGTCGCCCCCTGCTCTCGCGCTAAGGCGAACGCAAGCGGCGGTCTGTCGTCAAACGTAAACAGCAATTGCACCATGCATGTGAGGTATCACCGCGAAGGTCAGATGGAGGGCAGATCGAGGGACAGACCTCCTCTGTAAATATAAAGTGGTAACCTGTAAAGGCTTTTAAAGGCTTTTAAAAATGTATTTATTTTGTTGCCACTGCACGTTTGTGCGCAATTGTAAAGCATGTCATGTTTGGTATCCATGTACTCGGCCTAAGATCATCTTTTTTATTTCATCAAACATTTGGGCAATATAGTGTGTTTTAGTGCATTAACATTTAAAAAAAAGGAAAATTTATTGTCAAATACTTACCGTAATTTTCCTTTCCTGATGGACTCCATGGCAGCCTACGTGTGGGTTAACCCCGCCTCCTCTCCAATGCTATAGGACCCCATTCCCATAAATGAGTGCTCACCACTAGCTACTGTGTTCCGTAACTAGCCTACTCGTTGACCAATGGGTGGGAACTCCGTCTGCCATGGAGTCCATCAGGAAAGGAAAATTACGGTAAGTATTTGACAATAAATTTTCCTTTTTCCTGACAGACTCCATGGCAGCCTACGTGTGGGAAATAACTAGCCAACCACACGGGCGGGTATGCATGATCAAAACATAAATTTTAATTTGTCCTATCGGTCGATAGGATTTGTAACCCAAAGTTTACAGAGGATAGTGAGGCAGGCTCTATACAATAGTGCAACATGAAGGTATTAATAGAAGCCCATGAAGCTGCCTTGCAGATGGTATCTGGAGCCACATGTCGAGCCGCTGCCCACGAGGCTGCCATTCCTCTGGTGGAATGGGCTGTCACCGCCTTTGGAGGAGCCAAGCCCTTAGCCCTATATGCCTGTTGTATGGTCTGTACGATCCAGGACGCGATAGTCCTGGTTGAGGCTTTCTTCCCTATATTGCTGCCTGAGTGAAGCACGAAGAGATGACTAGAACGTCTGAAGGGAGAAGTAACCTTGAGATATTCCTTAATAGCTTCGCCCACATCTAGAGGGTGATTCTCAGTGGACCCTGGGGTCCTAAATGTAGGTAACACGATCTCTTGATTGACGTGGAATACTGAAGACACTTTTGGGTTGGAACCCAGCATAGGAATGAGGACTACCCGGTCCGGGAAAAACGTTAGGAAGGGTTCTTCGTGACCAAGTGATGCAATTTCAGAGACCCTTTTGGCTGAGGTAATGGCCACTAAGAAGGCCACCTTTGCTGAAAAGACCTTGATAGGGAGCGGGGAGGGCCCCGAAGTACTGAGTCCAGAGATCGAGTCAAGGACTAATGGGAGGTCCCATTTGGGGAACCTCGGCTTTCTCTGGGGCTTGAGTCTCGATGCGCCTCGGAAAAATTGTCTAACCAGAGGATGAACTGCCCATGAAGTGCCGGAGAAGGCCGAAAGTGCCGAAACTTGGACTCTCAGAGAGCTGACAGATAGATGTAAATCTAGGCCCGTTTGGAGGAAACTGAGAACGTCCTGGACTTTTGGATGTCTAAAAGACCTGCCCTGAGGAGAGCAGAACTCCACGAATTTGGACCAGATCCTTCCATAGACTTTATTTGTACTGGATCTTCTCGAGCTCATGAGAGTGGATATTACTTCTGAGGCACAACCTAGGGATTCCAGCCTCTCCCTCTCAAGAACCAGACCATCAGTCTCAGCACCGCAGGACAAGGGTGCAGGACTGACCCTTGAGAAAGAAGGTCCGGTCTGAGAGGGAGAGGCACTGGGTCCCGACAGCTGAGCTGGACCAGGAGAGGGAACCAAGGCCTGTTCGGCCAGTAGGGAGCTATTGTCACCACCTCCACTGGCTCTGCTCGGAGCCTCTGCAGGAATCTCAGCAAAACTGGCAGTGGCGGAAAGGCGTATGCCCGCTTGAACCTCCACTGATCCGTCAGGGCATCTGTCCCGATGGCTTGACTGCAGAGCCCCCGGGTGTAGAACTTCTTCAGCTTGCGATTGCAGGGGGAAGCAAACAGATCTACTTCGGGATCGGTCTTTAGTGACAAGATCCACCTGAACGTCTCTATGTGGAGAGACCACTCGATGTTGTCCAACTCGGTCCGTGACAGGAAGTCTGCTTGAGTGTTTTGGACGCCTGGGACAAAGACTGCCGAGATGTTGGCAAGGTATTTCTGCGCCCACGATAGGATGGGCTCGACTTCCCGAAGGAGTGTGGGACTCCGAGTACCCCCTTGCCTCTTCACATACGATACTGCTGTGGTGTTGTCCATTCTCAACAGCACTGACTCCCCCATCAGGAGATGAGAGAAGAACTGTAGGGCACACCAGGCCGCACGAAGTTCCAAGACATTCGACCCTGGATTGGGGAGACAAGTTTCCCACTTGCCTTGGGCCAGGTTCGACCCACAAAGGGCTCCCCAACCGGTACCGCTGGCATCGGTCGTGACCGTCACCCAGGAGATGGGAGCGATGGAGTGGCAAGTCAGGAGGTTCTTGCGCTGAAGCCACCAGAAGAGGCTGTTTCTCATTGCAGATGTTATGCGGATGACCTGGTTCTTGTCCCCTGACTTCCATTGCCGTAGGAGACCTGACTGGAAGGGACGCAATCTCCATAAGGCCCATTTGACCATGGGAGTCGTAGAAACCATCGTGCCAACGACTTTCAGACACTGAGAGGCTTTCATTTGCCGAGCATGTAGAGCCCGGGAGACTCTGTCTCGAACTGTAGGAATTTTCTGTAGTGGAAGGGAGATAGTGTTTGCCACTGTATCGAACTGGGCTCCCAGATATATTAGACGCTGAGTTGGGCTCAGTTGACTCTTTTCTATGTTTAGGAGCCACCCGAAGTTGGACAGAGTGGAGATTACTTGATCCCGGTGGACCAGCAACTGCTCCCTGCTCTGGGACAGCACCAGCAGGTCGTCCAGGTAGTGGTAAAGACGTACCCCTTTGGATCTTATTAGTGCCACCGTAGCTAGGAGGACCTTTGAAAAGACCCGGGGGGACGTTGTCAGCCCGAAGGGGAGGCAAATAAATTGAAGATGATCTGACCCAATGTGAAAGCGGAGGTATTTGTGAAATTCTTTTTCCACTGGAACGTGGAAATAAGCGTCCTTCAGGTCGATTGATATCATCCAGTCGCCTGGTTGTATGGCTCTCTGAATGGTCACCAAGGTTTCCATCTTGAACCTTCCATTCTCTATGAATCCGTTGAGATATGTGAGGTCTATGACTGGGCGCCAAGAGCCCCCCTTTTTTTGAACTAGGAAGAGAGGGGAGTATATCCCCTGGAACCATTCGTCCTGTGGTACATGTACTACTGCTCCTTGAATTTTCAGGAGGTCCACATAGGACAGCAAAATTTGTTTTTGATCCTCTGCCCGAGGGAGAAGAGTGGAGACGAACCTTGGGTGCGGAGTCCTGGAAAAGGCCCATCTGTGGCCTGACGAGACCGTCCTTATGACCCAGAAGTCTGAGATCGAGGCCACCCAGACGTGCCGGAAGAGGAGCAGACGAGCCCCCACCCGGCCCGCCTGGGCGGGCGTAATCTCAAAAAGATTTTTTTTTTTTTAAACAAGATTTTTATTTGAGCATATTGACATGTTACATCACATTTTGTAAACAATGGGTCACTGTACATCTCATTAAACGATAACATGTTATCTCTACACATATGGCTCATCCAGTTACACATGCTTTGTAGTTATTGCTTTCAATATGGAGACCACCTTTTACCTCAGTCAGCCTAATTGTTTTGCTCTTTTTTTTTTTTTTTTTTTTTTTTTTAATAATAAACAGCTCTTTATTTATATGCATATCATATTTTACTAGAAAACCGCTCAGAAGAAGAGCACCTGCACAATCAACATAGATATTGAAACTTTGGCTTCAACCAGAGAGAAAACAGACTCTCAAAAGCCCCCTTCCATGTACAAACTCCCTCCCCTCCCTTCCCATCCCCCCTCATTATTTTTCTACCTCTAATGTTGTATGCATCCATTCTTTCAATACTCTACTGTCCACCCTCCTCATCACCTAAAGATTTTCTGCGCCAGCGCTCTTCTCCTCTCCTACCGATAAGGTATTTTTGGATTCAGTCCACCTCCACCACACTTTCCTAAATTTTTTGGGGGCTTCCCTCGCTTCATATGTCATTCTATACATAAGTACATCATCATTTATTATTTTTATCCACATTCCCAAGTTGAGTTGTTCACCATGAATCCATCGTCGAGCGATCAGTTTTCTCACCCCAAAATAGAGAAGTCTAAGGAATAATTTAGTATTTGTATTTATCTCTTCCTGATCAAAAATTCCCAACAGGCACCTCATGGGAGAGCATATGTTAGGGAGACCAAAGTGGTCAGATATGAACTCAGTCACCTGAGACCACAAAGGTCTTACCTTAGGGCAATCCCATACCATATGAAGGAAAGTTCCCTCCTCTCCCTTACATTTATGGCATTCCGAGTTGTCTTTTTTGTGCATTTTAAATAGTCTAGTCGGAGTGTAGTACATTTGGTGTAGATATTGAAGCTGTATCATTCTATCCGTGGAGGAAATCACCGACACAAGATATGTATCGAGTACCTCCTGCCACAGTTCCTCAGTCAGTTCCGGAATGAAAGTCGTCCACCTACTTCTGGTCCTAGCGGTCAAGTCAGGTCCCTCCAATCTAATCTCCTTATAGTATCTAGATATACGCTTGGTCGGCTCGGGGTCTATCAGGACTTTTTCCAGGGTTGTGTTTTGTACCTTTACCTCCCCTCTCCCGAACTGGGCTGTCGCTGCATGTTGCAGTTGGGTATATCTGAACTGCCATGTCCTAGGTACACCAAACTGCTCCCTCAGTTGTGTGAAGGTTAATAACCTACCATCTTGGTATATGTGATGTAGATATTTTATCCCAAATTTGGCCCATCCATGTCCATCCTCTATTTTGCAGAACTCTTGTAGAGATTTATTGTACCAGAGGGGACAATTAGGTGATAACCATAGCGGGTCATCCATTATTTTCTGCGCACAGAGATGGAACACCTTACCAGGTAGTGCCATAACTGATCCCATCCCTCTCCCTGGTATCTCTTTTCTAAACAAGATGTTCAGTAATGTCTCCTGAGATGTGGCAACAGCCGCCTCTAGTAGAGTAGTGGCATTAGGTATCTGTGGAAAACATCGCCAATGCAAAAATGTCATTTGGGATGCAAAGAAATAGGATCTCATGTCCGGCATAGCCAATCCCCCCCGGGTTGTTGGTAGTTTCAGGATTGCTAGGGATAGCCTGGGAGCTTTGTTTCCCCACAAGAAATCAACCACAATGGAATCTATGCGTTTAAAAGTTTTCACCGAGACATATACAGGTGAGTTCGATAGAATGTACAACAGCTTTGGCAGGACAATCATTTTAAATAGGTTTATACGACCCATCACTGTCAATGGCATATTCCTCCACCGTTGCACCTTCTCACGAAGAGCCTCTACTACCGGTCTCAAGTTGAAATCTAAATATCCTGCAATGGGAAGTTGAATCACCACTCCCAGATATTTAAAGGATTGGGATAATTGAATGGGGGATTCCGCCGGGACCCTCACTGTGTCATCTATAGCAAACAGGGATGATTTGCTCCAGTTGATACGGAATCCAGAGTAGTCTCCGAACTCCTGTACCAGCCGGAAAGCCGTGGATAATGAAGGACCCGGGTCTTGGAGATACAAAAGCATGTCATCCGCATAAAGGGAGACTCGCTCCTCAATCCCCCCCACCCGAAGTCCATTCAGATGGGGAGTATCCCTTATCTTTGCCGCGAGTGGCTCTATGGCCAAAGCAAAAAGAAGGGGGGATAGTGGGCATCCCTGTCTGGTCCCCCGGAAAACAGAGAAGGGCTCAGATATGATACCATTCACCCTCACCCTGATCAGTGGGTCAGTGTACAACAGCCTCACCCAAGATATAAATATAGGCCCGAATCCCAATATCTCCAGGAGACCAAACAGATAGGCCCACTCGACCGAATCAAAGGCCTTCTTGGTATCCAAGGAGGCCACTACCCTCTCCCCGGAATTGTCATGATCCGTCTGTAGGTTAATAAATAACCTTCTAACATTCATTTGTGCACAACGCCCTTGTATAAAGCCTGTCTGATCCGGGTTAACTAATTTTAACACCACCGACTGCAGTCTCCCCGCCAGTACTTTCGCTAGTATCTTGGTGTCGACATTCATCAATGAGATGGGTCTATAGGATTCACACTCTTTAGGATCTTTACCCCCTTTATGTATCAGAACTACCAAGGCCTCTCTCATAGAGGGGGGAAGTTTCCCCTCCCGCCGTGCATTCAAGAACACTTGCAATAATCGGGGCGCCAACCCACCCCTAAAAGTTCTATAGCACTCCGAGGGTATACCATCTAGTCCTGGAGATTTCCTAGGGGCAAAAGAAGCTATCGCCCCCGCCACCTCTTCCACCGATATGTCAGCCTCCAGCTCTGCACGATCTAAATTTGTTAACTTAGGGAGATCAATATCGCTTAGATAAGTTTTTAAGGTGTTCCCTCCCGGTGGGATACATGACTTATAAAGTTCGTTATAAAATTGAACAAAGACCTGTAGTATACCCTCGGAGTCACTCACCTCTACCCCACCCCTACCATAAATACTCGTTATACAGATGGGTGTGTATTCTGGTCGCGCCAAATATGCCAATAATCTGCTATTCTTATCTCCAAATTCAAAGATACGTCTACGTTGCGCAAGTCCAAGTTTGGTTGTCTGGTCAGTCAGTATTTCCTTGTATGCCCGTGTCTTATCCTGAAGAGTACACAAACCCTCTCTAGTTGGTCTCCTAACGTATTCTGCCTCAGCTAGAGATACCTCCCGTTCCCTGTCCATTATTGAAGATGCCAGTTGCTTCTTGAAGCTAGCCACCTCCGCCATGAACACCCCTCTTAGAGTAGCTTTGAATGCCTCCCACTTTATTAGCTCAGAGCCAACTTCCTTATTCTCCTTCCAGAACCGCTGAATAGTCTCATTACATTTAATTTTAATATATTCCTCCTGCAACCAGCTAGCCTCCATCCTCCAGTGACTGATACCTTGCCTCTGACCCAATATAATATCCACTAGTAGAGGTGAATGGTCCGAGTGCACTCTAGGTAAGTACCTCGCCCCAGCCACCAATTGCAGTCCCTCAGATTCAACTAATGCCATGTCTATCCTAGATAGTGTTTTATGTGTCTCAGAATAGCAAGAGTATTCCCTGACCTCTGGGTGTCTCGCTCGCCATGCATCATAGAAGCCATGTGTTGACATCCACTTTGCAAGCGGAGTTGGGGTTCTCGGCGGTGCATCCAACCTGTCCATTGTCGGATCCACCACCGCATTCAAATCCCCCAAGATGAAAATCCTCCCTTCCGCTATCTCAAAAGTCGCTTGAAGCATATCATCCAAATGAGACAGCGAGAAGGGAGGTGGGACATACAAGTTCACAAAGGTCATGAACCTGTTATGCACCTTTATCACGGTAACAACATATCTACCCTTGATATCCGTTTTTATTGCATGAATACATATAGGTAGAGATTTAGCCACCAGTGTGGACACTCCCCTAGCAAATGAAGAGTAACTTGCATGGTAAGCCCCAGCAATATGCGCCCTTTTTAAAGAGAGAGTCCTGGAGCCCTGCAGATGCGTCTCCTGCAACAGTATCAAATGCGGTTTATATTTTTTTAGATAGTCAAAGACCAGCGATCTTTTAAATTTGGAGTTGAGACCTCTAACGTTCCAGGAGATCACTCTAAGGTTCACAGCCATAGTGGATAAAGCAAGAGTCTCCCCCCCTCCCCTTCCTTCCTACTCCCATCTTTCAGGTATGGCACCTCCCAGGGCTCCAGCACCCCCCCTCCCCATCCTGGTGAGCAGCAGCACAGAAGGCAGACAGTAGACAGCAAAAATGAACTTAAAATCATGAGCATACATAAAGCATAATGATGTTTTTCCCCAATACTTCCCCCCTCCTCCCTCCTTGTTCCCCACCCCCCACCCTGTACCCACCCCCAACTTGCAAGGCACTTCATTCCCAAAACCTTTAACCTAAAAGAGGTTATAACGGATGTGTGTATTCAAAAAAAACACACAGGCTCCAGTATTGTGAGGAGTAAGTTCAGTTGTGAGAGAAAAAAAAAAAACCCTCCCACAGAAAAATTAAATACTCTGGAACACAAAAAAATAGAATAAAATATAAGTATGTAAGGAGAAGAGGAAACTTCTTGTTCCACTCCTCAAGTCTCCATTGAAAATAGATAAAACTGTAGAAGAAAAGCTTTGTTTCCAAAAGGAGAAGAAGATCCCTGTAGATTCCTTCAGCGTCAAAAGTGTTCTTGAGCATTTGAAAGTCGCAGACATATACCTTCTGTAGTCTTCCGGATTGCTGGGTGTATAGAGACCCATCTAAGGGCCCCATTCAATGCCTTTCTACATCTTAGAAATAGGGTTGTGAGGAAAAAGGGCGGTAAAAAAGCAGCTCAGCGTCCGCCGTGTTACTTTCCTCTGACATCTCCTATCTCCCAACATCTTCATATGTATGTAGCAGGTTAAGGTGATCTTGGAGAGCCCCCTCTTCTCGGTCGTCCCCTCGCATCCAGCCAATCAGCAGCTTCGGTGGGGGTGGTAAAAAAATGTGTTTTTCCATTATCCACAATGCGTAATTTTGCTGGGTATAGCATACTGTACATCAGGTTCAGTTCTCTGAGCCGTTTCTTTATCGGATAGAAGGAAGCTCTTTGTTTTTGCGTGGTGGCAGAGAAATCAGGATAAATAGATATCCGATAGTTATGACACTTCAGCTCAGGGCCTGTCCTGGCTCCTTTTAGGATATTTTCTCTGTCTCTGAAGTGCAGAATCTTTGCTATCATGGGTCTGGGGATTGCTCCCTTAGGTGGTGGTTTACCTGGTACACGGTGTGCCCTCTCTATAGCAAACATAGCAGTGAAGGTTCCAGGGGCCATATTCACCTTCAGCCATTCCTCCAGGAATTCCTCCGGATGATTACCCTCCACTCCTTCAGGGAATCCCACCAGTCTTATATTATTTCTTCTCATGCGGTCCTCCATGTCGGCCATTTTAAGAGTGTGCTCAGAGAGGGTCTTTTTTATGATTTGGTTATCAGTGGTCATAGGCCTGACAGTGTCCTCTAGAGCAGCAATGCGGTGGTCAGCAGCCTGGGCTTTTTCTCTAAGCTTCTGCATATCATGTTTCATATAGGAGAATTCCATTTGCAGTTCCCCAAAGTGGTCTAGCAGCTTAGTCTGACATCCCTGTATGGCAGCCATTATTTGCTTAAGAGACGGTTCTCCTTCCTCCTCCAGGGCCCTGTCTGTATCATGTGTGGGTCCCTTATCCCTGTCCAGGGATCTCCCCCTGCGCACAGTGCGGTCCCTCTGTATTTTGGGACTCACCCGACCAGATGAAGCAGGCTGCGGTCTTTCAGTGTCCTCATGCTGCTGCTGAAGCGGCAGCCATTCCTCCTCCTCCTCTCTGCCCGGCGCCTCGGCGCCATCTTGAGAGCCCCAGGCATAGCGTGCCAGCCTCTCCCCCGGTGTTTTTGGCCACGGAGGCCCGTATTTCACCATCCCCTGATGCTCTCCGGAGGGTCCACAACTCATACCCCAGCAGTCCAGAACAAAAACGCCGACTTTAGCTCACAGGATTAGGTCAGGATGTGAAATCTACAGGGAGAGCTCCTCTCAAGACGTCCTCACATGCTGCGCGCCAGCTCCGCCCCCCATCTCAAAAAGATTTAGCCTGATCACGAGCACTGGACGTTTGATTTTTAACGGGTTTGCGGAAGGATGACTGCCCTCTGCTCCAATTCTTCCTAAAGTCCCGGCCAGGCTTGTAGGAGCGTGCTTCCCTGGAGAGCTCCGGACTTCGTCTTCTGAACTGGGGCTTCTTTCGACCCAGCATGCGCCTGTCCTGGGGAAGAAAACCCGATTTGCCACCTGTGGCTCGCGTAATGACATCGTCAAGCTTATTGCCAAACAGTGAGGACCCCTCAAACGGGATTTTACACCACGCTTGCTTAGAACCAGGGTCCGCAAGCCAGGGACGCAACCAGAGGGCTCTCTTGGCCGTAACTGAGGACAGCATAATACGAGCCAGAAGGCGGATCAAGTCAATGGACGCCTCCCCCAGGAAGACCGCTGCAAGCTTCAGCTCTGCGGCTGCTGAACTTCCAGCCAGCTCTTCTGACACGCCTCTAAGGAAGGATTCCACGTTCTCCGTCCAGGCCTCCATGGCCTTAGACATGGCCGCTAATGCCAGGGCTGGTTTACAGGCCATACCCACGAGCCCATAGATTCTTTTTAGATCTAGGTCTATCTTTCTCTCGAGCCCATCTTTAAAAGATACTGCGTCTTCTAGAGGAAGAGTCACATGTTTGGCCAGACGCATAAGAGCTGCGTCCACAAGGGGAGTATTCTCCAAATTCTTTACTTCTTCTGACTTGAAGGGGTACAATCTGGAGGTTTTATTAGACATGGAGGATTTTTTCTCTGTTTTACTCCATTCTTCCTCAATGATTTCCTTTAGCTCTGGAAGGAGCGGAAAGTTTGCGCGTTCTCTCCCCAGGTGCTTGAAGAATTTTTTCTGCTTGGCTGGGGGAGTGGAAGGGTCTTCCCACTTCAAGGCTTCCTTGATCGCTTTGATTAAAGGGGAAACCATCGCGAAGTCGAACCCTCCAATGACCTCCTCACTGATAGACTCATCCTCTGAGGAGTCAGGAGAGGTGATATAGGGCTGCGAAGTACCCGGATCATCACGGGCCTCTTCCGCCGGCGGGCCAGACGCAGTGGTAGACTGGCTCAATGTGCGAGGTGCTTCCCTCTCCATTAGGGATTGCTGTACCACTCGTTTCACAAGAGACTCTAAACGCTGGTTTTCCGTCTCTTTTTCCCCAACCGCACGGGCAAAACAACGGTCACATAAGGACTTGCCCTCCGGGATTCGTGTCCTACATCCCCAGCAGGCTCTGTGGTCTGAGCGGCTGTCATGGCGGTGGGAGCGGTGTCTTGAGGAGGAACGAGAGCGTCTCCTCTGGTGGGATCCGGACTGTGAATCTCGTCTGGATGAAGATGAATTGTATTGTGGCTTGGCAAGGTCATTGGCATTCTGGACCGCATTTAGCGGGTCCGACCTAGAAGGGCTGGGAAGAGAAAAAATAGGGGAAGGGGAGAGAATAAAGGTAGAACATGGTATCAGCACGACAATAATGTGCATAAATCTCATCCCCTCCCCTCACGAGCACATACCTTGTGCGTGAGGGCTGGCCACTTAAAGGCGGTGAATTGTCCATAACCAGGGACACGAAATGTCACTTTAATAGTCTGCAGGGATAATGGTCTAAGAAAACCTAGGCATCAAAATATGAGAAGGTTTTAGAGAAAAAGAAAAAACTCTGCTTGCCTCTTCTTTTTTTTTTTTTTTTTTTTTTATAATATGCACAAGGCATGTATCAACATATAATCAATGCAAAGGAGAAACAACTTCCAGCCGCATATGTATGTATATTTAGATAACATATATAATGATAAAAGAACAATTTTCCATTATTTTGCTCTCTTTTTTTTTTTTTTTTTAAATGCAGAGGTTTCCACCACTCACCTGGAGACCAGCAGGGATCCGCTCCTCCTTTCCCTACCAAGGGAGATCCTAACTCAGCAGGACAGGAGGGCGGAATTTAAATTCCCCGCCCGTGACATAATTATCCCCTACAGCGCATGCGCAAAGGGGAACCACCGTACAGCGCCTGCGCGGACGACGAACGAGCCGCCGTACTGCGCATGCGCGAGCCAAACCTCGCTCTCAGGTTGGCTACAGCGCAGGTGCCAGCGGCGAGACTGCCGCAACCCGGAAGTGCCGTGGCGGGCTGGAACGCACGCGAACCAGCCGCCATGAGGGGGATAGGATACACTGGATCACCAGAGAAAATACATACAACACATAGAAACACTGCCATGGAGTATGAGAAAACATCCACAGACCTTGCCAGCCGTTGATGAGAACTGTCCGCCGGGCATACAGAGGCGACCACCCATCCACCAAGGGGGAACATTCAAGCCTCTTCAAGCTACTCGCCCGCTCATAGCTGGGCTTTTGAGCTGCACCGCACAGGTATGCCAATCTTGGAATCAATCAATCTTGGATTCAATCAATCTTGATGCGAACAGCATGTGTAGGTCCATAGAGGAGGACAAAAAAGGAACACAGTAGCTAGTGGTGAGCACTCATTTATGGGAATGGGGTCCTATAGCATTGGAGAGGAGGCGGGGTTAACCCACACGTAGGCTGCCATGGAGTCTGTCAGGAAAGTGTGTTTTTTCCCCAAAAAATGCGTTTGAAAAATCGCTGCGCAAATACTGTGTGAAAAAAAAAAATGAAACACCCACCATTTTAATCTGTAGGGCATTTGCTTTAAAAAAATATATAATTTTTGGGGGTTCAAAGTAATTTTCTTGCAAAAAAAAAAAACTTTTTCATGTAAACAAAAAGTGTCAGAAAGGGCTTTGTCTTCAAGTGGTTAGAAGAGTGGGTGATGTGTGACATAAGCTTCTAAATTTTGTGCATAAAATGCCAGGACAGTTCAAAACCCCCCCCAAATGACCCCATTTTGGAAAGTAGACACCCCAAGCTATTTGCTGAGAGTCATGTCGAGTCCATGGAATATTTTATATTGTGACACAAGTTGCGGGAAAGAGACAATTTTTTTTTTTTGCACAAAGTTGTCACTAAATGATATATTGCTCAAACATGCCATGGGAATATGTGAAATTACACCCCAAAATACATTCTGCTGCTTCTCCTGAGTACGGGGATACCACATGTGTGAGACTTTTTGGGAGCCTAGCTGCGTACGGGACCCCGAAAACCAAGAACCGCCTTCAGGCTTTCTAAGGGCGTGAATTTTTGATTTCACTCTTCACTGCCTATCACAGTTTCGGAGGCCATGGAATGCCCCACAAACCCCTCCCCCCCAAATGACCCCATTTTGGAAAGTAGACACCCCAAGCTATTTGCTGAGAGGTATAGTGAGTATTTTGCAGACCTCACTTTTTGTCACAAAGTTTTGAAAATTGAAGAAAGAAAAAAAAATGTTTTTCCTTGTTTTTCTTCATTTTCAAAAACAAATGAGAGCTGCAAAATACTCACCATGCCTCTCAGCAAATAGCTTGGGGTGTCTACTTTCCAAAATGGGGTCATTTGGGGGGGTTTTGTGCCACCTGGGCATTCCATGGCCTCCGAAACTGTGATAGGCAGTGAAGAGTGAAATCAAAAATTTACACCCTTAGAAATCCTGAAGGCGGTGATTGGTTTTAGGGGCCCCGTACCCGGCTAGGCTCCCAAAAAGTCCCACACATGTGGTATCCCCATACTCAGGAGAAGCAGCTAAATGTATTTTGGGGTACAATTCCACATATGCCCATGGCCTGTGTGAGCAATATATCATTTAGTGACAACTTTGTGCAAAAAAAAAATGTGTCACTTTCCCGCAACTTGTGTCAAAATATAAAATATTCAATGGACTCAATATGCCTCTCAGCAAATAGCTTGGGGTGTCTACTTTCCAAAATGGGGTCATTTGGGGGGGTTTTGTGCCACCTGGGCATTTCATGGCCTCCGAAACTGTGATAGGCAGTGAAGAGTAAAATCAAAAATTTACACCCTTAGAAATCCTGAAGGTGGTGATTGGATTTCGGGGCCCCGTACGCGGCTAGGCTCCCAAAAAGTCCCACACATGTGGTATCCCCATACTCAGGAGAAGCAGCTGAATGTATTTTGGGGTGCAATTCCACATAGGCCCATGGCCTGTGTGAGCAATATATCATTTAGTGACAACTTTTTGTAAATATTTTATTTTTTTTGTCATTATTCAATCACTTGGGACAAAAAAAAAAAATATTCAATGGGTTCAGCATGCCTCTCAGCAATTTCCTTGGGGTGTCTACTTTCCAAAATGGGGTCATTTGGGGGGGTTTTGTACTGCCCTGCCATTTTAGCACCTCAAGAAATGACATAGGCAGTCATAAACTAAAAGCTGTGTATATTCCAGAAAATGTACCCTAGTTTGTAGACGCTATAGCTTTTTGCGCAAACCAATAAATATACGCTTATTGACATTTTTTTTACCAAAGACATGTGGCCGAATACATTTTGGCCTAAATGTATGACTAAAATTGAGTTTATTGGATTTTTTTTATAACAAAAATAGAAAATATCATTTTTTTTCAAAATTTTCGGTCTTTTTCCGTTTATAGCGCAAAAAATAAAAATCGCAGAGGTGATCAAATACCATCAAAAGAAAGCTCTATTTGTGGGAAGAAAAGGACGCAAATTTCGTTTGGGTACAGCATTGCATGACCACGCAATTAGCAGTTAAAGCGACGCAGTGCCAAATTGGAAAAAGACCTCTGGTCCTTAGGCAGCATAATGGGTCCGGGGATCAAGTGGTTAAAGGAGAAAACTTACCCTAATATAGTCCTTCTGCAGGACCTAAATTATAGCAGAACAGGTCTCTGGGATAATGATCCCCAGAGCCTGGGGGAGATGCCTGTCGAACTTGAGGTCCTGCGGGCTTCTCCCAGTCGCTAAGTACCGCAACGTGGCGACTAGCCTCTGTTCAGGGGTGATGGCTTGCCTCATGCAGGTATCCTGCCTGCTAATACAAGGGGTCAGCAAAGCCAACAGACGATGAAAAATGGGGTCCGTCATCCTGAGAAAGTTCCTGAAATCATCAGGATTATTCTCCTGGATCTCACGAACCAAAGGCATATGAGAGAATTTGTCACGCTGGAGTAACCAATTCTTGGTCCATGAACTCCTCCCCACCCTGTTCATGGACTGGGCTTGGGTCAAAGAATGAACCCCAACACCAAGCACAAACTCTATGACGAGTACGTACCCGCAACATGGCTTCAAAACGGTCGGCTGGTCAGAACGAACTAACAGAACGCACTAAAGAACAGCAAGGCCTGTGAAGAGCGAGCTGAAAATCAGAAACGAGCGGATAAGAAAACACTGGAAAAAATAGATATGAACTGTCTACACGCTCTGAAAAGCAGATACAAACCTACAAGCATTAACTGAAGAGCAGTAACGGATTGAAAAGCACAAAAGCTGAAAAGCGCAAATCGTCTCTCACCAAACTTCTACTAAAATGAGATAGACACGAGATTAGCAGAAGGAGCCCAAAGGGTGGCGCGCTCGCTATTGCACTTCCTTTTTCTAGTCCAGTCGTACGTGGTGTACGTCACCTCATTCTAGACGGTCGGACTTTGGTGTGACCGTGTGTAAGCAAGACCGCTTGAGCGGAATTCCGTCAGAGTTCCATCTGAGGAACCTTCGGAGTTTATCCCGACGGCAAAACCGGTCGTGTGTACGCGGCATTAGAAGAGCAGTAACAGGGAAATAATTTATAATCATAACTTGCATATATTTCAAACAAATAATTTTATGCTAGTGTAGCAAGGTCCCGGGCCCCCTCCGTCTTATGAGAACCTCCAGGGCCAGAGATAGCGGACGTCCTTCTGTATATGGTGGGTTGCAAGGCATAGTGGGTGTAATACAGTGTATATTAATTGGGTGCCAGACACTTCTTGAATGCAAAGAGATTTTATTTCTCTTGAACAGAACTTTGGGAGAGAGGGTTAGGGCTAGGACACCCTTAGAAAGTTGCAATGTCAATTAGCAGACTCCGAGACTTCTACAGGAGAACAGCGATGCAGGGAAAGGCATCCAGCAAGATGCCACATCTGCATGTGTAGGAATGCTGTCCCCTATGGAAACAGTCTTTAACAGTTTCTAACACAAAGTGTAACATTCCTTCACTTCCACTACAATCACTTCTTGTAGTTCTTCAGCCTGCTGAGCTCCCAGTCTCTCTCACTAGACTAGATGCTTCTCTGCCACTGAATCCCTTGAGCTCCTCCAATATTTATTGTAGTATCTTCCTCAAGCGTCACCCCCGCTTCTCTGCTGGGTCCCTAGCTTGGCACTCCAGATACTTCTCAAGCTTCACTCATGCTGGCCAGCTCAGTCCCTGGCTTGACACACAAGGCTGCTGTGCAAGTGTCACCTCCGCTGGCTGGGTCCCTGGCTTGATTCCCACTGAAGTTTCCCGATTCTTCACCATCCCCGGTTGGTGAGAATACTGCTCCGGTACTTGCTTCAGCTACTTACTGTGGTCCCTGGTAATAAGGTGATTGGTCCCTTAGTGGCGACAACTTCCCCTCTATCTCCGGCCACGACAGGTTCTCTGACCGGCAGAACCATCAGATCTGGTTGGACTGCAAGCCGCAATCGCCACCCTGCGCTGCTCTCTTGCTTCTGGATAGGCCCTCAGACAACCAAGCAGCCAGATGTGCCCGGGATAGGCCCAAACTCCGGCCTAGCAGCCCGGGCAATACAACACACATCCACCCAGACAGCCGTCTAGGTGGCACAGAACACTGATCACTTGACTCCACCCAAATATATAGGTGCTCCCAGCAGGCCAGGGGGTTTAGGAAAACCCCTGCCCATTGGCTGAAATACCCCATATACTCTGACCTTGCATTGCCCTTGTCTTATCGAATGCCACCAAGTGCTCGGCCATCTAGCGGCAAAAGAGAGAAGTGCAACAATTACAGACTAAAGCCGCATACACACGAGCGGAATGTCCGAGAGAAAAAGTCAGACGGATACTTTTCATCATCTATTCCGATCATGTGTGTGCCTTATCAGACTTTGTTTTCAAAAATTCTGACGGACCTAGAAATAGAACATGTTCTAAATATTTCCGACGGAACCAATTCCTATCGGGAAAACCGCTCGTTTGTATGCTGTTCCGACAGACAAAAAATGACGCAAGCTCTGAAGCAAGTACAAGACAGAAGCTATTGGCTATTGAACTTCCTTTTTCTAGTCCCGTTGTACGTGCTGTACGTCACCGCGTTCTGGACGGTCGGACTTTGGTCGGACTTTGGTTTGACCGTGTGTAGGCAAGACCGCTTGAATGGAATTCCGTCGGAGTTCCGTTGGAGAAACTTTCGAAGTTTATTCCGACGGCAAAACCGGTCGTGTGTATGCGACATTAGAGTGAAATCAATTTATCCTCAACAATTAGCCAAGGTAGCTATACCTGGCAGGTAAATATATGCGCAACCCGGCCTAAACACCAGGGTGCTACACTAGGTTCACACCTATGCAGGTTGCGATTCATGCGTTCCCCCAGTGCGTTTTGCCTTTTTTCACATGCATTTTTGATGCGTTTTTAATACATGTTTTTATGTGTTTTTGGATGTGTCTTTTGTCATGTGGGAGAAACCAGCAAAAAATGCTGTGAAAAAGCATCAAAAGCGCAAGCACTGCCTTTTTGATGCATTTTTAATGCACTTCTGCTGCCTTTCAATTGAAGTCTATAGAACCAAAAATGCAACCTGCTGCGATCAAAAAAGTCCCTGATCCTTTCCAAAAAACGCACCGGTTTGAAAATGCACAGATGTGGACATGACCTATTGGAAATTATGGTAAATGGACTCTAGTGCACTTCTGCAAAACTGAAAATGCACTGCAAAGCACATAGGTGTGAAGCTAGCCTTAAAGTGTATTGTATAAGTATGCAGATAGGTATGTATATTAGCTTCCCCTAATTACCTTCACAGCAGCACTTGAGAAAGGCAAGCATGAGTCACTGTGCTGCCAATCTAATACAAGCAGCTCACAGGCAGGAGTAGAGGGCAGTAGCAACATAAGATCACTTCTGTCTTTCTACATTCATGCTTATTGTAGAAGGACAGAGGTTATCACCTGTTCCCTCTACCATCTCCTCCTGCCAGCACGCTGCTGGGACAAGCCAGGGACAAAGTGGTGTTATATAACTGCGGTGGAGAAGAGTAAAATCCCCAACCTGGCTTTGCCATCTGGCAGGTATACCTTTCAAAGCTATTACAGTTCATCTATAGGTATTTCAACTGTGAATTCACCTGTTTGCTAGGATTCAGGTTTAGAAGTCAAGGGGGTTTGGCCAAAAGCCAATCAGTAGTGCAAGTCCCCAGAGAGCCAAGGCTCTTGTGGACCTCGCTGGATCAAGAGGGGGCTCAGGTATGTTTGGGGGGGGGGGGGGCTGCTGCACACAGAAGGTTTTCTTTCAAAATCTTTTATTGGTTTTACAAAATAAAAAAAAGACAAAATACAGAATAATAAGAAGAACATCAGACTATTACATGGCATACCCCTGAAGGGGATGCGTGAACTGACAACACAAGGTGTAGAAGTCTACCTGATAACCAAATCAATATACCGGACCTACGGAGCTACTGCAACTCTTCAAAGAATGTGTAGACCGCCATGTTTAAGTACAGTTGCATAGAGTGGCCAGAAGAGATTCCGCCTGCACCCCAAAAGGAATCAAGCTGTGCACGGGAGAATCTCTGCAAGCCACCCCCAACTTATGTTTACCATATAGCCTCGGGGTCAAGGAAATGCTTTGAGGTAGCTGTAGCCCGGTTTGCTAACTTTCTAGGGAAAAAACTCCTTCCGGGGTATGGTTTGCACCCAAGTCGGGAGGACTTTTCCTAGTTCCCCTAAAGTGGAGAGCAGAAGAATAGTGGCATTAAAGGAGAGAAGGGGAGAAGATAGGGGAAAGAGAGAAGAGGGAGAGAGAAGCTAGCCTATCGTCGGGAGGGGCCCCCGCCCCCTTTTAAAATACTTGTAATTTTAAGGTTGGACACCAGGTATGAGAGAAATACCAATAAACTGCGCCCATGGTTCCCAGATAGCTTCGAATTGCGCTTTGGTGTCGTATAGAATGCTCAAGAGTTTCTCTTGGGACATAATCCATGATATTTTACGAATAGCTGCCTTGAAGGAAACCTTCGGTTGTTTCCATGCTTTGGCAATGGTGAGTTTGGCACCTAGAAGGATGAAGTGTATTAGTTTACGTGGCCGTTTTGGTGTCTTAGGTAAGTTGTCATTGAGAAGAGCTAGGGCTGGGGTTTTCGGGATCTGAATTTTCCTTATTTTTCGAATCAGGGAGAATACCTTGCTCCAGTAGGGCCTCAGTCTGGGGCATTCCCACCATACGTGGGCCATTGAGCCCAAGAGCTGACACCCTCGGAAGCACTTGGGGTCTGCTGTTGGGAATATTTTGGACAATTTGTCCGGGGTGAGGTACCATCTGGTAATGACCTTGATACTTGATTCAATTAGGGAGATATTCTTAATGCCCTTAAAGGATCTGTTGGAGGAGCTTCTCCATTTATCAACGTCCCAGGTGAGGGAAAGATCACTCTCCCAGGCTAGCATGTAAGGAGTCTTTTGGGATTGAAGGGCTAGTGACTAATAGATGACGGAGATCCCTCCCCTCTGTTCCATGGATCGCCCACACCATAATTCGTATGGTGTAAATGTGTGAGGCGGGGATTTTCCTCCCCCACAAATATGGCGGAGAAAGTGTCTTATTTGGTGAAATCTATAACACTCAGAATTAGGAATTTCAAGATGATTGAGACAGAACTGAAGAGAAATAGGGCCCTCATTAGTGAAGAAGTGTCCGATTCGGTACAATCCCTTGTCCAGCTACCATCTGAAGGCTTTGATGTCCAACCCTGGGGCAAAGTCCGGATTGTTGAAAATGTGTGCTAGCGGGTGACACCTTGAGATTAGAGTGGGGTTGTTTCTTAGGTTATCCCATAGTTTGAAAGATTGAGAGAGAGACAGGGAAAGTATAGGGGGTCGCTGTCTTGGGGGTACCCAGAGTAGAAAGTCCAGGGTGTAGGATGGGGCAGCCTGTCTCTCTATCTGAATCCAGTCTGGTTTCTCTGCCTTAGAGTAGACCGTGGAGAGCTGGGCTAACCTGGCAGCTTGGTAATACCAGAAAAGCTGAGGAGACCCTAAACCCCCTGTGTTCTGGGTAGGAAAAGGCTTCTTTGCTGGAGTCTGTGACCTCTACCCCCCTAAAAAAATTTGATTACTTTTCTTTGGAATTTGGTCAAGTGTTCCTTATTAATGTTTATCGGAAGGGCCCTGAATAGATAGCGGAGTCTAGGCAGCAAAGTCATCTTCACTGCGTGGACTCTCCCGAGCCAGGATACCTCCCCCTTCGACCAATTTCCTAAGTCAGCTTCTGACTTGCGGTAAGTCTGGGGGAAGTTCGTAGAATATAATTGTTCCGTTTTAGCTGTGAGTTTAATTCCTAAGTAGTCGATGTAAAGGTCATTCCATTTGAATTCAAAGGAACTTTTAAGTGCGGATACAGTGTCTGTCTTGAGGGAGATATTTAAAGCAGATGACTTAGAATAGTTTACTTTCAGTCCTGAAATATTGGAGAACTCCTTCAAGAGTTTACACAGGTTTGGGAGGGAGGTGGTCGGGGACGTGATGAAAAAGAGCATATCATCCGCAAATAGCCCACATTTGTGGACTTGGTTCCCACAGGATACTCCAAGGATGTTGGGATTCGATCTAATTGCTATCGCCAGTGTTTTGATCGCCATGGCAAAAATCAGAGGGGAGAGAGGGCAGCCCTGTCTTGTGCCTCTTGCTATTTGGAGGGGTTTGGAGTATTGGCCTTGTAGTCAGATTACCGCTTTCGGATTGGAGTACAGGGATCCCAGGATTCCTAAGAAGCTAGTCCCAAAACCCCACTTCTCCAGAAGAGAGAATAGATATGGCCATTCGATCAAATCGAAGGCTTTATGTAAATCTAACGATAATATCATTCCTTCCTGCTTGGGGCCCCTTTCCCAGTTAGATTGGAGAATGGAGACGATGTCTACCGCTCTCCTAATTTGGTCTGGGCCCTGCCTCCCTGGGATAAAACCCACCTGGTCTTTGTGGACATACAGTTTAATAAAGGAAGCAAGACGGTTGGCGAGCATTTTGGTTAGAATTTTAAGGTCGTTATTAATTAGGGAAATAGGCCTATAATTCTCTACTTCTTCATGGTTTTTATTGGGTTTGGGGATGACTGATATGAAAGCCGTGTTCAGATGTGGATCTATTGGGGAACATGATTTTTTAGAGTTAAACAATTTAGCCATATGGGGGGCCAATATGTCTCCGAATGTCTTATAATAGGGGACCGATAGACCGTCCGGGCCCGGGGCTGAGCCAGTCTTAAGGTTTTTGATGACCTCCCTTATCTCCTCTGTGGAGAAGGGTTCGTCCATTAAGTCTTTATGTTCCTTGGAAATAGAGGGCAATTGAAGGTTCGTGAAAAAAGAGTCGATCGAGGTTTCCCTCACCGCTTGGGTGATTTTATACAGGTTGGAATAAAAGTCGTGGAAGGCAGTCATGATTTTAGTTGGATTAGCTGTTGGTGGTTGGCCTGCTATACGAAGTTTGGGGAAAGTGAGAGAGCGAAATTTGGGGGAGAGCTTTGCGGCTAACATCAGTCCAATTTTGTCCCTTTGGCAATAAAATTTGGCTCCGCTCCATCTAATATGTTTTTTCGGCTTTTGCCGTTAATGCCAGATTAAGCTCGAGTCTGATCGCGTCTAGTTTATCTGTTAACGCCTTAGACTGATTTTTTTTGTGGTCAACTTTCAGGGTTACAAAGGCTTGTTCCAATTTTTGAATGTCAATCAGTCGTTCCTTCTTTACCTGAGTCGCTAGCCTGATGAGCTCGCCACGGACGGAAGCCTTGTGGGCGGCCCGAAGGGTTTCGGGAGACATGTTTTCTACGTCATTTAGTCGGAAGTATTCTTTAATGCCGTCTGCTATCATCTTGGTGTGAATTGGGTCGCTTAGGAGAGACTCGTTCAGTCTCCAGTAAGAGCCCCTGTTCCCCGTTAGGACATTTCTCAAGGAAAGGAGAACCAGTGAGTGGTCCGACCATGCTATGTCTACGATAGAGGCCCTGCTGGCCAGAGGGATGAGGTTAGTGGGAATGAGAATGTGGTCAATCCTGGCGTTGGACTGGTGGGGAGAGGAAAAGTGAGTAAAGTCCCTACATTTGGGGTTCAGTTCCCTCCAAATGTCAACTAAGCCTTGGGAGTATATTGTTTTGGCTATTCTGGTACTCAGTTTTGTGGGACGCGTCAGCTGGTCTTTGAGGGGTTTGGTTTTGTGAAGACCCTGGTCAAACGCTACATTGGAGTCTCCCCCCAGATGACCTTGCCCTCCAGTAGGGGGTTGAGAGTTGCAAAGAGGTTCTGAAAAAAAGTGGCTTGACCCTTATTAGGGGCGTAGTATGAAATTATGGAGCATAGAACTCCCTCCAGAGTGCCCTTTACAAGAATAAACCTGCCCTCTGGGTCTCTGAAGGCCGAGATGTGGGCAAATTTGCTGTTTTTTGAGAGAAGGATTGCTACCCCTTTTGTTTTGTTTGGAGCATTGGCGAGGAAGAAAGATGGGTAGTAGGAGTGGAGGAACTTGGGACTGTACCAAATCGGAAAGTGCGTCTCCTGCAAGAGCACTATATCCAGTTTGAGGGATTTGTAGTGGTCAAAAGCTAATTTCCTTTTCCTAGGAGAATTAAGCCCTTGAGCGTTATGAGATGCCACCTTGAGCTCTACTCCCTTCGATAATGAATCAGCCATTGGAACAGAGGGGGGGAATGACCACCTACCCAGCAGCCACCTACCTTATGATGACGATTATTTGCAGCGAGGGTGATGGAGGTGAAGATTCGTCCTAAGTCTGTGAGGACTGGGGACGACTCCCCAGGCTAGAAGAGAAAAAGAGAATGAATGAGGAGAGATGGAAGGTAGAGATTCAAACAAACACAAAAACAAAGACAGTAACAGGGGTCTTCTAACGAGACCCATGGTGGGTGGCGGCGTGGATGTCTGCCAGATCTCCACTCTTAACCTTCACCCGCCCTGGAGGTGGCAAGATTCGATTGGGCAGAGTGGCCACATTTGATGGGCACAGTGGCAGCATTTGATGGCACAGTGGGAGCATTTAATGGGCAAAGTGGCTGCATTTGATGGCACAGTGGCTGCATTTGATGGGCACAGTGGCTGCATTTTATGGGCACAGTGGCAGCGTTGATGGGCACAGTGGCTGCAATTGATGGGCAGAGTGGCTGCGTTTGGCACAGTGGCTGCATTTGATGTTTTTTTTTTCAGTATTTTTCAGTTTGTTTGCGCCCCCCAAAAAATTTGAGCACCAGCCGCCACTGGTTAAGAGAGAAGCAGAGATGTATTGTATATTTGTGAAAGACAGCCCTATAAAATTCTGCGACTTCAGCTCGAAACAAAATCATGACTCAGGGCAGGCCATGGCTGTCTTGCTAAGGTAAGTGAGCATTTGGCTTTGACAGTTACCTTATAACTCTACTCCAGAGGGCTAGGAAGGGTGGTTTGGTGCAGTTTCCATGAAAGTGAACTATATGCTTATCAGTAGTGCCTTAAACATGGAGCAGATGGGTGAACATGATCTCAGTAATTAATGAGCTATTTAAATGTCAAATGGGAAACAATATGGAGATATATAATGGAATTAAATACCATTTATGCACACTGTGTCCTACCCCAGCTCCAGAATCATTAATCTTATTTAATAATGCATTGAATAGAGGATCATCATAGATTATACAGATTATCCTGCGTCAAGGTTGGTTAACAGGTTTCCACAGTCGTTGTAAAAAACTAATAATTTGTAACATTAAAGTAAACAGCGCAGAAAGAAAATATTCATTTTTTTTTCTTTTCATGGCTGAAAAGGTTGTCCTAAAACCTTATATGTTATGGCAGAAGTAAGAAGCATTAGGAGAGAAGGGGAAATTACTTGTTAATACAAAAAATATACATATATATATATATATATATATATATATATATATATATATATATATATATATATATATATATACATACATACATATATATATATATATATATATATATATATATATATATATATATATATATATATACATACATATATATATATATATATATATATATATATATATATATATATATATATATATATATATATATATATATATATATATATATATATATATATATATATATAAAGATTATCTACAACATTAAATAATAGCCTCTTTATTTAGACAAAAAAAAGAAATTCCAATAAAGAGGACCTGTCACATTGTAAGGACCCAGTTACAAAGCAGAAGAGCAGGAAGAAGGAATTCTTATACAATGAACTTTACTTTACAATGTTGTAATTAACTTGTATTAAAAGAATCTAGGGGATGCTGAATTTGTTTTGTTTTTTTATTTTCTTTGTCTCTGGGGTTAATTTTCTAAAAGCAAATAGGCTGTTCACTTTGCAAGTGCAGTTGCACTTTACACTGGAAATTTCCCCAGAGCTTAGTGAATGAAGTACAATTTCACTTTGCGAAAGATGATAGATAAATTAAAGAATTACACCACCACAGGATGGTGCAGTGGGTGTATAAGTTGTGATACAGGGTTCCACATACTAGTAGTTAGAATAAATACATTGGGAAGAATTATGGACTTTACAGGCACCAGTAATAAAAACAAACCTTTTTGTTGATAACAAATTACATATATTGCCATAAAAACAGATAAGATCAATGCAGACTCATACAAACGAGAGAAGGGAGGGTTTGGGTGGCCACATCGCTGGATTGTGGGACAGGTGAGTGTCTTTTTATTAAAAGTCAGAAAATACACTTTTTTTGTAGCTGTTGACTTTTAATAAACAAAAAATTTACTGGAACTCTGCTTTGAATTAAAAATGACCTCACTCCCTTAACCACTTCAGCCCCGGAAGGATTTACCCCCTTCCTGACCAGAGCACTTTTTACAATTCGGCACTGCGTCGCTTTAACTGCTAATTGCGCGGTCATGCAATGCTCTACCCAAACGAAATTTGCGTCCTTTTCTTTCCACAAATAGAGCTTTCTTTTGATGGTATTTGATCACCTCTGCCGTTTTTATTTTTTGCGCTATAAACGGAAAAAGACTGAAAATTTTGAAAAAAAATGATATTTTCTACTTTTTGTTATAAAAAAAATCCAATAAACTAAATTTTAGTCATACATTTAGGCCAAAATGTATTCGGCCACATGTCTTTGGTAAAAAAAATGTCAATAAGCGTATATTTATTGGTTTGCGCAAAAGTTATAGCGTCTACAAACTAGGGTACATTTTCTGGAATTTACACAGCTTTTAGTTTATGACTGACTATGTCATTTCTTGAGGTGCTAAAATGGCAGGGCAGTACAAACCCCCCCCAAATGACCCCATTTTGGAAAGTAGACACCCCAAGGAAATTGCTGAGAGGCATGTTGAACCCATTGAATATTTTTTTTTTTTGTCCCAAGTGATTGAATAATGACAAAAAAAAAAAAAAATTTACAAAAAGTTGTCACTAAATGATATATTGCTCACACAGGCCATGGGCATATGTGGAATTGCACCCCAAAATACATTCAGCTGCTTCTCCTGAGTACGGGGATACCACATGTGTGGCACTTTTTGGGAGCCTAGCCGCGTACGGGGCCCCGAAAACCCAGCACCACCTTCAGGATTTCTAAGGGCATACATTTTTGATTTTACTCCTCACTACCTATCACAGTTTTGAAGGCCATAAAATGCCAAGATGGCACAAACCCCCCCCAAATTACCCCATTTTGGAAAGTAGACACCCCAAGCTATTTGCTGAGAGGCATGGTGAGTATTTTGCAGCTCTCATTTGTTTTTGAAAATGAAGAAAGACCAGAAAAAAAAATTTTTTTTTTCTTTTTTCAATTTTCAAAACTTTGTGACAAAAAGTGAGGTCTGCAAAATACTCACTATACCTCTCAGCAAATAGCTTGGGGTGTCTACTTTCCAAAATGGGGTAATTTGGGGGGGGTTTGTGCCACCTGGGCATTCCATGGCCTCTGAAACTGTGATAGGCAGTGAAGAGTGAAATCAAAAATTTACGGCCTTAGAAAGCCTGAAGGCGGTGCTTGGTTTTCGGGGTCCCGTGCGCGGCTAGGCTCCCAAAAAGTCCCACACATGTGGTATCCCCGTACTCAGGAGAAGCAACAGAATTTATTTTGGGGTGTAATTTCACATATTCCCATGGCATGTTTGAGCAATATAACATTTAGTGACAACTTTGTGCAAAAAAAAAAAAAAAAAAAAAAAATTTGTCTCTTTCCCGCTACTTGTGTCACAATATAAAATATTCCATGGACTCGACATGCCTCTCAGCAAATAGCTTGGGGTGTCTACTTTCCAAAATGGGGTCATTTGGGGGGGGGTTTGAACTGTCCTGGCATTTTATGCACAACATTTAGAAGCTTATGTCACACATCACCCACTCTTCTAACCACTTGAAGACAAAGCCCTTTCTGACACTTTTTGATTACATGAAAAAATTATTTTTTTTTGCAAGAAAATTACTTTGAACCCCCAAACATTATATATTATTTTAAAGCAAATGCCCTACAGATTAAAATGGTGGGTGTTTCATTTTTTTTTTTTCACACAGTATTTGCGCAGCGATTTTCAAACGCATTTTTTGGGGAAAAAACACACTTTTTTAAATTTTAATGCACTAAAACACACTATATTGCCCAAATGTTTGATGAAATAAAAAAGATGATCTTAGGCCGAGTACATGGATACCAAACATGACATGCTTTAAAATTGCGCACAAACGTGCAGTGGCAACAAAATTAATACATTTTTAAAAGCCTTTAAAAGCCTTTACAGGTTACCACTTTAGATTTACAGAGGAGGTCTACTGCTAAAATTACTGCCCTCGATCTGACCTTCGCGGTGATACCTCACATGCATGGTGCAATTGCTGTTTACATTTGACGCCAGACCGCCGCTTGCGTTCGCCTTAGCGCGAGAGCAGGGGGGACAGGGGTGCTTTTTATTTATTTATTTTTTTTCTTTATTATTTTTTTGCTTTTTTATCTTATTTTTAAACTGTTCCTTTCATTTTTTTTTTTTTTAAATCATTTTTATTGTTATCTCAGGGAATGTAAATATCCCCTATGATAGCAATAGGTAGTGACAGGTACTCTTTTTTGAAAAAATTGGGGTCTATTAGACCCTATATCTCTCCTCTGCCCTCAAAGCATCTGACCACACCAAGATCGGTGTGATAAAATGCTCCCCCAATTTCCCAATGGCGCTATTTACATCCGGCGAAATCTAAGTCATAAAATGCTCGTAGCTTCCGGTTTCTTAGGCCATAGAGATGTTTGGAGCCACTCTGGTCTCTGATCAGCTCTATGGTCAGCTGGCTGAATCACCGGCTGCATTCTCAGGTTCCCTGTTGAGACAGGAGAGCCAGAGAAAAACACGGAAGACGGTGGGGGGGGGGGGCATTCCCTCCCACTGCTTGTAAAAGCAGTCTAGAGGCTAATTAGCCGCTAGGATTGCTTTTACATGAAAGCCGACCGCTGGCTAAAAAGAATGATACCAAGATGATACCTAAACCTGCAGGCATCATTCTGGTATAACCACTCAAAGTCGTGAATGGCGTACCTGAAGACAAAAAAATGGTTAACAATAAAGCACAGTAAACGGTAAAGTATAAAAAATTGCATACCTGAAAAGCAAACATGATAAAACATAATAACAATAAAACATTGCAGAATAGAATACAGTAAAAAAGAGCAGAACAATAGAGAGAGAGAATAGAGAGAGAGAACAATAAAACGACAACTATTTTTTTTTATTTTTGTTTGTGTTTTTTTTTTTTTTTTACACTTTTTTTTTGTAACTGTAACTTTTATAACTGTAACCGCTTCCAGGTTCGGGTCTCTCAAAATGCGATGGCATCTTGGGAGACCCTGTGAAAGTGTGCCTAGTCTGTGCAATGCTGCACCCTACGCTAATACTCAACTAGTGAATGGTAGCGTTCAAAACATTCACCAATGCAAAGACCAGGATTGTCAGGACAGGAGGGACAATAATAGTGAGTGTCACGCCTATATCCGCGCTTGCTGCAGACACAACATCTTTTTTGGGGGGGTTCGTTGGGTAGGGGTACTCGGGAGGACATAAAGAAAATGCCTCTCATGCAGCCGACTGCATTTGGTTGGGGATGTGAATGGGGGAAGTACGGGCGCTGCAGAAGCGGTGGGTTCCCAATTAGGATTGGCGAATGCAGTAGGAAGGGCACTATGGGCACGACGGGCCTGTGTTTGTCTTTTTGGTGGCAGCGGGACACTACTTGTGCTTGCCACCTCACCAGCTTGAACTGCACTTATGGGACTCGCCACGTCACCAAGTGTTACTGCAGTGCTGGTTTGACTACGACCGGGGTGTACTAGGGCGCTGGTGCTTGCCAGTTCACCAAAACGCTACAAAAAAAAGTGACAGTGATCGATCGATACTGCACTTGGGTGGGCTGGACTGGGCTGGGCCGGGCGGAGGGGCAAAACGCAGGTGCTAGCAGGTATCTGGGCTGATCCCGCTAACACTGCGTTTTTGGGAACCCTAAACTGCTGGGGACGCCAGTATAGATCTGATCGGATCAGATATTGATGCGTTCAGATACTATACCACTAAGGGAGGTGTACGGTGCGTGTACGGTGCGTGCATGGGTGTTCGCGGTACTGGTGCTAATCTGACGCTGCCTAGGGCGACGCATATCACCGCTGGGCGATCAGGGGGCTAAACCTTTTTTCGGTAATAAACGGCGGGTGCCCTGACACTATAAAAAATAAACAAACTAACCAGCGTCACCCGTAACGGTTATACGGTGATCAGTGGTAAAAGGGTTAACTAGGGGGCCATCAAGGGGTTAAAACATTTATTAGATAGTATATGGGGGTCCCTGTCGCTATAAAACACTGACGGCGAACCTAAATATTTACGTCCCTAACTAGCGTCACCAGCGACACTAATACAGCGATCAGAAAAATGATCGCTTAGCGACACTGGCGACAGGGGGTGATCAAGGGGTTAAAACTTTATTAGGGGGGGGTAAGGGGGGTACCCTAGACCTACAGGGGGCTAAACTTTTATTTGGTAATAAACGGCGGGTGCCCTGACACTATAAAAAATAAACAAACTAACCAGCGTCACCCGTAACGGTTATACGGTGATCAGTGGTGAAAGGGTTAACTAGGGGGCAATCAAGGGGTTAAAACATTTATTCGGTAGTATATGGGGGTCCCTGTCGCTATAAAACACTGACGGCGAACCTAAATATTTACGTCCCTAACTAGCGTCACCAGCGACACTAATACAGCGATCAGAAAAATGATCGCTTAGCGACACTGGTGACGGGGGGTGATCAAGGGGTTAAAACTTTATTAGGGGGGGTAAGGGGGGTACCCTAGACCTACAGGGGGGTAACAGTCACTACCCTAACTGCTAACTGTCACAAACTGACACTATGCAGTAATCAGGAAAAAAAAAAAAAAAAAAAAAAAAACCTGCTTGGTGTCAGTTTGTGACAGGGGGGGGGTGATTGGGGGGTGATCGGGGGGCGATCGGGGGGGGATCGGGGGTGTAATGTATGCCTGGCATGTTCTACTGTGTGTGTGTGAGTGTTGGTGCACTTACATGTCATCTCCCCTCGGCGCTGGAACGGAAACTCCCGAGCCGAGGAGAGATGACATCACATCCTCTGCCTCTGTGTACTATACAGAGGCAGGGGATGTTTGTCATTGGCTGGGAGCGATCGCGAGGGGGGGGCCACGATCGGATGGCCTCCCCCTCGTCTCCCATCGCTTCCAACCAAATGCCGACCGCAGCTGGCACCGGGGGGGGGTCCGATCGGACCCCCCACCCGCGGGAAGGCAATCACGTTTCAGGTACGTGATTTTGCCTGCCCGTGCCGCTCTGCTCACGTATATAGGCGTGAGGCGGTCGGCAAGTGGTTAACCACTTCAACCCCGGAAGATTTGGCTGCTGAATGACCAGGTAATTTTTTTGTGATTCGACACTGCGTTACTTTAACTGACAATTGCGCAGTCGTGCGACGTTGTACCCAAACAAAATTGACGTCCTTTTTTCCCACAAATAGAGCTTTCTTTTAGTGGTATTTGATCACCTCTACGGTTATTTATTTTTTGCGCTATAAATAAAAAAAGCAACAATTTTGAAAAAAACACAATACTTTGTACTTTTTGCTATAATAAATATCCCCTGGAAGCTGATTGGCTACCATGCACAGATTCTGCGTGCTCCAGAATGGTAGTTGTGCACAGCTGTGATAGGAAAATCAGGATTCTGCATATTCCTGCACTGCAGCACTCTGACCCTTGGGTGAACTCTGACCCTTGGGTGAACTCTGACCTTGTCCTGTACTGGGTGCAGTCAGTGCAGTCCTCCTCTAATGTCTGTACACAGGGATGTGTCACCAATAAATCCCCCCTACACACACACACACACACAGACAGACTTTATTCTATGGATGTGGTAGATGCAGTCATCATGGCAACTAAAGGACACTAATAGGACATCAGGTGCTGTCCCTATAACAAGGAGGATCTCACACTGTACACATGGTATGATGAATGGACACACGTCATCCTCCTCACCTGGTGGCCCTCACATTGGGCTCGAAGAGACACAAGCGGACTCTGATGGACTTCACCGATTTCAGCACCAGCCCCACTCCACTGGCCGCCGCCATCTTTCCCACACGCTGTCAGCAAGGCGACCAATCAGAGAGGAGACAGCAGACTCCTACCGGTCTCCAGTCTCATGTCTCTCCTGACATCAGCGGAGAATTCTCAGCCCCGCCCACCTCTCTTCTGATTTGATAGTGACAGTCAGCGGACAGGGCTGAGAATTCTCCACTGACGTGAGGAGAGCTGGAAGTGAGAGGAGAGAGGCGGGCATTGTACACAATGGGGATACACTCGGAGCACTCTCCCGGGAGGGGCGGGGCAATGACTTTAACCGGCAATCAATTTCTACAGTCGCATGCATCAATGCCGCATCAGGGACACCCGAATCGCGATGCAGCGATTAATTTCAGCACCCCTAATAGTTAGCTAGTCTTTTAAAACTCTGATCACATGTTACTGTTGATATCACAATAATACAAGGTTAGCTATGAAACCAAGCACGCTGCTTAATAAAACAAAGTCTTATTTATTTCCCGAGAAAATAGGAAACGCTAACATGAAAATACTAAAGAAAGATGTTACAAAACATACCAACAGAACATATAATACAAGGGTATCAAAGATGCTTATCACAATGCTTTCCTCGAGGTTTTGTATCGTCGGATAGGCTCAGATGGTAAAAAGAGGGATAGCCATGAGACTCAGGACCATCAGGCAAGAGCCATCAGCGAAAAAGGGACGAATTCCCTCCTGTGTGCCCTTTTTACACATTTATTCAGACCCATTCGTAACCACCCCACTAGCCTCCTGTCTAATGAGATATTGCCAAGAGGTAGTCCTTTTAATATATTATATTACTGTCTGTCCTGCTGTATTGGCCTCTAGGGGCAGCATTGTCCACGTATCATCTCTAGGTGCCTGTTGATCCTTTGATCTTTGTCACCCACCGTCATCAATCATCCTATGGCTAGCTTTCTTTGAAGATTGCTTGCAGTTTATTTTAACAACAGACAATCCGGAGCCAAGCTCTGTTACAGCCTTGCTAGCTTTCAGATGCAGATTCTGATAAGCTACAAAGCTCTGATGTGTAACTGGTTACATTCCAACTTGGGGCCATCTGTCTGTATCAACCAGGGAATGAAATACCAGAAATATGATATTAAACCATGTTGCCTTACAACAGTAACAATATTAAACAAGTTATCAGGACACTGAACCCAGTTTGAACACACATGGTGGAGATGTCTGACCCATTTTGAGAAATTACTACCTGTGCTGTAGCCCAATAGTATACATGTTTCACGTATATCACAAAACATGTAGAGCTTACAATCTGCAAGAATATCCTACTTCAGCTGTGCTGAGGGTATCTATCAGGGTTGCCACATGCACTGGCCCTGATCCAGTGGTCGGAGATGGATATGCTAGTGATCGCTTGTATGAGTCTGCATTAATCTTATGTGGTTTTATGGCAATATATATAATTTGTTATAAATATTTTTTTTTTTACTGGTGTCTGTAAAGTCCATAAATCTTCCCAATGTATTTACTTTGCGAAAGATACTGAGTTGTGTGTAAGGAAAATAAAAAACAGTATTTTCTTTCTTGCCCATGATTGGATGATGGAAGTCAGCAGAGCTTCACTTCATTCACCAAGCCCTAAGGATAATTCAATTGCAAAGTGCAACTTCCCTTGCAAAGCGAACAGTCAATATCCCTTTAGTAAATCAATCCCTCTGACTCAAGGCAGCTAGTCAGATTAGGTGTTCTGTTTTAAAACCGAGCTCCGGGAAGTAAAAAAAAAGAAGTCACCATTTCCCACTGCAACCATACCTAACCAATCAGTTTTTTAAGCCCCTAAAACCCACAATTGCCTACTGAATCTGCTGTCAAGTGACCCTCCAGGACACCTATTACAGCTGTTTTGTCTGTTTGTGGTTAAACTGTTCACATAACCCCACTGCAGTTTCAGAGGTTGAATACAATTCTGAAAATGGTGTGCAAAAACTGCATACATAGATCAATAAAGAGAAACAATGAAATACAGCTATTAAGAGCGAAGTAAAGGATTTTTATTTTTTTGCAGTTTTATACTTACCTAGGTGGATGCAGCATGAGTCTGATGCTGCATCTGTCCCTTTGGGCCTCTGCACTGAGAAGCAAGTGATTGAACACCACCAATCGCTCCGTTTTCACAGCTCCGCATGCAGAAAGCTGCAGACTATCGGTTACAGACCTCTGCCCTGCCCCCTCCTCGCTCATTGGAGCGCTGGGCTGTGGAGGGGGCGGGAGCGGCCAGCTCCGCCTCTCAGTGGCTTGCTGAGAGGCTGAGCCAGGTGTCACTCCAGACACCTGGTGGATACAAACTTTATTGTCACGATGACGCGGTGCCTGGACTGACATCTGTGACGTCAGCAGATAGCGGACTACAGCCCGCTCTCTGCTGAAAACGGGTCACAGGAGTGCAACACGAATTGCACTTCTGTGATCGATTAAAGTCCAGCCAAACGAGCTGTGGCTGGACTTTTCCTTTAATGAAATTGTCAGGTCACCTGAGGCCAGGTGACAAGTGCACACCGCTGGGGTTTGGAGCGCACCACTAAGGTTTTGGACCCTTTGGCTGACTGCTGCGGATGGAGCTCTGGGTGGTTCAGGAAAGCAGCTCCACCTGAGCACTGACACAGATCAAACAGGGAGCTAGAGCATAAGATTCCCCAGGGCGCGTCTAAGAGCCAGCAGGTTTTCACCAGAGCCTCTGATGGTGAGGATGGACTTTGCTGCAGCTGACTCCAGGTCGTGGCCCCCAGGGTCTCCCAGCTCACGCTCACAGCTTGCTCTGGTGGATGGAGAGGAAGCAGCAATCCAGGGCAACAAGGAATGGTCAGGAGGACAAGCTAAAGGTCGGGGCAACAAGCAGACAGGGATAGTCAGGAGGACAAGCCAAGGGGCGGGGCTACAAGCAGACAGGGATAGTCAGGATAACAAGCCAAAGTCGACACACGGAATCAAACATAGAGCACACGGCAAGAAACACACAGGGAAGCCTTAACACACTATTGCTCGGGCAAGGCTGGCTTGCAGTGCACAGAGTAAAGTAGTGTTTCCTGTTAGAGGCTGGGGTGGAGCCATGCTGAGAGAAGATTACTTGCCGACTGCTGCACGCCGATATACGTTGGCACAATGGCAGCGGTGGGCAAATGGGCGTACCTGTACGTCCCCTTTAATTCGTGGGGTTGACTGTGCCCATAGGACCCGCGGACTCGATGTCTGCCGGTCTCCCGGCGATCGTGTCACGGAGCTGCAGAATGGGGAAGTGCCTATGTAAACAAGGCATTTCCCCGTTCTGCCTTGTGACTTCTTTATAGCGCAAAAAATAAAAATTGCAGAGGTGATCAAATACCACCAAATGAGAAAGCTCTATTTGTGGGAAAAAAAGGATGTCAATTTTGTTTGCGTGCAACGTCGCACGACCGCACAATTGTCAGGTAAAGCGATGGAGTGCCGAATCGCAAAAAGTGCTCTGGTAAGGAAGATGGTAAAATCTTCCGGGGCTGAAGCGGTTAAACATGGAGGTGTGAAAGCGCGGTCCTTAAACTGATACACAGACCAGATAAGTAAGCAGACAGACAGGGCATGAAACATTACTGCAGATTCATGACAGAAATATAACTAATTTCCCTTAAATTAGCCAAAAAGGGCTATCACTTAAACTATACATTTTCTGCATTAAATGATGGCTGACATGCTAAAAGACTCTAATAAGTCTATATTTTCAAATTTGTGTAAAATTGACTTTTAAATTATCTTTGCCTGACATCTTTATTCTGAAAAAAATCCATCTAAGAGCTAACTATTTTTACAAGCTTAAAATGCAGCATTTGAATTGGTTGTACATTTAATGAAAGCAGCCTAAATAGTAGATTTTGCAAGTCACTAGAAGATATAACATGTCTTTTAGTCATACTAATAATAATGCTTTTTTTGTTAAAGATTAGATTTTACTTACACATATATGGGTTTGGTAAATGCGCCTTGCTAAAACTGATATAGCACTGAAACAAGTCTTGAATTGTATGCCTGTGTGTGGGACGATTGTTTTATCTTTCTAGATTTCATGGAGGGAATGTGAAGGTAAAATCAAATAACATTAATAAATCATACTCAAATATATTACTTAACGTCATCTCATATCAGCAGAAAACAATTTCTGTTCCCACCAACCTCTGACCGCCTCTGCAATCCATCAGATGACAGCTAACAGTTACCAAATTTTCCAAGCAAAACTTAGATTTATAAGCATATTATATCAGCTGAGAGCTAAACTGCAGAATTCCATCCACACAGAATAAAGAACACAGGCAAGTCCCATTAAACAAGGTATCCAAAGGATTATTGCAGAAAATAAGGCAAGATCAAAGTGTGGTTAATTTATACCAATCAATCAGAATTATTCTTCTAATGAGGACACATATGATTATATTGATAAAAGTAAAAACATAAATCCATAACCCACCTATTTGCTAGGCACCCTTCTCTGTCTGTAAATCACCTTTGCAGCTCAGATCCCCTTCACTGCCCCTGCAAAGTCTCCAGCAATTGTTGACACCTGCATACCTGGCAATGGACCCCATGGGTTGCATTGTAAGGAGGCCAGTGGGTATCCAAAAGCACCAACATTTTTACAGAGTAGCAGCTGGATCTGAGCAGAGGCATTTAATGCTCTAAATAGAGACATTATTATAGGCCTGGTTCAGCATTGTCCATTTTAAAGTGATACTACATTTAAAAAAAATTAAAAACAGATAGCCAGTAAAAATCCATTAAAATAAAATACACTAAAATATTTACATGCCCTGCTACCCAATCTATGGAGTGGATTTGCTTAACCACTTCAGCCCCGGAAGAATTTACCCCCTTCCTGATCAGAGCACTTTTTCGATTCGGCACTGCGTCGCTTTAACTGACAATTGCGTGGCCGTGCGACGTGGCTCCCAAACAACACTGACGTGTCATTAGGCAGAATGGGAGATGTTTGTTTACATTACCATCTCCCCGTTCTTCCTCACCGTGAGACGATCGCGGGTATCCTCACGGACATCGGGTCCGCGGGACCCGCGATCAGGATCACGGAGCTCCCGGCACGCGTGGGCGCGCAAGCCGCCTCTTAAAGGGAAACGTACAGGTACGTTAATCTGCCTGTATGTGCCCTTCTGCCTTCTTGCCGTATATCTGCGTGAGGCGGTCGGGAAGTGGTTAAAATGTTACTAAACCCAGAACCTGCATTCACTATATCTGATCTCCCACAGTACCCAGAACAGGGAAATGCAACAGTTTTAGTAAATATAAACTGATAAATACCTTTTTTCATGAGCTGTATATAGCAGTCAGAGCAGTCTTGTGACTTCTATCAGTGGGTGCTGATAGCTTGTAGGAGGAGTTTTCATTTCTCCGACAATTGTCCTATCAGGAATCAAGACCCCTGACCCTGTGTCTGGACATGTCTGGACAGTGCTGATTGGCCATGTGCTGATCACATTCACTTTCCCAAGAAAAAAAAGTTCTCTAGCAATACACACCAAACTGAGCAGCCTGACTCCATAGACTTTATAAATATTGGGTTATTTTTTGGAGTCAGTGGAAGAAGGGGAGGATTAGACAAGACAGGATCAAACAGTCTTTTTACACAATGCAGAGGATTAACCCCTTAGGTTCCACACTAAGGGATATAACACCCATGCTTTACTGCATATATAGATTGATTTTACTGTTGTGGATTTAGTAACACTTTAATCATTCACCTGGGGTGGCATCTTTATTGTTAACATAGTGTTCCACATTTCAATAAGCCCCCGTCCACATACCATGTTACCTACCACCACACATTTGTGGGGAAGAGACCCTTGTCCTCTCAACATTGAAATAAGCTGCTTTGTCAATGCAGGTGTTTGGAAGCTGGCAGTGGGTTATAGGGGGTAGGGTGTTAGCAAGGTGGCAGTGGGGTGTCAGGTGTGATGAGGATAAGGATAACAGGGGTAGGGTGTTAGCAAGGTGGCATTGGGGTGCAAGGTGTGATGAGGATGACAGGAGGTAAGGTGTTAGCAAGGTGGCAGTGGGGTGCCAGGTATGATGAGATTAACAGGGAGTGGGGTGTTATCAAAGTTGCAGTGGGGTGCCAGGTGTGATGAACATGAGGATGACAGGGAGTAGGTTGTTAGCAAGGTTGCAGTGGGGTAACAGGTGTGATGAACATGAGGATGAGGATGACAGGGGGTAGTGTGTTGGGAATGTTGCAGTGGGGTGCCAGGTGTGATGAACATGAGGATGACAGGGGGTAGTGTATTAGGAAGGTTGCAGTGGGGTGCCAGGTGTGATGAAGATGAGGACAAGAATGACAGTGGGTAGGTTGTTAGCAAGGTTGCAGTGGGGTGCCAGGTGTGATGAGGATGAGGATGACAGGGTGTAGGGTGTTAGCAAGGTTGCAATGGGGTGCCAGGTGTGTTGAACATGAGGATGACAGGAGGTAGGTTGTTAACAAGGTTGCAGTGGGGTGCCAGGTATGATGAGGATGAGGATGACAGGGAGTGGGGTGTTAGCAAGGTTGCAGTGGGGTGCCAGGTGTTAAGATCATGAGGATGACAGGGGGTAGCGTATTAGGAAGGTTGCAGTGGGGTGCCAGGTGGGATGAAAATGAGGATGACAAGTGGTAGTGTGTTAGCAAGGTGGCAGTGGGGTGCCAGGTGAGATAAGGATGACAGGGGAGAGAGAGAAAAAAAGAGGAAAGGCACAGAAAGAGAAAGAAGGATCACAAATATGAAAAAAGAAAACATAACACATTTTTGTCACAGTCCGTATTATTTATGAAATAAATGTATTTTTAAAAGTTTAGAATTATCTATTCCCTCAATATGCACGTCTGCAGGCTGTAACTGATGCTGTTGAGAGGTCAAAAGAGAACACTGCAAAAATATGTACAGTGGTGTTATCTCATTTATGGGAATCACTGCCTCTTAAAATCCACTACAGCCTATTTCCTTGTGCTTTTATGGGAGATGGATCATCCATGAATCAAGATGTGACATCCCACCCACTGTGTTCTTTTTTAGTAACTGGTCATGGAGGAGGAGGGAGGGACTGTCATTTAGGATCTGTATACACGCCCAAATGTGTGATGTCAATACCATGTGATCTGACTAGCTCTGATCAAACAGGAAATGTTCTTTCCAGCAATAGAGACCAAACTGAGCATGTGCAGCCTGACTTCACTCACTGTGTCTTATCCGTACTTGTCCAGTGTGACGGTACAGAAGGGGGGGGATCTGTGCATACAGGATCAAAGAGTCTTTTTACACAATGCAGAGTATTAACCCCTTAAAAAAAGTGTTACTAAACCCACAACAGTAAAATCAGTCTGTACTGTATATGCAGTAAAGCATGCTTGTTATACTCACTGTGGAACCTAAGGGGTTAATCCTCTGCATTGTGTATAAAGGCTGTTTGATCCTGTCTCCTCCTCTTCTTTAGCTGACTCCAATCCATCTCGTGAACAGAGAACAGAGCCTTTGGAGTCAGGCTGCGCATGCTCAGTTTATTGTGTATTGCTAGAGAGTTTTTATTTTTTCTTGGGAGAGTACAGGTGATCAGCACAGGGCCAATCAGCACTGTCCAGACATGTCCAGACAGAGGATTCGGGGAATCCTCTTGAAAACTCCTCTTTCAAGCTTTACTAGGAACTGATACAAGTCACAAGACTGCTATATACATAGTTACATAGTAGGTGTGGTTGAAAAAAGACACAAGTCCATCAAGTCCAACCTATGTGTGTGATTAGATGCCAGTATTACATTGTGTATCCAGGGCTTTTTTTCTCAGAGAATAGGTGCAGGAACTTCCCCCTTCTGAGTCACTTCTTGTCTCCACCCTCTGCCCACCCCTGAGCAACATTCCTTGGTTTCATCCCCCACCAACCTCTCAGTACTGTCCCTTTTAGAGAATACAGAGCCAAGTATCATTTTGTGATGCTAAGTAATTTGTATGGAATTTGTTAATGATAGCAAGAAAAGTAGTAAAATAGATCCCCCACAGCCAGCAGCAATAGACCCCTCCCAGCAACAATAGATTTGATAAAAAACAATAGACCCCCACAGCAACAGTGGCCCCCCCAACAACAAAATACCACCCCAGCAGAAACAACAGATCCCGCCAGCATCAATTGACTCTCCAGCACCCAGCAACAATAGACCCCCTCTTTGCCCCCTTTGTCAATAGTAGACCTCTTCCAGCAATAATTGACCCCCAGCAACAATAAATCCCCCACCAGCAACAATAGACCTCACAGCAACACTAGACTGCCCCTCAAAAATAGATCCGCTCCAGCAACAATAGATCGCCCAGCATCCAGCATTCATAGACCCTTCAGCTCACCCCAAGGGGCGCCTTGCCATTACACACAGTACATTCGGTGCTGCGTTTCCCTGTGTTCCCACTGAAAAAAAAAGCCCTGTGTATATCCCTGTATGTTGCGGTCGTTCAGGTGCTTATCTAATAGTTTCTTGAAACTATTAGATAAGCCCCCCCCCCCTGCTGAGACCACCGCCTGTGGAAGGGAATTCCAAATCCTTGCCGCTCTTACAGTAAAGAACCCTCTATGTAGTTTAAGGTTAAACCTCTTTTCTTCTAATTTTAATGCGTGGCCACGAGTCTTGTTAAACTCCCTTCTGCGAAAAAGTTTTATCCCTACTGTGGAGTCACCAGTATGGTATTTGTATATTGAAATCATATCCCCTCTCAAGCATCTCTTCTCCAGAGAGAATAAGTTCAGTGCTCGCAACCTTTCCTCATAACTAAGATCCTCCAGACCCTTTATTAGCTTTGTTGCCCTTCTTTGTACTTGCTCCAGTTCCAGTACATCCTTCCTGAGGACTGGTGCCCAAAACTGGACAACATACTCTAGGTGCGGCCGGACCAGAGTCTTGTAGAGTGGGAGAATTATCATTTTATCTCTGGAGTTGATCCCCTTTTTAATGCATGCCAATATTCTGTTTGCTTTGTTAGCAGCAGCTTGGCATTGCATGCCATTGCGGAGCCTATCATCTACTAGGACCCCCAGGTCCTTTTACATCCTAGATTCCCCCAGAGGTTCTCCCCCCAGTGTATAGATTGCATTCATATTTTTGCCACCCAAATGCATTATTTTACATTTTTCTATATTGAACCTCATTTGCCATGTAGTTTCCCACCCCATTCATTTGTTCAGATCTTTTTGCAAGGTTTCCACATCCTGCGGAGAAGTTATTGCCCTGCTTAGCTTAGTATCTTCTGCAAATACAGAGGTTGAACTGTTTACCCCATCCTCTGGGTCGTTTATGAACAAATTAAATAGGATTGGTCCCAGCACAGAACCCTGGGGGACCACACTACCCAGCCCTGATCATTCCGAGTACTCCCCATTTATTACCACCCTCTGAACTCGCAGTTGTAGCCAGTTTTCAATCCATGTACTCACCCTATGGTCCATGTCAATGGACCTTATTTTGTACAGTAAACGTTTATGGGAACTGTGTCTAATGCTTTTGCAAAATCCAGATACACCACGTCTACGGGCCTTCCTTTATCTAGCTGGCAACTCACCTCCTCATAGAAGGTTAGTAGATTGGTTTGGCAAGAACGATTCTTCATGAATCCATGCTGATTACTGCTAATGATACCGTTCTCATTACTAAAATCGTGTATATAGTCCCTTATCATCCCCTCCAAGAGTTTACATACTATTGATGTTAGGCTGGTCTGTAATTCCCAGGGATGTATTTTGGTCCCTTTTTAAATATTGGTACTACATTGGCTTTTCTCCAATCAGTTGGTACCATTCCAGTCAGTAGACTGTCAGTAAAAATTAGGAACAATGGTCTGGCAATTGCTTGATTGAGTTCCCTAAGTACTCTCAGGTGCAAGCCATTTGGTCCCAGTGATTTATTAATGTTTAGTTTCCCAAGCCTAATTTTAATTCTGTCCTCTGTTAACCATGGAGGTGCTTCCTGTGATGTGTCATGAGGATAAACACTGCAGTTTTGGTTACTGAAGCCCCCCGATTCCCTTGTGAAGACTGAGGAGAAGAATAAATTCAATACCTTCGCCATCTCCCCATCCTTTGTAACCAGATGTCCTTCCTCACACTTTATGGGGCCAATATGGTCTGTCCTCCCTTTTTTACTGTTTACATACTTAAAGAATTTCTTGGGATTTTTTTTGCTCTCCTCTGTTATGTGTCTTTCATGTTCTATCTTAGCCGTCCTTAAGTCTAAATGCTGATGATGATCCCTCAACCTTGTATTTTTTTAAGGCCTTCTTCTTTGCCTTTATATACATTTTTACATTGGAGTTAAGCCATCCAGAACTCTCACTCTTTTAAATTTATTACCCAATGGGATGCATTGGCTAATGCCCTTATTTAATATGCTCTTAAAGCAAACCCATCTCTCCTCCGTGTTCTTTGTTCGTAAGATTTTATCCTAATTTATGCCTTCTAGCAAGGTTTGTAGTTTAGGGAAGTTGGCTCTTTTGAAATTCAGTGTCTTTGTATTCCCCTTATGTTTCCTATTTGTGTGATTTATACTGAAGCCAATTGACCTGTGATCGCTGTTTCCTAAATTGCCCCGTATTTCCACATCTGTGATCAGGTCTGTATTGTTGGTAATCAGTAGATCCAATATCGCTTTATTTCTAGTTAGTGCATCTAACATCTGACCTATAAAATTGTCCTGCAGGACATTAAGGAACTGGCGAGCCTTAGATGAATGCGCAGCACCCTCCGCCCGGAGGGATAGTTAAAATCCCCCATTATGATAACACTTCCCATCCTTGCTGCTAATCCAATTTGTGATAGGAGATCTGTCTCCCCTTCCTCCTCAGGTTAGGGGGCCTATAGCATACTCCCAGTATTGTTTTTCCCTTAGCTTCATCCCTTTGGAGCTCTACCCATAAGGATTCCACCTCCTCCCTAGCTCCCTTAGTGATGTCATCTCTCACATTCACTTGTACATTATTCTTGATATATAGGCATACCCCTCCCCCCTTTTTACCCTCTATCCTTGCGATAAAGGGTATACCCTTGAATGTTTGCCAGCCAATCATGAGAGCTGTTGAACCAGGTCTCTGAAATTCCCAAAAAATCCAAATCCTCCTTGTACAACAGTATCTCTAGTTCACCCATCTTGTCCGCCAGGCCGCTGGCATTGGTGAACATGCCACGTAGTTTAGACCGGTCGCACACTATCCTCTTATTAGGTGTTTCGAGATCGCATCTAGGACTTGCTACTATACTTACCTTATTTTATGTGCTTTGGTCAACCTACTACTAATGCCCCCAATACTACCTTCTGGAATATGTTCCGCGCTGACTATCTCTACCTCTGGACCCTCCCCCCCATCGCCTAGTTTAAAAACCCCTCTAACTTTTTGGTCATCTTCATTCCCAGCTGATCTGCACCCTTCTCATTTAGGTGCAGTCCATCCCTTCTATAGTACTGGTTATTGATTGAGAAGTCGGCCCAGTCCTCCAGGAACCCAAACCCCTCCTTTATACACCAGCTCTTCAGCCACTTGTTTACTTCCCTAATCTCCCTCTGCCTTTCTGGTGTGGCTTACTGCTGATGAGAAAAGGTATTTAGCAGTATATATTTACTAACATAATAGCCAATCCATGTTCTGTGTACCGTGGGAGACCGGATATAGGGAATGCAGGGTCCTGGGTTTAGTGACACTTTAGGTTCGACAGTGAGCATAACAAGTATGCTATTCTGCAAATACAAGACAGATTTTACTGTTGTGGGTTTAGTAACACTTAAATTGACTGTTCACTTTGCAAGGTAAGTTGCACTTTGCAAGGGAATTTTCGCAAAAGCTTAGTGAATGAGGTAAAGCTCTGCTGACTTCTATCATCCAATCATGTGCAAGCAAAACAGCTGTTTTTCTTAATTTTTTTGTGCCTTTATGCACAATTGGGTATTTTTGCAAAGTGTGATGTGTTCCCAATTTTGCGTATAGCCTATTTGCCTTTAGTAAATCAACCTCCATGACTCAAATCTATGTTTTCTTCCAGAGCTACACCTACCACTAAGTTTTTCAGCATCCAACACCATATCTCCCAATCTTCCCAGATTCTACGGGACTGTCCTGGGATTTCAACAAAATTCCACTATTCTGCAGATCCAGAGCTCAGTGCAAAAACATTGTTGGATATAAACCTCTCTATACATGCAGGCAACAGTGCGTATTTTTTTTACTTTGCCATCTACTCTTTTTCTCACAGAAAGGAGGCTAAAGCGTAGAAACTGTGATCGTTTAATGCACTGGTCCAGTCCATAGATCCAGTATATATTAAAAGATCTTTGGTTACGGGTTTTTTTTTAGAGATCATGGCACAATTGAGGTAATCTATAATCATGCTGTCCATCTGCTGTCTATTGCTTTCATCCAGACCCATGGCCACAAAAAAAGGACAACACTTGTGATGCCATGCTTTCAGCAGTTATCAGTGCTTCTGTGGTGCTGCAATATTTGATAGTGGTGATAGAGGACCTAGGAAATATTGGGAGACTGATGGGTTAACACAGGTCTCCTTGTACTTTGAACTTCTTCTCACTGACCACCAATGCTTTCAAAGGTGGTGGGGACCATCCACTAACCACAAATACTTTTAAAGGATAGAAGTAGGGCTAATCCACTGACCTCTAATGACTGTGAGGGATGACGGGGACCTTCAGAGCCCATTCACACCAGGGTGGCCTACTAAATTGCATTTAATGCATGTTAACTAGTGTTGTGCTAAGGTCTGTCAATGCACCACAGTTGTGGGGAACCACAATGCAAGGTAGTACTGCGTGGTGCCCTACAACACAGTTGCTGTGGTGCTTTTCACAACGAATGACATTGCAGTGCACCAATGTACATAACGTGCATTACTGCAACATCCCAGTGTGAATGGGCCCTCCCTGACTACCAATGTATCGGAAGGGAAAGACTAGCCACCAGTGCCTTGGGAGAGGGTATTCTTTGCCTCACCGAGGCAGATTTTGGATGGAGGAATTCATCCCAACTCACCACAGTAAAATTTTACTTCCACTAACCACAAAGTTCTTCTTACCACTGACTGCCGATGCCATGACAATTTTGCCAACCACTGACCAGCAGGCAGGACTATGTTACATACTCCCAACCTTTGTATTCTGTATCTTGTGTACTGTGCTTTACTCCTGATCTATGTATTCTATGTTGTACATTATATACTACTGACTTCTAGACTATATACACTGTGGTATATGTTATATTGTCCTGACTGCTGCACACTGTAATTCGTGGTGTACATTACATACTCTTGAACAGCCCCAACAATTGCTGGTTGCTATGTAGTCCCCCACTATTTTAAGTTTTTTTTTAACCACTTGAGTCCCAAACGCCATTTTAAAATGACACAGACATAACGGCTATTTGTAGCAGAGCTACAGAGCACAGTGGTTTCATCAGTCCCATTGGTTTAGCGCTGTGACAACCAGGACCAAGTGCTAAGCTTCAGCTCCTGGACTTTCGATTTTGCTATACAGCTTTCCATAGTATTGCCTGTAGCAGATCACCATTCACACAATGTTTTCACATTTGTGACATCATAAGTTACATCAAAGTGTAAATATCAGTGCATGTGATCAAGTATGGCCTATTTATTGCCTGCTGTGGCTGGTCCTGAAGAATTTTAAATTACAGGTTATCTTATCTTTTTGCGCAAATGTTATTGCGTCTACAAAATAGGGGATATATTTATGATATTTTATTCTTTTTTTTTTTTTTAATAGTAATGGTGGTGATCATCGATTTTTAGCGGAACTGCAAACTGCAACGTTGCAGGGGACAAATCTGACACTTTTGACACTTTTTTGGAACCATTCACACTTATACAGCGATCAGAGCTAAAAATATCCACTGATTACTGTACTAATGTCACTGGCAGGGAAGAGGTTAAACACCTAGGGTGATCAAGGCTTTAAATGTGTTACCTAGGGAGTGTTTCTAACTGTGGGGGGGGGGGGACTGCCTGGAGGAGAAGACCGATCGTTGTCCCTAATCAGTAGGAACATCAGATCTGTCCTTCCTCCCCTGACAGAATGGAGATCTGTCAATTTTCATTGACAGACCTCGGTTCTGTCTCTGTCAGGAGCGATTGTAGTTGGCCAACGGGCTTCGGCGTTGTGCCCCCTACAGCTCTTAAAGCGGCCAACGTACCATGACAGCCAACCAGCCACAGTATAACTGCAGCAGCCGGTCCATAAGTGGTTAAGTGGTTAAAGTGTTATTATATGCAAAACCAAAAATATATAACATATTGGATCCTACCATTCATTCGATGTAGTGGCTGCATTCGTTTTCTTTTTTTTTTTTAGTTTTTTCCCGTCTGTTTTCACCTGGTGATCTGGTCATTATTACACCTCCTATATTAGGGTGCCTACACTCTGGATGGAAGAAGCACTGGGGCACTTTTGGACAGCAGCATCGTCAGTCTGATGTGAGGGCAGTATTTGATGAACTAGCAGATTTAGATACACTAGAAAATTTAAGCCAAGCTCCAGCTCACACTTTATAAGCCATTACAAGCAGCATAAACAATAAGCAGTTGTTTTATTTTTTGAGCTAAAGGTTTTAAATAAATTAATGAATAAAAGTTAATCATTGTAAGCGCCCCTGGCAGTGTTAAATGGTTTGTTTCAGCCCTCTAACTCAGCCATTCTTAACCAGGGTTCATCCAGAGGTTTCTAAGGGTGGCTGATTGATCTCCCATTTGATTGTGCTTGCATACTTCCAGGACCAACACCGCATGGCAAAGCCAGTGGCATGATCCCAACGATATTTAGGGGGAATAGGGGCATTTTTCCCATTGACCCTCAATGAAGTGATTCTATTCTGTTTTTTTCATTGGCCAGATCCCCAGATGAAAAGAAGGTAAAGAAAACCTAAAAAAGAAAACTAATGAAGCATCACATCTAAGAAATGGTAAGCTGCAATATAATAAATGTTTGCTTTTGGGTTTAATAGCACTTTACAAAATATATAACTTACATCTTTATTGATGAGACAGATGTAGTGGTAATAGCAATTAAACAATTCCCAGCCAGCTATTATTAATATTATTCGCCATCATTCCATAAGCATAATAATCTAAATAATAGTGAGTTGTTAACATTTCCAACTATTACTACTTATTACACACAGACACCAGCAGAGGGCAGCATCATGCAATCTATAAAAAGGACAATCTCCAGTTATAACTTACAATACTTCTATTGCTGTTGGATAGTCAAGAATACAATACTGCTCTGATAAGGAACTGTCTGAATGCTAATTTTAAATAAATCAATACAATATTGCTATCACTAGTCCCTAAACTGCTAACAATATATGCAGTATATACAGTGTATTTATTGCGATGCTTTTATCTTCAAGCTGTACTGTGTGATGTTACATAGGTAGTATCCTAATCCAAATTCTCCGATTCCACCTTATTTCACATCTCTAATACATGAAATTGAAATGACTACACTTTTTCCAATCAGTAAATCTAGAAACACACCCTACAGTCCTCAAATTTGTCATGAAAATATTCAAGTTTAAGGCTTAAAGCGGGATTCCGGCCATAAAAAAAAAAAAATAAATAAAAGTCAGCATCTACAAACACTGTAGCTGCTGACTTTAAATAAGTACTTACCTGTCTTGGGTGCCCGCGATGTCGGCCGCCTGAGGCCGATCCATCCCTCGGCTCTCGGGTCCCGGCACCGCCATCCTAACTAAGGGAAACAGGCAGTGGAGCCTTACGGCTTCACTGCCCGTTTCCTACTGCGCATGTGCGAGTCGCGCAGCGCTTTGTGAATGGGACGCGGTGTGTTGTGGGACACACACAGTTCCCATAACACACCGCGCACCATTCCCCAGAAGACAACGCAGGGAGGAGAAGAGACAACATCACCGCGGCGTAGGAAGAGGCAGATTAGGAAGACTGCCTAGCAACAGCCATTTCACGTAAGTAAAAAAAAAATTTTTTCTTTTCCTCCATTTTTTTAGGTATTTTTTTGTGCAATTTTTTTTTCAGGGTGGACCTCCACTTTAACTTTATTTTTTATAAATCAGCAGCAATTGGCAATGACCATACTTCCATTGAATGAAAATTATCGCTTATGCTGGTATCTGCTATGTTTGTTGAAATCTTCATTCTGCAGCCCCCCACCCCACCCCAACTGTGATATTCCGCTGCTGCGGGGGTTCATTCAAACCACTGGACCTGACACAGACATCTGTCAATAGTGTTGACTATGCCAGTCCTTTCCTTCCCCCTCCTCCAGTCATAGAAGCTGTACTATCACTTCCTGCAATGAAAAGCGCTCTATGAATGGAGGAAAATTACCTTTCATTGAACTGCCCATCCTCAATTCATTGAACGATTTTTTATTGCAAGAAGCGATTGTAGGGCTTTTAGGATTCCCCAATCGGTACCATCAGGAGTATACCATTTACAAATATTGTGATCTAAGAAATGAATGTCACTTTCAGATGGTCAAGTCATTGTTATAGGGGTCTCCATGTTAATGATAATGTCAGCTAACCATGTCAAGTCATGAGAGTGACTCAACTTCACTGAGTCCATATAAAGTACAGGATCTCACAAAAGTGAGTACACCCCTCACATTTTTGTAAATATTTTATTATATCTTTTCATGTGACAACACTGAAGAAAGGACACTTTGCTACAATGTAAAGTAATAAGTGTACAGCTTGTATAACTGTGTAAATTTGCTGTCCCCTCAAAATAACTCAACATACAGCCATTAATGTCTAAACCACTGGCAACAAAAGTAAGTACACCCCTAAGTGAAAATGTCCAGATTGGGCCAATTAGCCATTTTCCCTCCCGGGTGTCATGTGACTCGTTAGTGTTACAAGGTCTCAGGTGTGAATGGGAGCAAGTGTGTTAAATTTGGTGTTATCGCTCTCACTCTCTCATACTGGTCACTGGAAGTTCAACATGGCACCTCATGGCAAAGAACAATTTCTGAGGATCAGAAAAAAAGAATTGTTGCTCTACATAAAGATGGCCTAGGCTATAAGAAGATTGCCAAGACCCTAAAACTGAGCTGCAGCACGGTGGCCAAGGCTATACAGCGGTTTAACAGAACAGGTTCCACTCAGAACAGGCCTCACCATGGTCGACCAAAGAAGTTGAGTGCACGTGCTCAGTGTCATAGCCAGAGGTTGTCTTTAGGAAATAGACGTATGAGTGCTGCCAGCATTACTGCAGAGGTTGAAGGGATGGGGGGGTCAGCCTATCAGTGCTGAGACCATACGCCACACACTGCATCAAATTGGTCTGCATGGCTGTCGTCCCAGAAGGAAGCCTCTTCTAAAGACGATGCACAAGAAAGCCAGCAAACAATGTACAGGAAAGCCAGTAAAACAACATTTTTCTGAAGACAAGCAGACTAAGGACATGGATTACTGGTACCATGTCCTGTGGTCTGATGAGACCAAGATAAACTTATTTGGTTTAGATGGTGCCAAGCGTGTGTGGCGGCAACCAGGTGAGGAGTACAAAGACAAGTGTGTCTTGCCTACAGTCAAGCATGGTGGTGGGAGTGTCATGGTCTGGGGCTGCATGAGTGCTGCCGGCACTGGGGAACTACAGTTCATTGAGGGAACCATGAATGCCAACATGTACTGTGACATACTGAAGCGGAACATAATCCCCTCCCTTCGGAGACTGGGCCTGCAGGGCAGTATTCCAACATTATAACGACCCCAAACACACCTCCAAAATGACCACTGCCTTGCTAAAGAAGCTGAGGGTAAAGGTGATGGACTGGCCAAGCATGTCTCCAGACCTAAACCCTATTGAGCATCTGTGGGACATCCTCAAACAGAAAGTGGAGGAGCGCAAGGTCTCTAACATCCACCAGCTCTGTGATGTCGTCATGGAGGAGTGGAAGAGGACTCCAGTGACAACCTGTGAAGCTCTGGTGAACTCCATGCCCAAGAGGGTTAAGGCAGTGCTGGAAAATAATGGTGGCCACACAAAATATTGACACTTTGGGCTCAATTTGGACATTTTCACTTTGGAGTGTACTCACTTTTGTTGCCAGCGGTTTAGACATTAATGGCTGTGTGTTGAGTTATTTTGAGGGGACAGCAAATTTACACTGTTATACAAGCTGTACACTCACTACTTTACATTGTAGCAAAGTGTCATTTCTTCAGTGTTGTCACATGAAAAGATATAATAAAATATTTACAAAAATGTGAGGGGTGTACTCACTTTTGTGAGATACTGTATATCTATATATAGATATACAGTGCCTTGAAAAAGTATTCATACCCCTTGAAATTTTCAACATTTTGTCATGTTACAACCAAAAACGTAAATGTATTTTATTGAGATTTTATGTGAGAGACCAACACAAAATGGCACATAATTGTGAAGTGGATGGAAAATGAGAAATGGTTTTTACAATGGTAAATAAATATGTGAAAAGTTTGGCATGCATTTGTATTCAGCCTCCCTGAGTCAATACTTTGTAGAACCTCCTTTCGCTGCAATTACAGCTGCAAGTCTTTTTGGGGATTTCTCTACATGGTTACATAGTAGGTGAGGTTGAAAAAAGACACAAGTCCATCAAGTCCAAACTATGTGTTTGATTATATGTCAGTATTACATTGTATATCCCTGTATGTTGTGGTCATTCAGGTGCTTATCTAATAGTTTTTTGAAACTATCGATGCTCCCCGCTCTACCAGCTTTGCACATCTAGAGAGTGACATTTTTGCCCATTCTTCTTTGAAAAATAGCTCAAGCTCTGTCAGATTGTATGGAGAGCGTCTGTGAACAGCAATTTCCAAGGCTTGCCACAGATTCTCAATTGGATTTAGGTCTGGAGTTTGACTGGGCCATGTTACCACATGAATATGCTTTGATCTAAACCATTCCATTGTAGCTCTGGCTGTATGTTTAGGGTTGTTGTTCCTGCTGGAAGGTGAACCTCTGCCCCAGTCTCAAGTCTTTTGCAGACTCCAACAGGTTTTCTTCTAACATTGCCCTGTATTTGTCTCCATCCATCTTCCCATCAACTCTGACCAGCTTCCCTGTCCCTAATGAAGAAAAGCATCCCCACAACATGATGCTGCCACCACCATGTTTCACGGTGAGGATGGTGTGTTCAGGGTGATGTGCAGTGTTAGTTTTCCACCACACATAGCATTTTGCTTTTAGGCCTGTCAGGAAGGGCTAGCCAGTACCCAAGATGGCGGCCGAAGAAGACGACCTGTGACTACAGCCCCTGTCAGAACACCATTGGTGCAACGGCGTGCGCTCGTGCGCATTGTCAGGAAGGGCATGCCAGTACCCAAGATGACAACCAAAGATGGCCTGTTTCCTCAGTCAGAATACCACCTGTGCGCCTGAGTGCGCCCGTGTGCGCGTCAGCGCGGGCTCACAAACGCGCCGGTGCTGGTGCACACTCTGTGACAACTTTTGCCACCCAACAGGCTATTTAAACTCAGCCAGTACCAGGACTCAGTGCTGTCTGCTCTCGAGCGTTCCCATGTGTTCCTGTTACCTGTATCTGAGACCTGTTCTTGTTATCTGACCTGGCTTGCCTCTGATGTTCCTGCTTTCCGCCTGCACCTGACCCGGCTTGTTTGACCACCGCATCTGCCTGCTCCTCCTGCTACTTCGCTGCCAGCCCATCACCAATCCGGCCTGTATCCCGACTACACTTCTGCCTCCGCACCTGTTCCTGACGTGCCCACCAGTGTATGACCCGGCGTGCCAGGACCTGCCTTTTCTACTGCCTGGAGAATCCTGCTGAACTGCTGTTCTTCCTGCAGCTGCCTTACTCCGCTGTCTGCGACCCATCAGGCACTCGTGCGACTCTGCACTCCTGCACTCCTGCACCTCCTGTCTGCTCTACCAGGGGGCCTCGAGTCAGAGGTGTAAGAGAGGCCGTCCTCTGCATATCAGGCTCTACCGTCAGGTACGTGACAAGGCCAAAAAGTTCAATTTTGTTCTCATCTGACCAGGGGACCTTCTTCCACGTTTGCTGTGTCCCCCACATGGCTTCTCACAAACGGAAAACTGATTTCTTATGGCTTTCTTTCAACAATGGCTTTCTTCTTGATACTCTTCCATAAAAGACATATTTGTGAAGTGCACGACTAATAGTTGTCCTGTAGACAGATTCTCCCACCTGAGCTGTGGATCTCTGCAGCTCCTTCAGAGTTACCATGGGCCTCTTGGCTGCTTCTCTGATTAATGCTTTCCTTGCCTGGCCTGTCAGTTTAGGTGGACGGCCATGTCTTGGTAGGTTTGCAGTTGTGCCATACTCTTTCCATTTTAGGATGATGGACTGAACAGTGCTCCGTGAGATGTTCAAAGCTTGGAATATTTTTTATAACATAACTCTGCTTTAAACTTCTCCACAACGTAGTCCCTGACCTGTGTATATATATATATATATATATATATATATATATATATATATATATATATATATATATACAGTTGTGCTCATAAGTTTACATACCCCGGCAGAATTCATGTTTTCTTGGCCATTTTTCAGAGAATATGAATGATAACACAAAAACTTTTCTTTCACTCATGGTTAGTGTTTGGCTGAAGCCATTTATTATTAATCAATGTGTTTACTCTTTTTATATCCTAATGACAACAGAAACGAAATGACCCTGATCAAAAGTTTACATACCCCATTTCTTAATACCGTGTATTGCCCCCTTTAACATCAATGACAGCATGAAGTCTTTTGTAGTATTTGTGGATGAGGCTGTTTATCTTCTCAGATAGTAAAGCTGCCCATTCCTCTTGGCAAAAAGCCTCCAGTTCCTGTAAATTCTTGGGCTGCCTTGCATTTACTGCACATTTGAGATCTCCCCAGAGTGGCTCAATGATATTGAGGTCAGGAGACTGAGATGGCCACTCCAGAACCTTCACTTTATTCTGCTGTAGCCAATGAAGGGTCAACTTGGCCTTGTGTTTTGGATCATTGCCATGTTGGAATGTCCAAGTACGTCCCATGTGCAGATTCCTGGCTGATGAATGCAAATGTTCCAGTATTTTTTGATAACATACTGCATTTATCTTGCCATCAATTTTGACCAAATTTCCTGTGCCTTTGTAGCTCACACATCCCCAAAACATCAGCGATCCACCTCCGTATTTCATAGTAGGAATGGTGTACTTTTCATCATAGGCCTTGTTGACTCCTCTCCAAATGTAACGTTTATGGTTGTGGCCAAAAAGTTCGATTTTGGTCTCATCACTCCAAATGACTTTGTGCCAGAAGGTTTGAGGCTTGTCTCTTTGCTGTATGGCGTAGTATTGTGAGGGCGATACTTTGTGGCATTTGCATAGTAAGGGCTTTCTTCTAGCGAGTTGACCATGCAGCCCATCTTTCTTCAAGTACCTCCTTATTGTGCATCTTGAAACGGTCACACCAAATGTTTTCAGAGAGTCCTGTATTTCACCTGAAGTTATTTGTGTTTTTTTTGCATCCCGAACAATTTTCCTGGCAGTTGTGGCTGAAATTTTAGTTGGTCTACCTGACCGTGCTTTGGTTTCAACAGAACCCCTCATTTTCCTCTTCTTGATTAGAGTTTCAACACTCCTGATTGGCATTCTCAATTCCTTGGATATCTCTTTATATCCCTTTCCTGTTTTATACAGTTTAACTACCTTTTCCCACAGATCCTTTGACAATTCTTTTGCTTTCCCCATGACTCAGAATCCAGAAACGTCAGTGCAGCACTGGTTGAAAGATGCAAGGGTCTGTCAGGAGTCCAGAAACTCATTGACCTTTTATACACACACACACACTAATTACAAGCAAACAGATCATAGGTGAGGATGGTTACCTTTAATAGCCATTCAAACCCCTTTGCGTCAACTTGTGTGCATGTTATCAGTCCAAAATCACCAGGGTATGTAAACTTTTGATCAGGGTCATTTGGGTATTTTCTCTTGTCATTATGATTTAACCCTTCATGACTAAGCCTATTTTTGAAATGTGGTGTTTACAAGTTAAAATCCGTATTTTTTGCTAGAAAATTACTTAGAGTTCCCAAACATTATATATATTTTTTTAGCAGAGAATCTAGAGAATAAAATGGAGATTGTTGCAATATTTTATATCACACGGTATTTGTGTAGCGGTGTTTTAAACGCAAATTTTTGGAAAAGGGACACTTTCATGAATTTTAAAAAATCCAAACAGTAAAGTTACCCCAATTTTTTTGTATAATGTGAAAGATGATGTTACGCTGAGTAAATAGATACCAAACATGTCACCCTTTATAATTGCACACACTCGTGGAATGGCGACAAACTACGGTACCTATGAATTTCCATAGGCGACGCTTTAAATTTTTTTTACAGTTACCAGGTTAGAGTTACAGAGGAGGTCTAGTGGTAGAATTATTGCTCTCGCTCTGACGATCACGGCGATACCTCACATGTGTGATTTGAACACCGTTTACATATGCCGGCACGACTTCCGTATGCGTTTTCTTCGCTGTGCGAGCTCGCGGGGACGGGGGCGCTTTAAAAAAAATTATTATTTTTTTTTTTTTTTTATTTTTTTTTTTTTATACTTGTAAATTGTGTTTAAAAAACATTTTTTTTTTATTGCTGTCACAAGGAATGTAAACATCCCTTGTGACAGTAATAGGTGGTGACAGGTACTCTTTATAGAGGGATCGGGGGTCTAAAAGACCCCCGATCCCTCCTTTGCACTTCACAGTATTCAGATCGCCGAAAACGGCGATTCTGAACACTGTATATTTTTTTAAAACCGGCGCCATTGGCAGCCGAGAAAACGGGAAGTGACGTCATGACGTCGCTTCCGCGTTTACATTGAGAAGGCTGGAACGAAGCCGCCCACAGCTTCGTTCCAGCCCGCCCCCAGCCACCGAAGGCAGCCGATTGGACACCGGGCCTCCTGATCGCACGGGAGGCCCGGTAAGAGCGGCGGGAGGGGGGGATGTCCCCTCCCGCTCCTCCGGTATAACAGCCGAGCAGGCATCATCCCGGTAAAACCCCGGAAAGCCGAGTACGCAGATGTGCATACGGTCGGCGGGAAGGGGTTAAAAAGAGTAAACACAGTTGATTGATAATAAATGACTTCAGCCAAACACTAACCATGAGTGAAAGAAATGTTTTTGTGTTATCATTCATATTCTCTGAAAAATGGCAAAGAAATCATAAATTCTGCCAGGGTGCGTAAACTTATGAGCACAACTGTAAATATATATATATATATATATATATATATATATATATATATAATGTATATACAGTGGGGACGGAAAGTATTCAGTATTCAGTTATATTGCAGCCATTGCTAAAATCATTTAAGTTCATTTTTTTCCTCATTAATGTACACACAGCACCCCATATTGACAGAAAAACACAGAATTGTTGACATTTTTTGCAGATTTATTAAAAAGGAAACTGTAATATCACATGGTCCTAAGTATTCAGACCCTTTGCTGTGACACTCATATATTTAACTCAGGTGCTGTCCATTTCTTCTGACCATCCTTGAGATGGTTCTACACCTTCATTTGAGTCCAGCTGTGTTTGATTATACTGATTGGACTTGATTAGGAAAGCCACACACCTGTCTATATAAGACCTTACAGCTCACAGTGCATGTCAGAGCAAATGAGAATCATGAGGTCAAAGAAACTGCCTGAAGCGCTCAGAGACAGAATTGTGGCAAGGCACAGATCTGGCCAAAGTTACAAAAAATTTCTGCTGCACTTAAGGTTCCTAAGAGCACAGTGGCCTCCATAATCCTTAAATGGAAGATGTTTGGGACGACCAGAATCCTTTCTAGAGCTGGCCGTCTGGCCAAACTGAGCTATTGGGGGAGAAGAGCCTTGGTGAGAAAGGTAAAGAAGAACCCAAAGATCACTGTGGCTGAGCTCCAGAGATGCAGTCGGGAGATGGGAGAAAGTTGTAGAAAGTCAACCATCACTGCAGCCCTCCACCAGTCGGGGCTTTATGGCAGAGTGGCCCGACGGAAGCCTCTCCTCAGTGCAAGACACATGAAAGCCCACATGGAGTTTGCTAAAAAAAACACCTGAAGGACTCCAAGATGGTGAGAAATAAGATTCTTTGGTCTGATGAGATCAAGATAGAACTTTTTGGCCTTAATTCTAAGCAGTATGTGTGGAGAAAACCAGGCACTGCTCATCACCTGTCCAATACAGTCCCAACAGTGAAGCATGGTGGTGGCAGCATCATGCTGTGGGGGTGTTTTTCAGCTGCAGGGACAGGGCGACTGGTTGCAATCGAGGGAAAGATGAATGCGGCCAAGTACAGGGATATCTTGGACAAAAACCTTCTCCAGAGTGCTCAGGACCTCAGACTGGGCGGAAGGTTTACCTTTCAACAAGACAATGACCCTAAGCACACAGCTAAAATAACAAGGGAGTGGCTTCACAACAACTCTGTGACTGTTCTTGAATGGCCCAGCCAGAGCCCTGACTTAAACACAATTGAGCATCTCTGGAGAGACCTAAAAATGGCTGTCCACCAACGTTTACCATCCAACCTGACAGAACTGAAGAGGATCTGCAAGGAGGAATGGCAGAGGATCCCCAAATCCAGGTGTGAAAAACTTGTTGCATCTTTCCCAAAAAGACTCATGGCTGTATTAGATCAAAAGGGTGCTTCTACTAAATACTGAGCAAAGGGTCTGAATACTTAGGACCATGTGATATTTCAGTTTTTCTTTTTTAATAAATCTGCAAAAATGTCATCAATTCTGTGTTTTTCTGTCAATATGGGGTGCTGTGTGTACAATAATGAGGAAAAAAATGAACTGAAATGATTTTAGCAAATGGCTGCAATACAACAAAGAGTGAAAAATTTAAGGGGGTCTGAATACTTTCCATCCCCACTGTATATATATATATATATATATATATATATATATATATATATATATATATATATATATATATATATATATATATATATATATATACATACACAGTACTGTGCAAACGTTTTAGCCTGTTGCTGTAAATTAAGAATCCTTTCAGAAATAGGAGTGTTAACAGTTTATTTTTATCAAGTAACAAAATGGAAAGTAAATGAACAGAAGAGAAATCCAAATCAAATCAATATTTGGTGTGACAACCCTTTGCCTTCAAAACAGCATCAACTCTTCAATTCTTCTAGGTACACTTGCACACAGTTTTTGAAGGAATTCGGCAGGTAGGTTGTTCCAAACATCTTGGAGAACTAACTACAGATCTTCTGTGGATGAAGGCTGCCTCAAATCCTCCTGTCTCTTCATGTAATCCCAGACAGACTCCATGATGGTGAGATGAGGGCTCTGTGGGGGCAAACCATCCTTCTTGTTCTTTTATACACTGAAGATAGTTCTTAATGACATTGGCTGTATATTTGGGGTCATTGTCCAGCTGCAGAATTAATTTGGAGCCAATCACACTCCTCCCTGATGATATAGCATGATCAGGGGTGGACCGATAAATCATGGGGCCCCCGGGCAATAGGAGATTATGGGCCCCCAGGCAATCAGAGATTATGGGGCCACACAGTATACACACACACAGTATACAATCACACAGTATACACATACATGTACACACAGTATACACAGACAGATGTAAAAAAAAACACAGATTTATACATACTGTCCCTGGTTTTACTGAGGCTGGCAACCCTGATGGCCCCCTTAGTGGCCCAGGGCCCTCGGGCAGTGCCCGAGTGGCTCAATGGTCAGTCCGCCCCTGAGCATGATGGATAAGTATCTGCCTGTATTTCTCAGCATTGAGGACACCTTTGATCCTGATTAAATCTTCAACTTCATTTGCAGAAATGCAGCCCCAAACTTGCAAGGAACCTCCACTATGCTTCACTGTTGCCTGCAGACACTCATTATTGTATCGCCCTCCAGCCCACTGTCATCAGAACAGAAAAAGTGTGGAGATCTTCCAATGGAGTACTTGTGCTGGTGACACCAGTGACAATTAGAGATTCCCTAGCTTTGGAAAAGATTTTCTCTCACTTCCTGTTTTGGCTATGGGACAAGAAGTGAAATCTCCCATTGGAACCCAGATGGGAAAAAAATAACTCTCCCTTACTCTACGCAAAATTGAATTAATGTTTTGCCCTTGGTTCTACTTTAAAGCGAATTTATCATATGTGAAGTAAATCATCAATAATATACCAATATTAAATCCAGAGTAGCGCAAGCAAAACACCTAAAACAATAAATAAATACAAAAAAACAAAATGTGTAGACAAATGAATAAATAAGTCCTTTAACTAAAAGTCCATATACGTATCAATAAAAAAGGGATCTTTTTTGCTAAAGATGATGCACCATAAATCCAATGTTATTGGTATATTACCAATGATTCTTCACTCCTATGTACACTGTTTATTAGAAAGTAACAGCATTGTTAGGATTACTACAGGATATGGAATTATCACTTTAAGACGGGATAAATTCTGTAAACAAGTTCAGGTTCTTGCAAGCATTACAAACAAGTTATTGTGCTTTGCCAGCTTTTAGGGCCTGGCAGGCCCTCCTTTAGTATAAGATTGTGTAGCAGTACCCCCATAGGGCTGCTAAGTGTAGTAGTCCATCTATTAACCTGCCCAGCCAGGCACACACTTTTCACTCGCTCAGAGACATGAAAGCAGTCCTTGCACTTGCGTTTTATGTTTTATTAAGGGAATTAAACTTGGATGGGAAATGGGAACTTATGAGATGCCCAGGTAATCAAAAGTGAATATTTGGGACCAAACTATATACACCTCAGGTATATACAATCTCCTCTTCTCCTCCTGCATTTCCTTGCTTGCAGAGCATCACACCTCCAGCATATTACTTCCTTGCACTCTCAGGACCAGCTAACACTGTAGGCCTGACACTGGCTCAGCCAGGCCTAAAGCAAATGCCTTTTACAGGCAGGGACTGTGTGCCCCTATGGTGTAGAAAAAATAGAAAAGTCCCAGTGCCAGCTGTACCTGGGGCTACTGCTCCCAGTACCCCTTCTTCAGGCACTGCCAGCCCTCTTGGCTGCAGCTGCCCCTTTCCACTGCCCATGCCACCACCATCCTCCAGACTGACTCTGCACCCATCCCAGACTGCTGCATCTCAGTCCTCCCGACGGTGTGAACACTCACCAGCCCACCTCTGAGGATCTCATGGAGACTTACCCGGCAGTGTTCTCCCGCTGTCCTCTCTTGCTCCTCCTGTGGCTCCTGGCTAGGACACCTCTGTGGGTTGTAAGAGGGTCCCGTCCGCACCAAAGCCCAGGGCCAAGGTCACCTCCCCTAGACTGGGGAGCTCCCTCAAAGGCCCCCACAGCCTAACACTCCATCTCCATCTTCCATCCAATCAACTCCTCCCTCAGCTGGGCTGACCCTGGGTATTTAATAGGCCTGCCCCCCGCCAATCCAGATTGGGATTGGTCAGGGGTCCTCAGAACACCCCAGGTGGCTCCACCTCCCCTCTTCACCTCTTTTTCCAGAAAGCACTAGAAGATTGTGGAAAGAAGCGGGAGATTCTAGTGACACCACCTGTGAGTCACCCAGCACTACTTTAGGTCACTCCCAACCCAGATCACCAAAACACATGCAGGCTTGGCTGCCAGCAGAGCCTGGAAATTTACCTACTCTCACAAAAAAACTACATTACTCTTCTAGCACACTAGAGGGTGCTACAATTGTCTATAAACTGGATAGGGCCTTTAACAAACTGGTAACATAAAAGGTGATCATAGTTTTCATTATAAGGGAGACTGGTAAGTGCAGTTTGAAAAATGCTAAACACAGCTCCTTCCCGTTGGTTAATGTTTATGTTTCCAAGGATGGCCATAAAGAACACTTATCTGGACTATCTCTGCAGATATTAGATCACTAGAAACAACACATTATGCAGAGCACATCTTTGGGAACTTAACTCTCTCTAATGTATCCAATGTATCTAAACATTCTTCCAAGCTTCAGTTTCAACACAAACAATTTAACATATTTAAAAAATGTATCATACAGAAATTCCTAGAAAACAGATAGTTGAGGCACTTAAACCTATGCTGTTTGCCCAGATGTACATAATAAACAATGGTGAGCTCAAATCAGAGCTAATCTAAACATTTCTAGATTATTGAACTATGTCATGTTTCAGCAATTTTTTATAACTCATAGGCAGGCACAGCATTGTTTCATAATGAAAAACGGGTTATAAATCAGCAATAGGAAAAAAATATATTAAAAAGAGAATATAGAAGATACATTGGATAGGAAAAATTTTAATTATTTGCTCATTGGGTCTCAACAAGAAATATGATCAATGATGAACATTTAATTTCTGCTATTCTATTTTTTTTAAACGCAGTGAATCTGATATTTAGCAAACATACACTGCAGGCAAATCTTTCAGGTCCATGTGTTTTAAATGTCAGTGATAGATTGACCACCAAAGAATGTTTGGTGAAAGTCACATTCACTGCTTTATAAATAGACCCCTTAAAATCAAAACATTTGTAGATACCAGACCCTCACACTTATATGAGCTTGTTGGACATCCAATTCCAGAACTATAGGCCTTAATATGGAGTTGACTCCTCCACCCTCACTCCCCATCCCTATAACAACACCCACTCTTCTGCAAAGGCTTTTTACATGATTTTTCAGTGTGCCTGTGGAAATTATGCCTTTTTTTGCATTCTGCCAGTGGACAAATCCCCCCCCCCCCCTCCCCACCACTGTATTAATGTATTCTGACAGTGTAGCCTATTGGCTACAGCTGCCGATCGATTAAAGTTTTCCAGCAGGACTGTTCAACAAAAGCCGCTCTAACAAATTGAATCAGGGCCGAATTTCAATCCATGTTTACCCGGCTTCAAGCTACTGTCCACATGATGACTGTTCCATTTGGTATCCACCTAGGATGAGGACTTGAGGAGTGATGTTAGATCTCAGAATATTGTGTCCAGTTCTGGAGACCTCACTTACAAAAAAAAAATGTATAAGATAGAACAAGTCCAGAGACGGGCAACACAAACGGTGAAAGGTCTGGAGGATTATCAGGAGAGACTTTAGGAACTTCATATGTACAATCTGGAAAGAAGGTAAACGGGAGACACGAGTGAAATCTTTAAATACATTAAGGGGGTGAATAAAGTTCAGGAGGGCAGTATTTTCCTTATGGAGCCTAGATCAAAAACACAGGGACATGACCTCAACTAGCAGCACGAAAGTTCAAAACTAATTTTAAAAAGTAGTATTTTTTAGAAACAGTAGTTGATGCTTTGAATTTGTTTCCAGCATAGGTAGTGGTTCAGTGAACAGTAAATGGATTCAAACATGCCTGGAACAAAACACAGATCTAAACTCTACTTTACAAAAAAGTAAAAAAAAAAAAACATAGATAGTAAATGTTTCTCTATTTCTATGTTATGTTATTGTCTAAATATTACTGGTGGACATCAGACACTAATTGCATCTCATGGGAGATTGCATTAACTTCCCACCACTGCTGAAGTTTTGTGGAATTTAATGGGATCGAGTGGCAAGTGAAAGGTAACAGAGTGCTACGACTTCTCCACCTGCAGTCACACTGGTGATGTCTTTCTAGCTGAATATTTAAATTGTTTAATTGACTTTGGACTGCTCAGCACCTTAACCCCTGTGTGGTAACCCATTGGCAGGCTAATATTATGAGATGTACAGGTAATTTTCAGCTTTAGGATTATGTGGGCTATTGGCCATAGGGATGCATGCTATTAGTAATCTGTAGTTACTATGACAAGGTTGTCACTTTTTTTTTTAATCCAAACTCTTTTTTATTGATATCAAACAGCATCTGCACGGTGAAAGGCATAATAAATTAGTGCAAGACATATGTGGTGTTTAGAGATTGGATAATAAACAATCTTGTCATACAAAACAAAAACAATTCTTGTAAATAGAAATAAAACCGATCAACCAGAGCTCGTTGTTAAACAGCTAACAAAAGGTACCATTTCTTTCTGCTTTCATAAAATAGCATACTACGAGCCCAGAACAAAAACAAAAACCGCTGAAACACTTTGCCAAATGAGAATAAATTTCCGCATCGCATTTCATTATCGGTAGGTTGGTCGTTCTCTAAGTAGGAGGGAAGGAACATACTCAACCCATTGTGTCCTTGTAGGTACCATAGATGACATCCAGAACCAAGCAACTATGTTTTTAGCTTACAATAACCTAGTTATCATAATATAAACACCCGGTGAGTACATTTCAAAATCTACTGCTCCAAATAGGCATACCAATGGAGTCAGAGGCACAGATAATAATGTTGTCACTTTAAAAGGTGCAGGGTAAAAGGCCTTTTTTTGTTTTTGCCTTTGTTTTTCTGATATTTGAACACATTTTTGTTAATACATTTGTACCCTTTTTTACCGCAAGGTGTTCCATAAATACCTCCTTATCTGGTCATTTCTATATGGCCAGAATAATGACATTCCAATTCATCCCAAAGGTGTTCAATAGGTTGAAGTCCAGGCTCTATGCAGGCCATTCCGATTCCTCCTTACTAAACTCATCAAACCATGTCTTTATTGAGCTGACTAAGAGCTCATCTGGAACAGAAAAGGGCCTTTCCCAAACTGTTGCCACAAGGTTGGAAGTGCACAATTGTCTAAAACGGGGGTAGACAACCTTGGAGAGGTGGATATACACTTGAACAACATAGAAGACATCAAAGGTCACCAGCTCGTAGTGGACTTTTTTTTAGGAGATAACCTAACATGGCCCCATTAAAAAGAAAGGCTTGAAAAGTTAAGGGGCAGTAGCAAGTACTGCCGAATACAGAGGTCAGTAGTATGTAACCTGGAGTGCAGAGGTCAGTATTATATAATGCAGCGTTCAGATGTTAGCACTATGTAATGCACACTTTAGGAGTCAGGGGCAGTGGGGGCTGGTGAAGTTTTAGGATGGGGGGGTGCCAGACCCTGCCCTTCCTTTTTGACCCCTCCCACTTGATGAAAATGGGCGTGGTTTCAGTGAAATAGTGGGCGTGACTCTAAGGTGGTGTGGTTAGCGTCTGAGATGAACGAGGGATGGAGGGAGAGGGAGAGAGGGATGGAGGGACAGCAGGTCCAGATTCTACACAACAATAGAAATGTGTATTCTAGAAAGTTTAACAATCAGCAGATAAAGATATTCCAAACACCTGGTGTTAGCACTTCAATCATCCCGGCACCATGGTTGTTATGGTGTCAGGATGATTGAAGCACATTATTTCTATCATTACATTGTAATATAAAATGAAATCATTCAACTCACCATAATGCAGAATCAGTGGGAGCCCCGAGTGTGTCACCTGCCATGTCGCCTGCCACCAGATGCCATCAGGTGTCCCCAGCGGAGTCTGTCCATACATGCAGCCTGTGTCACACAAAATGCAGCCTGTGTCACACCAAATGCAGCCTCCTGTGTCCCCCAAATGCAGCCTGTGTCCCCCAAATGCAGCATGTGTCCCCCAAAATGCAGTCTCCTGTGTCCCCCAAAATGCAGTCTCCTGTGTCCCCCAAATGCAGCCTCCTGTGTCCCCCAAATGCAGCCTCCTGTGTCCTCCAAATGCAGCCTCCTGTGTCCTCCAAATGCAGCCTCCTGTGTCCCCCAAATGCAGCATTTGTCCCTTAAATGCAGCCTACTGTGTCCCTCAAATGCAGCCACATGTGTCCCCCAAATGCAGCCTCCTGTGTCGTCCAAATGCAGCCTGCTGTGTCCCCCAAATGCAGCCTCCTGTGTCCCCCAAATGCCGCCTCCTGTGTCCCCCAAATGCAGATTGTGTCCCCCAAATGCAGCATGTGTCCCCCAAATGCAGCCTCATGTGTCCCTTAAATTCAGCATGTGTCCCTTAAATGCAGCCTCCTGTGTCCCCCAAATGAGCCTCCTGTGTCCCCCAAATGCAGCCTCCAGTGTCCCCCAAATGCAGCCTCATGTGTCTCCCTCAAATGCAGCATGTGTCCCTTAAATGCAGCCGCATGTGTCCCCCAAATGCAGCCGCCTGTGTCCCCCAAAATCAGCAGCCTGTGTCCCCCAAATGCAGCATGTGTCCCCCAAATGCAGCCTCATGTGTCCCTTAAATGCAGCATGTGTCCCTTAAATGCAGCCTCCTGTGTCCCCCAAATGAGCCTCCTGTGTCCCCCAAATGCAGCCTCCAGTGTCCCCCAAATGCAGCCTCATGTGTCCCTTAAATGCAGCATGTGTCCCTCAATGCAGCCTCCTGTGTCCCCCAAATGCAGCCTTGCCTGTGTCACATCGAACCCCCCCGGGAGCACAGCGGTACTACTTACCTTGCTGTGTGGTGTCCTCTCCTGTGCCGCGGTGTCCTCTTCCCCAGTGGCGATGGAGAGGTCTGTCCGTTCCTTGCGGCGCAATGGGAGAATGAAAACAGGAAGTGACATCAATCTGAGATGTCATTCAAACCGCCCGGCCGTAGTAATATATTACTACAATCGACGGGCGGAAGCTACTCGGCGCTTTGGAAAGTGCTAAACGCCCGCAAATGTAGCGCCACGTCTGCAATCTTGTGATTGCATAGACGTGGCGCTTCCCATAAGTGCACTGTGTCCGGCGTCGCACTGTGTCAGGTGTCCGAACACAGTGCACTTAAGGCCCTTTTTTGCATTCTTTTTTTTTTAAAGGGCCAGTATTAAAAAAAAATATTTTTTATTTACATTTTTTTTTTGACTGCCTGGAGGAGGGGCGGCACCCATGCGCCCCCTATGGATGGGCCGCCACTGGTCAGGGGTAAGTAGTATGTAGGAAAAACAGGTGAACAAATATCTGCGCTAACTAAAAGAACAATAAGAGCAGCCAACATAGTTTATTGATTTCAAACACAAATATAAAAAATCAAAATGCAGCACTTAAGTGAAACAAATATACAAATAAATGTGATAGTCCATATAAAATCAAATAAGGAGTAGAGATGACATGAAGCCTCCACCAAACTTCAGTGTGCAAAGGAAAAAGCACACCACACCCACGTGCTATCAATCTGCTTACCAGAAAGATATGAAAACAGGCGATGTAATCATATGATGCAAAGGGTTAACAGTAGATCCGAATGGCACACTCCATCATGGACAGGCAGATCATGGAAATAGTCAGGTCGTCACATATCAAAAGGACATCAGGACTCACATAAGAAGATCGATGATTGGTGCAATCACCAGCAGGATAAAACCCAGTAAGAAGAAAGCAACAATAGTGAAGCCCGTAAAGGTAAAACACACGTATTTATTGTAGTCTACTTACAGGTAAAAAGTGAACATCATCACAGAAAGTGAATACTCCGCGGCTCACAGCGTGCTTGCATCGCTGGCCGATGCAAGTACGCTGTGAGCTGCGGAGTATAATATATATAAAGTGCAATCATATAAAGTCTTTAAAGGACTTTATATGATTGCACTTTATATATACTATATTTTATATATTTTTTGCACTTTATATTTGCACTGAGCACTTTATATCATGTTGGTAAGCTATATCATGACATTGTATGTGTTGATATAGGTTTTCTAAATACTATATTGGTTTGAGTTAAAGGAGCAACGCTGAGTTAAATTTTCACTTTTGCATTTATCGGGGTCTTTCACCTTTCACTTTAGCAGCAGCCCTATTATATTATAATATATTTCTTATTTCCATAGCGGGGGTTCTTTCTTTCCTTCATTAAGATATGTTGTCACCCTCGCGCGTCTGCTAAAAAGCAGCGCATTTCCCTGCATGTCAGGAACACACACAACTTTGCGCACATTCCCAACATGCAGAGATGTGAGCCAAGAATAACGCACGGCAGCCTGTTTTTTATCTACAGCCCTAGACATTTAAAAATCCCCCTCTCAGGCAGCTGCCACAATGATACAAAATAAATGTTGATATCTCTGGCATGGTAAACAGCAGCCTTTTATAACACTGCCAGCCCAGCACTAAGGACCTGTTATTAGCCTGCTGTCTCCTGTGCCACTGACCCCCTGAAGTTACCTGTTTTGCTGCACCTCTCTGCTGTGGCTGCTTTAACACAGACACAGCTCTGGGATCTGCTGGGTGGGGATTCTGCTCACTGATTGGTGCTGTCTCTTCTGTTCTCGTCTGGACACAGCTGATAACAGATTGGGGTAAAGATCCAATCACAGTGGCTCTTTACCATGTGATCAGCTGTGTCCAATCACAGCTGATCACGATGTAAACACACTTGTCGGTTATCAGCATTCCTTTCCTCACGCTGTCACAGTGTGAGGAGAGGAGAGAGCCGGTAACCCGCTAGTGTGAAAGGGGACATCTACACTGATAATCGGTGCAGCCCCATCAGTGCAAAGGAAAACAAATAGTGTAGCGCTTGTAAAAAACGTGACTTAACACATGTATCAAACAGAGGGTGAAAAACCCAAATAATCACCACTAAAGATTACAAAAACATGTACAAATATGGTGAACACTATAACAAGTGCTGAATGTCCAAGAAAAAAATGAAGTGAAAATATTCAAAGTTTCATGTGAAATCAAAATTGAATCACATTCTGAATATTTTCACTTGGATTTTTTTCTTGAACATTGTGTTAAGTCACGTTTTTTACAAGCGCTACACTATTTGTTTTCCTTTGTATTGCCATTTATCCAATTTGCTGTGTTAGCTGCTATCTCTTAAAGGCAGCACAAAATTACTTGTTACACCAGCCCCATCAGTGCCCATCTGTACTGTCAATCAGTGCTCATCTGTGCTGCCAATCAGTGTCCATCTGTGCTGCAAAACAGTGCCCTTCAGTGCCTCCTCATCAGTGCCACCTATCAATGCCCATCAGTGCCAACTATCAGTGCCTATCTGTGCTGCCAATCAGTGTCGCCTATCAGTGCCAATCAGTGTCGCCTATCAGTGCCTATCAGTGATGCCTATCTGTGGCCTTCAGTGCTGCCTATCAGTGCCCATCAGTGCAGCCTATTAGTGCCTCCTCATCAATGCCCACCAGTGCCGCCTTATCAGCGCTGCCTATCAGTGCCGCTTTATCAGTGTCCATCAGTTCCCGCCTAATCAGTGTCCATCAGTGCAGCTTCATCAGTGCCCATTAGTGCCCATCAGTGCTGTCTATCAGTGCGCATCAGTGCCGCCTCATCAGTGCCCATCAGTGCAGTCTATCAGTGTCCATCAGTGCCGCAGTAATTAGTGCCGCCTCATCAGTGCCCATCAGTGCTGCCTATCAGTGCCCATCAGTGCCACCTCATCAGTGCCCATCAGTGACACCTCATCAGTGCCCATCAGTGCTGCCTCATCAGTGCCCATCAGTGCTGTCTCATCAGTGCCCATCAGTCCTGCCTCATCAGTGTCCATCAGTACAGTCTATCAGTGCCCATCAGTGCAGCCTCATCAGTGCCCATCAGTCCTGCCTCATCAGTGTCCATCAGTACAGTCCATCAGTGCCCATCAGTGCAGCCTCATCAGTGTCCATCAGTCCTGCCTCATCAGTGTCCATCAGTACAGTCTATCAGTGCCCATCAGTGCAGCCTCATCAGTGCCCATCAGTCCTGCCTCATCAGTGTCCATCAGTACAGTCTATCAGTGCCCATCAGTGCAGCCTCATCAGCGGACATCAGTGAAGGAGAAACATTAGTTGTTTGAAAAATTTTATAGCAGAAGCTATTAAAAAATAAAAGTGATGATTAAATACCACCAAAAGAAAGCTCTATTTGTGTGAAAAAAAAGATAAAAATGTAATATGGGTACAGTGTAGTATGATCGCGCAATTTTCATTTAAAGTGCAACATCACAGAGAGCTGAAAATTGGCCTGGGCAGGAAGGGGGTGAAAGTGTCCAGTAGACAAATGGTTAATGCTGTGAGTGCATTATGGTTATAAATGTTTAGCTTTTAGTGCTACTTTAAGCAAAATCTGAACTTTAAGAAAGTTAAAAAAAAATGACATGCTACATAATTGTGCTTAATATGTATTTCCTTTCATGTTTCAGAAGAAATGTTTTACCAGATAGTAACAAGCTGGGTTATATAAACAGCTGACACGAGACTACAGAGAATGTTTATTAAATAGCAAATACCTTCTACTGACATTCTGGAATGCTAGAGGAGCAGAATGTTTCAGCTTTAATCGGTATCTTACCTTTTAAAGGGACGCCATGCTATTTCACATCTTTATCAGTGCAGTAAAATGTTAGATCAACATAATAAATTGAGAAATAAAAGGAGGATTCATGATAATGTCGAGGATTATCGGTGTACGAGGGCTTCTGATAAAATCGAGGGCGTTTATACAATATATAATTAAGTTATGCACTGGTATAAGTTTATTCTTTGTTTTCTACTTTTATGGCCACATTTGCCCACCTGTTTCCTATTATTAAAGCAGCAATAAAATAAAGATGATGACACAGATGATGAAGATAATAGTAAAGAATACAAATCACACTATTCTCAATTCAAATGACTACACTGCAATTTTGAAAATGGGTAGCAGTAAAGTGCAGCAAAGTGCAGCAACACCGAATCTGCATAGTTTTAAAAGATATGTTCACCTTTCTACCCATGTTTCATGTTACACCCATTATTATTATTATTATTATTATTATTATTAATAATATACAGGATTTATATAGCGCCAACAGTTTACGCAACACTTTACAATATAAAAGGAGACAATACAGTTATAATACAATAAAATACAAGAGGATTAAGAGGGCCCTGCTCAGAAGAGCTTACAATCTAATAGGGTGGGGCAGGTGGTACAAAAGGTTGTAACTGTGGGGAATGAGCTGGTGGAAGTGGTAGGAGATTAGTTGGAGAGGTGATAGGCTTTCCTGAAGAGATGAGTTTTCAGGGATCAACTGAAGATAGCAAGAGTAGGGGATAGCCGGACAGGTGGGGGTAGCGAGTTCCAGAGGATGGGAGAGGCTCTGGAGAAATTCTGGAGACGAGCATGGGAGGAGGAGATGAGAGTGCTTGGGTGATATTTGGAGACAAGATTGGTGATGTAGCTCGGGGCAGAGTTGTGAATGGCTTTGTATGTATATTGTTAGTATTTTGAATTTAATTCGCTGGGTGGTTGGGAGCCAGTGTAGGGATTGGAGGAGAGGGTTGGCACCTCCTGGGCCCCTTGAACTGATGGGGCCCAGGGAAATTTAGTTTAAACCCTGGTGAGCAAGTAGGAGCCGTGGTGTGGTCTAGTAAAATCCATTAATTAATTTAGGCAGAAATGAACAATGAAGCTGCCCCGCCGCCCCCCCCCCCCTGTTTAGCTGATGGGGCCTGGGCCCAGTGCAACAGGACTGGTTGTACTGCCTTATTAGCGGCCCTGGACCTACCTGCCAAATGATCCCCTCCAATGCTGTGGTGTCAGGGCTATTTTATTCTCCCCTGTTCTTGCACGCAGTTTTGGACTCTTCAGCCGCATCACCGGTCAGGCCACAATGACGTCACTCCTGCACATGTGCATGGGAGTAACATCTTCATGCCACAGAGCGGTGCCATAAATGTACACTGAGTTGCGCATGCGTGGCTCAGTGTACAATACAGCTGACAGGCAGGGAGAAGCACTTATGACAGAAAAGACCAATAAGCTCTTCTGTCATAAAAATTCTACCTGTCAACATTCTTTTTAGAAGTTAATTCCGCATTAATATATTTTTCTACGGGTGGAATTATCCTATAAGGTCCAAATGAAGCTTATACTCAAACTGTATAAATGGAGTTTTCGGACAGCAAAATAGTAACAGATTTTTCCCACTTTATGTTTTTTAATTGTCACAGAGCCTTAGCAGAACAGTGTCTACATGACACGGGGGTGGGGGGCACTTCTGCCTTCGTACCCAGGAAATCACCAATTCTGCAGTGTACTACATGGAAGTATTTTTCTACTAGAGTTGGGTGATGATTATACAGTGCCTTGAAAAAGTATTCATACCCCTTGACATTTTAGACATTTTGTCATGTTACAACCAAAAACTTAAATGTATTTTATTGGGATTTTATGTAATAGACCATCACAAAGTGTCACATAATTGTGAAGTGGAAGGAAAATGATAAATGGTTTTCAAAAGTTTTTACAAATAAATATCTGAAAAGTGTGACATACATTTGTATTCAGCCCCCCCTGAGTCAATACTTTGTGGAACCACCTTTTGCTGCAATTACAGCTGCAAGTCTTTTTGGGGATGTCTCTACCAGCTAATGCCCCATACACACGATCGGAAATTCAGCCAGCAAAAGTCCGATGTGAGCTTTTGGTCAGAAATTCTGACCATGTGTATGCTCCATCGGACTTTTGCTGGCGGAATTTCCACTAGCAAAAGATTGAGAGCAGGTTCTCTATTTTTCCGATAGAAAATAAAGGAAATTCCGATCGTCTGTAGCAATTCCGACGCGCAAAATTCCTATGCATGCTTGGAAACAATCCAACGCATGCTCGGAAGTATTGAACTTCATTTTCTCGGCTCGTCGTAGTGTTGTACGTCACCGCGTTCTTGACAGTTAAAAGTTCAGAGAACTTTTGTGTGACCGTGTGTATGCAAGGCAAGCTTGAGCGTAATTCTGTTGGAAAAACCATCCAAGGTCTTTCTGACAGAAATTCCGATCGTGTGTACGGGGCATAAGATTTTTGCCCATTCTTCTTTGAAAAATAGCTCAAGCTCTGTCAGATTGGATGGAGAGCTTCTGTGAACAGCAGTTTTCAAGTCTTGCCACAGATTCTCAATTGGATTTAGGTCTGGACTTTGACTGGGCCATTCTAACACTTGAATATGTTTTGATCTAAACCATTCCATTGTAGCTCTGGCTGTATGTTTAGGGTCGTTGTCCTGCTGGAAGGTGAACCTCTGGCCCAGGCTCAAGTCTTTTGCTTTTAGGCTAAAAGTTCAATTTTGGTCTCATCTAAACAGAACACCTTCTTCTACGTTTGCTGTGTCCCCCACATGGCTTCTCACAAACTGCAAAGGGGACCTCTTATGGCTTTCTTTCAACAATGGCTTTCTTCTTGCCACTCTATAATTCTATAAGTCATTCTATAAAGGCCAGATTTGTGGTATTAGGTAAGCAGGTTTGCCCCCTCACAGTGGTGATGAGTGCGCATGTACTGTACGTCCATCTCATAGAATCTGGTGTGGGGACCCTACATTATTTATTTGTACTTTTATGATATTTGTCCATTTTGATGCAATTTATTTTTATGTTTTCAGCGCTGCACTCCTATTATATCTTCCTTTGTCATGGCTGCCAACAGTGGGTCAGCTTGGCAACCGCAGTGATCTCATTGGTTAGTTATCCAGTTGGGTGTACTTTTATTTTTTGTAGTTTTGAGATTTACAGAAATAACTAACACTGTATTTGCTCACAAGCACATTCTTTGATAACATTTTTATTAAAATGCATATATTAATGGAAGAGATTGCAGGGAGCATATAAAAGATACTATTCTTATCACACTGTATAAATGAAATGGATATGAGTGAAATGTAAAAATAAACACGGCATGCCTGATAAATGTGACAGCTCCGTGTGCTCAGTAATGTATTCACATTAGTGCAGTCTGACAGTTTGACAGCTCGGCATTAATACTTCAGTCATTTTAATGGGGAATCTATTATTCGTCTCAGCTAAAACTCTCATCCCTGTTTTATTCTCCTTATTAAGCTCCATGACACAGGCTGCTGCTTGCCTACTAAGATTATGCTAAATTATTAGCTCAGAGGGTGTATTCCTTTTCTACTAATTGTAGTAGGCATGAAACTAAGTGACGCATATTATAAATAAATAAATCATGGTGTGCAGAGGGGAATGCCATTAATTATAAAACTTATAACAAAAAAAACTATGCTCAGTTAAAATAAAGTAAATGTGTTAAACTCTAGGCAGATATAAAAATACTAAAATACGTAATGATGCAGTCATAAAAAAAAATGTAACTTCCACTAGTAGTAGAAGGAGCAGCAGTACTATTAGCCAATTAGATTCTTCTTCGGTACACACGTGCTGACAGTGGACATGCTGTCAGGAGGAGAGAGCAGAGTGGGTGGAGTAATTAATCATCACTGCATTTCTCTTTTTCATTATCCAATTATTGTCTGATCAGCAGGCTGGGGATGTGTTCTTCACCAAACTGCACATCTATAATGAAATGCAGCACTACCTAGGGCCAGCCCTACCATGGGTCCTGCTAGGTCCATCGGATCCAGGCGGCACTTTGAGAGGGGGAGCAAATTGACGCCCAAGATTTTTGTTTCAGCAAAGTATGAGGAGGCGGAGCGTCTCATCCGGGGGAACGTCCCTCGTGTGATCGTGGTGTGCACAATGACGTCAGACATTAAATTAAGCTCTATAAAGCACTATGTCTATATTTGCAGCTAAGAAGGCAAAGCACTGATTTGAGTCGATTGATATATAATTGAATGCAATATTGTTGTTGTTCTTGTCTGTTATTCAGGACAAACTGTTTTGCAATATATTTAAACTATTTAAGCTATTTATCTGTTTCAATCATTTTTATTGGGAGTTTTTTATAAAATAAAAATTAACATTAAAAAGGAGAGTGGCAAACAGTCCTTGTTCAACAATTTAACTACTTAAGACATATATAGAAATGGAGGTGGTGAGGGGGGGGGGGGTAATAAATGTCCTAGGAGCACCTAGAAAGATAATGTAATGTTGGTATCTTCTATAGTTGCATACCATTAACCAAGAAACAACCATTTAAAAGGTGGTTGTATAATAGAGACCTGTAGAGCCGAGAGCCTTCTCATGGCCAGATCCACAGGTCTGTCTAAGCCACATTTCTAGGCCCTAAGGCTTTAAACAATAAGAATAGGAAGCCTTTATGAGATATATGTCAAACATGAAGTGCATTGGATTTGCATTATAAACATCAATTACTTTTTCCACTATCCCAACCCAATGAGGACATTAGCGGGAAACGCTACTACCCACTGCTGATCCTTTATAAATTATAGGTGCAGAGAAGGGGAGGGGGAACAGGTATCAGTCAGAGGACCAACATTACAAAGAGGAATAAGGAAGAAAATAAGACAGAGAGGAGACAATTAGAAGAAGGAAGAAGAGAAAATACATTTGCAATAAAAAGTATGTGAACCCTTTTAGCATGATATGGATTTCAGCACAAATTAGTCATAAAATGTGATCTGATCTTCATCTAAGTCACAACAATAGACAATCACAGTCTGCTTAAACTAATAACACACAACGAATTTAATGTTACCATGTTTTTACACACCATGTAAACATTCACAGTGCAGGTGGAAAAAGTATGTGAACCCTTGGATTTAATAACTGGTTGAACCTCCTTTGGCAGCAATAACTTCAACCAAACGTTTCCTGTAGTTGCAGATCAGACGTGCACAACGGTCCCTTTAATGTGTTCGGGTTTAAAGGGATGAGGTGGCAACCCTACCCACGCCTGTACCTTGTACACCCTTGGAGTCTACCACAGAGTACATCAGAAATTATCTGAAAGAAGGAGGGACATCCCAGACCCCTGGATGAGGATGGTGGAGCAACCGTAGTGGTCTTAAACATAAGCGTATTACCCCCGTGGGGGTGAGGGGATCTGGTGAGTGGGGATCCTGGAGGGGGAGCACAAAGTCACAAGTGGAATTCCTGAAAACACTTACAGTCACCATTTCTGTGTTAATCATCCTGAATGAAGACCTAATTTATCAGATGGACTATTAGTTATGCATAGGTGTATCAAGATTCCTTAAAAAACACTTATAGTCACCAATTTTGTGGTAATAACCTTGAGTGGGGACCTAGTACATCATATGAACTATCGGTATGCATATGTGTACCAACACTATATTTCTTTTTTCTTAAATAAGGTTTTTTCCTTAATATGGTTTTTCTAACAAGTGCTTATGTATAATTTTATTTTGTATGTACTCACCAAAGTTGTTATAAACACATAGTCACTTATGATTGTCAAGCACAGTATTTATATGGAGTCCTATTAACCCAATACTCACCTTAGAGATATATATATTGTGTTAAATTCACTAGTGGAAAAACATCAACTGAGTGGGGATAGGCTAATTTTATAGCGGATCACCTCGTTCAATTGACTAATAGCTATAAGCACTGTTCACGGATCTGAAGCTCACTGACCACTATATTTTATAATAAATTATAATAATTTGTATTATACCACATTTGAGTTAAGTATACACCATTAACTGGCACTCTTACCCAAACCAGGGAGCGCCACCATCCCCTTCTCATTATAATTTTCATCAAAATGTTTAGGATATGATGCCACAGCCCATGGGTATTTAAAGAGCTGGAGTTTTCAGTTTGGAGGTTTTCACCATCATTCACAAGTTGTAATTCTTTATCTTTTTTATCATTTAATTTGCATGCAATGGTTAACTTGGTTTTGTGGTATATATGTCTGTAAGTGGGACAAACTAGTTGGGGGTTTCCACCATCATTTATAAGATGTTGTTTTATACTGTATACAACACAGTTTTTCCACATTTTTTATTTGTATGGGTAATCTTCTTTTCATTTAACAATTAGAAAAAGGTACCACCTACATTCACTAGTATTATAGATTGATGTAAAAATAGAGGGTAGCGCTAAACTTCATTAAAGTCGAGTATATGCTCAGGTGTGGGAACACAATACAGTGTTTGGCTGCAACCTGCAAGTACGGTACTCTGGTTTTATTATTTTTTTATTTTAGGTTTTCTTTTCCTCCTTTGTTCACCTTAGAGGGAGATATTAGTGCAGTTGTTTGTTTTTTTTTTCATTTGGTTATCTTCGCCAAACTGGTCTAATTCTGCAATAAAACTCAAGGTATCTTACTATGCTGTCAGATAGGCAAGCCTGGCTGCACAGAATTAGAAATCCTTTGGAGGATAGAAAGTTCCTATATATGTGGAATGTTCTATTGTACTGCCTATGTGCTTGGCATTGAAATACAGTACACAGGGGCATGTTGCTACATCACTAGATATACTACACACATTGTCCTGTTGCAGTGCCACCTACAGTTCACTGCAATACTCTGATGTGTGTTCATTAGGGCCCTTTCACACTGGGGCGGTTTGCAGGCGCTATTGCGCTAATAATAGCGCCTGCAAACCGACCCGAAAGTGCCGCTGCTTTGTGCCCCGAGGGCTTTCACACTGGAGCGGTGCGCTAGCAGGACGGGAAAAAAAGTCCTGCTAGCAGCATCTTCCGAAGGAGCGGAGTATATACCGCTCCTTCACCGCTCCTGCCCATTAAAATCAAATCTGCAGAGGCGCTTTGCGGTGGTTTTTAACCATTTCTCGGCCGCTAGCGGGGGTAAAACCGCCCCGCTAGCGGCCGAATATCGACAGTAAAGCGCCGCTTACAATAGCGGCGCTTTACCGCCGACGTCACCCCCGCCCCAGTGTGAAAGGGCCCTGAAGGCATTGAAAACATAATTTACTAACACAGCTGAAATGGTATGAAGGAGGAGCATGTCTAAAAAGCTAAACCAGCTTTATACCAAAAGGTCATCAACCCAGTAATTAAAGTCAAACTAGAAAGGATAAAGAGCTATGGGCGTTTAGCGACGACCTGGTATATCAAACATTAAGAAATGTATAAACCCTTTAAAAGATCATAAGTTTATTACAAAACATTTAAAACAACATTTTACACCATATGGGCAATGTGAAAAAACCCCATACATAAAATCAAAAGGTAGGTAGCAGTCAGACTGTTCGTAGAGCTTGCCTGCGCATTACATGGTCACAGCCGCTTCTTCAGGGCTCTCATCATCTCTCATCATCTGCTTGAGTAGCTTATGAGCCCATAATTTCCATTCCGGCTACAGGGAGACAGGTAAACAGAACCCCAAAACTGGAAAACAACCCAATATAGATGAAGTAGACCAGGCAGCACCCCAGGGAATACATAAGCTGTGCTTCACTTGTGAAGAGTACAGAGATAGTTACTTCAAAATGTCCCTTAGCAATAGGGGATAATGGTACCTCCAGTTCAAACAGATGTGTGAGTGGTCAGCAAAGTAAAAAAGAGGGGAGGTTCAAAGATGGTGGATATATATCAACCAAAGGTCCGCTGCAGATGTCCCATCAAGTATAGGGTATCTATAAGGGTTCCTTGGTCTCCCGAGGACCTGCTCTCCCAGCCAAGAGAACAACAAGAACAATTAAAAGTAGAACTAAAGGCAAAAATTTTTATTTTCATTTTAAACAGTGAAAGGGAGTGACAGCAGGACAGGCAGTAGAGCACTGAGCAGGCTTGCGCTCTCTCCCCCTAGCCTGCCACAGTGCTACTTGATAATGTCACCCAGGGCGTTTTTTCTTACAGAATAGGTGCACAAACTCAACCATGCCCCCCTCCTGCCCCTGGGGTAGGGGTTGAGCATGCCGCAGCAACTGGGTGTGGAAGGGTCCTAAAGGGGCATTAAATACCAGGAGGGTGCTACATACAGAGTGCAGGGTTCTGGGGGGTGCTAGCTACAGGGTGGAGAGTTCAGGAGGGTGCTAGGTACAGGGTGCAGAGTTCAGGAGGGTGCTAGGTACAGGTGTAGAGTTCAGGAGAGAGCTAGGTACAGAATGCAGAGTTAAGGAGGGTGCTAAGTACAGAATGCAGCCTTCAGGGGCGTGCTAGGTACAGGGTGTAGCATTCAGGAGGGTGCTAGGTACAGGGCACAGAGTTCAGGAGGGTGCTCGGTACAGGGTGCAGAGTTCAGGAGGGTGCTAGGTGTAGAGGTACAGGGTGTAGAGTTCAGGAGGGTGCTAGGTGCAGGGTGCAGCATTCAGGAGGGTGCAGAGTTCAGAAGGGTGCTAGGTACAGGGTGCAAAGTTCAGGAGGGTTCAGGGTACAGAGTTCAGGAGGGTGCTGGGCACAGGGTGCAGAGTTCAGGAGGGTGATAGACACAGGGTGAAGAGTTCAGTAGGGTGCTAGGTACAGGGTGCAGAGTTCAGGAGGGTGCTAGGTACCAAGTGCAGTGTTGAGGAGGGTGCTAGGTACAGGGTACAAATTTCAGAAGGGTGCTAGATACAGGGTGCAGAGTTCAGGAGAGTTAAGGAGGATGCCAGGTACAGGGTTCAGAGTTCTGGAGGGTGCTAGGTACAGGGTGTAGAGTGCTGGAGGGTGCTAGGTACAGGGTGCAGAGTTCTGGAGGCTGTTATGTACAGGGTGTAGAGTCCTGGATGGTGCTAGTTACAGGGTACAGAGCTCAACCCTCGAATCCCCATCCTTGATAGGATTGTTTTCCCCCACCCAACACAGCCCCCTATCCCCCTTCCTGTACAAATACCACACTAAATGCTTTTAATTTCTCACCCTAATTCTCCCCTCCCAACACAGACCTCAGATACGGTGCGGCTCAATGCAGGGCGGGAGATGCCCTTCCTCCCAGGCTCCTCCTCATGACCTGTCATATGACACTTCAGAGCCAAGGAAGAGCCTAGTGAAAGCTTCCCCAGCTCTAGTGTGATAGGTGGCAGGCGGTGGTGAGAGATGCTGTGGGTGCTGACAATTGCAGTGGGGCAACACCTGGATGGAATTAGTACCAGCTGCGCCAGGGGAGGGTTCAGTACAGCAGCCCGAACAGGAGTGCTGTCACTTCTAAATACAGAAGCCTGGGGGGGCGTGGCCGGCCGGAGAAGAAGATGGACGCCTAAGCTTACAGCTCGCCAGCCAGGGGACACAATCCACCGCAATCGGCCGTATATACAACCCCATCCACAGCCATCCTCGCTCCACGCACCCAGGAGACGACGATGCAGGCATCTAGGAAGCGATTTACGGACCACAGGCCCCAGAAACTGACAGAATTTGCCTACAAGCCGGCGGGACGGGATATCCAAGATGGCGCCGACCAGGCCGCGCCGCGCGAGCCCTACACGGACCTCCCGGATGCCGCCACGGATGACTGCACAGACCCAGGTACTGTAGCTGACCCATCCCAAGCACTGGAGGGTGACCCACTCCCTAACAGCCCAGCCAAAGCTAAGATGCGACTTGACACGCCGCCTCACCGCTCACAGCGCCAAAAAATTGAGGCCCAGGCTCCTATCCCCTTCTCCCTAGACCAGGCCCTGCATTCCTCCATGGCCTCCTTCCCCACCTCAGGCCAACCAGTCATGGACACCACACTGAAGGACATGCTGCTCTCCCTCCAGACCTCCCTCATGACGGACCTCTCATCCATGTTCCACAGAATCACCTCTGATATTCATCTACTGGAAGACAGGGTGACTAACACTGAGAGAGGGATACACGCATGCACATCCACAGTTAACGGAGTCATTGATGCCTATGACACAGTTAAAGAAGAACAGGCATGGATGCGGGCCAAGCTGGCCGATTTAGAAGACAGGTCCCGCAGGAACAACATAAAGCTGAGAGGCGTCCCTGAGACCATACTCCCCGCGGACTTGTCGAGATACGCAAAGGAACTGATGCACATAGTGATTCCTGAAGCGTCCCCGCGCGACATCATAATAGATAGGATTCACAGAATCGCCAAACCAGCCCACCTAGCAACCTCGGTCCCCAGAGATGTCCTAATGAGGGTCCACTTCTACCACATCAAAGAGAAACTCCTCATGGGACTCAGAGCTAAATCACCCCTACCTGCTCCATACACTGGCATCCAACTCTTTCCCGACCTGTCCAAGTACACCCTCCAAATGCGAAGACAGCTTAACCCGATAACCAAAAGCCTGCAAAATCATAAGCTGCAATACAAATGGCGCTACCCTGCAACCATCCTTATTGCACACAACGGCCAAACACATGCCATTGGAGATCTAGAAAAAGGCCTAAAGCTCCTCCACTCCTGGCGGATAACTCCTGAGTTACCCAAACCACCTTCCTCAGACAGAGGACCCAATACGTCCCGCAACTTACAAAATCGCAATCTCAACTGAAAGATGCATACCTCATTACTTCACTTGGCCGCTAACAGTTAACTTAGCTCCCCTGAGCTCTGGCAACCTGCTACTCCTGCCTTCTCCTTCCGGTATTATTGACTCCCTGCACCCCCATATAGAGGCATATAAGGTGTTCAACACCCCCTCTAGCTTTTCTTTCTACCAATAGAAGAACCACCTCCAACTACTACACCGAACTTCCCACTACTGGATCACTACGCCAAGCTCCACCAGCTGTATTATATTCTTCACGCTCTGTTACTGCGTTGACTTTTTTTTTTTTTTTTCCTTTCCTTTTGTTGTTTTTATTTTATATTACCTGTAATCTAACACATTGCTCTATTCGCAGCATTCTAGTCCAAATCTTTTTACAGAAACTCAGACTGCCACGAAGCAACCACTAAGTCCTTGACCCAGGATCCTCCAGCACCAACCTCCAAGACCAGCCTACTACCACCTCAACCTACACTCAAGTCTCGGACTTCCGATTCCCAACAGCTAAATCCCAACATCAGGTACCTCCGGACCAACCCTCCAACGCCTAACTGTAAGTGTTGTGCACTACACACACCGCAAGATGCCATTCACCATTCTCTCTTTAAATGCCAACGGGCTAAATCATCCCGCCAAACGTCACTCACTGTGGAAAACCGCTGCGGCTCTCCACAGCGACGTGCTATGTATCCAGGAAACCCACCTACTGCACTCCAATACTCCCTTATGCAACAACCACCAATTTCCACATATCTTCCATGCCACACACCCCACTAAAACAAGAGGGGTCATGATAGCGATCCGGAACACTCTAGATTTCCAACTCCTTGATGTAATATCAGACCCAGAGGGTCGTTTTCTTATCCTTATCTGCACAATCAACAAAGCGAACTATACCTTAATCAATATCTACGCCCCAAACTCTCACCAACTGAGATTCCTCCACAAAGTCCTTCGCTCAGCCAACACCATTGAAAAGGGCCACAAAATAATATGTGGCGACTTCAACCTGGTCCCAGACGTTTTGATGGACTCTACCTCACCCACGAAACGCCGTGAATCTCCTCTAAAAAAATTCATCGCCTCACAGGATCTATACGATGTATGGAGATGCCATCACGGCTCTGAACGCGACTTTACCTTTTTCTCATCCAGACACCGCTCGTATTCCAGAATAGACCTGTTCCTGTCTGACAAATGTATTTTGCAAAAAATATCTGACTCAAAGATCCACACCACGACATGGTCGGACCATGCCCCCATCTCAATTACAATACAGGATACCAATTTACAGCAAAACACGTTTCTCTGGCGTGCTAACAACTATATTTTACAAAGCGACACGTACACCCCAGAAATATCGAAACACATTACTGAATTCTTCTCCTTGAACAAAGGCTCGGTACCCGACCCTGCCGTGGTGTGGAGCACACACAAAGCATATATGCGGGGAATGTTAATTAAAATTAGTTCTCAGCACAAGAAGAAGAGGACGCAGCAGATAGACGAATTAACAACACAGATAGCAACCCTAGAACACAGGCTCAAAAATGACCCCCAAGACCCACAGGCCAACCAATTACTAAACCTCAGACAGGAGCTTAGAACCCTACTCCTCCACTCATATGAGTTCCTTCACAGGAAATTTAAAGCATCTACATACTCTACCTCTAACAAAGCTGGCAAGAAACTCTCCCAACGACTAAAAGGTAGACGTATCAAAACAAAAATAACCCAACTCATTCACCCCCATACTAACACCCCCTTAAGTAACCCCCAAGATATAGCCGATGCCTTCAGCGCTTACTATAAAGACCTCTATAACCTGAAACAGGACCCCCAGACCCCTCAACCCACCCAAGCTGAAATAGACCACTTCCTCCACAAGCTAGATCTACCCAAATTGACCGAGAAACAATTGACCACCTTAAATGCCCCGTTCACTGATCAAGAAATCAAAAAAACTATAGACTCCCTCCCTAGCGGTAAAGCACCGGGCCCCGATGGATTAACAGGGGAATACTATAAAAAATTTTACCCACAGTTGATCCCACATCTTAAGGACCTATTTAATCATGCTGCCTCCTCTTCTACCTTTTCGCCAGAATACTTAAAAGCGTTGGTTATCACATTGCCGAAACCAGGGAAACAGTCGAATGTCCCCCAAAACTTCCGCCCCATCTCCTTACTCAACCTGGACCTCAAATTATACGCCAAAACTTTAGCGACAAGACTACTCAAAATTATGCCCACTATTATAAACCAAGATCAAACAGGCTTCACAAAAGGCAGACAAGCCTCAGATGCCACCAGAAGGATGATTAACCTTATTCATCATGCTGAATCCACCGGAACGCCTTCTCTGCTCCTATCCCTGGATGCAGAGAAGGCGTTCGACAGAGTTCACTGGTCCTACCTAGAGTCGGTCCTCCGGAAGTTTGGGTTCCAAGACCAAATTCTCAGAGCCATCATGGCCTTATATTCCAACCCCGAAGCTCAAGTTTATACAGAAGGCATCTTATCTCGGCCATTCCCAATCACAAACGGCACCCGCCAAGGATGCCCCCTATCCCCCCTCATATTCAACATGATTATGGAACCCCTAGCAGAACATATCCGCTCTAATGCCAACATCTCGGGCCTACGAATCGGTCCTTATCACCACAAAATTAGCCTGTTTGCGGATGATGTCATCCTCATCCTCACCAACCCGACTGTTTCCCTGGCAGAAGTACAAAAGATACTGAATTGGTTTAGCTCGGTCTCATACTACAAAATCAATACAACCAAATCCTTCCTACTAGATATCAATGTAGACGCTACTATGAGGAACCTCCTCCAAGTACAATATCCATTTGCCTGGGCAGATTCTGACATTTCATATCTAGGCATCCAATTACCGAGGACGACTAAAAAACTCTATTCATGCAACTACCTCCCACTCCTCCAAAACATTCAAAAGACCGCACAAAAAATAGCGAAACACGAACTCTCCTGGACAGGTAGGCTTGCAGCCTTTAAAATGATCTGCCTTCCCCAAATACTCTACTACTTTAGAACCCTTCCCATTCCCCTGCCCGCCAAATTTTTCAGATCCCTCCAAACGTTATTTAATAAATTCCTATGGAAAGACAAACGACCCAGATGCGCCCACACAAAACTGATCAAACACAGAATGGTGGGTGGTTCGAGCTCAATAGACTTCGAAGACTACCACCTGGCTGCTATCCTAGCCCAACTACCCTGCTGGTTTCAACCATCCCCATCCACTCGGTGGGGTCACATCGAACAATCTTCACTCACAAGACCCAACCTGAAAACATGGTTACTAAGCACTCCGCTAGGCGCTCCAATCCCAAGATCCCTTTCTCCCACTGTGATAGCTTCAGCACAGGCTTGGAAAAAAGCGACATCCCTAATGAACTACACTTCCAACACGCCTCATTCCCACATCCCCATACAATCATTACTACATCTAATGCCAGAAATCTCACTTTCTCCATGGATCCTTAAAGGCATATGCTACATACAAGACATAGTACAAGACAACCACATCTCAACATTCCCTCAACTACAAGCCACACATGCCATACCTTCAACAGAATACTTCACCTATCTCCATATACGTCACTGCCTGGAAACTATACCACTCCCCATCTACAATATCCACCCCAAGACTTGGGAATACTTCACCAACCCTGACACAAAAATTAAAGGGATTTCATACTTTTATAATAACCTCCATCACAAACATACCTTTACCAAATTGCCACCTCACCACACCTGGGAAAAAGACCTCGCCACAAACTTTACGGACACACAATGGCAACAAGCCCTCAAAACTAATTACAAATCCACCAAATGTGCGGCCCTATGGGAACTCACACAGAAGATTACACTAAGATGGTACCTGACACCAGCCCGAATAACATCCTTTAACCCTCAAATCCCTAATATTTGCTGGAGATGTAAATCTTCCACAAGCGACTTACTACACGTCTTTTGGTCTTGCGCCAACTTACAAAAATACTGGGAAGACACCTTCAACTTAATCTCGAACATCACCCAAATCAAGACCCCTCCAACACCGGCTTTAGCGATCCTCAATCTCACCATTGAGGACATTCCCCACCCCCTCAGGTTCATAACCACCCATATCCTCATGGCAGCCAGGCTAAATATAACCAGACATTGGAAGTCTGACACACATCTGACGCTTACCCAAGTCACTGACTTGGTATCACTACATTACAGCTATGAGACTATTACAGCCTCACTCACTGGGCAAGCCACAAAAATACACAAAGCATGGCAACCGTGGACTGACTGGACTAAAGACTGCGCACCCCACGTACGAACGAAATGACTTACTGATCCTCCTTCTTGACCGAGCAATACCTATAACTCATTAAGATCTTTATGTTACCTATATAACTGGTATTTTTTTTTTTTTTTTTTATACTAAATGCATCTTTCGTGTCTTTTACTAAAGGGTCCCCTTCGCTCCTGTGCCACTAAAGATCCCACATGGGGTGACACACTAGTGAAGTGGACCGTTTACATTCTCAGTTGTTTTTCCGTTCTCTTAATATGATATCAAAAGACGCGATTAATACTTGAACATATCAGATCCCTGTTTGTGGATAGAAGTTCATACCTTTGATTGTTATACAGACGTCGTTGCACGACGTACAATGTTTGATTGTACAATGTATTTCATTTGAAATCTAATAAAAATATGGAATTAAAAAAAAAAAAAATACAGAAGCCTGGCTTCTGTGTTAAGAAGTGACAGTAGTGAGCGGAAAGCACAGGGCCAACGCCGGAGGTGGCTCCAGCTAAGAGGCCTTGGTGTCACCCCTCTGGCGGGTGTCACCCAGGTGCGATCCGTACCCCCATAGTAATGCCACTGGAAGAAAATTCATCTAAACTGAGGGAATCCCTGGTTGTCATCAGGATCACCAGGACTAGTGCCCCCATTAGAAGATATCCCTGATATTCCTGTTCTGGGGACAGCCCAAGGTTTTCTTTCACTTTCACTGTTCATAAACGACCTGGGGGATGGGGTAAACAGTTCAATCTCTGTACTTGCGGACGATACTAAGCTAAGCAGGGCAATAACTTCTCCGCAGGATGTGGAAACCTTGCAAAAAGATCTGAACAAATTAATGGGGTGGGCAACTACATGGCAAATGAGGTTTAATGTAGAAAAATGTAAAATAATCAATTTGGGTGGCAAAAATATGAATGCAATCTATACACTGGGGGGAGAACCTCTGGGGGAATCTAGGATGGAAAAGGACCTGGGGGTCCTAGTAGATGATAGGCTCAGCAATGGCATGCAATGCCAAGCTGCTGCTAACAAAGCAAACAGAATATTGGCATGCATTAAAAAGGGGATCAACTCCAGAGATAAAACGATAATTCTCCCACTCTACAAGACTCTGGTCCAGCCTCACCTAGAGTATGCTGTCCAGTTCTGGGCACCAGTCCCCAGGAAGGATGTACTGGAAATGGAGCGAGTACAAAGAAGGGCAACAAAGCTAATAAAGGGTCTGGAGGATCTTAGTTATGAGGAAAGTTGTGAGCACTGAACTTATTCTCTCTGGAGAAGAGACGCTTGAGAGGGGATATGATTTCAATTTATGAATACCGTACTGGTGACCCCACAATAGGGATAAAGCTTTTTAGCGGAATGGAGTTTAACAAGACACGTGGCCACTCATTAAGCTGAGAACAAAAGAGGTTTAACCTTAAAGCGGAGTTCCACCCAAAAGTGGAACTTCCGCTAATCGGATCCCCCCCCCCCGTGTCACAATTGGCACCTTTCAGGGGGGAGGGGGGTGCAGATACCTGTATAATACTGGTATCTGCACCCACTTCCGGGAATAGACTCCCGCGGGAATTACGCCCCCTCCCTCACATTCCTCGCTGTCTCCTGGAAAAGACACAGGTCCCAGGAGATAGCAGGGACCATTGAGAATGCGCAGCGCGACTCGCGCATGCGCAGTAGAGAGCCAGGAAGTAAAGCCGCAAGGCTTCACTTCCTGATTCCCTCACTGAGAATGGCGGCGGCAGCACCCGAGGATTGAGGGACGGTTCGGTCTCGGGTGCCGACGTCGCTGGACCCCCGGACAGGTGAGTGACCTTATTTTAAAAGTCAGCAGCTGCAGTATTTGCAGCTGCTGACATCTAAAAAAAAAATTTCGCCGGATTCCCAATATAAACTACATAGAGGGTTTTTTACTGTAAGAGCGGCAAGGATGTGGAATTCTCTTCCACAGGCGGTGGTCTCAGCGGGGAGCATTGATCGTTTCAAAAAACTATTAGATAAGCACCTGAACGACAGCAACATACAGGGATATATATAATGTAATACTGACACATAATCACACACATAGGTTGGACTTGAAGGACTTGTGTCTTTTTTCAACCTCACCTACTATGTAACTATGTAACTATTGGTGATGATAGTAAACAGGACAAATAGAAAGGGTGAATCTCCCTAACACAGACATCAATGAAAAAAAAACTAAAAGGTGTCCTAATCCCTTTCCACTGTGTACAAAACTAATAAAAGTTTTGCCTTTAATTATATTTTACAAATATTTGTAATTTATTAACTCAATACAGTTTTATCTTTTCGCTTAGTGATTTTATAACTAATTTTGTAAGTTATGTTGTATTTGTATGCAATCATAATGATTTTAGTGTATTTTTATGGAAAATATTTTTCAATAAACATTTGCGCTACTATCATGGGATATACAAAATCAGCAGCATCATCTTTTTATTCTATAGGTCCTGTTCTTTCAGAAAATGTATGATTTGATGGCCGGTTCAAACTAGAAGGGCAGAGGAATATGGACTGCGTTCCTGTGTGTTCCCCTTCATTTGAATGGGTTGAAAATCGCACCAGTACTCATACACTACTTTTGGAGGCGCTCGCACGTTACCCCCACCTTTCTTGATCTGCTGGGCTGCATGCTCAGATAAGGGTCTGTCTGCTATGGATTTTGGAGAGGGGGGGCTCACGCTGTTTTTTTTACATTTTGGCGTGGGGTTTCCCTTAAAATCCATACCAGACCCAAAGGGCCTGGCATGGATGGGGGAGGGCCCACGCTATTTTTTTCCTTTATTTTTCATTGCCGCAATTTTTTTGTTTACATTCAGCTGTCAGTGGGGAAACCCGCTGACAGCTGATGGGTCATCAGTTGTTAAGGACGCTGTGGCCGGCTTCCCGGCCCGCTCTTTAATAATCAACTATTTTTCACAGAGAATTCAGATTGGTCGATCAATTTTCAACGTATCGAATTCAAAACTTTGGAATTCCTTAGAAAATGAAGAAACAAAACAAAACAAATGTTTCCATTCTGCACATGTCTGGCGACTTTGTAGAGCACAAACAAAACAATCACATTGGTCAAAGCCAAAGTCGTAACAAAGTTGCACTCATCCAAAGGCGCATTAAAATCGCATCAAAGTCACATCAAGTCACACTGTAAAGTCGCAATGAAAATTGCACGTTTTTTAAGTTGCACAAGTGTGAATGGGGCCCATGCCTCCCCTACTTTTAAATATAGAATGCTTCTGTTGTGTCTTCTATTTCTAGGTCTGGCCACATTTCTGGAATTCATCGTGGTGGCATTATCTGCAATATAACACAAACATCTTGAATGTAGATCTAAAAGATTCACATTTTTCACTTCCCTTTATGTTAAGCTAAATTCCAGGCAGATATAAAATGCACTAATTTATTCAATTATGTATGCACTAATAAATCATCAAAGAATATGTTATTTCAACATTTCATATTCCTGATATGTGCCTGCTGAACCATGTATGTATCCTGTTCTCTTTATTGCTTCCTCTGTGTGAAATACCTGGTGATCCTGCCAGACCCTCTGCTTTCCTATCAAAAACTGGCCACACTAGGCATGAGAGCACATCAATCCCAGCGTGGTCCATTTTCTGGCTGTGCTCTCCTTAACCATTTACACTTGTGCTGACATGCCCCCACCATTGCACAGCCATTCACTGGGAAGACTAATGTGCTGCTGTTTCTCCTCCCCCAGCTCTCTGAGCTCCTTATGCAGCTGTGAACAGAGGGAATGTGATCACTTTTAAAGAAAGGGGGAAAAAATTATGTTTTCTCTTTATATGTATACATAAAAAGGTTTGCCTTTCATTTCTATTTTAACCTCTTGCCAACCACCCTATGTACATTTACTGTGGGGTGGCGGCTCCTGCACGCAGAATCACGTACATGTACATGATTCTGCACTTCTGGGTCTGGGGCGCGCACGCATGCTGCCGATGACCAGCTACCGCTGTGATTGGACACAACCAGAGCCAATCAGTAGGTTCCTCCCAGTCAATGCCTTGTACGGGGGAACGCGTACAGCTTGAACTGCGGCTGTTTGAAATCTTTTCATTGCTTTTGGATGACAGTGTTTTTAAGCTTGTAATAAATCTTTTAAACGAAGATACTGCACCATGAAGCCTTTTCTTCTTTTTACCTGGTAAACATACCCAAAAGTGGAAGACCATACAAGTGGGATTTGTTGGTGGTGTTGTAAAGAATACCACATAAGAACAACAGTTAGCTGTATTGGAAAGGATACCGGCTCTGGAGGAGCCCTAGGAGGATCACCTTCAGGCTGAACGTCCTATTGCTGAGCGAGTTTTATCTCTATAATTTGAGATCCACCATATCTGGTAGGGGCCTCCCTTATCATAAACATCGAATTGAAGTTCAAACCACAATTTGAGTGTTGTACATCATGAATACCTATCAAAGCACCATATGGACTTGAACATATTTATAGTTTAATTTTCATAATTTTTTTTGTATTTGATTGCGCAATTTAATTTCTTTCCACAAATTTATGAGCTGAATATTCAGTTTTTTAAGTTGCAGCACCTTCAATCCACAAGTTACACAATTTTTTTGCTTTTTTGCACATCAAGTATTAATTAATTAATCACTAGTTTCACATATTAATTTACTTTAAGATTTGGTGCAGCGCAGATTTTCCACTTTACACTAACCTGAATGGTTTGTTTTACAAAGTGAAGGTTCACATATACTGTACTTTAAATGTATTTTTAAATGCAGCTAGTGTAAGTAGACATGTGCACTACCGAAAAAATTGGTTTTGTTGCGTTCTAGTTTCATTCGTTTTTGGGTTTTTTTTCATTTATCGGATTATTCGGTATGATCAGCATTCGTTACTTCGGATCATCTGTTTTCCTTCAGTTCCATTTGTTTAGATGCAGCATTTGTTACTTTGGATATTTTGTAACTTTGGATGCATTCCTATTGGTTACGTCCACTAAGGCCCCTTTTCACACCGGCAGAGAGAATTTAGCTTTTGGCTGCGGATAGATCAAGTTATCTACCGCAGCTAAACTCGCACAATGCTTTCCTATGGCCCCATTCACACACTGCATTTAGCAACGGTTTCGTTACATGGGGGTTGGTGCGGTTAGAAAAAATAAATTTGACTGCGTCCCAGGACCGATTTATTGCAGCTATCTGCACATAACCGCAGGTAATTGCAGTGTACTATTTCTCCTGCAGATAAAAGCGGCAACAAGGAAAGAAAAACAACAGGAAGCACATCAGAAATGGCAAGAATGTTCCAACGCAGCTAAACGCAGCCGCATGTAAACGCAGCTAATCGTGATCGCTTTGCCAGGAGTCTTGGAAATTCAAAATAACAAAACATGCTTTTAACAGCGGCAGAACAGTCGCCTGTGTGAAAGAGGCCTTATGCCGTGTACACACGGTCGGATTTTCCGACAACAAATGTTGGATGTGAGCTTGTTGTCGGAAAGTAAGACCAGCAGAACATTTGCTGTCAGACTTTCCACCAACAAATATTTGCTAGCAGGTTCTCATATTTTCCACAAACAAAACTTTGTTGTCGGAAAGTCCGATCGTGTGTACACAAGTCCGTCGCACAAAAGTTAACGCATGCTCGGAATCAAGCAGAAGAGCCGCACTGGCTATTGAACTTCCTTGTTCTCAGCTCGTCGTACGTCTTGTACGTCACCACGTTCGGAATTGTTGGCCAACATTTGTGTGATCGTGTGTATGCAAGACAAGTTTGAGCCAACAACCTTCGAACAAAAATCCACGGTTTGGTTGGTGGAAAGTCCGATCGTGTGTACGAGGCATCTCAGCTACTTTAGCCAAATTTTAAAGAAAATTCCAATAAAAATATAATATAAAAATCTATCCCACATTAGCTGCAATGGCACAGAGACCTGAGTAGAAGAATTACTCACTTCAGCTATTTTACCTATAATTTAATAGTTTATAATAATAAATAATAATAATAATAATAAAAACTATAATAATAGTTAATAATTTATTTATAATAGAAAATACGAAAAACGAAATTATCCGAATGTAATCAATTCGTTAAACTCGTAGGTTGAATCATTTTTCGTTCTTTCGGATTTTTGTGTTTTCGTTCTTTCGGATATTCGTTCTTTCTGGTTTTTGTTCTTTCTGACAATTCGTTTTCATATACATTCGTTCGTTCAGGTGCTTCTGAATGAAAGAAAATGACAAACGAATTCGTAACAAAGCGAATTGCACATGTCTATGTGTAAATACCTGAATTTTACTTGAAATCAGCCCTTGTACAGCAACTTTCAGACAGAAAAAGATAAGGGCAGCCAATCAGGTTCGCTGCATGCAAATGTGCTGGCAAAGAACATGCTGATAGGAGCGAGCAGAATGAGCAGAGAGATGACCTCATAAACCTGCTGCTGCTGTTTCACTGTTCAATCAACAGGCTGGAGGTGGGGAGATGACATCACTGTATGTGCTGAATGGGCTGTTTAAATCTCAGGACTAAATGGAACAAAGCAAAAATCCTTGGTAGGCAATATAGCTACATTATATAATTAAAGAATGTTTAAATGCACAAACAAAAGTGTAATACATTGCAGTTTACAGTCCGTTGATGTGGTGGCTACATTTGTTTTCTTTTTCTTTTTAAGCTAAGAACATTTTCAGCAAATACAGAAAACAGTTGTTGATCTTGCCAGAAATGCAGTGTGCTTGTCCCTTTCTGCGAGCTGTAACCTTCCTCGCTATCTTCTGTAAACTACCAGTTGTCCTTTCACCCCTGTAATGGAGATATGGACATGTTTGTAGTCCATATCAGCAGAGAAGCTTGGGGTGACAACCATAGCTTCCTCCATAGATACAGTGATGTAGTGGCAACCCAAGGACAGGGATTGTGTTGAAAATTGGGTTTGAAAAAAATGAGTGCAGCCACCACACCAAGGACAAGTAAATTGCAATATATTACATTTTTGGTTTAATAACACTTTAATCTGTTGATTTAATTTGTTTTTCATCATTTCAATTTAATCAATCTAATCAATTTAAACTTTTTTTACAACTCTGAGTCTATCTAAATATTATTTTATAGAGTCATTATTAAGTTCTAATATCTTTGAACAGATATAGAAATCTCAGTATTTTCTTTTTTCTTTACAGTTTCCGAAACAGTATCATTTAAATCCCCTTCTTATGTATTAATTATATCCAGATCTTTATATAATGATTATAATATAAAACTGTGCAGACAATGTAGAAAGAGGTCTTTAGAGTGTATTTGTTTTATTACACTGTTCTAGAATACTAAGCTCTTTTTATAATGTAATAAATGGAAATTAATGAGTTTTGTAATCACTTTAATAAGCTATCTAAAAAGAAAGATGTTAGCAGTAGCTCTGACTTATCATGTAATTTCACAATATCTCCTTGCATATGTATCGCTGCCTCCGTAGGAGTCGCTGAAGTTAACTAGTTCTTTCCCAAAGTGTAGAGGCTGCCCGTCCACCTAAGCACAAGTCCACTCACTTCGGCTTTAATTAACAGTCTAGGGGTTTGCCGTTTTGTAATTTATTGCGTGCAGAACTTGTAACAAGAGAGGTATTGGGTAATGGGATATTCCAAAACAGTAACATTAAGCAGTGAACACTCTTCACCTTGTGGATATAGCACAGTCTAAACCAGGGATCCTCAAACTACGGCCCTCCAGCTGTTGCGGAACTACACATCCCATGAGGCATTGTAAAACTCTGACATTCACAGACATGACTAGGCATGATGGGAATTGTAGTTCTTGAACTGGAGGGCCATAGTTTGAAGACCCTTGGTCTAAACCCTCACAGCTGAAACCATGAGGTAGTCTCGGATCAGTCTAAGTCCTCAAAGCTGAGGACCCTGGGGGAAGTCTCTTGACATTTGGTCACCTTGCACGACTGTACAGCTATAGGTAATCAGTGCAGTTTTAGGGGTGCTGCACAGTCAAAGGGGTCAAACAGGATCTCTAATTCAAAAGCCACCAGGATATTTGCCAACTTCCAGCTTCCTCTGGACACAGTCCAGTGAGTGACACTATGCTTCCAGACCAGATCCCCTAGCAGAGAAATCCTGCATCCAGTTTCAGATTAGTCCCCGGGACCAGCCACAGACCGGAGACCCATCAAAACAGCAACTCCACCAAAGGTGCTTCAGGGGCAAGCAAACCCCTGAAGCTCCCAAAACCTTCTCTGACAGGGAAAAGAACAGTCTCCTCAGGGCTCCAGCTTATTTACCACCTCCCAGACCACATTCTGGGCACAACTCCCCATGGATTGGTCAAGGCATGTTAAATATTTAGCCATTTCAATGTCCCACCCTAAGCTCTGGAAGCTTCTTCAAGAGGCAGGGGCAAACAGCCTGTGAAACCATGAGCACACCAAAGCAAACAATTACTCCTCCCCTGATTACAGAAGGAGCCAAGAACTAGATTTACCTAGCATCCTTTACTAGGAGGGTGCTACACATTTATTGCTATCATTTAAGATAAAGAATAATCTTGCGCGAAAAGAACTTTCCTTTCAAATCATTGCATTAGAATTGTAACTTATAATCATTGTTCAGAAACATACACAAATCCATTGCTCTTCTCAAGACATTGACAATACATTATACATTGACAATCCAGGTGCTGGTCACTATAGTCTGTCTCCACTCTCAATCAAAAATATGAAAGAATGTATCAGCCACACTCCACTGTTACCGCCTCTTACTGTATTTAGTGATAGTCAATAAGTTGAATGCATACAACAATGTCTCAACAATATGTCCACCCACAAACCAACCTTCCTTGATGTGTTCCACCACTCCTGGCTTTCTCACAAAAATAGAGGATGTCCTATCTTTATACGCATGGCAAAAAGGTTGAAACACAGAAAACTACAGCAAGGAAATGCGCTGCCATTGTTAGACACATGCAGGTGCCATTGCTTGTTAATGGCACCCCAAATGCATCTGACAAACCTGCACATTTGTGGTCAACATAGCGTGTGCTACTGCAGTACCATACGGTTTTGTGCAGACACAATTTTAAAAGTCACACCTGCTGTACATTTTGCATGTTCTCAAGCATTTGGCTGCCCATTGAAATGAATGGGCTGTCAGAAATGGAAAATGTGGGAATGTGCAAAAAACATACACTCCAACATGCATGTTCTGGTATGAATTGTCACTAAGTATTGTCGCCCTAGGAAACAAAGTTCCTGTAGGGTGTACTCTCACTAAGTACTGTTGACTTGCATTGTGCCTGAGTATGATTGTCCCCCCTCCCCAATCCTTTGTTGGGCTGTGTGTTAAAATGTAAAACAAAAAGAGAAGAATGGGCAACACTTGTTTGGCCATATTCTCCTAAGAGCAACAGGGATACGCTTACTTTTGCTCTCCTGTGACTCAGAGTCAGCTAATAGCGGGCTATTGCCTTCTCTCAGATTTCGAGGCAGAGCCACTCCAGACTTTGGAAGGCTGCCCGATTGTGCCCATCCCCTGCCCGGTGATCCAGTCAGCTCTGAAATAGCGGAGCGGAGAGTGGTGACTGACAGTCATTGTTCTCTGATCCATGCAGACCGAGAGCTGAGTGATCAGTGGTCATGTGATCACTCAGTTCTTGGTCTTAGAACTGATGTGGGACAACTGCAGTATGGAGGTGAGTATAAGTGTTTTTTCCATACTCCTCCTTTAAAGGCTTTATGATTTACATACTGTCTATGAGGGAATTCTGATCCAAATACATAAACTAGTACATAACTGGAAATATTTCCTCCTGGACAATGACTATCATCTTTATTTTGTACAAGTCTGTAAGCATTGTCGGGTACAAAACGAATATGCCATTATAAAAATTCAGAAAATCTAAAATACATTTATTGCAAATTCCTGATTCTTGGAAGGCAGGATGTACTTTTCATATGCAAGGTAGGCAGCTAACACCATGTTTAACATACCAAACATTCTTCCTTCACAAGTTTCACTGAGTGATCCTTCTAGGCTGGGAAAAAGAAGAAAAGGATTAGCTAGAATCATTATTTCTGCATTCGTGATTCATTTTTATTTTTTTCTTTAATGTAGATTTATGAATATTGACTTAGCATGGATAAAAAAAGGGCTCTGGGTGGATCGCATGTGATAACTTACAACTATGCAGATAATGACTTTTCTTCAATTCAGACACTCTTACCTGATGGAGAAGGAGAGGATTTAGTCTGACACGGAAGGCAGACAGATGTTATCAGATAATTTGATAGTTATAACACCCTGTGTTGGTATTAACAATGTTTGTTAGGACCTGAAAAGGCCAGTCAGCACACATACAGCTGGATATTCATTTTCAAAAGCATTGTGTAATTAAACTGAACTATGTTACTCTTCGTCACTTGGTAACGTCTTGAAGAATTACTAGAGTTTTAATCGTCAGGGACCAAAATCAGGTATTTTAATTGTCTTTTTTTACGTACAGTGGACCCAGCCTCAGATATTTTTCATGTTAAGTGAAAAGTCTAAGTAATACATTAGTATAACATTTCTAGACATGTATCACCTATTAAAGAGGTTACAGTGCTTCCCCCAACATTGCCTTCATCTGTTCTTGTCTTCAGAAGGATGGCACCAACTTTGTCCAGGCATCATACAGGACTCTGTAGACCTAAGTGGTGGCCTAGGAATGACAGAGTAATGTGAAGTTCTTTCTGGTATTCCCAAATGTCTCACTTGCTGCAAAGATACAACTTAGCCATCTGATCACTGGAGCACTGAAGAAAACTGAGAAAATGCCTTATTCTGCCTGCAGCAGATTGATGACATCATGCTAACATAGATAAAAATACTTCAAAGGAGCTCATGATAAAAAAAGCAGCTTTAAGAAATATACTGGCAAATATTGGCAAATACACTTTGCACTACAAGTGCAAGCTACAAGTGCAAAGTGCACTTGAAAGTGCAGTCGCTGTAGATCCGAGGGGGACATGCAAGGAAAATAAAAAACAGCATTTAACTTGCACATGATTGGATATTAAAACCAGCAGAGCTTCCACTCATTTCAGATCTACAGTGACTGCACTTCCAAGTGCACTTTCAGTGCAATTTCAAGTGCACTTTGCACTTGTAGTTTGCACTTGTAGTGCAAAGTGGATTTGCCTTTCGTAAATAACGGCCTATGTGTTTAGTTGCTTTATATACAGTATGATATGTCAGCAATTTATTCATGCAGACATGTAAAGTTACTGTAGCGCCCCCCTCTTGTTAGGCTGCTGAGGTAAATTTCGTTTTTGGCGTCACTGTAGTGAGTGGAGCAGGAATTCATTGTTTCCTGAGCTTAGGGTTTGATTCATCCCACCTGCCTCTGAAAGAAGTTTCCAAAGTATAGAGTAGGGGATTCAAATAACCAGTGTGATTATTTACCATGCCCCTGCCAATCCCTGGAAGGTGGCTGGAGAGCTGATACATGTTTGGGAACCCTTGCTAGAGTGTTCTTTCCTCTCCAGGGAGGGTTCCAGTTCTCTTGGGGCTGTGGCCCCCGGAGGCAGCCTCACTTAGCCAAGAATTGCAGTCTGGACCTCAGCAGCTGCTGGGCTGAGGGACTGGAGAAGATTGCCAAAGGCAGTGGCAGCTGGTGCTCAAAATTTTTTTGGGGGGCATAAACAAACTGAAAAATTCTGAAAAATACTGAAACAAACACTTCAATTGCAGCCTCACTGTGCCCATCAAATGCAGCCACTGTGCCCATCATATGCAGCCAACTGTGCCCAGCAAATGCAGCCAACTGTGCCCATCATGTGCAGCAACTCTGCCCATCATATGCAGCCAACTGTGCCCATCATATGCAGCCACTCTGCCCATCATATACAGCCAACTGTGCCCATCATATGCAGCCACTGTGCCCATCATATGCAGCCTACTGTGCCCAGCAAATGCAGCCAACTGTGCCCATCATATGCAGCCAACTGTGCCCATAATATGCAGCCAATTCTGCCCATCATATGCTGCCACTGTACCAATCATATGCAGCCAACTGTGCCCAGAAAATTCCGCCAACTGTGCCCATAATATGCAGCCACTGTGCCCAGCAAATGCAGCCAACTGTGCCCATCATATGCAGCCAACTGTGCCCATCATATGCAGCCTCTGTGCCCAGCAAATGCATCCAAATGTGCCCATCATATACAGTCAACTGTGCCCATCATATGCAGCCACTGTGCCCATCAAATACAGCCAACTGTGTCCATCATATGCAGCCAACTGTGCCTAGCAAATCAACCAACTGTGCCCATCATATGCAGCTTCTGTGCCCATAATATGCAGCAACTGTGCCCATCATATGCAGCCTCTGTGCCCATAATATGCAGCCACTGTGCCCCCACCCGGTCACCCGCCCGCCCGCTCGCCCACCCGCTGTCTGCCCGGGACTTACCCCATCATGATGGCGGGTCAGGCAGCGGGTGATGGCGGCGAGCTGTGGGACGGGTAGCACGGGTAAGGCAATGACTCCTGTGTCCTCCCTGCATCTCTTCTTCCTGTTCTGCTAGGCGACCAATGGGATCGCCTCTGCCTTCAGCCAATCAGGTGAGCGGTATTAGACCCACGCCTCCAGATTGGAGGAGAGGCGGTTCAGTGTTAGAAAACCTATCACGCCTGTGTAGACTGCGAGCGCAATGCAAGTCCACCTTTTTTGAAGCCGATTAGAGCTTATGGCTCTAATCAGGTGCTTCAAAAAAACATCCCCGCCGCTGTAACTCAGGCACGAAAAGGGGCCGGACGCCTGAATAGGGGGTTGGCTACAGCGGCCAAGGATAAATTTATGTAATGCATGAATCTATCCTATTACGGGGTGGCTGGAGAGAGGGGGTGGCACCCGTGCACCCTTAATGGACGGGCCGCCCCTGACCAAAGGATTTTATTTGCTGGAAGGCACTGTCTTGAAGTCCTGGTCTGGAGAATGATCTTTTTAACTCCCTCACTGAGGATCTACCTGTGGACACTGTGGGTAAAGACCTTGTCATGGATTATTAGTTGTGCAAGTGCCAGAAGGGAACTAAAAGCCAGAAGCTGCTATATGAACTGGCACTGCCACTATAGGGTCCTGGCCATATTGGCCATTCTCTATTACCTCCAGTAAAAGCAGTTCTAGAGAAGATTAGTGAGAAGTTTGTCCTTCCATGATCGCTATTGATCATTCTTGACTATCCTGTGACCCTAAACCCCTCTCCTGTTAAAGTTCTTTAACAATAAATAGTAAAAAGGCAACCCCTAGACTGGATCTGAATTGTCGGTGTGCGTGAGACTGGACCTGTGTGACTGACAGCCTCTGTACTACATTGGGAGACCTGCATATGGTTTCAGTGGCCCCTCCGGGGGGTAAAGGCTACATTACTTAAAGGTCCAAATTAATATATAGATCCCCCCCCCCCCTCAATTGTTTATAACAAGTGCTTTAGCAAAATAAATTTCATTTGGTTTACTTCTACTTAGGCCTCATGCGCACTGGATGTTTAGCCCCTGTGCAGGAGATTTTAGTGTTTTTGTGGAAGGCAGAGGCTCACCTTCAAGCTTCACTGCCAGCAGCCTGTAAAAGTCTATGGGAGGCTGAAAGCTGATGGGGCTGGACAATTCCCCGAGTGGCACTAACATTTGGAGAAACATGCGCCCAGGCTCAAATGCCGAGAACATGCCGAGCAGGGCTGGATGGTGCGCCTATGGCTTGCGCCGGCATGAAGATTCCAGAATCTCATGCCCAGGATTCAATTCCCAGTGTGCATAAGGCCTTCTGGTGAAGGTGAAGCTTCACTTTGCAAAGAAAACCAAATCACATGCAAAGGGAAATGTTTTAAAAAATAAAATTTTTGCTTGCACATGATTGGATGATGGAAGTCAACAGAGCTTCCCCTCATTTACTAAGCTCTGGAGCAAATGCCCTTGCAGAGTACAACTGCACATGCAAAATGCAACAGTCTATTTGCCTTTATTAATTCAACCCCTTTGGCTTCTCTGCTATTCATCAGTTCTAGTACAGCAGAGTGGGCAAACTGACTCTTTCACGCTCATTGTCCTCAACCACAAAGTGTCTTGTATGGCTATAGTGTCCCATGTGATTGTGTGAGACTAGCAAGCCAATTGAGATAGGAACCATGAATGCACAATATACATGACCTAGAAAGTCATGAAGAACAAATTGTGCTCTGCCAATGAATCCAGCTCTTAATAAAATAAAAGAAAGCATGGAAGTGCATCTAACCTTAAAGAGGAGCTCCAGGCTCCCCCCAAAAAATTTAAAGTCAGCAACTACAAATACTGTAGCTGCTGACTTTTAATATATGGGCACTTACCTGTCCAGGGATGCAGAGATGTCTTCTCCCAAACTGATTCTTCAATCGGCTTCGGGTGCAAGGTCTGGCATCTCTGTTAAGGGAAAAAGGAAGTGAAGCCTTGCAGCTTCACAGCCTGTTTCCTACTGTGCATGCTTGAGTCGCACTGCGCCTTGTAAATGGTCCCATAGTCTTCTGGGACCTGTGATGTGTTCCAGAAGACTGCGGGGGAAGGAGGGGGGGGGCGAACTTCCAGCTCAGATCGCTGTGGTGATCTGAGCCAGAAGTGGGAGCAGGTACCTGTCAAAACCAGGTACCCGCTCCCCCCTGCCCCCCCCCCCCAAAAAAAAGTGCTGAATGTGGCAGTGGATGGGGCAGAGGGTCCAAAAAAGCTGAGCTTCCCCTTTTGGGTGGAGTGCCACTTGAGATCAAATGAGTTCATATCTGGTTTATATCCCAACATTAGTTCTCCTTTGACTGGTCCACAAATTGGTACTGTTATTAGGCTATATTAGGGTATTAAAGATGGAACATTTTTATGCCTTCATGTCTCGATCTGATGAATCACACATTTTTGGGATTGGTGGTAATGGATGCTGCTCTATATGGCTATCCTACAAGTTAGTACTTAGGTAAAATGTTGAAAAGAAAACCACAGAAACATTCCACAGGTATTCACTCCCTGGGGCCATGACCATTTTTTTTGTATTGACCAGAAATACATGGTTGAATGGCTGACGTGGTCAATTTTGTTATTGCATACATCTCACATTAAATATTTCCCCCAAACTGACAGATGCCTGTCATGTCGATCGCTAGGCTTTGTTTCCAGGGTTGTTAATGCATGACACACATATTACGTTTCACACCAGTCCCAACAGGTTCCGTCAGGTTCATCTGAGGAGACAAAAAATGAGAAGAAAAACTGTAATTGCTGTGATTTGCATATAGCAGGGATAATCTGCTAACCTTTTATGTCTGAAAGGCTCAGATATATCGCTGAGAAGATAATGGGAAAGCTCCAGGTAAATTGGTCCTATCTGTCACTTCTGGTAAAATATAAATCCATCAAGCATTTGTACTTTTTTGTATAAGTTTGAAAGATTTATCCCCTATTCTGTATAGATTTATCAAGAAAAGATACTTTTTTCTGTACAGTACATTTCATAGACTTTTGCATGCTGTTTTCTTTCTGCATAGATTTCTCATTGTCAAGGCGGATTCTGTCTACATACTGTAATTGTAGATGCCAAGCTACCTGTCCTCCAGTAGTTTCCCTGTATACCATGTGGTAACAAAAATGATTTGGGAAGTGGAAGCAGGGTGCGGAAAGGGAGTTATTTAACCACTTCAGCCCCGGAAGGTTTTACCCCCTTCCTGACCAGAGCACTTTTTACAATTCGGCACTGCGTCGCTTTAACTGCTAATTGCGCGGTCATGCAATACTGTACCCAAACGAAATTTGCGTCCTTTTCTTCCCACAAATAAAGCTTTCTTTTGATGGTATTTGATCACCTCTGCCGTTTTTATTTTTTGCGCTATGAACGGAAAAAGACCGAAAATATTGAAAAAAAATGATATTTTCTACTTTTTGTTCTAAAAAAAACCCAATAAACTCAATTTTAGTGATACATTTAGGCCAAAATGTATTCGGCCACATGTCTTTGGTAAATTGTCAATAAGCGTATATTTATTGGTTTGCGCAAAAGTTATAGCGTCTACAAACTAGGGTACATTTTCTGGAATTTACACAGCTTTTAGTTTATGACTGCCTATGTCATTTCTTGAGGTGCTAAAATGGCAGGGCAGTACAAAACCCCCACAAATGACCCCATTTTGGAAAGTAGACACCCCAAGGAAATTGCTGAGAGGCATGTTGAGCCCATTGAATATTTATTTTTTTTGTCCCAAGTGATTGAATAATGACAAAAAAAAATAAAAATTACAGAAAGTTGTCACTAAATGATATATTGCTCACACAGGCCATGGGCATATGTGGAATTGTACCCAAAAATACATTCAGCTGCTTCTCCTGAGTACAGGGATACCACATGTGTGGGACTTTTTGGGAGCCTAGCCGCGTACGGGGCCCCGAAAACAAAGCACCGCCTTCAGGATTTCTAAGGGCATAAATTTTTGATTTCACTCCTCACTACCTATCACAGTTTTGAAGGCCATAAAATGCCAAGATGGCACAAAACCCCCCCAAATGACCCCATTTTGGAAAGTAGACACCCCAAGCTATTTGCTGAGAGGCATGGTGAGTATTTTGCAGCTCTCATTTGTTTTTGAAAATGAAGAAAGACCAGAAAAAAATTTTTTTTTTCTTTTTTCAATTTTCAAAACTTTGTGACAAAAAGTGAGGTCTGCAAAATACTCACTATACCTCTTAGCAAATAGCTTGAGGTGTCTACTTTCCAAAATGGGGTCATTTGGGGGGGTTTTGTGACACCTGGGCATTCCATGGCCTCCGAAACTGTGATAGGCAGTGAAGAGTGAAATCAAAAATTTACGCCCTTAGAAAGCCTGAAGGCGGTGCTTGGTTTTTGGGGTCCCGTGCGCGGCTAGGCTCCCAAAAAGTCTCACACATGTGGTATCCCCATACTCAGGAGAAGCAACAGAATTTATTTTGGGGTGTAATTTCACATATCCCCATGGCATGTTTGAGCAATATATCATTTAGTGACAACTTTGTGCAAAAAAAAAAAAAGTGTCTCTTTCCCGCAACTTGTGTCACAATATAAAATATTCCATGGACTCGACATGCCTCTCAGCAAATAGCTTGGGGTGTCTACTTTCCAAAATGGGGTCATTTGGGGGGGTTTTGAACTGTCTTGGCATTTTATGCACAACATTTAGAAGCTTATGTCACACATCACCCACTCTTCTAACCACTTGAAGACAAAGCCCTTTCTGACACTTTTTGATTACATGAAAAAATTATTTTTTTTTTGCAAGAAAATTACTTTGAACCCCCAAACATTATATATTTTTTTAAAGCAAATGCCCTACAGATTAAAATGGTGGGTATTTCATTTTTTTTTCACACAGTATTTGCGCAGCGATTTTTCAAACGCATTTTTTGTGGAAAAAACAGACTTTTTTACATTTTAATGCACTAAAACACACTATATTGTCCAAATGTTTAATGAAATAAAAAAGATGATCTTAGGTCGAGTACATGGATACCAAACATGACATGCTTTAAAATTGCGCACAAACGTGCAGTGGCAACAAAATTAATACATTTTTAAAAGCCTTTAAAAGCCTTTACAGGTTACCACTTTAGATTTACAGAGGAGGTCTACTGCTAAAATTACTGCCCTCGATCTGACCTTCGCGGTGATACCTCACATGCATGGTGCAATTGCTGTTTACATTTGACGCCAGACCGACGCTTGCGTTCGCCTTAGCGCGAGAGCAGGGGGGACAGGGGTGCTTATTTTTTCCTTATTTTTTCACCCTGGTGACGGGGGGTGATCAAGGGGTTAAAACTTTATTAGGGGGGGTTAGGGGGGTATCCTAGACCTACAGGGGGCTAATACTCACTGCCCTACCACTTCTAACTGTCACAAACTGACACCATGCAGTAATCAGGAAAAAAAACAAAAACCTGCTTGGTGTCAGTGTGACAGGGAGGGGGGGGGTGATTGGGGGGGGCCGGGGGGCGATCGGGGGTGTTTAGTGTGCCTGGCATGTTCTACTGTGTTGTGTAGTGTTGTGCACTCACTCACATGTCTTCTCTCCTCGGCGCCGGAACGGAAACTGCCGAGCCGAGGAGAGATGACATCACATCCTCTGCCTCTGTGTACTATAGAGGGGATGTTTCTCATTTGCTGGGAGCGATCGCGAGGGGGGGGCCACAATCGAATGGCCTCCCCCTCATCTCTCAATGCTCCCAGCCAAATGCCGACCGCCGCTGGCACCGGGGGGGGGGGGGTCCGATCGGACCCCCTGCCCGCAGGAAGGCAATCACGTACCAGGTACGCGATTTTGCCTGCTCGTGCCATTCTGCTCACGTATATAGGCGTGAGGCGGTCGGCAAGTGGTTAAAGAGTAGCTGTAATAAAAGTACAGCTATCCTTTAAATTTTAATATAATTTATGGAAACTCACAAGCCATCTCCATTATTGACTCATTGTGGGTTATTTACAAAAGGCAACTCCACTTTGCACTACAAGTGCACTTGGAAGTGCAGTCGCTGTAAATCCGAGGGGGACTTGCAAGGAAAATAAAAAACAGCATTTTAGATTGCACATGATTGGATTATAAAATCAGCAGAGCTTCCCCTCATTTCAGATCTACCCCTCAGATTTACAGCGACTGCACTCCCAAGTGCACTTGCCGTGCACTTGTAGTGCAAAGTGGATTTGCCTTTCGTAAATAACCCCCATCATGTATATTCTATCTTCAGATAGGCACAGTAAGCAATTAAAAGGACCCTTACTATTACTGATGTCTCCAAGACCTACCAACTCAACTTTCAGGGATACAAAATCTGTGCAATGGGATTTCCTGGTCATTTTTAGAGGTGATTATATTGTAAAAACTTTTATAATATAATATATTATATTATATTATAAAAGTTTAGTTAACGCCTTATATCATATATATATTATATTATATTATTAACATTATTTTTCTTATAAAGTAGGGAAGGGCTACAACCTCTGTTGGGTCTTTCCCTGTTGGGAAAATTAACCTTCTTGTTTCATGTCCATTCCCAATTGATAAAAAAAAATCCCAAATTTGGAATTGTCTGGAATAAAGGCAAAATCTTCCATTGGAGATCATTGTTCTGGTGGCACTGTCTAAATTAGGATTTTGTATTTTCTGTTGCATTAGTGGGACAAAAAGGGTAAGTTAAAGTGTTACTAAACCCACAACAGTAAAATCAGTCTGTATATGCAGTAAAGTATGCTTGTTATACTCACTGAGAAACCGAAGGGGTTAATCCTCTGCATTGTGTAAAAAGGATGTTTGGTCCTGTCTTCTCTGATCCTCCCCTTCTTCCAGAGTCCCCAATATATCTCCTGATAGTACAGAGGCTAGGGGACAAGCTGCACATGCTCAGTTTGGTGTGTATAGCTAGAGAGGGCCAATCAGCACTGTCCAGACAGAGGGTCCGGGGTCCTGCATCCTCATAGGACAATCAGGGGAGAATGAATACCCTTCCTACAACCTTGAACCGGACACTGATAGAAGTCATTTGACTGCTATATACTGCTGATGAGAAACGGTATTTAGCAGTTTATATTTACTAAAATAATTGCATTTCCATGTTCTGTGTACTGTGGGAGACCAGATATAGTGAATGCAGGGTCCTGGGTTTAGTAACACTTTAAGTCCATGTTCACACTGACTGGGTTAGAAATTGGGCGAGTTCAGCTGAACTTGCACGATTTCAAATCGGCAATGCAGTCCGCCTTCGGGGGCAATTTGTCAGACATCGTCGTTACAAATCGTTCCCCGAAGTCGCCAAAAGTAGTACAGGAACTACTTTTGGGAATCGGTGCGGCGTTGCAAAGTCGGCTTCGCACCGATTCGGGTGGTTCTATTGCCGCCAATATTATATTATATTGCCGTCAAATCGCATGCCAAATCGGCCCGATGTGAATGTGGACTCATTCTCACAGATGACAAAAATGTCAGGGGTTTTAACAATTCACTACTCTATACAAAGCAAAAAAAAAAATGTTGACTTCAGATTTACTTTAAATATGATATTTATATTAAATTTTATATTTTTGGAAAACACGTTATCGTCACCTTTATGGTGACCCTGAATAACTGCAAACTGACACTTTAGACCTCACCCTAAATAAGTTTTAAGATAATGTGTGACTTGATCTTTGTGATACTGTAAATCAGGGCAGTAAAACAACAAAGTTTGAAAATAGTATTTATAATCTAACTTGTATGGATGTACAGATTTGTGAAATACCCATATCCAAGACCATGTACATATCCAAGCATAGAGGAACAAATTAGGTAAAGAAAAAGAATTTACTTTTCTCACATCTAGAGCTTTCTTTTGGTGGTATTTGATCACCACTGAATTTTTATTTTTTCTTGACTATGTAAATGAAAATAGAACGGAAGTTTTTTTTAAAAAAAAAAAAAACAATATTTTCTACTGTGTGCCTAACAGTGGCGGTGCGCCCATCAGGGTGCACGGGCGCCGCCCCCTCTCTCCTGCCACCCCCTCTATCACCAATAGATAGATTCATGCATTGCAACCCTGCCACCCCCTATTCAGGCGCCCGGACCCGTTTTGGGTGTCGGGCGATTAAATTACAGCGGCGAGGTATTTTTTTTTTTGGCAGCACCTGATTAGAGCCATAGACTCTAATAGGTGTCAAAAAAGGTAAACAGCGAGTGCCATGCTTGGCGCTTGCAGTTCACTCAGCTGTGTTAAGAAAGCGAATGAATATTCACTTTCCTAACACTGAACCGCCTCTCCGCCAATCAGGTGCTTGGGTCTGTTACCCGTCACCTGATTGGCTGAAACGACAGGCGCTGTGATTGGACACCTATCAGGTGTCCAATCATAGCAGAGGACAGGAAGATAGGACGGGAGAAGACATCGAGGAGCATGGAGTACACCGCTCGCTGCCGTCACCCGCTGCCCCACGAGACAGGGTAAGTGCCGGGCAGATGGCGGGCGAGGGGGCACACTAGCAGCATTTGATGGGCACAGTGGGAGCATTTGATATGGCACAGTGACAGCATTTGATGGCACATTGGGAGCTCTTGATGGGCACAGTGGGAGCATTTGATAGAGCACAGTGGCTGCGTTTGATGGGCACAGTGGCTGCGTTTGATGGCACAGTGGCGGCAATTGATGGGCACAGTGGCTGCGTTTGATGGCACAGTGGCTGCATTTAATGGCACAGTGGCTGCATTTCATGGCAGAGTGGCAGCAATTAATGGGCACAGTGGCTGCGTTTGATGGCACAGTGAGGCTGCAATTGATGTTTTTTTTTCAGAATTTTTCAGATTTTTTTTCAGAATTTTTCAGTTTGTTTGCACCCCCCAAAAATTTGGAGCACCAGCCTCCACTGGTGCCTAACAATGTTTACTGAGTGTGCTCTGTAAAAAGTATCCCAAACAGGTGGGGAAAAAAGAGAAGCAGGGCTAAATGGAGAAGCAGTGACCAGGTTTAAATAGAAAAATTTGGCAATTTATTGACATGAACACATATTAGCAGGTAGCAGGGTAATGACCCAATACAGTACTGTTATAATAAAAATGACGCCGATCACCTGTGAAGGTGGATCTGCCGCGTCCACAGACAGGGGGAACAAACTGACAAAATACAGATAACATAAACAAATCAAAAACCAGCGTCCGGACGCAAAGTAAATTGATGTCAGTCCTATAGTGCATGTGGCATGGAGGAGCAAATGCTCTGTGGGTTACAGGGCTGACATCAATCCCTGAGGTGGGGAGGTATGGGGAGGAGAGGAGGAGGGAGGGGAAGGAGGAGGGGGGGCTGACTGAGGGCTGTAAAAGGATGTTAAGAAAGTCCAACAGGCATCTGAGAGTTAATGATGGTATAAAGGCTGGTTAACCTACTGATGTACATCAGGCTGTGTGTCCATATATTCTATCACCAAGACGAAGCTACACACTCCTTGTTGTGAAACGCGTTACGTCATTTCCGCCCGGACGCCAGGACGCCTCGCTAAGGCACTACTCCCTATTGGTGTTTAGGGGCACATGACTCCTTGGGAGGACTTGGATCATGTGACCACCGGTCACTGAGGAGGATTAAAGTAGGGGAACATAGAGACTACATACTACCACGACCAGCTGATTTACTGAGCCTCTCCGATATACCGGACCTCGTGCATTTGGCACTCAGCGCAACGAACCCAAATACCACACAGCGATGTACTGACTCTACGCGGAGGACGCCAGCTCTATTACATGCACAATGACATCCGTATGAGAGGGTAAAGTAACCTGGTCTTTCTAATGCTTTGTCCACATTGCCTGGAGTATTGAACTGTTCAACAGCTGATATTTGTTTCCTACAACTTGCTGCTACGAATGTGATGTATTCTCCACACAGCAGGACACCCAGGTACTACATGTCCCTTGGTGATAGAATATATGGACACACAGCCTGATGTACATCAGTAGGTTAACCAGCCTTTATACCATCATTAACTCTCAGATGCCTGTTGGACTTCCTTAACATCCTTTTACAGCCCTCAGTCAGCCCCCCCCCCCTCCTCCTTCCCCTCCCTCCTCCTCTCCTCCCCATACCTCCCCACCTCAGGGATTGATGTCAGCCCTGTAACCCACAGAGCATTTGCTCCTCCATGCCACATGCACTATAGGACTGACATCAATTTACTTTGCGTCCGGATGCTGGTTTTTGATTTGTTTATGTTATCTGTATTTTGTCAGTTTGTTCCCCCTGTCTGTGGACGCGGCAGATCCACCTTCACAGGTGATCGGCGTCATTTTTATTATAACAGTACTGTATTGGGTCATTACCCGGCTACCTGCTAATATGTGTTCATGTCAATAAATTGCCAAATTTTTCTATTTAAACCTGGTCACTGCTTCTCCATTTAGCCCTGCTTCTCTTTTTTCCCCACCTGTTTGGGATACTTTTTACTGATTTTTTTTGGGGTTGGAGCGCAGTCACCCTTTACATATGGTTTACAACCTATAGGCACCGAACACCATTATATGAGTCAAGACTCTTCACTCATATTTATTTTTACTGAGTGTGCTCTGTGCTGTTTTTACTAAGCAATGTGCCAGTTTCTACCAACACAGGGATCTCTTCTGTCATTCGCTGAGCCGATCAGTGGGTGCCAACCATAAATCATTGTACAGCCTATGCTGTAGCGATTGACAGCACAGCCAGGGCGCCCCCTACCCGGTATTGCAAATCATGTATAATTACGTGATCCTGCACATTCGAGCCACCCTGTAGCAGTAAAGGTGGTCGGCGAGTGGTTAAAGGTTGAGCATGAATAAACAATGCACCTTTCAGTGCTTGGCAGGAGTTGCAGATGTGAACATATTTATTTACATCAATATCAGTCACTAGATGGAGGGTGCTGCTTTAACAGGCAGCTTATCACCCACATGTGTTACCTTATTTCTTTATTTTACTCCTTTATATAATAAGGGCTGTCGGGCATACAAAACCAGTCACAACTGTCCCTACTGCACCAGCCTATTGTCCCTACCACAATCACATGCATTTTATGGAAAAAAATCTTCACAAATACAGGGATAACATACAAACTCTATGTAAATAATTAGTCTGATAAGAAAAAAACTTCAGCACCACAAGGAGCACCTACTGCTAAGTTGCTGTGCCTCTAATGCTGCGTACACTTGAGCGTTTTTTACGTCAGAAAAAAACTCTGACGGTTCTTCTGACGGAGTCCTGCTGAAACGGACTTGCGTACACACGATCACACCAAAGTCTGATCGTTTAGAACGAGATGACGTACAACACCTACGACGGGACTAGAAAAAGGAAGTTAAATAGCCAGTAGCCAATAGCTGCCTTTTCGTTGTTTTTGGTCCGTCGGAATAGCATACAGACGAGCGGTTTTCCCGATAGGAATTGATTCAGTCGGAAAGATTTAAAACATGTTCTATTTCTAGGTCCGTCAGAATTTTCGAAAGGAAAAAGTCCGATGTAGCATACACACGATCGGAATATCCGATGAAATTATTCCGTCGGACCTTTACTGCCGGAAAGTCCGGTCGTGTGTACGCGGCATAACAGAGCTTTTTTGTACCATCTTCACAATCAAAACAGTTCACAAACAGCTGGATATCACCATATCTGTTCATAATATATAATATTTTTATTGTAAGGAATTTTAGTAAATGTAGCATCTTACTGGTATTTGTTTATATATATATAAACTATTAAGAATTTATATTGTTCATTTTTGGTTTACATGAACTTCAGATAACATGGAAAGCAGATGTACCGTGCACTTGTGATTATGAAACAATAATCCAGAGATATAGCTGTACCACTGATTTAAATTACGAGAATTAATTCATTTTTACAAAATGTCATCATATTACAAAGATCATGTTGTTTATGTGTTTCAGATTTCTGTATTGCAGGTTAACCTCCTAAGCTGATTTTATATATATGGGAGCCTCTTGATTAAAAGAGAGGAAGAAACCAATCAAAATTCCCTTCACCTGTAAGTTGCACAAATTGAACCCAAACACATTGCTGGACAAAAAATTGCCCCATGGATATCAGGTTTCACTAATATTAGATTTATGTAGGAGTACAACATCCTTTTTACCCTTAAGCCAAATACAATTAAGTAGAATTTTGTAACAGATTTTTAATTTTAGGAACGTTCATTTTATTTTCTAAGCATTACTAAATGTTTCAATGTCTTCTAAGCATGGAGGCAAATCCTCTACCTCTACTGAAGAGTATGTTTCCCTTGGGCACAAGTACATTGAACAAATCAACGCTTGTTTTCGGCCACTGTGACAAGCAAATTTGAAGAAGCGGGATGGATATTTTTTCTCAAATGAACAAAATTCTAACACTGTATGTGGTTTTCATTCTAAAATAGAATGTTAGAAGCAAACCATATTTTGAAGTAGGTGTAGGTAAGCTGGTGTAGCCTCTCTTTTTTGCTATGTAGATTTTGGATGTTGGCATGGTGAGGGTCCTCCTTTCTTGATATTTTGAAGTACTTTCAAACAATGTTCTTCAAGTCATCAAATGTACTGTAATTTTTGTACAAATGTTCTACAAGTGTATATTCAGGTACAGGGATTAAGAAGGGTTTGGATCATGTGAGAGATAAGCACAGTGGAGTATCCCTAGACAATACTTTTCATGGGGCACCAGGTATGGGAGAAAAAAACATATGGGAGAACTGATAATAATGGTCCAGCCACCTTTTTTACTACTTTTTCTAAGGAGTACAAACCGGTGGTGGACATAATCAAAAGAAATTTGCTGATTCTCTATTCGGATACAGGTCTTCATAAAATACTGGGATCGGGTTGCCATTTCTCCAGTCGGAGGGCCCCCACTTTGGGCTCCCTTCTGTCCCAGAGCCTATTTACATCACAGAAATGCCAACCTACCTGGCTGTCCTACTCTGGCAATTTCCCATGTAATTTAAAAATATGTAGATATTGTCATTTGAATGGCCCTACTAGGTCATTTAGCTCTTTTAGCTCAAGAGAAAGCTTTGAAATTAAACAGTACATTAATTGTGGTACTTGTTTTGTAATGTATACCATATTTTGTGTTGCATGTAATTCGCAGTATGTGGGGTGCACTACACATACCATACAAACTAGAATAGGGGAGCATTATTGTGACATTTCGAATCCCAATGCTAAACACATTTCAAATGCTTCACAACATTTCAGAGAATGCCATGCTAGGGATTTGTCTTCTTTCAGGTTCACTGCCATCGAAAGACTGACTCCAAGGCCCATGGGGTAGAGATAGGGGTAGACGACTTTTGAATAGAGAGGCGTGGTGGAGTTTTAGGATTCAAACTAGAGTCCCCCTGGGGTTGAACCTCAGGTGGGACCTGGATTTACATTTACACTAGTTATAATGTATTAATGTATGTGTATGTATGTATATTTACATATGTCTATTTCCTTTTTTTCTTCCACCACTTCTCATATTCTGTTGTCCTATCTTGTTCTCCCCTTGGCCATTTACATTATTGTTTATCAAATTTAATTTTTTTTTTTATTATTATGAATCACATATATTCTATCTTTTATATTTTTTATTGTGGTTTGCTTTCAGTCCTCCTTTCCTTCTGGTCTCATTGCATCAATTTGAGGATTAAGAGGCTAATTGGAAGTCTCTGTGACCAATGAAGGGGGGGGGGGGGGGGCGGGGGGGGAGTGTTTTTTACAAGTATATATTTTGTGCTGTTTTGTACATTAATGTTGTGAACAAGGCCGTTGCGGCTGAAACGTGTCTATCTCTGCTGTACTTTTATCTTTATGGAGAGCTAATAAATTTGGACTGATTTAAAGAGCATGTATGGAGTTGCGGATTGCCCTTTATCCATTCTACAAGTGTATGGTCCCCAATTATTCTCTGTCAATTGTAATTCTACCTGTAAACTGACATGGGCAACCCATTCTGACCATCTTGGCATTAGATTCATCATCACCCCCATTTTCTCAACTATTAGAGAGAAATCTGTGAGAATTTTTGGTTACAGGGAGTGGTAAAGCAGTGCTAGGCTTCCTTACTAGAAAGCCCATTTTGCTCTTCAAACTAAATGGTATAAAGGTGTCCTGTATTATAATTACCTTCCTTATAGAAAAACATCATTCGGTTTCCCTCTGAGGCTGCTCACAAGTCTAGGTATCTGATCACATAATGTATTCAGAACGTGAGATTTGTCAATTATAAACACTGACCCTCTACTTTGGCATTGATTACATGCCCCAATGCGCGCTTTGGTGTTGTAAGCAGCACTGGAGAGGAGAGGACCAGGAGAAGCATTCTCTCCAGCAAATATATATATATATATATATATATATATATATATATATATATATATATATATATATATATATATATACACACATACAGTGCCTTGCAAAAGTATCCCCCCCCCCCCCCTGCAATTTTTCGTGTTTTGTTGCCTCACAACCTGGAATTAACATGGATTGTTTGAGGATTTGCATCATTTAATTTACAAAACATGCCCACAACTTTGAAGATGTTTTTTTTTTTTATTATTATTGTGAAACAAACAATAAATAGGACAAAATAACAGAAAAAGTCAATGTGCATAACTATTCACCCCCCTAAAGTCAATACTTTGTAGAGCCACCTTTTGCGGCTATCCCAGCTACAAGTCGCTTTGGATAAGTCTTTATGATCTTGCCACATCTTACCACTGGTATTTTTGCCCATTCCTCCTTGCAAAACTGACCACAGATTTTCTATTGGATTGAGGTCTGGGCATTGACTAGGCCATTCCAACACATTTACATGTTTCCCCTTAAACCACTCAAGGGTTGCTTTAGCAGTGTGTTTGGGGTCATTGTCCTGCTGAAAGGTGAACCTCCGTCCTAGCCTCAAATCACACACAGTGTAGTACAGGTTTTGCTCAAGAATATCCCTGTATTTAGCACCATCCATCTTTCCCTCAACTCTGACCAGTTTCCCAGTCCCGACTGCTGAAAAACATCCCCACAGCATGATGCTGCCCCCACCATGTTTTACTGTGTTGGGTTTGCGCCAGACATAACGTTTTCTTTCTAGTTCTCTATGCTGCCTCTCTGATTATGCCCTCCTTGTCCGGTCCGTGAGTTTTAGTGTGCGGCCGTCTCTCGGCAGGTTTGCTAATGTGCCATGTTCTTTCCATTTGGTTATGATAGATTTGATGGTGCTCCTAGGGAGCATGAAAGATTTAGTTTTTTTTTTTAAACCTAACCCTGATTTGTACTTCTCAACAACATTGTCCCTTACTTGTTTGGAGAGTTGCTTGGTTATTATGGCAGTGTTTGGTTAGTGCTGCCTCTTGCTTAGGCGTTGCAGCCCTTGGGGCCTTTCAAAAAGGTGTGTATATGTAATGACAGATCATGTGACACTTAGATTGCACACAAGTGGACATCATTTCACTAATTATGTGACTTCTGAAGGTAATTGGTTGCACCAGAGCTTTTATGGGCTTCATAACAAAGGGGGTGAATACATACGCAACATGCCAATTATCAGTTTTTTATTTCTGAAAATGGTGAAGTAAAAATAGAAAAATATATACATAAAACTAACTTAGACTATTGTGTTCTGATCCATCACATATAATTCAGATTAAAAAAACATTGAACTAATGGCTGTAATGTAACAAAATAGGTAAAAAGCCAAGGGGGTTCAATACTTTTGCAAGGCACTGTATATATTAATCCCTTCAATTACACTTTATTGTTTCTATCACTGCAAGACTGTTACTCTTAACCAGTTAACGTAATAGTTTTGCAGTGTGCTGTTCACTTATACACCAGTCACTACCTATCATTGATATATTGTGGTTTCATTTTACTTTTACTTTGTTGCATTGTTTTCCACTAGAAAGATTTTTAATTGGTTATTTCTGGCAAGGGTCCTTCCTGTAATGTCTTTGGGATGAGTTTCCTCTGAGCCTCCAAGTGACTTTTCAGCTCAGTGAGTTGGGACGTTTCCCATGGTGCTCCATAGCACAATCACAGAAGATGGAGTAGCCATTGGCTCTTAAAAACTAGGGGCAATCATTTTCTTTCCCTTAATTAGAACAATCATGTTTCAGTTTTTCTGTTTATACAAAGACAGCTATGTGCGGAGGGACACAAGTCCCCATTGTGTCTTAAAACTGATATCCAGGCACACATTCAAGACCATTTTCTTTCTATCATTACTAGAAGGAAGACAAATTTTTGCACTATGTGTAATTAGCAAGGAAGCATAAACTTAAAATCGTGATATAAACCATAAGGTTCTTTAGTAATCCATATTGCTGTCCATTAGGAGAAATCTCTATTAAAAGACATATGAGTTTCCCTTTGCTAGCCTCTTATTCTGAAAATTGTCTGACTGTCTTGGTGATCCAGTGGCTTCAATATTTTTGAGTAACAGTTACATAGTTAGGTTGAAAAAAAAACACAAGTCCATCTAGTTCAACCATAAAAAAGAAATAAATAGATAATATCATCTAATCCCATATACACAATCCTATACCCACAGTTGATCCAGAGGAAGGCGAAAAACCCCAGCAGAGCATGATCCAATTTGCTACAGCAGGGGAAAAATTCCTTCCTGATCCCCCGAGAGGCAATCAGATTTTCCCTGGATCAACTTTACCTATACAGTGAATGTCAGTACCCAATTATATTATGTACAGGTAAAAATAATATACAGGTGAAAAAAGAAGAGCAATGATACAATGAGAAAACACAAGCATTTTTACAGGTTGACCCGCGGGAGTCGGACAGTCTTGAAAAAACAGTACTCCGTAGATTTTCAACTCGAAATGGATTTATTTTTACAAAAACAGAGGTTAAGACATGCCATTTGAGTTACTTATTCAGTTATGAAAAATAATGTCATTTGGATGATGACCATCCTCTTAAATGCAGCTTTCAATCCTTCGCTTGAGGATTATCCACTCGGGTCAACAGCTGTTGATCAAGCACTTCCTGTCGGATGGCATCCTTCAATTAATTCAAATAATGGGGTTTCTGAGTGTACACACAGCTCTTCAGGTACCCCCATAGGAAGAAATCACATGATGACAAGTCAGGAGACCTTGGGGGCCATGGCCCATTGCCGAAATGTGAAATGAGGCGCCCAGGGAACATGCTGCTCGTAATCCCTCACGTTTAGCTGTTGAACAACCTGCATTTTGTATGGATGGAATCTTGCATGTCTTCAAGCAGACCATCCTGGGCTCCTAACCAGTGCCTCTCTTACCCTTACAATGTTTTCCAGCGCCCTTGCAATGTGGGCGGGGTCTGGTGGTTTCTTGTTCATAATGTTTCCAGTTGTTCTGAAATTTTCAACCCACCTGAGGACCGTTTTGTGACTGGGAATGGCCCGCGTCGACCAACATTGAATTCTTGACGAAATAGCCACTGCGTTACTGTGATAGATTCACTCCTTTGAACAAAGCTGTCGTAAGCAAACAAACAATGTTGTAACATCCACTGCTTCATGGTGACTGAATTGGCATTCCAGTAGGGGGGGGGGGGGGGATGCCCAGCTCGCCCCCCTCCCATCATGCAACGTGTAGTACCTGTTCTAAAAATGTCTGGTCACCCTGTACAACATACCAGAAAAGCTCAAAAGAGCAAAAAATACAAATGTAGAAAGACATCCAGCAAGGAGGTAAAACACTTCATACACCGTAGAGGTATGCCCACAAAACAGTGTAAGATGGAAAGAGCATGCTAAATCAAATTGGGTCATGTACAATACCATTCACAATACTAGTAATGTCTAACAGAGCCAATATCAATATAAAGTCCTGATAATCTAAATCAAGGGATGCGCAGATCAAATATTTTTAAAAAAATGAAATTAAAAAAAAAATTGCTAGGCCAGGTGAGTAAAATGAGCAGGGTCGCTTCATGACATGGAACAAAATGTTTACGCGTTGGGTATTTTAGCAGAATAATACATCCAACCCAATTTGTCCTGTTGGTTTTTAACCATGTGTATCCAGCGTTCTGCTTCCATTATTCTGTTCACCTCCCATTTCCAATCGGTCAGTGAAGGACATCTAGTTTGTTTCCATAATCTGGGGATTAAGGATTCTGCAGTGTTCCTAACAAATGGGGGGGGGGGGTACTCTAAATGAGGATTAGACATCATGAACTGAAAAAAAAATGTTACCAGAAAATAGACAGACATAATGTACAGTTGATGCACAGTAAGTGTCAGGGCAGGGCTCAGCCCTTCCTTCTCTGAGCTGGCCGCTCAGCTGTCGGCTAATTGCCAGCGCCTTTCTCTTCACAGTAACTCACCTGGTGATGATATCCTGCTCGTCAGTCCTGCTTACTTAAGCCGTCCAGCCCAGATGATCTCTGCCTTCGCCTTGGTCAACATCACAGAGATTTTCTCCTGCACTCCTGTTAAAGACTTGCTTGGCTGACATTCCTTCTGGCTCCAGATCCTGCTTGCTTTTCCACTACGCTGATTCCTGGCTCCCTGATTATCTGGCTTGTTTGACTATCCGTTCCGGTTACCGAACTTTGGCTGCGTTTTGACTATGTTTGTCCTATTTACTTTTATTATTAAACAAGTGTGATTTAACTGTACTTCTGTCTCGATCTGATTCATGGTTTCTGACAGTAAGTAAGCAGCTTAATTTGTTTGCAATTTCAAAAGGAGAGAAAAAGAAGTTTTATCAGAAATAAAAATTATACTGTAATATTACACACACAATAGCAGTGGATGGACAATAAATAAGCATATTTCTTAGGTCACAGTTTAAGAGGGAAAGACCTGACAGGTCATGAAATAAAAATTAGAGTGTATTATTTCAGAGAAAATAGTCAGGAATATTGTATAGACTCAGTACACACTATGTAAAGAGCTTCAATAGGCCGCATTTTAAGAGGGAAAGACCAGACATGTTTTCTAGAAATTAAAATTGGAGTTATTGGGGAGCACCTTTAGTAGGTTGAAGTTTCAGAGGTGAGAGACTAGGCAGATTTTAATCAAGAAATCAAAATGTAATTAGTCACTATGGCGGCAAACAGTCCCATCAGTTCACCATTTTTCTAAACTGCAACTTGACTTGGGAACGAAGCTCATCCCTAATATAGAACCTAACAGAAGCATAATAAAATTAGGTTCAGCATACTAAAATGTGCAAGATTGTTTACATTAATTGTATTGTTAGACCTTCCGAAGTCTACTGTGGTTACCCTTCTTCTGTGGAATTTCTCATATAACCTATTGAAAACATTCCAATAATAGCAAATTTGTAAAGCATATTTCACAATATCAGATATGTTTACGTAGTGCAAAACATGACACTGTTTGGTGGATCACTTATGACACATAAAGACATGCAACTGTGGACATTTGGTTTTGGCAAATAACATTACATCATTGTTGGCAGGATCAGTAGATTGCTGAATGTTATAGTCTTTAGTCAAACAATTAAGCCGTGAACAAGGTGTCCTTATGGCGCCACTGAAAAAATTTGTAAAGATATCTAGATATTTATTACGAATGAACACAACTTAAGGGAAGTTTAACCCTTTTAGTTAATTTTGCTCTTCAAGCTTTGTTATTTTACCTTAACCCTATTTGAACTGAATTTGTTTAATGTAAACCTATACTGATAGCAGATTTATTCTAAACTTCTAAACTGATAAGTGTGTAAACAAAGTACAAGACATGCGATTTCCTTTTACTTTGTAGGAACGCCTAGAAGTCTGGCCAAATACAAATGTTGGCTTATTAGATAAGGCAAAAAGCAGATTTTAAAGTGCAGTAACTCTGGCCTTTGATTATAGTAAGCTATGATTTCTACATTTCTACATTGGGTCCTTTGTACTGCTTAGCACCAAGGATCCATGTGACTTTGTATCATTTTATCCTGGAGCAGACATAACCCTTTCTGCCCTTTCTATGTGAAAAAGGAAGAAAGTAATGATTACTAAATGTTTACATATACAGTATATTAACATGCTGGACACTTGCAAGATCTAGTATTGCTTGGGATTTTAGTGCCCTTTAAAACCAGATATGTTTGGACTGTGCTTGGCAGCCTGGATAGCACATTACAAATGCAAGACAAGGCATTTTCTTTGCTTACAATAGTCTCAGTTCATACATCTGCAATGCAGTGGTGTGCACTGAAAAAAGTATGCATGTAATTTTTTTTTTTAAAGCAATGTGGTGCAGGGCAATCCATTGCACCGCCCCATGTTACGGCCAAAAGGACACGTTACTTTGTAAAATTCCGCACTGCAGCTTTCCCACTGGACACCATTACCTGCATTCCAATGCAGCTGCTAGTGTGAATGGACCATAAGGCCTACTTTTTTATAAATACCCTAGAAATTCTAACAAAAAACGCAGCTCTCGAGCAAAATTCACCTCTTCTCTGTGCACTGTCCAGTGTAGATTCACCCGGTTTGCAATCTAATAACAGACTTCTTTCAGTTTAAATATATATCATCTCTATTCAACCCACTTTGGGGTGTGCAGGGCATTATTGGACCTGCCCCCTTAGGGGTCATCACCACTGTGATTTGAACTCACAGTATAATGATGCAGAGAATGATGCTGATGTTATCATCTCTGCATCACCAAGAACTGCCCAGCACTACAGCTAAGACAAAGAGGAAGAAGCGAAGACACCGCCCATCACATGATCGACCTGGAGACTTCTGTGAAAAAAAGTTAGCATACAAAAAAGTATATATATTGAAGAGGGATTAGGACAGAAGGGTGCTTCATACTTGTGGTTTCTAAGTGTTGCATGAATGCCTGAATTGGCAGCATTACTTACTGATATCTTGGCATGTATGAGAGCTCACATGATGGGCCGGTACAAGGCAGGGGCGGGAGGGGCACTTGCCCTGGGAGGAGTCTTTTGAGGCTTGAGGTGGGGCGCCAAATTGCAAGCTGCACAATTCACTGATCCATCAAATCACTGCTGTTACAGTGCTCAGAGGGGGTGACACTCACCAGAGGGGTGACAACATCAAGGAAGCTGGCAGTTGTAGCGGGTGCTGTTAAGCCCCCTCCCTCTGCCCCCCCCCATCAGGGAAGCGGTGACAGCGCCAGCGGGCTGCCGCTCACCTGAACTCAGGCAGCGGCGGTGTGACACGGTAGAGGCGGACTGTCTGAATGTTTCCCCCGCTCGCCCCCCCTCTTTCTCCTATTGGCAGTGCAGGAGAAGAGAGAGTGGCCAGGGGCTTCCATTTTCAAATGCCCATTCAAATGCCCATTCAGCGTTCCTGCTGCTGTGGCTTTGATTCTCAGCCACAGCGCCGTTGTTAGTGAAAATATGCTGGCTGATAGCATCCACCTCTCCCGCCCCTGCCCACCCCCTTCAGCATTTGTGGCTAGTTGATAGGACCGCCGGGATCCCAGCAACGAATCAGGTGCTCTCCCCGCCCCCAGGCTCGTCTTCAGAGTAAGAGAATGGAACTTTCTCCTGCAAACCCGCCTGATCCCAGTGCCACAGCTTCTTCCTGTATGTCCTGTAGCTGCACTGAGAAGAAACAAACCATGATATAAGTAGGATCTCTGAGTACCCTGCTCTAAAGGGAATCTCTGGGGACCCTGAGCCAAGGGGGATCTCTGGGGATCCAGCGCCAAGGGGGATCTCCGGGGACCCTGAGCTAAGAGGGATCTCTGGAGACCCTGAGCTAAGGGGGATCTCTGGGGACCCTAAGCTAAGGGGGATCTCTGGGGACCCTGAGCTAAGAGGGATCTCTGGAGACCCTGAGCTAAGAGGGATCTCTGGGGACCCTGATCTAAGGGATATCTCTGGGGACCCTGAGCTAAGGGGGAGCACTGGGGACCCTGAGCTAAGGGGGAGCACTGGGGACCCTGAGTAGGGGGGAACTGGGGACCCTGATCTAAGGGGGAGCACTGGGGACCCTGAGCTAAGGGGGGCACTGGGGACCCTGAGCTAAGGGGGAGCACTGGGGACCCTGAGCTAAGGAGGATCTCTGGGTACCCTGCACTAAGAGGGATCTCTGGGGACCCTGAGCTAAGGGGGATTTCTGGGGACCCTGAGCTAAGGGGGATCTCTGGGGACCCTGAGCTAAGGGGTATCTCTGAGGAACCTGAGCTAAGGGGGAGCACTGGGGATTCCAATCTAAGGGGTAGCACTGGGGACCCTAAGCTAATGGGGAGCACTGGGGACCATGAGCTAAGGTGGATCTCTGGGGACCCTGATCTAAAGAGGGGAGAATCTGGTATCCCTGATGTAAGGGGGTAATCTGGGGTCCCTGAGGTAAGAGGGGGGAATGTTAGGGACCCTAATGAAAGGAAGAACTCTGATATAAGAGCGGAACTGGGGACCATGATGTAAGGAGAGGACTTTGGGGACCCTAATGAAAGGGGGGGGAACTATGATGTAAGGGGGAACACTAGGGACCTTGATGTGAGAGATGACTTGGGGGACTTTGTGAACTCTGATGTAGAGGGGAACTCTGGGGACCCTGCTATAAGGGGGTAGTACTGCTGTACTACCAAGACAAAATCATGTGCATTGCACACGGCTGTGGCGCAGAGCCATAGAACTGCATTCATTACGTCCAGTGGAGGCAACACCCATTAAAAGTCATATGCTGTTTAAGTTTTGCTGTGGCATTTATACAGCCATGACCAGGAGTTAGTGTAAGGCTGATTTCACACTGGGGCGGTAGGGGGTGTCGGCGGTAAAACAGTGCTATTTTTAGCGCTGTTTTACCGCGGTATTCGGCCGCTATCGATGTGGTTTTAACCCCCCGCTGGCGGCCGAAAAAGGGTTAAAACCACTCGTATAGCGCGGCTATAGCCGCGGTATTGCCGCGGTATTGCCCCGGTATAGCCGCGCTGTCCCATTGATTTCAATGGGCAGGAGCGGTGAAGGAGCGGTGAATACACCGCTCCTTCACCGCTCCAAAGATGCGGCTTGCAGGAGATTTTTTCTTCTCCTGCCAGCGCACCGCTTCAGTGTGAAAGCCCTCGGGCTTTCACACTGAACTAACAGCGGAGGCTGTTTTGGGGCGGTTTGCAGGCGGTATTTTTAGCGCAATAATGCCTGCAAACCGCCCCAGTGTGAAAGGGGTCTAAAGGTCTGGGCAGTAAAGCCATGGCTCACCTGGGAATGAAGTCTTACTCCCTTAGAGCCACACAAGGCCCCCTAGATAAATGGATCCCATAGAGCCCCCACCCTTCCAGCTCCCCTCCCTCTTCAAACCACCACCAAATCAGTCCATAGACTCACACCACATTTTTCATTTCAGTGACACCACATATGCAAGGGCATTTTTCCCTCACAACTAATGCTGGGGATTTTTTTTCCACACCATTGTGAGCCCCATATTTATTTGCAGGATAGAATGTGTACCACTATTAAAATGCATGCATCACAATTTATCACATCCCACCTGCTATTCCACCTTGAGGAGGGGGGGTTGAGGGGGGGCGCCATTTGGCATCTTCGCCCTGGGCACTGGATGACCTTGTCTCGGCACTGCTCACATGTACCCATACATTATATTGCCAAAAGTATCGGGACGCCTACCTTTACACACACACATGAACTTTAATGACATCCCAGTCTTAGTCCGTAGGTTTCAATATTGAGTTGGCCCACCCTTTGCAGCTATAACAGCTTCAATTCTTCTAGGAAGGCTCTCCACAAGGTGGGCCAACTCGATATTGAACCCTACAGACTAAGACTGGGATGCCATTAAAGTTCATGTGTAAAGGCAGGCGTCCCAATACTTTGGGCAATATAGTGTACCTGTACTAGCCAGGGATCAGAGAGCTACAACTATAGAACATTTTAGGTTAAATCTGCTTGGTTGCTATAAATGTTTGCACTTTGTACATCAACACTGTTAAAGCGGAGTTCCAGCCATTTTTGTGTTTATTAAAAGTCAGCAGCTACAAAAAGTGTAGCTGCTGACTCTTAATAAACACACACTTACCTGTCCCACGTTCCAGCGATGCGGCCACTCAAACCCTCATCTCTCTTCCTTGTCTCTCTCCCTCGTCTCTCCCTGGCGCCGGCATTGCAAGTGTGGGCACTCGGCTGTGACAGCTTGCGGCTTTACAGCCGGATGCACACTGCGCATGCGCAACTCGCCCTGCACCTCCTCAATGGCTGGGAAATCTTCTGGGACCTGTGACGTGTTTAGAAGATTGTTTAGAAGATTGCAGGGAGGGAGGGGAGAGGAAAACTAGGTGGCCCGAGCGGAAGTGGGAGCAGGTACCTGTCAAAACTAGGTACCTGCTCCCCCCCCCGAAAAAAAAATGAAATGCCAAATGTGGCATGTAAGGGGGTAAGGAGTGCTTAAACTGGAACTTCCACTTTTGGGTGGAACTCCGCTTTAAAGTAGAACTAAGGGCAAAACATATTTTTTTTCATTTTGGATAGAGTAAGGATAAGTTTTAAACCCCTGTTAGATTTTTTTTTTTTATGTGCCATCTGCGTCCTATTGGGGAGATTTTTCCTTCACTTCCCGTCCCATAGTCAGGAAATAAGAGGAAATCCCTCCAAAGTGAGGAAATCCGAGGGTGTCACCTACCAGAGATAGTGTACCCATTGGAAGATTCCTCCTCTATTACTGTTCTGGTGTAAACCCAAAATTTGGGTTTTCTTTTACTTTCTCTTTCGATGATACAGATAAACAGGACAAATAGAGAGGGTGAGAATTCCTAACTGGGCTACGGACAACAATAAAAATCTGACAGATTGAATTGTATTGTAACTGTACTGTCTACCCTAACGTTGTAAAGTGCTGCGCAAACTATTGGCGCTGTATAAATCCTGTATAATAATAATAGTCTCCCTAACGGGGGCAGAGGTAGCAATAAAAACCTGTCAGGTGTTCTAATCCATCTCCACTCTATCCAAAACTAAAAAAAAAGTTTTGCCTTTAGTTATACTTTAATACACCAGTATTTTTAAAGTGGAAGTCGACCCTAACACTAAAATCGCTACATCTTTAGACATCCATAATCTAACACTTACCTATCTATCCCTGTAAAGAAGAAATCAGCATACATACCTTTTTTGAAGCCGCTCCGGTCCATTCTCCAGCGGCGAAAGCTCTACAGAGGGCACAACCGACAACGGCTGTGAAATGAATGGGAAGTGACATCACCCATAGAGTTAGTGTAGTACCCTTGTCCCTAGAATAGGGCTACAGGTAAATTTTGTTGTGCTGGGTGGTAGCCAGCCTGGCTAATTTGTAGTGTTCAGTGATTACATGACTTCTGTTTAATTCTATTCAATTGTGGCATCTCCCTTTTGTCAGTAAATGGCACTGTTGCCTTTGACATTAGTATGATGAGCTATAGTACATTTAAGTTATGGATAAAAACATACCTCTATCAGCCAATCATATTTGTGGCTAAGCATGCTGGGAAAAGCTATTTAATTGAAAGAAGTCAGGTAATCATTGTCAGTCTTCCTGCCCAGGGCTTCGGCCTGCGTGGATGTGTGTACAGTTCCTGGCTGCTAGGCCTAAAACCTGAGGCCTATCCAGGTGGCTCCCAGAAAATTGGGGTAGGCGCTACATTACTATGGGGCCTCCGTTGTCGGCTGCCTTCTCTGCTCCCTACTGCACAGCGAAGTCGCAGCTGACAGCTCAGTGTGGGATTGGGTTAGATCAGCTTCAGAAAAGGTATTTATACTGATTTCTTCTTTACAGGGCTAGATAGGTTAGAGCTAGATCGTGGATGTCTATAGATGTAGCAATTTTAGTGTTAGGCTGGACTTATCCTTTAAACACATTGCAAGTACTTAAAGCAGGGGTCTCAAACTGGCGGCCCTCCAGCTGTTTTAAGACTACAAGTCCCATGAGGCATTGCAAGGCTGACAGTACTGACTTAAAGTGATTGTAAAGGATCAAATTTAATTTTTTTTAAATAACAAACATGTCATACTTACTGTACCTTCTCTATACAATAGTTTTGACTTGATTCTCCTCTTCTCAGGTTCCCCCGCCGGCACTCCTGGCTGCTCCCACCCACAGAGTGCCCACCATAGCAAACACTTGTTATGGGGACACTTGTGCTGGCTTGCTCCTGAGCTGCCTCTGTGCGTCTGTGCATCACACAAATCGTAGCTCCCTCCTTACTAGCTGTGGTTGAAAGCAGAGGGAGCCAATAGGTCAATGATGTCACAAGCATCCCTGTCACTTTGTGTACATATAGCTGTGGGGTGTGCAATGCCCTGCCTGCAACTCATTGGCCTAGAAATTGCAGTCAGGCATAAGTTCATTGTTAACCTAAGCTCACCCTAGTCAGGAGTATGTAATGCACAGTGTCAGAAGTGTATAGCACACAGAGTGCAGGGGGACAGGAGTATGTAAAGCACAGAATACAGGGTTCAGGAGTGTGTAACATGCAAAGTGCAGCAGGCAGGAGTACAAAATGCACAGATTGCAGGGGGCAGAAATGTGTATTATGTAGATGGCAGGACTCAGGGATATGTAACATACAATGAGATTCCCCTGGTGGCTGGAAATGAGAATACAAAATATTCATATGCAATATTTCATATTTACATAATAAAAATCTTTTTGAAATATTTAATTTTTTTTTGGTTCTGGTTAAAATAAATAAGAAAAATATATGCAAAACCACTATACATTCCCTTAAGGAAATCCTACTCTGCAGGTTCCCATATGAAGTATAAGTTTACAAGGTTAGGATGCCTGGGATGGCTCTCTGCATTAAATGCGGGCCTGTTTGACATCCATGATCTGGTAAATCATTGTCACCAATGAATTCTGGGTGTGCAACCTACTGTAGGCAAAGCTTGTGAATAAAAGTGCTGACAACTTCTTAAATAACTTTGTAATAAATATGTTTCCTATAATCCATATCTCAGCAAGATGTTTTAAATATAGAATCAGAAACAAAGCTTAAGTATGCCTATGATCCTGTCTGCCAGAAAAGATGCATATCTTTAACAGCTGGCAGTATGAACATTTTACCATCTGCGTGCACTTCTGGGAGTGATAAAAATACACACAGTGCCACTTATCGGGGTCTGGCCTCTGTCTTCTCAGCTCTCACAAGACTCGGATATAAAACGATACATAAGAAATTCATGTCCTTTCTATTGCGCACTGAAACGTGTCATTTTGTCGGAACATCTCTCTTTTAAACAACACTGCAATTTCCTGTTACTCCAGAATCTGGACTTTTTACACCAAAAGCTGAACTTTTTCAGTATCAAGTATACATGCTCTTCCTCCCTCATACCAAGTATACTGGCAGGCAGTGTTAATTTTGGCAGCAAATTTCAATTTAGTTTTAGTTTTCTGCAATTGTTTTAGTTTTAGTCGTACTTAGTAAACTAAATCTCCAGTACATTTTAGTCAACTAAAATGTCCTACATTTTAGTCGACTAAAACTCATTTTAGTCGTCTAAAGTCTAATGGGTGTAATTAAATTGTAATGCATTAGTTAACATTTCTCTACAATTTCCAAACTCATTATATACTGCTGGAGTGAAAAATCTCATATGTTATTGTAGCGGGCACCTACTTTTAGGTAGGTGACCTTTTTTGCTACCTTTCTATGACAGGTAAATTTAGACAGGCTGATGCTATTACAGCAGGCCTGTTTTGTTGATTTCCATATTTGAGTGACAGGTAGTTTATGTGTTGGTCTCGGCCAATCATTAATTTGCTTGGTAATCCCGGGACTCTTATATAAAAGCGGGGTCACTTGGTGCCCGGGAGTTCGAGTCCAGTCCTGCTCTGAGGAGCGGGAGAGCCAGCCTGGTCCCCGGAGGGGAGGTTGGAGGTTTTCCCCTCCGGGGAGCCAACGGAGCTTCACCTTAGCGAGAAGGGTGGAGATCCGATCCTCATGGAGGAACAGACGACATCTTGCCGCGTGTAGTCGTGGATGTCGTAGGCCGCCCCTGCGGGGAGGGAAGCGGGCCACAAAGAGGTAGAGAAACTAAGAATCATTGCGGACGAAATAGCAACAAAACGGAAGGAAACTGGGCGATCGATCGTTTATGAGTGGCACATGGACTATTGATCACGTGAGTGAAAGCCCAAAGGAAAGGTACTACCAGAGACAGAGGGTTGTTGGAGCACAAGTCAGTGAGATGGGCAGTAATGGCCTATGACTTTGAGTTCAGCATTGCCGCGGGATTCCAATCAGTCAAGCGGGAGGAGTTATTCAGAGTGGCTCTCCTTTAGCTTAATTTGGAAGTACCATGTCGGTGGGAAGTAGTGGTAAAGAGGTAGCGGTGAAGCTGCAAGTACACATATAGAGATATGGATCGTTCCTTTTAAAGTTATCCAGATGAAGAAGTTATTCAGAGTGACTCTTTATCAACTCATTCTCTATCAAATCTACTTCCATGGTCCCTGATTGAAGAGATCGTTTAAAATGATTTCCTGACTATCCGCAATTGCACATAGATTTTCCTGTAAGAGCCATAGAAAGATGACAATGTAACAAAAGAGCATCTCAAAGGAAGTCTTTCTCCCATCCCAGTTTATGTTGATGAATAAAGCATTAAGAAAAAGCATTAAGGACTGTGACTTTTAAATCTATGGGCTGCGAGGGTTGAGTAGTAAACGTGAATTACGGATATAGCAAATATTCAGCCGCTCCTTCGGGGGTAAGCGCTACATTATTATTTATGGTATTGAGGTATGAACATGCACTACAGACGAGTGTTAATTTTAAAGTCAAATTTCAATTTAGTTTAAGTCTTTGTCTTAGTCTTTTGACTAAAATGCCATTTTAGTTTTAGTACCATTTTAGTCTTTTGACTAAAAATGCCATTTTAGTTTTAGTCGTATTTTAGTCATCTCAATTGTTTTGTTTTAGTCATATTTTAGTCGACTAAAATAGTATTCAGGCGACTAAAATGTTTTAGTAGTTTTATTATTGGTTATTTTGTCTATGGTGACAATAATAATATGCAGGTCCACCTTCCATTACCTACTCATATTTTATCTTCTTTTATCACTTACTAATACAAGGCTTTGTCTGCTCACACCTCAAGGGGATTCCTAGTGCAAATAGTAAGGATTCTTTAAAATAAAACTAAACTATATCTGACCATCACAAATTGAAAAACATTCATTTTTAATATTCAAAGCAAACTAACCACGTATCAATGTCTCTATGCATTATTTTGTTAAGAAGAAACATCCCCCAAGCATTCTAGATGTGGCCATCTTGAATAAGGGCAAATGATTCATGTAGCATTTACTTCCTAAAATATATCTGCTAATAGCTCAGGCATGCAGGCAGGATAGTGTGCTTAGCTTTGAAAAACCCCTTCCTCTCCCCCTTGAAGGAAAAGAAAAAATGGCCATGAAGACTCCTGTGATGTATGACATCATTTTGGCCTTGGCCGGAAACCAGGAAGCAGTTAAGAAAACGTAATTTAAAAAAAAAAAAAGTTTAAAACAAGTAAATATGTTATACCTTCCTATCGATTTTCTAATGCTAGCAGCATGAGGATTAAAAATAGTCAGTGTTGTTTGAGAGAGTTTAGTTCCACTTTAAGTCCACATTCACACCTGAGAATTTTGTCACTCATTCCCCTACGAACGGCAATGCTCAACATCAAGAATCCCATTGTTTTAAACAGTGCCTGTTTACATCTGAGCACTTGGGCCTCATGCACACTTGAGCTCAAAAGTGCTGCTTTTACAGGAGTTTGAGCTTTTTTTTCTCAGCATTTAAATGTCCCTCCATGTTAGCCTATGTGTCTATGCACACCATAGGTGTTTACAGTAGTTTAGAGGCAGGGGCGTTTAGTGGCAGAGAAAAAAATCACTTATGCGTTTAAGAGAGGAGCATTTGGCAGAAAAGAATGCTTGACGCTCCTAAATTCATAAACACATCTAAACGCAATTAAGCTCTTAAGTGTTTTTTCACTTCAGTAGCCAGAGTAGATTAACATTCTGGCCAATTAAATTAATAAATGCTTAAGCGCTTGAGATGGCTAATCGCATTTGCAAAAACATGGCTTAGGTGCGTTTTTGAAGCTGCTTTTCTCCTGCCAGAAGAAGTATTTATGAGAGCCCCAGTATGCATGAAGCCTTTGTCACTTGTAGTCTGACATAGGGATGGGCCAAACGGACCCCTGTTCGGTTCGGACCCGAACAACGAACCCTATTTAAGTCAATGGGACCCAAACGTCAAATATCAAAAGTGACCATTTTGAAGGCTTAAATGCAAGTAATTAGGCATACAATGGTTATAGGGGTCCGGGTCCTGCCCTGGGGGACATGGATCAATAAAAAAAACAGTTTGTGAAAAATGTCATTTTTAAATGAGCAGTGATTTTTTTATTTTTAAAGTGAAAGCCTAAAAATGAAAAAATCCTTCCAATATAGTGCCGGGGGGTCCCCTTAGTCTAACTGTAAAGTGGCAGATCTGTACCTTGTCTAGAATCTGCTGCAGCAATAATTAAATTTATAAAGCCAAAAAAAATGACATTTTTCCTGCAAGCTGACTTTATTTTGCTCAGCAACAGCTGGGGAGCCAGTGTGTATGCTGAGGCCACAATGTAGTGCACTGGGAACAAGATTAGAGATCTTTTGGATACATTCTGGTGTCACTTTGACTTTGGATAGAAGTAACGGGTGCGTAAAAATTGGTCTTTGGGTGTCGGTGGCGCCTTCCCACCGTAACCCTATAGAGATAATCTTGATGAAAGCAAGAATTTGCCTTGCTGTAAAAAATTGCAATGATATGCACCTGTCAAACAGGTGCAGAAAAATTGGTCTACAGTCTACAACTGGTGGTGTGCTGCTGGTAGATGAGCTGCTAGGACCTTGGACACCCTGTGCTATACCATCATCCCTGTCAGTGGCTAAGACTCTACAGACCTCCCAGACTGACTCTGCACCCATCCCAGACTGTTTGCACCCAGTCCTCCCAGGCAGGCCTCTCAGTCCTCTGACTGTACACTCACCAGCCCTCCTGGCTGTCTTTCTTCCTGGAGATTTGCCCAGCAGTGTTCTCCTGCTGTCCCCAACCTTGTTCATATGCCTCCTGGTCAGGACCGCTCTGTGTGTCATGAAGAGGGTCCCTTCCGCACCTGAGCCCAGGCCCAAGGTCACCCCCCCCAGACTAGGGGCTTCCTCAAGGGCCACCGACAGCCTAACACCCCGTCTCCAGCTTCCACCTAAACATCCCTGCCCCAGCTGGGCTGACGCTGAGTATTTGAGGAGGCCTGCCCCCTGCCAACCTATCTGTTGGGGATTGGTCAGGGCCCTCATGAATACTCCAGGCAGCTCCTCCTCCTCTTCACTCTCATCCTTCTAGAATCTTCTACCAGTTTCTAGAAGTAGGGGGAGGTCTTAGAGATGCTGCCTGTGGATCATACCATCTACCCTGAGTCACTCCCCTGACCCAGATAAAACAACACAGGCTGCCAGCCAAGCCTGACAATTTACCTACTCTGTACAAAAACACCTATTTACACTTCTAGCACACTAGAGGGTGCTACACAAATAAAATAAATATAATATATCATATACAGTTGAGTCACAAGTCATATTGTATTTGAATGTTGTTATAAATTACCTTTCCTTCTCAATCTGCAGTGCTGTCATTTTCAGTAATGCAATGCAATATGGCAACCTCGAGATGTTCTGTACACACATGATGTACAGAATGCCCCCTGAAAATGTAATTTCCTGCTTGTGTGATTGGCTTACTGATTTTCCCAGAATTGATCATTATAAAATCACTCCCATTAGATTCACTTTCCACAAGGACACGGACAAACAAACAGCTATTTCTCCAGGATAATAAAAGGTAGGACTCTGCAACATTTTTTGTTAAAATCCTTGCAATGTACATTATGGATCAGCCAGAAGGGAATATTTTTTCCAACACAAGTGGGGAAACTCTTTATATAATAATAATAATAATAATATATACAGTATAGATATATTTGGGACTACATGAGGTCCAGCAATGCCCCTGGTCTGGCACAATGATCCGCACCCTGTGGCACAGGAGGCACATGTGGCTCTTGGTTCCACGTGACGTCAGTCACTGTAGTCTCTCAGCAGGTGCTAAGCTAAGACCGTGAGGACACCTGCTGCATTATACGCTTTTCATAAGCATGCAGCCAATCGGTAGCCTTGTGCTGTTTTTTTCATGGTTGAGCTTACCACCACTTTTTCATTCTATGTAGATTACATGCTGAAACAAGTCAGGAATCTTTGGTCGAATGCATTGTTTAGAGCCCTTGCACACTGGGGCGGGGGGCGGCGTCGGCGGTAAAACGCCGCTATTATTAGCGGCGTTTTACCGTCGGTATTCGGCCGCTAGCGGGGTGGTTTTACCCCCCGCTAGCGGCCGAGAAAGGGTTAAATACCACCGCAAAGCGCCTCTGCAGAGGCGCTTTGCTGGCGGTATAGCCGCGCCGTCCCATTGATTTCAATGGGCAGGAGCGGTAAAGGAGCGGTATACACACCGCTCCTTCACCGCTCCGAAGATGCTGCTGGCAGGACTTTTTTTACCGTCCTGCCAGTGCATCGCTCCAGTGTGCAAGCCCTCGGGGCTTGCACACTGGAATGACAGTAGCGGCACTTTCGGGGCGGTTTGCAGGCGCTATTATTAGCGCAATAGCGCCTGCAAACCGCCCCAGTGTGCAAGGGCTCTTAGAGAAGCTAGTTTTCGACCAGAGGTCTGTAATGTTACTGCTATTAGCGCTGTACATTGCTCATGTTGACATCTAAACACTTGAAAAGGTTTAAGGTCTGGTTTCATGTGATGAAAAAAGTGCATAAAGTCTACATCACCCTTATACAGCCCTATCCATTTAGAATACAATGACAATTGCTACAGCAATTTTGCAGTATGGATTTTCTAAGTGTCACATCATCACTTATATAAAGGACAACCCAGGGCAAAATCAGAAATGACACGCATTGCATGATACAGTCTGCCAAGTATCAGTTGCATGATACAGTCTGCCAAGTTTTGTTTTCCTGAAGAGTCAGGTGTTGACGGGCATTGGGGGGCCCATTAGTAATTAATGGCAACATGTCAAAGCACAGTGAAACGCATGGTAACAGGTATGCATAACTGTGTAGCTTATTTTTACAGAAGGGAGAGATTTTTTGTCTGCAATGGCACTTTTATATTATCTAGCCAGGTAAAATAAAAACAGCACTTTGCATATACATTTACTCCATTTTTTTTAGTTGATTTATAGGTTGTACTTTACTTTGACATAGCAGAAATACTGCACACCATCTGTAAAAAAAAATGAATGATTCAAACTAAAAGCCTCTGTTTTTATGTATAATAAAACGTATCCTCGTTCACGTGCGCTGACATGACGATTAACAGGAATGCAAACACACTACTGTATTTACCACCCAAGCAACCTTTCTGCTAGTATTACAATTCTGGATCGGAAACTATAGTCATTAATTGTCAAACTTGCTGTTGAACTAAAAAATGGAAGCTATTTGTCAATGTCTGACACAATTTAATATGTTGAAAAGTGCTTTTTTTTTTTTTACACGAAAAGCAAAATTGTCAACAGAAGAGAGTCAACTGTTCCCTTCTACCTTGTTTTGTGTACTTTCCATGAGTAAAGAATGTTAAGTCTTTGTATGGAAAATGGAATTCGGCCAGGTTATAGCATCTGCATTATCTGTTCTTGAAAGGAATATTACAACAGAAGGCAGCTCTACGGAATGTCTGTTCTCATTTATCCAGGTTGTGGTATACCTAGTAGTATAACAAGTGCAGCGCTCACAAACCTGAAACTAAAACGATAAAAATAAATAGTAATGAAAATAATCCTATGAATCACCAAAATCTTACCCCCATTGTCTCCCATCCCAGTACTAACCAGGCCCGACCCTGCTTAGCTTCTGAGATCAGGTGCATTCAGGGAAGTGTCTATTGTTAGCAGCAATATGTATAATCAAAAACCGGGATCATTTGATAATATATAAAAATAAATCAACAAAGTGCTTCAATCCAGGAATTCATATCGAGACGTATACACTGGAAAATACATTAGGATAGGATAAAGAATCCCGCACAAGCCGTAATTAGAAAATAGAATGAGCTCCTCAGGCCACCACCATCAAACAACTGTAAGATCTCTCACGTGTCATTGCTTACCAAATGATGTGACCCTCTATATAAGAGTGGTTACATGTTTATAGTGAAATTCCCCCAGGGAAAAGAACGCTCTCTCCAGCCTCCCCTCATACGCAGAGACACCAAAAATGTTGCTGTCAGTTGTCACCATGTACATCCACAACTTTCAGGCAACCGCTGCACCACTGGGAATTAGCCCAGCAAGACTGATGCACATATGATAATAGAGACACTCCACATAGTATAAAACCACCCATAAAAGAGAATTTATTAAGTCTAAGCACTTACAAGCATCCAGAAGTAACACAGCATATCACATGGTACAGCGACATGAAATTCCAGCATCAAAAAGGGCCGCCGTTCCTTTGCACGTGCTCAATAGCTTCTATCTGGATCCGCTACTGAGTTTTGGGTTTGTGAACACTGCTGCACTTGTTATATACCTATATCTGTTTTGCTGCATATCTAGGCACAGTGTCAGCAGCTAATATATGCATAGATTTATTTGAACTAGTTCTGTGACACTGAACACGTTTTGCTACTCATTTGAGTAGCTTCATCAGTTCTAAAGAGTGCTGGGAACATATATAGCCATAAAGGTAACTGAGTCACAGTAACCCAATCACCATAGAATGTGGAAAGGCAGATCTTGTGTTTTCATGCAAACTCTAGAACTAAAGGGCTTGCAACAATAGGGAGGCAGTTCCAGTTTCATAGACTTTTGGCAACTGTTTATACTTTTTTTCAACTTGAGTTCAAAGGGATTTATTTACTAAAGGCAAATCCACTTTGCACTCCAAGTGCACTTGGAAGTGCAGTCGCTGTAGATCTGAGGGGGACATGCAAGCGAAATAAAAAACAGCATTTTAGCTCGTACATGATTGGATGATAAAATCAGCAGAGCTTCACTTAATTTCAAATCTTCCCCTTAGATCTACAGTGACTGCACCTCCAAGTGCACTTCCAAGTGCACTTGCAGTGCACTTATAGTGAAAAGTGGATTTGCCTTTAGTAAATAACCCCCAAAGTGGTTTACCCATTTATTGTCCGTTTATTAACCACTTCAGCCCCGGAAGGATTTACCCCCTTCCTGACCAGAGCACTTTTTACAATTTGGCACTGCGTCGCTTTAACTGCTAATTGCGCGGTTATGCAATGGTGTACCCAAACGAAATTTGCGTCCTTTTCTTCCCACAAATAGAGCTTTCTTTTGATGGTATTTGATCACCTCTGCCGTTTTTATTTTTTGCGCTATACACGGAAAAAGACCGAAAATTTTGAAAAAAAATGATATTTTCTACTTTTTGTTCTAAAAAAAATCCAATAAACTCAATTTTAGTCATACATTTAGGCCAAAATGTATTCGGTCACATGTCTTTGGTAAAAAAAATGTCAATAAGTGTATATTTATTGGTTTGCGCAAAAGTTATAGCGCCTACAAACTAGGGTACATTTTCTGGAATTTACACAGCCTTTAATTTATGACTGCCTATGTCGTTTCTTGAGGTGCTAAAATGGCAGGGCAGTACAAAACCCCCACAAATGACCCCATTTTGGAAAGTAGACACCCCAAGGAAATTGCTGAGAGGCATGTTGAGCCCATTGAATATTCATTTTTTTGTCCCAAGTGATTGAATAATGACTAAAAAAAAAAAATAAAATTACAAAAAGTTGTCACTAAATGATATATTGCTCACACAGGCCATGGGCATATGTGGAATTGCACCCCAAAATACATTTAGCTGCTTCTCCTGAGTATGGGGATACCACATGTGTGGGACTTTTTGGGAGCCTAGCCGCGTACGGGGCCACGAAAACCAATCACTGCCTTCGGGATTTCTTATGCCGCGTACACACGGTCGGACTTTTCGTCTACAAAAGTCAGACAGCCTGTCCGACAGACTTCCGGCAGACTTTCGGCGGACTTGCGGCGGACTTGCGGCATACTTTCTAACGAACGGACTTGCCTACACACGACCACACAAAAGTCCGACGGATTCGTACGTGATGACGTACACCGGACTAAAATAAGGAAGTTCATAGCCAGTAGCCAATAGGTGCCCTAGCGTGGCTTTTTGTCCGTCGGACTAGCACACAGACGAGCGGATTTCGGGGTCCGTCGTAGTTACGACGTAAAGATTTGAAGCATGTTTCAAATCTAAAGTACGTCGGATTTGAGGCTAAAAAAGTACGTTGAAAGTCCGGAGAAGCCCACACACGATCGGATTACCAGCCAGCTTTAGTCCGTCAGCGTCCGTTGGACTTTTGTAGACGAAAAGTCCGACCGTGTGTACGCGGCATAAGGGCGTACATTTTTGATTTTACTCCTCACTACCTATCACAGTTTTGAAGGCCATAAAATGCCCAGATGGCATAAAACCCCCCCAAAATGACCCCATTTTGGAAAGTAGACACCCCAAGCTATTTGCTGAGAGGCATGGTGAGTATTTTGCAGCTCTCATTTGTTTTTGAAAATAAAGAAAGACGAGAAAAAAAAAATTTTGTTTTCTTTTTTCAATTTTCAAAACTTTGTGACAAAAAGTGAGGTCTGCAAATACTCACTATATCTCTCAGCAAATAGCTTGGGGTGTCTACTTTCCAAAATGGGGTCATTTGGGGGGGTTTTTTTGCCACCTGGGCATTCCATGGCCTCCGAAACTGTGATAGGCAGTGAAGAGTGAAATCAAAAATTTACGGCCTTAGAAAGCCTGAAGGCGGTGCTTGGTTTTCGGGGTCCCGTACGCAGCTAGGCTCCCAAAAAGTCCCACACATGCGGTATCCCCGTACTCAGGAGAAGCAACAGAATGTATTTTGGGGTGTAATTTCACATATTCCCATGGCATGTTTGAGCAATATATCATTTAGTGACAACTTTGCGCAAAAAAAAATAAAAAAAATAAAAAATTGTCTCTTTCCCGCAACTTGTGTCACAATATAAAATATTCCATGGACTCGACATGCCTCTCAGCAAATAGCTTGGGGTGTCTACTTTCCAAAATGGGGTCATTTGGGGGGGTTTTGAACTGTCCTGGCATTTTATGCACAACATTTAGAAGCTTATGTCACACATCACCCACTCTTCTAACCACTTGAAGACAAAGCCCTTTCTGACACTTTTTGATTACATAAAAAAATATTTTTTTTTTGCAAGAAAATTACTTTGAACCCCCAAACATTATATATTTTTTTAAAGCAAATGCCCTACAGATTAAAATGGTGGGTGTTTCATTTTTTTTTTTTCACACAGTATTTGCGCAGCGATTTTTCAAACGCATTTTTGGGGAAAAAACACACTTTTTTAAATTTTAATGCACTAAAACACACTATATTGCCCAAATGTTTGATGAAATAAAAAAGATGATCTTAGGCCGAGTACATGGATACCAAACATGACATGCTTTAAAATTGCGCACAAACGTGCAGTGGCGACAAACTAAATACATTTTTAAAAGCCTTAAAAAGCCTTTACAGGTTACCACTTTAGATTTACAGAGGAGGTCTACTGCTAAAATTACTGCACTCGATCTGACGTTCGCGGTGATACCTCACATGCATGGTGCAATTGCTGTTTACGTTTGACGACAGACCGCCGCTTGCGTTTGCCTTAGCGCGAGAGCAGGGGGGACAGGGGTGCTTTTTTTTCTTTTTTTTTTTCTTTATTATTATTATTTTTTTTATCTTATTTTTAAACTGTTCCTTTCATTTTTTTTTTTTTTAATCATTTTTATTGTTATCTCAGGGAATGTAAATATCCCTTATCATAGCAATAGGTAGTGACAGGTACTCTTTTTTGAAAAAATTGGGGTCTATTAGACCCTAGATTTCTCCTCTGCCCTCAAAGCATCTGACCACACCAAGATCGGTGTGATAAAATGCTTTCCCAATTTCCCAATGGCGCTGTTTACATCCGGCGAAATCTAAGTCATAAAATGCTTGTAGCTTCCGGTTTCTTAGGCCATAGAGATGTTTGGAGCCACTCTGGTCTCTGATCAGCTCTATGGTCAGCTGGCTGAATCACCGGCTGCATTTTCAGGTTCCCTGTTGAGACAGGAGAGCCAGAGAAAAACACGGAAGACGTTGGGGGGGGGGGCATTCCCTCCCACGGCTTGTAAAAGCAGTCTAGAAGCTAATTAGCCACTAGGATTGCTTTTACATGAAAGCCGACCGCTGGCTGAAAAGAATGATACCAAGATGATACCTAAACCTGCAGGCATCGTTCTGGTATAACCACTCAAAATCGTGAATGGCGTACCTGAAGACAAAAAAATGGTTAACAATAAAGCACAGTAAACGGTAAAGTATAAAAAATTGCATACCTGAAAAGCAAACATGATAAAACATAATAACAATAAAACATTGCAGAATAGAACACAGTAAAATAAGAGCAGAACAATAGAGAGAATAGAGAGAGAGAGAACAATAAAACGACAACTATTTTTTTTTTTTTATATTTTTGTATGTGTTTTTTTTTTTTTTTTTTACACTTTTTTTTGTAACTGTAACTTTTATAACTGTAACCGGTTCCAGGTTCGGGTCTCTCAAAATGCGATGGCATCTTGGGAGACCCTGTGAAAGTGTGCCTAGTCTGTGCGATGCTGTACCCTACGCTAATACTCAACTAGTGCATGGTAGCGTTCAAAACATTCACCAATGCAAAGACCAGAATTGTCAGGACAGGAGGGACAATAATAGCGGGTGTCACGCCTATATCCGCGCTTGCTGCAGACACAACATCTTTTTTGGGGGGGTTCGTTGGGTAGGGGTACTCGGGAAGACATAAAGAAAATGCCTCTCATGCAGCCGACTGCATTTGGTTGGGGATGTGAATGGGGGAAGTACGGGCGCTGCAGAAGCGGTGGGTTCCCAATTAGGATTGGCGAATGCAGCAGGAAGGGCATTATGGGCACGACGGGCCTGTGTTTGTCTTCTTGGTGGCAGCGGGACACTACTTGTGCTTGCCACCTCACCAGCTTGAACTGCACTTATGGGACTCGCCACGTCACCAAGTGTTACTGCAGTGCTGGTTTGACTACGACCGGGGTGTACTAGGCCGCTGGCGCTTGCCAGTTCACCAAAACGCTACCAAAAAAACTGTTAGCGATCGCAGGGATCAGGCCTGACTCTGCAAACGCTGCAGTTATGCGTTTAGTATTTTGTAAGGGACAGTGATCGATCGATACTGCACTTGGGTGGGCTGGGCTGGGCCGGGCGGAGGGGCAAAACGCAGGTGCTAGCAGGTATCTGGGCTGATCCCGCTAACACTGCGTTTTTGGGAACCCTAAACTGCTGGGGACGCTAGTATAGATCTGATCGGATCAGATATTGATTAGATACTATACCACTAAGGGAGGCGTATGCTGCGTGCGTGGGTGTTAGCGCTACTGGCGCTAACCTGACGCTGCTTGGGGCTGGTGCTTGCCAGTTCACCAAAACGCTACCAAGAAAACTGTTAGCGATCGCAGGGATCAGGCCTGACTCTGCGAACGCTGCAGTTATGCGTTTAGTGTTTTGTAAGTGACAGTGATCGATCGATACTGCACTTGGGTGGGCTGGGCTGGGCGGAGGGGCAAAACGCAGGTGCTAGCAGGTATCTGGGCTGATCCCGCTAACACTGCGTTTTTGGGAACCCTAAACTGCTGGGGACGCTAGTATATATCTGATCGGATCAGATATTGATCCGTTCAGATACTATACCACTAAGGGAGGCGTATGCTGCGTGCGTGGGTGTTAGCGGTACTGGCGCTAATCTGACGCTGCCTGGGGCGACGCATATCACCGCCGGGCGATCAGGGGGCTAAACCTTTATTCGGTAATAAACGGCGGGTGCCCTGACACTATAAAAAATAAACGAACTAACCAGCGTCACCCATAATGGTTATACGGTGATCAGTGGTGAAAGGGTTAACTAGGGGGCAATCAAGGGGTTAAAACCTTTATTAGGTAGTATATGGGGGTCCCTGACGCTATAAAACGCTGACGGCGAACCTAAATATTTACCTCCCTAACTAGCGTCACCAGCGACACTAATACAGCGATCAGAAAAATGATCGCTTAGTGACACTGGTGACGGGGGGTGATCAAGGGGTTAAAACTTTATTAGGGGGGGTAGGGGGGTATCCTAGACCTAAAGGGGGGTAATACTCACTGCCCTAACACAGTAACTGTCACAAACTGACACCTAGCAGTAATCAGGAAAAAAAAAAAAACCTGCTTGGTGTCAGTTTGTGACAGGGGGGGGGGGTGATCGGGGGGGGGGATCGGGGGGCGATCGGGGGGGGGGGATCGGGGTGTTTTGTATGCCTGGCATGTTCTACTGTGTTGTGTGTGTGTGTTGTGCACTCACATTCCAGTCTTCTCTCCTCGGCCCGGAACGGAAAATACCGAGCCGAGGAGAGATGACATCATTTCCTCTGCCTCTGTGTACAATACAGAGGCAGGGAAATGATCCCATTGGCTGGGAGCGATCGCGAGGGGGGGGCACGAATGGATGGCCTCCCCCTCACCACCGATCGCCGGGGGAGATTTGCCTACCGCCGTAGGCACCGGGGGGGTCCGATCGGACCCCCCACCCGCGGGCAGGCAGGGACGTACAGGTAAGCCCTTTTGCCTGCCCATGCCGCTCTGCCGACGTACATCGGCGTGCGGCGGTCGGCAACTGGTTAACAAATGATACTGTTATGATACCAAAAAATCTTTGATAAAGCAGAGCAAATTTTTAAATTTTGGAGCTGCTTCGTTATTTTGTCCAACATGCTAGACAGGCAGCTCCATCTGTTAACCTCCCTGGCGGTATGATTATTTCAGATTTTTGCGTCTCAAAGCGGTACAATTATTTTGCATAGAAATTTGGCGTTTTATATTGTAGGTCTGTAATTCTTAGCAATAACACACTTATATCTGTCCACCAAGAGTCTAGCCGATATCCCGGGTATGATGAAGTTTGAAACACAAAATCATAAATTATAATATAATAAATAAATATAAATGATTAAAAAAAATAATAATATAATAATAATAAATACATTTCCCCACGATTCACTATCACTCAATTCTGTAAGTGTTCTAATTTATTATTGCTGTTTTCTAGCTGGTCTAAAGCCACTTTTGAAGTAAAGGGACACTTTTTGGTTGATATGGACAATCTCAAGTTTCCAGGCAGAAAGAACAGTATATATAATACAAAACTGCATGCAGGGCATGGGCCAAAGCACTGGGGACAGAAGGGAAGTGAAATGATTTCATACAGTACTGTAATCTGTAGGATTACAGTACTGTATGTGTTATGATTTTGACAGCATTTCGAATTTGCCGCCAGGCTCCGCCCCGTGTGTCGCGACGCTCGCAGGGAACGGAGCCTGACACAGAGAGGCTTCAGGCAGAGGACGGAGCCCGCAGACAGCGCGGGGGGACATCGCAGGATCATGGGGACAAGCTAAGTAACCAGGATCCTGAGATGTAAAACCGAGTGTGGCTCGGGGTTACCGCTAATGGTGCTGAAATTTAACCCCGAGCCACACTCGGGAATACCGTCGGGGAGGTTAAGGAACGTGGGAACTAAGACTTAAAGTGGCCTCCTTTTTGTACCAATCGAAAGACAAGTTTTTTTTTAACAAGATAGGAAATATAATGAACAAAAAAGAGAAAGAAATGGAGCCTCCTTTTGCTGCGAACCCTTCAATTATTATATAGTATCTCTTGTTAGAAAGACATATACACCAATCAGCCATAGCAGTATGACCACCCAGTATAACCCATCAAGGCATGGACTCCACTATACTTCTGAAGGTATACTGTGGTATCTGGCACCAAGCTGTCAGTAGCAAATCATTTAACTTCTTTAAGTTATGAAGTGGGGTCTCCATGGATCAGACTTGTTTTTCCAACATATCCCACGGGTGCTCGATATTACTGAGATCTGGAAAATTTGAAGACCAGCTCAGCAGCTCAAACTCGTTGTGTTTCTCAAACCATTCTTGAATTCCTCAGACCCAGACCCCTTCTTCCATTGCTCCATGGTCCAGTTCTGATGCTTAAGTGCACATTGTCTGCACTTTTCACTATGGTCAGCATGGGCACCCTGACTAGTCTGTGGCTACGCAGTTCCATATGCAAAAAAACAGTAATGCATTGTGTGTTCTGACACCCTTCTATCAGAACTGGCAATAACTTTTTCAGAAATTTGAGCTTCAGTAGCTCTTCTATTGGATTGGACTACATGGGCCAGCCTTCAGTCTCCACAGGCATCAATGAGCCTTGGCTGCCCATGACCCAGTTCGCCAGTTTTCCTTCTTTGGACCTTCTTTTAATACTCAACATGTACATGGCAAAATAATTTCCATTAAAAACTAAAAACTTTTTATTTTGTATAACTGTTTAAAAAAAAAACAGACACTGTATGCCTTGGGGACATTTACATTCACTAAATTTCTCTGAAATATTAGACAGCAAAAGTCATAACAAATTTGCCAGCACTGATGCCCAGTAATACAGATTGCCAGTTCAGGTTTAGATTTCACTCTCAGTACCTCACTCATGCAGTCAGACATTCTAGAGAACGCAGTTTTTGTTTTTTCATGTTGTAGGATTTGACTTACTTTACAGCAAGTGAAACTTCAGATAATAACCCACCAACTTGGTTCACACATCAGAATGTTTCAGCCTCCACACTCAACAATTCATTAGAACATTAAACCTGAACTCATACCTATAACCAAGTGTCAGGCTGATCCAAGTACAAAGCTGACAGTTTATAATAGACATAAGAGTCATGCAAGAACTATGTTTGTATGAAGGATATGGGGAACATCAAAGACCACCACACATAGCTCTCTTAGATATATTGCAGGATCTGACTTCTACAACAGTGAATGATCAGTGATAACAAATTGTGGGATTAAATATACATTCAGGGACTTGACAGCGCAGCTGGCAATCATCTCGCATGGCAGGAATAAATAGAAATGGAGGTATTGAAGGAGCAACTTTGCCCTCCTTCATAGATCCATCATATTGGTGAGGCACAGTTTCATTTTTTGCGCATGAAGAGAAAAATGTGTGAGCCATATGAGTTAATGCATTCACATTACACTTAAGGTGAGCAGATTATGAGACAAGTGGCAGGATGTGTAAACAGAGACACCATTATCTCAGTGTTCTCCACTGATCTCAGGAAAATAAGAAGCACCGCAATCTTTCAGGAACCTTGCTATTGATTGGAATGCAACAGGGTCTGCGTATCAGGAGGCACAAGGAAGTTGGTGCATTCCAAACTATTTCTATATAAAAACTTCCTGGGAATCCTTTATAGCAGTGGTCATCAACCCTGTCCTCAGGGCCCACTAACAGGCCAGGTTTGCAAGATAACTGAAATATATCACAGGTGATATCATTTGCTGCTCAGTGATTGCAGTATTCTAGTCTGCATCTCCCCAAGGTAATACATAAAACCTGGCCTGTTAGTGGGCCCTGAGGACAGGGTTGATGACCACTGCTTTATAGGACTATCAGGTTTATTTGGTGAAGCAGCGTTCATAAACTCATAGTAAACTCAGAAATTAGCGTTCATTCCTATGACAACAATAAAATCACATGTGATAACTTACTATGGGTTAGTTTAGAACAGGGGTCTCCAAACTTTCTAAACAAAGAGCCTGTTTGCTGTTCTTTGGACTTTAGGGGGTTTGGGCTATGGCCATTGGGAGTAGAAAAGGTCCCAACGTCAGTGTGGAAAAAATAATGCCCCATCATAGGTTTTAGTGGGAGTAATTGCTCCCATCACTGGTGTCAGTGGGAGGAATCGCGCCCCATCATTGGAATCATTGAAAGAGTCGGGGACTTTCCTTCTGAGGCCAATAGAAGGAGCAGCAGCTCCGAGTGCGTAGCCTGCCTATCCAACCCTTCTCACACTGTGGAGTCCTCCCCCGGAAGTGTCCCCGGAAGTGATCCTGTGATCCTGTGACCCGTGATCTCAGCCCCAGCTTCTGATGGCCACAGGATCAGGCTGAGCAGCAACAACGACTGCAGTTTCCCATCTCTGCATAGAAAAACTAATCCGGATCTGAGGCTTCCCTACGGACCACTGACACACAGATGAGCCTTTGTATTTCCTGTTTCTTGTAAGTGTGATTCTATCTGTGCCAATAAAAGCTGTGTCTAATACTACACTCAGGTGGCGCTTCCTTCTCTACCTTCATAATCCCCCTTCCACCAAATGATTTGGAACAGCGCACAAAGCAACATCAGTGTGTGACCTCACAAATATGCATCTGGAAGAATGGTCAAACATTCCCATAGACACACTCTCAAACCGTGCGGACAGCCTTCCCAGAAGAGTTTAAGCTGTGTTAGCTGCAAAGGGTGGGCCAGGTTAAACACCCATGCTCTAAATGGACTGAACCTGGAAGCATGCTGGACCACAGAGAGGTTCTTGGAGGGCAGCACTGAGCTTGGGGAGGGTGAAAAAAATGCTTGCAAAGTTTTTGTTGTTTTTAGATGGGGGGGGGGGGGGGTATAAATAAATGAAAGTGGACTTGAGACTTGTTATTTGTATGTGATTTAATCAGTATCAGTTAAATGCCACGGCTGTTCCATCTAAAGAATATCCTGAAAGCATGACCTGTCATAAATATTTGAGGAATGGATTTGAAAGGCACTGCCTCAGCCACCCTGCATTTTTGTCTCGCTCAAGCAGATGATCATCACAACTAATGAAATGGCAAACGTTCTTTAGTTCTTCTAAGTGAAGTTCAAACAGTTGTTTGGCTAATAACAGCTTTAGAACGAAGTAGAGTAAGAAACGTGTTATTTACAAGTTCTCTTTTATTAGGGAAAAAAAAAAGAATCCTTTATATTGTATGGTGTACAGACTTGCCAAAAGAGCAAATTATAGGAAGTCATTAAAACATTGTTCTCACAGAAGTAAAGAGTGTTTCAGGGTCTTTAATCTTCTTACAGCACTATCTGTCAGTCTGCTGTCCAACACCTCTGAACTGTGTAAAGTTGCAGGTCAAGTTCAATGCACATTATTGCTTAAAGCAGTAGTAAAGTCCGCTTTTTTTATTTATGCCTACAGGCAGGGGCGTCGCTAGGGGGTGGCTTTTGGGGCTATAGCCCCGAATCTGGGGCCAATAGCCCCGAGTCTCTGCAGGGGTCCCCAAGGGAAGGGGAGGCTCTCTGGGGACCCTTATGTAAGTGGAGGGCTCTCTGGGGACCCTGATGCAAGGGAGAGGCCCTCTGGGGGCCCTGGTTTTAAGGCAGAGGCTCTCTAGGGACCCAGATTTAAGGGGGAGGCTCTCTGGGGACCCTAATGTAAGGGGGGCTCTCTGGGAACCCTGATGTAAGTGGGGGGCTCTCTGGGTACCCTGATGAAAGGGGGAGGCTCTCTGAGGACTCTGATGTAAGGAGGAGGCTCTCTGGGGACCCTGATGTAAGGGGGGGCTCTCTGGGGACCCTGATGTAAGGGGGGCTCTCTGGTGACCCTGATGTAAGTGGGGGGCTCTCTGGGGATATATACACAAACACACGTATATTACTGTATATACATGTGTATGCCCACCCAAGCGTATGACTTTCTTCACTACGCTGCTATGGGCTCTAGCCCCAGATCTTTTGCAGACCTAGCAACGCCCCTGCCTACAGGTAAGCCTATAATAAGGTTTACCTGTAGGTACAGTAAATATCTCTAAACGTGCACCATTTTAGGAGATATTTACTTTAGTAGTGAGGTCGCTGGCGCATGCGCACTGCGCTCTCAATGGACGACATTCCAAAAAATCCCATTAAGCATATATTAATTGGTTTACGCAAACGATATACTGTCGATAAAATATGGGATATATACTGGATTTTTTTTATAGTAGTAATGCCGGGGATCAGCGATTTCTAGCGGGACTGCAATATTGCAGCGGACAATTAGACGCTAATTGACACTTTGTGGGAACCAGTGACACTAAAACAGTGATCAGTGCTAAAGATATGCACTGTCTACACTTTGAAAAAGTGTTTTGATTGTATTTACATGAAATGTGATGTTTTCTTCCCCTGTTTGGGACAATTTTGCCTTTCTTTTCTTCAGGCCTGTATTTTTTCATTGTTTTACTCAATAAAAACTATTGTACCGAAAATATGCACTGTCACTGTACTGATGACACTGGCTGGGAAGGGGTTAAACATCTAGGGCGATCAAAGTGTTAACTGTGTGCCTAGCCAGTGTTTTTGTGTAAACAGTGTGTTGCTTTCACTAGGAAAAGTGATGGATTCTAGTGCCTGCTTTGCAGGAACACAGAATCCATTCCTTCCCCCTGTCAGAATGGCGATCTGGCTTGTTTACATAGGCAGCTCCCTGTGCTGTGTGTACAGTCTTACCGATGATCGGTGGGTGCCCATGGACATCCAGTACCAGACACCCGCAGATTGGCCTCTACTGTAAATATTCACAGCAGAAGGGGCCCGCCAACGGAGCGCGTGCGTCCTCTGCAGGCGGAAGTGAAGAATCGCGCATATGTACGTGATTCTGCACAGGAGAGTTGCCCTGTAGCAGTAAAACTGCTATGGGATGGATGGAAGTGGTTAGAGGAGAATTCCATTTATGGATACTTTTACATAGTTACATTGCCCCAGCTTGGACCAATGTAAATATGTATATACCATACCTGTGGAAATCACTGTATAAACACCACTACTTCGGGTCCACAGTTTTCTTCTAAAACATTCACAATCATTTTTGTTCCAAGAATCTTTCAATAGTGAATGTGTGCTTTCTTATCATATCACAATAAAGGTAGCTTTAGCATCTTTTTGGCTAAACGGCAGACGACGAACGACAAAGAACCATCAACCGCACAGAAAAGTTAATAGACCACGCCTATTTCGAATACCACCTTGGTCCTCCTTTTTTGTCTGATACCTGCACCTGGACAGAGAGTAAAGTGAAAACTTAACAATGGGGACCCAGAAGTACCTTATAGAGGTTCCATCACTATCAACCACAAAAAAAAAAAAAATCCATTGTGATTATTTCCTCTTATTTCCTGTTATGCCCCGTACACACGATCGGACTTTCCTACAACAAAACGGTGGAATTTTGTTCGAAGGATGTTGGCTCCAACTTGTCTTGCATACACACGATTACACAAATGTTGGCCAACAAATACGAACGTAGTGACGTACAAGACGTACGGCGAGCCGATAAAAAGGAAGTTCAATAGTCATGTGATATCTCCATTACTAATGCTGGTTTTACAAGACCTAGCGCTTCCGGCTCGTCCTTGATTCCGAGCATGCGTGTTTTGCTTTGGACTTTTGTCTGACGAACTTATGTACACACGATTGGGAAGTCCGACAACACACATTTGTTGGCGGAAAATTCGAGAGCATGCTAGCCAACATTTGTTGGCGGAAAGTCCGCCAACTAATGTCCGATGGAGCATACACATGGTCTGACTTTCCGCCAACAAGCTCACATCCAACATTTCCCATCGGAATAAGTCTGACACCCATAAAGGGGAAAAAAGAGAAGCCTCCAAATGGGGACAAAAACAATACAAAGTTGACTCTCACCCTTGCCCATGTTATCCTGAACTAAAAGAAGTTCTGGCCGGAGTTGTGCTTTTACTCCAGATTTAGTAACAACCAGCAGTTTTAATTAAATCTCAATGCGTCTTCTACTCAACCAAATACTTGTTAAACAACTGAAAATGTATACCTTGTGAAGATGGTTTTGTCTCTTGTGAATTGTACTGTGTAGGAGTGCAGAATATACAATGCTTTGTTATGACAGGAGATCATCTCACATTTTTCAAGGAAAGCAAAGGAATGAGGGATACGTCGGCCCTGCGTTTCCTTTGATATTCCTCCTCCTCCTTTTAAAATAAATTAGAATGTGAATCAAGTGGCTGCAAATGTTTTATATTTGTGCTTAAATAACAATGATATTTAAATTATAACTAAAGGCAAAACTTTTTTGTTGTTGTTTATACAGTGGTGGTGGGGGTATAGGAACTCTTGTCAGGTTTTTTTTTGCTGTCTCTGTTCCTGTAAAGCCAGCCATAGACGGATCAAAATTTGGCCAGTTCAACCACATTTTTATCCATGTACGGGCTGGCTGGTTGTACTGAAGTCAGTCTCACGATCGATTTAATTACAACCAGCCTGTTGGTTTTTATTTCATTGGATCGTTGTGTTCTGATGACTGGGAAACCTCCCGTCGTCAGAATACTATGGTTCCGCAACAGGAATTACACCATCAACACTGAATGTGTTGATGGAGAAATCAAGCAATTTTCTATTCTTCAACCCATGGTTGAAGGATAGAAAATTGGTTAACGTATGGCCTGCCTAAGGCCCCTTTCACACCAGCGGACCAATCAGGCTCACCTGTCCATTTTTCAAGCGGACCCGATCAAACTACCTATTGTTCTCTATGGGGCGGTTAATGTTAGCGGGCACATTGTCCACTGTCACCCGCCGGCATCCAATACGGTCCACTAAAAACAGACGGGTGGGGTTATGTTCCCCATCTGTCGGGCAGATCAGATGACAATCGGATGGACATGCAGTCTGTTTCCGTTTGATTGCCCCATAGAGCACAGGAGGCTGTGTCTTCTCTGCATAGCGGAGTGGACATGGACCTGTCATCTGCCTGCTCAGCGGGGATCAGGGGAGGAATCCCCTGCTGAGCGGGCGGGGCTGCTTGGACAGATTCCGCCCCGTGTGAAAAGGGCCTTAGGGAGACACCCTCTTTATATGTCCTAATCACAAATGCCATCAGAAATGTAAGTGAGGGGAGATGGAACATTTGGACTTACTGACGGTGGCTCTCCCTGTCAGAGGGGGGGGGGGTCTGCGCTGATAATCAGCACATTGATTATCAGTGCAGCCCCCATCAGCGGTGCCCATCAGCTGCCAATCACTGCCACCCAGCTGCCAGCCTGTGCCCCATAAAGAACACCTGTCAGTGCCCATTAAAGTTTGTTTAGCAAAAAATAAAAACCCCAGTGGTGATCAAATGCCACTAAAAGAAAGCTCTATTTATGGGACGAAAATGATAAAAAATTAGTTTGGATACAGTGTTGCATGACCGCAGTCAAGGCATGCGATCACAGTCACTCCTCTCTTCAAAAAACAGTCTAGGGGTCTTCTTTTTTTTTTCTTTTTTTTTTTTTGGAGTAACTGGGATAGGGTTAAGGAAATTGAGTGGGATACTCCAGAACCATTGCATATAGCAAACTGTGGACTTGGCTTTATAATATAAGCAGCAAACAGCACACACGCTTCTTCCTTTAGAGCCACAAGAGCAAAGTCCCTTCGCAAGGAATCAGATAGACTAAGCTCCTCAGGACACCAGCTGATATCCCCTTTAAACAAACACTTAGATGACTCTCTAGCAGAAGAGGGGTGGCAGCAGCCCAAAAGTCTCTAAGATATCTTACAGCAGTCTATACTCACAAATTCCAAGCGACCTTTCTCCAGTAATACTAGACTAGATCTTCAGCAGACAACACCTCAGTCAGCGCTCTGTAGCTTCAGCATCCAGGCAAGCACGTGGCAGCGTTGCCCTGGAATGCGGCAAGACTTCCAGGCTGGACTGATGCCCTGCAGGAAAAGACCCAGAAGCTCAGTCTCTCAGAGTATTTATGCAGTTTACCAGCAGCCTTCAGGGCCCTGATCCTTGGGATTGGCCAGGGCTGCATACATATTTATACTGCCACCTGCATAGCTCCACACCTATGTTCTAGAGCAGGGATCCTCAAACTACGGCCCTCCAGCTGTTGCGGAACTACACATCCCATGAGGCATTGTAAAACTCTGACATTCACAGACATGACTAGGCATGATGGGAATTGTAGTTCCTGAACAACTGGAGGGCCATAGTTTGAAGACCCCTGTTCTAGAGAATTGTGTCACTCTTTGGAAAGCAGGGGGTGCTATCAGACTGGCAGCAGCTGAACTGAACTAATTAATCAGCTGCTCTGGTTACAGTGAGCACAACTAAATTTCCCCAACAAAAACACACCCAGCCCCACTGAACACAGTGAGCCAGCACTAAATCTAACTAATCCTAGCACCTCGATAAATAAATAGATGCACCGGTGCAATACAATAATGTGCATCCCCCTTATGTACCAAGCTGCAACTCAATAGTGCAAACCCTCTATGCATAAACAATAGATTCATTAAAAAGCCACAATACTGTTGTACCAAATCAACATACTACGATAATCATACATAATATACTCAAATCCCACAAGTGTCCATACAACAATACAGTGCCCACTGAGTGACAAATAGTATGAATCAATTCTAAACCCTTATATTAAAGTGTCCATAAATCTTTGTGATATTCTTCAATCGTGCTCTTCATGCCATAATTCTACAAACTCAATGTGCTTTTCCCTCCACCACATAGGTAACATACTCACCAGAGCGCCATGATTTTATAGCGGTCTATATCACTTTATATCTCCCCTAATGGGTCCAGATGCAACAAGTACGTTTTCCACCACTCTCAATATGTAATGTCAGAAAATCACAGAAAAACCATCCTTGCGCAACATATTTATTGTTTTAAAAACTATTATGATAAAATACAAATGCAAAAGGCGGTAATGAATATTTTTCCTTAAGGACCTATGATGACACTGGGAGCATTATGCCCACCATTTAACAATTCACAGGAGTGCAAAATGAACTGCACAAGAGAAGTACAGCCAAACAAGCTTTGGCTGTGCTTCTCTTTTAAGCAACAGTGAATACTGGACAGTCTAAGGCCCCACAGATGAAGACCATAAGGCAAGTCTCTTTGACATTTATTTATTATTACAGGTACTTACAGTATATAGCTCTGTCAATTTACGCAGCACCTTACACACAAATATATTGCACATTCACATCAGTCCGTGTACTTAAAGGGTAACTCCATTTTTTGTGGGAAATAAATTAGCAATTTAAAAAAAATTTATACCGGTATATAGCGTATACAATTGTGACAAGTCTTATTGTAATTAAATGTTATTAAAAATTACCTTTCCTTTTCAATCTGCACAATTTCCTGCTTGTGTGATTTGCTGACTGATTTTCCTAGAAGTCTGCACCCTGATACAAGTCAGATTTTGAGCATCCCCTGCAAAAAAAAATTAACTTCTGGTGAGACACACTCAAAGGAAAATCACTCCTAAAGGGATGCAGACCCTGCAGCTTTCCTCATTAGAGCCCTGCAGGTTTAGCAGCTGATTGATAATTATAAAACAAATCCCATACAGATTCACGTAGCACATGGACACAGACAAACAAACAGATATTTCAATAACAAAAGGTAGGAATCTGCAACAAAGTTTGTTTATACCCTTGCAATGTATATAGATCACTCAGAGGGAAATGTTTTTTCTCAACGAAAGTGGAGTTACTCTTAAAGGGACTTACAATCTAAAGTCCCTAACTCACATTCACACAGTGCACATACTAGGGCCAATTTACCTACCAGCATGTCTTTGGAGTGTGGGAGGAAACCGGAGAACCCAGAGGAAACCCACACAGGCACAGGGAGAATATACAAACTCCAAGCAGGTAGTGCCATAGCTGGGATTTGAACTGACGATCCCAGTGCTGCTAGACAGAAGTGCTAATCACGTAGTCACCGTGCTGCCCCTTGACATCTGGTTACTCTACACCACTGCACAGCTATTAGTACCCAGTGTAATCTCAGGGACACTGCATAGTACAGGACGGTACTCTTCTCTAAGCTCAGTCCAGAACACTGGTAAAGATGGGGAGTATCTGAGACCCTATGAGAGCAGTCTCAGACCAAGCAACTTCTGGCACTTATATCCCAAAAGCACACAGTCACCAGAAATTAATTCAAGGTAATTACTCAAAAGTCTCCAGGACAGCTGCCACCTTCCACCTTATTCTAGACATGGCCCAGTGAGTGAAACAGTCCTTCTATAGACCAGATCCCTTTAATGAAGCCCTGCAGTCAGTTCCAGATCACTTCCAGATCCCAGCTCTGCCACCGCTAAAACCTCACAAAACAGAAACACGGTCCACAGGCTGCCTGAGGGGCAATAGCTCCTTGAGGCTTGGAACTCTCCTTGCTAGGGAAATACAATCTCTCCGGGGTTCCAGACAATTTATCAGCTTCTCAGCCTCCATATGGGCACACCTCCCCAGGGATTGGCGAGGCCCTGATCAATATTCAGGCTGGTTCTTTGAATTCTACTTCCCTAAGCTCTAGAAACGTCTTCTAGAGGCAGGGGGAAGCAATCAAATTCCCAGCCTGTGAAAAGACCAGACCAAACAATCACTACTCCCTTGATTACAGAAGAGAGTGCACTAATGAAACATAAAGTGACAGTAACTGTATTGCATGACTGTATTTGAGTGAAGAGTTATATTTTGTATGGTATTTTCTATGAATTGCATCTGTGTTGTCTCTGTATGCATCAGATATAATACTGACAATTGTTCTGCTGTTATATTGCTGTTTGTTGAAAGACCTCACTCATGGTGTTCTTTTTAATTTTGCACTGCCGGTAAGCCTCTAATGATCTGGTTGTTGTTGAAGTAAACTGTAATTGAAACTAAGCAATACTTTCCTTCATTAACACTCTCAGAAATGCATAGTTACATTTTGGTAAGACAAGTATGTATTTAGATCAATGTAACACTCTCTAGTTCCTTTGCAGGTTCCTTTGCCAGCCATTTATTAGACATCTTACAGCTTGCCTAGTCTTGTGACGATAAGAATTCCTCCCTTGATATGGAAACATACTGACAGGATAACCAGTTTGTTACCAGATTTGGCCTGGATTTGTTATACTGTATATGTGTTTATGTGACGGTGGAAGGGACACAAGTCATTCTGTGGATCAAACTCCACTGTGCTGGAGAACTCTGGCTGCTGCAGGTATCTGACGCTTATGCCGCGTACACACGGTCGGACTTTTCGTCTACAAAAGTCCGACGGACGCCGACGGACCAAAGCCGGCTGACAATACGATCGTGAGTGGGCTTCCCCGGACTTTCGACAGACTTTTCCAGCCACAAATCTGACGGACTTTAGATTTGGAACATGCTTCAAATCTTTATGTCGTAACTACGCCGGACCCAGAAATCCGCTCGTCTGTATGCTAGTCCGATGGACAAAAACCCACGCTAGGGCAGCTATTGGCTACTGGCTATCAACTTCCTTATTTTAGTCCGGTGTACGTCATCACGTACGAATCCGTCTGACTTTTGTGTGATCGTATGTAGGCAAGTCTGCTCGTTAAAAAGTCCGCCACAAGTTCGCCAAAAGTCCGTCGAAAATCCGTCGAAAGTCTGTCGGACGGGCTGTCGGACTTTTGTAGCCGAAAAGTCCGACCGCGTGTACGCGGCATTACAGGTGTGTGCTGTGTCTTGTAGGGGCCTATTTCACACAAGCTTTGGTCTCTGATAAGTGATCTGCATTTGGATAAATCATCAGAGAGCCTTTGACAGGGGGCAAGGAGGTGTTGCTTTATCTCCTTGATCCCTCCACTAGCGCAACGCAAGCGCATGCATTGCAAGCGGTTGCAGGGTGCTTGCAAAGTATACCCATTTACTTGTGTTTGGCAACAGCAGATATATTTCTGGCTGTGGTCGCCTCTGGAGCTAAAGGGGGGGGGGGGGTTGCAGTTAAGGGGTAGTATAAGAGGGGCTCGACTGTGGAATTTTACTGCCCCAAACCATAGGTGTGAACAAGTCTTAAAAACGTGGGAACGGGTGCGATGACAGCCCACAGTTCAGGAGCAGGTATCCGGCACACCCAGAAGTGTCAGATTATTGCAGCGAGTGAAGATCTGCAGCACAGCAGAGCTTTAAGACGCAGGGAGCTAGAAAGGTAAGTATTTATTTTATTATATTCATTATAGTTATTTATATAGTGCTGGCAATTTACATGTTCATTCACATCAGTCCCTGCCCTCAAGAAGCTTACAATATAAGGCCCCTTACTCACATCCATACATACACATACTAGGGCCAATTTAGACAGGAGCCAATTAACCTACCAGCATATCAGTGGAGTGTGGGAGGAAACACAGGAACAAGGAGAGCATGCAAACTCCATGCAGCTAGTGTTCTCGCAGGGATCCAAACCTATACACCTTTTTTATGGGCTGGATTTAGTTTAGATTGGGGATCCTAAAACAGGGTCACTGTAGGCTACATATAGAGTACAACTTTGCGTTCAGCAAGAGGTGCATGACATGTATACTCTGTAAGCAATTTCCTACACTAGTCTGACTGGGGAAAGCACACCTGTTCCACTCGACTTAAGAAAAAGCATAGTGTATTTTCAGTGAACACATATTTGAGTTACTATTTAAAGTGTATGCGCAGGCGTAAAACAAACATTTCCTATGTCACAGTGACGGCTCATTATGTTCCTTTTACTGAGGGGTGTTTTCCAGCTGCACTCAGTTTCTCAGCTCCCTACCTGTTGTTCCTACCAGTGATAGTACTTAAAGGGAAATGTCATGAGAGAAAGGCTACTATTGGCCCCCTTCACGCCCCCTTCACGCTGATGCTTTGGCTGAATATTGTCTGAGTAGTTGACCTGAACAAGTTTAGAGATAAAGAATTTGAACACCTTTCTGATACTCATTTACAGCAATCCTGTTTGGGGTCTGTGAATTTAAAAGTACCAACATTTCCAGAAGTTGGACAGCAATGGCAGCCCTGTACTTCTCTTATGACAGGTTTACATAAAGGACAACTCCAGGGTGAAGTTCTGACTGCATTATTTGAAAATGATGAATTCACTACATTATGGTCACATTTTCCTCTGCAGCATCCTATTAAGCCCTATTCACACCTGAGCGTTCTTGCACATGTGTAGCACTCTTCTAGATAGGTGATAGGATTATATTAATAAAAAAGGCTGTGCTACTGTTGTACTAAATCAACATAATACAATAACCAATAACCCGGCTGAAGCCCGCTGTCTGCTGACATCACAGAGCCGGTCCAGGCCCGGGAAATATCGTGACTCTATGGTCGGGATCCGCCCACATGCAAGCCGATGAGAGCCTGAGCTGGCTGTTCCCACCTCCTACACTGCCCAGCACTCCAGTGAGCAGGGGAGGGGGGGGCAGAGCAGAGAGCCATTGACTGAAAATCACCAGCTCTCTGCTTAGGGAGCACTGAAAACGGAGCGATCGGTGGTGTTTGATTGCTCAGTTCTCAGCCTTAGAGCCGGCAGGGAACAGATGCAGCATTGGACCGATGCTGCACCCATCTAGGTATTCTTAGAAAAAAAAATCCCATACTTCTCTTTTAAGAAGAAGTTTGTCCTCTCACAGCCATTTTCTAACCGATTTGGAGTATCTCTTGCCCCCAACCCCTCTCTTGTTGCAATTTTTACCAGCAATAAACCACAAAAAGACAACTCTAGACTGTTTATTAGAGCTGGAGCGAATGCACTGTTGCTTTGGGGAGAACCAGTTAAAATCAGTAGCCCCTGCGGGGTAGGGTTACATGTGTGTGTACAATATAGCACTATACACTCATGTAATTCAGTGTAAAACATTTCCTGATTTTCCTGTTATATATATAAAGGACTTTTTTTCAGCAGGTACACACTGGTACTCTGGCACCTTCAGCAAGCACAGGTCCTGGCTGTATACAGTATATGTACTGGCATATGTATATGTACTGGCAATAGGGGCAGTAGCGTATCTAGGGTATGACAGGCAGGGCATGTGAGGTGTATGCTGCACCACCCTAGGACAGTCGCAGTGTTCACCCCTTTAGTTAAGCTGTGTCCCCTTTCCTCTCATCAGCGCAGACTAGCAGCAACAAACAAACAGCAGAGTATTCCCGTGACCACATTTGCTGCTGAGAGGTAGGTAGGGGGGAAGACCAGAGTGATCTCAGGGTGAATGGGGAGAAGGTCTGCACCTACAGGATAAAGCCTGGATATAATAGTATGCAGGGTCGTATTTTCAACACTGGAGCTTGTAGGCACACAACCATTAAGCTAGTCATAGATGGAATGGAATTTGAATGGTTCAGTAGGAAAAGGCCAAATTTAAATCCATCTATGGCCTTTCTGGCTGAACATAAGTCGACCTAACAAAGTTGATCTTTCAAATGTTGTAAAATTTTCATTCGATCAGCAGCTGCAGCACAGACCTGTGTACACATGGTCAGATTTTCTGATGGAAAATGTGTGATAGGACCTTGTTGTCGGAAATTCCGACCGTGTGGGGGCCCCATCACACATTTTCCATCGGAATTTCCGACACACAAAGTTTGAGAGCTTGCTATAAAATTTTCCGACAACAAAATCCGTTGTTGGAAATTCCGATTGTGTGTACACAAATCCGACGCACAAAGTGCCACGCATGCTCAGAATAAATTAAGAGATGAAAGCTATTGGCTACTGCCCCGTTTATAGTCCCGACGTACGTGTTTTACATCACCGCGTTCAGAACGATCAGATTTTCCGACAACTTTGTGTGACCGTGTTTATGCAAAACAAGTTTGAGCCAAAATCCATGGATTTTGTTGTCGGAATGTCCGATCAATGTCCGACCGTGTGTATGGGGCATAACAGTTGAGGAGCCCCCTATCCAAATACTATAGCAACCACCTCGCTAGCGTGTATGGGGTATTCAAGCCATATATAGGCAGCCCTAGCACCCATAAAATTAGAGCAGATAAATATGTGAGGAAAGGCGCTAGCATAACTTATAAAACAATATTTGTGCAAACCTCTATCCTTACAGTGACATTATTAACCTTGTAGTTTGTGTTAGCATACCTTTTTTAAAGAATTAATGAAAACATTGCTGTATGCAGTATAAAAAACGTATACAAAAGGATAATTCAACAATGAACATAAAATTATATATATATATATATATATATATATATATATATATATATATATATATATATATATATGTGAAAAAAAAATGTGATCTCTACACAAAATTTCAAATGTCCACCATAAAACAGAAGCAATCTTCTATGCCGTAAATAGTCCCAAATCGCCGTGATTTTTGTATAGCAGTGAAAACTTCTTAAGAGCCTTTCCGAACAGGTCCGCCTGTCAGTTTTTCAGGCGGATCTGATGGGACCCTCCAGTCTCCTCTATGGAGCGGCGGATGTCAGCGGACACAGGTCCGCTGGTACCCACTGATAGCCGATCTGATCCTGCCCGCAAAATCCAGACCGATGGTGGTCCTATTTTCCTTCCGTCTGGCGGATCGGATGAAAAACGGACACGCGGTCCGTTTCCACCCGATTCCCCCATAGAGGAGAGTGGGGCTGTGTCCGTGTCCGCTACGCACAGCGGACAGGACCTGTCATCCGCCTGTTCAGCGGGGATCAGTGGAGCGATCCCCTGCTGAGCAAGCAGATTCCATTAGGCAGAGGTGCCTATTTGAAAGGGACCTAACTCCACAAAACAAAGTGCTCCACCACGTGGGGTACACAGAGCCACTCACCAGATTTCTCTGGCCACAAGGACCGTTTAGCTTTTATACTTATATCAGCAGTAAGGGTAGAGTCTATTTAGCATCCAATCTGATTTCCTCTCTCACATCCATTTCTGATTTATACAATCATAGAAAAACAATAATACAATGATAGTGCAGAACGTTTATTAAAATCCAATGTTTAAAAACAGGTTGATCAGATGCACTTACATCGTGTTGTGCCCAAACCCGGATGTAACAGCAGCAACCTGACCTCAATGCATTTCACCAATATGGCTTCATCATGAAGCCTTAGCACCCAAACAACCCGTCACCCCCCTGCCTCTGTTATTATCACCTTTATTACTCAATATATTTTTTCTTTGTTTTAGGGTCCATGCACACTGGCTTACAAACTGCTGCTTCTACAGGAGTTTTGTGTTTTGCCTGTAGAAGCAGCTCAATGTTATCCTATCTGTCTATGCACATTAGGACGTTTAGAGGCATATTTTAAGCTCACCATTTAGAGGCAGGAAAAAAACCCTTCTGGATTGCGTTTTTGATTGGAGCTTTCTGGCAGAAAAATGCTAAACACTCCTAAGTGTACAAAAATGCTCTATATGAGACTTTCTTTTCTGCCAAGGGAACTGGCGTTTTTTTAAGCCCAGCGTGCATGGGGCCTTACTATGTAACTGAAACTGTGTAAACATGTCTAAATAAGATGAATGTGTAATGTTACTAATGGTAAATCAAGAACCAGTAGTATATGTGTGCAGGTTGAACCTGAGCTGGTTGATTCAGCTCTTTCATCTCTATTCTTAGACACAAACCCAGTTGCACTTATTCGTTGAATTGGATGGGTTTTCTCTCTGTCCATACTGTACACAGCAGTACCAGTGGTTTCTTCTTTAGGATTTGTACTGAACCATCACCAACCCATATTGTGTCTCCAAGGAATCATACAATGATGAGCAAAACAGGAGTTATGTGAAATGGTTTTGTGAAAGCAGCTCTCTTTTGGGTTTGTCACTATATTAGTGGCGGTGCCTGTAATGTCTGGGAAAGGCCCCTCAGTTAATCTTTTCTTTCTTCACCAAAGATCCAGAGTAAAGAAAATTCCTTACATGAAATCTATGTCAGGCATGCAGGAACAAAGGCCATTGTTGTAAGACCCTCCCCAATAGAAATATGGATGATCCCAGCTCAGTAAAGCAGAAAGTTAAACTTAGGCGCTTATGTTTTTAATATGTACAGTGGGGGAAATAATTATTTGATCCCCTGCAGATTTTTTAGGTTTGCCCACTTACAAAGAAATGAAGGGTCTATAATTGTTATCATAGGTGTATTTTAACCACTTCAATACCGGGCACTTAGACACCTTCCTGCCCAGACCAATTTTCAGCTTTCAGCGCTGTCGCAGTTTGAATGCCAATTGCGCGGTCATGCTACACTGTACCCAAACTAAATTTTTATCATTTTGTTCCCACAAATAGAGCTTTCTTTTGGTGGTATTTGATCACCTCTGCGGTTTTTATTTTTTGCTAAACAAATAAAAAAAGACCGAAAATTTTGAAAAAAATAAAAGTTTTGCTTTTGTTTCTGTTAAAAAAAATTGTAAATAAGTAAGTTTTCTCTTTCACTGATGGGCACTGATAAGGCGGCACTGACAGGCACTGATACGGCGGCACCGATGAGGTGGCACCAATGAGTGGGCACTGACGATGGGCCCTGATATGCGGCACTGATGGGCACTGGTAGGCGGCATTGATGGGTGGCACTGATATGCAGCACTGATGGGCATTGATAGGCGGCACTGATGGGCACTTATGGGTGGCACTGGGTGGCACTGGTTGGCATTGATTGGCACTGATAGGCGACACTGATGGGCACTGAAAGGCGGCACTGCTGGGCACTACTGGGCTCTGATAGTGTGGCACTGATAGGCGGCACTGATAGGCGGCACTGCTGGGCACTGATAGGCAGCACTGCTGGGCACTGATGGGCACTGATACGTGGCACTGATGGCCACTGATACGCAGCACTGATATGAGGCACTGATAGGCATCCCTGGTGGCACTGGCAGTGGTAGGCATTGGAGTGGGCACTGATTGGCAGCTGCCTGGGCACAGATTGTCAGCTGCCTGGGCACATAGTGACATTTCCCTGGGGGTCTAGGGGCATACCTGGTGGTCCAGTGTGGATGGCTTCCCTGGTGGTCCTGGGTGGCTTCCCTGGTGATCCTGGGTGGGAGCAAAATAAGTATTTGATCCCCTACCAACGAACAATACTTCTGGCTCCCACAGACTGGCTAGAGTATGTGCTCATGTGGTACATAGATTAGTCCTGTCAATTTAAGAAGGTGCTCCTTAAGACAACTCGTTATGTGTATAAAAGACACCTGTCCACAGAATCTTTCTTCCATTCAAACCTCACCTTCATGGGTAAGACCAAAGAGCTGTCAAAGGACATCAGGGACAAGATTGTAGACCTGCACAAGGCTGGAATGGGCTACAAGATCATCAGCAAGAAGCTTGCTGAGAAGGAGACAACTGTTGGAGCGATTATTCGCAAATGGAAGAAATACAAAATAACCATCAATCGCCCTCAGTCTGGAGCTCCATGTAAGATTTCGCCTCATGGGGTAAGGATGATTATGAGAAAAGTGAGGGATCAGCCCAGAACTACACGGGAGGAGCTTGTGAATGATCTCAAGGCAGTTGGAACCACAGTCCCCAAACAAACCTTTGGTAACACATAACGCTGTCATGGAATAAAATTTTGCAGCGCCCACAAGGTCCCCCTCCTCAAGAAGGCACATGTACAGGTCCATTTTAAGTCTGCCAATGAACATCTAAATGATTCAGAGAAGGATTGGGAGAAAGTGCTGTGGTCAAATGAGATCAAAATTGAGCTTTTTGCCATTAACTCGACTCGCCATGTTTGGAGGAAGAAAAATGCTGACTATGACCCTAAGAACACAATTCCTACAGTCAAGCTCGGAGGTGGAAACATTATGCTTTGGGGCTGTTTCTCTGCTAAACGTACAGGCCGACTTTGCCACATAAAGGGGCCAATGGACGGGACAATGTATTGTAAAATCTTGGATGAAAACCTTCTTGCAAATGCTCCTTTATACAAACTTGCCTTATACTTTCTTTCTGTTACTATATAGCTGTTTTCATAACTGTAACATTACTGGAGCGGGCCTTCCCCGCTCTGGATTGCATTATGTCATCTTTTTGTAAACTGTTTACCATTCTTTCATATATTTCAATAAAAATACTGAAACGAAAACCTTCTTACCTCATCCAGAACACTGACGATGGGTCGTGGATGGGTCTTCCAGCATGACAGTGACCCAAAACATACCGCTAAGGCAACAAAGGCATGGCTCAAAGAGAAGCACATTAACCGCTTGCCGACCAGCCTGCCGCAGTTGTACTGCGGCAACATGGCTCGGCTGCACGAATCGCCGTCCTCTTACGTCGGTAACATATTCAACCTCTAGGCGGCGCGTGCACGCCGCCTGCTTGCCTGCGGAGCCGATGCGAGTGCCCGGCAGTCGCGATCACCGCCGGGCTCCCGCGATCGCTCGGGGCACACGGAGATCCGGGATCTGTGTGTGCAAACCTGGTAACCAGCTACAAGAAACGTCTTGCCTTACCTTTTGCTTAGGGATCAAATACTTATTTACTCACTGAGCTGACACTTAATTTATAACATTTGTATCATGTGTTTTTTCTGGATTTTTGGTTGATATTCTGTCTCTATCATTTAAAATACATGATAAAAATTATAGACCCTTCATTTCTCTGTAAGTGGGCAAACTAACAAGATCTGCAGGGGATCAAATAATTATTTACCCCACTGTTTATAATTAAACTGCATTGGAGTGAGATAATATAACTATACCTATTAAAACATATTTGGAAGACTATTAAAAATATAATAGTTTAGAATATTTACCATATTCATCTCTTGAATGCAAAGCTGAAATTTCAAATCACATTCAGATTTAGAGTGAAGCTGCCTCTAGACTTTATCTCATCTGAGCACTGCAGGGGTAAGCAAAGCTAGAAGAGGTGGAAACAGTGCTTGGGTTCATTAAGGCTACATGCACACTAGCATTTTTCATATGCTCAAGCTAGAGAAAAATGCTGGATGAAAAATGCTGATAATAGCATTTTTGTGAAATCTTCTAGTGGCATTTTAGTAGCAAAAAGCTTTTAGGAGCATTTAGGAGCATTAGCATTTTATTAGCGTTTTAGAAAAAAAAAAGCTTAAAAAAATCTATTAGTAGCATTTTAGTGGCATTTAGAAGCAGTTAGGAGCATTTAGGGGCATTTAGGAGCATTTTATTTTTTATTTTTTGCAAACTCAAAAAATGCTAATAGCCTAAAGTATTGTGCTTGGACACATAGGATAGCACTCTTTAGCTTTTAGGAGCAGAAAAAATGCCAATAACAGCTTCTCGGAGCTTAAAAAAACGCTAGTGTGCATGGAGCCTAAGGTTGTGCGATCACAGCTTCATGTACTAACATGGCAGTTAACCATGTCAACTTGCAGATGGGCAGTCAGGAAATGGTAACACTACAGCTGCACCCCCTATTTTTAACACCCCCCCCTGCCCATGTAAACAAAGCCTTTAAGGGGACTAACCTTTGTAACAGGCTGTCTTCTCACTTATGGCAGTCTGTTGAGGCTGATTGTTGTCGATCATCTCATGTTTTCAGTTATCTTTACGATTTTTACTAGACCCAACATTAGATATACTCTTCCATGTTAGGTGCATGCATGTTAAGTAATATGTTACATGTATTTATTACAGTGGCGGCTGGTGCTAAATATTTCGGGGGGGTGGGGGGGTAGCAAACTGACGCCACGTGTAACCCCCCCTCCCAGAAATATTTAGCACCAGCTCCTAAGACTCCCTGGTCAATCAGGTCTCAGGAGCTGCTTCCTGACTGGCCGGGAGGAAAATCAGAAAGAAAATAGCGAATATTAATTCGCTATTGTCACACATTGGGGTGGGCTCAGGGCACAGTGCTCTGCGCCCCAAGTCCACCCTTTTTTAAAGCCAATTAGAGCCTCAGGCTCTAATCATGTGCTTCAACCAAAAAAAAAATCCATGCGTCCGACGCCCTGCATGGGGATTAGGGGCCGGGCGCATGGTTTAGGGGGCAGCGCCCCTGTGCCCCGTATGGATGGGCTGCCACTGATTTATTACCTATCACAGAAGTTAGAGTATTCCCCCTGACAATGCCTTTATCTGATTTTCTCTCGAGAAGGACGGTGCCATCTTTGTTCAGATATTATCTTGGGTTAACATCTTCTTGGCTGTGTTCACATATGTTTGACACTGATCACCTCCCTGGTGCTGGCTCTTACCTTCCGAATTGCTACAAAGTTACAAGGTTGCAGCCTGATCACTGCGGAGAAGAAGACTAAGGAAACAATTTATTCTATCTGCAGCAGACTGATGACATCATCTCAGCCTTGGCATAGTAACCAAGCTGGTGCTCAGGGTTGGAGTTTTTCTGAAAAATTATACTGTTGCTTTATATTGTGACAACAGGGATGTAGTCTTGCAGACTCATAAAGTTGATGAAAGATCCACATTAAATTATAGAAAAAGCAAAAAGCAGAGCAGAGTGACCAATTCATTCAATCGCCCATTTTTTAATGTTGATAAATTCATAGACAAAAGCTCAGACAGTATTTTTTTTTAAGCACTGTGAGAGAACAGAAAGGGTGCTTAGGTAGAAATCCAGAATCGACCACTTCCCTACCGCGCTATAGCCGATAGACGGCTACAGCGCAGCTCTCCAGTTTTGGAAGGATGTCCAAGGATTTCCTTTTAGAACCGTACCCCCTAGGGCTTGCATCAGGTGCGCTGTGTGACTGCTGTGTCCTTTGAACACAGCTGATCACAGTTTGCAGTAAAGGGCCAAGTACAACGGCCCTTATTATTTAGTTTTAAGTTTTGATAAAGTATGTAAAGTCAGAACCACTATCACATTTTTATTGTTGTCTATGCCCTCACTAAGATGGTTTGTCCTCACTAAGGTGGTTTTCCCTCACTCAAAACATTAGGGGATGTGGATATGAGTAGGACATGACACATATATGAAAATATCTGGTACTACCTACAGTGTATGTCCAAAAGCAATGTATTTCTTAGTACATGTGGTGGTGATGGGTTAGAAGCCATGTCAGGTTCTATTGCTGTCTGTGTTCCCCCTGGGAAGATATACTCTCTCTATATGTCCTGATGACTGAAAACGAGAGAAAATCCAAAATTCTGAGCTATCTCCAGAACAATGATCACTAAGAGAGTTTTCACCCTAAATTTGGAGAGATTTCCTTCACTTTCTGTTGTGTCTACCAGAGAGGAAGTAAAGGAAAAACATCTGGATGGGACAAAATTGGTGAAAAAAACTGTCTTTTTATACATCCTCTACTTTATCCATAATTTAAAAGAAAAATCTTCTTAGGTATACTGTAAAGGACTAGTACCAATAGCTATTGATCCTGGGAAATGGTCTTTCAAACACTTGAGCTTTATGTAGTCTAGCAGCTAGTAGTTCTCAAGAAAGTGTACCTGCAAAAGACCTCCTGCCTTTGTAAACGCTTGTGTCGATGATGTTAGTTGGGCACACGCCTGTGATCATTTAGAGTTCATTGACAGGTGGATCTGACCTACAGTGGACCCTTCTGACCTGACAGAAAAAGTAAATCTATTGTATCATCACAACAGGGTGACGCTGTGGATACACAGATAATAGTGTGCCAACATCCCGGTAATTTCGAGAAAGCGAATGGTTGGATAAAGATATGGACTTTAAAGGCACACGCATAGACTTTATGTAAAAAATTGTTTATATTTTAATCGGCTAAAGTTAAAAACAATGTATGTAAATACATATTAAAAAAGACATGTAAATAAATGACCTCATTGACTCTCCTACCACCTATAATACAAAGAATAGGTCATATATACAGTATATATAAGTACAATAGTTGAAATATACAGTATCAATATAAATCCAAAATTGTTTGATACATGAGGTGGTTGAGTCGTGATGAAAAGTCCCTCATGGGGATCGCGCTACATGTTACGTGCGTTGGTGCGCTTCTTCAGGAGCTTGAGTATCTAGTATATTCATATAAAAAACGTATAAACAGATCATATCATTTGGATAAAACATAAACATAAGTAAACAGCGAACTAGCCAATTTGGTAAGACCCAACAAAGCAAGTAGCCCAGAACAAGTGACAATCAAATTTGTTGGGCCTTACCAAATTGGCTAGTTTGCTGTTTACTTTTGGTTATGTTTTATACATACGATATGATCTGTATACGTTTTTTTATATACATGTACTAGATACTCAAGCTCCCGAAGAAGCGCCCAATGCGCGTAACATTTAGCGACTTTTCATCACGCCTCAACCACCTCATGTATCAAACAATTTTGGATTTATATTGATACTGTATATTTCAACTATTGTACTAATATATATATATATATATATATATATATATATATATATATATATATATATATATATATATATATATATATATATATATATGACCTATTCTTTGTATTATAGGTGGTAGGAGAGTCAATGAGGTAATTTAGTTACATGTCTTTTTTCATATGTATTTACATACATTGTTTTTAACTATATTCGATTAAAATATAAACAATTTTTTACATAAAGTATATGTGTGTGCCTTTAAAGTCCATATTTTTATCCAACCATTCCCTTTCTCCTTCTGATCTGTGTGTAGAACCCCCAGCAGCTGGCTTTTAAGCCAGGTCCTAAGCTAGGGGGCCTGTGAGGGTTCTTCAAAGGACTCTAATGCAATGTATCTAAGACTTAATTTTGACATATACTTCCATACCACAGGCCTACTTTAGAGTTACTGTGTAAAAAATAATCATCCTTTAATTCCCAATTGAGTATTACTCAGGTCTAGCTACACGCACGACCTAAAAGGCTACTGGTACTAGGAGCCTCTTTGACCAGGGTACCCAGCTATGCTGCCCGCCAAATTGACCCTTCTCCCGACCTCTTCCATCTTCATTCCTGTCTCGTCCCTGTTCATGCTCACTCCACAAGGTATAGGCCACACTCACTGACCAGCAGTAGAGAAGAGACAAGACCATGTCCTTTCATTTTCTTTGGCTTTACTGGAATGTAATTGAAAGCATAACAGTGGTTATACATATATCTATTCCAAAACAGTGGTATTTATCACTTGGCCACTGAACAGGATATACATTAGCAAAGGCCTTATTCTCGATATGCTTGTCCTAGTTGGGAATATAATTTCTGCAGAGTTCCCCTCAGGAAAGGTCAATATATGGGCTCCTGCATCATTGCATTGAAGCCCCAAGATGATCCTATAGGGGCCCACTACAATTACACCCAAGATGATCCTATAGGGGCCCACTACAATTACACCACACCCCTTGCTTGCAGTATGCCACTCTCTATTCCAAGCAACCTATACTCTACTTCAGAGGAAGAGGGGGACCCATAGTGAGAGAATAGGAAACTGCAACTCACCCAAACTAATGTAGAGAAGCAGCCAGGAGAAAATTCTTATTTCCCTATGTAGCGGTACCCCGGTAGGGGCTGCTGAGTGATTGCGGCCCACCTGTCACCCTGCCCCAGCCCGGCATTCAGACACTCCAAGACAATGAACATGTCCATCAGCTTTGTTTTTGTATTTTATTGAGGGATTATAACTTGGATGGGGTTAAGGAATTCACGGGATGCCCAGGAAAAAGATTCTTGCATGGTTTGGGACAATTTAGATACTCTCCTCCTACACAACACTTGCTGCAGACTATCTCTCCTTCTCCCTCCAGCACAGTTCTTCATGCGCAGCTAGCACATGGTTAGGCCTGACACTGGTTTCAGCCAGACCTTAGCCAAGTGTCTTATTACAGGCAGGGACCACAGGCCCCTATGGCATAGCAAAGAAAGTTCTGGTGCTAGCTTCCCTCTTTAGTGGACTATTGATCCCAGTCAGCCCTTTAAAGACCCTGACAGCCCTCCCAGCTTCAGTGGCCCGACTTCACTGCCAGTAACATCACAGTCTCTCCCGCTGACTCTACATCAATCTCAGACTGCACACTCCCAGTCCGCTCCAGCATGCCTCTCCCAGCTCTTCTGACTGTGCCTGTCATTCACCGACACCTGATGGATCCCTCCCGGAGACTTGCCCAGCAGTATTCCCTGCTGTCCTCTCCTGCTCCTATTCAGGACACCCCTTGGGTTGTGTGGGGTTTCTGTCCAGCTTCGAGCCCCTGGCCCAAGGTCACCCCCCAAGACTGGGGAGCTTCCTCAAAGGCCCTGACAGCCTAATACTCCATCTCCAGTTCTTCCACCTGAACAACTACTCCCCCAGCTAGCTGACTCTAGGTATTTAGGGAGGCCTGCACCCTGCCAATCCAGGTTGGGGATTGGTCAGGGCTCCTTAGAACACCCCAGACAATTCCACCCTTTCTTCCCCACCTTCCTTCTAGAAGCCTCTAGCAGCAGAAAGGAGGTAACCGAAAGGTGAAGCTAGCTATGAGTCACAAACAGGCCTTGCTTTCAGCTAGGCCTTCCTAAATTTACCTGCACTGACAAAAATCTCAACTCTAGCACCTACCTAAGTAGAGGGCGCTAAACCTACATGACATGCCTTTACATGCTTCAAGAGGGTTTTAAATTCCAAAAGGCTTGTATGCAAAACCTGTTGGAAGCAAATAAAAGCCTGTCAACACAGGCCAAAATGAAAATCCACCTCCAAACTCTTGTTAGTGGCAGAGGGAAATGGCTGCTACATTGTAAGCAATTTGAGTTGAAATAAGAAAATAATTAACCCCTGAACACCACCTCCCAACAGTCCTTTAAGTGGGCTTTAATGCAGACGGCTTTTGCATCATGCGACCGCTGTGCTTGGCTCTCACAGTGGTCACGTCATTGAGACCCTATCCTTCTTGCTTCCAATCAGAAACCTTGATCAAGAGTTGTCACTGGCTGTTCGGTAAGTGTGCTGGCAGCCCACAGCGAGCATGCTCTCAGAACACTTACAACATGCTACCGTAGGCACATATGTGTGGCAGGTGATCATTAAAGTCCACATTCCTAACTACTGCATATACTGTATGTGGTTTGCAGTCGGCAAGAGGTTGAACCATAAAATGCTACTGTTTCCATTGGTTATTTTCTATATTTATGTTGTTTTGACAGAAAAACACTGCAGCTAATGCAATGCAATTATCGTTAAGGAATATGATATGTTCAGCAGTGTATGCCAAACCAGTATACAATTTCATGTCCAATATCAAGTATGCATACTGAATTAAGCGATTGTTGACTTGGATCTTTCAACAATGCCTGCTGAAATGTTCACAAAATCTGGAGAATTTCAGCAAATATAGCCCTAACAGCTATGTGAGTTGCAGAAGGCATTCTTTTTAAAAATACCAGGGGTGCCATACATTGTCTTCCCTTCCTGGGTCACGGTAAGGCAGGGACAGGGTTAATAAATACACAACATGTCTGGAATTCTGAAATTCACAATGTGCCGAGCTGCCAAGTGAAGCTATCTTTGTCTTGTGTTTCTATCAAAAGAGGGATTTGTGGTGTTTGAGCATGATTCACACCTTTGTCAAAGAAAACCACCAACACTTTTACCGGCAGTTACCCCTCTTAGCCAACACAGAGCAGGAAAGTGCTCAGCCCTATTATGCTGGCAATATCAGCATGTGATTTTCCTGGGAATCAACGGTCATTCAGGGACACAAACCAATGACACCTCCAGCAAAAAAACAAAACAAAAAACTATATATATATATATATATATATATATATATATATATATATATATATATATATATATATAAAACCAAAAAATCACAAACCCTTAAAAACTGATTGATTAATACAAAAATATCTGGTACTGGAGACAGTGGAGAGAATCTAAACTAAGCTAATATTATTATACTACCCTGAGAAAAAGTAATAGACATATTATCAGATATATTCACACTTCAAAAGTGGCATATGGAAATATATAGTTATCAATATTTTGGTATGACTACCAAAATTTCCTCTAGTTTGTGACACAGCTTGCTTCTTCATATCTGACCCTAATTGTTCTTTTGTGCACTTCCTACCTGCCAATATTGATCTACACCTTTCTTTGTTTTCTTGCATTTTACTGATTAGGCAAGGTTTACAATATTTGGACAAAATCTATGCAAATAGTAACTGTAATGTAAATCATTGACAAATCCTTCTCATACTTCCCTGAGTTTTGTCACAACTAACAAGTTAGCTGACGCTACATTTATTTCTTTCTCTAAAGTTGTCATCTTCACTTCCATTATATTTAAGGCTCATTTACACCAGCCCATATCCGTTCTGTATGGTGTGAACAATTGTTTTCTATGTAACCTTGCAGAGACCTGAATTGAACAAGCACAGAAAAATACAAATCTCCACACACGATGTGAACAAGTCTTTAAATTCTTGCTACCCTTGTAACACAAGAAGGGAGGCTTTAACGCCCACAAGACGCACATATAGATAGCAGAAATGTCTGTACTGCGAGCGTACTTATTGGTCGCTGCCAGAACAGAGACTGAACTGTCAAACACAGCTTCCAGTCTCTATTAATGACAGCCAATAACAGTGGTCACATGATCAGACAGACCATCTGACCCGCTGGTGTAGTAGCCCAGGTAAAGGAACACCAGGGCTGGGCAGGTTAAACATATAATCTTGAGTTCTTCCTTTCAAAATCAATGCCAGTGCCAGTGCCTGATCTGACCCTTCTTTATTGAACCTACTTTAAACTATACACTAATACCAACCAAGGGGTCGCTTGAGCCTGACACCTGTATGATCTTTATTGCATTTCTGCCCATTTCCCTCTTGGTTCATGCATGTGATGTTTTCTAATACCCATGAAAAATATAACAACAAAAAGGGTGAGCTTCAGGGGTGACATCATCACATCTGCCAGGGCGCTCAACGCTTTGTACATGTCATGTTATTGTTACTTCTCTTCTTCTTTTTAATACTGCACAATGAGCGATCCCCTTCCTTTTTGTGGTGTCCGTTTATGAAACAGTGATCAGCGGTGATCTCGAGGATCACCGCTGATCACAGTCCATAAACAGTTTATAAAACAGAGATAATCGGGGGGAGAAGTGTTTGAACTTGTTTTCCCGCCGATGATCTCCACACGTGGAGAATCCTCATTGAATGACACAGAAACGGCCAGTTTATGAAGCTGCGATTGCAGCGCTTTACTGGTGATCTGTGTCAGAATTCACAGTCCCCGATTTACCAGCTCAGAGGTGGAGAATTAGGGAGTGAAGAGGAAATCTCGGGGGATCGAGGAAGATCTTTAACTTCCTTATGCCTCGTTTAGACTCCCCAACACTATATCCATGTCCCCCTGTCATATTTATGTGTATATACATATATATATATATATATATATATATATATATATATATATATATATATATACCCTGTTTCCCCGAAAATAAGACCTAGCGTGATTGTCGGTGATGGCTGCAATATAAGCCCTACTCCCCAAATAAGCCCTACCCTGTTTCCCCGAAAATAAGCCCTACCCTGAAAAGAAGACCTACAAGGACTTTAACTAGGGCTTGTTTGGGCAGTAGGGCTTATATTGCAGCCATCACCGACAATCACGCTAGGTCTTATTTTCGGGGAAACAGGGTATATATATATATATATATATATATATATATATATATATATATATATATAAAATGTGTATATGTATATATATATATATATATATATATATATATATATATAATGTGTGTATATATGCATGTATATATAATGTGTGTGTATACATATATATATATATATATATAATGTAGGGGGACTCCTAATTTTATTAACATTAACCACGCTGTCTGTCAGTGTATTGAGCAGTGATAATTTATCACTGCTTAATAAACTGACATCTCTGTGTTTCAGTGAATTTCGGGTACTGTAATCTCGTAAAGTCTCACGAGATTCCAGTATCAGGGGGCGTTAGAAGCATGTTTGAAGCGTTTGTAGATCACTTCACTTCTCCAAAGGTGAAGCAATCTACACCGCTTCATAAACTGGCACACAGAGGATAAAGATCTCCACTGTGAATGCCGGAGAATGAAGCAGTGAATAAATGTCACTGCTTCATAAAAGGACACCTATATGTGATCACCTAGATTAACTGTTCTCATGATTTTATTGCCTTTCTTCTGGTGTGTGATGGTGGCTTGAGAAGCATTCAGTGGAGACATGTGTGGCTGATTGGTGGACTGGCTGACCCTAGACTGGAGCTGAGCTGTATCCCATCTATCCAACTATTTGAGGGCTTTCTTCATTAAGCGCAGCCAGACCTTTTTTATGGAGGTCTTAGAATCTGGTACGAGGCTTTGATATCCCTTGGTGGAGCACATTGGTGATCACTGGAAGCACAAGAATTTTTGGATGTTCTTTTGATGCACGTGATTCTTTCACTGCCATTGATTTTTCACTTTTTATGAACATTATGAATTTTAAGACTATGTATGTATTTATTTATTCATTCATTTATCAAATTTGCTGATTTATTTATTTTGTATTTACGTATGTATATCAATTTATTTATTCGTTTATGAATTATAGTATGAATTGTTTATGCACTTTATTAGATAGCGCAACACATTTTTTTGAGAACCCATGGAAGATAGTAATCTACTTTTATTCTGATGTGGCTAAAGAAGCTGTTTGTATACTTGTGCATATGTGCCACGAGTAAGAAATATATATTCTTTAAAAAATAATGTAGAGTTCTTTGCTGGAAAATTGGTTCTTATTTGGGCAATATTACACACAGCTTCACAAGTAGTAGAGTATTGTACCGTATTCATCATCAATTAATGCAGAAAGTTTGGAAGCTAGCCAATACAAATAATATCACTAACTGCAAACTTTCTAACCAGCTTTATAGCAAATGCTAAAAACAAAAGTTCCTTAAATAAATAAAAAAATCATCAAAGTATGATTTTTTTTTTTTACAAACATGAGAATAAGCTTACGTATGAACACAGTGTAGAAAGCAATGCATGCCAACCAACCAGAAATCACTTTACAACAACTTTCCTGGGCATGCATATGAAAATATTTTTGTTCGGTTGCCATTGGGCACCTTCCACTAATTACTTTTTTTGTATTCAATATAGAAGAACACTATATTTGTCATGTTGCGGTATTTCAGAATTTGATTGAAAACCCAAGGCATGCTAAACATTTCTGACTTTCACGATACCTAGCTAATGTTTTGACAAACACAATCCTTGGGTGTTGTTATGTGCAGAAGTAATGGTTATCACAATCCCCAAATGCATACCACCCAGAAAGAATTTCCTGACTTAAAAACACAATACAGCCTTCTTTTCAAATACCTTTATTTCATACCTTTAAGGATAGAGAAAACCTGCCGTGGGTCCCTCAGCAAGATTCCATCTGCACGAACGGTATATAAAGTAAACTGCTTGCTCTCTTCTGTGTGCTGCAACCTAAACTGACAATGGCCCTGATGGTTGTTTGATAATTGGGACACCTATTAAATGCCCAATCAAATGGATTGTCTGATCTATTAAAAAAAATATTAATTCTATTAATTCATTTATAATCAAAAAAATTTAATTGATAAAATCTATGGTCTGTCTAAAGATGTGAGCCTACTGGAAACAAGTAAACAAGACTTGTTATGCTACAGAATTTATGTCAGCAGAAAATACTTCTAAATCAGTGGTGGTTAACGTGATGTAGGGGGTCTCAAAATTAGCCCTTGACATCATCAAAGGGCCATACATAATAATTAAAGTATTTGTGAACTTTCACCTTGTAAAACAACCCATTAAGTTTAAAATAGAAATGAAGAAAGAAAAAAAAATTAGTGTATATATATATATATATATATATATATATATATATATATATATATATATATATTATGGTCGGAGCCCTATGTCCGATATGGACATAGAAAACACTTATAGTAAAGATAAGACTTACCATCGGAAATAGACCTAGAAGTGTGGACTTACCATATGAAATGGACCTGAAAGTGTGCCTTGGTCTCATGGCCGGTATGCCAAAATAAGGGGGCATACCCTGGTTTATGAAATGATTATTCTGTAAGAGAAATGAATGAAATGAATAGTTGAGAAATGCTATGAAATGGGGATGGGAGGGTGGGTATCGCGCGCAGGAAACCGACAAGCACCACAGGTGAGCGGTGCTGCTTAAATACCCCCGGGCTCCTCCCATAAATTCAGGCCACCATACTGGCCTTCCTACTTATGGTCGGAGCCCTATGTCCGATATGGACATAGAAAACACTTATAGTAAAGATAAGACTTACCATCGGAAATAGACCTAGAAGTGTGGACTTACCATATGAAATGGACCTGAAAGTGTGCCTTGGTCTCATGGCCGGTATGCCAAAATAAGGGGGCAAAAACATTCAGGTAGGGTTATAATTTTTATTGGTTTTCAGTTACTTATTGAGCCAATTTGGAGAATGCCTGTGCCATCTCAGTTTGTGGATTGGGGATGTACCAGGCGAAGCAGGCTGATTTCCACCTGCCTAGTCTTTTGATGATGTGATCTGGTACCCCGTGGCGGGACGCCGCGGAGGCTGCTCCGATGCGGAAAGAGTGTCCGGAATACTGACTGGGGTTAAGGTGAAGATTGCGGAGAAGTATCCTTATGTGGCTCACAAACTGAGAGGCGTTTAAGGGTTTGACTGGAAATGGTAGAAGGGGACTGCTGTCTGGTTGCTCAGGCAGGAGAGATAGGAGTCGGTTGAGTACAGCGACTGGACACCAGCTGTTGTTGGTTCTGTAGAGGTGGATGTTTACTCCCGAGCCCGTTTGCTGGGTTTTAGAGACCTCGAGGTGCAGGATAAAGTGGTCTTGGTGTCGAAGCAAGTGTCGTCTGCATAGTACTTGGTCTGTGGGTTTGTTAGAGGTGAATTCGCCAGGCCGCAAGAACCCATAGTAAGCTAAATATATGGCTGCTTGTAAGACCGTGCTGGGGAGCAGGCCGAATGGCGAAGTAGCCAGAATATTTGACATGTCCCTGAAGATGGGCCCCGTAATGGGCAAGCGCTTAGTGCTGATGACTGGTTGTTGTCTCTGTATTCCCCTTAGGATGGCTCGTATAGCGTGAGATGAGAACAGTGACGATTTCGTCGGGTCTTCAAGCGCCATGAAATGTTGAATGCCGGCTAGGTATAACCGGATGGTGTTGTAGGATAAGGCCAGCTGCGTGTGGCAGTGTGCCGTGAAGGCCAGTACCTGTTTGATATCTGTTGGTTTTTTGCGGCTGGACGTGAGGAATTTATTGAAAGCCTTCCAAGCTGTCTGGTAGGCTTTGAGTGTGTTGCGGGAGAGGGAATTATTTATGAGTTGCGTAGCTCCGTGTAGATGTTGCACTAGTCCAGGGTCAGTTGTGACCAGACGGGGATAGGGGCCGACATTGGATCGGCATCGGGAACCTGTTTGAAAAAGGAGGGATAATTGAAACGTGATAGTGCGTCAGCTGCTGAGTTGTATCTGCCGGGAATGAATTCACAGTGTATGTTGAACTGATGTTGTAAAGACAGTTGTACCAACCTGCGCAGGAAGGACATGACTGCTAGGGACTTGGACCTGCCTCTGTTGATGATGTCTGCCGTGGCCTGGTTGTCGGTGGTGAAGACTACGGTTTGTCCTGTCCAGTGGTGGCCCCAGAGTTGTGCGGCTGCCACTATGGGATAAAGCTCAAAGAGGGCAGATGTTTGGGAAAAGCCGGGTATCAACAGTATCTGTTGAGGCCAGGGTCCTGAAAACCAATGATGGCCAAAAATTGCCGCGAAACCTGTGGAGGCTGCAGCATCAGTCACCACCTGGGGTGAATGGATCGAAACCATAGGTATAAATAGAGATATGCCATTCCAGGCGGACAAGAATTCCTCCCACATTGATAGGTCCGCTATAGCTGCGGAGTCTAATTTCAAAATCTGATCAGGGTCTTGAGTTTCTGACAGAAATCTCAGTAGGCGTGACACAAATGTGCGGCCTTGTGGGATAATTCGCATAGCGAAGTTGAGCATACCCAGGAGAGACTGCAACTGTTTTTTGGTACAGCCCTTGGTGTGTGTAAACTCGTGAAGGACTGCCCTAATGCGTGTTAATTTGTCGGGGGGGAGACTGGCCTGCATTGCGCAGGTATCCAAGCTGACCCCGAGAAAGGTGATGATGTTTGCTGGACCATCGACTTTGTGCTCGGCGATAGGAACGTTGAGGTTTCCAAAAATAACTCTAAGTTTGTCGAGATCTCCTGGGGGTTTGTTGGGCGGTTCTATCAGTAGGAAGTCATCCAGGTAATGGATGACTTCATGGCATTGGCCCTTGTGTAATAGTATCCAAACGAGGGACTGTGCGAACGTGTCGAAGAGCCACGGGCTACTCTTCGAACCGAAGGTGAGTTTCGTTGCAAAATAATATGCTTCCTTCCAATTGATGCCATGCCAGCACCAAAGGGATGGGTGGATGGGCAGGAGTTTGAAAGCATCTGAGATGTCGGCTTTGGAGAGCCAGGCGCCTGTGCCTGCTTTGATGATCGCTTGTATTGCCATGTCAACGGAGGAATATTTTAGGGAAAACTCTTCGGAGGGGATCAGGGAATTGAGACTGGGTATGTGCGAAGAATGAGGCGCAGGCAAGTCGTACACCAAACGCAATTTATTAGAGAATTTGCCCTTGACAAGCCCAATAGGGCTGACTCTCCATGTGCTGAAAGGGGGGCAAGTGAAAGGGCCTATTACGTAGTCCCGATCTACCTCTGCCTGTAAGAGCTGATCTATGGCCTGTTCGTCGATGGCTGCCGAACGAAGATTGGCGCATTCGTGCGTACTGTGGGGTAGTGCGATGAGGCCGGTGTGAAAGCCTACTGTGAAGCCTTGGATAAGGTAGGTGGCCAGGGAAGGGGTGGGGTGTGAAGTGAGATACAGTCCTAGCCATAAGATGTTGATTCGGCTTAGTCATGCCCTCTTGTGTTGCTTGACTTCACACAAATTCCTAGGGTGTGCTCTTTGGCATATAGTGCAGATGTGGAGTAGACGGCATTGGCTGAAGTTGCAGGACCCATAGTTATAGTTGTTACAGATGGCTGCCCCTCCCACGGTTCGGACTGGGCGTCCGAGTTTGTCCACCTGAGGCTTTGGTTCAGGGATCGACTGGCCCTGTACTGTACCTGAGGTAGAGGGGAACTCGAAGGGCCGTCTGATCGCCGTATTGGCGCACCAGGTGGCAGTGTGGGTGGAAGACTGGCAAATTGCACACAGAGGTGAGCGTAAGCCGGCAAAGTGGCGGCAGAAGAGCTCTGTGTCCATGAGACTCCAATCTGTGGTGATCTGGTATTGTGTGAATCTGGCGGCGGCCTTGGCTGAGAAGGAACGATGGTAATCGTAGAAGGCGAAACCTCCATACTTGTGGCCCAAGTCTACCACAGTATGGAGGTATAAGTCCAGCTCTTCCCGCCTGCTAGGGGTGGCTGAGCACAGGACATCTCTGAGCATGCCAAAGGCCAGGGTAAATTCGGGGACTGATAGCTTGCGGTTCAGCCTGGGGTCTTTGGCTCTAAGGACCACCGATATGTCACCCCAGGAGTAGGCCTTATTTTCTGCTAAATCATGCACGGAGATCAGGAGAGAGGCCAGGTTGACGTCCTTGCCGTCTAAAATGTCCTTCCTGATACTGGTTGGGACCAGGTGGGAGGGGTAGACAATGGCGCTTGAGCCTGAGGTACCTGTAGGAAGAGGTGTCAAGGTCTGAATAGCCGTTGGGTCTGGGACAGCCGTGGCCGGTCGGGCCTCCAGAAGTGCCACCCTGGCTTGGACGTCTGCAACTGAGGTGGATAGAGATGACACCATTGTGTGTAACTGCGAAATGGCCGATGATATCGACTGGAGGGATGCCTGTTGGGTACTGGGTCCTGCTGCTGATGGGGGGAAGAGGAGTTTGAAGAGCTCGCCTTTCCTCGCTGTGGCGGGGAAGGGGACACCTCTGCGTCTGAGCTCTGCCGTCAGTTTGGGGATAGTCCATCCCCTGAGGGATTGCACGCTGCCGCTTTCTGAAACTGGAGTAGGTGATAGAGGGGCCGTGAAGTCTTCACTGCCGGCCTGGGACATGGTTGCTCTGGTGAGGATCTCGAGCTTTATTTCCTGGTTGACTGTAACCTATTGGGGGTGAGATGAATTTCAAGTTTTTTCTTTGATCCACTGAGTCATACTTACCCGACTTATTCTCCCTTTCCCCCCCTTTTTTTTTTTATTTTTTTTTTTTTTTTTTACCTGGGGGGATATCGTCCAACCTGGTGCAGGGTGGACCTACTGAACTTTGACTGACCTGAGGAAGATGAAAGGTGACAATTCGTGAAGGGATTGCTAAGTAACGTGGAGCAATGATTTGTATGGTGCTTGAAATTTGTGACAATAAATGGTTCGAAATGTTTGCCTTGATTGTGAAATGAATGAACTGCATGACAGAGGTGCGGCCTGGTCGTGTCACGATTTGTTCGACCGTGAACCGGGCTCTGGAGCATGTATTGAAATGAGGCAACTGAAAATATTGGTGCTCCTGGGACGAATCGGTGCTTGTTTGATGCATCTGGATTCGAGTAGGAGTGCAGTTATTAAATGAAATGAGAGAAATGATTGTTTTGACCGAGGCTCGCATTGGTTGTGCCGTGTTAGGGACTGGCAACTAACCGAGCTCTGGTGTAGGTATGAAATGTGATCGGAACCAGTGATGCATGCCGTGACGAATCGGTGCGCCTCGGATGCGACTGGTTTCGAAACGGTGATGCGTTGTGGGAGTGAAATGGTAGAAATTGCATGACAGAGATATGGGTCAATCCCTGGTGTCTGCGATTCAGCTATGATCCGGATTTCTGGAGCATGTATCAGAAATGTGGCCAATCCTGGGCACGCCGAGACGAATCGGTGCATTTTCATGCGACTGAATTCCTGTCGGAACGTGATACGTGGGAATGAAATGATAACCATGACAGAGGTACAATTAACTGATAAACGTAACTCTGGAGCATGTATAAAAATGAGGCCAATCCTGGGGCACGCCGAGATGAATCGGTGCATTTTCATGCGACTAAATTCATGTCGGAACGTGATACATGGAAATGAAATGATAACCATGACAGAGATACAATTGATTGATAAACGTAACTCTGGAGCATGTATAGAAATGAGGCCAATCCTGGGGCACGCCGAGACGAATCGGTGCATTTTTTATGCGACTGAATTCATGTCGGGACGTGATACATGGAAATGAAATGATAACCATGACAGAGATACAATTGACTGATAAACGTAACTCTGGAGCATGTATAGAAATGAGGCCAATCCTGGGGCACGCCGAGACGAATCGGTGCATTTTTCATGCGACTGAATTCATGTCGGGTCGTGATACATGGAAATGAAATGATAACCATGACAGAGGTACAAATGACTGATAAAACGTAACTCTGGAGCATGTATAGAAATGAGGCCAATCCTGGGGCACGCCGAGACGAATCGGTGCATTTTCCATGCGACTAAATTCATGTCGGAACGTGATACATGGAATTGAAATGATAACCATGACAGAGGTACAATTGACTGATAATAACGTAACTCTGGAGCATGTATAGAAATGAGGCCGTAATAACTGGGGCACACCGGAACGAATCGGCGCACCTTTTGGTGCGATTGGATTCAAATCGGAGCGCGGTAGGTGACTGAAATGAGAAATGATTTGAAATGTCAGAAATGAGTTTTTAGAAATGTTTTCAGAAATGAGAAATGATTTGAAATGTCCGAAATGAGTTTTTTAGAAATGTTTCCAGAAATGAGAAATGATTTGAAATGTCCGAATGAATTTTTTAGAAATGGGTTTGATAATTTGCAATTTGCGACTGGCTATGGCTGTTTAGTAATACCGACATGCTAGAAATGAAGCGGCGTCAGCGTCGCTGTGCTATCGAATTGTGACATATCGAAAGTACGAGCGATATACATTGCAGTTTGTGCGATGCGGGTGAAACGAAATTTAGAACTCACGGTTTAGTGACATGATATGAAAACGAAAAGTCCGACGGGATCTTACCTGCGACAGCCAAGCCAGACGCGTGGTACAACTATAACGAAAACGCGGACTTCGAAAGTTTTGAGTACGGAGTATCGAATACGGGAACTGCGAGGCAAGAACTTGCGGACGCTGGTATGTCGAATAGTCGGCTTAGTGACGTATATCGCGCACAGGAAACCGACAAGCACCACAGGTGAGCGGTGCTGCTTAAATACCCCCGGGCTCCTCCCATAAATTCAGGCCACCATACTGGCCTTCCTACATATATATGTATATACTATATTCCCAAAAGTATTCGTACGCCTGCCTGGCATCTCAGCCTTAGTCTGTAGGGTTCAATATTGAGTTGGCCCACCCTTTGCAGCTATAACAGCTTCAACTCCTCTGGGAATGTTGTATACAAGGTTTAGGAGTGTGTCTATAGGAATGTTTGACCATTCTTCCAGAAGTGCATTTGTGAGGTCAGGCACTGATGTTGCTTTGTGCACTGTTCCAAATCATTTGGTGATGGGGGGATTATGGTGTGGGGTTGTTTTTCAGGGGTTGGGGTTGGCCCCTTAGTTCCGGTGAAGGGAACTCTTAAGGCATCAGCATACCAAGACATTTTGGGCAATTTCATACTCCCAACTTTGTGGGAACAGTTTGGGGATGGCCCCTTCCTGTTCCAATATGACTGTACCAGTGCACAAGTGCCATAAAGACATGGATGAGCGAGTTTTGGGTGGAGGAACTTGACTGGCCTGCATAGAGTCCTGACCTCAACCCGATTAGAACACCTTTGGGATGAATTAGAGCGGAGACTTGATTTACCAAAGGCAAATAGACTGTGCACTTTGCCTAGTGCAGTTGCACTCTACAAGTACAGTTGCTTCAGAGCTTAGTAAATGAGCAGAAGCTTTGCTGACTTCCATCATCCAATCATGTGCAAGCAAAAATTCAGTTACTTTTATTTTCCTTGCACGTGATTGGGTATTCTTTGCAAAGTTAAGCTTTACCTCATTTACTAAGCTCTGGAGCAACTGCACTTTGCAAAGTGCACAGTCTATTTGCCTTTAGTAAATCAACCCCTTATGAGTCAGGCCTTCTAACCCACATCAGTGCCTGACCTCACAAATGCACTTCTGGAAGAATGGTTAAATACTCCCATAGACACACTCCTAAACCTTGTGGACAGCCATCCCAGAAGAGTTGAAGCTGTTATAGCCGCAAAGGGTGGGCCAACTCAGTAATGAACAATACGTATTAAGACTGGAATGCCATTAACACCTACACTACACATACTCATCATATGACGGCCTCCCCTGTGCCCGCTCACTGAGACTCGGCTGATCACCGATCCAAGTAAGGTGCCGGTCCCGGCCCCTTACCATGTGACAGCGTGAGTAGAAAAAAAAGACGATCACTGGCTTGGATGTCAGGGACATCGGTCCCCAAGTGGAAGAGGCACATCTGCCTCATCAGTGCCACCTAATAGTGCCATATAACAGTGCCCACAGTGCCACCTAACAGTGCCCACAGTGCCACCTAACAGTGCCCACAAGTGCCACCTATCAATGCCAACAAGTGCCACCTATCAATGCCCACAAGTGCCACCTATCAATGCCCACCTGTAGTGCCAATCAGTGCCACCTGGCAGTGCTGCCCATCAGTGCCACCCATCAGTGCCCATCACTGCCACCCATCAGTGCCCATCACTGCCGCCTATCAGTGCCCATCACTGCCGCCTATCAGTGCCCATCACTGCCGCCTCATCAGCGTACATCAATGAAGGAGAAAAATGACCCGTTTTAAATTTTTTATAACAAAATATAAAAAATTTAAAAAAAAATTTAATAAAATTCAGTTTTTTACATTTCCTTAACAAAAAGTAAAAACTGCAGAGGTGATCAAATACCACCAAAAGAAAGCTCTATTTGTGGTGAAAAAATGATAAAAATTTCATTTGGGTACAGTGTTGTATGACCGCGCAATTGTCATTCAAAGTGCGTCAGTGCTGAAAGCTGAAAATTGGTCTGGATAGGAGGGGGGTTTAAGTGCCCTGTAAGCAAGTGGTTAAAGTTCATGTGTGTGTAAAGGCAGGCGCCCCAATACTTCTTTCCTTTTCTTTAATTGATCAAATTTTCTCTATTCTCTGCTGCATAAGGAGCTCAGACAGCTGTTGGAGGAGAAACAGCAGCACACTGGTCTTCCTAGGTAAATGGCTGTGCAGAAGAGGGCATGTTAGCACAAGCCTGATTATTGGAGGAGAGCACACTGAGCTCCAGCATAACTAGAAAACGGACCACAATGTGCTCTCATGTCTAGTTTGGTCAGCAGTGTTAATTTTGTCGACTACAACGACTAAAACATTTTAGTAGACTAAATAAATACTATTTTAGTCGACTAAAATACAACTAAAGCAATTGAGATGACTAAAATACGACTAAAACTAAAATGGCATTTTAGTCAAAAGACTAAAATGGGACTAAACCTAAAATGGCATTTTAGTCAAAAGACTAAAACTAAATTGAAATTTGACTTCAAAATGAACACTGGTCTGTAGTGCATGTTCACACCTCAATGCCTTAAATAATATATGAGATTTTTCACTCCAGCAGTATATAATGAGTTTGGAAACTGTAGAGAAATGTTAACTAATGCATTACAATTTAATTACACCCATTAGATTTTAGATGACTAAAATGAGTTTTAGTTGACCAAAATGTACTGGAGATTTAGTTGACTAAATACGACTAAAAGTAAAACAATTGCAAAAGACTAAAATGGGACTAAAACTAACATGCCATTTTAGCCCTAAGACTAAAACTAAATCGAAATTTGCTGCCAAAATTAACACTGGTGGTCAGTGTTTAATAGGAAAGCAGAGGGACCGGCAGGGACACCAGGGATTGCACACAAAGGAAGCAATACAAAGAGAACAGAATACTTTTTCATAAAAGTACATGGCACAGCAGACACATATCAGGAATACGAAATGTTGGGCATTCTTTAAGAATACATACTTGAAAAGAAAAGAATTTTCTTTTTGTAAAGCAGAGTTTTGTGTGAGCATTCTGTTTTGTTATTTGAATATCTAAGTATAGGTACTGTTGGCTGAATAAATGTACATGTTGAACTTATTTACCAATTTATGTAAGTCTTTTAAAAAAAATGCTTGCAACTCAGTGGTTATTTAAGAGGAAATAAGCCCTTCTTATACAGTTGGAACATACAAATGTATTCACGTTGTTTCTTAGGTTCTGCTGTAAACCAATATGAGGCATCAATGAGAGCTGGAGGTATTGGGATTACTAAGAACCACTCAGAGTGTGTAACATACCAGTACGTGTTCTAAATACTTTACCTATATTTAGTTTGATTTTGTTAGTGTTTACTGTGAGTAGCTTAGTGCAATATTTGCGGTACCTTTTTGCACATGTGATACCCCCTCTGCTACTGAAAACCACTCCACAGTTTTTTTCTTTAACACATATCAGCATACTTCCAGTTATTTATATGTACATTTACATTTGATCTTCACGTTACAAGCTTTACAGAAGTACTGCCAGCCATACTGTTTGCTGGGTCTCCACTTTGGCAGGCAGCTGCCATGTTGCCTGCTCTGTAGATATACACTGATAAAACATCTTGTGGTCATGTTTTCATGACCCAGCACTCACTTTCCTATTAACACACTTTAACTATGTTCCCTTCCATGGTCGGTGGTCTCAGCGGGGGGGGCATCAATAGTTTCAAGAAACTATTAGATAAGCACCTGAACGACCGCAACATACAGGGCTATACAATGTAATACTGACATATAATCACACACAAAGGTTGGACTTGATGGACTTGTGTCTTTTTTCGCCCTCACCTACTATGTACTATGTAATAAGCTAGAACAAAGAATTCTTTAGGCCCAGGTTGCTCTAGAAAAAAATAAATGTTTTGTCTATATGGTGTAAGGATCAGCATCTAATGGCGTATGTTTCTGGGATTTGGTCCACTTGGCAAGGTGCATTTTGGGGCTTCCACCACACATCAATGTGGTTCTGACTCGAGTACAGACATGCCCGCCTACACACATCCAATGTTTCACCCTACATAGAAGCCTTGATCGAGTGCAGCCTCTTCCATATGTGGCCCAAACCTTCCTGTCCTTAAAGTAGAACTAAACTCTGCAATACTTACCTCTGCTCCCATGATCCAACATCCATGAGGTCCTTCAGCACTGACATCTTCTCCAAGGCTTCTTTCAGGTGCCCGGTCTTCGGCCATTTTGTTTGGCTGGAGCTTCATTCATCCCAGCACCAAGGCACTGTGCTGAGAATGTATCCTGAATGACGCATGTGCAAGTTTGATTTATTGCAGATGAGACATAGCAAGTCTCTTCTGTAATACAAAGCCTGTCTGCTTTTAATTTTTTTTTCTTAATTCCAGGCAAAATCTATAACTTCCCCAATCCCTCCCACCCCATCTAACCCATCCTGCTAGTTTTTAACTTTACCTTACCTGGCGATATCTGTTATACTCACCTGTATCCCTCTAGGTCCAGAACTGATGCCATTTCTGTCTGCTTGGACCACTAGTCCAGTGCTGCACGTTAACCTTCACGGTCTGGTCCCCTTCACTCCAACATCAGCAATCTTGTACAATTTTTCTAAGGGTCTTCTGGCTGGTCCAGTGAGGTCAATGGTCATTTCTCCTCTACTCTGGAGGCCCTAATTGTTTTTATTTTTGGCTGGAGTTCAGCTTTAAATGTCCTTTTTTATGTGAAAAACGAAGGCTCCAAACATATGCAATAGTTATGCTTGTAAATTTAACATTTCTATGGGACTATTATTTGTATGGTAAACACAATAAACATAGTAGTGAACTGATTCAAATGTTGTTTTAAAATCAGCACTACTACAGTATACATGATTAACTTTGAGAATCTTAAGAAAGCTGGTATAAGCCTACAGGAATAGAGAGAATAAAACTGAGAAATTATTTTTCAACCCTATAATCAGAACTGAGATGAACTATCACACAGTAGATTATGTCAGTGTATATTCTTACCTTTAGGTGTCACTATAGAGCACAGGCAATTCCCAAATGATCAGGTCCTGTGCAAAGTTTTCTTACTTGTTAGAAAAACTATTTTCTGCTGAAGCAAAATACATCATGCATGCAGTTTTACAGTGCCTTGAAAAAGTATTCATACCCCTTGACATTTTCCACATTTTGTCATGTTACAACCAAAAACATAAATGTATTTTATTGGGATTTTATGTGATAGACCAACACAAAGTGGCACATAATTGTGAAGTGGAAGGAAAATGATAAATAGTTTTCACATTTTATTTTACAAATAAATATCTAAAAAGTGTGGGGTGAATTTTTATTCAGCCCCCCTGAGTCAATACTTTGTAGAACCACCTTTTGCTGCAATTACAGCTGCAAATCTTTTTGGGGATGTCTCTACCAGCTTTGCACATCTAGAGAGTGACATTTTTGCCCATTCTTCTTTGCAAAATCACTCAAGTTTTGTCAGATTGGATGGAGAGCGTCTGTGAACAGCAATTTTGCCACAGATTCTCAATTGGATTTAGGGCTGGACTTTGACTGGGCCATTCTAACACATGAATATTTCCAGGGGTGTGAATACTTTTTCAAGGCACTGTATAGTGCACTATTATAATAATTCAGTCTCATGGCAATGCAAAGTTTTTAGATTTCTAAGACTAGCTGTACACTCCATTTAAGAATTTAAAGTAGAATTCGAGTCAAATATTAACTATATCTTAACCTGCTCCCACCTCCATTCTAAGCCTAATCTAGCTACCCTGTAAAGAAAGGAAGTCTATACTTACCTATTCCCTGGGTGCTCTGGTCCAGTCACATGATCGTCTCCCAGAGCTGGCTTTAGTGAAGAGGATGGACAGCCATCAATGAATACCCCATAGTAAGCTTATGGGTGACGTCATTGTTCAGGCTCCGCAATCTCTCCTCTTCACTGAAGCCAGCTGCTAAAGAAATCAAGTGACCGGACCAGAGCACCCTCAGAATAGGTAAGTATACACGTTGTAACTATTTTATTGGACTCAGCAGTTTTTCTGGACACATGAGGGTTTTCTAATAACATTCCATGGTTAATAAGTGGACTCCTTTGGCTTCAGTCTCTGTAGGAATTTCCGACAACAAATGTTCGATGTGAGCTTGTTGTCGGAAATTCCGACCGTGTGTAGGCTCTCCATCGGACATTTGCTGTCGGAATTTCCGGCAACAAAAATTTGAGAGCTGGATCTCAAATTTTCCGACGACACAATCCATTGTCGGAAATTCCGATCATGTGTACACAATTCCGACGCACAAAATTCCATGCATGCTCGGCATCAAGCAGAAGAGCAGCACTGGCTATTGAACTTAATTTTTCTCGGCTCGTCGTACGTGTTGTATGTCACCGCGTTCTTGACGTTCGGAATTTCCGACAATATTTGTGTGAACGTGTGTATGCAAGACAAGTTTGAGCCAACATCCATCGGAAATAAATCCCAGGATTTGTTGTTGGAATGTTCGATCTTGTATGTAGGGGGCATAAGAATGCCTTTAATGCCCCTTAATGGATCCCAAGAATAGCATTTTATGATGCGTCCAAAAATTCAATTTTTCCATTATGCTGGATTGTGAATAGTCCGTCATTACACATATTTTGTATTTTATATTGCAGAAAGAGAGACAGCAGTTGCTTAGGCTGTTGAACCAACCTATTCTGCCAAATGTAAGCTGCAGTGCAGTTCTCCAGTTCTGGGAGGGCGTCCATGAATGTCCTTCCACAACCCTGCCTTCTGCACACATTGGGTGAGCTCTGTGATTGCAGTGTCCTTTGGATCGCGGTAAAGGACCAATCACAGCCGGTCACATGTAAACAGACTTGTCAGTTATCGGCAGTCCTTTCTTTACATGCTGTGTGTCTGTGTGAGGAAAGAAGAGCCAATAACTGGCAAGGCTGTCAGTACATTGTTTACACTGATGATCAGGGCACTGACCATAAGTGCCTTGATCATTAGTGCAGCTTATCAGTGCCCATCATTGCCACCTATCAGTGCAGCTTATCAGTGCCCATCAGTGCAGCCACATCAGTGCAGCTTATCAGTGCCCATTAGTGCAGCCTCATTAGTGCAACCACATCAGTGCCGCCTCATCACGCAGCCTCATCAGTACACATCAGTGCAGCCTCATCAGTACACATCAGTGAAAAACAAAAATTACTTATTTGTAAAATTTTATTACAGAAACTAAGAAAAGAAGATTTTTTTTCAGAACTTTTTTCGTTTGTTTAACAAAAAGTAAAAAAACCCAGTGGTGATCATTAACCACCAAAAGAAAGCTCTGTCTCAAAAAAATGATAGAAATTTCATATGGGTTCAGTGTTGCGTGACCTCGCAATTGTCATTCAAAGTGCGACAGCAGCGAAAGCTAGAAATTGCCCTGGGCAGGAAGGGGGTAAAAGTGTCCAGTTTTGAAGTGGTTAAAGTGAAGAATAGAATACAATATATGCAATACATTTTTTTCTCTCCCTTATAAGAAAACTTTGTCAGCAAGAGTAAAGTGAATAAAGGGTGACCAAAGTGCAGTTCTTTGAAGCAACAATACAAAATCATAACAAAATGACTACAGTAAACTAACACCTGATTGGTTATTACACTAGCTGTACTTAGTTGATCATCAAAGTGAAACACCCATGTGATAAGGATCTTTTGTAAGCAGCCATTCCCCACATTCCATTCACGTGGCCCATATATGTTTCCAGGTAATGACTCAGTGCTGCCTCCATTGCAATCTAATGAAACAAGTCTTTTTTGTGACAGAAACCCTTCAACAAAGAGGAGAAGAAAAATCCCAGCACAATACAAGTCAGCAAAAACATTTTCAAAATCTCTTTTAGTTATTGAAGTGTGAATAAAGCTAAGCATTCTACTAAAAAAAAGTAAGAAACTCTATCATTCACTGGTTACTAAGTCCATGAACGATCTACTCTACAGCAAAGCTAACTATGAAACTGGGATTTATTCATAAATCAGCCTTGAAGTATTGGCTGTGCATATAAGCCTTACACCATATCAATTGATCTTTCTGCAAACATCTCATGCCCTGAAACTCGAGGTTAGGGTTTTCGCAATGTAAAATTGGTGCAAGGTAGCACAAGTAGCATCCACCTGACACCACAACATGGCCATTGCACGCAAACAACTGTTTAATAAAAACCATAAACCCTTTTGTGATCAGAGGTCCTTGAAGCCTACATGCCCTATCATTAGCTTAAAGTGGTTCTATGCATACTTACCTGTGGCCCTATCTCGATTCAGCGATGTACATGAGAGCGGGAGCTCTCCCAGGTATCTCTCTCCTCATTGGCCCACACCGTCAATCAAAGCCAGTAAGCTAATGATGAGAGAGTGGGGCAGGATCGAGTGTCAGGGAAGGACTTGGAGAAGACCTGGCAAATATGCCAATGTCCAGTATGGCCACACTAATTTGCGCATAGGCGCACGGCACACTGTGGCGAATCTGCTCCACAGACCTGCTCCTGCCTCTGTTCCTGATATCCGGTGTTTGATCTCCGGCTATGGCTTCTGACTTCACTTCCTGCTCTGGCTAACTGTCAAGATCTGCCAGTTCCTCCAGAGAATCATTTGCCGTGTCTAACTTCCCAGGTGTCCTCTTGTCTGGAACCATCAGGCAGCTTCATCACCAGCAACCCATGTTTCTTTGGACACGTACCCTCTGTCACCACCTTCAGGGATACTTTGCACTCAGCCACAAGGGGAGCCCTCTCGTCACCTCAGCCTCCGGTCAGGTACGTGACACCGAGCCGCACTCTGTGTGTGAATGATGTCCATTCAAAGGAACACGGCATGGGAGCAAGAGGCTTGCTATTGGGGGCACTTGGCAGGGGGAAGGAGTCAGGACTGCAAGCGGGGCACCTAAAAAAAAGAGGATTGGGGCTGCTCTGTGCAAAACCATTGGTATTCTGTCAAATAAAACCTTTATCTCAGCTCTGCTTTTATTTTTGGCTGCCAAATGCACAAATACATATTTTATTAATGAATAATTATTTTTTGAATACTGTACTTGTATTTGTCTTTCACAGTATGAAGCAGGAGCACACTGCCATCTTTAGCTTGCTTAATTTGTGAATGAAGCCTACTGTTTGCATGTGATTACCATGTGATATCTCTTATGGTTTCCTAATCATTGATGGTAAATGAATGAATTGTTAAAGTGCTGAATCTGTATAATTCTGAACCTGGACAGATATGATATATATACTGTATATTGTGTTTTAAAGTAAACCTTAACAAAGATGGTCTGAAAGTTTATTCCAAATGACTACAGAGCAAAGAGGGGAGTAGAGATGGACTACTATGGTCTGAATAAGTAGGATTCCCATGTGCTTCATATACCATGAATCCTTTTTTAATCCCTGATGTGTTTCTGGGAAACTGAAGAGTCACTAAGGTTTTTGATCTTATGAACAGACACGGAGACTACCAAAACTGACCCAGAGCATCTGAGGACAGTTATTTTAATTATGGAAAGCTTGAAGGGCTTGCATAGCAATTTCCAAAAACAGAATAACCCTAAATGGATATGACAGTTAAAAAATAACAAGACGCTATTTCCTATATTTAGGGTGCAAAGTTGTGTAACGTTAATCCAATAACTGCTACTGATCTTATCCACTTCCTGAACAAGAAGAGAGACATGGTCTTGTGTTACAGAGGATCTCCAAAATATTTAAAGCGTAACTAAGGGCATTTTTCTAATTTTCTCCTCACTTCCTGTTCTGGCTATGGGGCAAGACGTGAAGAGAAAACTCACCCCAAAAAGTGACAGGGACTGTAATCTTCTTTTACACTATCCAAATTGAAAAAAAAAAAAAAAAAAAAGTTTTTCCTTTAGTTCTACTTTAACAACAAAATGTACCGCTCTACGTCTGTGAGGTTGGCAAAATTAGCAGTGCATGGTTTTGTCTGGTGTTTTCAATGTATAAACTGTTGGCATTGTTCACACAGGGATTGAAAACAGGCAACTGGGTCGTGTTTTTACAGCTTCCCAACTGCCTATCAACACCAACATAATTCAATTATGTGTCAGCGCCAGATCTTTCTGATAGAAACTAGAGAAAATCATGCCCCTCCTAATATATACTAGCCTATGACAACAGGCATATGGTTGGTATCACCATGGGTGAAGGCCCTACATCATAATTATAGCCTGTAGGTCAATTGGCATCAGACAGGTGCTAATAGAGATTGAAAAAATGTAGCCTCTTCCACATCACTTATACTTCCAGAGATGCAACTCCTACTTCATGTGTTTACCCTATACATTCAATGGCATCAGACAGTGCTTCAAAAGAGTTCCAAAACTGTAGCCTTTCTACATTACTCATATCTGTGGATGAAGGTTATTGCATCATACTCTTAGCCTTTAGGTTCCTCAGCATCAGGCAGGTGCTTCAAAAAAGTTCCAAAAAATGTAGCCTCAACGACATTGCACATATCAACATGGGTGGAGGCTGCTACATCAACCTTCTAGCCTGTAGGTTCCTCAGCATCAGGCATGTGTTTCAAAAGAGATCCAAAAAATGTTGCTTATTCCACATTGAATATATCACCATTATACCACTAGCTTGTAGGTCCCTCAACACCTGGCAGATGCTTCAAAATACATCCGAAAAATGTATCCTCTTCCACATTGCTGTGGGGAAGGGATTATCAGCAGTTCAACTGCCAGATGATTTTTTTCCAATGAACTAGTTACAAATACAAAGTAAATCCAAAGGTCCTTCCGACTCCTCCCTCTTATGCCTTGTTTCCTTCTTCTTGAAACAGCCCTGTAAAGAAATTGAGTGATTTGCCATTGAGAACTATTTTAAGTGTAACGAACCATGGACTTATAGAAGAGTCCTACGATCTAGTTCCCATGTTCAGATTGGCTAATTTAAACTTCATTTCTCCAACAGAAACTTTTGAAGTTCTAATGTGATCATAATAGGTCCAACTAAATGAAAAAGAACAGCATGGGAACTGGGTTGTGGGAATTTCTCATGACTCTATAGTCAAATACTAATGGAGAAGAATTGAATAGTGGCTTACTTGTCCTGTATAAGTGTGAAAGGATTTTTTTCAAAAAGTGGAAAAGCTGGAATCGGATGGAGAAAAAAAGAGGAACCTTTGGATTTACTTTTTTTTTCAACCCACATGCATGTGTTCTTACATTTTATGTACTGAAGTGAAAAGGTCTGGTGCTCAATGAACACCTTGGCGTGGTAACTTATCTGCTCCACATTACCCAAACATCCTCTATGAAGTGAAGCCTGTTTCCTGTTAGCTGGAGTTTTGGGGAGCTCATTTTTTGGGCTCCACTCATGCATACACCTGGTGCTGAAATACGTATGGGCTTTTATTATCTAAGAGAGGTTTGCATGCCTACAGTCCTACCACAGAGTATACACCTCATGTGCCTGGCTAATCTAGAAACAATCTAAAATGCAGCACTTTATTAAAGTGTTTCTAAAGGAAGAAGTTTTTTTTTTACCTTAATGCATTAAGCTAAACCCCCCCCCCCCAGCACCCCCTTATACTTACCTGAGCCCCATCTCTATCCAGCGAGTGCAGCGTCTCTCTCTCTCTCCTCATTGGCTCACACAGCAGCGGAATCCTACTGCAGTCAATCACAGCCAGTGAGCCAATGAGGAGAGAGCGGGGGGGGGCAAGCCACAGGAGTATGGCTTGGGAGTGAGCCTGCTTGAGTGCCCCATAGCAAGCAGCTTGCTATTGGGGGCATTCAGCAGGGGGGAGGAGCCAGGACCACAAGCGGGAGACCCAAAAAGAGGAGGATAGGGTCTGATCTGTGAAAAACGATTGCACAGAGCAGGTAAGTATGACATGTTATTTTTTTTAAATTTGAACCTTTTGAACAACTTTAAATTACATGAGGGCCAACAACTGACACAGCATATATCTAATGAAAATAATTGTGTGTTTTTAGAATCCCTGTAAGACATATCACACAGAGTGTGTTGTAAATTAATGATGCCGCTCACTGTAACAAAAAGCCAGGATTTTGCAGCTCTTTATGAGTAAGCCCCATGGAGCTGGAGCCTAGACCTTCTCCAAAGGGATGGTCCATGACGATGAATCACTTTGTGGTTTTTAGAATTTTTCACCTCCAAGACCTATACTCTAAAATCCTAGCAAACTAACAGGTATCTAATCACCCTTACATTTTTTTAGGTCCAAAAAGCCAAACATTACGTCTACAAAAAACTCTTATTTATTTTCAACAAATATAAACCTGCAAAATGATCAAAGGAAGCTACCTACAAACAGAGATGACTGGTGCCTTCAGTGTATACAGTTAAGCTACACAATGAGAATATCAGATGGGAAAAAACACATTCGGAACAACCGCACGATAATCAAATTGTTAGTACACTGTTTTCGAGAGCTGATCATGACAGTTATTTGAAGGAACAAGCATGAAATTTTTTCCCATAAGATAACAGAACAAATGATTTTCATGTAATTAATATAGTATTTGTCCACTGACATCCACCACTCCATAGAGAGAAATGGATGGTCCGATCTGGTCCGCCTGAAAAACAGACAGGTGGACACGATCGGTCCGTCAATGTGAGCCTTAGGTTATTTTTTGTTATCTGTGTTCCATTGTAGTAACTTCCCAAAGTGAGGGAAATCCATTCCAATGCCCCGTACACACGATCGGACTTTCCGACAACAAAACCATGGATTTTTGTTTGAAGGTTGTTGGCTCAAACTTGTCTTGCATACAGACGGTCACACAAATGTTGGCCAACAATTCCAAAGGTGAGAACGCGGTGACGTACAAAACGTACGATGAGCCGAGAAAAATGAAGTTCAACAGCCAGTGCGGCTCCCTCTGCTTGATTCTGAGCATGCGTGAACTTTTGTTCGACGGACTTGAGTACACACGATCGGACTTTCCACCAACAAAGTTTTGTTGGCGGAAAATTTGAGAACCTGCTATCAAACATTTGTTGGCGGAAAGCAAATGTTCGATGGAGCATACACACGGTCGGACTTTCCGCCAACAAGCTTACATCCAACATTTCCCGTCAGAAAGTCCGACCGTGTGTACGCGGCATTAGACAGTTGTTCCTGGAACAGGACATTGGTTGATTCCCCCCTCCCCTTTTTCTGGAGACAACTCTAAAATTTTGAATTCTCCCGAATTTTCTTTCTTGGTTACAATATTTACCAATACAGAGGGGTGAATATCTCCAATGGGAACCCTTCCCCACGCTATGAAAAGCTCAAAAAAAAAGGTGTTGCATAGAGCAGTTTCTTAAGATTTTTTCAGTCAAGGCACCCTTTAAAAATTCTTGAGATACCCCATTCTAAAATCTCGAGACACCCCATTCTAAAATCTCGAGGCACCCCATTCTAAAATGTAAAAACTATTCTAACGGTTTTACCTAATGCAGCAACGTCCACAAGTCCAAGTAGGACACCCAATGTTAGAGGTGACTTATTCTTCCAAAGCCAATACACTTTTGCAACCTGGTACTGACTAGTATTCCAATGTTTCTCTTCTCCCTCAGTTTTTCTCCTTCACTCAGCTAATGTGACCCCAACACTGATGGAGAGGGGAAGGGGACGGTCAAAGATGCTATGCAGGCGACTGACATTCTTCTTATCAACTGATGACGCCATTGGTTGTTAGAGTGCCGGCAGCTAGAAGGTTGTAAGGTTGCACAATGAAAACCTGGGACATAGTGTAACTAAAAGGCAGGCTTCATCCACACGCTGGTTTGTATACAATTTTTGGGCAATTTTTTAGGAATTTTGAAAAGGCACCCCTGAAGAAACCTCAAGGCACCCCGGTTGAAAAAGGCTGGCATAGAGATAGCCTTTAACCACTTGCTGACCGGCTCAGGCACATATACGTCGGCAAAGTGGTTAGTTCCTGTGAATCGACGTACCCGTACAATGCCTCCTTTAAGAGCCATAGCAGACCCGATGCGTGTGGCTGGCGGGAGCGATCGCAGGCACAAGAGCCAGAATGGGGATATGTGTATGTAAACACACAAATCCCTGTTCTGACATGAGATAAGAGACAGATCCCCGCACTCCTCCCTCCTATCCGTTCCCAACACTCCTCCCTCCTATCCGTTCCCAACACTCCTCCCTCCTATCCGTTCCCAACACTCCTCCCTCCTATCCGTTCCCAGCACTCCTCCCTCCTATCCGTTCCCAGCACTCCTCCCTCCTATACGTTCCCAACACTCCTCCCTCCTATCCGTTCCCAACACTCCTCCCTCCTATCCGTTCCCAGCACTCCTCCCTCCTATACGTTCCCAGCACTCCTCCCTCCTATACATTCCCAACACTCCTCCCTATACGTTCCCAACACTCCTCCCTCCTATACGTTCCCAACACTCCTCCCTCCTATCCGTTCCCAGCACTCCTCCCTCCTATACGTTCCCCGCGCTCCTCCCTCCTATACGTTCCCAACACTCCTCCCTCCTATACGTTCCCAACACTCCTCCCTCCTATACGTTCCCAACACTCCTCCCTCCTATACTTTCCCAACACTCCTCCCTCCTATACTTTCCCAACACTCCTCCCTCATATACGTTCCCAACACTCCTCCCTATCCGTTCCCAACACTCCTCCCTCCTATCCGTTCCCAACACTCCTCCCTCCTATCCGTTCCCAGCACTCCTCCCTCCCATACGTTCCCAACACTCCTCCCTCCTATCCGTTCCCAACACTCCTCCCTCCTATACGTTCCCAACACTCCTCCCTATCCGTTCCCAACACTCCTCCCTCCTATCCATTCCCAACACTCCTCCCTCCTATCCGTTCCCAACACTCCTCCCTCCTATCCGTTCCCCGCGCTCCTCCCTCCTATCCGTTCCCAACACTCCTCCCTCCTATCCGTTCCCAGCACTCCTCCCTGCTATCCGTTCCCAACACTCCTCCCTCCTATCCGTTCCCCGTGCTCCTCCCTCCTATCCGTTCCCAACACTCCTCCCTCCTATCCGTTCCCAACACTCCTCCCTCCTATCCGTTCCCCGCACTCCTCCCTCCTATCTGTTCCCTGCACTCCTCCCTTCTATCCGTTCCCCGCACTCCTCCCTCCTATCCGTTCCCCACACTCCTCCCCCCTATCCGTTCCCGACACTCCTCCCTCCTATCCATTCCCCGCGCTCCTCCCTCCTATACATTCCCCGTGCTCCTCCCTCCTATCCGTTCCCAACACTCCTCCCTCCTATCCGTTCCCAACACTCCTCCCTCCTATCCGTTCCCCGCACTCCTCCCTCCTATCCGTTCCCAACACTCCTCCCTCCTATCCGTTCCCCGCTCTCCTCCCTCCTATCCGTTCCCTGCACTCCTCCCTCCTATCCGTTCCCCGCACTCCTCCCTCGTATCCGTTCCCCGCACTCCTCCCTCCTATCCGTTCCCAACACTCCTCCCTCCTATCCGTTCCCCGCACTCCTCCCTCCTATCTGTTCCCACCACTCCTCCCTCCTATCCGTTCCCAACACTCCTCCCTCCTATCCGTTCCCTGCACTCCTCCCTCCTATCCGTTCCCTGCACTCCTCCCTCCTATCCGTTCCCAACACTCCTCCCTCCTATCCGTTCCCCTCACTCCTCCCTCCTATCCGTTCCCAACACTCATCCCTCCTATCCGTTCCCCGCACTCCTTCCTCCTATCCGTTCCCTGCACTCCTCCCTCTTATCCGTTCCCCACGCTCCTCCCTCCTATCCGTTCCCCGCGCTCCTCCCTCCTATCCGTTCCCAACACTCCTCCCTCCTATCCGTTCCCCGCACTCCTCTCTCCTATCCGTTCCCAACACTCCTCCCTCCTATCCGTTCCCCGCACCCCTCCCTCCTATCCGTTCCCCGCACCCCTCCCTCCTATCCGTTCCGCGCACTCCTCCTTCCTATCCATTCCCCGCACTCCTCCCTCCTATCCGTTCCCCGCACTCCTCCCTCCTATCCGTTCCCAACACTCCTCCCTCCTATCCGTTCCCAACACTCCTCCCTCCTATCCGTTCCCAACACTCCTCCCTCCTATCCGTTCCCAACACTCCTCCCTCCTATCCGTTCCCAACACTCCTCCCTCCTATCCGTTCCCAACACTCCTCCCTCCTATCCGTTCTCCTCACTCCTCCCTCCTATCTGTTCCTCCCACTCCTCCCTCCTATCCGTTCCTCCCACTCCTCCCTCTTATCCGTTCCCCACACTCCTCCCTCCTATCCGTTCCCCGCGTTCCTCCCTCCTATCCGTTCCCAACACTCCTCCCTCCTATCCGTTCCCCGCACTCCTCTCTCCTATCCGTTCCCAACACTCCTCCCTCCTATCCGTTCCCCGCACCCCTCCCTCCTATCCGTTCCCCGCACCCCTCCCTCCTATCCGTTCCGCGCACTCCTCCTTCCTATCCATTCCCCGCACTCCTCCCTCCTATCCATTCCCCGCACTCCTCCCTCCTATCCGTTCCCAACACTCCTCCCTCCTATCCGTTCCCAACACTCCTCCCTCCTATCCGTTCCCAACACTCCTCCCTCCTATCCGTTCCCAACACTCCTCCCTCCTATCCGTTCCCAACACTCCTCCCTCCTATCCGTTCCCCGCACTCCTCCCTCCTACCTGTTCCCCACACTTCTCTCCTATCTGTTCCCCGCGCTCCTCCCTCCTATCCATTCCCCGTGCTCCTCCCTCCTATCCGTTCCCCACACTCCTCCCCCCTATCCGTTCCCCACACTCCTCCCTCCTATCCATTCTCCGCGCTCCTCCCTCCTATCCATTCCCCGTGCTCCTCCCTCCTATCCGTTCCCAACACTCCTCCCTCCTATCTGTTCCCAACACTCCTCCCTCCTATCCGTTCCCCGCACTCCTCCCTCCTATCCGTTCCCAACACTCCTCCCTCCTATCCGTTCCCCGCTCTCCTCCCTCCTATCCGTTCCCTGCACTCCTCCCTCCTATCCATTCTCCGCACTCCTCCCTCCTATTCGTTCCCCGCACTCCTCCCTCCTATCCGTTCCCCGCACTCCTCTCTTCTATCCGTTCCCAACACTCCTCCCTCCTATCCATTCCCCGCACCCCTCCCTCCTATCCGTTCCCTCACTCCTCCCTCCTATCTGTTCCTCCCACTCCTCCCTCCTATCCATTCCCAACACTCCTCCTCCTATCCGTTCCCCGCACTTCTCTCTCCTATCCGTTCCCAACACTCCTCCCTCCTATCCATTCCCCGCACCCCTCCCTCCTATCCGTTCCCCGCACCCCTCCCTCCTATCCGTTCCCCGCACTCCTCCCTCCTATCCCTTCCCCGCACTGCTCCCTCCTATCCGTTCCCAACACTCCTCCCTCCTATCCGTTCCCCGCACTCCTCCCTCCTATCCGTTCCCAACACTCCTCCCTCCTATCCGTTCCCCGCACTCCTCCCTCCTATCTGTTCCCAACACTCCTCCCTCCTATCCGTTCCCAACACTCCTCCCTCCTATCCGTTCCCAACACTCCTCCCTCCTATCCGTTCCCCGCGCTCCTCCCTCCTATCCGTTCCCAACACTCCTCCTCCTATCCGTTCCCTGCACTCCTCCCTCCTATCCGTTCCCCGCACTCCTCCCTCCTATCCGTTCCCAACACTCCTCCCTCCTATCCGTTCCCAACACTCCTCCCTCCTATCCGTTCCCAACACTCCTCCCTCCTATCCGTTCCCAACACTCCTCCCTCCTATCCGTTCCCAACACCTCCTCCCTCCTATCCGTTCCCAACGCTCCTCCCTCCTATCCGTTCCCAACGCTCCTCCCTCCTATCCGTTCCCCTCACTCCTCCCTCCTATCCGTTCCCCTCACTCCTCCCTCCTATCTGTCCCTCCCACTCCTCCCTCCTATCCGTTCCTCCCACTCCTCCCTCCTATCCGTTCCCCGCACTCCTCCCTCCTATCCGTTCCCCGCACTCCTCCCTCCTATCCGTTCCCCGTGCTCCTCCCTCCTATCCGTTCCCCACACTCCTCCCTCCTATCCATTCCCCGCGCTCTTCCCTCCTATCCATTCCCCGCGCTCTTCCCTCCTATCCGTTCCCAACACTCCTCCCTCCTATCCGTTCCCAACACTCCTCCCTCCTATCCGTTCCCAACACTCCTCCCTCCTATCCGTTCCCCGCACTCCTCCCTCCTATCCGTTCCCAACACTCCTCCCTCCTATCCGTTCCCCGCTCTCCTCCCTCCTATCCGTTCCCTGCACTCCTCCCTCCTATCCGTTCCCCGCACTCCTCCCTCCTATTCGTTCCCCGCACTCCTCCCTCCTATCCGTTCCCCGCACTCCTCCCTCCTATCCGTTCCCCGTACTCCTCCCTCCTATCCGTTCCCAACACTCCTCCCTCCTATCCGTTCCCCGCACTCCTCTCTTCTATCCGTTCCCAACACTCCTCCCTCCTATCCATTCCCCGCACCCCTCCTTCCTATCCGTTCCCCTCACTTCTCCCTCCTATCCGTTCCTCCCACTCCTCCCTCCTATCCGTTCCCAACACTCCTCCTCCTATCCGTTCCCCGCACTCCTCTCTTCTATCCGTTCCCAACACTCCTCCCTCCTATCCATTCCCCGCACCCCTCCCTCCTATCCGTTCCCCTCACTCCTCCCTCCTATCTGTTCCTCCCACTCCTCCCTCCTATCTGTTCCCAACACTCCTCCTCCTATCCGTTCCCCGCACTCCTCTCTCCTATCCGTTCCCAACACTCCTCCCTCCTATCCATTCCCCGCACCCCTCCCTCCTATCCGTTCCCCGCACTCCTCCCTCCTATCCCTTCCCCGCACTGCTCCCTCCTATCCGTTCCCAACACTCCTCCCTCCTATCCGTTCCCCGCACTCCTCCCTCCTATCCGTTCCCAACACTCCTCCCTCCTATCCGTTCCCCGCACTCCTCCCTCCTATCTGTTCCCAACACTCCTCCCTCCTATCCGTTCCCAACACTCCTCCCCTCCTATCCGTTCCCTGCACTCCTCCCTCCTATCTGTTCCCTGCACTCCTCCCTCCTATCCGTTCCCAACACTCCTCCCTCCTATCCGTTCCCCTCACTCCTCCCTCCTATCCGTTCCCAACACTCATCCCTCCTATCCGTTCCCCGCACTCCTTCCTCCTATCCGTTCCCTGCACTCCTCCCTCCTATCCGTTCCCCACACTCCTCCCTCCTATCCGTTCCCCGCGCTCCTCCCTCCTATCCGTTCCCAACACTCCTCCCTCCTATCCGTTCCCCGCACTCCTCTCTCCTATCCGTTCCCAACACTCCTCCCTCCTATCCGTTCCCCGCGCTCCTCCCTCCTATCCGTTCCCGCCCCCCTCCTATCCGTTCCGCGCACTCCTCCTTCCTATCCATTCCGCGCACTCCTCCCTTCCTATCCATTCCCCGCACTCCTCCCTCCTATCCATTCCCCAGCACTCCTCCCTCCTATCCGTTCCCAACACTCCTCCCTCCTATCCGTTCCCAACACTCCTCCCTCCTATCCGTTCCCAACACTCCTCTCTCCTATCCGTTCCCAACACTCCTCCCTCCTATCCGTTCCCAACACTCCTCCCTCCTATCCGTTCCCAACACTCCTCCCTCCTATCCGTTCCCAACACTCCTCCCTCCTATCCGTTCCCAACACTCCTCCCTCCTATCCGTTCCCAACACTCCTCCCTCCTATCCGTTCCCAACACTCCTCCCTCCTATCCGTTCCCCTCACTCCTCCCTCCTATCCGTTCCCCTCACTCCTCCCCTTATCCGTTCCCCTCACTCCTCCCTCCTATCTGTTCCTCCCACTCCTCCCTCCTATCCGTTCCTCCCACTCCTCCCTCCTATCCGTTCCCCGCACTCCTCCCTCTATCCGTTCCCCGCACTCCTCCCTCCTACCTGTTCCCCACACTCCTCTCTCCTATCCGTTCCCCGCGCTCCTCCCTCCTATCCATTCCCCGTGCTCCTCCCTCCTATCCGTTCCCCACACTCCTCCCCCCTATCCGTTCCCCACACTCCTCCCTCCTATCCATTCCCCGCGCTCCTCCCTCCTATCCATTCCCCGTGCTCCTCCCTCCTATCCGTTCCCAACACTCCTCCCTCCTATCCGTTCCCCGCACTCCTCCCTCCTATCCGTTCCCAACACTC